>CM039677.1:111225738-112471360 GCA_022496015.1 Hordeum marinum | reverse complement strand
GTAAGGTTGGGATGGTCGACAAATCTTAAACCCTCCGTTTTTGAAAACACATCCTCATCTTGTTCCGGGACACCACTTCTTTCTCAAGTTGTCACCCATCTCTTCATCGTCCCCCTCGGGCATTAGTGGCACCCGACAGGGTTTTCGAAAAGCCTTTGAAATCATAGTTTTCCTCCCATCACTATGGATAGAAACCCAACCCACTTGCTTAGCATCTATTAGCATCCTAACTACACCCGCCCGCATAACCCTCATAAGGTGGTAGGGTCGTGCACAATGCAAGTGTCAATGGTAAAACTATCGGAAGCAACCCACCGGAGGGGTCACTATTCCACATGATCAAATATGACAAAGTAAAGTGCTATATGACATGCAATAAAAATGGTTTCTTATCATGGTCAAAGGGATGCTTATCTGGCTCAACAAAGTCTCTGGGGTCTTCGAAGTCTTCGGGTCCAACTTCTTCGTCAACCGCGCAATCTATCGTCACGAAATAAAACGATAAAAATAAGCAACACACCAAAACAGAGCACACAAGTCACCATTAGAAATGCTAATCTATTCTGATAAATACTAGTGGTTATACCAAAAATGTTTGTTTGATATTTTGCTATGATTTTTTTAAAAAACTATTAAACAGAGGCAGAAAATGCCAAATGTCTTTTTTTTAATAAAACAGTACTATAAAGTTTTTCAAACATTTTTACAAATGGCACTAATAAATTCAATGGATTATTTCAAGAATTTAGGTGGAGGAATTTTTGGATTTGTAATAATATTCTATTCTGTGGGATTTTTATTTGGAATTTAACAAAAAAAGAAAAGGGAAAAGCGATTGTGCCCTCGAGCCAGAACACAGCTGCCGACCGGACAATATGGGGGAAACGGCCCAGGCGTGGTGCCGCTTGCGGCTGGTTTAATTTTAAACCTGCCTGCATGCCCGGCCTGCCAGAGAGAGAGGAGGGGCGACGGGATGATAAGTGGGCCCACCTGTCATCCCTCTTCTCACGACGACAAGAAGGGGGCTCATTAGAGGAGGGGCTCCAGGTGACGGTGACGGGAATGGAGGGTACCGGAATGCTCGCAGGCCCCCCGCACGTCGATGGGTGGTCGCGGGGTCACCAGGGAGAGAGGGGAACGCCGGCAAGGGGAGAGCCTGACAGCGGTGGCGAGGGTTAGGGTCGGGAGAGGGCTCCCGACCACGGGGAAGAGTGTGATGGGCACAGGGAGGATGCGGAGGAAGGGGGAAAGCAAGGAGGGGGGCAAGACTTAAATAGACGGTCACCGGGGTGGCCTTACATAGACGGCTGTTGGTCCACCATGGACGTGGAGTGCCGGTGAGGACCAGGGCGTCGCCACGGGCCACGGGGGCGAGCCTGGCCACGTTTGGGGGCTTCGTGGACTCGGTCCACGCCCATGAGAGAGGAAAGGCAGCCAGGAGGGGGCCCGGAGGTGCGTGCGTGCGAGCAAGGCCATTGGCGAGCTCGGGCGGTAGCGTGCGTGTGCAAGGGAGGCAAGGAGAGAGAGGGGAGAGAGTGGGGCGACCGTCTGTAGTGTCGCGGACGCCGAGGCTGTCCAGGGGGACAAGCGGGGGAGGCCCAAGGCTACCGGGCGGCACCGGGCAGGGGTGGCTACAGTGCGGGAGCGAACTATAGCACGCTCTAGAGCGCCCAAATGGCATGTTTGGGCATGTTTTTAATCCCACTGTGTGTCCTCCAGTGTCTTGGGGCTTTAGAAGATGTCCAACGGCTAGGAGGTGCTAGGAGAGCTCTTAGGTTGGAAGGAAAAGGGAAGAGAGGGAGAAAAGATGTTGTCCAGGGAGGGTAAATGGGGTTTTCACCACATTACACTTGGGCTATGGCCATGAGACTTTTACTAGATGTGAAATGTATCCGCAGGAGGCTATGGTAAAAAGTTGGGGACAAGGGTAAAAGGGAAAGAGGAGGAAATAGGGGTTTTACTAAATCACCAGAAGGTGTTTGATAAGGTTTTGGGCAAGAATATGTTACCAACTTACTGAGGTACTCACTAGGATCAAAACCTAGGTAAAGATGAGACGTTTCACAAGGTTTGAGCCCAAGGGGAAAATTTTGACAATGGATATTTGATAAACGCTAGAAATTAGCAGAATCAGATTTCTGTAGATCCATTGATGCTAGGCTTTTACCCTTGATGCACCACTTAGTGTATCATCACTATTTGGCCATTAGAGCATGCCCACAAAGTTTGAGGTTAAGAGGAGACACTTCACAGTGTAAAGTTGCTCAAATTTGATTCTGGACAAGGATGGTTTTGGGATGGTTTGATGAACCAAGTCAACTTGGATAGAGATGAAACTTTGCAAGATCATCACCTATGACAGTATTGGCTTGCTGAAAGTTTCTTGAATTTTTTTGAGAATATTTCTTATAGAAATTTCTCAAAAGTTTGATTTGATCAGAAAGGGTTTTGAGTGGTTTTGCCTATGATCTTATCATGCCCTTGAGTAGAAACTCATATATATGGAAAATATATGTCCACTGAGTTTCCCTAAATTTTCTCAAATATTTTAACATAATTTAAATAATTTTTCACTATGAAAGACCATTTCTAGCCTTAAGAAAAAGCCTATAAAGAAAATATAAAGAAAATCTTTAAAAATAATATTTTGTGGTGTTTGGGAAGTCTCATATCTAGTTGGTTTGAAATAAAGTTTTTGGGAAAGAAGAATCCACCTAAGTTGAGGACTTGAAGTGCAAACCTCATTTCAGGGGGTTTTGAAAACCTAACTTGAATAATTCATTTTGATTAAAATAAAATTTGATAAAAATAGTGTGGGTCAAGGAAGATGAATTATGTGGTAGAACAGAATCTAGGAGTGCCATACCACAATCACCAAGCAAGCAAATAACATGGCAAACAAGCGCAAGCACTTAAAAAAATTTAGTTGGCTCCAAATTTTATAAACCCAAACATAACAATGTGATACAAACATAGGTTGTGACAGACCTTCCCCCCTTACAAGAATCTCATCCCCGAGATTGCCAGACTAAGCGCTAAAAAGACAAGGGAACTGTGATCTAAGATAGTCTTCACACTCCCAGGTTGCTTCAGTTTCAGTGTGGTTGCTCCACTGGACCTTGAAGTACTTGATGGTGCGGCTTTGGGTGCAATGCTTGGCTTCATCCAAAATGTGAACTGGACTCTCACGATAAGTGAGGTCTGGCTGAAGATCGATGGCTTGATGGTCGATGTCCTTGTAGAGGTTGGGGTGGTTGGGAAGGTGCAAGCACTTTCGGAGTTGCGACACATGGAAGACGTTGTGCATATTCGACAGTTCGGGAGGTAGCTCTAGCTGGTAGGCAACTTCTCCTCGCATTGTGGTGATCTTGAAGGGGCCGATATATCTTGGTGCAATCTTTCCTTTGACGTGGAAATGCTTGGTTACCTTGAGAGGCGTGACTCGGAGGTAGACATGGTCACCGACACAGAAGTTCACCTCTCGGCGGTGAGAGTCGGCGTGTCTCTTCTATCTTGATTAGGCGGCCTCCAGACATTCTCGGACGAGTTGAACTTGCTCTTCGGCTTCGCGGAGGATATATGGTACAAAAACCAATCCTTCTCCGGTCTTTGACCAGTTGAGGGGAGTACGACATTGCGTCCATACAACACCTCAAATGGTGCCATCTGAAGACTCGATTGATAGATGTTGTTGTAGGAGAACTCGGCGAACGGTAGGCAATCTTCCGACTTGGGTCCATATTCCAAAACACAAGCGCGGAGCATATCTTCGAGTATCTGATTTACTCGTTCCGTTTGCGCACCGGTCTGGGGGTGAAATGCAGTGCTCAAAGAGAGCTTGGTTCCCATAGCCTCTTGGAACTTCTTCCAGAATCTTGAGGTGAATTAGGTTCCTCGATCAGACACAATCTCCTTTGGAACTCCGTGAAGGCTCACAATCCGGTTGATGTAGACTTTCGCGAGCTGGCTTCCATCGTAGGTGAATCTAACGGGAATGAAGTGGTCTACCTTGGTCAGGTGGTCGACAATGACCCAAATGGAATCATGTCCCTTGCTTGACCTTGGCAAACCGGTGATGAAATCCATCCCGACTTTATCCCACTTCCATTCGGGCAGTTTGATAGGTTGTAGTAGCCCAGCGGGTCGCTGATGCTCAGCCTTGACCCTCTGGCATATGTCACACTTAGCTACAAACATGCCTATCTCCCGTTTCATGCCATGCCACCAGAATCTTGCCTTGAGGTCTTGATACATCTTGGTTCCTCCAGGATGGATGGAGTATGGAGTGTCATGAGCTTATAGCAAGATTAGGTTCTTGAGATCTTCTTTGTTGGGTACACAAATGCGAGTCGCGAACCATACAACTCCTTGTCCGTCCACCGTGAATCCTGGGGCCTTGCCTGCCTTGATCTTCCTCTTGATGCCCTCAATGCTCTCGTGACCCTTTCGGGCTTCCTTGATATCATCCATCAAGGTAGGCTTTGCCTCGAGGTTGGCGAGGAATCCTGGTGCAACCTGCTCCAAGCCGAAGCTCTCAAGTTCCTCATATAAGGCGGGTAGCCTTTCCTTAATCATAGCATTCAAGGAACAAGCCTTTCTACTTAAGGCGTCTTCTACCACGTTGGCCTTTCCGGGGTGGTATTGAACACTGAGGTTGTAATCCTTGATCACAACCATCTTCGCTGCCTCATGTTCAATTCCCTTTGAGTGAAGATATACTTCAAACTCTTGTGGTCTGTGAATATCTCACATCGCTTCCCAGAATGTAATGTCGCCATGTCTTCAAGGCATGAACCACGGCTGCCAACTCGAGATCATGAGTTGCGTAGTTCTCTTCATGCGGCCGTAGCTGTCTGGATAGATATGCCACAACTCTTCCTTCTCGCATTAGAACACCTGCAAGTCTGGTTCTTGATGCATCGCAATATATCACAAACTCCTTGCGAATATCGGGGGTGGCTAAAATAGGGGATGTCGTCAATCTCTTCTTGAGCTTCTGGAAGCTTTCCTCGCACTTAGCTGTCCATGCACCACTTAGTGTATCATCACTATTTAGCCATTAGAGCATCCCCACAAAGTTTGAGGCCAAGGGGAGACACATCACATTTTAAAGTTGCTCAAATTTGATTCTAGACAGGGATGGTTTTGGGATGGTTTGATTAACCAAGTAAACTTGGATTGAGATGAAACTTTGCAAGATCATCACCTATGATAGTGTTGAATTGCTGAAATTTTCTTGGAATTTTTTGAGAATATTTCTTACAAAAATATTCCAAGAACTTGATTTGGATAGAAAGTGTTTTGAGGGGTTCTGCCCATGAATTTGAATGTGACCATGTGTTGAAACTCATATATATGGAAAATATATGTCCAGTGAGTTTCCCTAAATTTTCTGAAATATTTTGAAAGCATTTAAATAATTTTTCCCTCTGAAAAACCATTTCTGGTCTTAAAAAAAGCCTTTAAATAAAATATAAATTAATCTTTTAAAACTAATATTTGGTGGTTTCGGGAAGTCATAAATATAGTAGGTTTGAAGTAAAGCCTTTGGGGAAGAAGGATCCACCCAATTTGAGGACTTGCAGTGCAAACCTCATTTCAGGGGTTTTTGGAAACCTAATTTGAATAAATCCTTTTTGGTCAAAATAAAATTTGATAAAAATAGTTTTGGGCACTACATAACTGGCATGATCATTAGGCAAGAAGTTTGGATCAAGGAAGATGAATAATGAGAGGGATAGAATCTAAGAGTGCCATTCACAACAATCAACAAGCAAGCAAGCAACAATTCAAACAAGCAACAACCACTGAAAAAGTTCTAATTGGCTCCAACTTCTATAAATCCAAGCGTAACTGGGTGATACAAACATAGGACATGACATTATCATTGGTGTTATTCTACTACGAACTCTAGGGATGTTTGTGGCCAATTATAGGAATAGCTCAAAAGATCGAGCAAAACAGATAACTTGATGTTATCTTAGTACGAACTCTTGAATAGATCGACCAGAAATACTCACTTTGAGGTGGATCTACCACCTACACCAATTTCATCTTATTGTTCTGCAATAGATAGGAACTTTGGAGTGATTCTTTGTTCCGCATTAAGAGATGACGATCACATGATTCAACTATGTTAGTATTGTCGAGAGATTGCATTCGTGAAAGTATGTACCCGAGGCCTTATTTCCACGCATTAATACAACGTTTTTCTTGTTGTTTTCCACTTGTCACCTTTCTGTTTTTGTATTTTCAGATTACAAAAATTCATATCTACCATCCATATTGCACTTGTATCACCATCTCTTCACCTATACAATTTACCATTGTATTGGGTGTGTTGGGTAAACAAGAGATTTCTTGTATTTGATTGCAGGGTTGCTTGAGGGAGACCATCTTCATCCTACATCTCCCATGGATTGATAAACCTTAGGTCATCCACTTGAGGGAAAATTGCCACTGTCCTACGAAACTCTACACTTGGAGGCCCAATACGAGTCTACAAGAATAAAGTTGTGTAGTAGACATCACTACTCTACCGCCCTACCTCCGAACACCATGACGACTGGCTCGGGGGCCTCACAGAGCTAGTCGGTGCCACCTGTGATGCGTCGGTGCTCTCCTACTCGCTCCGGCCCCAGACCTCTCTGTCAAACGACATGGCCCGTGATGCAAGCTCAAGCGTGAAGCACGCACGCGTGAGCAACCCCGCGAGCCACAGGCGAGGGAAAGAGATGAAGTAATTTGCCAAGTGGTACCATAGCCGTGTGTCAATGCGCGTGCACTCCCCACGCCACTGACCCAACATCGTGACCGGGCACCCCTTGAGGCGGCCCCTCAAGACCGGGCCCCTCCCGTGCGCGCGGCAGTCACTGCTTCGGTGGGGTGTCGCACCATCTTTACGGAGCTCCATCCGGATGTGTGGCAATGCAAGTTCAAGCCTGACCTACCCCATCTCTACAAGGGCACCCCAGATCCTGCTAAGTTCTTAGAGCTCTAATCGCTGAGCATCCAGGCGGCTGGTGGAGACGACAAGGTCATTGTGAGCTGGATGCCCATGGCACTCAAGGTTGGCGCGATCTCCTCGCTCCTCAACCTTCCGGAGGGGTCCACCACCTCCTGATACGACCTGCCCAAGCGCTTCGTCACCAACTTCCAAGGTACCCGCGACCACACGCTCATCGTGAACGACCTGCGACATGTGAAGCACCAGGAGGGAGAGACCCTACACAAGTTCATACATTTCATCTCGACCACCCGCCTAAAGATCCCTAGGGCGTCGGATGAGGCCATCATCTCCGCATTCACCAACGGCGTTAGGGACCTCAGGATGAAGGAGGACCTCGCCATCAACGATGAACTATGCTCAGCAATGGATTTGTTCAACCTGACGAATAAGTGCGCCAAGGCCAAGGAGGGCTGCCTCTCGCTCTGCGAGCTTCAGGAGGCATAGACAGAGGACAAGAAGACCATAGCCAAGGAGGCAAAGAGCAAGGCCCCACGAATGCTTGCGGTTGAGCCTGAGGCGAAGTGAAGCCGAGACGAGGACCCCCCCCACAAAGGAGGGCGACCGTCCTGCATCTTCCATGGCACCAACAGCCACAACACCATCGATTACTAGGAGCTCAAGCTGGTCTACAACGAGCACTTCGGTCAGCGCCCTGGACACGGTGACTGTGGCGTCAGACAAGGCGGAGGCCGCGGTAGAGTCCATTGGGACAATCGGGAGCCGTCCCAGGAGTGGCGAGACCAGCCTCGAGAGGACCTGTCGTGGATTTATTACGACAGATGTCTGGGTGAACAGACTTGGATTCGAGGCCATCTCAAATGTGATGGACTCAAAGGGGTTGATTGGGACGAAGGACACAGGTTTACCCAGGTTTGGCCCCTCAAGTCGAGGTAATAGCCTACGTCCTGGTTGTGCTTGTATTGCTTCTTGTATCGATTACAAGGGAGCTAAAGCTTGACCTAGTTCTCAATAACCTCATCTCTAAGTCTCCCCGGGTCTGCCTTTATATAAGAGGTCAGGAACACGGGTCTTTACAATTGTCTAACCGAGTCTCATTGTCTATCCGAGTCTTACTCTATCTTCTAGTCCTAACTGTCTCCGAGCGGCTTACACGCTCGGGTCTTCTCAGTCCGGGCCACCTTGCGGCCCACACCATGAGCCGCCTATCTTCATGGGCCATAGGCTTTACGTCTCACCCTTGGGCCGGCTCATGACCCATCAATATGACCCGGAGCCTTTAAGGGCGGGTCATATTGCGGGGTTATATCCCCAACATTAGGCCCCAGGTTGAATTGAGATTGCTCACTTCATCCTTCTCTTCTGCTCTTTGGCGAGTCGCCCGGTGATAACCCGCCATGACGTCACGAGATCTGCTGACGTATCACCAAATCGTTTATTAAATGGTCAGCCCGAAAATCGAGGCGCCCGCCTCGGTGAAATGGTTTCCGTTGCCTAGATTTTCGTGCCTGCCTTGTCTTCTCTTTAAATAAGACCTGTTGTGGGGGGAAACTTTCCTTCTGCCGCTCTCCCTTCGTATGCTTCCCTTCATCGTTTCTGCTCTAGCACTCCCTGCTCCGGTGCCGTCTTCTCATCGTCGTCAACCAGGCCGCTGCATCAACCTGAGTCGTACCAGAGTCTCTTCCGCGTCCGCCGCTCCGTCATCGGTATGTCCAAGCCCCCCCTAGATCCATCGCCGCCATAGTAAGGTTCGTGGGATGCTCCGCCGCCGCCGCTCGGGCTCCTCCATCGCCACCATTAGGGTATTCCGATGCCGTCGACGTCTTTAGCACGCGTCCCTGCCGTGCCGCCGCGTACAAGGCAGTCATGTGCAATGCACGGATCGTCGCGGCTCTATTTCATTCTTCTCTGTTCCGCCTGTTCTTCGCTAGGTCTAGAAATAAGAACCTATTTTCCTGTTTTTGTAGATCCATAATTGCAGCGGTAGTTTGTGAAACCTGTTTTTCAGGACTTAGCCGATATTCGCACCACCTTACTTTGGTGAACCGCCAGACCTCTCGGCTCTCATCAGCCGGACTATGGCGTAGTATTTGTAGAGCCCTTAAAATTGTAAACCGTCACAGATATTGCTTGCTCTTAACTCGCCGCATATTTAATTTTGCACAGTCTTTAAGCCGCCGCCATGTCCCGCGTTTCCAACTCATGCAACTGGGTTGGATCTTACGTCACAGAAGAGCACTTAACGGGTTTTGTTGACGCGGGCACTCTTCCTTCCAAGGAGGTCCTTCACTGGCCGGTTCCTGGTGATGAGACTCGACCCTCTCCCCAAAAAGGAGAGGTAGTAGTTTTCTATGACCATATCGAGCGAGGGTTCGTGCCGCCCGGGTCTAAATTCTTCCATGACATTCTCCATTTGTACAAGCTTCACCCTCAAGACTTGGCCCCCAACTCCGTTTCAAACATATGCAATTTCCAAGTGCTCTGTGAAGTCTACCTGCAAATCAAGCCGTCTGCGGGGTTGTTTCGAGAGGTCTTCTCTGCCAACCGCCAAACCAAAATGAAAGGCGGTCCGAGTCTGGAACTTGGCGGTATTTCCAATCAACGACGCATACACATCATCTTTCCGGCTGCGTAGATGCCGAGTCATCCAAAGGATTGGAACAAGACTTGTTTCTACTACAAGGAAACCTCTCCTAAAGATTAGCGCCCATTGTCGGGTTATCGTCCCTCCTGGCTCAGAACAGATTCAGAGCTTCCTGGCCGGGTCTCAGTTTCAGAGCGTGCCAGGTATGAGCCGGCTCATGCAAAGATCAAGGCACTCATGGCCAACGGTTTGACCGGACTGGATTTGATTCGCTGCTGGATTTCATGGCGGATCATGCCGTTAAGCCATAGAAGCCGGCTTATGTGTGACTATGAAGGCAAGTATGATAGCTCCTTGTGCTTCAGTCAATCAACCCTGACAGAGGATGACATTACACTATCATCCGGAGCCTTATTCATGAAGCCTCAACAACCCGGCTCCAGATGTAAGTAAATTTGTTTCCATCCGTCTCTTGGATTTTTGTTTGTACCTTGCTGATCTATTACTCTTCCCTGGTTTATTTTCGCAGGCCGACTCTGATTTCTAGAAGAAGGAGTACATCCCTCCTCCAACCAAGCTCAAGAAGAAGGCCCTAGGCAAGAAGCCAAAAAAAGACGCCCCGCGAGAGGAATGCTTCGACCCGCCACCGTCATTAAGCTCACAAGTAAAATTTTAGTTGTTTGCTTGATGTTTTGCCTTCTTGTTTTACCAATGCTTGTTTTACTCACAGGATGATGTGGAGACCAGACGCGCCAATGCCCCTGAGGTAAACTATCTTTCTTCCCGCTCAGAGTATTTTGTCCCCCGAAAGGCACGGTTTGATGCTGGGGCCTGGGCGCCGCCCAAGATAGAAGCCACCACCCTGATTTCCTAGAAGCCCCCAGCCCCATCGTCCTGCCTGCTTCCTCCTTCCTTTTGGGTGGCAGAGGCAGCAGAGGTAGTCCAGCCTCACGCGAGCGACCCCGTCATGACCCCTCCGGAGGGTCGTCGTGCCAGCGGTCCCCATGAGGGAGGTCGCACTAGCAGTCTCCCCGAGTTTGATCGCACCACCCCTGCCATGTCTCCCGGTGGTCCCAACGACCTCCACTATGTCCACCATCATGTCCGAAGCCTCGGTTGCCTCGACTGGGGCGCCTACCGAAGTGCTCGGCACGGATCAGTCGGAGTGCCTGGAAATCGGTGGTGTCGTGGTTGTTGGTGGCATGGAAGATGTTGGTCGGCCTTCCACCTGGGGGTGTTCTTATCCTCGGTTGCGCATTGCCTCAGGTTCGGCCGCAAGCACCGCCGAGGCCTTGTGCTTTGCTTCCTTGGCCTTGGTCTTCTTCTCTTCTGGCTCTGCCACCGGAGGCCCACGGAGCAATAGGCGTCCCTCCTCAGCCTTGGCGCAGTTGTCCGCCGGGTTGAACATCTCCAAGCAAGAGCACATGTTCGTCGTTCATAGCGAGCTCTTCCTTCATCTGGAATTCAGTGACTCCGTACGCCGAAATGATGGCCTCGTCCGACGCCCTGGGCATTTTAGGGCGTGTGGTCGTGAAGCATTGTATGAACTTGTGCTAGGTCTCCCCATCATGCTGCTTGATACGCCATAGGTCACGGGTGCCTTGGAATTTGGTGATGAAGCATTTGCGCAGACCATCCCAGGAGGTAATGCATGCCTCCGGGAGGTTGAAGAGCCAAGAGAGTGCGCCTCCCTTGAGCGCCATGGGGAACCAACATGCCATGACCTTGTCATCTCCTCGGGCCACCCAGATACTCCACGAGTAGAGCAGTAAGAACTCGGCTGGGTCTAGGGTGCCATCATAACGTGGGGGCAGGTCTGGCTTGAACTTGCAAGGCCACGTAGCCGGGTAGAGATCTTGGGTAATGGAGAGGCACCCCACCGGCTCGACGGGCGCCGCCTGCGTGTGGACGACTTGGTCTTGATGCTCCTGCAGGTCCGCCTTGAGCGGTAACCGGCCGTGACGTGGGTCGGCAGCGCAGGAAATGTGGGCACGTCGGCTCGCGTCCGGGGAACCACTTGGCAGCTTGCTTCACCCCCTGGCCTCAACCATGGTTTGCGAAGCCGGTATTGGGGCGTGCTTCTCGCCTGGCCTCGGGGTCAGCGTCGCGTCATGGAGGCGGAGGCTGCGCGTCTTGTACCACGCCATTTGCTAGGGACTATTGGGATCGAATTGAGTGGGAGAGCACCAAAGGGTCCCCAGCAGCGCTGACGAGCTCTACGATGCCCCGAAGCCAGTTGGGAGTCGGGCGGTAGCGAAGCAGTTTCTTAGCCATCGCAAGTGCGCCCTGGCCACACACCTGCCCTGGCCGAACATGAGAGGACAAACCGGAGACTGGGACGATCGACGGAGTGGCGGTAAGGCACTGGCTGGGTGGAGTCTTACTTCTCGTGGGCGTCGAGGCCCGTGGCTACGTTCGCCACAGGCGAGGGTGACCTGTGTGCACCGTCACGGCCCATCAACGTGGTCTAGGTGACACGGGTGGCATGGCGCTCGGCGCGGGATCGGCGAGCATCAGACATTGGAGCGGCGAGGTGGGAGAAGATCTTGGATTGTGGGAGACTCCAACACGCCACCTACTTGACGCGCCAAATGTCGGATCTTGGGCTTAGCAAAACCCTTAAGATTCGAACATAGGTGCGTGTGTGAAGATCACCTGCAGCCCCGCCCGCCCTAGCTCACTACTCGATGGACACAACAAAGAACTCGCACGATGACAAGGAAGAAGATGAACAGGACTATTTAGCCAGGTTCGGGCCGCTGCGAAGCGTAATACACTACTCCTGCTTTGGTGGATTGCCTCTCGAGGAGGTGAGGTGGATGAACAAGTATAGTGTTTCGGGGCCTCCTGAGGGCTCAATGGTGAATGAGCGGTCGTGTTGGCTCAGATTCGTATCATTCGGTGCAATGGCGGGAAGGGATCCCACAACGACCAATTTTGAAGGGGGAAGGAGGTTCGTGCTTGCCCTGCCCAATGGCAGTCTCCACCTACAAAGTAACTGCCAATGCCATAGGAATAGGCTCAGCAATGACGTTCGTTCTGCAAAGCTGGCAGTTCCGGTCCTCTTACACCGAAATGGAAACCTTTGGGGGTGCTTTGGGAACCCGCATACATCCTTGCTCCCTTTGCAGCAAAGGGGAATCTGCGTCGCCTAGGAATTGGTGCTCGCCCATCCTTCCTTGCATCATCCTTGAGTCCTGAGGCTGAGCCTTGCATAGAGATCTCCGCCCCTCCGGAGCGGGCCTGAGGAGGACCGTCCCCTGCCGGTCTTGACGTTTCTCCTCCTCACAAGGCTTGGGGCCTCGCGAGGGCCTTTTCTTGAGTAGGGTCGCACCTTGCTACGTTTGTTCGATGAGGTGGGCCATGCCCTGGGCTGCAGGAAGGCAGGTCTGTGCACCCCCATTCCCAGAACGCCGACAACAGTGCCCCAGAGAGCCTCGCTAAGGCCCCTAGGGTTCCCGTGCCAGTACTCGAGGCCCTGCACCCAGGTCGGGCGAGCCGGGCCTAGGGACATGGGCGACTACATGGTCGCTCACCGGCGATGGAACAAAACCCGACCTGGAGACTTGGGCATATGTTCCACCCTCCATCTCCAAGCGGGCTTCGTGCACTTCGGAGACGAGGCCGCGTATTCTACCCTTCGTCTCCAGGTTGGGATTGTCTGGCCTAGGGACATGGCCGTGTGTTCCACCCTCCGTCCCCATGCTAGGCCCCCCCGGCCCGAGTACTAGTGTGCATGTTCTACCCTCCGTTCCCAGGCGAGTGACCCCCGGTCCCCAGACCCAGATGCCTGCTCAAGGCAACTCGCTACCAGCGGGCAAGCCTCGTGAGGGTCTCCGCTCCGGACACCCTCGCGAGGCCGGACCCACAAGCTTGCCCCGCAAGGTCGCACATACCTGTCCGGGCGGGGGCTGCTCGCGAGGTCGGGTGCGTGCCTCCTATCTCCATGGTAGCCAGCACTGCTTCCTTCATGGAGTGGACACGTGACAACATGGTAGTTGTTGAGTTGCACGAGCCCCGGGGCGTTAGCGTAGCTGAACCTCTAGTCCTCCTCTCTGGTCGCACCGAGCATCTCGGGAGACGCCGGACAGTGCTACTCTTGTGCAAACGTCATGTGTGGCCCCGGCGGCTCGAGCCAGGTCCCTGGCAAGCAAGGACCGCCGTGGACATCCCAAGCGCTCCTGTGTGGTCCAAGCGCCACATCCTCCGGCCGCGCGAGTCCACAGACGCAAGCCCCACAGAGGCGCACCTAGGCTTCGTTGGTGGCGGTGCTATGCCGAGAGGCGCCCCTAGCCTCGTCAGTGTGGCGGTCGCAGGTAATCCGTTGATGTTGTAGCTCATGCACTATGAGGAGAGCGACGTGTCTTTGTGTTGGGTCTCGGCAGACTTGGAAAACCGATGGTGCAGCCCGAGCACGGAGGAGGGCCGGGGTGACGGGGGCGTGTTGTGTGGTTGGTGAAGGCGACAACCCCGAGTGCCCGTTGGGAGTATGGCCGGTGGCCACGCCCGCCGACGGCGAGGCAGAGCGCCGCTGGGCGCCACGGTCTGCCGGCACCGGCCGCTCCACACGGGCTAGACGTCCTTTTGTCATGAGTGCAATGAACAGAGGTAAGGCAAGGCCCGAGGAAGATTTTGACACGCCCCCTACCTGGCGCGCCAAATGTCGGATTTCGAGGTCCGCAAAATCCATAGGATTTGAACATAGGGGCGTGTGTCAAGAAACCCTGTAGCCTCACGCAACCTAGATCGCTACATGATGAACACAACAAAGAACTCACACGATGGCGTGGAAGAGGATGGACACGACAGTTTTCCCAGGTTCGGGCCACTTTGAAGCGTAATACCCTACTCCTACTTTGGTGGATTGCCTCTTGAGGAGGTGGTGTAGATGAACTAGTAAAGTGTTTTAGGGCCTCATGAGGGCTCCCTTCGAGGTGTTTGTGGGCCTCTGCGACTCGGTGATGGATGAGTGATGGAATGGATTCGGATCCTTGTCTAGATTGCATCCTACCCTGTATACATAGCGGTGGCTCGGGTCCTCTTCCCTTTTCACAATGGCGGGAAGGGATCCCAAAACAACCAATTTTGCACGGGGACATGAGTAAGTGCTAGCCCTGCCCAAAGGCAGTATTCGCCCGCAAAATAGCTGTCGACGGCGCATGGATGGTCTCAGCGATGACATCCGCCTTGTAGAGCGGGTGGTTGTGGTCTTGTTGCACCAGAATGGAATCCTTTAGGGGTGCTTTGGGAACCCCGCGTATTCTTCAGCTCCCTTTGCAATAAAGGGGAAACTGCGCCTTCTCTCGCGCTTGCACCCGCATGTCCTTCATTGCATCACCATTGACTCCCAATGCTGGGCCTTGCATAGAGCCCCCCTCTACTCCGGAGGGGGCCTAAGGAGGCCCCTCCCTTGTCGGTCATGATGATGTTCCTCCTCGTGAGCATAGGGCCCTCACGAGGGCCTTGTCTTGAGTGGGGCCATGCCCCGCTTCGTTTGGTTGATGCAGTGGGCCATGCCCTGGGCCATGTTCGCTCTCGGATAAGTACTGATGAGAACAGACAGTCAAGGTTACGCAAACAATTGGTGTATTTTATTTGAGTTTACTTCAATTTTACTATGACCGGGTGTTAAACAAAGTTTTCCAAGTTGCCACATAACCACGGGCATGACTTTCTGAAAGATTTAACAATGTCGGTGTGCTCCAACTGATCGATCACAAATTAACCAAATGCCGCATTGGAATTCCTCAACCACGGAACCACCCGTAGTATTTGCGGAATCCCGATGGAAAGTCTCAACTTCGAGATATCTCGATCTGTTGTCAAAATCCCATGCGCAAGACGTTCGAGAAAGGTAAAAGAAATCCAGCAAGGCCTCCCGGTGAGCCAGATCCGAATCTAGAGCCGTGCGCTCTCTATCCACGGGCATCATCCATTTATGTGAAGTGGATGGTAGCCTGAAAATGCCTCGAGGTTCCCCGAGGTGGCACCGCCGACTGCTAGGTAGGTGGACCAACACTCATGAGGAGCACTGGCCCGATTTGTTGATTAATTATCCACGGGGTTCGGAAAGTCCCGATGCAAGTTTTTATTAGGTTGGCAAATGGTAAAACCAATGTTGGGCCTTGCCAGAAGAGTTTTATCCCAAAACAAAAATCAAGGGGATCCCCACAACAACCCCGGGCATGTTAGGAGCGCTCAATATGAAACATAACACCGGTACACAAGTAACTAGGGTCGACAAAAGTGGAACAAAACACCGAGAAAAAGACCAAGCCTTCCACCTTTTACCAAGCATATATGTGCATTAAATTAAATAGCAATAATATTGTGATTTCAAAAGAATGTCCGTGTTGACACATGGAAGCAATTGCACCTGCACCTAGAAACGCTATAAGAAGGGCTGCACAAGCGGTAACATTGCCAAACAATGGTTTGCTAGGAGGTGGAGGGTTAGAGGCCTATCATGGCAATGTTGGGAGGCTTGACAAACAAGTGGTAGGTAGCGAGACATAACGATAAAAGAAGGACAACTAGCATAGCAATGATAGTAATGGTATCCAGGGAAATGTGTCATCTTGCCTGAAATCCCACTTGGAAGAAGCACGAGTCCATGAAGAAGACGAGCCAACGTAGTCGAACGACTCCTCACACTCCGAATGATTTTGGAACTCTACGGAGAAGAAGCAATCCGAAACAAGCAATCAACACAAGATACACCACAACATATGCATGACATGATGTGCAAACAAATATGATGGATGTCCGGTTTAATATGCAACGCATGGCATGGCATGGCAAGCACAACAAACAACTACTACATATTAAGTGAAGTTCAATATACAACGAGTTGCATATTGACAAACTCCATGTTCGAATTATTTAGTTCACTCACGTTTAGGTACTCATCAATATTAAATATGGTTATACATGGCAAGAGGTGAAGCACAAACAACTACATCACCTAGGCACTTTAAATGAGGCCGGAAGCAACGAATAACCATTCCGGAAGGACCTCATATGCATATTTTAAGTTTCGACCAGATCTGAACTAACAATATTTTAGGGTTGTTAAAGATCAAAATAAATGTCACCAAGAGGTTTTACGCATTTTTCTAGTCAAGTTACATATGTAAAACATTTGCATCGGAGCTATGGTTCAAAATTTATTAAATAAATCGTTTTAGCGTGGCATTTTACACAAATTACATGAAAACAACTGGTTAAACATTTTAAAAACATGCGAGAGTTAGATATTGTGAATATACACGAAATTCTAAGCACTTTTCATATATATATATATTATTGTCATCCCATGCACGGTTGAGAAGTTATTAACGCGTGAAGTTAGGGGTTCTTTCTACAATTTTATAATTAGCAAAATTCGTAGCAGGGAAAAAATAGTGTGCGGGCCGAATCTGAGCACGAGCCAAAACATGTGGGCGCAACATAGTATACGATGCTTATGGGCACACGATTGCTGATGCTTACCAGGCCTGATGGTCCAGATCTGGAGGTGCGGGGTTGGCCTGGCGAAGTGAGGCTGGGCTAGGCCGAAGCTACTGGCCCCGGTCAACATGAGTGGGTGTGCGCTCATCCTCCTGCATGCAGGCGCACAAGCCAGTGGCCATGGCGCGGTTAACGCTGGTTCTTGGCACCCTGGGGAGGCTGGGCGGAGGAATATCCAGCGCGGGGAGGTTGGCAACGGACCCGGACCGGCCAGATCTGGAGGCTGGCGACCTCGAACGACGGCATCGGCGAGCGGCAAGGCGAGGGTGAGCCGGGTCCATGTCGGAGGTTCCATGGAAAACCAAGGGAGAGAGAGCTGTGAGAGAGAGGAAGAGAAGGGGGGAAGAATGCGAATGGGCGCGTTGCTCAACTGCGGCAGCGGCGCTTTTCGGCGAGGGGCTGGTGGCCGGCGGTCTCGGGAGGAAGCCGCGGGAGCTCGAGGGGCTCCTCTCCTCACTCCAAATCAGGCTGCAGGAGAGGTATATGGGTGGCGGTGGCTCAGATCGGGCCCGGGCGGGCCTGGATGAGATTCACGGGCCCTGGCGGCGGGAGGAGTGAGACTGGCGCGGTGGGTGATAACTGGCTAGCTAGGGGTGGCGTAGATCCCGGAGGTTAGGGTTTGTCCAAATTAGGAAGGGGAGGGGGATTATATAGGGAAGGAGGGCTAGGCTAGGGGATTTAGCCCGTTTTGAAACACTCCGATCGCGATCGGACGGCTCCGGTCTCGGGGTTAGGCTAGGATGGGATAGTGGGATGTGTAGAGGGGGTGTGGGATGACGAGAGATGGAGGTTTGCGGCCCATTACATGAGTTTAAAGCACCGAAAAACGTCCGACGAATAAACCCATGACCGCACTGCTACGACTGACCCTTGGGGTATCAAACGACCTCTCATTGCGACGAAAATTGGTAGGCAGTCTACCTATGCTATAACAAGACCGCACGCCAAGTTCTGAAACAATCCTAGAAGGTTTTAAACGCAGTTTTAAAAACAATATTTTATCCGTGTCATGGGCGCGTGCACGTGTGGTTTGTCTCGAAATGGACAGTGACACGGTCGGGGAGAACCGACAACTACGAACGGATGCAAGTTTTGAAACCGAGTGACGATGCTATGCAGATGATGTGAATGATGCGATGATGAATGCGACAACCAAACGAAACGCACGACGACAATGGAATAAAAGGGGAATCTTCTGGAGCGTTTGTCCTGGGCTATTACAACTGTCCTCCAGTACATGAGGATCTTGTCCCGAGATCTAGACTAAGAAGGGGAAGAGAAAAAGCACGAGGTAAAACTTAGTTCCTTCTTTGACAAATGACTAAAGCCAACGAAGCATGAGGGATGGAAAGAGATGAAGAATGACAGGAGGAACAAGCAAGAATTCACAAGAAATTTGGGTAGCACTTCAGTTGGAAAGAGAGGCAAAAGTTGATAAGAAGGAAAGAACTTGACAAAAGGGCAAAACATTCCGGTTAGGTGGACAAGCAAGAGAAGAATATGATCTTGATCAAACTAGATGTGAGTTGAAAAGAGCAACACCACTGTGCCTCCGGAACGAAAGAATAGAATCTATATCTATGGAGAGAATAGAACGTAGAAGAAAAACGAAAACTTCTACCACCATTGAATTTTAAAAGCATGGGTTGAACAAAGTTATTGTAAAACCAACAACGAAAGGAATAAGCTTGTTGTGGTCTTATGGAAAACATCTGAAAATTATGAGGTGACAACCTGCCACAACAGGAACAATTGATCGCTTGAGAGCAACAAGAGATGAAAAACTTCTTTCACCAAGCAAAGAGGAGAAAACTTAGATCATTTATGACACCATGATAGAAACAATCCTTAAGAAATGCCTTAGGTGAAATCCAACCCAAGATAACTCTGAGAAGACATGATGGTTTAACTTATATCATTCCTGACAAATTTCCCTCAAGACTCCTCATAATTAAGAATTTCATAACACCATCTCCAAAGAGAATGGAAAAGTAATTAAACTTAGAAATACAAGATAAAGAACACTTGAGCACCTCCAACAAGAACATGATGAATGCTTCAAGAAATAATTAACTCCTTGATGAACTCTAGAATGGAAGGATGATAGAAAAGAATTGAAGGTTGCGAAAAGACAAGATTGAGGCCTTGATATGCTTTAGATGAAGCTTCATGAAGCGATATCTGAGAAAAACTTGGAACTCCGAAAACAAAAAAAAGAACACTTGGAACCAAGAGTATTATATGATCAAAAACTCTGGAAAAGGATTGAAATCACGTTGATGAAACTATAATAAGAATTGCGTTATGCTTATCCTTCATCAAGTTAAATTGATGACAAGGAACAGATTTGACACACCCCTTATTCTTCTTGAAAAGATTGGATAGAAATATATGGCACAAACTTGAAGAGGTCTGCCCCGAAATGCCGGTACAAATTTGAAATGAATGAGGATGCCATGAATGAATGGAGATACAAGAGAACGAAGAGATCACGATCCACCTGATAGAAGATTTGAATGAAGCACCGGAATAATTGAGAGACGAACGAATAGAGAACAATTGAGACGAATTTGAGAACGAAAACTGAAAGCTGAGAACGAAGAAATCTTCTAAAATGCTGGCCTTCAGGAGGATTGAGAAATGAAAACACCTCTAAATGCACCAGATTTATATGAGAGAAATTTCTCATGAATAGAAACAACTTGAGAGGAAAGCATCAAGTTGAGATGAAAAATCTTCAAGAGAATGGACCAAGATTAATAGAAACTCTCCTTCGGTCTTCAATACTGAGAATATTGACGAGAAGCAACACCATGAATTATTGAGACACTCCTGAATAATGAATAAGCAAAGGTCGAGCCAACGATGAAAATAATTCAAAGCAAACATGGAGAAGGAATATGACTGATGAAAATCATTCTTACATCATATTGAAAAGAACTTGAGGACATCTCCAGAAAGAATAGAAGAGCCAGGTAAGATTTTGTGGAAAAGACCTGTGGGTTATGGGCCCACTAAAAAGAACCACAATTGCGACAATTGCATAGGAAGATATATTGCACCAGAAAATTGAGAACTTGATGAGGTGAGAACCTCGAAATAATTTAAGAGGATATGAATGGAAATGAAATTCCTCTAAGATATCTTCAGCACTCCGGATAGAATATAGATAGATGAAAAACAAGAAATACATGGACGGAATTTACGACGTGGGGAAGCATTTAGCGATTGAAAAGATATGAAGAACACCGAGATTTCGAATTGAGTCCACCGAAGAAGAAAACAAGAATGAAGAATGATGAACTTCAAGGACTTGATGACCTTCACAATGCATCACCGGATACGAAACGAAAGAAAAGATAGCAGAAGCATCAAATGAAAAGAAAGGCATTTGGATGAGATTTTAAACATTGAAGAATAAGGGCGGGAGGGTGGGAAAACAAAGACAACTTAATACGGATGAAAAGAACTCCGGAAATAAATATGAGGATTGATCTTGCAATTATTAAAGAGGATTGAATATCTTGAAGAGGAGTGCACCGGTTGATAAGAATTTCATGACAACTCTAGTTGAACAAAAGGATTATCATTCCCATAAAATATGAGAACACTACATAGAAAAGATATGAAATCACCACTTGACATCGAAGCAACTCGAGTTATCATATTCCAACAAAACAAAGGATGAGTCTTACAAAACAAGCCAGTACAAATTCATGATAGAGATTTCGCTCGATATTTTCGTGGTAAGGCTCGCACGGGCTCGATCTTATAGTAGCCATCATGTACAAGGCAGTGCACACAACATACGAAGTGTCCCTGAGTCGTAGCAAGCTACAAGGACTCTTTAAGACACAAGGAGACCACTGTAAGAAAGACCATGAACAAATGAATCCACTAGATGTCGAACCCCAACCTCACATCATGATCTGTTGGAGGATAGGCTAGGTAACTACTTGAATTCCCACCTAAGAACTCCAGAAATCTTTTGGTTATGCAATTAGGTCCACTGATACAAGGAGCAAAATCCATCACTCAACTCCTAACAGTAATACTACGCTCTAATGTAACACATCTGTCATCACATAAACAGAGGTCTCGGAAACTTGTCTACCTCAAACGCTCGAAAACACAACAATACTAAGAATGACAGTACATCCTAACTCTCTCCACCAGTACTGGGGATGCAGGAGTCCTCTCGCAACTACTTGTATTGAAGCAATCGAACATCCTCCGTCCTGAGATACTAAGAAAACTGAATGATAACGATGTGCCAAGAATCCCTCGGAGCTCTACTGCCAAGAACAAATCAAGTGAGGTAGGAGGCACCAAGACAGAAATCCATCACATCGGCATCATATAGTTTCCAAAATACTCACGTGATACAAATTTTTTTTGAGCGAGAAGAGGAGTAGTAAGAAAATTCCTAAGTTGTAATTCCTCACCAGAGCATAAAAGAGGAATAAAAAGAATCCTACTCTCCGATATAACTAGACTCAAAATAGTTTTTCACTAGACTTGACTCGGCGATGTTCGATCAATAAAGGGGGATCCTAGGTCGGTACAGGCTCTAATACCAACTTGTCATGCCCATGATGCGACCCAATCCTTGGTTTGTCTTGAGGGCCTTGACAAGGATAGGAGTGCATCTCGTCGTGATGCAAGAATGGATATCATTACAAGTACATGTACAAAAGAGATGAGTATCTGGAATTAGCTTACACTCGCCACAACCTACACCAAGATCACATCAATACAACAACATATTCAATCATCATACGGAAGATCAGCGTCCGACTACGAACGAAACCAAATGATGAAATGACATCCATCCTTGCTATCCTAGGCTGCTACCTTGAATCCATCCTAGATCGTTGAAGAAGAAGATGAAGAAGAACTCCAAACCAAATAAGCATTGCTGTTGTGGGGACCCCGACTCATAAGTCGTGATCACCGAATGCACGTGTACAGTGATCCCAGAGATCAGTGCTCACTAAACACGCAGAAGCTGAATAACAAGAGTCTTATATACACATTTAATGTCTTACACAAATAAAGACCTTGAAGGTCTAGTCTAACATAGATAGGGGCACAAGGGCCAAACACTTAAATAGAACAAGCAGCGGAAATCTTGATTGAAAGCATGAACCCATGCCATTTGCCTTAGACCTACAAGTATTCTAACTAGGAAGCGTCATAGTCTGCATGTTCGTCAGCAACAAACTCTTCAACATACTCCTATTCTTCCATGCTTGGCCAATTAAATAAATAATGGCAAGCCAATGAGTACTTTGAATGTACTCGCAAGCAACCCAAGTTGTGGAACAAGGTTATAATGATGCAAGATATAGCACTAAGTAGGTAGTTTGTGGAAAGCCAATTTTGAACGCGATGACATGATCCAGTAACTAAGTAAGCATGCATCAACTATTTGGAAGATATCCATGTGAACAAGTTTTAGATATCATCACCAACAGGGGTTGAAAATCTCATGTTCAATCATTGTGCTCAGTCATCGGACTTAGTTCAATGTCCTGCTATGTCTTGGGACTTAGTTCAAGTACCGTCTTTGTCTCCAACACACACACACACACACACACTAGTTTGTGAAAAACATTTGGATGTAGCACAAGAGCGGTCATCCAACTGTCCTTGACCGTGGACAGGGCTATTCGAATAGTTTTACACTCTACAGAAGTTGCACACTTTACCCACAAGACTCGAGGAACTTCAGTGTCAACCACGACTCGTGGTACATCACGTACCCGAGGTAAGGACCCGAACAATTCCTTTCCCATGGTGATACTAAACAAAGAGTCCACTCATTGCTGCCATCCCTCATGATATACATTGCCCGTATCATGCATGAGGGCATGCAACAATGTGCCTGGTGCCTGTGAAGACAGCGCATGGCCTTCCACTTCCGGGACGACCCCATCTCAAGAGTGACCACTTCGCACTTGCCACTATTAATGAGGGCTCCCTGCTAGCACCATCCATAGTAATCAACAAAGCCTCATCCCATAAGGGGTATCTTGGTCGTACATGTAAGGTTGGAATAACGGCCGCAACTTACACCAATACATTTTTGAAAACCACACACACTCACTAGCTCCGGTACACCACTTCTTTCTCAAGTGGTCACCCAACTTATCATAATCTCCCTTGGGCATTAGTGGCACCCGGCGGGGTTTTCAAAAAATCTTTGAAATCATTTCTTTCCTTTCCGTCACTATGCATAAAGCAGATCCTACTTGCGTAGCATCTACTAGCATCCTACCTACACCCACCCGCCTAACCCTAATAAGGTGGTTGGGCCATGCACGATGCAAGTGTCAATGGTAAAAGTACAGGAGGCAACCCACCGAAGGGGAAACTCTGCATCATGATGATTTAGCGAAACTACAAGTGCTATATGTCATGCATGAATTTTTTTCTTAACATGGACAAAGGACTGCTTGCCTGGCTCAACAAAGTCTCCGGGGTGTTTGAAGTCTTCAGGTCCAACTTCCTCGTCAACACGCAATCTATCGTTGCGAATAAATAGCGATAAAATAAGCATCACACAAAAACAGGGCACACAAGCCACTAATAAAAATTCTATCCTACATTGTTATATACTAAAGGCTATATTAAAAACATTTGTCTAGGGTCTTGAACTTAAAAATATTTTCTAAACTATTTAAAACATGAGCTCTAATGCTAAATAGGGGTTTTAAATTAAATCAGTACATAAAATGTTTTCAAACATTTTTACAAATGGCACTAATAAATTCTATGGAATATTCTAAGATTTTAGGTGAAGGAATTATGGGCATTGGATAAATAATTTGCCCTGTGGAATTTTTGGAAGAACGGAGAAAAAATAAAAAGGGAGAAGACCCTGTGCCCCACGGGCCAAAAGGGCAGACCAGAGTCGGCCCACCAGGGGAACCGGCCCAAGGGAGACACTGCGTGTGGTAGGTTTATTTTCAAACTTGCCCGCAAGTCCTACTAGCTAGAGAGAGAGTAGAGGGATGAGGGGATGACAGGTGGGCCCCACTTGTCATCCCTCTCCTCACGACAAGAACAGACAGGGGCTCACCGACGGGTTCCAGTCGTGGCAGCTCCAATGGAGGACACCGGCGCGCTCAGGAGCCTCCCGCGCGTCAGTGGGTGGCCGCGGGCAGCACCAGGGCAGAGGGAATCACCGGCGAGGGAGGAAGCCCGACGACGGTGAGGGTTTCGTTCAGGCTTGGGCTTCCGAGCACGGGGGGCGAGGGGGCGGGCACTGGTGAGCAGTAGAGGGGAGGAGAGAGCGAGGGGAGAGGATCCGGAGCTCAAGGGGCTTTAAATAGGAGGCTGATGGTGCACCGTGGACGCGGTGCACCGGGGAGGACAGGGGCGCCGCTAAGGGCCACGGGAGGGCTCCGGGCCATGTCCTGGGAGTTCCTGGGCGCGGTCCTCGTCCAGGGGAAGGGAGAGAGAGAGAGCAGGGAGGCGTTGGGTCCTCGCGCGTGTGAGCGCGCTCACTGGCCGAGTCGGGCGGCTCCAGCCACACGCGGGAGGAGGGGAGAGAGACGGGGCCCGACCAGCCTCCGTGTTGCGGACGTCGAGGGGACATGGGTGACAAGCTGGGGAGGCCCGAGGCTGTCGGGAGCACCCGTTGGGCAGCGTCTATAGTGAAGGTGCGCAGTGTAGCCCTCTCCACAGCACGAGCTCTACATGCCAGGGCATGCCCTTGGCACCTTGGGCGCGTCCACTTGAGTCCAGGGAATCTAGGGAAGCTTAGACAAGGCACATACGACCAGTGGTGTTCTGGAGGTGCCTTAGGGTAGAAGGAAAGGAGAGATGGGGAGAAATGGGTGTTGTCTAGTGGTGAAAATGGAGGTTTTACCCCCCCAATCATTGAGCCATGCCCATGAAGGATTCTACCAGAGGCTATCGTAAAAGTTTGGGGGCAAGGTAAATAGTAAAAATGGTGAAAAGGGTAGTTTCTAGAATTGACCAGAAGGTGTTTCGTGGTGATTTGGCCCTGAAAGATTTACCCACTTACTGAGATATTTAACAGGGTCAAATGCTAGGTAATAATGATATGAATTACCAAGTTTGAGCTCAAGTGGGAAAAGTTGACAATGGAAACTTTGTGAACCCTAGAAACTAACAGAATCAGGTTTCTGTAGATCTAGTTGTGCTAAGCTTTTACCCTCGATGCACCACTTAGTGTAGCATCATTATTTGGTGGTTAGAGCATGTCCACAAAGTTTGAGGTCAAGGTGATAAACTTCACAACGTTAAGTTGCTCAAATTTGAATCTAGACAGGAAGGTTTTTGGGATGGTTTGATGATCCAAAACAACTTGGATTGAGGTGAAACTTTGCAAAATCATCACCTATGATAGTGTTAACTTGCTGTAACTTTCCTAGAATTTATTGACACTATTTCTTATAGAAATATTTCAAAAGCTTGATTTGAACAGAAAGGGTTTTAAGGGGTTTTGCCAATGATATGGACATGCCCTTGTGTTGAAACTCATATATATGGAAAATATATGTCCACTGAGCTTCCCTAAATTTTCTCCAATATTTTGAAGGTGTTTAAATAATGTTTCCCTATGAAAAGCATTTATGGCCTTAAGAAAAAGCCTTTAAATAAAATATAAAACTAATGTTTAAAATTAATATTTGGTGGTTTTGGGAAGTTATAAATATAGTAGGTTTGAAATAAAACTTTTGGGAAAGAAGAATCCACCCAATTTGAGGACTTAACGTGCAAACCTCACTTTAGGGGGTTTTGAAAACCTAATTTGAATAAATCATTTTTGGTCAAAAAAATTGGTAAAAATAGTTTTGGGTACTATTCACATGGTATCATCATTGGGCATGAAGTTTGGGTCAAGGAAGATGAATATGGAGAGGGGTAGAATATAAGAGTGCCATACATCATGATCATCAAGCAAACAAACATCATTTCAAACAAGCACAAGCACTTTGAAAAAGTTTTAGTTGGCTCCAAATTTTATGAATACAAACATAACAATGTGATACAAACACAGGGTGTGATAGCTCTCACGACAATTTATTGCATTATCTATACTTGCAGATGTTGTTGTAGTAATCTCTGAGCCACAGGGACTCAACAATCTCATTTCGAAGGGTACCAAGACTATAAAAGGATAATGGGTGTTGTATGGATAATTGGTGAGGCTGCAGCAGGCAACAAGCATTTATTTGAGTGGCTAACTTACGAATACAGAAAGTAAAGTATGGTGGTCTACAAATAACAAACGTGAGCTAGTAATGATCACTAAGTGATCCTGAACACCCACTTACGTCAAACATAACCCCACCGTGTTCGCTCTCGGATAAGTACTGACGAGAACAGACAGTCAAGGTTACGCACACAGCTGGTGTATTCTATTTGAGTTTACTTCAATTTTACTATGACCGGGTGTTAAACAAAGTTTTCCAAGTTGCCACGTAACCTCGGGCATGACTTTCTGAAAGATTTAACAATGTCGGTGTGCTCCAACTGATCCATCACAAATAAACCAAATGCCGCATTGGAATTCCTCAACCACGGAACCCCCCGTAGTATTTGCGGAATCCCGATGGAAAGTCTCAACTTCGAGATAGCTCGATCTGTCAACAAAATCCCACGCGCAAGACATTCGAGAAAGGTAAAACAAATCCAGCAAGGCCTCCCAGTGAGCCAGATCCGAATCTAGAGCCGTGCGCTCTCTATCCACGGGCATCATCCATTTATGTGAAGTGGATGGTAGCCTGAAAATGCCTCGAGGTTCCCCTAGGTGGCACCGCCGACTGCTAGGTAGGTGGACCAACACTCATGAGGAGCACTGGCCCGATTTGTTGATTAATTATCCACGGGGTTCGGAAAGTCCCGATGCAAGTTTTTATTAGGTTGGCAAATGGTAAAACCAATGTTGGGCCTTGCCAGAAGAGTTTTATCCCAAAACGAAAATCAAGGGTGTCCCCATAACAAACCTGAGCATGTTAGGATTGCTCAATATGGAACACAACACTGGTACACAAGTAACTAGGGGCGGCAAAAGTGGAACAAACACCAAACAAAGGGCCAAGCCTTCGACCTTTTACCAAGTATATATGTGCATTAAATTAATTAGCAATAATATTGTGATATCAAAAGAATGTCCATGTTGACACATGGAAGCAATTGCACCTGCAGCTAGAAACACTATAAGAAGGGCTGAGCAAGCGGTAACATAGCCAAACAATGGTTTGCTGGGAGGTGGAGGGTTAGAGGCTTATCATGGCAATGTTGGGAGGCTTGACAAACAAGTGGTAGGTAGCAATACATAAAGATAAAAGCAGGACAACTAGCATAGCAATGATAATAGTGGTATCCAGAGAAATGTGTCATCTTGCCTGAGATCCCGCTTGGAAGAAGCATGAGTCCATGAAGAAGACGAGCCAACGTAGTAAAACGAATCCTCATACTCCGAACGCTTTCGGAACTCTACCGAAAAGAAGCAATCCGAAACAAACAATCAGCACAAGATACACCATAACATATGCATGACATGATGCGCAAACAAATATGATGCATGTCCACTTTAATATGCAACGCATGGCATGGCATGGCAAGCACAACAAACAACTACTACATATTAAGTGAAGCTCAATATGCAACGAGTAGCATATTGACGAAACTCCATGTTCGAATTATTTAGTTCACTCCCATTTGGGTACTCATCAACATTAAATATTTTATACATGGGAAGAGGTAAAGCACAAACAACTACATCAGCTAGGCACTTTAAATGAGGCCGGAGGCAACGAATAACCATTCCGGAACAACCTCATATGCATATTTTAAGTCCAGAACAGATCTTAATAACTATATTTTAGGGTTGTTAAACAGAAAAAAAATGTCACCAAGAGATTCTACACATTTTTCCAGTCAAGTTACATATGTAAAACATTTGCATCGGAGCTATAGTTTAAAAGTTATTAAATAAATCATTTTAGCATGGCATTTATGCAAATTACCTAAAAACAGAAGGTTAAACATTTTAAACACATGTTATTGTTGGATATTGTGAATCTACACAAAATGTTAAACACTTTGCATATCTATATTACTTTCATCCAATGCACGGTTGAAAAGTTATTAATGCATGAAGTTAAGGATTTTTTCTGAAATTTTATAAATCCCTGGATAATTAGCAAACTTCCTCGCAGGGAAAAAAAGTGTGCGGGCCGAATCTGAGCACGGGCCAAAACATGCGGGCGCAACATACTATGCGATGGTTAGGGGGCACGGGATTGGTGATGCTCACCAGTCCTCATGGGCCGGATCTGGAGGTGTGGGGCTGGGCTGGCGAAGGGAGGCTGGGCTGGGCCGAAGCTGCTGGCCCTGATCAACACGAGCGGGCATGCGCTTGCCCTCCCGCGTGCAGCCACACGATCCAGCGGCCATGGCACCGTCCACGCCGGTTCTTGGCAGCCATGAGGAGGCCGGGCGGAGACAGATCCAGCGCGGGTAGGTTGGAAACGGACCCGGACCGGCCGGATCTAGAGGCTGACGACCTTGTATGATGGCATCGGCGAGCGGCAAGGTGAGGGTGAGCCGGGTCCATGGTCGCGGTTCCATGCAAAACCGATGGAGAGAGAGAGATCTATGAGGGAGAGGAAGAGAAGGGGAGGAAGAAGAGGGATGGGCGCGGGGCTCAACTACGGCGGCGGCGCTCTCCGACAAGGGGCCGGTGGCTGGTGGGCTTGGGAGGAAGCCACGGGAGCTCAAGGGGCTCCTCCCCTCGCTCGAGATCAGGCTGCGAGAGCGGTATATGGGCTGCGGCGGCTCGTATCGGCCCCGAGCGGGCCTGGATGGGCTTCGCGGGACCTGGCGGCAGGAGGAGGGAGACTGTCGCGGTGGGTGGTGGCTGGCTATCTGGGGGCAGCATGGATCCCGAGGGAGGTTAGGGTTAGGCCAAATTAGGAAGGGGAGGGGGATTATATAGGGAAGGAGGGCTAGGTTAGGGGATTTCGCCTGTTTTCGGACTGTCCGACCGCGATCGGACGGCTCTGGTCGCGGGGGTTAGGATAAGATGGGCTAGTGTGGTGTGTAGAGGGGTTGTGGGTAGAGGAGAGAGGGAGGTTTGTGGCCCATGAAATGAGTTTAAAACACTGAAAAATGTCCAACAAATAAACCGATGACCACACTGCTATGACTGACCGTTGGGGTATCAAATGACCTCTGATTGCGACGAAATTTGGCAGGTGGTCTACCTAAGCTATAAAAGGACCGGACGCCAAGTTCCGACCCAGTCCAAGAAGGTTTTAAACGCACTTTCAAAAACAATATTTTATCGGTGCCGCGGGTGCGTGCGTGTGTGGTTGGTTTCGAAATGGACATCGACATGAACGGAGAGAACCGACAACTACGAACGGATGCATGATTTGAAAACGAGTGATCATGCTATGCAGATGATGTGAATGATGTGATGATGAATGCGACAACCAAATGAAATGCACGACAACAAGGAAATAAAAGGGTAATCTTCTGGAGCATCGGTCCCAGGCTATTACACCATAGGAACCTGCTAGGATGACACCTTCGTGGCATCCTTGGTGGTGCCCGGAGGAGTGGGTTGCGACGTAGTCCCGCTCTTCGCTATCTTGGCGGGCATGGTCTCCCTGTCCAACACTTGGTTAGTGAGGAGAACACGTGGTGGGCTGCAAATCAATAAACGCTCACATATTAATAACCTTTAAAATTTATTGTTAATAATCAAGGAAGTCTTCAGATTCTTAGGCACGAGTTGGGGGCTTGACCCTTATGTTTTGTCGTGGAACCCTCTCGAAGTCGTCGGACTCGGTATCCGAGTCCGAACTGTTGTCGGACAGAATCACCTATGTCCGACATGTTTCCTTCTAGGCAGGAGGAGGCACATCCTCCTTACCGTTCGATGACGCCGCCCTCTTTCTTGCGAGGGGGAAATCGCCTTCCCCCTCGTCCTCATCATCATGCTCCTCTTGGTTATAAGAGGCATGGGTTTCCTCGAACACAACATATGGCTAGCCCTTGATACGAAGGCCTTGTCGGCCTGGTTTCTTTTTCTTCTCCTTCTTTGCTGGCACCTCATAAGACACCTCAACGAGCATCTCCAACAATAGCCTGGACCTGATGTCTTCGGGCTGAGGCGTGGGCAGTCGAAGCCCATGGCCTTGCTCAGCCATTTCTGTAGATGTGATCGGAAAGGTGCTTAGATTTTCTTTAGGAAAAATGGAGCCGATTAAACAAAACTAAGCTATAGCTGGGTAGGAGGCTTATCGGCGTGTAGACCCCGATCCTCCTCCTCAGCTGGCCAGTCCTTTTGTGCCTTGAACAACACTTTCCACAACTTCTCTCGAGTAGTGCGGAAGAGCTGACAAATAGTAGGCTCATCGTCAAGCAGACAAGCCCACATGGGAGATTCCCGGTGCTAGAATGGGAGGATGCACCGCTAAAGCAGAATCTGGACCATGTTGGCTAGCGTGATATCATTTCTGATCATGGATGTGATGTGCTTCTACAGGTTGTCTACCTCCTTGTCCGACCACCAGTCGAGGCCCTTTCTGAGCACGAGGTCAATCTGGTGGGGGCACCGGATCATAATTCGGCTGGAATAGCTCGGCCTTCCTCCATTTGCTCGGTGATGTCAAACCACTCTTTCTGCCATATTTTGATGGTGTCGATGAATGTGTCAGATGGCCACTCGAAGCGGGAAAGTTTGCTGACGATAGCCCCGCCACAGTCTGCGTGTTTGCCTGTGACACACTTTGGCTTGATATTAAATACCTTGAGCCAAAATCTAAAGTGTGGCTCGACTCGTAAGAAGGCCTTGCAGACGATGATAAAGCCCGATATGTGCATTAAGGTCTTTGGCGGGAGGTCGTGGAAGTCACGGCCGTAGAAGAACATGAGCCCCCTGATGAAGGGGTGGAGTGGGAAGCTCAGTCCCCGAATGAAGTGGGGGATGGAGACCACCCTCTCACCTGGCTTGGGAGTGGGGATCACCTGGCCCTTCTCCAACGTGCGGTGGCCGATGCTGGCGGGGAGGTAGGGGACGTCCTTGCGGTCCCAGATGTCCTGGTCGGTGACCATGGAAGCCTCCCACTTGTCGTTGGAGCTAGAACCATCCATGGATGAGCTCGGAGGGGGAGTTGTGGACATCTAGGATCGGTGCTCTAAAAACTCAGGAGAATGGGGAAGTAGAGGATGTGAATGGGGAGCATGTTTAGGCCTTGGGGTTTTCTTTCCCTTTTAGGAGGCTTATCATCGTTTAGCCTCCCTTTACTGCGCCGTGAATCCCTCCGCTTCCCAAGATGCGCTTGACGTTATGCGCACATAATTAAACATATCCCGTGTGAAACGGGGAACGATCTGTGCATTGATACCTCTCCAACGTATCTATAATTTTTATTGACCATGCTATTATATTATCTATTTTGGATGTTTTATACGCATTCACATGCTATTTTATATTATTTTTGGGACTAACCTATTAATATACAGCCTAGTGCCACTTTCTGTTTTTCCTTGTTTTTGAGTATTGCAGATATGAAATATTAAACGAAGTCCGAACGGAATAAAATCTTCATGATGATTTTTTATAGAATAGAAGAGACCTACCAGGATTGGAGTGCAAGGCAAAGCACTTGCCAGGAAGTCACAAGCTAGGGGGCGCGGCCACCCCCCTGACCATGCCTGGAAGGCTTGTGACTCCTTGGTAGGATTCGTAACCCTAATCTTCGTCCTATAAATCCCAAAATATTCTTCCAATACCAAAAACAGACATGAAAATACTTTTCTGCCGCTAGAAGCCTCCGTTCCCAAGCGATCCAATCTTGGAGCCTTTTCCAGTAATCTGCCAAAGGGGGGTTCGACCATGGAGGGCATGTACATGAACTCCATTGCCCCTCCGATGATGCGTGAGTATTCCACCACAGACCTACAGGTCCATAGTTAGTAGCTAGATGGCTTCTTCTCTCTCTTTGTGCTTCAATATCATGTTCTTCATGATCCTCATGGAGATCTATCGGATATAATACTCTTTTGCTATGTGGTTGTCAAGATCCGATGAATTTTGGGTTTATGTTCAGATTATCCATAAATATTATTTGAGTCTTTTCTGAATTCTTATATGCATGATTTATATCTTTGCAAGTCTCTTCGATCTATTGGTTTGGCTTGGCCAACTAGATTGGGAATTCTTGCAATGGGAGAAGTGCTTAGTTTTGGGTTCAATCTTGGGGTGTGCTCACCTAGGGACATAGTAGGGTAGCGAGGCACGCATTCTATTGTTCCCATCGAGGATAAAAAGATGGGTTTTTCATCATATTGCTTGAGTTTACCCCTCTACATCATGTCATCTTACCTAATGCGTTACTCTGTTCTTCATGAACTTAATAATCTAGATGGACGCAAGATTCAGTCGATGTGTGGAGTAATAGTAGTAGATGTAGAATTGTTTCGGCCTACTTGACACAAACGTGATGCCTATATGCATAATCATTCCCTTGGATATCTTCATAATTATTCGCTTTTCTATCGATTGCTCGGCAGTAATTTGTTCACCCACCGTGATATTTTCCTTCAAGAGAGAAGCCTCTAGTGAAACCTATGGACACGGGTCTACTTTCCATATTATATTTTCCTATCTATAAAACAAAAATACCTTGCTGGAATTTATTTACTTTTCACTTTCCACAATCTTTTACATCTATGTATATCAGATCTAATCCATGCAAATAACAGCGAAGGGATTGACAACCCCTTTATAGTGTTGGGTGCAAGAGTGTGATTGTTTGTTTAGGTGCATCAATTGGTGACTTGCTTGTTCCTCCTACTAGATTGGTACCTTGGTTCTCGTCAACTAAGGGTAATAATAATCTACTTCATTGCGTCACCCTTCCCTCTTCAAGGGAAAACCAATGCAAGCTCAAGAGGTAGCATGCATTGATGGATCATGGTGATTAAAATGGCCTCGAACCGCGAATCAACTTTTTGCAACTAGTTTGGCGGTCATGGTCGGCCATGACCTTTCGTCAGAAAGGTTGTCAGGGAACACTATTTACTCCTTGATGTTTGGCCACCAGGGCTAAGCTATTCATAGTTTTTGCACGAGCCTCTAATCGGAAAACTACATTTCATCGGAGGCCAAACTAAACTCGGAGGGAAGAACTCTCCTCGCAAGCCGAAGACTCTGATTATATGAAGCAGCTGGAGCTAAGACCCTTGGCATTGGAGGCAAGTTTGGGGTCTACTAATGGAGTCCTGGTTTAAGGGGTCCTCGGGAGACCGATCTGTTTCTTATGGGCCATACTATCTGAACCGTTGCCGAGCATTGGATCGATCAAAGGCCCTATCTCCAGGAAGGATGCTTTGGGAATTGCAGCTTGTCCTCCGTGTTTTAAGTAGAGAATAGGCATGTTTATTATTTCAGCGTGTAACCGACCATGTGTAAAACCTTGGTACCCTTAGCTTCTATATAAGCTGGAGGGTTTTAGATTGTAGACAGAGGACAACTCATCTAGGGTTTAGCTATTCGATCTCAAGGTAGATCAACTTGGTAACCCACATATCATCAATACAATCAAGCAGGACGTAGGATATTACCTCAATAGGAGGGCCCAAACCTAGGTATTGTATCCTTCGTCTCCTGTTACCATCGATTGTAGCCTCACAGCTCGGGACCCCCTACTCGAGATTCGCCGGTTTTGACACCGACAGGCGGCGCCCAAGCCCCAGCATCAAACCGCATCTTCAAGTAGATCTCATGGGAGGTGAACACATACCTCCCGAAGCCTGAAGCCATGCGTCCCCTCAAGTGGTCCCGGACCGCAATCACCTTCGACTCGAGGGATCAGCTCAGATGCTCAGCCATGATAGGCACACTCCCCATGATGTGCACACTGACCAACAGCAATGTCCTCGTCACCAAGACCCTCATTGAAAATGGAGCGGGGCTCAATCTCCTCTCCTTTGAGATTTTGAGATGATCCAACTGTTGAATGACCAGCTGATCCACCTAAACCCTTCTTAGAGTCACTGTGGGGTCCACAATCCCCATTGGGCAAGAGTGCCTACCTGTCACCTTGGGCGGACGCAATAACTACCACACCGAGATCATCGTATTTGATGTCGCACACATCCACCTCCCGTACCACACGATCCTTGGGTACCCAGCCCACACCAAGTTCATGGCAGTGACTCACCATGGCTACAACGTCCTCAAGATGCCGGGGAATAGCATCATCATCACCATCGCTTGCGATGAGAAGGATGTCGTCTGCTCCCCCGACCGTGCCTACCATGCCGCAGCAGCTGAGCACTCAGACAACGAAGGAGATGCCCTTCCTCGTGAGAATGTCTCCAAGAAGAAGAAGAAGTAGCTCCTCCCCGCAGGCCGCCAGGGGGGCTGAAACCTCCAATGATGGCACCTCAGGCTCAGCACCCAAGGCTGAGGCCCCTCCCTCCATTGCATAGGAAGGTGCGCTCGGTGCACCCCTTGGGTCAGGCACGGGGGCTTCCATCCGTGAAGCTGTCAGCCTGACCAGTGAGACAAGGGAGGCGTTCGGGCACAATCCGGATGCGTGCTCTAACGCGCATTTACCCAAGCCACGATCACGACTCGAGGCATCGGGCTCGCGAGAATTCGTCACCATAGGAATCAAGGAGCTTCGGGAATCACATGCCACGTGACGTCGGAGCTGCCCTGCACCACCAAGTGCAACTGCCATCGTCGGCCCAGTCAACATGCCGCGCATTTGCATTAGCATGCTCGCGATCAACAGGACCGCATCCCAGGACGTCTTTTGGCCAATGTATGACAATCGCGGTGGGGTCTAACCATGCAACTACGTCTACATGTCATTCGGCCTAGCGAACAGAGGCGCCATGGTCCAGCGCCTTGACCAGGCCATTCTCATGAGTTATTATACGAGGCACATCAAGGAGTTGGAGTAGATGCCTTGACCGAGCGGGGGTCTCGATCCTCGGGAGGCGACGGGCTTACGAGGGTCACGTTCACGGAGACACAAGGTCAGGCTGCATCGATCGCTTCGACTCTTCAGCAGCATGACCGCCAGGCGATTATTTGGTGTGTGCCACGTAAATTTTTGGTTTTCTCCGTTTGAGGGCACCCATCGGGCTGCATTATCCTCAAGCGATCAGGGCAAACCCCTGCATTCGCCCCATTTATGCATATTTCAGTACCTTTCATGCATGTGATCTACTCCCTCTGTCCCAAAATAAGTGACTCAAAAATGACTCAACTTTACACTAACTTTAGTGCAAAGTTGAGTCACTTTTGAGTCACTTATTTTGGGACGGAGGGAGTATTTCCTAACATTTCATACTGCTTGCACTGCGCTTCGCCGCCATGAATGTCGCCACGCCCTAATGATCCTGCCTTTCACCGCCTCATGATTAAGGGCTGGCATGATATCTGTGCTTGGGTCCGTTCCTGCAGCATTGATAAATTCAAGCGGTCGAGCTCTGTCTCATGGGCCAGACCCGTGCATGTCACCTCCCATGGCCTTTGGTGCTTAGTCCTCATGTGAGCTAATCGGGAGTGGGTGAGTCAGGGCATGCGACATGGTTCTTGCAGCCACAGTCGGTTTTTTGCCATCGAAGGAGCCATGCGCCGGGTGTTTTCTCCTTGGAGTTGTCACATGAGAAGTTTGGGCACGGTGTCTGTTTTCGGGTCTGTCCCTACAACGTCGATAAATCTAGTGGATGAGCTATGTTTGGTGGCTGACCCCGTCACGTCACCTCCTGGGTCACTGGTGTTTGGCCTTCTCATGCAATGGCCCCTGGTAATGCATTCGGCGCAGGTTTATCAAAAAAATTCTAGACCTTGGATGGCGCTCTCTACAGGAGGATTCAGGCGCAAACCGCCTTTGGGGTAGGGCCTCGAGAGGATAGAGCGCCCTCGCGAGTTCCCAGATACACCTCCAAGTTCTACCATGCAGGCCATGCATACGAACTTAATGGGTTGTACACGCTTGGGGGGCTCAAGAGCCGGGCTCCCCCATTCCCATGCCAAAGTGGAAGCCCCTTTCTCCACGCTGGTGGGTGACATGGTCCTCCAGTGACTATGCCCACGCAACATGGAAGCCATATGCTCCGCGCTGGTGATAAACAACTGAGGGCGCCCCCGCAGCTGCATCCAACCTCAGGAAGGCCCCTCGCGGCCCTATCTAGCTGCATTCCCCTGGGATGTTCACATGAGGGGGATGCACGGGGGCTACTACCGGGCCAAGCCTGGTACATGCCACCTTCCCAGGTATAAAAAACCTGGTCTTCATGCGCCTCTCTCAGGAAAAGCTAGTGAGGAAAGGTATGGGTGCCGCTCGTACGTCAAGGGGGACTCCTGTGCATCGCGAAATAGGAGCCCCACTAGTCCTGTAGCCTCTCACCCCTTGGCACCGACCTGGTGATCCGAACGGCCCAACCGCGGCGGAGGTATGCATGGGATCGATCCCTACTGACGCAGATCTCAAGGTGTCCAAAATATGACAACCCCGTCTTCACCATGTTCCCCTCATGAGGGATCCTCTTAAGTCCAGGGGGACTCCTAAGCATCGTGACTCAGGAGCCTCACTGGTCCTGTATCCCCTCGCCCCTTGGCACTATCCTGGCAATCTGGACGGACCAACGGCAGCTAAGGTATGCGTAGGACCGGGCACTGCCGATACAGAGCATCACCACAAGCAAGAAGGAAACAAGGTGAAGAAAGCAACCACGCAATTCAACAGTTATTACGAGCATTAACTTATTTGAAAATGCAAACAAGTCTAACGCATCCGCAAGGCACGATGAACGTCACAAGAAAGGGACGAGGAAGAGGAATTAGGAGGAGGAGTCCCCACCACTCTTCCCACCCATGGGGAACTCGTAGTTGACGTTGCTGACATTGTCTTCATTGATACTAACCCTTGCACCTTCAGGAGGTGGAGGAATGGTTATGCAGGTGAACTTCAACAGCACCCCCACGGCGCCCCCGTGGCCGCCCCAGCGGTGATGTGAACCCCAAGATCGACTGGGCATATCACGGAGCTGAAGCCAAACCCCAAGTCACAAAGGTGGAGGTGTCTGAAGACACGCGTCGCAGCCTCCGAAAAGAGGTCGCGACACTCACTCTCCAAGACTTACTCCACCTTGACAACGACACCCTCCAGCACCTCGATAAGCTTTGAAGAGAGCGCCGAGAAGCTGCTCTCCGGTGCCACCAGGGGCTCCGTAAACCCGTCCCGGGAGAGGGAGTGGAGCTCTCAGCGAAGCCTGAGCAAGATGGAGAGAAAGGCGTTGAGCTCCGCAACATTTTCCCCCTCAACCGTGGTAAGGGCTTCCTCCCTAATGTCCAGCCAAGCCTTCTCCGCACCAACTTGCTTCTCCCGCACGTCCTGGCGCTCGCGCTCTGCGGCTTGGTTGGACGCCTCCTTGGAGAGCACGGAGTATCGATCGTCAAGCTTGGCCTCGCGGGTCTTGAGGGCTTCTTCTTGCTGACGCAGCTGCTCCGCAAGTGCGGGCTTCTCCTCCTGAAGAGCTTTCAGGAAGGCATCTACCTCATCACATAGCGTGGTAGCGGACACTGCGTTGGTCGCTACCACCTCACTAACTGCTCTGCCAGAGGCGGCCTTCTTCTTGCTCTCCGCCTCAGTGGCCTTCGCTTGGCCCCAAACCACCACAGCAGAGGCGTCGGCCTGGAGCCACCCGGAGCGGAGCCCAGGCGCTGCTTCGCGAGTTGATCGTCAACGCCCTCGAGGGCGTCCTGAACCAGACCTAGAGCAGTGTAGGACCTGTCTAGGACGCCGAGGCTATGCAGTGTTGTGTCAAGGCCTCGTCTGGAGGAGTAGCTTGTTGGATCATAGGAGGCGCCCCAAGGGCGGCGGAAGCACGAGGATGAGGAGGCAACGGAGGCTGCGCTACAACCACGGGCAAGGTCGATGCAGACGGGTCTGTGGGTAGTTAGCCCTCAGGGGCTGGCTCTCCGGACAGTGGCGTCAACGCGCCCCCAAGGGTAAGATAGACCGCACCAACAGGCGTTAGGGGCTAAGAGGGCTCCGCGGCAGCGATCAGGAGGGTCGCCTCGCGAGCCCCCACACTCACATCATCTTGTGCCTCGTCAGGCAACGGCAAGGCGACAGGGGTGTGCGGAAGGCACCTTCGGCTTGATGCGCGCTTTCTTCTTCCTCAACTTCAGCACGACAGCATTCCTGGTTACCAAGAAAAGGAGAGATCATGAGCACGCGAGCTACCGACAGGCGGCCAAGCCTAAGAGGGATTACTTACTCTTCGATGTTGACCCACTTCCTCTTCTTCTCCACCTCGACGACGGTGGGAACGCCGTCACCCTTCTCCAAGCGGGCACCACCGCATGAGGGAGTAAGGGCACTTTCCACAAGAGCGGCAGCCAAAGAGGCAACTCCGACCCCAGACCCGTCTGCCTTGCCCGAAGGCCGTGGTTCGGGCGGAGGTGAGGCGGGCGCTTTGATTGCCTTGCAAGCACGCGTAGGGCACACCGGGGGGGCTTAGCCCCATGCTTCCTAGGGGGCACAAGGACGGCACATCGAGCAGCACAAGGAGTGGGTCCCAGCCCCTTGAGGAACTTGGTAGGACGCGGAGTACCTACAGTAGAGGCTTCACCGACATCGTCGTCGTCTTCAAGACCAGGCTGGAGCATGCTCTATGACAGAGGGGACGAATCCTCCAGATCGTCGTCCGCTGTCTTCTCCGTATCCTCCCTGTCCGTGGTGTTGCCGGAGGACACCGCCACCGGGGAACTAGGGTCCTCAGTTGGGAGGAGCCCCGGTTCGTCGAAGATGGTCACCATGGCGACCAGATCGGCTTTGTCATCATTGCAGTACAACGAGTCGTAGGTGTCGAGAAAATCTCCAGGGTCGCCGTTGAGCAGGGTCGTCTAGCCCTGTTCAGCTCCTCAACGGAGATTCATGCAGACCGAAGCCTATGTGTATCGTCACTGCCCTGATAGTTCCAGAAGGGTCTCGTACGCGACTGGTGGGGCACCAGGCGCAGCATTAAGAACTCCTTAACTATCATCCCACCGGTCAGCTTCTTGGCGCTGATATCAGGAGAGATCTGCTCCAGGACGGGCCTAGCTCGAGGGTCGGAGAGCTTCACGGAGCTCCACGCGGGGGTCTTCTCCGGCAGCCCTTTCGGAAGATCCAAGCGAGAGTTGATGCTCTTGAGATCCAGGTATACCCATCGGTGCCTGAAGTTCTCCACCTTCTTCCCGGGCTTTAAGAGCATGTTCTTGCCCTGGACTGTGACAAAGGAGATGCATGCCGATTGATAACTCACAAGTATAGGGGATCACAACAGTTTTCGAGGGTAGAGTATTCAACCAAAATTTATGGATTCGACACAAGGGGATCCAAAGAATATTCACAAGTATTCACAATTGACTTTTCAATTAAACCACACCTGAAAGACTTAGTATCTACAGCAAAGTATTCAATAGAAAAGTAGTATAGATGTAACATTAATGATGGCGAAAGTAACTGTATTAGTTTTGTACTGATTGTACCAGTAGCAACGAAGAAGTAACTTAACAGAGCTCAATATATGAAAAGCTCGTATGCAATGGATCAGTGATGGATAATTATGTCGGATGGCAGTCATCATGCAACAGTTATAACAGGGTGACATGGAACTATATTCAATACATCAATGTAATGTGGGGACCCCGACTCATAAGTCGTGATCACCGAATGCACGTGTACAGTTATCCTAGAGATCAATGCTCACTGACCACACAGAAACTGAATAACAAGAGCCTTACATCCTCATTTAACCTCTTACACAAATAAGGACCATGAAGGTCAAGTCTTACATAGAAAGGGCCACACAGGCCAAACACTTAAAATAAAACAAGCAGCGGAAATCTTGGTCGAAAGCGTGAACCCATGCCATCTGCCTTAACCTACAGGCATTCTGACTGGGAAGCATCCTAGTTCGCATGTTCGTCACCAATGAACTCTTCAACATACTTCTGTTCTTCCATGCCCGAACAATTAAATAACCAGTGGCAAGCCAAAGAGTACTTTGAATGTACTCGCAAGCAACCCAAGTTGTGGAACAGGGCAATAATGATTCATGATATAGCACTAAGTAGGTAAATTTGCAGAAAGCTAATTTTATATACAATGTCATGATCAAGTAGCTAGTAAGCATGCATCAATAATAAGAAAATATCCATATGAACAAGATACCAATATCATCATAAGTACGAGTTGAACACCTCATGTTCATTCATCATGCTATGTCATCGGACTTAGTTCAATACCCATGCTAAGTCATCGGACTTAGCTCATGTGACCTCTTGTCACCATCACATCCATACTCACACAAAGTTTTACGAAAACATCCGGATGTTGTCTAAGAAGGACCTCCAACTATCCATGACTGCGGGCATGGCTATTCGAATAGTTTTACACACTACAAAGGTTGCACACTTTACCCACAAGACTCGGGGAACTTCCATGTCATCCACGACTCTCAGTATTTAACATACCCGAGGTAAGCACCCAAACAGTGCCTTTCCCCTAGCGATACTAGACAAAGAGTCCACTCGATTGGTACTCAGCCCTCACGATGTACATCACACGAGCCTCGCTCTAATCGTACCATCCATGAGGTGACCAATAGGGTGCCTGGTGCCTGTGAAGACATGGCATGATTATACATACCGGTACGACCCCGTATCGAGAGTGACCATGCCACTACTACCACTAGTAATGCGGGCTCCTTGCCAGTACCCACCAAGGTAATCAACAAAGCCCCATCCCATCAGGGGTATCGTGGTTGCGCATGTAAGGTTGGGATGGTCAGCAGACCTTAGAACTCTCCGTTTTCGAATACACACACTCCCTTGCTCCGGCATACCACTTCTTTCTCAAGAGGTTACCCAACTCATCATCATCTCCCTCGAGCATTAGTGGCACCCGACGGGGTTTTTGAAAAGACTTTGAAAGAATCACTTCCTTTCCTTCACTATGCATAAATTCCGATCCCACTTGCGTAGCCCCTACTAGCATCCTATCTACACCCACAAACATAACCCTCATAAAGTGGTAGGGTCATGTACGATGCAAGTGTCAACGGTAAAAGCATCCGAGGCACCCCACCGAAGGGGGAGCACCACAACATGATCAATCATCGAATCAACAAATGGTCTATGACATGCATGAAAAAGTTTCTTATCATGGTCAAAGGGCTGCTTGCCTAGCTCAACAAAGTCTCCGGTGTCTTCGAAGTCTTCAGGTCCAACTTCTTCGTCAACCGCACAATCTATCATCCCGAAATAAAGCGATAAAAATAAACAACACACCAAAATAGAGCACACAAGTCACTATTAAAAATATTAACCTACTTTGATAAATACTAAATGCCATGGTAAAAATATCTCCCTAGGATCTTGTTGTTAAAAACACTTTGGAAATTAATTAATAGAGGAAAAAGTGTGCCTAAATATAGGTTTAAAATAAACAGTGCTAAATTTTTTTTCAAACATTTTTACAAATGGCACTAGTAAATTCTATGAATTATACTTAGTTTTTAGGTGCAAAAATTAAAGGCATAGGGTTTAATCTGGGACCTGTGGGATTTTTGCAAAATCCCATAGAAAAGGAAAAAAGAAAAGAAAAGGAAAAGGGGAGAGCTCACCGGCATCAGTGCAGGGCACGACGGAGGCAGGCGAGAGTAGGGATGGTCTCGGGGTCGAGTCGCCGGTCTCCTGGAGGTGGAATGGAGGCCGGAGGTGGCCGGAGTCACCGGCGGCGAGCACCCACGGCGGTGGTGGCTTCGGGAGGTGGCCGCCGGGGCCGTTTAAAGATGCAAAGAAGATGGGGAAGAGGGGGATCGCGTCAGTAGGGCAGTGGAGGATCAACGGGAGAGAAATGGGGGCTGGAAGGGCTCTGTACCTAGAGATCGACGGGAGGATGGCCGCATCGGTCCTCGGGACGATCCCGAGTGTAGAGACATCGCTGGCTCTCAGGGGGGCTTAGGGAGCTTCTTGGGGAGAGGAGAAGGGGACCAGTGGGAAGAGAGGGGTCCGGGAGGACCTCTTATAGGCAGGGGTGAGTCCATCGAATGCAAGTGTGCCGGCGAGCTCGTGGCCGAGGCCAGAGGCCACGATAGAGAGAGAGAGGGCAAGTCAGGGGCGTTCCTAGGGTCGGTCTAGGACAAAGGGAAGGAATAGAGAGGGAGAGACCCTCGCACATGCGAGGTTGCGGGTTGGCTGAGCCGGGCGGCGCTTTACACGCGTGGGGGAGGTCGGAGGAAGGAGATAGAGGAGGGTCCGACAAGGATGGCATGGCCTGGAAGCCGAGGGGGACCAAGTGGCATGCAGGGAGGCCCGAGGCCGCCGGAGCCATGTAGTGGGCAACGGCTACAGTGTGTGTCGGCACTGTAGCGCGCTCCAAAGCGCGTGTTTGGCATGCCACGGCATGCCAACGGCATCTTCTGCATGGCCGACTATGTCTATGGGATCTAGGGGGATTTAACAATAGAGGGTAGGGCATTGGATGCTGTAAGGAGCCTTAGGAAAGAAGAAAAGGGGGAATGAGGTAGAAAAGGAGGTTGTCCAGGGGTGAAAATGCGTGTTTTACCCCACCTCCTGGTGACCTGAGGACTTGTTTTTTTTACTAGAGGTACTTGGGCAATGCAAGAAGGTGTGGTAAAGATCTGGGGACAAGGGTAAGAGGGTAAGAGGTAGAAATAGGGGTTTTACTGAATCACCAGAAGGTCTGGTAAAGATCTAGGAAAGAAGATGTTGAAAACTTACTGCGATTCTCACCAGGGTCAAAGGCTATGTAAAGATGAGAGGTTTCACCAAGTTTGAGCCCAAGGGGGAAAAGTTGACAATGGAGATTTGAAAAACCCTAGAAATTAGCAGAATCAGATTTCTGTAGATCCATTGATGCTAGGCTTTTACCCTTGATGCACCACTTACTGTATCATCACTAATTGGCCACTAGAGCATGCCCACAAAGTTTGAGGCCAAGGGGAGACACTTCAGAATGTAAAGTTGCTCAAATTTGATTCCGGACAAGGATGGTTTTGGGATAGTTTGATGAACCAAACCAACTTGGTTTGAGATGACACTTTGCAAGATCATCACCTATGATAGTGTTGAGTTGTTAGAATTTTCTTGGAATTTATTGAGAATATTTCTTATACAAATACTTCAAAAATCTTGATTTGACCAGAAAGGGTTTTGAGGGGTTTTGTCTATGATCTGATCATGCCCTTGTGTTGAAACTCATATATATGGCAAAAATATGTCCACTATGTTCCGCTAAATTTTATCAAATATTTTTAAAGCATTTAAATAATTTTTGTTGGGGAACGTCACATGGGAAACAAAAAATTTCCTACGCACACGCAAACCTATCCATGGTGATGAGCATCTACGAGAGGGAGAGTGGATCTACATACCCTTGTAGTTCGCTAAGCGGGAAGCGTTAAGAAACGCGGTTGGTGTAGTCAAACATCTTCACGACCCAAATCGCCGAGCGTCCCGCGATCGCATCACGATCCGTCCTGCGAACTCATCACGATCCGTCCCGCGATCTCATGATGATCCGTCTCACGATCTTAATCACGATCTGTCCCACGAACTCATCACGATCCGTCCCGCGATCTCATCACGGTCCGTGTCACGATCTTGATCACGATCTGTCCCGCGAACTCATCACGATGCGTCCCGCGATCTCATCACGAACTGTCTCGCGACCTCGATCACGGTCCTTCCGATCTAGCTCCGAACGGACGACACCTCCGCGTTCAGCACACGTGCAGCTTGATGACGATCTCCACCGTCTTGAACCAGCAAGAGGAGGTGGAGAGGATAGAGAGTTCACTGGCAGCGTGACGGCGCTCCGGTGATGGTGGTGGTGTTATTCTGGCAGGGCTTCGCCTAAGCGCTGCAAAAATCCGATCTAGAGGAGCACCGGTGAAACGGGTAGCACGTGGCCGTAAAATCTGTCGAAAAGCCACCCAATCCACTAGTATATATAGGAGGGAAGGAGAGGGAGGGCTGGCGCACAAGGCACCACCCTTGTGAGTCGGCCAAGGAAAGGTGTGAGAGGAGGACTCTCCTCCTCCAATCCTAGTAGGACTAGGATTGCTCCTTTTTGGCCTTTTCCACCTTTTTCCTTTAGGAAACCTACTCCCTGCGCCATGGGCCTTATGTGTCTATCTCACCAGCCCACTAAGGACTGGTTATTATTTTCCCACAGCCCACGGACCCCTTGGGGTCGAAATACCCCTCCCGGAGGTCTCTCGATACACTACCGGCACTCCCGGTACACTACCGATGCGCCCGAAACTTTTCCGGCGACCAAACTGGGACTTCTTGTATATGAATCTTTACCTCCAGACCATTCCGGAGCTCCTCGTGATGTCCGGGATCTCATCCGGGACTCCGAACAACCTTCGGTCACCACCATACATAACTGTACACTACCGAAACGTCACCGAAACTTAAGTGTGCAGACCCTGCGGCTTCGAGAACTATGTAGACATGACCGAGACACCTCTATGGACAATAGCCAATGGCGGGACCTGGATGTCCACATTGGTTCCTACATATTCTACCGAAATGTCAAGGATTTAGTTAATCTCGTATAACATTCCCTTTGTTCTTCGGTATGTTACTTGCCCGAGATTCGATCGTCGATATCTCCATACCTAGTTCAATATCGTTACCGGCAAGTCTCTTTACTCGTTTCGTAATACAAGATCCTGTGACTAACACTTAGCCACATTGGTTGCAAGGCTTGTTGTGATGTTGTATTACCGAGTGGGCCCTGAGATACCTCTCCATCACACGCAGTAACAAATCCCAGTCTCGATCCATGCCAACTCAACAGACACCATCGGAGATACCTGTAAAGCACCTTTATAGTCACCCGGTGACGTTACGACGTTTGATACACACAAGGCACTCCTCCGATGTCCGTGAGTTGCATGATCTCATGGTCATAGGAACATATACTTGACATGCAGAAAACAGTAGCAATAACCTGACACGATCAAATGCTATGTTTGTAGTTTGGGTCTTGTCCATCACATCATTCTCCTAATGATGTGATCCCATTATCAAATGACATCTCATGTCCATGGCTAGGAAACCTTAACCATCTTTTGATCAACGAGCTAGTCTACTAGAGGCATACTAGGGACATGGTTTTGTCTATGTATCCACACGTGCATTTAAGTCTCCGATCAATACAATTATAGCATGGATAATAAACGATTATCATGAACAAGGAAATATGATAATAACTAATGTATTATTGCCTCTAGGGCATATTTCCAACAGTCTCCCACTTGCACTAGAGTCAATAATCTAGTTCACATCACCATGTGATTCGCATTGTTATGAATCTAACACCCAATGAGTTCTGGGGTTCGAACATGCTTTGCATGTCAGAGAGGTCTTATAGTCAACGGGTCTGTAACATTCAGATCCGTGTGCACTTTGCAAATCCCTATGTCAAACTGTAAACACTGCTACCACACTCCACTTGGTACTATTCCAAATGGCTGCTCCACTATACGTATCCAGATTGCTACTACGAGTCATCCGGATTAGTATTAAAGCTTGTATCGACGTAACTCCTTATGACAAACTCTTTATCACCTCCATAATCAAGAAACATCTCCTCAGTCTCTTAGTTACTGAGGATAATCTTGACCACTGTCCAGTGATCCACTCCTGGTTCACTCTTGTACCCCATAACGGACTCGTGGCAAGGCACACACAGGTGCGGTACACAACATGGCATAATATAGAGCCTATGGCTAACGCATAGGGCACGACGTTCGTCCTTTCTCTTTCTTCTGCCGTTGTCAAGCTTTGAGTCTCACTCAACTTTCACACCTTACAAATCAGGCGAGAACTCTTTCTCTGACTGATCCATTTTGAACTCTTTCAAAATCTTGTCAAGGTATGCACTCATTGAAAGTCTCATCGAGCATCTTGAGCTATCTCCATAGATTTTGATGCTCAACAATTAGGTAGCTTCATCCAGGTCTTCCTTTGAAAATCACTTTCCAAATAACCGTTTTATGATTTCCAGAAATTCTACATTATTTCTGATCAACAATATGTCATCCACATATACTTATCAGAAATTCTATAGTTCTCCCACTCACTTTATTGCAAATACAAGTTTCTCGTAAACTTTGTATAAACATCAAAACTTTGATCACCTCATCAAAGCATATATTCCAACTCCGAGATGCTTGCTGCAGTCCATGGGAGGATAACCGAAGCTTGCACACCTTTTAGCATCCTTAGGACTGACAAAACCTTCTGGTTGTATCACATACAAACTTTCCTCAAGTAAACCGTTAAGGAAACGATGTTTTGACATCCATCTGCCAGATTTCATAATTGAAAACACAACAACTGCTAACATAATTCCAAAAGACTTTAGCACCACTACGAGTGAGAAAGTCTCATCGTAGTCAACTCCTTGAACTTTTCACAAACATCTTTGCAACAAGTCGAGCTTTACAAATAGTGACATTCACCATCAGTGTCTGTCTTCATTTTAAAGATCCATTTGTACTCAATGACCTACCGTCCAACGAGCAAGTCTACCAAAATCTACACTTGGTTTTCATACATGGATCCTATCTCGGATTTCATGGCCTCCAACCATTTGCCGGAATCCGGGCCCATCATCGCTTCTCCATAGCTCGTAGGTTCATCGTTGTCCAACAACATGATCTCCAAGACAGAGTTGTCATACCACTTAGGAGCAGTACACATGCTTGTCGACCTACGAAGTTCGACAGTAACTTGATCCTAAAGCTTCATGATCATCATCATTAACTTCCTCTTCAACTAACGTAGGCTTCACAGAAACATCTTTCTGCGCTGCGCTACTCTCTGGTTGAACAAAGGTTTAACAACCTCATCAAGTTCTATCTTCCTCCCACTCAATTCTTTCGAGAGAAACATTTCCTCGAGAAAGGATCCCTTTATGCAACAAACACTTTGCACTAGGATCTAAGATTGAAGGTTCACCCAACTGATCTTAGGGTATTTTATGAAGATGCATTTGTCCGCCTTGGGTTCGACCCCATTAGGTGAAAACATTTTCCACACAAGTGTCACAGCCCCAAATATTAAGAAATGACAGCTTAGGTTTCTATCAAACCATAATTCACACGGTGTCATCTCAACGGATTTAGATGATGCCCTATTTAAAGTGAATGTAGTTGTCTCTAATGCATAACCCCAAAAATTATAGTAGTAAAATGATAAGAGACATCACAGTATGCACTATATCAATAGAGCATGACTATGATGTTCGGACACGCCATCACACTATGGTGTTCCAGGTGGCGTTAGTTGTGAAACAAATTTCACATTGTCTTAAGTTGTATGCCAAACTCGTAACTCAGATATTCACCTCCACGATCATATCGCGGTCATTTTTATCTTCTTGTCACGATGATCTTTAAACTTCACTCTGAATTTGCTTGAACCTTTCAAACGTTTCAGACTTGTGTTTCATTAAGTAAATATACAATATATCTACTCAAATCATCAGTGAAGGTAAGAAAATAACGATATCCACTGCACGCTACAAGACTCACTAGATTGCATACATCAACATGTATCATTTCCAATGAATCACTTTCCCGCTCCACCCAACTTGGTCCTTTAATCATCTTGTACAAGAGGCATGGTTCGCATGTCTCAACCGATTCGAAATCGAATGAGTCCAAATATCCATCAGCATGGAGTTTCTTCATGCGCTTTATACCAATATTACATTTAGCGGCAGTGCCACAAGGATGTGGTACTATCATTATTAACTTTGTATCTTTTGACATCAATCTTATGAACATGTGTACTACTACGATCAAGATTTCAACAAACCATTCTCACTGGGTGCATGACCATTGAAGGTATTATTGATGTAAACACAATAACCATTATTCTCTAACTTAAATGAATAACCGTATTGTAATAAACATAATCTAATCATGTTCATGCTCAACGCAAAACACCAAATAACATTTATTTAGGTTCGTCACTAATCCTGAAGGTAGAGAGAGCGTGCGATGTTGATCACATCAACCTTGGAAACACTTCCAACACATATCGTCACCTCACCCTTAGCTAGTTCTCCGTTTATTCCGTAGCTTTTATTTCGAGTTACTAACATTTAGCAACCGAACCGGTATCCAATACCCAGGTGCTACTAAGAGTACTAGCAAGGTACACATTAATAACTCGTATATCAAATATACTTCTATCAATGTGGCCAGCCTTCTTATCTACCAAGTATCTAGGGTTGTTCTGCTTCAGCGACCGCTCACGTCATAACAGAAGCACTTAGTCTCGGGTTTGAGTTCAATTTTGGGTTGCTTCACTGGATCAGCAACTGACTTGCTATCCATGAAGTTTCCCTCCTTTCTCTTGCCCTTCTCGAAACTAGTGGTTTGATTAACCATCAACACTTGACGCTCCTTCTTGTTTTCTACCTTCGCGGTGTCAAGCATCGCGAACACCTCAGGGATCAACATTTCTTTCCCTGGCATTTTATAGTTCATCACCAAGTTCTAGTAGCTTAGTGACAGTGACTTCGAGAACTACATCAATCACTATAATATCTGGAAGATCAACTCCCACTCGATTCAAGCGATTGTAGTACCCAGACAGTCTGAGCACATGCTCAACGATTGAGTTATTCTCTTTCATCTTGTAGGCAAAGAATCTCGTTGGAGATCTTATATCTCGCAACTCGGGCACGAGCCTGAGGTCACAATCTCAGCTCTTAGAACATCTCATATGTTCCATGACGTTAAAAACGTTTCGGAGCCTCAATTCTAAGACGTAATGCATGACACACTAAACTATCAAGTAGTCATCGAAACATGCCTGTCAGATGTTCACAACATCTACAGACGACGCTAGATGGGGTGGCGCGCCGAGCGGTGCATTAAGGACATAAGCCTTCTGTGCAGCAATGAGGACAATCCTCAGATCACGGACCCAGTCCGCAATTTTGCTACCAACATCTTTCAATTCTATTTCTCTAGGAACATATAAAAATACAAGGGAGCTACAACACGAGCTAGTAATCTACAACATAATTTACAAAGACACTTTGACTATGTTCATGATAATGAGTTCAATTAATCATATTACTTAAGAACTCCCACTCAAATTGACATCCCTCCGATCATTCCAGTGATACATGATCCAAATTCACCAACTCAAGTCCGATCATCACGTGAGTTGAGGTGGCTGCAATGGTGAACATCATCATGTTGATCATATCTACTATATGACTCATGTTTGACCTTTCGGTCTCTTGTGTTTCGAGGCCATGTCTGTACATGCTAGGCTCGTCAAGTTTAACCCGAGTGTTCTGCATGTGCAACACTGGCTTGCACCCGTTGTATGTGAACGTAGAGTCTATCACACCCGATCATCACGTGGTGTCTCAACACGACGAACTTTCGCAATGGTGCACACTCGGGGAGAACAGAATTTATCTTGAAATTAAGTGAGGGATCACCTTATAATGCTAGCGTCGTCCTAAGCAAAACAAGGTGCATAAAAAGGATTAACATCACATGCAAATCATAAGTGACATGATATGGCCATGAACTTGTGCTTTTGATCTCCATCTAGAAAGCACCGGCATGATCTCCATCGTCACCGGCATGACACCATGATCTCCATCAACGTGTCGCCATCGGGGTTGTCACGCCCTGCATGCTTCTACTACTATTGCTACCATTTAGCGATAAAGTAAAGCATTACATAGCGCTTAATGATTGACACGCAGGTCATATAATAACTAAAGACAACCATATGGCTCCTGCCGGTTGCCGTATTCATCGACATGCAAGTCGTGATAATCTATACATCACATGATCATCTCATACATCACATATATCACATCATGTAATTGATCATATCATATCACAACATACCCTGCAAAAACAAGTTAGACGTCCTCTAATTTTTGTTGGATGTTTTACGTGGCTGCTACGGGTATCTAGCAAGAACAATTCTCACCTACGCGTAAATCACAATGGTGATACACTAGTTTGCTTTTAAACCTTCTCAAGGACCGCCTTTGTCGAATCCGATCCAACTAAAGTGAGAGAAACTGTCACCCGCAAGCCATCTAGGCAACAAGTTGCGTCGAGGGAACCGGTCTCTCGTAAGCATACGAGCAATGTTGGTCCGGGCAGCTTCATCTCACAATCCCGTTGAACCAAAATACGACCAAGGGAGGAAGCAATCTAAGCATCAACGCCCACAAACCTTTTGTGTTCTACTCGAGATCTCATCGAACCATCAACCTAGCTCTGACACCACTGTTGGGGAACGTCGCATGGGAAACAAAAAATTTCCTACGCACACGCACACCTATCCATGGTGATGAGCATCTACGAGAGGGAGAGTGGATCTACATACCCTTGTAGATCGCTAAGCGGGAACTGTTAAGAAACGCGGTTGGTGTATTCGAACATCTTCGCAATCGAAATCGCCGAGAGTCCCGCGATAACATCACGATCCGTCCCGCAAACTCATCACGATCCGTCCCACGATCTCATCACGATCCGTCTCACGATCTTGATCACGATCTGTCCCACGAACTCATCACGATCTGTCCCGCGAACTCATCACGATCCGTCCCACGATCTCATCACGATCCGTCTCACGATCTTGATCACGATCTGTCCCGCGAACTCATCACGATCCATCCCGCGATCTCATCACGAACTGTCTCGCGATCTCGATCACGGTCCTTGCGATCTAGCGTCGAACGGACGGCACCTCCGTGTTCAGCACACATGCAGCTTGATGACGATCTCCACCGTCTTGATCCATCAAGAGGAGGTGGATAGGAGAGAGAGAGTTCACCGGCAGCGTGACGACGCTCCGGTGATGGTGGTGGAGTGATTCCGGCAGGGCTTCGCCTAAGCGCTGCAGAAATCCGATCTAGAGGAGTACTGGTGAAATGGGTAGCACGTGGCCGCAAAATCTATCCAAAAGCCACCCAATCCACTATTATATATAGGAGGGAAGGAGAGGGATGGCCAAGGTACCACCCTTTGGAGTCGGCCAAGGAAAGGTGGGAGCGCAGGACTCTCCTCCTCCAATCCTAGTAGGACTAGGATTGCTCCTTTTCGGCCTTTTCCACTTTTTTCCTTTAGGAAACCTACTCCCTGCGCCATGGGACTTATGTGGCTTTCTCACCAGCCCACTAAGGGCTGGTTATTACTTTCCCACAGCCCATGGACCCCTTGAGGTCAAAATACCCCTCCCGGAGGTCTCCCGGTACAGTACCGGCACTCTCGGTACATTACCGATGCGCCCGAAACTTTTCCGGCGACCAAACTGGGACTTCCTATATATGAATCTTTACCTCCGGACTATTACGGAGCTCCTCGTGACGTACTGGATCTCATACGGGACTCCGAACAACCTTTGGTCACCACCATACATAACTCTACACTACCAAAATGTCACCGAACCTTAAGTATGCAGACCCTGCGGGTTCGAGAACTATGTAGACATGACCGAGATACCTCTACGGCCAATAACCAATGGAGGGACCTGGACGTCCACATTGGTTCCTACATATTCTACGAAGATCTTTTATCGGTCGAACCACTATGTCAAGGATTCAGTTAATCCCGTATAACGTTCCCTTTATTCTTCGGTATGTTACTTGCCCGAGATTCGATCGTCGGTATCTCCATACCTAGCTTAATCTCGTTACCGGAAAGTCCCTTTACTCGTTTCGTAATACAAGATCCCGTGACTAACACTTAGCTACATTGCCTGCAAGTCTTCTTGTGATGTTGTATTACCGAGTGGTCCCTGAGATACCTCTCCGTCACACGGAGTAACAAATCCCAGTCTCGATCCATGCCAACTCAACAGACACCATCGGAGATACCTGTAGATCACCTTTATAGTCACCTAGTTACGTTGCAACGTTTGATACACACAAGGCACTTCTCTGATATCCGTGAGTTGCATGATCTCATGGTCATAGGAACATATACTTGACATGCAGAAAATAGTAGCAATAAACTGACACGATCATATGCTATGTTTGTAGTTTGGGTCTTGTCCATCACATCATTCTCCTAATGATGTGATCCCGTTATCAAATGACATCTCATGTCCATGGCTAGGAAACCTTAACCATCTTTTGATCAACGAGCTAGTCTACTAGAGGCATACTAGGGACATGGTTTTGTCTATGTATCCACACATGCATTTAAGTCTCCGATCAATACAATTATAGCATGGATAATAAGCGATTATCATGAACAAAGAAATATGATAATAACTAATTTATTATTGCCTCTAGGGCATATTTACAACAATTTTGGCCTGAAGAAAAATCTTTTAAATAAAATATAAAGATAATCTTTAAAAATAATATTTGGTCGTTTTGGGAAGCCTTATATATAGTGAGTTTGAAATAAAGCTTTTGGGAAAGAAGGGTCCACCTAATTTGAGGACTTGTAGTGCGAACCTCACTTCAGGCGGTTTTGGAAACTTAATTTAAATAAATCAATTTTGGTTGAAATTGTTTTTGATAAAAATAGGTTTGGGCACTATTCACATGGCATGATCATTGGGCAAGAGGTTTGGGTCATGGAAGATGAATGGGAAGTGGAATAGAATCTAGTAGTGCCATACCACAATCACCAAGCAAGCAAACAATATAGCAAACAAGCACATGCACATTGGAAAAGTTTTAGTTGGTTCCAAATTTTATAAACCCAAACATATCAATGTGCTACAAACACAGGGTGCGACAGACCTTCCCCCTTAAAAGAATCTCATCCCGGAGATTCCGAGGCTAAGCGCTAAAAAGATAGGGGAACTCTGATCTAATATAGTCTTCATGCTCCCAGGTTGCTTTATCTTCAATGTGGTTGCTCCACTGGTCCTTGGAGTACTTGATGGTGCGGCTTCGGGTGCAATGCTCGGCTTCATCCAAAATGCGAATTGGCCTCTCACGATAAGTGAGGTCTGGCTGAAGGTCGATGGCTTGACGGTCAATATCCTTGTAGAGGTCAGGGCGGTTGGGAACTTGCAGACACTTCCGGAGTTGTGACACATGAAAGACATTTTGCACATCCGACATCTCCATGCGTAGCGGTGATCTTGAAGGGGCCGATGTATCTTGGCGCAAGCTTTCCCTTGACATGGAAATGCTTAGTTCCCTTGAGAGGCGTGACTTAGAGGTAGACATGATCTCCGACATGAAATTCACTTCTCGACGGTGAGAGTCATCGTGGCTCTTCTGCCTTGATTTATCGGCCTCTAGGCATTCTCTGGCGAGTTGAACTTGCTCTCCTGCTTCGTGGAGAATGTCCGGTCCGAAAATCAATCCTTCCCGGTCTCTGACCAGTTGAGGGGGGTACGACACTTGTGCCCATACAACACCTCAAATGGTGCCATCTGAAGACTCGACTCGTAGCTGTTGTTGTAGGAGAACTCGGCGAATGGTAGGCAATCTTCCCAGTTGGCTCCATCTGCCAAAACACAAGCGCGGAGCATATCTTCGAGTATCTGATTTACTCGTACCATTTGTCCACCGGTCTAGGGGTGAAAAGCAGTGCTGAAGGAGAGCTTGGTTCCCATAGCTTCTTGAAGCATCTTCCAAAACCTTGAGGTGAACTGGGTGCCGCGATCCGATACAATCTCCTTAGGAACTCTATGAAGACTCACGATACGCTCATTGTAGAGACTGGCTAACTTGTTACCATCATAGGTGGTCTTGACAGGAATGAAATGGGATACCTTGGTCAGGTGGCCGACAATGACCCAAATGGAATCATGTCCTTTGCTTGATCTTGGTAAACCGGTGGTGAAGTCCATCCTAACTTTGTCCCACTTCCATTCAGGCACTTTGAAAGGGTGAAATAGCCCAGCGGGTCGCTGGTACTTAGCTTTGACTCTCTGGCATATGTCACACTTGGCGACAAAGGTGCCTATTTCCCGTTTCATGCCATGCGACCAGAATGTTGCCTTGAGGTCTTGATATATCTTGGTCCCTCCACGATGGATGGAGTAGGGAGTGTCATGAGCTTCTTGCAAGATCAAGTTCTTGAGATCCTCCATGTTCAGCATGCAAATGCGAGTCCCAAACCATACAACTTCTTGTTCATACACCGAGAATCCTATGGCCTTACCTGCCTTGATCTTCCTCTTGATGACATCAATGCTCTCATGTCCCTTCTAAGCTACTTTGATATCATCCATCAATATAGGCTGTGCTTCGAAGCTGGCGAGGAATCCTGGTGCAACCAGTTCCAAGCCAAAGCCCTCAAGTTCTTCATACACGGTGGGTAGCCTTTCCTTAATCATAGCATTCAAGGAACAAGCCTTTCTGCATAAGGCGTCTGCTACCACATTGGCCTTTCTGGGGTGGTATTGAACACTGAGGTCGTAATCCTTGATCAATTCCAACCATCTTCGCTGCCTCATGTTCAATTCCCTTTGAGTGAAGATATACTTCAAACTCTAGTGGTCTGTAAATATCTCATATTGCTTCCCCAGAATGTAATGTCGCCATGTCTTCAAGGCATGAACCACGGCTGCCAACTCAAGATCATGAGTTGTGTACTTCTCTTCATGAGGATGTAACTATTTGGATAGATATGTAGCCCGAATTCAAATTTGCTAAACTTGGCATAAAGCTAGTGCACTCAAAGATTCTCTAGGACCCATCTCAAGTGTTCCTCATGTTCTTCTTCAGACTTGGAGAATACAAGTATGTCATCAATGAAGGCCACAACAAACTTGTCGAAGTACTCCATGAAGACCTTATTCATGAGGTACATGAAGTAGGCAGGGCAATTAGTTAACCCAAATAACATGACCGTGTATTCATACAGGCCATACCGGGTTACAAATGCTGTCTTCGGAATGTCTTGGGGTCTAATCTTTAGTTGATAGTACCCAGACCTGAGATCAATCATGGAGAACACCTTGGCTTCGTTCAACTAATCAAATAGGTTTTCAATCTTGGGGAGTGGGTACTTGCTCTTTTTTGTGACTTCATTGAGAGAATGGTAATCGACACAGAATCTGATTGTTTCATCCCTCTTTGACACAAAGAGAACAGGCGATCCCCAAGGAGAGGCAATAGGGTGAATAAATCCTTTTCTGAGCTGCTCTTCCAGCTGCTTTTTCAATCAGCCAACTCTTCGGATCCCATCCTGTAGGCCTTCTTCTATATGCGCTTTGATCCGGGCATAAGCTCAATGATGAACCCGATGTCACGGTCAGCAGGCATTTTGGGCATCTCATCAGGAAACACATCCGGGTATTCACATACCACTGGCACATGATCCAACTCAACTCCTGATAGACAGTTAGCCCGAGGAGCTTGAGTGGAGGCAGGGTTGGGAACATACTTGACTTCCACTCCATGGCTATTGGTCATGGTGACAATCCTCTTGGGACAGTCTAACAAGCCTTGATGCTTGGTTAACCAGTCCATGCCTAGGATCACATCCAAGCCTTCTGACTTTAGGATGATAAGGTCTTCTAGGAAATCTACCCCATTGATCTTAATATCAACTCCCTTACAACCTATCCCAGACTTCATAACCTATCCCGGGGTTTGTATCAACATACGACTACCGAGAGGTGTAGGATTCATGCCACTCTCTAGTGCAAACTTTTGGGTGACAAAAGAATGTGAAGCTCCACAATCAAACAGTACTTGTTGGGGTTGAGTTGACAAGGAATGTACCTAGTATGACGTCCAGGTGTTCCTGTGCTTCCTCTGCGGTGATGTGATTCACACAACCCTTGCCATTGTTTGTCCGGTTGCGGGGAGCTGGGTTCCTTGGTGGTGCTCCACGGGCTTGACCTTGAGCTGGCGCATTGGGGTGAGGTGCATCTGGATTCTTGTTGGGACACAGCCTGGAGATGTGTCTTGGCTGACCACATCCAAAGCAAGCGACTTGTCCAGGGTTGTTGTTGTAGTTCCTACCATCGTTGTTGTTATTGGGGTTGGTGTTGTAAGATGGCCTGGGATTGGCATACTGCTGAGGCTGGTAGCTCGGACGAGGTGCAGGATGTCTAGCCTGCTGTGGCTGATAGGTTGGCTTGCCTCGGGCTGGCTGCCAGGGGTGAGGCTTCTGGTTGCTTGAGCTACCCTTGCTGATCATCTTGCACTTGCGTGTGTCGTCTATTGCATGACGCTTGTCTTCTAGCATGAGGGTCTTGTTCACCAAGTCGAAGAAGGTACGACAGTCCTAGACGATGAGCTGGTACTGCAGGACCTGTTGGAGTACTTCCATGAAGCATTCCTTCTTGGCAGCCTCCATGCTGACATCTTCAGGTGCATACCTTGACAGCAGGTTGAACTTCTGTAGGTACTCCTTGATAGAGACACTTCCTTGCTTCAGTGCTCAAAACTCTCTCTTCCTGATAGCCATGATCCCAGAAGGATTTTTGGCGGAACAGAATCCTTCCTTGAAGTCATTCCACATGATCACACGCTCACCTTGCATGACCTTGAATCCATCCCACCAAGCTCAGGCAGTACTTCCGAGGCAGTGAGAGGCATAAAGCACCTTCTCATGGTCCTCATTGCAATTGACTAGTGCAAGGAGGTCCTCGATGGTGCGGATTCAGTCATCAGCATCCAATGGTTCAGCAGTCTCGGTGAAGGATGGGGGCAAATTCCTCATGAACTCAGACAGCTCGAGTGGCCATTGCGATTCCTGCCTTGATGCTGGTTGTTCATGAGGTCCTGAGCCATTTTCTGGATACCAACATTGTTGGCTTGATGCTCCTCCCGGAGAACTTGGAGAAACTGAGCTATGGTCATGTTCTCCGGTGGAGGTGGTGGTGGGGGGGGGAATATCGCCTTGTGGCTGCTCCTGGTGTCCTCCAACGTGAGCGGCCCCACCAGCTCCCTGTTGCTGGCTTGAGTTGCTGGCTTTTGGGTTGGTGAAGGAGCTGTTGCGGGTAGTAGTCACCATCCTCTTTGGAGCAGCCAAGGCAAACAAGTGGGATAGACGAGAGGAAAGCAATAACAGAAAAGCGTGCCTAAGGGGGTTGGTCAAGTGGAAGTGTGGTAAAACAAGGGTCAAAAGACCAACAACATATATTAAGATAGACGATGGAGTCGCTTACATGTTGCCTAAGGCAAAAGCACGACTTGCATCGGAACACAAACAACAAGCACACATGGTTTCATATGAACCATTACACGGACTCGACTTCGCATGACGGATACATGACTAATCCTACCCTAGGGGTTCTCAGACTCAGGTGGTGGAGTGCTCGGTCTCGTAGTCACTCTCCTCTGGGTGTTCCTCTTGTTCATCATCTGAACGGGCATCATTCCCGGACGAAGGGGTCAAGGAATGAGGAGGTCCATCCCGACGATGCTTTTCACGCGGGTCGGTGAAGAGCTCACCATACTCCTTCGCACTCATGCGGCGACGACGTGTGGGTGCATCACTAGCTGGGGGTACTCCTCCGCGATAAGCGACAACTAGTTGTCCCTCGGGGGCTCCATCCTTCTTGATCTTGTCTGGCTTTCTCTTGGCTTGCCGAAGTAGCTCTTGGGTGTGGTGAAGTTCCTCGCGGAGCTTCATGGACTCCTTCATCAGGTTATGAACCAGGCTATCGGCAGAGAGGCTGAAGTAGGTCTGGAACCTGAGTGGTGTGCCATCCTCCTGGGTCGGAACCAGTGTCCAACTCTCGCCAAGATCATCCTTTCGGAAAGGAAGGTAGTGAGTAGTTGGCTCGTCAGCCATCTCTAGTATGATGTCTCGAAGGTGTAGGAGTGCCTTGCGTGTAGCTGTCTTGACGAGAAACATCATGGTCTCCATCCGTGGTCCCTCAAAGAACCAACTGGTCGGGGAATCGTTTGCCTTCACGAGCACATCCACGTGGTACTCCTTCGTGACGGCATCGACCCAGTGCTCGTGGTAGAGGAAAATGGGTGATTGGCAAAACTGGCACTTCTCCAAGCTATCCACAAGGAGTAAGGGAAAGTCAGATGTCAGGAAGGCTTCGAGTACGACGGCCATCTACAAAGGTTTGAAAGGAGGAGAGTCAGTAGAGTGTTGTGTGTAGATGAGACGAGGTAACTAGTGCACAATTTCTAAGTACAAATGCTATCTGTAGTTTTGAAAGTCGGCTTTATCCTAACTAACGTCCATGCTAACTAAGGGCTTCCTACAGTCAGGATGGCTCTGATACCAGCTCTATGGGGACCCAGACTCATAAGTCGTCATCACCAAATGCACGTGTACAGTGGTCCCAGATATCAATGCTCACTAAACACACAAAAACTGAATAACAAGAGTCTTACATCCTCATTTAACGTCTTACACAATAAGGACCATGAAGGTCAAGTCTTACATAGATAGGGCCACACGGGCCAAACACTTAAAATAGAACAAGCAACGGAAACCTTGGTCATAAGCGTGAACCCATGCCATCTGCCTTAACCTACAGGCATTCTGACTGGGAAGCTTCCTAGTTCGCATGTTCGTCACCAACAAAGTCTTCAACATACACTTGTTCTTCCATGCCTGGCCAATTAAATAACCAGTGGCAAGCCAATGAGTATTTTGAATGTACTCGCAAGCAACCCAAGTTGTGGAACAGGGCAACAATGATGCATGATATAACACTAAGTAGGTAAATTTGCGGAAAGCTAATTTTAAATGCAATGTCATGATCGAGTAGCTAGTAAGCATGCATCAATAATAAGCAAGTATCCATATGAACAAGATACCAATATCATCATAAGTAGGAGTTGAACATCTCATCTTCATTCATCATGCTAAGTCACCGGCTTAGTTCAATACCCATCCTAAGTCATCGGACTTAGCTCATGTGACCTCTTGTCACCATCACATCCATACTCACACCAAGTTTTATGAAAACATCCGGACATAGTCTAAGAAGGACCTCCAACTCTCCATGCCCGCGGACGCGGATATTTGAATAGTTTTACACTCTGCAGAGGTTGCACACTTTACCCACAAGACTCAGGGAACTTCATAGTCATCCACGACTCGTGGTATTTAACATATTCGAGGTAAGCACCCGAACAGTGCCTTTCCCCTAGCAATACTAGACAAAGAGGTCACTCGATTGGTACCCAGCCCTCACGATGTACATCACACGAGCCTCGCTCTAATCATACCATCCATGAGGGGACCAATGGTGTGACCAGTGCCAGTGGAGACAGCGCATGATCGTACATACCGGTACGACCCCATATCGAGAGTGAACATGTCACTCCCGCCAGTAGTAATGTGGGCTCCTTTCCAGTACCCACCAAGGTAATCAACAAAGCCCCGTTCCATAAGGGGTATCGCGGTTGCGCATGTAAGGTTGGGACGGTCAGCAGACCTTAGAACTCTCGTTTTTCGAAAACACACACTCACTTGCTCCCGCATACCACTTTTGCCTCAAGTGGTTACCCAACTCATCATCATCCCCCTCGAGCATTAGTGGCACCTGACGGGGTTTTCAAAAAGTCTTTGAAAGAATCACTCACTTTCCTTCACTATCCATAAATCCCGATCCCTCTTGTGTAGCCCCTACTAGCATCCTATCTACACCCACCCACATAACTCTCATAAAGTGGTAGGGTCATGTACGAGGCAAGTGTCAACGGTAAAAGCATCGGCGGCACCCCATCGAAGGCGGAGCACCACAACATGATCAATCATTGAATCAACAAGTGCTATATGACATGCATGAAAAAGTTTCTTATCATGGTCAAAGGACTGCTTTCCTGGCTCAACAAAGTTTCCAGGGTCTTCGAAGTCTTCGGGTCCAACTTCTTTGTCAACCGCGCAATCTATCATCGCTAAATAAAGTGATAAAATAAGCAACACACCAATACAGAGCACACAAGTCACTATTAAAAATGTTGACCTACTCTGATCAATACTAAATGTCATGTTAAAAATATCTCCCTAGGGTCTTGTTGTTAAAAACATTTTGGAAATTAATTAACAGAGCCAAAAAGGTGCCTAAATATTGGTTTTAAAATAAAATAGTGATAAAAAGTTTTTCAAACATTTTTACAAATGGCACTAGTAAATTCTATGAATTATACTAAGATCTTAGGTGCAAAAATTAAAGTCATAGGGTTTAATTTGGGCCCTTTGGGATTTTTGCAAAATCCCACAGAAAAGGAAAAAAGAAAAGAAAAGGAAAAGGCCACTAGGACCGGGGACAGAGGCGGCTAGAGGCTAGGCCGGCCCAGCTAGCCAGTCAGCCGGCCTCGTGCACGGTCAGGTTCAAACCTGACGCGCGGGGCCCGGTCATCAGCGACACGAGGGGGGAGAGAGTGTGGGAGGGAGGAAGAGAGGCTGATAGGTGGGCCCCACCTGTCAGTCCTTCTCCCACCTCGGGACAGGAAGGGGGGAGAGCTCACCGGTAGCATCGTAGGGCACGGCGGAGGCAGGCGAGAACAGGGATGGGCTCGGGGTCGAGTCGTCGGTCTCCTGGAGGTGGAATGGAGGCCGGAGGTGACTAGAGTCACCGGCAGCGAGCACCCTTGGCGGAGGGGGCTTCAGAAGGTGGCAGTCGGGGCCATTTCAGGCTGCAAAGAAGATGGGGAAGAGGGGGGATCGTGTTAGGAGGGCAGTGGAGGACCAACGGGAGAGAAATGGGGCTGGAGGGGCTCTGTACCTGGAGCTCGACGGCGGGATGGCCGCGGCGATCCTTGGGTCGATCCCGAGGGCAGTGACGCCGCGGGCTCTCAGTGGGGCTTAGGGAGGTTGCTGGCGAGAGGAGAGGGGGACCAGAGGGGAGAGGGTTCCGGGAGGCCCTCTTATAGGCGGGGACGAGTCCACCGAACGCAGGTGCGCCGGCGAGCTCGTGGCCGAGGCCAGAGGCCACGAGAGAGAGGGCGAGTCAGGGGCGTTCTTGGGGTCGGTCTAGGCCAGAGGGAAGTAAGAGAGAGGGAGAGACACTCGCGCGTGCGAGGATGCGGGTTGGCCGAGCCGGGCGGCGCTTGGCACGCGCGAGTAAGGTCGGAGGAAGGAGATAGAGGTGGGGCCGACAAGGGTGGCGTGGCGCGGATGCCGAGGGGGACCAAGTGGCACGCGGCAGAGGCCCGAGGCCACCGGAGCCATGTAGTGGGCGATGGCTACAGTGCCTGTCGGCACTATGGCGTGCTCCAGAGCGCATGTTTGGCATGCCATGGCATACCAATGACGTCTTCTGCGTGGCCGGCGATGTCTAGGGGATCTAGGGAGGTTTAACAATAGAGGGTAGGGCATTGGATGTCGTAGGGAGCCTTAGGAAAGAAGAAAAGGGGGAATGAGGTAGAAAAAGATGTTGTCTAGGTGTGAAAATGGGGGGTTTAGCCCACCTCCTGGTGACCCGAGGACTTGGTTTTTTTTACTAGAGGTACCTTTGCAATGCAAGAAGGTGTGGTAATGATCTGGGGGCAAGGGTAAGAGGGTAAGGGGTTGAAATTATGGTTTTACTGAATCACCAGAAGGTGTTTGGTAATGTTTTGGGAAAGAAGATGTTACCAATTTACTGGGATACTCACGAGGGTCAAAGGCTAGGTAAATATGTGAGGTTTCACCAAGTTTGATCCCAAGGGAAAAAAGTTGACAATGGAGATTTGATAAACCCTAGAAATTAGCAGATTCAGATTTCTGTATATCCATTGATGGTAGGATTTTACCCTTGATGCACCACTTAGTTTATCATAACTATTTTTCCATTAGAGCATTCCCACAAAGTTTGAGTCCAAGGGAAGACACTTCATAGTGTAAAGTTGCTCAAATTTGATTCTGGACAGGGATGGTTTTGGGATGGTTTGATGAACCAAACCAACTTGGTTTGAGATGAAACTTTGCAAGATCATCACCTATGATAGTGTTGACTTGCTAGAATTTTCCTGGAATTTATTGTGCATATTTCTTATAGAAATATTTCAAAAGGTTGATTTGACCAGAAAGGGTTTCGAGGGGTTTTGTCTATGATCTGATCATGCCCTTGTGTTGAAACTCATATATATGGAAAATATATGTCCACTAAGTTCCGCATAATTTTTCTCAAATATTTTAAAGCATTGAAATAATTTTTCCCTATGAAAGACCATTTCTAGACTAAAGAAAAAGCCTTTAAATAAAATATAAAAATAAGCTTCAAAAATAATATTTGGTGGTTTTGGTTAAGTCTTATATATAGTGGGTTTGAAATAAAGCTTTTGGTAAAGAAGGGTCCACCTAATTTGAGGACTTGTGGTGCAAACCTCACTTTAGGGGGTTTTGGAAACTTAATTTAAATAAATCAATTTTGGTTGAAACAAAAATTGATAAAAATAGTTTTGGGCACTATTCACATGCCATGATCATTGGGCAAGAGGTTTGGGTCAAGGAAGATGAATGGGAAGTGAAATAGAATCTAGGAGTGCCATACCACAATCACCAAGCAAGCAAACAATATAGTAAAGAAGCACAAGCACTTTGGAACAGTTTTTAGTTGATTCCATAATTTTATAAACCCAAACATAATAATGTGCTACAAACACACGGTGTGACATGTAATGTGGGCATGCATTCCATATATAGTCATACGTGCTTATGGAAAAGAACTTTAATGGCATCTTTTGTCCTACCGTCCCATTGCGTCGGGGTCCTAGGGATATTAAGGCCTCCTTTTAATGGAGAACCAAACCAAAGCATTAGCACTTTGTGAATACATGAACTCCTCAAACTACGATAATCACTTGAAATAATCCCACTTATTGTCACCCTGGGCATGCAGATCATAACTCATAGTAGGTGTCTACAACTTACAAGATAGGATCAAGAACACATATATATTCATGACAACATAATAGGTTCAGATCTGAAATCATGGCACTTGGGCCCTAGTGACAAGCATTAAGCATAGCAAGGTCATAGCAACATCAATCTCAGAACATAATGGATACTAGGGATCAAACCCTAACAAAACTAACTCGATTACATGATAAATCTCATACAACCCATCACCGTCCAGCAAGCCTACGATGGGATTACTCACGAACAGCGGAGAGCATCATGCAATTGGTGATGAAGGATGGTTGGTGATGACGATGGTGTCGATTTCCCCTCTCCGGAGTCCGAAACGGACTCCAGATCTGGCCTCCTCAGGAAGAACAGGAGGTGGCGGCAACTCCGTATCATGAAACGTGATGAACTCTTGTCTCTGATTTTTTTTCTACGCAAATAGGTATAAATATAAGTGGAATTGAGGTCGGTGGAGCAATAGGCCCCCCCACAAGCCTGCTTCGCGTGACCAGGGGTGTGGCCGCGCCTGGCAGGCTTGCCACCTGTGGGTGGCCCCCCTCCGGTTGATTCTTTCGCAGGTATTTTTTATTAATTCCAAAAATATTCTCCATGAATTTTTAGGTCAAACTGAGAACTTTTATTTCCGCACAAAAATAACACCAAGGCAATTCTGCTGAAAACAGAGTCAGTCCGGGTTAGTTCCATTCAAATCATCCAAATTAGAGTCCAAAACAAGGGCAAAAGAGTTTGGAAAAGTAGATACGATGGAGACGTATCAACTCCCCCAAGCTTAACCCATTGCTTGTCCTCAAGCAATTCAGTTGATAAACTGAAAGTGATAAAGAAAAACTTTTACAAACTCTATTTGATCTCGTTATTGTAAATATGTCTAACTAATGCTCAGATTTTTAGCAAAGATCATGGACTAACCATGTTCGCAATAACATTTAGGTCTCACATTCACTCATATCAATGACATAATCAACTAGCGAGCAATAGTAATAAGTCTCGGATGACAACACTTTCACCAAAATAATCACGATACAATTTGATGAAATGATATCTCACTAACCCTTTCTGAGAGCGCAAAGAACAAGGTCTGACTAGACATTGTAATTCATGGTTAAAGAGATCCAGTCAAGATCATACTCAATATCAATTAATAGCAAAGCATACAAATGTTGGTGGTGCTCTCTAACTGGTGCCTTTTATGAGAATGGAAGACTCAACAATAAAGTAAATGGAAAGGCCCTTCGCAGAGGGAAGCATTGATTTGCACAGGTGCCAATGGCCGCGCTCGCACGCGTGCACCTCCGCCCCCCCCTCCTCGCTGCCTTCCCTCTTCCCGTGTGCGGAACGCATCCAGGTAGCCCCTAGACACGGCCTCGCTTGCCCCGTGGCCTATGGTGAGCGCCCCATGCTCGTCGGCGCACCGCGTCCATGGTGGACCTGTGGCCGCCTATAAATAGGCCTCCCCGCTCCCCCTGACCCTCTCTCCTCGCTCTCCCTCTCCCTCCGCGTCATCCCCGTGCCCAGAGCGATCTTTCCCGCGGTCAGGAGCCCTCTCCCGACCCAAACCCTAGCTGACGTTGTCGTGTTTCCCCCTCGCTGGCGTTCCCCTATCTCCCTAGCGACCTCGCAACCTCCCTCCGATGCACGAGGCCCCTAGGAGCACGCCGGTGCCGTCCACTCCGACCACCGTGGCTTGTAGCCTCCGGTGAGCTCCTCCTCTGCCCCTGTCACGAGGAGTGTGATGACAGGTGGGGACCACCTGTCATCCCCTCGCCCATCCCCCTCTCGTCGGCAGGCCGGACCCACGGGCAGGTTTAAAACTAAACCTACCGCGCGCGGCACATCTCCAGAGACGGCTTCCTTCTTGGGCCAGTTCCGGCTAGGTGGTTCTAGCCCATTAGGGCACACGACCCTTTTTTCCTTTTTCTTTTATTCTATTATATTCCAAAAATCCCAAAGGTTTGAATATTAGTCCAATGACAATATTTCTTCCACCAAAAATCTTAGAATATTCTATAGAATTTAATAGTGTCATTTGTAAAAATGTTTGAAACTATTTTTAGTACTGTTTTGTTTTAAAACCTATATTTAGGCACCTTTTTGCCTCTGTTATTTAATTTCTAAAATGTTTTTCACAACCAAACTCTCGGAGAATATTTTTAGTATGACATTTAGTATTTATGAGAGTAGGTTAACATTTTTGGTAGTAGATTGTGTGCTCTGTTTTGTGTGATTGCTTATTTTTATCGCTTTATTTCACAACAATAGAGTGCGCGGTTGTTGAAGAAGTTGGACCCGAAGACTTCGAAGACCCAGAAGACTTTGTTGAGCCAGGAAAGCAGCCCTTTGACCATAACGAGAAGCTATTTTTATTGCATGTCATATAGAACTTTACTTTCATCATATTTGATCATGAGATGTGGTGTTCCCATTTTGGTGGAATGCCTCCGATACTTCTCCATTCACACTGGCATCGTGCATGACCCTACCACCTTATGAGGGTTGTGCGGGTGGGAGTAGTTACGTTGCTAATAGATGGTACGAAAATGGGATGGGACTTATGCATGGTGATGGAAAGAAATGGTTTCAAAGACTCTTTCGAAAACCCCGTCGGGTGCCACTAATGCCCGAGGGATATGATGATGAGTTGGGTAACCACTCAAGGAAGAAGTGGTATGCCGGAGAAAGTGAGTGTGTTTTTAAAAAAACGGAGAGTTCTAAGTTCTGCTGACCATCCCAACCTTACATGCACAACCACGATACCCCTTATGGGGCGGGGCTTTGTTGATTACTATGGTCGGTACTAGCAAGGAGCCCGCATTACTAGTGGAAAGAGTGGAGTGGTCACTCTTGAGATGGGGTAGTCCTAGAGTGGAAGGTCATGCGTTGTCTTTAATGCACCAGGCACACCGTTGTGTGCCCTCATGGATGATACGAGTGATGTATATCATGAGGGATGGCACCAACGAGTGGACTCTTTGTTTAGTATCACCATGGGAAAGGCATTGTTCAGGTTCTTACCTCGGTTATGTTATATACCGCGAGTCGTGGATGACATGGAAGTTCCCCAAGTCTTGTGGGTAAAGTGTGCAACCTCTGTAGAGTGTAAAACTATTCGAATAGCCGCGTCCGCGATCATGGACAGTTGAAGGTCCTTCTTAGACTATGTCCGGATGTTTTCGTGAAACTTGGTGTGAGTATGGGTGTGGTGGTGTCAAGAGGCCACACGAGCTAAGTCCGATGACTTAGCGTGAGGATTGAACTAAGTCTGATGACTTAACGTGATGTACGAACATGAGCTGTTCAACCAATACTTATGATGATATCTGCAATTTGTTCACATGGTTACCTACTAGTTGTTGACGCATGCTCACTAGTTACCTGATCATGTGATTTGCATACAAAATTAGCTTTCCGCAAATTTACCTACTTAGTGCCATATCATGCATCATTGTTACTTTGTTCCAAAACATGGGTTGCTTGCGAGTACATTCAAAGTACTCATTGGCTTGCCACTTTTTATTTAATTGGCCAGGCATGGAAGAACAAGAGTATGTCGAAGAGTTCGTTGGAGACGAACATGCGAACTAGGACGCTTCCCAGTTAGAATGCCTATAGGTTAAGGTAGATGGCATGGGTTCATGCTTTCGACCAAGATTTCCGCTGCTTGTTCTATTTAAGTGTTTGGCCTGTATGGCTCTATCTATGTAAGACTAAGACCCTCGTGGTCATTATATGTGTAAGACGATAAGTATGGATGTAAGACTCTTGCTATTTATCTCTGGGATCACTATACACATTCATTAGGTGATCACTACTTATGAGTCGGGGTCCCCACATAAACATATGTAGCATCTCGTGGTGACACTTATTTTGTTGTTTAACAACTCTAGAATATGGTTAGTTCAGATATGGACCAAACTTAAAATATGCATATGACGTTGTTCTGGAATTGTTATTGTTGCTTCCGGGGCAACTCGGGTGATTTCTATCAGGCCACTATACTCTGCGCTCATCCTTTTGTGCCTTGAGAATGAGATACGTGGCTCCTCTCGGGATTGTTGACAAATCGGGCGGCCTTGATGGATTAGTTTTACCTTTCTCGAACGTCTTGCGCATGGGATTTCGACGACACTTAGGGCTATGTCGAAGTTGAGATTTTCCATCAGGATTCCGCAAATACTACGTGTGATACCGCGGCTGAGGAATTCCAACGCGGCGTGTGGTTAATTTGTGATGGATGAGTTGGAGCACCCTTGCAGGGTTAAATCTTTTGGAAAGTCATGCCCGCGGTTATGTGGCAACTTGGAAACTTTGTTTAACACCCAGTTATAGCAAATTTGAAGTAAAGTCTAATAAAATACACCAACCATGTGCGTAACCATGACTGTCTCTTTTCGTGAGTCCTTATCCGAGAGAGATAACGGTGGGGTTATGTTTGACGTAAGTAGGTGTTCAGGATCACTTAGTGATCATTACTAGATCACGTCCGTTATGCATAGACCACCCACTTTACTTTCTATATCCGTAAGTTAGCCACTCAATAATTCCTTAGTCGCTTGTTGTAGCCTCACCACTTAACCATACCTCACCCATTAATCTTTGCTAGTCTTGATACCCTTGGAAATGAGATTCCTTAGTCCCTGTGGCTCACAGATTACTACCACAACAGTTGCAGGTACAGGTAATGCAATGATTTTACATGAGCATGGTGCTTGTTTGATTTGGAGTTCTTCTTCCTATCCATCATCAATCTAGGATGGGTTCCAGGCGGCAGACTGGGATAGCAAGGATGGATGTCATTTTATCGTTTGATTTCCTCTGTAGTCGGACGGTGCTCTTCTGGATGATGATTGAACATGTTGTTGTATTGATGTGATCTTGATGTAGCTTGTGGTGAGTGTAATCCAATTGCATATACTCATCTCTTCTGTACAGGTACTTGTAATGATATCCATTCTTGTGAAACGACGAGATGCGCTTCTATCCCTATCGAGTCCCTCGTGCCAAAATAAGGATACGACACTACTACAAAAAAGGCTGTTACTGGCGCACCTATTTTGGCTATTAATGGCGCACTATAGGTGTGCCACTATTACCACGCCACTACTAATAAATAGTAATGGCGCACGCCTGGTGCGCCACTGTTAATCTACATAACAGTGGTGCACCACCTGGTGCACCATTAGTATCCCAGACACTAATGGCACAGCTAAAGTGCGCCATTACTAGGCCCAGAAGTGCGCCACTGCTGTTACTCCAAGGGGCCATCTGTACCTTGTGCTCTGGGTTACTAATGGCGCACTTTTAGATAATGCGCCACTGGGGTGTTTATTTATGTGCGCCACTAAAGTGCAATATGGTGCGCCGCTACTATGAATATTAGGAATTTTTTTTGGCTTTTTTGATATTTGCACATGTTACAAAATACATTACAACACAGAACATAAACAGCACAACATATAAATAGCAGATTTATCGAATACAATAGAAGATTAGTCTCCGAATACAATTCATCATATTAGTCTCCGAATTCAAAATACCGAACAAAGTTAGAACATTACAAGTCTCGAGCCCGCGAGTAGCGAGTTTGCCTTCACATTACAAGTCGATATCTAAACTACCATAACATAGAAGAGGGTTGCGGTCATGATGAGCATCATCGCGATGAAATTGATCTTCATCCGGTTCCTCCTCTGCTCCCTCCTCTCTCCTGCTAGATAGCGCGTGTATCTAGCTTCCGCCTCCGCCCTAGTGGTGTATGCTTTGTAACTGTTACCGCTGAAACGGTGAACCTGTCTCCGACACTCCTCCCAGTAGTCATAGACTCCGGGAACCTCACCCTTGTACACGACATACGGCGGCATCTCTATGCACTAGACAAACAAAACATTAGTAGCAATTCACAGTCAATATATAAGTAATATATAAGTATGCAACAAAAGGATCGGAAGAGAAAAGCAACACATTAATAGCACGATTCATGGTGCTACTAATAAATAGCATCGATTACATATAAGTTGAACGACTGTCCAAACTAAAGAGACATACAAGTTCATTAAAGTTTAATTACAACGTGAGCTAATTGTGATTTCAGAACTACATAGCATAAATACTTTCGACTCGACTCAGGGACCGGAGCGTGGATGAAGCCATCGTCTTTCGTGATGATCATGAATGTGCGGTCGTTGTCAGCTTGCATTTGTAGTGTTGTTTCTATTTCACTGTTGGACGGTTGAAATTTGAGGTGGAACTGCCCCGAGGTATGAAGGACATCTTGATAGATGATTTCTGCAAACTTCGACTAGATGCGAAAGAATTCTTGTTTGATGTCCTCGTCCTGGATTGCCGACAAGCATGCGGCCCATTCTTTGAGATTATTTGGTAGCATAAGGTGATGATGGTCCCGTACGATCGCCCGCATGTGATGGAGGGTGTAGTAGGCATCCTTCTGACTGCCAGGCAGCTGCTTGATGCAGGGGAACATCATTACGTGGTTGAACACGTGCTTGTTGTACCTAGAAATTGGCCTCCTGAAGGTGCCACCAGATTTGGTGTAGCCGGGGAGAGCATCATCAAGAACTTTCTTGATATTTTTGTAGTCTTTGTTCGACTGACGGTCTGAGTCGAAATATGTGGCCATGGAATATTTTGGGCTTAAGAGGATGAGTGTGCAATGTGTGTCACTGCACATAACACGGAATGTTAGAAAAAAAGAATGATCGAAATCTAAGAAATCATATGTTACGTGGGGGTGAGGGGATGACTTACTCCGAAAAGTAAGGCACGAGGAAGTTATCCTTATCTGGGTTCGCTAGAATGACGCCTTCGAGGTATGAACTCGTGACTTGCCGGTCCCTAGCGCTGGCCAAGATCTTGGCACGCATGTAGAAGGGGTCGACTATCACGATGTCCGGGGTCTTGTCTCTAATGATCCGCATCTCCATACTGAGCGAAAATAGCCGAATGAAGGTGTAGTGCAGCGGATAAAGGTTAAACATAGCGAAGATGTCGTCAAACCCCAGGATGATCGTACGCCCGACGGTGCTATCGACAAAGCCCTTGCCCACTGGCACCTTCGCCCCGAAAACCTGGTATGCAACATCATTCTTGGAGAGACGCCACTTCTCCATAGAAATAACACCGTCATGCAGACTCCACATAGCACCGGTTGCAGCATTGAGCAGATTAGTCGGTAGCATCGGCCTACCCGCCACATGCACCCTCCTCGAGATATACTTAGGTACTGGTAGCTCATCGTGAGAACGAATCGTACTCGGTGCCGGCTGGCTCGCACCCTTGTTATTTTTTCTTTTACATCCCTTCTACTTCTTCTGTTGTAATGGGATCGAGTTCTGCTCAGAGACCACCTTGTTTAGTGTGTTGGGGCTGATAATATTTCGCACCTCGGCTATTTGAGTCTCGGTGAAGGCGGCAGCTGGAGGCGTCTCCTGAGAACTGAACAGACGACGCCTGTTGTAATTTTTGTTTCGGTTGAGAATCAGGCACCTTCTAGGTCAAGAAAATTGGGCATGACCTTTGCTAATTTTCTTGACCTAGAAGTGCCCCATTCTCAACCGAAACAGAAATTAATCAACATTTCAGGAGAAATGGGTAACTACTTATCCTTGCACAAAAAAAGGCCTACATATATCCAGTGTGTAGTGCTAGGGAAATCAATTTGAGAATACATTAGAGGGACTGGCAGCGGTTAAGTGACTCAATTCTTGACCTGCTCTCCTGCTCTCTCGGCACACCTAAAACCATACTGATCCAGGAAGCACAGGAAGATCATCTCCAGCCCGAGCCATGCCGGTGGCGGCCTGAGGGTATCCAACAGGAAGTTCAACTGTTTAATGACTAATTAGGTGCTCTAGGTAATAATCAGGTTAAGTTGATGTCTAATCTAAAGTCAATTAATATCCAACAATGGTGTCAAAGCTGATCTGACAATCTTATAGAGTCCTAATTTTGATTATGAGATCGTGTTAAGTCTCAGCCTGCATAATTAGCATGTTAATGATCAAGTGTTACTTTTATTTGCTATGGAATTAAAATAATAATTAGATTACGATAGTAATGTTTACTTGCCGACGGTAGTAAGAAACATTAGCAATTAGATGCAAGTGATTCATCACGGCAATTGAAAGAAAATAAAGGAAATCCTAATTTTGCAAAATTCCCAATCCCTAGAAAAAAATCCCCAAATCCGAAACCCTAGCACGTTGATTCCCCAAAACCGAAATTGTGCACTGCAACGAAGTAAAATAAAGAAGAGGTTTAGTATCTCAGCTGACGATGCTGCGGCGCCGCCTCTCCCTCACGCGTCGCTGTTCCGACGAAGAGGACGTATGGGAACTACGAAGATGGGCACACGTGTCGCCGCTGCTGATGAAGGCCTCTGTTGAGCCGGTGTAGGCGGAGTGTTAGGGAAGCGGCTCGACGACAGCTGGAGGGTGAGGGGGTGGCTGGACGGCAGCCGGGCAGCGCCAAAACGGGGGGCGCCGGTCGATTTGGTGGCTAGCTCGGGCAGCTTACCGGCGATGGGGACCGAGAGACGATGCGACAACTCGACTGGATGAACGGCGAGGGGGCGAGAGATGACATCGGTGGAGTGCGGGCGGCAGAGGTGTGGAGTCACGGCCCGGACGTGCGGTGCCGCGGGGTCGGACCGGAGGCGGCATCCATGGCGAGAGGGGCCGAGAGGCGAGGGCCGAGATGCAGATTGGGGAGAAGGACGACCAGATGGGTCTTGGATATTTTAGTGAGGGGAGGGTTAGCAATGGCATACCTTTTAGGGGTGCGCTATAAAAATTGGTATATCAAGGGCGCACCTTTTACGGGTGCGCCATAAACACCGTGATAGCAATGGCGGACCTTCTCCTGGTGCGCCATTACTTACTTTTTTGTTGGATTTTTAGTTGCATGTAATAATTTAAGATTTTAGATAAAAGAAAAGAAAAATGCAAATGGAGTGATAAAACCATTGTGCAAAGATTTAGAATTAGATGACATGGTTGAAATCAAGTGACATGAAATAACAGTCATCAAAGATTGAGCTTGCCACTGGCACACACACGCGGCCGACACGTCGTGATTTGATCTTAGCTATCTTTTCACAATTTTCTTGCCCTCCTTTCTCGCTGTTGAATAATTTAGCCCTGGAACCCCTGGAATTCTTCTCTTGAATGGACGTCCTTTAGGTAGGGTGGTCCTGCTTCTTCATGTGGTGTATGGTACTTCATTGTCGTCGTCATCTTCCATCTTCGGGTCGCTGTACTTGTCAAAGTCTTGCTCATTGGTGACTCCATCCATTCCGATGATGTTCCTTTTGCCTCTCCTCACGACAACACGACTGGGCTTTGATGGGTCGGTAATGAAGAAGCATTGGTCCACTTGGCAAGCCAGTACCCATGGCTCATTTTTCGCGGTGACGTTTGTGCTTGCGGTCTTGGATTTGGCTTCGGGTATAACCATGGTGGTGAAAAACCGGTCTTGTTTTAGGACGCTCTTGGCCCATCTGACACGGAACATGAGGACCTTCTCTCCAGCGTAACTCAGCTTCCGTAGTATCTGTCCTTGTTGTTACCGGTGTAGGATTCCATCATTACCCCGGAGTTCTGATAATCGCTCTTCATGTCCTTTTTCTCGGTGTAGAATGTGTAGCCGTTGATATCGTACGCCTCATAGGTCATCGAGTTGCGCTTAGCGCCCTGTGACAAGGCGAATATGAGTTTTTCTTCCGCGGAAGAATCCTCATGTAAAGGGTACGATAGAAGCTTGTCCTTGAACCAACGCGTGAAACATGAGTTGTGCTCTTTGATTATATCTCCGTCCGTCCTCTGTTGGCCTCGGTCATTGTACGTCTTTTCAATAAAGGTTTTGTGCTCTACCACCCAAGGATCGACCACGTATATGTGTTGTGGCATGACTAGGTTTGCTCTTTCAAAGTCGGCGAGTCGACCCTTGAAGTCGACATGCATTTTGCAGCGACCCTTGAGGTGACCCCATCCAGCGAGCTTGCCGAGGTGCCTATTGACGGGCAGACCAACGGGGTTCTCGATGCCCAGATAATTCGTGTAGAAGGAGATGCACTCTTCGGTCAGAAAGCCCTTGGCTATGCTTCCATTTGGACGTGCCCTGTTGCGGAAGTATCCTTTGATGACACATTTCATCCTTTCGAATGGCATCATGTTGTGCAGGAACGTCAGGCTGAGTTGGATGATATCCTCCACGATATGGACTAGCAGATGCACCATAACATCGAAGAATGCGGGCGGGAAGTACATCTCAAGCTCGCATAGTATCACCATGATCTCTTCCTGTAGCCTTCTGAGTTGCCTCACGCCAACGGACTTCTGAGAGATGACGTCAAAAAAGTTGCGTAGGCCAAATAGCGTTTCACGGACATGCGCATCCATGATCCCACGGATTGCAACTGGAAGTATCTGCGTCATCAGCACATGACAGTCGTGAGACTTCATCCCGCTGAACTTCTGCTTCGCTGAGTCTAGGTATCTGCTTATCATCCCTGCGTAACCGTAAGGAAGTTTTACTCCTATGAGGCAGGTGAAAAACTGCTTGATCTCCTTCTGACTTAGAGTGAAGCACGCGGGAGGGCAGTCATATTCGATCTTCTTGGCCTTTTTGCCTTTGCGACGACTTCCGTGTCCTTCGCCTCATCATCATCAATATTAGGGCGTTTTGCGTGAAGCTCCTCCCTGATGCCCATTGATTGCAGGTCTGCCCTTGCTTTTGGCCCATCTTTGGTCCTCTCTAGCATATTGAGCAGGGTACCAAGCAGACTCTCACACATGTTCTTCGTGATATGCATGACATCAAGGCTATGAGGCACATGGAGGATCTTCCAATATGGCAAGTCCTAGAAAACAGACCTCGTTTTCCATACCTTCGATAGCGGCTCTGGCGCCTTTCACTTCTTTCCCGACGGTGGGAACTCTTTCCAATTTTTCAACAAGTCATCTATTTCCTCGCCGCTCCTCATACATGGGGGTCTTCGGGGCTCGATTTCACTATCGAACAGATCCTTGAATTTTCTCCATGCGTCATCGTCGCGAACCGACCTTCGATGTCCCATGAACACGGTTTTCGAAGACCCGGGATCTCTATCTAGCTGGCGATACATTGTGTCATCCATGCACCTGACGCATGCACAAAATCCATGGACCACCTGCCCCACGACATATCCGTAACCGAGATAGTCGTGCACCATAATGAGCAGTGCGGCTCTCATAGGGAAATATTGTTTCGCTGCGGCATCCCACGTATTGGCTGGCGTTTTCCACAGCGTGTCTAGCTCCTCTTCCAGCAGCCCCAGATATTGATTGATGTCGTTCCCTGGTTGTTTCGGCCCTTCAATTAGCATACTCATGTGAATGTACTTCCTCTTCATGCACATCCAGGGGGGAAGGTTGTACATCCACACAAACACAGGCCAGGTGCTATGTGTGCTTCTCTGGCTGCCAAACGGATTGACTCCATTGGTGCTCGCGCCCAGCATGATGTTCCTTGGATCGTCCCCAAATTCTGGGTGTTCGAAGTTCAACGCTTGCCACAAGCTCGCATCCTTAGGGTGACTCAGCATCTTGTCTTTTTTATTTATCTCCGGATCATTTCCGTCATCTTCTTGCTTCTTCTCCTCCCTATCCACATGCCAACGCAGGAGCTCTGCTTGCTTAGTGTCCGCGAAATACCGCTGCATATGAGGAGTGATCGGAAAGTACCACACCACTTTTTGAGGAGCTTTCTTCCTCTTCTTGTATCGAGTGACGTCGCACACCGGACATATGGTAGACTCCGCGTTCTCGTCCCGATAAATGATGCAATCGTTCATGCATACATGACATTTCACGTGTGATAAATCCAGAGGACACACGATTTTCTTCGCCTCCTCGAAACTGGTCGGGCAGTTGTTCCCCTTGGGAAGACGTTCGTGCTAGAATGACATGTTCTCGTCGAAGCATGCGTTGGTCATTTTGTGTTTTACCTTCATTTCCTGAGCCTTGAGCGTTACTTTTAGGCGGGTATCCTCGCGCCTGCATCCTTCATACAATGGCGTAACCGCGTCTATCTCCAATTGATCTAGCTTGACTTTCTCTCGGGTAGGAGCTCTTGCGTTACCCATCTGCTTGAGAAGCAACTCTTGAATATGAGGGTCCTGCACCTAGCCCATCGATGGTCCATCGTCATCTGCTTCGGCATCTTCATCTTCATGATCATGCCCTTCGTCTTGATCTTCCTCATCATCATGTCCAGCATCTTCTACATGATGACTGTCTCCTGCATCTACTTCGTGATCATGTCCTGGAGATTCTTCGTCTTCTCGTCCGCCCTTGCCGCTATTGTCTTGCTACCCTTCCTTATTTCTTACCTGGTCCCCATGGATGACTTCATAATCATCTTCATCACCTTGCCACCGATAGCCATCCATGAAACCACACACGAGTAGGTCGTCCCGCACCTGTCTGAAATCCGGGTCCATAAGGCTCTTCAGCTTGCATCTTCGACACGGACATCTTATCTCTGTCTCGTTCTTTTGAAGCATCTCGGCCTTCACGGAGCTCAAAAACCTATTCACGATGCCTTCGGTCATCGTGCGGACCATGGTCGCCTATGGGGTAGAGCAAAACAATATCTTAGAACCAAAAAATTATTTGGCATGACTTTGCCTAAAAATAGGACCAAAAAGAATGCATAGTGCCAAATTCTCGCCCAAACGGAAATGAATCAACATTCAGGAAAAATATTGGCAACTATCGCATTTCAAATACCGGTACCTGCAAACACAAACATATGCAACACCACAAACATACGTAAATCTAGGCCATAAAAAGTGTGTACGTTAGAGGGAGAAAAAAGTAGATCTAGTACATAAAGAAAGCTTTCCCCTTACTTACCAATCAAAAAAAGGAAATTTAACCACTTAATTTGGGTGAATCTATGGTGCAAATGAGGTGAGGAGGAGGAGGTAGCCGAGACCAAGCTTGGTAGAGGTGGAGAGAATGAAGTGGGGAAAGTGAGTGTGGTAGGTGGCTGTCAAAAATATCTAGCTGCTCTCAGGTTACCAATGGCGCACCTCCTAAGAATGCGCCATTGGTAACCAAGATTAGTAATGGCGCACCTGGTGTGTGGTGTGCCATTACTAGTTTTGAAAAAAAATTGAAAAAAAATTGTTAGTAGTGGCGCACCATGGGTGTGGTGCGCCATTACTAGTTAAAACTAGTAATGGCGCACTTTCCCCTAGTGCGCCACTGCTAAGTCTGGGAAGGGTGTGGGCCAAGACAAAACTAGTAATGGCGCACCACACACCAGGTGCGCCATTAGTAATATGGCATTAATGGCGCACCTATATCTGGTGTGCCACTGCTATATATCAGTGGCGCACCACATACATGGTGCGCCATTAATGTCCATATTAGCTATAGCCGTTTTTCTAGTAGTGAGATCACATCTTGGGCGTGACACTGAGCTCGTAAGGGAAGAAACAACAAGACCTGTGAGTAATAGGGCTCCTTAGGCCCCCTCCGGAGCAACGGAAATCTCTATGTAGCGCTTGGCCTTGGGAGGCCAACGATTATGTAAGGTGGGACAGGCGGGCACCAGCGCACCAGGCGGTATAGTTCCCCCTTTGGTGCAAAGGGGGGCAAGGACGTATGCGGGTTCCCAAAGCACCACCCAAAGGTTTCCATTGCAATGCAAGAAGACCATGACACGAGCCCTACAGGACAGATGTCATAGCCGAGCCCACCTCTGCATCATCAACAACTACTGTGCAGGCGAAGAGCACCTTTCGTTAGGATAAACATGTACTCATGCCCCCTTCGAATTTGGCCATTGTGGGATCCCATCCCGCCATAGCGATAAGGGAAGAGGACACATGCCACTATAAATAGGAGGTAGGCTGCATCATAGTGGGAAGGAAAAAAACTTGAGAGACAACAAAAGAGAGGCGAGGGCACCAGAGCGCCCTCGTGAGGCAACTGACCACTATACTAGTTCATCGACAAACCTCCTCGTGAGGCAATCCACTAACGCAAGAGTAGGGTATTACACTTCGCAGCAGCCCGAACCTTGGTAAGTCATGGTGTGCAATCTTCTTCCTCGTCATCGTGCGAGTTCGTTATCGAGATCATCGTGTTGTGAGCAAGGTGGGGCAAGGCTGTGGGGATCTTTGCACATGCCCCTGTGTTTGAACTTCCTTGGGTTTTCTGGAGCCCGAGATTCAAAAAATATGTTTCTCTAACCCAGTTAATTCTTTAGCAATAGGCTTTAGATGACCCTCCACATTTTGTGTGCACATTAGCAAGGTGGTCTTCCCAACATCAAAGCTCTCTTTTTGGGTTTTCAGAAACCCCTTGATTTTTATCATCTAATCTAAATCAAGACACGGTTTTTGTTCAGCGATGGCTTGGGCGCTCTATCCCGTTTCCAATTCTTTATTCAAGTCGGTCACACTTGACTCGGCATACCGTAAGGCCTTCTGCAGAAAACATCTACAATATTCAACGGCAATGAAAAGGGCAAGTATCAATTCCATCAATAAAGGATTATTACAAGTCTCAAGCAAACTACAAGCAATATCCTTGACACTTAGGGGCTAATGTATATTCGTTTTATCAAGCTTTACATATCAATGACCCAGCTCATCTCATAAAGATGAGCCGACCCTTGGGGGCTATGGGTCAAATTCTTTTAAATCTTTTAAATACCCGACTCATCTCATGAAGATGAGACGACCCTTGGGGGCTACAAGTCAAACTCTTTTAAATCTTATAAAGACCCTACTCATCTCATGAAGATGAGCCGGCCCTTGGGGCCTACATCGAATTCTTAGAAATCTTATATAGAGCGGATTCATATCATGAAGATGAGCCGGCCCTTGTGGGCTACAGTTCGAATTCTTTTAAATCTTATAAAGACCCAACTCATCTCATGAAGATGAGCCGAACCTTGGGGCTACATAATGCAAGTTATAATTATCAAAGACCTAGCTCAAATCAAGAAATTGACCTGGCACTTGGGGGCTAGATAGGAATACACCAAGTAAAAAAGAGAGCAACGTACCTCATATTTGTTTTTCATCATATTGACAAGGCCAATTTCCATCTCCCGTCTAATGGTAAGGCGATCCATGTAACCAACCTGGCGTTGTTCAGCACTCATGCTCTTGTAATTCGGGAGCTTCAGCTTGGTTTTGCCTCTGATTGACAGTTCTAGTTCTTCCTTGGCAAAAATCTTGGACAACACGGTTGAGACCCCTGGTGCGACATAACTTGCCCAGTAATGACACCTTCGTCCTTGTCGCAAGGACCTTCTTCAGTTATCTTCGGAGGACTCGACGGGTCAGGATTCATGTACGAGTCAGCTTCAACTCCCAGCAGAGGAGGACTTGGTAGAACAAGCGGTGGTTAAAATCAACTTGAGTCTCCTGATGACCAACAGGATGACTCTCCTAAACTTTGGAAGTGACCGAGGCATGACTTCCCAGCTTAGGAGCCTCGTCATTGGTGGATGGCTCGTCGACTTTCCTTTTATTGGATTTGACCTTATCCCTATGAAACAAGGAGAGATAATCAGTGAAAACGCTAAAAAGTGTGTTCAAGTAAAAATTTAACAAGGAGCTTTCCCTCGGTTGATCACGAGAGATGGCAACTTAGAAGCAGTTGAGTCGCCCGATGAAGGAGGCGACTCCTGGTAATAGACTAAAGAGATTAGTAACTTGAATATAGTTGTGGAGGAAAGAAGGATAAATGGGAAAGATACCTCATATGGGCGCTTACGGGCAGCCAGCTTGTTGGGTAAACCTGCTGCAGGATCTCCACTACCACTTCGGGTGTTACGCTTTGAAAAAAAAGTTGGGATCCACGTGAGCATCCAGGTGAGAAAAACGTAATTTTTGAATAAATCTCCTTGTTCTCTTGGGTGATAAGTTTTCTAAGCCAGAGGAGATAGATATTACCTCAACATCTTTAGGTGGAATCATATCGGCATCATCCAAAGGAAAAGAGATGTCAGTTGAGTTCACTAAATCATAGCTAAATGAGTTTAATTTCCTGATTGAGCCTTGGATGTTTCAGACTCATCCATGGGAGATGATTCCTCAATGACCGCCTTGTCTTTTCTAAAAGTGGAGGAGCTTTGGTCTTCTTGGCAGCAACTTTCGCTCGTTTTTGCCCCAAAATGTCGATTTGGCCTATTAAGTTGAAATAACATACAAGTGGTGAGAAATTAAACAGAGGAAGCACTGGTGGAAGTTAGGTGTAAAATTGTCAAAGGTCCTTATGGGAGGAGTCGGGTTATGACTATAAAAGGGTTCAATCCATCTCGACTGCAAGCAGATAGGCTTTCGCCCAAGAGCTTATTCACCAGTTGATCTACTTCACCAACATGTAAAGTGATATCACTAAACATTTGAGGGTCGCCAAGTCTCCACAATAGGTATGCTTCAAGCTGCCTTGGTGGCTCAATGATAGAATGCTCCAAGATACCCAACACCGAGTCAGGTCCACCCCGGTTAAACCATTTGCTATCAACTCCCTTAGTTTTGGATATGCACTAGCATGTTGTGCACGCTCTTATGAAGAAGCCCAGCCAGGCAGCTCGAAGGTCATGGGGAGACGGTCTTGTCTAATACTCGGCAAGGGGTTTTCATTAGTTGTGGTTGTGTTTTGACAGTAGAACCAATTCTTATTCCAACCCTTTGGGTGACTCGTCAAGGTGGCAGCAAGGAACGTGACATCCCTCCTCCTCTAAACTGAGATCCTGCCAAGTTCATGACTAGGGCCATCAGCACATTCAGTTTGGCAGTTTAGGTAGAAAAATTCCCTATAGACAAAGACAGAGGGTTCTATTTGAATATACACCTCGCAGAATACTTGGAATTGGCAGAGGTTTAGTATGGTGTTAGGGGCCAAATCCTGAGAATGAAGATTGAAGAAGTGCAATGCGTCCTGGAATAATTTTGACCCGGGGGGGCAAAATATCTGAGAAGGTGGTCTAAGAAAATCACCACCTCTCCTTCTGCCGGCTTAGGGAGCTCTTCTTCAAAGGAAGGTCATCAGCCGATTGATTCATTAGGTGGTACATATCCTTGTTTGTGATAGTCTTGAAGGATGGCCTCAAAAACTTGGAAAACCGCCCAGTTGGAAGAAGAAGTTTTCGACATGATGAACTAACTGAGTGAAAATGGCAGCTTAAAAAAACAGTACTAACGGAGATGGTCTTAAAAATGTTACGAGGGTAAGACCCGCCCTACAAGGATAGCATGGTTGATTTGGCAAATCAAGGCGGGTTAAAATTGTAAGCCGGCATCAATGTGGCCAGGTCATTCTAGCATGTAATGCCTCCGTTTGTCACTAGGTACGAAAGGAAACAAGTTTCCACCAAACCAGTTATAATTATGGATCTACAAATGGCACGGAAAAAAAATATTCTTCAACCCTAGTACGCAACTTGAGAAGCAGCAATGAACTAATGTGTGGATTTTAAAGGGAGATTTGGAGATACTATACGAGAAACGAATCTACCACTCCACCTGTTCCATTTTATAGAGTAAATCATGGAGTTGAAGATACATAATAGCCGTGGTAATCGGAAGAACTACTCGATGAATGAAGAACCTCGATGTAATACCATGGATCTAGAAAGTAAAAGCGGTTACCTCACAGAAGGAATCGGGGGCGGAGAAGATGAGCGGCTGGACAAGTAGTGAATGCTCGATCGAAACACAGTATCTTCGTCTTCGCAAGGATGATCTTCGATGATGAACGGATAGAGGTTCAGTGAAGTACTCGAGCATGAGGAAGAAGAAGTGAAAGGAGGAAGGTGAAAGTGGGAAAAGAAGCCTATGGTAATTATTTAATGAGGATAGACCATGAGGAGAAATGGCAAGCGCGAAAATCAAGGCAACACGGTAAATTCCGGACGTGACGGTGCCTCGATTTTCAGGAAAGTTAGATGCAGCTAGATTCGTCGAAAGTCACCACTGGCCTCTGACTCTCAGAATTATGACATTTATTGATGGATGTTGGAAAATTGACAAGTTCGGAAATGTCATTAGCCGGCGTTTGGAGACACTGATAACACATAAGTATGAGCAGAAGATAAGCCTCCTGATGAAGGGAAAAAGATTGACATGAATGAATTCAAATCAACTTGGGCCCTAATGTCGAGGATATGGCTCCACGATATGAACTGCCTGGTAGGCCGGGTCAACATATTGGCGGCATGACGATTTGTGCCTAGGATGGGTCGTGCTCTGAAGACAGAAGATAAGGTGATTCACCAAAAGGCTGATGGAGGCCCAACATAACAAGATGGCGGCATAGAGCCAAAGAGGTGGGAGATGCCGAACACCTTCCTTGCTTGAAAGCCAAGACAAAGGTAGAGATATGTTATCTTACAGGGTTGTCATGACCCGGACTCTTGTAAAACCTCGGGTCTTGACCTATATATAAAGGAAAGCCCCCGGATGCGAAAACACTGGTTAGTCACCCTCGAAGAGCTGGGTTAGCGATCCCGCATCCTTGTAATCAAGATCTCCACTAATCTAGACACAAAGTAGGACGTAGGCTATTACGTCCGTTGGAGGGGCAGAACCTAGGTAAATCCGCCTCCCGTTTTCATTCGATCTCTTTGAGTTGCCACCCGTCGGTGATGGCCTCACGCCAAAGTCCTTGCATGAGGACATCTTCCGTGACAAAACCCCGACAACCCCCTTTGCATATGGGGCAATGAGATAAACATGAACAAGCATCAAGTGAGGAAACTAAGAAAAATTGTTAGGCAGAAGAGACGTCTGATTGGAATTAAACTCTTTATTTATACTTTATCCAAGACATCAATGAGCTTTGGGATTGTAAGTTATCTGTTGTTTTATTTTCCAGCCCAGAACAAGTTACCCTATTAGACAGGAATACCTGAAATTGTCCTTTTTCAGTGGTTTCCGAAGGAATTTACTCAAGATTACCTAGCAAACTATCTGACCGATGTGGAGGAAACAAAGGTTAAAGTATATAATTCATGCTATCATGATAACGGTCTAGAAGTCTTCCTGAAGGCGGTGAAGGATGGACGAGCGATCATCACAAGGGGTTGGACAAAAGTTGTGCGCACAGTTGGCATGAAGGAGGGCTCATTGTGGGTATTCTGCTTCTTCAACACCGTCGACTGCCAAAAGCATTTATAATTCTCTCTTCACCTTTACCGCCTTTGGTACAATATATTGTGGTTCATCATATTTAATCTTCTACCAAACTATGTGACCATGAAACATGTACTGAGCATTTGATTTATGCATTGGCTGTTGAACCATTGTAATTTAGGGATGTGTTGATGGATGTGAAATCCACATTTCATAATTAAAATATTCCAATTCTAATAATAAATTAATGAAAATAAGATATTAGTAGTAAATTACAATGCACACTACTAGAACGATTAAACTGACAGGGTTATTACCCCTGGGTAGGCCAAAGCAACGGGGTCCTCCCCCTTTACGCTTCGAAGAAAAACTACACGGCCGGCTGGACGAGGCCGGCTGGAGGAGGTCCTGCTCAAGCTGGCACCGGCTGGCACCTCGGACGGCCATTCAGGGAGCTGGCCCGACCCTTGGCCGGCTGGGCGCGGCCGGCTGCTCCTGGGCCGCCTCTCCCATTGACCTTGGGACGGACATGTGACATCCCGTCCCTCTGCGCGCAGGTACGGCGAAACAACGTGACCGGCACGACGGGCGGCCCTGTGGTTACAATGGCCGCTGACGCACTGCAGAGCGTGGCTATAGTCCGGCCATCCAGGCCGCTGACCTCGACGAGCGTGACCGGGCAAGGGAATAGTGATGGCATGCCCTTGCCCACTGGATTACCTATCCCGGTGTGGCTACAGTGCAGCCGGCCGTACCAGAGACTTCGGCCGGCTGGTGCTAGGCACTGCGAACCGGCGGCCCGTGCCGTGGAAGGTGGGCGAGGGCGAATCACCAGGCCGGCTGGCGAGCCCTAGCAGGAGATGGAATCGCTCAGCCGGTGGCCCCTACAAGTGATGAGACGATGCAAATGGCGGGACCCCTTGGCCCGTCGGAGAGGCTGCCAGCCGGGTCTCCCCACCCTTGTACTTAGAACATATTATAAGAGCCGGCGGGCTGGCCTATAAAACCGCCCGAGCCCCCCATGCAACGGGGACGGACCATCACCCCCGCACACACACACACACACCTCTCACGCCCCCTCTAGTAGTGGAGGAAGAAGAGCCGGTTGCTCCTTCTTCCTCCCCCAAACACATCTCAAGCATCACCCTTGTATACATACTCATCCATCCAACTATACCAAGGAGGACTAGGGGTGTTATCTCCCTCAGAGGGCCTTGAACCTGGGTACATCATGTGTCATCACCGCTTGTGCCCAATCTCGCACCCGGAGCCCGTCGGCGTCCTCCAGCCCCAACACCCATGATAAGCCAGCCTATGGCATCCGTCGTGAGAAAACGACGACAGTTGGTGCCCACAATGGGGCCGTACGTGGTGCCGATCGGATTCATGCTCCGGGCGGGACCCCTCGCCATTCCCCGTCGTTGCCGCACGTCAAGGCGAAACCGCGGGATCGTGGGGCTTGCTCCGGCATGCCCTATGGGCAACTCAGTCGGCCTCACGACCGACATAGATGCGCTCACCGAGCGCTTCGGCAGGCTCAGGCATGTCGAGACTCCAGCCGCTGACGAGTACCCCGCGCAGGTGCTCGTCTGCGTCGGTCCGCCCACGGTCGTGGGCGCACTCGTTGTGACTCAGTCCAACGGCTCTCACGGTCATGTGAGAGTAATGGCGATCACTTCCTCCACTACTTCTGGACGGGCGTGGGTTGCGGCTAGAGCTGCTGCTGCCCGCGTCGGCACGTCCGACCCGCTCGGCACGACCCTCCGGGGCTTTAGCACTCGGATCGCCCCGGCGGCAAACCCTGACACCGCCAGGGCCGATCTCGAAGCGGCTCATCGCGTCCTATTCGAGGACGCCACCGCCCTCAGGGCGACGCGGCACCGGATGGAGGCCGCACAGCGGGAGTACGCTCCCGCCCATGGACTCACCCTGGCTAGCACCGAGCCCAGCCAGCATGGGACTGTGCGCGACCGAGGTCGCGTGGTCGCTGAAATCCTCGGCAGCAAGATGCCCGTCTACGACACCCCCGCAGCCAACCTACCGGATCTCAAGGTGGCCTACGAGGAATTGGCCACCTTGGAGGGCGAAGAGCGTACCGCCCATGAGCGCCACATCAAGGAGCTCATCGATGCTGCTGATGCGCAATAGCATCTGCTCGTGATGGGTGGCGCTGCCACTAAAGGCCCCCGGCCCGAGTGCGAGGGCACTGGAACTGCCGGCCACTAGGCGGCCCACTACTCCTGCTCCTCTCGCGTCTCCGGTTACCGGGACGAGATGAACTACCCCTGGCCCTCTCAGCCGCCGGGGAGCGAGCAGCCGCCTGTTAACAACCGGCGCACCAACAACCCGCCTCGAAGCGGCTGCCATCATGAAGCGCCGGCATCCGGCAGACGGCGCAGCCGCGGGCACATGCCGCCCCCGCGGCACGAGCCGGGACAATCGGTCCCACCTACTGTCCGCCCCGAGCTCTTGGCTCGGCTTGGACCACGCGTTTGTGAGAGCCTCGCTTAATAGGAATGATAGACTACTCATATCAACAAGCTCACTCGAAAAGAACTCCAAAGTTAAACATGCTTGGCTTGGAGCGATTCTAGGATGGGTGACCGACCAGGAAGTTGGTCCAAAGTTAAACTTGCTATAGTTTGAACGACTATAGCAAGTTAAAAATAAATGATAAAGCCTCTGAAAATGCCAAATAAAACATTGTCATTATTTTATATTTCAAAATATCCTAAAACTTTTTATGGGAGTTTAAAATATTCAAACTTGATTATATAAAATAATTGGGATATTTTATAATAGCATTGTACCTGCAAAAGAAATAAACAAATGTCAGATTTATTAACAGAAAGTAAAAAAAGAGGAAAGGCTAGGCGAAGTCGGCCCACTCGCCCATTGCCAGTCATCCCTGTCCTCTCGCCAGGCGGATAGGGGCACGCGCTCGCCGCACGTAGGCATGCACCGGCCAGCTCCTCCTGCCTGGCTGCTGGCCTGGAGGGCACGGAGAGCGCTAGCGCGAGGCCTTCTCGCCGTGGCCTCTTTCTCCTATCCCTCTCTCCCTCGCGAGCTCTCTCTCCCTCGCTCTCCCCCTCTCTGCCCATCATGAACGAGCTCGTCGCCGCGGCGCCGCCATAGTTCCAGCCACCTCCACGCCTTTCTGAGCTCGCCAAAAGCCTCGCCGCGACTTCCTCGTCCTCCCCGTGAAGCCAATCAACGCCGGAAGTGCTCCACAACGCGTCGTTGCCGTTTCTTCCTCGTCGGCCACCGAAGCTTCCCTCCGGCGATTCGAGGTCGTATGCCTGTCCCCGAGCTCGCCGTCTCCCCTAGCAACCCCGTCGTGAGCCCCTGCTCCATTTCCCCCTTCTCTAACGGCCTGTCCCTCGCCGTAGGCACCGTTCCCCTTGCTGCCCAAAGCTCGCCGCCGCTCGGGTCGTCGCCGGTCATAGCTCCGGTGGCCCCGAGCCCCCTCTGCCGCAGCGTTGGATGCGCCCGTGCACGGGCTACCTCCCGGTGCCCTCCGCATGCCAAAAGGTCGCCGAAGGTGCAACTCCGACGAGTCGCCGCCGCGCTTTTGGTCGCCGCCGTCCCCGCTCCGGTGGGCGCCGACATGGCCGACCATCAGGGGCTAATCCCCTTGATTAATCGGGCCCTAGCCACTGACAAGTGGGCCCTGAGGTGGGTCAAATCCCTGGTCAGCGCGGGGATTGGGCATGTGTCATTGATGTGCGGGCCCTGCACGTCAGGTTTGACCTGGCCTGGTCAGGCGACCAGCTGACGTCGTACTGACGTCAAGCTGATGCCATAATTCATTTTTTTAAGTTTTAAAATAATTCCAGAAATTGTATAAAACTTCAGAATTCATATAAATTAATATGTAGATCAGATGAAAATAATTTATATATGAAAATTTATCAGAAAAATCCAATGAATCCAATGGTGCTATTATCATGCATGTTAGAGCAATCTATGTAGATGAAAAATGACATTTATTAATAGGTCAACTTATGGAATTTGAAATGAAGAACGATTTTGAACCTATATTCAAACTCACTTCAAATTAACTTGGACAATAGTTGCATTAGCTCATCCATACATGCTGCCATGTCATGGTAATGCATCATATTGCTGCACTCGTTTGTATTGATTGCTATTTATCTGCATTACGGTAGGCCCTGCTTCTGAAGATACCCGCGAGTATTCTAACGAAGGAGAAAACCTTCCCGCTACCCAGCAAGGCAAGCAACCCCCTTGATCATTCCAATAACATCCCACTCTCTCGCTCCTGCTATTTTTTATTGCATTAGGACAAACGTTCATTGGGGAATGTCACATGGGAAACAAAAAATTTCCTATGCACATGCGATCTATCCATGGTGATGAGCATCGACGAGAGGGAGAGTGGATCTATGTACCCTTGTAGATCGCTAAGCGGGAAGCGTTAAGAAACGCGGTTGGTGTAGTCGAACATCTTCGCGATCCAAATCGCCGAGCGTCCCGCGATCCGATCATGATCCATCCCACGATCCAATAATGATCTGTCCCGCGAACTTGATCACGATCCGTCCCACGAACTTGATCACGATCATTCCGATCTAGCGCCGAACGGACGACACCTCCGCGTTCAGCACACGTACAGCTTGATGATGATCTCCACTGTCTTGATCTAGCAAGAAGGAGCGGAGAGGAAGAAGAGTTCTCTGGCAGCATGATAGCGCTCTGGCGATGGTGGTTGAGCTATTCCGGCAGGGCTTCGCCTAAGCACTGAAGAAATCCGATCTAGAGGAGAAACTATGCACTGGAGGAACGGGCAGCACGTGGCTGAAAAATCTGTGCAAAAATCCTAAAACCTCCAGTATATTTAAGAGGAAGAGATGAGGAGGCTTGGCACTAGGGCCAAGCCTCCAAGGAGTCAGCCAAACCAGGTGGAGGAGGTTGACTCCACCTCCAATCCTAGTAGGACTAGGATTTACCCTATTTTTGCCTTTTTCCACTTTTTCTCTTTGGGCCTTTCTTTCCAAAACCGCATGGGCCTTGTGTGGGACTTCCACCAGCCCACTAAGGGCTGGTAAACAGTCTCCCAGAATCCATGGAGCTTCTTGGGTCAAAATACCCCTCCCGATGGTCTCCCGATACACTACCCGCACTCCCGGTACACTACCGATGAGCCCGAAACTTTTCTGGTGACCAAAACAGGACTTCCTATATATGAATCTTTACCTCCAGACCATTCTAGATCTCCTCGTGATGTCCAGGATCTCATCCGGCACTCCGAACAACCTTAGGTCACCACCATACATAACTCTATACTACCGAACCATCACCAAACCTTAAGTGTGCAGACCCTGCGGGTTCGAGAACTATGTAGACATGACCGAGACACCTCTACGGTCAATAACAAATAGCGGGACCTGTATACCCATATTGGTTCCTACATATTCTACGAAGATCTTTATCGGTCGAACCTCTATGTCAAGCATTCAGTTAATACCGTATCATGTTCCCTTTGTTCTTCGGTATGTTACTTGCCCGAGATTCGATCGTCGGTATCTCCATACCTAGTTCAACCTCGATATCGGCAAGTCTCTTTACTCGTTCCGTAATACAAGATCCCGTGACTAACACTTAGACACATTGCTTGCACGGCTTTATTGTGATGTTGTATTACCAAGTGGGCCCTCAGATACCTCTCTGTCACACGGAGTAACAAATTCCAGTCTTGATCCATGCCAACTCAACAGACACCCTCGGAGATACCTGTAGAGCACCTTTATAGTCATCCAGTTACACTGCGATGTTTGATACACACAAGGCACTCCTCCGGTATTCGTGAGTTGCATGATCTCATGGTCATAGGAACATATACTTGACATGCAGAAAACAGTAGCAATAAACTGACACGATCATATACTACCTTTGTAGTTTGGGTCTTGTCCATCACATCATTCTCCTAATGATGTGATCCCATTGTCAAATGAGATCTCGTGTCAATGGCTAGGAAACCTTGACCATCTTTGATCAATGAGCTAGTTCACTAGAGGCATACTAGGGACAAAGTGTTGTCTATTTATCCACACATGTAATGAGTTTCCAATTAATAGAATTATAGCATGGATAATAAGCGATTATCATGAACAAGGAAATGTAATAATAAACACTTTATTTATTGCCTCTAGGGCATATTTCCAACAGTCTCTCACTTGTACTAGAGTCACTAATCTAGCTCACACCACTATGTGATTTACATTGTAATGAATCGAGCACCCATGTACTTCTGGTGTTGATCATGTTTAGCCCTTGGAATATGTTTAGTCAATGGGTCTGCAACATTTAGATTTGTGTGCACTTTGCAAATATTTATGTCCTTCTCCTTGATGTAATCGCGGATGGAGTTGAAGCGTCGCTTTATGTGTCTAGTCCTCTTGTGAAACCTTGGTTCCTTGGCCAGAGCAATGGCACCAGTGTTGTCACAGAACAGGTTCATTGGATTCAATGCACTAGGCACTACTCGAAGATCTGTGATGAACTGCTTCATCCAGATACCTTGCTTTTCCGCCTCTGATGCTGTGATGTACTTCGCTTCACATGTAGAATCGGCTACCACGCTTTGCTTGGAACTGCACCAGCTTACCACTCCCGTGTTGAGAATAAATACGTATCTGGTTTGTGACTTAGAGTCATCCAGATCAGTGTGAAAGCTTGCATCGACGTAACCCTTTACGACGAGCTCTTCATCACCTCCATAAACAAGAAACATTTCCTTAGTCCTTTTCAGGTACTTAAGGATATTCTTGACCGCTGCCCAGTGTTCCATTCCAGGTCACCTTGAAACCTTCCGGCCATACTTATGGCAAGGTTGACATCGGGTCTTGTGCAGAACATTGCATCCATGATAGAGCCTATGGCTGAAGCATAGGGGATGACACTCATCTTTTCTCTATCCTCTACAGTCACTGGGCATTGAGTCTTACTCAACTTCACACCTTGTAACACAGGCAAGAACCCCTTCTTGGACTGATCCATTTTGAACTCCTTCAAAACTTTATCAAGGTATGTGCTCTGTGAAAGTGCTATTAAGCATCTTGGTCTATCTCTATAGATCTTAATGCCTAATATGAAAGAAACTTCTCCTAGGTCCTTCATTGAAAAACTCTTGTTCAAATATTCCTTCACGCTTTCCAGCATTTCTATATTGTTTCCAATCAACAATATGTCATCCACATATAATATTAGAAATGCTATAGAGTTCCCACTCACTTTCTTGTAAATACAAGCTTCTCCATAAACTTGTATAAACTCAAACGCTTTGATCACCTTATCAAAGCGCTTATTCCAACTCCGAGAAGCTTGCACCAGCCCATAAATGGATCGCTGGAGTTTGCGAACTTTGTCAACATTCTCTGGATCGACAAAACCTTCTGGTTGCATCATATGAACTCTTCCCCAAGAAAACCATTGAGGAACGATGTTTTGACATCCATCTGCCAGATTTCATAGTCGAAATAATCAGCTATTGCCAACATGATTCTGACAGCCTTAACGGAATCCGGGCCCATCACTGCTCCTCCATAGCTCGTAGGTTCACTGTTGTCCAACAACATGACCTTCAAGACAGGGTTGCCGTACCATTCAGGAGTAGTACGCGGCTTTGTCGACCTACGAGGTTCAATAGTAGCTTGATCTGAAGCTTCATGATCATCATCATTAACTTCCTCTTCTATCATTGTAGGTTCCACAGAAACATCTTTCTGTGTTGCGCTACTTTCTGGTTGAAGTAAGCTTCAATAACCTCATCCAGCTCTATTTTCCTCCCAGTCAATTCTTTCGAGAGAAACTCTTTCTCAAGAAATGTTCTGTTCTTAGCGACAAACACTTTGCCTTCGGATCTGAGATAGAAGGTATACCCAACTGTCTCTTTCGGGTATCCTATGAAGACGCATTTTTCCGCTTTGGGTTCCATCTTTTCAGGCTGAAGCTTTTTGACATAAGCATCACATCCCCAAACTTTAAGAAACGACAGCTTTGGCCTCTTGCCAAACCATAGTTCATATGGCGTCGTCTCAACGGATTTCAATGGTGCCCTATTTAAAGTGAATGCAGTTGTCTCTAATGCATAACCCCAAAAACAATAGTCGCAAATCAGCAAGAGACATCATAGAACGCACCATATCTAATAAGGTTCGATTACGACGTTCGGATACACCATTACGCTATGGTGTTCTGGACAGTGTCAACTTGGAAACAATCCCACACTGTCTTAAGTGACTGCCAAACTCAGAACTTAGATATTCACCTCCTCGATCAGATCGCAGGAATTTAATCTTCTTTTTACGATGATTCTCAACTTCACTCTGAAATTGCTTGAACTTTTCAAATGTTTTAGACTTGTGTTTCATCAAGTAAATATACCCATATCTACTTAAGTCATCAGTGAAGGTGAGAATATAACGATATCCACCACGTGATGTAACATTCATTGGACCGCACACATCAGTATGTATGATTTCCAATAAGTCACTTGCCCGTTCCATTGTTCTAGAGAACGGCGTTTTAGTCATCTTGCCCATGAGGCCTGGTTCACATGTGTCAAGTGATTCAAAATCAAGTGACTCCAAGAGTCCATCAGCATGGAGCTTCCTCATGCGTTTTACACCAATATGACCTAAATAGCAGTGCCACAAGAAGGTGGTACTATCATTATCAACTCTACATCTTTTGGCATCAATGTTATGAACATGTGTTTCATCACTATCAAGATTCAATATGAATAAACCCCTAACATTGGGTGCATGACCATTACAGATATTACTCATATAAATAGAACAACCTTTATTCTCTGATTTAAATGAGTAACCGTCTCGCAATAAACAAGATCAAGATATAATGTTCATGCTTAACGCAAGCACTAAATAACAATTATTCAGGTTCATCACTAACCCCGATGGTAATCGAAGAGAGAGCGTGCCGACGGCAATCACTGAATTATTGGGCGTTCTTCTGAAAGATAAACTTCAACTCCTGGAACATCTCATATGCTCCATGACGTTCAAAACATCTTTGAAGTCCCGATTCTAAGCCATACAATATCGCACACTGAATTATTTAGTAATCTCAAGTACGTGCCTCCCAAGTGTTCTTAACGTCTTCGGATGACACATCTTCTGGTTGGTCACCAAGCGGTGCATCAAGGACATATGATTTCTGGGAAGCCGTGAGGATAATCCTCAGATTACGGGCCCAGTCAACAAAGTTACTTCCATCATCTTTCCACGAGCCATTGATCTACAACATAAATATGCAAAGGTTACTTAGACTATTGTCCAATATAATGAGTTTTAGTTAGTCAAATTTTACTAAAGCTCCCACTCAAATTGACATCCCTCAGGTCATCTGAGTGTCACATGATCCAAATTCACCAACTCAAGTCCAATCATCACGTGAGTTGAGGTGGCTTCAATGGTGAACATCATTATGTTGATCATATCTACTATATGAGTCATGTTCGACCTTTCGGTCTCTTGTGTTCCGAGGCCATGTTTGTACATGCTAGGCACGTCAAGTTTAACCCGAGTGTTCTGCATGTGCAACACTGGCTTGCACCCGTTGTATGTGAATGTAGTGTCTATCACACCCGATCATCACGTGGTGTCTCAACACGACGAACTTTCGCAATGGTGCACACTCGGGGAGAACACAATTTATCTTGAAATTTAAGTGAGGGATCACATTATAATACTACCGTCGTTCTAAGCAAAACAAGGTGCATAAAAGTATTAACATCACATGCAATTCATAAGTGACATGATACGGACATGAACTTGTGCTTTTGATCTCCATCTAGAAAGCACCGGCATGATCTCCATCGTCACCGGCATGACACCATGATCTTCATCATCTTGATCTCCATCAACGTGTCGCCATCGGGGTTGTCGCGCCCAACATGCTTGTACTACTATTTCTACCGTTTAGCGATAAAGTAAAGCATTACATAGCGCTTAATGATTGACACGCAGGTCATACAATAATTAAAGACAGCCCTATGGCTCCTGCCACTTGCCTTACTCATCAAAATGCAAGTCTTGATAATCTATACATCACATGATCATCCCATACATCACATATATTGTTGGAAATATGCCCTAGAGGCAATAATAAATTAGTTATTATCATATTTCCTTGTTCATGATAACCGTTTATTATCCATGTTACAATTGTATTGATCGGAGACTTAAATGTATGTGTGGATACATAGACAAAACCATGTCCCTAGTATGCCTCTAGTAGACTAGCTCGTTGATCAAAAGATGGTTAAGGTTTCCTAGCCAGGGACATGAGATGTCATTTGATAACGGGATCACATCATTAGGAGAATGATGTGGTGGACAAGACCCAAACTACAAACATAGCATATGATCGTGTGAGTTTATTGCTACTGTTTTCTGCATGTCAAGTATATGTTCCTATGACCATGAGATCATGCAACTCACGGATATCGGAGGAGTGCCTTGTGTGTATCAAACATCGCAACGTAAATGGGTGACTATAAAGGTGCTCTACAGGTATCTCCGAGGGTGTCTGTTGAGTTGGCATGGATCGAGACTGGGATTTGTTACTCCGTGTGACGGAGAGGTATCTCAGGGCCCACTCGGTAATACAACATCACAATGAGCCTTGCAAGCAATGTGACTAATTGTTAGTTGCGGGATCTTGTATTACAGAACGAGTAAAGAGACTTGCCAGTAACGAGGTTGAACTAGGTATGGAGATACCGACGATCGAATCTCGGGCAAGTAACATACCGAATAACAAAGGGAACATCGTACGGGATTAACTGAATCCTTGACATAGAGGTTCGACCGGTAAAGATCTTCGTAGAATATGTAGGAACCAATGTGGACGTCTAGGTCCCTCCATTGTTTATTGACCGTAGAGGTGTCTCGGTCATGTCTACATAGTTCTCGAACCCGCAGGGTCTGCACACTTAAGGTTCGGTGACGTTTCGGTAGTGTAGAGTTATGTATGGTGGTGACCGAGTTTGTTCGGAGTCCCGGATGAGATCCTGGACATCACGAGGATCTCTGGAATGGTCCGGAGGTAAAGATTCATATATAGGAAGTCCCAGTTTGGTTTCCGAAAAAGTTTCGGGCTTATCGGTAGTGTAGCGGGAGTATCGGTAGTGTACCAGGAGTGCCGGTAGTGTATCGAGGGACCTCCGGGAGGGGTATTTCGACCCCAAGAGGTCCATGGGCTGTCGGAGAATAATAACCATCCCTTAGTGGGCTGGGAAAACAGCCACCAAGGCCCATGGCGCAGGAGAGAAAGTCCTAAAGCAAAAAGTGGAAAATCAGCCAATAGGAGGCAATCCTACTCCAACTAGGATTGGAGGTGAAGTAGGATTGCTCCCACCTCCTATTTCGGCCGACCCAAAGGCCTTGGCTGCCTCTCCTCTCCTCTCCTCCTATATATACTAGTGTATTGGGTGGTTTTTGGACAGAATTTCCGGCCACGTGCTACCCGTTCCACCGGTGCCTAGTTTCTCCTCTAGATCGTAGTTCCGCAGTGCGTAGGCGAAGCCCTGCCGGAATTGCTCCACCACCATCACCGGAGCGCCGTCATGCTGCCATTGAACTCTCTCTCCTCTCCACCTCCTCTTGCTGGATCAAGACGGTGGAGATCGTCATCAAGCTGCACGTGTGCTGAACGCGGAGGTGCCGTCCGTTCGGCGCTAGATCAGAAGAACCGTGATCGAGATCGTGAGACGGTTCGTGATGAGATCGTGGGACGGATCGTGATGAGTTCGAGGGAAAGATCGTGATCAAGATCGTGAGATGGATCATGATGAGATCGCGGGACGGATCGTGATGGGATCGCGGGACGGATCGTGATGAGATCGCCGGACGCTTGGCGATTTGGATCGCGAAGATGTTCGACTACACCAACCGCGTTTCTTAATGCTTCCCGCTTAGCGATCTACAAGGGTACGTAGATCCACTCTCCCTCTCGTAGATGCTCATCACCATGGATAGGTTTGCGTGTGCGTAGGAAATTTTTTGTTTCCCATGCGACGTTCCCCAACAGTGGTATCAGAGCTAGGTTGATGGTTCGATGAGATCTCGAGTTGAACACAAAAGGGTTGTGGGCGTTGATGCTTAGATTGCTTCCTCCCTTGGTCGGATTTTGGTTCAGCGGGATTGTAAGATGAAGCGGCTCGGACCAACATTACTCGTACGCTTACGAGAGACCGGTTCCCTCGATGCAACTTGTTGCTTAGATGGCTTGCGGGTGACAGTTTCTCTTACTTTAGTTGGATCGGATCCGACAAAGGCGGTCCTTGAGAAGGGTGAAAAGCAATCTATGTATCACCGTTGTGATTTATGCGTAGGTGAGAATCGTTCTTGCTAGATACCCATAGCAGCCACGTAAAACTTGCAACAACAATTAGAGGACGTCTAACTTGTTTTTGCAGGGTATGTTGTGATATGATATGGCCAATTACATGATGTGATATATGTGATGTATGAGATGATCATGTGATGTATAGATTATCATGACTTGAATGTCGATGAGTACGGCAACCGGCAGGAGCCATAGGGTTGTCTTTAATTATTGTATGACCTGCGTGTCAATAATTAAGCGCTATGTAGTGCTTTACTTTATCGCTACGGTAGCAATAGTAGTAGAAGCATGCAAGGCGTGACAACCCCGATGGCGACACGTTGATGGAGATCATGGTGTCATGCCGGTGACGATGGAGATCATGCCGGTGCTTTCTAGATGGAGATCAAAAGCACAAGTTCATAGCCATATCATGTCACTTATGATTTGCATGTGATGTTAGTCCTTTTTATGCACCTTGTTTTGCTTAGGACGACTGTAGCATTATAAGGTGATCCCTCACTTAATTTCAAGATAAATTGTGTTCTCCCCGAGTCTGCACCGTTGTGAAAGTTCGTCGTGTTGAGACACCACGTGATGATCGGGTGTGATAGACTCTACGTTCACATACAACGGGTGCAAGCCAGATTTGCACGTGCAGAACACTCGGGTTAAACTTGACGAGCCTAGCATGTACAGACATGGCCTCGGAACACAAGAGACCGAAAGGTCAAACATGAGTCATATAGTAGATATGATCAACACGCTGATGTTCACCATTGTAGCCACCTCAACTCACGTGATGATCGGACTTGAGTTGGTGAATTTGGATCATGTATCACTCGAATGATCGGAGGGATGTCAACTTGAGTGGGAGTTCTTAAGTAATATGATTAATTGAACTCATTATCATGAACATAGTCAAAGTGTCTTTGCAAATTATGTTGTAGATTACTAGCTCACCCTGTAGCTCCCTTGTATGTTTTATATGTTCCTAGAGAAATAGAATTAAAAGATGATGGTAGTGATATTGCGGACTGGGTCCGTGATCTGAGGATTGTCCTCATTACTGCACAGAAGGCTTATGTCCTTAATGCACCGCTCGGTGCGCCAACCCCTCTAGCATCGTCTGTAGATGTTGTGAACATCTGACAGGCACGTTCTGATGACTACTTGATAGTTTAGTGCGTCATGCGTTACGGCTTAGAATTGAGGCTCCAAAAACGTTTTGAACATCACGGAACATATGAGATGTTCCTAAGAGCTGAAATTAGGATCTCAGGCTCGTGGTCGTGTTGCGAGATATGAGATCTCCAACAAGATTCTTTGCCTGCAAGATGAAAGAGAAGAGCTCAATCGTTGAGCATGCACTCAGATTGTCTGGGTGCTACAATCGCTTGAATCAAGTGGGACTTGATCTTCCAGATAAGATAGTGATTGACATAGTTTTCCAAGTCACTGTCAGTAAGCTACTAGAACTTAGTGATGAACTATAAATAGCCAGGGATAGAAATAATGATTCCTGAGCTGTTCGCGATGTTTTGACACCGCGAAGGTAGAAATCAAGAAGGAGCGTCAAGTGTTGATTGTTAACCAAACCACTAGTTTCGAGAAGGGCAAGAGCAAGGAGGGAAACTTCATGGATAGCAAGTCAGTTGCTGCTCCAGTGAAGCAACCCAAAGTTGAACTCAAACCCGAGACTAAGTGCTTCTGTTATGAGGTGAACGATCGCTGAAGCGGAACAACCCTAGATACTTGGTAGATAAGAAGGCTGGCAACATCGACAGAAGTATATTTGATATACGAGTTATTGATGTGTACCTTGATAGTACTCCTAGTAGCACCTGGGTATTGGATACCGGTTCGTTTGCTAAATGTTAGTAACTCGAAATAAAAGCTATAGAATAAACGGAGAACTAGCTAAGGGTGAGGTGACGATATGTGTTGGAAGTGTTTACAAGGTTGATGTGATCAACATCGCATGCTCTCTCTACCTTCAGGATTAGTGATGAACCTAAATAAATGTTATTTGGTGTTTTGCGTTGAGCATGGACAAGATTAGATCATGTTTGTTGCAATACGGTTATTCATTTGAATTAGAGAATAATGGTTATTCTGTTTGCATGAATAATACCTTCAATGGTCATGCACCCAGTGAGAATGGTTTGTTGAAATCTTGATTGTAGTAATACACATGTTCATAACATTGATGTCAAAAGATAAAAAGTTAATAATGATAGTACCACATATTTGTGGCACTGCCGTAGAATGTCATATTGGTATAAAGCGCATGAAGAAACTCCATGCTGATGGATCTTTAGACTCATTCGATTTCGAATCGGTTGAGACATGCGAACCATGCCTCTTGGGCAAGATGACTAAAGGACTCCGTTGGACGGAGCGGGCAAGTGATTCATTGGAAATGATACATGTTGATGTATGCAATCCAGTGAGTCTTGTAGCGTGCAGTGGATATCGTTATTTTCTTACCTTCACTGATGATTTGAGTAAATATAGTGTATATTTACTTAATGAAACACAAGTCTGAATCGTTTGAAAGGTTCAAGCAAATTCAGAGTGAAGTTTAAGATCATCGTGACAAGAAGATAAACATAACTGCGATATGATCGTGGAGGTGAATATCTGAGTTACGAGTTTGGCATACAACTTAAGACAATGTGAAATTTGTTTCACAACTAACGCCACCTGGAACACCATAGTGTGATGGTGTGTCCAAACATCATAGTCATGCTCTATTGATATAGTGCATACTGTGATGTCTCTTATCGTTTTACTACTATAATTTTTGGGGTTATGCATTAGAGACAACTACATTCACTTTAAATAGGGCATCATCTAAATCCATTGAGATGACATCGTGTGAATTATGGTTTGATAGAAACCTACGCTGTCATTTCTTAATATTTGGGGCTGTGACACTTGTGTGGAAAATGTTTTCACCTAATGAGGTCGAACCCAAGGCGGACAAATGCATCTTCATAGAATACCCTAAGATCAGTTGGGTGAACCTTCAATATCAGATCCTAGTGCAAAGTGTTTGTTGTTTAAACGGATCCTTTCTCGAGGAAATGTTTCTCGGGAAAGAATTGAGTGGGAGGAAGATAGAACTTGATGAGGTTGTTAAACATTTGTTCAACCAGAGAGTAGCGCAGCGCAGAAAGATGTTTCTGTGAAGCCTACGTTAGTTGATGAGGAAGTTAATGATGATGATCATGAAGCTTCAGGATCAAGTTACTATCGAACTTCGTAGGTCGACAAGGATCTGTACTGCTCCTAAGTGGTACGACAACTCTGTCTTGGAGATCATGTTGAGGGACAACGATGAACCTACGAGCTATGGAGAAGCGATGATGGGCCCGGATTCTGACAAATGGTTGGAGGCCATGAAATCCGAGATAGGATCCATGTATGAAAACCAAGTGTAGACTTTGTTAGACTTGCTTGTTGGACGGCAGGTCGTTGAGTACAAATGGATCTTTAAAATGAAGACAGACACTGATGGTGAATGTCACTATTTGTAAAGCTCGACTTGTTGCAAAGATGTTTGTGACAAGTTCAAGGATTTGACTACGATGAGACTTTCTCACTCGTAGTGGTGCTAAAGTCTGTTGGAATTATGTTAGCAGTTGTTGTGTTTTCAATTATGAAATCTGGCAGATGGATGTCAAAACATCGTTTCCTTAACTGTTTACTTGAGGAAAGGTTGTATGTGATACAACCGGATGGTTTTGTTAGTCCTAAGGATGCTAAAAGGTGTGCAAGCTTTAGGGATCCTTCTATGGACTAAAGCAAGCATCTCGGAGTTGGAATATACGCTTTGATGAGGTGATCAAAGTTTTAATGTTTATACAAGTTTACGAGAAGCTTGTATTTACAATAAAGTGAGTGGGAGCACTATATAACTTCTGATAAGTATATGTGGATGACATATTGTTGATCGGAAATAATGTAGGATTTCTGGGAAGCATAAATGGTTGTTTGAAAAGTGATTTTTCAAAGGAAGACCTGGATAAAGCTACCTAATTGTTGAGCATCAAGATCTATAGATATAGATCAAGATACTTGATGAGACTTTCAATGAGCACATACCTTGACAAGATTTTGAAAGAGTTCAAAATGAATCAGACAGAGAAAGAGTTCTCGCCTGATTTGTAAGGTATAAAATTGAGTATGACTCAATGCCCAGTGACTGCACAAGATAGAAAAAAGATGAGTGTCATCACCGATGCTTCAGCCATAGGCTCTATCATGTATGCAATGCTGTGCACATGACCCGATGTCAGCCTTGCCATAAGTATGGCTGGAAGGTTTCAAAGTGATCCTAGAATGGAGCACTGGACAGCGGTCAACATTGTACTTAGTAACTAAAAGACTAAGGAGATGTTTCTCAATTATGGAGGTGATAAAGAGTTCGTCGTAAAGAGTTACATCGATGCAAGCTTTAACACCAATCCGGATGACTCGTAGTTGCAATCTGGATACGTATAGTGGAGCAGCCATTTGGAATAGTACCAAGTGGAGTGTGGTAGTAGTGTTTTCGGTTTGACATAGAAATTTGCAAAGTACACACGGATCTGAATATCGCATACCCGTTGACTATAAGACCTCTCTCACGTGCAAAGCATTATCGAGCCCCAGAACTCATTGGGTGTTAGATTCATAACAATGCGAATCACATGGTGATGTGAACTAGATTATTGACTCTAGTGCAAGTGGGAGACTGTTGGAAATACGCCCTAGAGGCAATAATAAATTAGTTATTATCATATTTCCTTGTTCAAGATAATTGTTCATTATCCATGCTATAATTGTATTGATCGGAGACTTAAATGCATGTGTGGATACATAGACAAAACCATGTCCCTAGTATGCCTCTAGTAGACTAGCTCGTTGATCAAAAGATGGTTAAGGTTTCCTAGCCATGGACATGAGATGTCATTTGATAACGGGATCACATCATTAGGAGAATGATGTGGTGGACAAGACCCAAACTACAAACATAGCATATGATCGTGTTAGTTTATTGCTACTGTTTTCTACATGTCAAGTATATGTTCCTATGACCATGAGATCATGCAACTCACGGATATCGGAGGAGTGCCTTGTGTGTATCAAATGTCGCAACATAACTGGGTGACTATAAAGGTGCTCTACAGGTATCTCCGAGGGTGTCTGTTGAGTTGGCATGGATCGAGACTGGGATTTGTTACTCCATGTGATGGAGAGGTATCTCAGGGACCACTCGGTAATACAACATCACAATGAGCCTTGCAAGCAATGTGACTAATTGTTAGTTGCGGGATCTTGTATTACAGAACGAGTAAAGAGACTTGCCAGTAACGAGGTTGAACTAGGTATGGAGATACCGACGATCGAATCTTGGGCAAGTAACATACCGAAGAACAAAGGGAACATCATACGGGATTAACTGAATCCTTGACATAGAGGTTCGACCGATAAAGATCTTCGTAGAATATGTAGGAACCAATGTGGACATCTAGGTCCCACCATTGGTTATTGACCATAGAGGTGTCTTGGTCCTGTCTACATAGTTCTCGAACCCGCAGGGTCTGCACACTTAAGGTTCGGTGACGTTTTCGGTAGTGTAGAGTTATGTATGGTGGTGAACGAAGTTTGTTCGGAGTCCCAGATGAGATCCCGGATGTCACGAGGATCTCCGGAATAGTCCGGAGGTAAAGATTCATATATAGGAAGTCCCAGTTTGGTTTCCAGAAAAGTTTCGGGCTCATCGGTAGTGTACCGGGAGTATCGGTAGTGTACCGGGAGTGCCAGTAGTGTACCGGGGGACCTCCGGGAGGGGTATTTCGACCCCAAGAGGTCCATGTGCTGTGGGAGAACAATAACCAGCCCTTAGTGGGATGGGAACACAGCCACAAAGTTCCATGGCGCAGGAGAGAAAGTCCTAAAGGAAAAGGTGGAAAATCAGCCAATAGGAGGCAATCCTACTCCAACTAGGATTGGAGGTGAAGTAGGATTGCTCCCACCTCCTATTTCGGCCGACCCAAAGGCCTTGGCTGCCTCTCCTCTCCTCTCCTCCTATATATACTAGTGGATTGGGTGGTTTTTGGACAGAATTTCCGGCCACGTGCTACCCGTTCCACCGGTGCCTAGTTTCTCCTCTAGATCGTAGTTCTGCAGTGCTTAGGCGAAGCCCTGCCGGAATTGCTCCACCACCATCACCGGAGCGCCATCACGCTGCCGTTGAACTCTCTCTCCTCTCCACCTCCTCTTGCTGGATCAAGACGGTGGAGATCGTCATCAAGTTGCACGTGTGCTGAACGTGGAGGTGCCGTCCGTTCGGCGCTAGATCGGAAGAACCATGATCGAGATCGTGAGACGGTTCATGATGAGATCACGGGACGGATCGTGATGAGTTCACGGGACAGATTGTGATCAAGATCATGAGATGGACCGTGATGAGATCGCGGGACGGATCGTGATGGGATTGCGGGATGGATCGTGATGAGATCGCGGGACGCTCGGCGATTTGGATCGCGAAGATGTTCGACTACACCAACCGCGTTTCTTAACGCTTCCCGCTTAGCGATCTACAAGGGTACGTAGATCCACTCTCCCTCTCGTAGATGCTCATCACCATGGATAGGTTTGCGTGTGCGTAGGAAAATTTTTGTTTCCCATGCAACGTTCCCCAACGTATATCACATCATGTAATTGGCCATATCACATCACAACATACCCTGCAAAAACAAGTTAGACATCCTCTAATTGTTGTTGCATATTTTACGTGTCTGCTATGGGTATCTAGCAAGAACAATTCTCATCTACGCAAAAACCACAACAGAGATACACTAGTTGCTTTTCAACCTTCTCAAGGACCGCCTTTGTCGAATCCGGTCCAACTAAAGTGAGAGAAACTGGCACCCGCAAGCCATCTATGAAACAAGTTGCGGTCGAGGGAACTGATCTCTCATAAGCATACGAGTAATGTTGGTCCGGGCCGCTTCCTCTCACAATACCGCTGAACCAAATCCGACCAAGGGAAGAAGCAATCTAAGCATCAACGCCCACAAACCTTTTGTGTTCTACTCGACATCTCATCTACACATAGACCTAGCTCATTATGCCACTGCTGGGGAACGTTGCATGGGAAACAAAAAATTTCCTACGCACACGCAGATCTATCCATGGTGATGAGCATCTACGAGAGGGATTGTGGATCTATGTACCCTTGTAGATCGCTAAGCGGGAAGCGTTAAGAAACGCGGTTGGTGTAGTCGAACGTCTTCGTGATCCAAATCGCCGAGCGTCCCTCGATCCAATCACGATTCTTCCCACAATCTAATCACAATCCGTCCCGCGAACTTGATCACGATCCGTCCCAGGAACATGATCACGATCCTTCCGATCTAGCGCCGAACGGACGGCACCTCCGCGTTCAGCACACGTACAGCTTGATGACAATCTCCGCCGTCTTGATCCAGCAAGAAGGAGCAGAGAGGAAGAATAGTTCTCCGGCAGCGTGACGACGCTCCAGCGATCGTGGTGGAGCTATTCCGGTAGGGATTCGCCTAAGCACTGCAGAAATCCGATCTAGAGGAGAAACTATGCACTGGAGGAACGGGCAGCACGTGGCTGAAAAATCTATGCAAAAACCGTAAAACCTCCAGTATATATAAGAGGGAGAGATGAGGAGGCTTGGTAGAAGGGCCAAGCCTCCAAGGAGTCGGCCGAACCAGGTGGGGGAGGTGGACTCCACCTCCAATCCTAGTAGGACTAGGATTCACCCTATTTTTGCCTTTTTCCACTTTTTCTCTTTGGGCCTTTTTTCCCAAACCGCATGGGCCTTGTGTGGGACTTCCACCAGCCCACTAAGGGCTTGTAAACACTCTCCCACAGCCCATGGAGCCTCTTGGGTCGAAATACCCCTCCAATGGACTCCCGATACACTACCGGCACTCCCGGTACACCACCGATGAGCCCGAAACTTTTCCGGCGACCAAAACAGGACTTCCTATATATGAATCTTTACCTCCGGACCATTCCAGAGCTCCTCGTCCATCACATGCTATGTTTTTAGTTTGGGTCTTGTCCATCACATCATTCTCCTAATGATGTGATCCCGTTATCAAATGACATCTCATGTCAATGGCTAGGAAACCTTGACCATCTTTGATCAACGAGCAAGTTCACTAAAGGCATACTAGGGACAAAGTGTTGTCTATTTGTCCACACATGTAATGTGTTTCCAATTAATACAATTATAACATGGATAATAAACGATTATCATGAACAAGGAAATGTAATAATAAACACTTTATTTCTTGCCTCTAGGGCATATTTCCAACAACGTTCACTTGTCTGTCATACGCGGTAGATGAACCTATTCTTTTGCATGACCTGTCAGGGTCACAGTAAATAGCTAAACCTTGCAACATAGCATACCTGGTAGATGCTTGTGCCATGATGTGCTTAGCTTACCTTGCCTGCTATGCTAGCTATGCTTAGAGTTGTGTCAAGTCTGTTTCAAATGGGTGATGAACTGGAGTGAAACCATGTTGTTTCGATGTGATAAGCTTATGATGAACCCGATTTGGTAAAGGTAGCGATGAGAGGCTATGTAGGAGTACATAGCGGGTTGTCTCATTGGGACCGTTCTTAGGAACCGAGTTCCATGTTTGTGATCCAAGACTAGTTACTACCACATGATGGGCCTTGAAATATGACCCCGCTCGACTTATCATGCTCTTAGTCCTTAGTCCGAGAGTTGCAAGTAGTTTCTGGTGTTATAGCATGCTGGAGACCATGCATAGCGCTGGCCCTAGGGGTGGGTTACAACGCGGTAGGAAGTGGCATGGTGTACCAAGGGTCACCCAAATGGTGGTCTTGGGAACCCTGAGCAAATCATTTGGGGCCATAGTATTAACTTCGGCCAGACTTCCGTGCGGGTTCAGTCTGAAATAGGCGGTAGCCTGGACTAGAGTTCTTATGTGATTGACGGTCATGGCCGACTCCCTCGCTGGGCTTCCGCTTGAAGGTTGTCGGGGTGCATGGTTTTATGAGCACACAACGACAAGTGGCGAGAGCGTGTGTGAAGAAGTACACCCCTGCAGGGTATGAAACTATTCAAATAGTCGCGTCCTCGGATATGGACTACTTGGAGAACTTATGCTATTCATAGATAATCAAATGGATACTCGTAAAAATATCAAGACAAGTGTGAGTATCGTGGATGGCACTCTCCCAGGAGAGGGAAGTGAATCCATGCTGGTGTATTGTCACGGAGTTAGTGGACTCATGTGCGATATCTAAAATTTAAATAAAAAGTTAAAATTGTGTAGTGTAGGTTAGCCATGATTCAAAGCTGGCATTGTTGCATAAACTCCACCACCCCCATAGTTGATACATGAGCATGAATAGACTAGGTCTGTTTTAAAGACTTGCTGAGTACATTTGTACTCAAGTTTGCTTAATAAATGTTGCAGATGAGACCCAGGACCCATCAGGCGGGTTCTTTCTAGATGTCGACGATGCCAAATAGCTGGTGTCCCAGCTATGACCTTATGCCCTATTGCGGGTTGTAGATAGTCAGGCCATGTGGCTTTTCCCCTTTCATCTGTCTGTACTCAGACAACTTTATGCTTCCGCTTGGTTTGTATGAACTTGTTTGTATGACTTGAGTGTCGGGTCATGTGACCCCTATCTGTAAGAACATATTATGCAAGGCTCGTCTGAGCCTCTTAAATAAAAGTTGTCTTGTTGTATGGTTATGTTGTGATGCCATAGTTGTATCTATGCATATCGGGCATGTCATGCGTACGTGTGATGTGCAACGGTACGTATGGGATCCGACACCTAGTTGTGTGCCTTTAGTAGTACTCTTTACGGGAAACTGCCTCTTTGTGCTTCCATCGAGCCATGGTAGCTTGCTACTGCTACGTACACATTGATTGACCGACATGTATGCTTCTTTGCTGTTGTGTCTGTCCCTTCGGGGAAATGTCTCGCAGTGTAATGGAGTCCCTGTAGCCTGCTACGACTCGTCTACGTGCAGTGATGGCATTTATGTCTCATGGCGTAATGGAGTCCTTGTAGCTTGCTATGACTCGTCTACACACGCTTCAGACCGACACCTGCATTGCTGGGTTACGTATGCCTATTTCCGTACGGATGTGCCACTTAGGTTCTATGACTAGTCATGTCGGCCCGGGTTCTCTATCGTTTGATTGCCAATGACATGTTCACATACATGAGCCAAAAGACGCAAACGGTCCTGGCTAAGGTAAGGCTGCAGCCGTGGAGCTTACCGTGCATGAGGCCGCAAAGTGATGTGATATGTTACAGTCTGGATTCATATGACTTAGGATCGGGGGCCCGACACCCGGCAGCTACGCCTTGGTCCTCGACCCCACCATAACCACCAAGGAGCGAACTTGCCGCTTCTCGTGGGTGCTGATAGATGGTGGCAGCAGCATCAACATTCTCTACCTCGACACGATGCACAAGATGGGGCTGAAGATAGAAGACCTGCAGGCGAGCCAGACGGTCTTCCACGACATCGTGCCTGGGAAGTCCTGCTCCCCTGTCGGCAAGATCACGCTCGACATCCTCTTCGATGGACCCGGCCACTTTCGCCTCGAGCCGATGTTGTTCGAGGTCGTGGACCTCGCAAGTCCTTACCACGCGCTGTTGGGCCGACCGGCTCTTGTCAGCTTTATGGCGGTCCCCCATGATGCCTACCTCAAGCTCAAGATGCCAGGCCGACTACAAGATGTCGCTCGAGTGTGGTCGAGACGGCAGCTGGCTGGCCGAGGCCCCAGAGATCGCCGAGGAGAAACGGCAGCTCGACCGGCTCGTGGCCCTTGCTGCCAACCAGCCGGTTGTGCCGGCTCCTCCCTCACAATCTATCGGCGAGGCCTCCTTCCAGCCATCCAAAGACACCAAGAAAATCCTTCTCGACCCGCCCAACCCGGCTCAGTGCATCACCATTAGCTCCCACCTCAATAGCAAATAGGAAGGCGATCTCGTCGACTTCCTCCATGAGAATCGGGACATCTTTGCATGGTACCCCAAGGACATGCCGGGTGTTCCGAGGAAGTTTGCCGAGCAAAAACTTCACGTCCTGCTCGACGTCAAGCCGGTCAAGCAACCCCTACGCCATTTCTCCTAGGATAAGCGGCATACTATAGGCGAAGAGATTGCCCGACTGCTCGCAGTCGGGTTCATCATGGAAGTGGTCCACCCGGACTGGCTGGCCAACCCAGTCCTTGTGCTGAAGAAGAACAAGACCTGGCACACGTGCATCGACTACACTAGCCGGAACAAGGCGTTTCCCATGGACCCGTTTTCTCTGCCGCGGATCGATCAAGTCATCGACTCCACGGCCGGCTGCGACTTGCTATCCTTCCTAGACCCCTACTCTGACTACAACCAGATCAAGATGGACCCGGAAGACCGGCTCAAGACCTCCTTCATCACGCCCTTTGGGGCCTAATGCTACATCAGCATGTCCTTCACCCTGAAGAACGCAAGCACAACCTTCCAACAGTGCATGCAGAAGTGCCTCCTGCCTCAGATAGGCAGGAATGTCCACATCTAGGCCGACGACATTGTCGTCCAGACCAAGAAGCATTTTAGCCTCCTCGATGATCTCTGGGAGACCTTCACGAACTTGCGCGAGTACACGATCAAGCTCAACCTAGAGAAGTGTGTCTTCGGTGTCCCCGCCGGTTAACTCTTGAGTTTCTTTGTGTGTGCTCGCGGCATCGAAACTAACCCCGAGAAGATCAGTGTGATCGAGCGCATGCCGAAGCCGACCCGGCTCCGACACGTTAAGAAGTTCACCAGCTGCCTTGCCTCGCTCAGCCGGTTCATCAGCTGGTTGGGGGAGAAGGCACTACCCCTTAATGGGCTCCTTCGCAAGATGGCTCTAATCTAGCCGGGTCAAACCAAGAGGCCGGGCATCTTCGACTGGCCTGACGAGGCGGACAAGGCCTTCCACGGCCTCAAGAAGGCTCTCACCCGCGTGCCCATCCTGGCCGCACTGGCTGAGAAGGAACCACTGCTCGCCTACATTGTGGCGACCACACGCGTCATCAGCGTCCCCAGCGTCCTGGTGGTCGAGCAGCTGGAGGAGGGCAAGTCCCTTCCGGTCTAGTAGCTCATCTACTACCTCAGTGAGGTCCTCTCTACGTCCTAGCAGAACTACCCCCACTACTACAAGATGTGGCATGGCATATACTTCGCCGCCAAGAAGGTCAAGCAATACTTCCAGGAGCATACCATTATCGTGGTGAGCACGACCCCACTCGACGAGATCATGAGTGGCCGGGACTCCACGAGACGGATCGCCAAATGCGTCATCGCCCTTGCCGATCATGGGATCCGGTACGAGCCAAGAACCGCCATCAAGTCGCAGGCATTAGCTTACTTCCTCGTCGACTTGGTGGACACGGAGTTCATTCCGCCTCCCCCATACTCCACGCATTGGCGCATCCATTTCGATGGCTCGAAGATGACGACCGACCTAAGTGCCGGCATAGTCCTCTCCTCTCCGAACGGTGTCAGCTCAAATACACCCTCCAGATCCACTTCGCCGCCACCAACAATGTGGCCAAGTACGAGGACATCGTCAATGGCCTCCAGCTCACCAAGGAGATCGGCATCAGGCACATCCTGTGCTTCGGCGACTTCGACCTTGTGGTGCAGCAAGTCTCCGGCGAGTGGGAGACCAGGGATGCCAACCTGGCCACCTACTGCTTCCTCGTGCAACATATCACAGGCTCCTTCGAGGGATATGAGTTTCATCACATCCCACAGGCAGACAACGAGGCGGCAGATGCGCTGGCAAAGATCAGCTCCACCGGGCGAGGCATCCCAGCCGGCGTCTCCCACGAACGACTTCTCAGGCTGTCGATCAAGCCCTCCGTAGAATTATAGTCAATCTTCGTGCCGATGGGCATCATCGGCCCATCGACGGCCCCGGCCGCCTCTCCGGCACCTTCACCGCCGTGTCCCGAACCATCGGCCTTCCAGCCGGCTCCGATGGAGTGGTGAGCCGGTCCCGTGGGCTGATCAACCAGTCCCGGAGGATCCCGAGCCGGCCCCCATCTTGGCCCCCTCGTGGGCCCAACCCATCCTCGCGTTTCCTCTGCGGGGTGAGCTGCCTCCGGACGAGGTTTTGGCAAGGCAAATCCAGCACCGGGCCACGGCCTACGGCATCAACAACGAGCTCATCCACCGCAGCACCACCGGCGTCTTCCAGCGATGCGTCGAGCCGGAAAAGGGTCTGGAGATCCTCCTCGACATTCACCAGGGCGAGTGCGGGCATGATGCTGCCTTCTAGACCCTGGTGGCCAAGGCTTTCCGCCACGGGTGTTTCTGGCTGACGGCCCTTGAGGCAGCCAAGAAGTTGGTCGACGAGTGCGAGGGCTGCCAACGCTTCAGCATGCAAAGCCACCTGCCAGCAACAGCCCGCCAAACCATCCCCCTCTCATGGCCCTTCGCCATTTGGGGGCTGGACATAGTGGGCCCATTCAAGACCGCTCGAGGTGGGTTGACGCACTTGCTGGTGGCTATCGAAAAATTCGCCAAGTGGATCGAGGCGCGACCAATCAAGAAGTTGGACGGCCCCACGGTCGCCCGGTTCATCGATGACATCACGATGCACTATGGCATTCCGCACAACATCATCACCGACAATGAGACCAACTTTGCCAAGGGCGCACTCGCACGCTTCTGCTCCAAGCAAGGAATCCGGATCGACCTGGCCTTCGTCGCTCATCCGCAATCGAACGGCCAGGTCGAGAGGGCGAACGGCCTCATCTTGTCCGGCATCAAGACCCGGCTCGTGATATCGCTGGTAAGGTCGGCCGGCTGCTAGATCAACGAGCTGCCGGCCATCCTTTGGAGTCTTGGGACCACCCCGAACCGTTCAACCGGCTACACTCCCTTCTTCCTTGTGTATGGGTCCGAGGCGATCATCCCCACCGACATCGAGTTCGATTCACCTCGAGTCGCCCTATACACGGAGAAGGACGCAAAGGAGGCAAGAGAAGACGGCATCGACCTACTCGAGGAAGCTCGCAAGCTGGCCTTGAGCCGGATGGCGATCTACCAGCAGAAGCTCCGGCACTACCACAGTAAGCGGATCTGGCCACTCTCGTTCCTCGAGGGGGACCTGGTCCTTAGGCGGATCCAGCGAATAGAAAGGCACTGCACAACAATGCATACTATCTAATAGATGCCCAGAATCCACAAAATCGCAAAAGAGATGCATCTGATGAAGAGACGGAGCGCCCATGGAACATGGCACTCCTGTGCCCATTTTACTGCTGAAAAAACCGATGTATGTTTGTATCCCCACCCTTTTGGGCTTATGAATGCAACGGGCACCCCAAGCCGGCTCCTAGGGCGCGCCCCATTTCGTTTCCCTCAAAAGTGTTCCTCACTCACGTCCTCCCTGACCTGGCTCCCGGGCGCGGGGGCTAGCCGGCTGGACCTAGAACGCCTCTCGCGAAACTGGCTAAGTATTATGAGCAGGCCAAACCTCCCCACCCTTACTAGCTATAGAACCGGCTCCTGTCTGTTCGGCTGACGGGGCCTCGGGGCTGCAAGGTTTGGCTCACACGAAAGGCCAAAACAAAGGGAGACCACTCTACTTATCGCGAAAAGCCCTCGCATTCCTAAGTTTTGAACCGACTCCCTTGAGGCAGACGCCCCGACCCAGCTACACACCGGTTCCTGGCTGGCGGGCTGGTGGGGCCGAAACCAAAGGGGAAAAGGAGTAGAACCGAAAAAAGTCGAGCGGGCAAACAAGGATAAGGACGAGGTGGCATGAGTCACAAGGAAAACACGGCAAACTGTTCATGGCATAAATATTAAAGCAAAGCGGCCCACGGCCAGCATTAGTTCATTACATAAACACCCCCAGTGGGTGGATTCAAGCTTAATATGCAGGGAGAAAAAAGAGAGATAAAAAAACGCCGGGGGGCTCAGGTCGCCGGCGCGTCGCCAGCCGGCGTGCCCCCAGCCGGCTTGTCGTGGGGCGGCTCCGTCCTTGCCTCGGAGGTGGTCGCGGCCTTCGGGTCGGCCTCCTTGGCCTTTCGAGGCAGGATCCTCGGTCTCGGCTGTCTCACCGCTCGAGTCGGTGCTCTCGTCAGCAACTTCATCATCTGTCGGGCCTTGGGAGATGCAGAAGGAGTCCTCGGGCAGCGGCTCTCCATCCTCGCCAAGGCCGGCAGGAACTCGTCCGTGTCGACATACGACATGAGCTCATTGGCACGTTAGACAAGGGCCGGCTTGCGGGCCTCCTGCTCTATGGCCGACACATCCCGCATGGTCGCCCGCCAACCCAGATCTACGCACGCGGTACCACGACATGACGAACCGAAGCACCATCTGCGCTCTGACTCGGGAAGCCGACGCCTTCCAGGCTTCGAGGCGGGGGATGGCGTGCTCTAGTCACTAAGCCACGTGGTGCGTCGGAGCTCCCCTGCGGCTCGGCACAGCGCGGCGATGACCTCTTTGCTGGCGGTCTTGACCCGTTCCGCTCGAGATGGGTCATTCAAATCTCGATGGCGAGTCTGATCTCGTCCTCATCCCACGCGGCATCCTCCTCAATGGAGCGACCGCACTCCATGAGGTACTCCTGAAGCTCCTCAATGCCGCGCGCATCGCGGTGCTGAGCTTCCGAGAAGCGCCATGGAAGAAAGCAGAAGAGAAGGAACGAAAGGCAAGTTGGAAAATGAGAAACGGCAAAGGGAAAAGCAACCGGCTGGGGAAGATAAAAACTAGCACTTACCTTCGATCGCGTCATCTACTCCAAGGGTGAAGTTGAGCGCCGCCTTGCGCTCCGCCTCCCGAGCTGCCTCCGATGCGACAAGGGAACCACTGACCTCCTCGAGCATCGTGTCAAGCTGGGTCACCTAACCTTGGAGGGCGGAAGTCCTCAGGGCGGCGTCATCCGCCTCCTTGACGGCCGTCTTGCGGGCCGCCACCTCCTTCGCCGCCTCGGCCTTGAGCCGGTCCCGAGCCGCCTCACCATCGACCAGCAGTGTGGCCAGCCGGCCCGTCTCCTGCACGGCCGCTTGGACGTCTCGCACCATCCGGTCCCGCTCGGAGACAAGCCCGGTCTTCTCCCCCTAAAGCGCGGTCAGGTCACCTGCAAGTCATGGCAGGCATTAGCCGACTCTCGGGGGCTATGTGCCCCTCCTGCGAGGTGCAACTGACCTTGCACGTGGGCCAACTCTTCCTCTAGGCGGTAGAAGCCGTATTTGCCGCGGTCATGAATGGCGACCGCCTTCGCGAATAGCTTCTATCGCAGGGAGGTTCCTTCCTGCCACAAAATGGCAAATGCAAAGACAAACTCAAACGAGATCCGCCCAGCTGATCGTCAGCCGGTCAGCAGGCCCGCATCTCGGGGGCTACACCCAGTGGGTGCGCTCACGCACCCCCACTTAAAATTCTAAGTCAAAGCAGTCGGCTTACCTCCGCACGCTGTAGGGCGACGTCTGCCGCCTTCGCGAATCGGGCCAGCTCCTGCCGGTACCAGTCCAAGACACTCCCCAAGTTCACAAAGGATGGGATCGGGCTACTACATCGACCACAAGGTCCTCCGGGCCCGGCCGCCGCTGTCACCTAGGATCGCCGCGGCTCCAGCTGCCGGGGGCGGGTTGATGACGGCAAGGGGCCGAGAGTCGCTTCTCGCCGGCCCATCGCCTAGCGCCGTTGCCACCTCCTCTTCCTGCCGCTCCAGCACGTCGATCGCGATGGAGGGCACCTCCACCTCCATGGTTGCCACCTCTGACATCGCCTCCACGGCCACCGGGACCTCCGACACCTTGGCCTGGGCCGGCTCGGCCGCGCGCGGTGTCACCTCCAGCACCTTAGGCCGGGCCGCCTTGGGAGCCGGCGCCGTCCTCGCCGTAGTTGCCTGGCCCGTCTCCTACGTGGCCGGAGGCGCTGGCGGGTTCATAGCCGCCCCTTGCGGCTCGCTTGATGAAGGCCTTGACATGCGGGTTGACTCCACTGCTGAGTCCGATGCCCGCAGAGGATCCACCAACCCCCTCTGCCTTCGGCTGCTCGAGGTCCCGGATTGCGAGGTCCCTCCTCGCGTCCCGGACTTGGAGGCCTGTAGCTCCGTGAGCCTCCTCTTCTCCTCCCGCTGGGTGGACGCGTGCTTGCGGGCCAGCCCGTTGGTGGCATTCATCGACTCCCCCTCTGACTCCTCCTCATGGAGCTCGACGGGGTCACTTCAGCGCCCAAGAAGTGGTCACTAACCGGCTCGCGAAACGGAAGCAAAACATACACAAAATAAAGACTTACCCGATGAAAAGGGGCAAAGCCCGCTTGGCACGTGGTAGCGGTTTCCGGGCGGCCAGCTTCACACGCTTCGGGCCAGGCAGCGGGGCCGCCGGCCCCCCTCAGCCGGCATCTTCCCCCGACCGGCCACTCCGGCCGCCGAGGCTTGAGCCGGGCGCTCCTCGCTCCAGCGACCCTAGCGCGTTGAGGGAGGAGGCTCGTTCAGAATCATCAAGTCGTCATCATCATCGTCGTCATTCGTCCAGTCCTTGATGGAGGGGGCAAGAGGGTACTCACCCGCTCAGCTGGGCTCCCCGGATGCAACGGACCCTCTGGCTCCACCGAGAGCGCCGTCTCGCAGGTCCGCCGGCTTGTTGGCTCCTCCCGAGGAGTCCACCCCCTCCTCCGGAGGGCCTCCCGTCTGGTAGTCTTTGGAGTCAGAGTTTTCACGCTCCTCCTTGAAGATCTGAGGGTGCAGGCCGTCCGGCGTGTTCTGTCGCACCAGCAGCTGCGGTCAGCACGTCAAAGTAAGTTCTCTGGCCAGCTGCGGGCTGGGGAATATCAAACAAAAAGAAATAGCCTCGATGAAAAACTTACCAAGGGAGGCCGGTTGATGCGTTCATACGGCTCCATGTCGAAGGACCATGAGGCGGGCTTCAGCTTGAACGTCGTAAGGGCGTTCACCTACTTCGCCACCTGAGCCAGCATCAGCTCGACAGTGGACAGCAGGCAGGGGTCGCTGGTCGGACATGTCGCAGATCCGGTGCGGCCTCGGCTGGAGGGGCGACACCCGGCGCGAGATAAAGGCCGCCACCAGGTCGGTGGCGACCAGCCCCTCGGAGCTCTTCAGCTGCGTGAGCCGGCCATGCTCCTCCAGGCCCGCGACGCGCGGGGCAGCCCCCAGCCAGTTTTGCTGGGAGGACTGCCTATCCTCAAACGGCGGTAGCCGGATGTAGTCCATCCTCGGGTTGACGTTCTTCAGGTAGAAGAATGTTCGGTGCTACCCCTTGATGGAGTCAATAAGAGAGGGAGGGGGAAAGAGAGCGACGCCGCGGCAGCACACAACCGTGCCCGCGTAGGCGTCGCTATTCAAAGGTTTGAGGTAGAAAAGAGCATTGAAGAGTTCGATGAAAGGAAGGATACCGAGGTACCCCTCGCACAACGTCACGAAGGCGGAGAGATATAGAATCGAATTTGGGCCGAGGTTGTGTGGCTGGAGGTCGAACGTATCGAGAAGGAGGCGAAAGATGATCCTCACTAGGAGCCCAAAGCCCTGGGAGAAGTGCCAGAGGAACACGACGTGTTCCACTGGCTGTGGCGCTCGCACTGTCTCAACGCCCGACGCGCGTGCGACCACCCGGTCCTATGACGAGAGCATGCGCGTGCACCGAAGCTCGGCGATGTCCGCCTCGACCATGATGGAGCCAGCTCACCTTCCGCCACGTCCATCGGCCATCGCGGTGGCGGTGCGGCGTGCGAGCGCGGTTGCGTGCTCGAGTGCAGTGGCGCGCGAGGAAGAAAGGGAGGCGACAAAGACGGGCAGCAAGGGGGCAAGTGAGGAGTGGGCACCTCCGCCTCCTCCCCTTCCTCTCCTTTTATAGGGGAGGCCACAACCGGGGGACGTGGGATTGATTGCGCCCAGGCCCCCTGGAAACTCCGCGCGCGCGTGGGTGGCCCTGGGCTGTAACGACCGCTTTGGGGTGCACAGGATCCTAGCCTGCGCCCCGAGGCCTACTGGGCTACGCCTGGGTCCTAGCGGGCTAGGCCAAGGCAACATCCCGTCTCCCCACGTGCGCGGGACCAGCGGCATCATTACTCGCCGCATGGCGTGCCGCACGGCTGCGCGGGACTCCAGGCGGCGCACCGGTACCCGAGGCATCGGGTCCAACGACCGACCCGACTGCCCTTTCACCTTCGAGCCAGAGGCGGGTATCGCTGAGGGGAAGCTGCCGGCTACCCACCGTCCACCAGACGCGGGCCCCCGCGAGCTTCGGGGACTATTGACGGGGTTATTACCCCTAGGTAGGCCAAAGCAACGGGGTCTTCCCCCTTTTTCTTCGAAGAAAAACTACGTGGTTGGCTGACCGCGGCCAGCTGGAGGACGTCTGGCACGAGCCAGTGCCGGCTAGCACCCTAGACGGTTGGCCGAGGAGCCGGCTGGACCCTCGGCTGGCTGGGCTTGGTCGGCTGCCTCTGGGCCGGCTCTTTCGTTGATCTTGGGACGAACATGCAACGTCCTTTCCCTCTGCGCGCAGGTACGATGACACGACACGACCGGCACGACGGGCGGCCCTGTCGCTACAGGGGCCGCTTACGCACTGCAGCGTGTGGCTACAGTCCAATCGTCCGGGCCACTGACCTCGGCGAGCACGATCGGGTATGGGAATAGTGCCGGCATGCCCTCGCCACTCGATTACCTGTCCTGGCATGGCTACAGTCCGGCCGGCCATACCGACGACTTCGGCCGGCTGGCGCTAGGCGACGCCAACCCGGCGGCCCATGCCGCGGTAGGTGGGCGAGGGCCAATCATCGGGCCGGCTAGTGGACCCCAACAGGAGATGGGACCGCTCAGCCGGTGGCCCCTACAAGTGACGAGACGACACGAACGGTGGGACCCTCTGGCCAGCCAGAGAGACTGCTAGCCGGGTCCCCGCACCTTTGTACTTAGAACATATTACAAGAGACGGGGGGTTGGCCTATAAAACCCCCTGAGCCCCCCACGCAACGGGGACGGAGGCACGCGCGAATGAGCATCTCCACACACACGCAACCCCTTCTATCAGTGCAGGAAGAGGAGCCGTCTACCCCTTCTTCCTCCTCTAGAAACAGCTCTAGGAGCACCATTGTATCTATACCAATCCATATAACTAAACCAAGCAGTACTAGGGGTGTTACCTCCCCCGGAGGGCCCTGAACCTGGGTGCATCGTGTGTTGACACCGCTTGTGCCAATCACCCTCTCGGAGCCCGTCGGCGTCCTTCGGCCCCAACCACCTACGATAAGCCACCTTATGGCATCTGCCGTGAAAAAATGACGACATTGTCGACTCCACGGCCGGCTGTGATTTGCTGTCCTTCCTGGACGCCTACTCTGACTGCCATCAGATCAAGCTGGACCCGGAAGACCGGCTCAAGACCTCCTTCATCACGCCCTTTGGGGCCTGCTGCTACATCACCATGTCCTTTGGCCTGAAGAACGCAGGAGCCACCTTCCAACCGTGCATGTAGAAGTGCCTCCTGCCTCAGATAGGCAGGAATGTCCACGTCTATTTCAACGACATCATTGTCAAAACCAAGAAGCACTTCACCCTCCTCGACGACCTCCAGGAGACTTTTGCGAACATGCGCGAGTACAAGATCAAGCTCAACCCGGAGAAGTGTGTCTTCAGTGTCCTGGCCGGTCAACTCTTGGGTTTCTTTGTGTCCGCCCACTCTATCGAAACTAACCCCGACAAGATCAGCGCGATCGAGCGCATGCCCAAGCTGACCCGGCTCCGGGACGTCCAGAAGTTCACCGGCTACCTTGCCATGCTCAGCTAGTTCATCAGCCGGCTAGGGGAGAAGGCCTTACCCCTCTACGGGCTCCTTCGCAAGACGGCTCTAATCGAGCCGGTTCAAACCAAGAGGTCGGGCATTTTTGACTAGCCCGAATAGGTGGACGAGGCTTTCCGTGGCCACAAGAAGGCTCTCACCCACGGGCCCATCCTAGTTGTGCCGGCTGAGAAGGAACCCCTGCTCGTCTATATCACGGCAACCACCCGTGTCATCAGCGTCGTCCTGGTGGTCGAGAGGCCGGAGGAGGGCAAGTCCGTGCCGGTCCAGTGACCTGTCTACTACCTCAGTGAGGTCCTCTCCACGTCCAAGCAGAACTACCCCCTCTACCAGAAGATGTGCTACGGCATATACTTGTGACAGCCCAGCTGCTGCCCCTACCTTTATTTGGCATATAACCTATTGCATGAACCTTGTGACATGAGATTAATGAGATTGCACCTTGTCATGCCATGCTTTGTTTTTAATCCATGCATCATGCATTATTTCATCCATCATGCATTTTGATTTTTATGTGGCCTTGTGTGATTGGTGGGCTGTGATCTTGAGTGTTGGGTGTGATGTGGTGGAATGTTGGTGTGCAACCCTCCTTTTCTTCCCTCTCTTTTCTTTTCACCAAACCTTCCAATACCCCCCCTTTTTGTTTCATGTTATTTTTAAGCAGAATTAAGTTGCTATTTAAATGTTTTAAGAATGTTCAAGAGGTAGCCCTATATGTGTTATGAATTTTGAGTATGGGTGTTTTGATGTTTGAAGTTTGTGTGCTTGTGAGTTTTAAATAACAGAGGGCTGCCTATATTAAAATATTTAAATTACTTGTCCTAAAAATCAACTTAATATTTTTATTAAATAGCGCATAATATTTTCTTTACAAAAGTATTTTTTTTGCACCAGAACCCTTTTATTTGTCTTTGGGTTTTTTCCCTTGTGTTGTGGTGTTTTTAAAAAGAATAAGCTTTCTGTTTTTTGTCAGATTTGAGAGAGTGTGTGCGTGTGGGCTGTGTCCTCCCAGGCCATGCTGCCTAGCAGGTAGCTGATGGCTACCTGCCTCGTCCTCCTCCGTTAGGAGGTTCAGAGAGAGTGAGAGCGTGAGAGAGCCAACGACGTCGCCGTCAGGGGCTCACGGACGTTAAGGCCCCCCCTTTATAAGTGCGCGAAGCCCTAGGTTTCTTCTTCCTCCTCGCCGCTGGCGCTCCCCTTCTCCCCTCCTTTTTCTCCCTCTTCCTCCTCTCTTCTTCCCCCTTCAGGTAAGGATCCAGAGAGAAGGGAATTTAGAGAGCAGAGAGGTCACCGTCGTCTTCGCGCCTCCGGCGGGCCTCGTCATTGGCGGAGATGGCGTGGAGCAAGGCGCCATCGTCCTCGAGCCATTCCCGGAGCTAGGAGGCTCCAGGAGGTCGTCTTCTTCCTCCTCACTGCCGGATCGTCGTTGGGTCTACTTCCTGTTCGTACGCGTCGTCATCTCCGCCTCTCCTTTCTCTTCGCGCGTCCGGATCGTCGTCGCCCTTCCCTCGGTGAGCAGTCGATGCGCAACCTCCTCCCCTTGTAGCTAGTGTCGTCGCCGTCGTGCTCGGGTCGCTGCCGGTCAAAAAAGCTCATGCTTGAGCTCGCCTCCGTCCCCCTCGTCGCAAGACGAGCAGAGGGATGGGTTCCCTGTAGTGCCCACGAGCCCCGCGTTCTTCCTATCGCGCCGCTAGTGTCGTAGATCACCGGAGCCGCTTGCCGCTATTGCCTGTGGCCGCAGCTGTTTTGTTCTTCAATTTCGTTAGAGAGTTAGAGAGCGTGTGTGTATTAGAGGGCAGATGCCCCTCCTCTGTCATCAGTCGCGTGCGTAGCAGAGTGGTAGCTCCAGGGGGAAATGACCTTGAGGTCAGGGGTTCGAGCCCGACCCCTTGCCCCCTTTTTTTCTTTTCTTTTTTCTTTTTTTTCTTTTGTTTTCTTCCTTGCCATACATGTATGTGTGGGTGTAGTTTAATTCCAGCTTGTGGTTTTTTTTATTTTGCTTGCTTGAGTGTTGTGTTTGTGTGTGTGCTTAGTTCATACATACACATGTGCTTGTGTATGTGATTTTTGGGTGTGTGGATGTGTATGTGCATGTGAGTATGCACATATGCATGAGCTGTGAGTGTGTGTGCTTCTTGCATACACAGTTGTGTAGTGCACTGTGTGTAGTGCATATGTGTGTGTGCACATATGCATGTGTTCTTATGTGTTCTTAGGTGTTCTTAGGTGTTCTTGTGTTAGAGTGTGTGTGTGTGTTTCCACATACATATGCATATGCATATATGCATTGTGCATATATGTATGCATCTATGTGTGGATGACCACCCACAGACATGAGCTTGTGTATGTGTGTGTGAGAGTGTATGTGCCTAGTGCATTTGTGAGTGTTGTGTGTGTGTGCCTATGTGCATTATGCATATATGAGCATGTGAGAGTGTGTGGGTGAACATCCCCTTCTTGGCTGGTATGCTCATGAGTGTTAGTGCACATATGCCTTGGGCGTATATAGAGCATGGATGTGCTTGCTTGTAGTGTGTGTGTGTAGAGTGTATGTGTGTGGGGGGACTAGTGGGTTTCCCCACTTGATAAACCCCTTTGTTGTATTTATATGTATGTGGTGATTGTTAGCTCTTTTCCATCTCTAGCTAAGTTACAAATATGGTTGTGATCATTTATGCCCATGTTCAAATAGAGCTATGTATCACTTATGAGAATAGGTGGTAGTTTTGCTATCTTGTTTGTGCCTTGTTGTTTCACATGAACATATGAGTATGACACATGTTTTTGGGATAGAAAGAGCCAATGAATCCATTGGTTCTTTCAGATTTCAGTTTTGAGCAAGTTCATAAAACTGTCATTTTAGCTGTGATGCCAAATTTGTCATTTTTGCATGATTTAATCCATGCTTGCTTTTGGGCATGTGCCAACATGGAAGTGCTAGTGTTTTATATCTATTATGCCATGGTATATTTGTTTAACATCAGAATCACCCATATAAGTGGGAAACATGCTGCTAAGTAGCCAACTTAATGTTTCTGTTTCAGCATGCTAAAAATTACCAAGTCTGAGAAATCTGCTATTATTTTTATGCCATGTAGAGTGGTTGGTATCTTGTGATGTCTTGTGAATTAGATCATGCTCAGTGCTGGTATTTTGGAGTAGATGTTGTCTAATACCATCCTGTTAATTTTCATGTCAATAGGTGCTACATATCATATTTAAATACTGCTGTCAACTTGCTACTTTATTAACTCAGATTCCAGAAAACTGTAATTTTCACAAAGTCCCGGGAAATTGTTTCATCTTGTCAACTTGATAGCTTCATGCTTATTGATGTATGCCTCCTTTGCATATTGTGTAGTTGGATAAGTTGATGTATATGTCATGTAGTTTCTCTCAATATATTATTTGTGGCTTTAATATTCCTTTAGCTCAAGTTGTGGGTTGTGTAAGTTGCTAAGTTGTTGTTTTTGTGGCAGATTGTTGGTTTATTGATTTGTGACTCATGGGAGCTATACTCCATGGAATTGATTGATTTTTGAGTCTATGGTGGTTGGTTTTTCGTTTCCTAACCAGTGGCTACCTTGGAATATCAAGAATTAGCCCATGGTATTGGTTGTCTTTTGTTTTGCCTTCGTACCTTGTCGTGAGTGTATCGTGAGAACCGTAACTCCGTTTCTTGCGTTCTTTATATGCATTTCTATCGATTTTGCATGATACATCCATATTTGCCATGTTACTGCATGTTTAAATAACTTAACATGAGGTTCTGTCCAGATTCATTAATAAACAAACTCTGCATGTGAAACATGACTAGTGTTGGATTGTCATGTTAAATTCTTATAAATGAATCGTGCATCATCTTGGTTGTGCATTGAAACTTCGTGGGATGTTTATTGTTGCTGTTTCTCTTGGGTAGATGCGAGTGTTGATACTAAGTATGAGGACCCAGGATAGTACCACTACGAGGATCCTGCTACTTGTTTCGCTGAAGAACCAACATTCAAGATGATCGTACCCGGATCCCGATACTATTTTCGCTTGCTAGTTTCTCGCTCTTATTGTTATAATTGTGCTACCTACCACTTGAATATCAGCCTCCTAATTGCCATGAAAGCCTCTAACCCTCCACATCCTAGCAAACCTTTGATTGGCTAAGTTACCGCTGCTCAGCCCCTCTTATAGCGTTCGTACTTGCAGGTGCAGGTTGTTCCATGTGATTACATTGATTGGATATCACAATATAATCTGTTATTTAATTTAATGAACATATATATCTTGGTATTTGTGGAAGGCTTGGCCTTTTTCTAGGTGTTTTGTTCCGCTGTTGTCGCCATAGTTCTTGTTACCGGTGTTATGGTTTCCATATTTTGCGCTCCTAACACGCTCGGGGTTGTTATGGGGACCCCCTTGTTTATTCGGTTGAGATTAAAACTTGTCTGGCAAGACTCAACATTTGTACTACATTTGCTTAATAACTTAATAAATTTTGCAGAGGGCTTTGCAAACCCGTGGATAATTAATGAACCCCCGGGCCAGTGCTCCTCATGATTGTTGGTCCAAACTAGAGCACTGTGTGGGGCCAACCCAGGGCAACTTGGGAGAATTCTATCAGGCCTCCGTACGCGTCGCTTATCCATCGTGTCCTGAGAACGAGATATGTGACTCTTATCGGGTTCGTCGACACATCGGGTGGTCTTGCTAGATTTAGTTTACCTTTATCGAGTGTCTTGCGTGTGGAGTCTGACCTTCTTCGGGTTTTCTCGAGGTGTTGGAATTCCTTTGGAATTACCTATGATGACCATGAGATCCATGGTCGAGGCTATTCTCACGAAGTGTGGTTATTTGTGATGGACTAGTTGGAGCACCCCTGCAGGGTTAAATCTTTCCGAGAAGCCATGCTCACGGTTATGTGGCAACTTGGATATTTGTTTAACACCCGGTTATAGTAAACTTGATCTTTGGGATAGCGAGATAGTTTCATTTACATATGTTTTATTGTTTGATTTCGTCCGTAGTCGGACCCTGTCTTCTTCTTGATGATTTGAACTCTGTGTGGAATTGTAATTTAGCATGTGGCGAGTGTAAGCCAACTTGTACACTCATCTCTTCTATAATGTATCATGCAATGTTACTATACTTGCGAACAACAAGGATAGGCGCGCATATTGGGCGTGACAGGTTGGTATTCAGAGCCATACGACCATAGGATCCTTTGCTTGATCGAACTTGGCGGAGTCGAGTGTAGTAAAAGCTATTTTGAGTCTAGTTATTTCGGAGAGTAGGATTCTTTTTACTCCTCTTCTATGCTCTGGTGAGGTATTCGACTTAGGAATTTTAATTCTACTCCTCTTCTCGCTCAAAAAAAATTTTGGATCACGCGGGTATTTTGGAGTCTATATGATATCGATGTGACAGGGTTCTGTCTTGGTGGCTCCTATCTGACTTGATTTCTTCCGGGGAGTCGAGCTCCAGGGAATGTTGGCACATCGTTATCATTCAGCTTCCTTGATATCTCAGGATGGAGAGTGTTCGGAATTACTTCAATACTTATCGTGGTGAGATAAGGTAGGAATTACCCAGTACTGGGGAGTCGTCTGGGGTACGACCATGGTTTAGTATCGTTGTGAGTTTGAGGATTCGAGTTAGATGAAGTTGCAAAAGCCTCTGGTTATGTGTTGAAGGATGGATAGAGTTGGGGTGTAGGATTGTTAGTTGTGTGAGATATTTCCTCCTTGTATCCCCCACACCGGATTGCATAACCAGAAAGTTTTCCGAAGTTCTTCTTCAGATCTATGTGGGCATATACATGTGTTCCGAGCGCTTAGCTCAATACTTTTGTGTTACTGCAAGTGGCTTCTAATTTCTGATGATGTTATCATAAACCGAAGAAGCATTCTTACTAATTTTTCAATAGGAAGGCTGTGTTGTTTTGTTCAATTTCTTTCGAGCAGTTGATTCAGCTTTTGAATTCTTCTTATCAATGAGGTGCTGATGTATTTTTTCCATCTTCAGGATGGCTCCACCAACTCGCAACAATCTGGGTCGTGGTGAGGAGCAGACTGATGTTCCACCACCACCACTACCCCCGCTGCCGCCTCCTCCGCCTCCTCCTCTAGAAGCTTGGCAAGATGTGATGGCCGCAACCAATGCGAACACTCAAATGTTGCTCAGGTTGTTGCAAGAAAGGTAGCACGGTCGGTAAGGTTTTCAAGGGAATTTTCAGAATCACCTTCGGTTTGTGACACTCAATCAGTTCCTTGCCAACCAGCCCATGTCTTTCACCTGTTGTGAGTAGCCTCTTGATGCTGATGATTGGCTTCGTGATATGAGAAACCATTTTGAGTGCAGCAATGTCAGGCCAGAGGACTTTGTCAGATTTGCATCGTTCCAGCTCAAGGGTCAAGCAGCTGATTGGTGGCAGCAGTACAAGGATTGCAAGGGCGAACGTGTTGTTACTTGGGACGATTTCCGTCATGACTTCAGGGCTCATTACGTTCTGACAAGCTTTGTCGAGGAGATGCATGAGAAGTTCAGGCACCTCAAGCAGGGAAGTAAGTCTGTCTACCAGTACAATGTCGAGTTCCAGAATCTAGCCCGTTATGCTAAGCAAGATGTTCTAGATGACAAGGCTATGATCTTTCAGTTCAGAGGTGGTCTCAGGGATGAGCTTCTGCCAGGCCTAGTTCTTCAAGAGCTTCTATCAGTTCTATAACATGGCTTTGAAGGTCGAGGCAACTCATCTCAAGTTGGAGAACTCAAACAAGCGTTTAAGGGATTCTTATTCTTCTTCTTCCAGCTCTCGGATGGTTCCCAAGCAGTAGAAGTATTGGGTGCCAAATCCTCCTACGTTTCGTCCTCCTCAGCAGCAGAAGCAGTTTGGTGGTCGTGGTTCTTCCCACCCAACCAACCCAGGATTCTAGCAGAGACCCCAGGCATCCAAGGGAGTTCTTGTTCCTCCTCCAGGCAATGGTCGTTTGCTTTCTAAGGTGACTTATCACAAGTGTGGTCAGAAGGGACACTATGCAAACAAGTACAACAAGTGGCGTCTTCCGCCTCCTCGTCCTGTCAAGGCTCCAGGCAATGCTATGGTGAAGCATAATCCCAAGACCGCAAGAGTGAATATGGTGAATGCAGCAGAGGCAGAGGATTCTTCTCAAGTGATCATGGTTAATCTCTCAGTTAATGATTTTCCTACAAAAGTTTTGTTTGATTCTGGAGTATCGCATTCATTCATGTCTAAAGCATTCTTCGTCAAGCATGATTTTGATTCTGAATATTTGAGTAAGGATTTGTGTGTTGTTTCGCCCGATACTCTCATGAGCGCTAATAAGGTGGTTCCAGAAGTTTCTATCAAGTTGGGCAATTATTCTTTTCTGGCTTCTCCATTTTTTCCCGGTAATTCCAATATTGATCTCAGTTTGGGCATGGACTTCCTGGCTATGAACAAAGCTCATATTGATTGCAAAGCAAAAGAAGTCAAGCTGACTCATCCTTCAGAAGACGTGATTATTTTCGCAGCTCGCGATGACACAATCCGTCTCTTTGCTCTTAATGAGAAGGGTGAAATCTCGGTGATTTCTCAAATTCCGGTGGTTTGTGAGTATGAAGATGTCTTTCCAAAAGAGTTGCTAGGAATGCCTCCGCACCGACCAGTCGAGTTCATGATTGATCTCGAGCTCGGAACTAAACCGGTTTGCAAGCGCCCATATAAACTTGGCCCCGAAGAGCTGAAAGAGTTGAAGAAGCAGCTAGACGAGCAAGAACATCTGGTTCTGATCAGACCAAGTTCTTCTCCATGGGGTTGTGGTGTTTTGTTTGTCAAGAAGAAAGATGGCATGGATCGTCTTTGTGTTGACTACCGGCCATTGAACAAGAAGATAATCAGAAACAAGTACCCACTACCCAACATCAACGAGTTGTTTGAGCAACTAAAAGGTGCCAAGGTTTTCTTGAAGCTTGATCTTCGCATGGTTTCTCATAAGATTCGCATTCGCGAAGAAGACATTCCTAAGACCGCTTTCAGGGCGAGTTTTGGCTCATATGAGTACACCATCATGTCGTTTGGTCTTGCGAATGCTCCTCCAACCTTCTCAAGAATGATGCATTTCATTTTCTCTCCTTTCAAGAATGAGTTCATCTTGGTCTATCTGGATGATATCCTTGTGTTGTCGGAGACAGAAGAATAGCATGTAGAGCATCTTCGCCTTGTGCTTGACAAGTTAAGAGAGCATCGATTCTATGCCAAGTTTTCCAAGTGTGTGTTTTGGCTCAATGAAGTGGTGTACCTTGGGCATGTGATCTCTACCGAGGGAATTAAAGTGCACCCTGAGAAAGTTGAGGCAATATTGAAGTGGGAACCTCCTCGAAACGTGAAGCAGCTTTGGAGTTTCCTCGGGCTTGCTAGCTATTGCAGAAGATTCGTGGAGAACTTCTCTGAAATTGCTAAGCCTCTGTCCAATCTCCTCCAGAAGAGTGTCAAGTATGTTTGGTCACCTAACTGTGATGTGGCATTTAATATGCTCGAGCAGAGACTAACGTCAGCTCCAGCTCTTGTTCCTCTTGAGCAGTCTAAGCCTTTCCAGGTTTTCTATGATGCTTCTCTCCAAGGTCTTGGTGGTGTTCTCATGCAAGATTAGAAGATTGTTGCTTATACCTCGTGTCACTTGAAGCCTGCCGAGAAGAACTACCCCACTCATGATCTTGAGTTGGCGGCAGTTGTGCATGCTCTAATGACATGGAGGCATTTGTTTTTGGGTATACCAGTTGAGGTGTACACTGACCACAAGAGCTTGAAGTACATTTTCATTCAACCCAATCTCAATCTTCGATAGTCTCGTTGGGTGGAAATGCTTGAGGACTTCAATCCAAGCATTGAGTATACTCCTGGGAAAACAAATGTCATTGCCGACGCGCTCAGCCATAAGGCGTACTGCAATAGTCTCCTCTTGAAGCCTCCTCAACCCGTGCTTTGTGAAGCCTTCTGCAAGCTCAACCTTCAGATGATTCCGCAAGGATTTCTTGCAAATCTTCAAGTTTCTACGACTCTCGAAGATCAAGTTTGCCAAGCGCAGCTTCTTAATGCTTTGGTGAAGAAAGTGAAGAAAGGTGTGGCCAAGAGCATTCCAAAGTATAAGTGCTTTCGCGTTCATGACAAAGATACCTTGTTCTTTGAGGACCATCTTCTGGTTCCAAAAGGTGATCTCAGAAAGTTTATCATGGACGAAGCACACAATTCTCTTCTATCCATTCATCCAGGCAGTTCAAAGATGTATCAGGATCTCAGGCAAACCTTCTGGTGGACTTGCATGAAATGTGAAATTGCTCAGTTCATGAATGAGTGTGATGTTTGTCGTAGAGTGAACGCTAAGCATCAATGTCCAACAGGTCTTCTTCAGCCTTTGCCTATCCCAGAGTGAAAATTCGATCATGTGGAGATGGATTTCGTCACTGGGTTTCCCAAGTCCAAAAGAGGCAACGATGCCATATTTGTGGTTATCAACAAGCTATCAAAAGTCGCTCATTTCCTGCCCGTCAAAGAATCTATCTCGGCAGCCCAGCTTGCAGAGTTGTATACGTCAAGCATAGTGTCTTTGCATGGTATTCCTCAGCTCATCTCTTCTGACCGTGGAAGCCTCTTTACTTCCAAGTTTTAGGAGTCCTTCCAGATTGTTATGGGTACCAAGATCCGTTTCAGCACTGCGTTCCATCCGAAGACAAGTGGTCAAGTTGAGAGAGTCAATCAGATCCTTGAAGATATGCTCAGAGCTTGTGTGATTTCGTTCGGCATGAAGTGGGAAGACTGCCTTCCATATGCTGAATTCTCATACAACAATAGCTTTCAAGCTAGCTCAGGCAAGGCCCCTTTCAAGATTCTCCATGGCAGAAAGTGTCGTACCCCGCTTAACTGGTGTGAAACTGGTGAGAGTCAAATATTGGGCAATGACATGATCATTGAAGCAGAAGAAATGTGGCATGTCATTCACAAGAATCTCAAAGTAGCTTAGTCCCGACAGAAAAGTTATTACGATAACAAGAATCGAGATGTTTCCTTCCAAGTGGATGATGTAGTCTATCTCAGAGTCTCTCCCATGAAGGGCACTCAGCGGTTTGGAATTAAAGGGAAGCTAGCTCCTTGTTTTGTTGGTCCTTTCAAAGTTGTTGGCAAGAGAGGTGGTCTTGCATATCAACTAGAGCTTCCTCCAAATTTCGCAAATGTGCATGATGTATTCCATGTTTCTCGGCTCTGGAAATGCTTCAAAACTCCTGAGCGAACCATTGACCTCCAAGAAATCGATCTCCAAGAAGATCTCTCTTATCGTGAGCATCCAGTTGCAATTCTTGAAGAAACTGAGCGTAAGACTCGCAACAAGTCTATCAAGTTTCTCAAGGTCAAGTGGTCTCATCATTCCGACAAAGAAGCTACTTGGGAACGTGAGGACCTTCTCCGTTCCGAATTTCCAGACTTCTTTCGTTCCTAGATCTCGGGTCGAGATCCTCTTGCAGTGTGGGAGAGTGGTGACAGCCCAAGTGTTGCCCCTACCTTTATTTGGCATGTAACCTATTGCATGAACCTTGTGCCATGAGATTAATGAGATTGCACCTTGTCATGCCATGCTTTGTTTTGAATCAATGCATCATGCATCATTTCATCCATCATGCATTTTGATTCTTATGTGGCCTTGTGTGATTTGTGGGGTGTGATCTTGAGTGTTGTGTGTGATGTGGTGGAATGTTGGTGTGCAACCCTCCTTTTCTTCCCTCTCTTTTCTTCTCAACAAACCTTCCAATACCCCCACCTTTTTGCTTCATGTTATTTGTTAAGCAGAATTAAGTTGCTATTTAAATGATTTAAAAATGTTCAAGAGGTAGCTCTATATGTATTATGAATTTTGAGTATGGGTGTTTTGATGTTTGAAGTTTGTTTGCTTGTGAGTTTTAAATAATAGAGGGCTGCCTATTTTAAAATATTTACATTACTTGTCCTAAAAATCAACTTAATATTTTTATTAAATAGTGCATAATATTTTCTTTACAAATTTATTTTTGTTTGCACCAGAACCCTTTTATTTTTCTCTGGGGGTTTTCCCTTGTGTTGTGTTTTTTTTAAAGAATAAGGTTTTTGTTTTTTTGTTGGATTTGAGAGAGCGTGTGCGTGTGGGCTATGTCCTCTCGCACACGCGGCCCAGCAGGTAGCTGACGGCTACAAGCCTCGTCCGCCTCCGTTAGGAGGTTCAGCGAGAGTGAGAGCATGAGAGAGCCGATGCCGTCACCGTCAGGGGATTACGGACATCGAGGCTGGCCCCCCTTTATAAGTGCGTGAAGCCCTAGGTTTCTTCTTCCTCCTCGCTGTCGCTGCTCCCCTTCTCCCCTCCTTCTTCTCCCTCTTCCTCCTCTCTTCTTCCCCCTTTAGGTAAGGATTCAGAGAGCAAGGAATTCAGAGAGCAGAGAGGTCGTCGTCGTCTTCGCACCTCCGGCGGGCCTCGTCATCGGCAAAGATGGCGTGGAGAAAAGCGCCATCGTCCTCGATCCATTCCCGGAGCTAGGAGGCTCTAGGAGGTCATTTTTTCCTCCTCGCCGCCGGATTCATCGTCGGGTCTTCTTCCTCTTCGTACGCGTTGTCATCTCCGCCTCTCCTTCCTCTTCGCGCGTCCGGATCGTGGTCGCCCATCCCTCGATGAGCAGTCGACGCATAGCCTCCTCCCCTTGTAGCTAGTGTCGTCGCTGTCACGCCCGTGTCACCGCCGGTCAGAAAAGTTCGTACTTGAGCTCGTCTCCGTCCCCCTCGTCACAAGATGAGCAGAGGGATGGGTTCCCCGTAGTGCCCGCAAGCCCCACGTCCTTCCTATAGCGCCGCTAGTGCCGTAGATCGCCGGAGCCACTCGCCGCTGTTGCCTGTTACTGCAGTTGTTTCGTTCGTCAGTTTCGTTAGAGAGTTAGAGAGCGTGTGTGTATTAGAGGGTAGATGCCCCTCCTCTGTCATTAGTCACATGCGTAGTAGAGTGGTAGCTCCAGAGGGAAATGACCCTGAGGTCAGGGGGTCGAGCCCGACCCCTTGCCCTTTTTTATTTTTTATTTTTTGTTTTCTTCCTTGCTATACATGTATGTGTGTGGGTAGTTTAATTGCAGCTTGTGTTTTTTTTATTTTTCTTGCTTGAGTGTTGTGTGTGTGTGTGTGCTTAGTGCATACATGCACATGTGCTTGTGTATGTGATTTGTGAGTGTGTGTATGTGTATGTGTATGTGCATGTGAGTATGCACATATGCCTGAGCTGTGAGTGTGTGTGCTTCTTGCATACACACTTGTGTAGTGTAGTGTGTGTAGTGCATATGTGTGTGTGCACATATGCATGTGTTCTTATGTGTTCTTATGTGTTCTTATGTGTTCTTTTGTTAGAGTGTGTGTGTGTTGCCATATACATATGCATATGCATATATGCATTGTGCATATATGTATGCATATGTGTGTGGATGACCACCCACACACATGAGCTTGTGTATGTGTGTGTGAGAGTGTATGTTCCTAGTGCATTTGTGAGTGTTGTCTGTGTGCCTACGTGCATTATGCATATATGAGCATGTGAGAGTGTGTGGGTGAACACCCCCTTTTTGGGTGTTATGCTCATGAGTGTTTGTGCTGATATGCGTTGGGCATATATAGAGCATGGATGTGCTTGCTTGTAGTGTATGTGGGTGTGGGGACTAGTGGGTTTCCCCACTTGATAAACCCCTATGTTGTATTTATATGCATGTGGTGATTGTTAGCTCTTTTCCATCTCTAGATAAGTTACAAATCTGGTTGTGATCATTTATGCCCATGTTCAAATAGAGCTATGTATCACTTATGAGAATAGGTGGGAGTTTTGCTATCTTGTTTGTGCCTTGTTGTTTCACATGAACATATGAGTATGACACATGTTTTGGGGGTATAAAGAGCCAATGAATCCATTGGTACTTTCATATTTCACTTTTGATCAAGTTCATAAAACTGTCATTTTAGCTGTGATGCCAAATTTGTCATTTTTGCATGATTTAATCCATGCTTGCTTTGGGGCATGTGCCAACATGGAAGTGCTAGTGTTTTATATCTATTATGCCATGGTATTTTTGTTTAACATGAGAATCACCCATATAAGTGGGAAACATAGTAGCCAACTTAATGTTTCTGTTTCAGCATGCTAAAATTTACAAAGTCTGACAAATCTGCTGTTATTTTTATGCCATGTAGAGTGGTTGGTATCTTGTGATGTGTTGTGAATTAGATCATGCTCAGTGCTAGTATTTTGCATTAGATGTTGTCTACTACCATACTATTAGTTTTAATGTCAATAGGTGCTCTGTATGATATTTAACTACTTCTGCCAACTTGCTACTTTATTAAGTCAGATTCCAGAAAACTGTAATTTTCACCAACCAGAAAAATGTTTCATCTTGTCAACTCAATAGCTTGATGCTTATTGATGTGTGCCTCCTTTGCATATTGTGTAGTTGGATAAGTTGATGTATATGTGACGTAGTTTCTGTGAATATCTTATTTCTGGCTGTAGTATTCCTGTAGCTCAAGTTATGAGTTGTGTAAGTTGCTAAGTTGTTGTTTTGTGGCAGATTGTTGGTTTATTGATTTGTTAGTCGTGGGAGCTATACTCCATGGAATTGATTGATTTTTGAGTCTATTGTGGATGGTTTTTCATTGCCTAACCAGTGGATACCTTGGAATAATGTGACATCCCAAATTTTTAGATTTGGAATGTTAATAGGAATCATTCTATTTCACAATTTCAATGCATATTTGAAAATTTTCTGAGTATTCAAAGTGTTTTCCAATTCAAGGCAAAATAATTGGAGTGGAGATAATATGACTTCTCCCCTATTACTTATAGTTGGAAAATGCTAAGAATATTATTTTGAGTTCATGCTATTTATTTTGAGATTTTACAAACTCTGATTTATTTTTGGAGTTGGTCTTGGTGCTTTTTATTAGCACCTATTGCATAAAAATATTTTGCAAACTTTTGTTGACTTGGGAAAAATGTTCATTGTTTGATAGAACTGCTATTATATTTTACTTAGTGTTTATTTTATTTTTACGAAGTCATAGTCTATTTTATTTTAGCCAAAATAGACTTCTGTTCGCAGTTAGTTGTTTTAACCGCATTACTGTTCATGTTGGGCCGCGCGCACGCAGCAGTAGAACCTAGCAGGCCGGCCCATTTTGGCAGAGCCTCAGCCCACCCTGCAGCTCTCTTTTTTTCCTGTGTGCCACTAACTGCCGGGACCCATCGTGTCATCCCCTTTCTCTGTTCGTGTTCATCAGGGACACGAAGACCAAGCCCAAATCCTTGTTCGATTCGCTCGGATACTAGCCTCCCCGCACGTATTTACTTCCTATAAACAATCCCCTTCCCCTCCTAGTCCGATTGTTGCCAAAATCGCCAACTCCCGTGTCCGTTTGGCCAAGATCCAATCTCACCGGAGTTCACCGTCGGGAAGTTTCCTCCCCTGCTCATTCCGTCGCCACCCGAGGTTCCCAACCCCTCCTATTGCTCCGATTCGATCCAACTTGATCTCCCCTCTCTCCCTCAACTACTACTTGGCGCAGGGAAGCCGTGTAGCGACGTCCGTGACCCCGACAAGAAGGTCACCACCGACGCCCGAGAACGAACGCCGCTCCATCGCCAATAGAAGACATCCCCGTGGCTTCTGACTCCACCTAGATCTCCGCCGGAGAACTCCGCATCCTCCCATAGCCTCTTCGTCTCCGGGGAGTCATCAAAGGACCGCCACGACCCACGTCCGAGCCGCTGACGCCGTCATCCTCTTCAAGTCTGGCGGTCACCTCCCCTGTTTCTCCGGTGAGCACCTTCCCTCCGTTAGATCGGCAGCCTATGGCCGAGATTAGATCACCTATTATTATTATTTTGTGTCGAACCGTTATCCATTAATTTGTGGCCGTCTGCCGTATAAGGTTCACAGCAAACAGCTTCTTCCAGTAGCAATGTGCCACATGGCAACGCCACAGTGACCACAGCAACAGCTCCAGAAATTTTGGCAGATTCAAATCAAATTTTCTTTTAGCTATATCTTGAGATCCGTAACTCCAAATTCATCGATTCTTTTTCCTGTGCACTCATAATAATTAGTAGAATCCTGTAGAATCAATTTTCCAAACTTTTGAACTATTTAAATTTGAATTTTCTTAAATTTGAATTTAAACTTCCAGAGGCCACATCTTTCAAACTGTTGATCCAATTCAAGTGATTCTTTTTGCATTATGATCCTATTAGGTTGTAGCTGATTTTCACCTACTGTTATGCTACTGTTGTTTGAATTAAAAAAATGATTTCTTGCTGTTGGTTTTATTTGATGTTATTTGAGTGTGATGATTGATTTGTTGTGTTGTTTGAAACATGTAGATTGTCCGGAGTGCGAGGCAAACTATTGTCAAGAGTGCGAGTTTGAGAATCAGGAATAAGGCAAGTTACACCTTTGATCATCCTTCATCCTATTATTTTCTATGCATGTAGTTCTATGTCACACTATAATATTGCATGTGTAGGAGTTGTTATGTTGGTATGATATGCTAAACCCAGTTAGGATAGCCATATGCTTAGTCTGACCTTGATATCCTTGTCGCCATATTGGGTACCGTTATATTTCAGTTATTGCTTAGCCTTGGTATGGTAGACGTGGATTGGGTTTTGTGTGTCACATGGAAGTTGTGAGTGAAGTTAAGTAATGATTAATATAACAACATGTATTTTATTGTATCCTCCGGGAGGCTCTGCAATTTTAATATTTAATCAATGAATCATCTCGGCGGATTGGTATGTTGGGACCAGTCGACAAGTATGTATCCTCTGGGAGGCTCTACATGACTCAGGAACAGTGGGGAATGCCGCCCAGGTTTAAAAAGGTTGAACATGTTTCATATCAAGTAGCTTCCATGTGCGACCACTGGCTATTGTGGGCTCTGGCTTAGTTGATCAGTTGTGGAAACCTTACCCGGATGTGCCAGCAGATGTAGCGGGATAGTTGGTACGGGCCTCCGTTGGGTGGAGGTGACTGCTTCTGAAAGACTTCGTCTCAATCTTCGGGTTGAGTCCAGTGGGTAAAGCGTACTAACCTCTGCAGAGTGTAAAACTAATCATGATTAGCCGTGTCCCCGGTTATGGACAATTTTGAGCACCTAGACTTGAAACCTCTGGAAGATCTTATCACCTCAATACAATTAAATGTGAAGTGGGCTTAGTTATACCTATGATCCTCGGAGGCTCTCATAGGCAGGTTAAATTGGAGGTGGTCCACTTTAACAATTAATGAACTAAAGTGTAGTAAATATTAAATATTTGATTAGTAGATAGAAGTAAGATAAAATCAGCTTTCTGCAAAAATAAACCATAAGACTTTCCTTTGTCATATCCTTGCATATAGATATGGTAGGTCTATTATAACAATTTTGGAGTGATTTGCCAATACATTCAAAGTATTGACCCTTTGTGGCTGCAACGTTTTATGTTGTAGGATTTTTATACGACGTGTGAGTGATGCGCATAGGGTTACGATGACTACACTCAGCTTTGCCAGTGGTATTGTTGGGACTCCACAGTTGTCTTTTATGCTTTCCGTTGTGTTTTATTTTGAGCTAGCCTTCGAGCTAAGCACTATGTAATAAATTGTACTCTGGATCTGCGATGTAAAACTTATGACATGTGGATTATTCTTGGTATTTCATTGTGTACTGTGTGTGTGCTAGCTATTGATCCAGGGACTAGCACAGTAAGCACATAGACATCGAATCTTATCAGGTTTGGGTCGTTACGAATACCAAGAATTAGCCCATGGTATTGGTTCTCGTGTATTGCCTTCGTACCTTGTCGTGAGTGTATCGTGAGAACCGTAACTCCATTTCTTCCATTTTTTATATGCATTTCTATCGATTTTTCATGCTGCATCCATATTTGCCATGTTCATGCATGTTTAAATAACTTAACATGAGGTTCTTTCTAGATTCATTAATAAACAAACTCTGCATGTGAAAAATGACTAGTGTTGGATTGCCATGTTAAATTCTTATAAATGAATCATGCATCATATTGGTTGTGCATTGCACCTTGGTGGGATGTTTATTGTTTCTGTTTCTCTTGGGTAGACGTGGGTGTTGATATTGAGTACGAGGACCTAGGAGAGTACCACTATGGGGATCCCGCTAGTTGTTTCGCCAAAGAACCAACAGGCAAGATGATCGTACCCGGATCCCGATACTATTTTCGCTTGCTAGTTTCTCGCTCTTATCATTACAATTGCGCTACCTACCACTTGAATATAAGCCTCCTAATTGCCATGAAATCCTCTAACCCTCCACATCCTAGCAAACCTTTGATTAGCTAAGTTACCGCTGCTCATCCCCTCTTAAAGCGTTCATAGTTGAAGGTGCAGGTTGTTCCATGTGATAACATGGATTGGATGTCACAATATTATATGTTATCTAATTTAATGCACATATATATTTTGGTATTGGTGGAAGGCTCGGCCTTTTTCTAGGTGTTTTGTTCTACTGTTACCGCCATAGTTCTTGTTACCGGTGTTATGGTTTCCATATTTTGCGCTCCTAACACGCTCGGGGTTGTTATGGGGACGCCCTTGTTTATTGGGTTGAGATTAAAACTTGTCTAGCAAGACCCAACATTTGTACTACATTTGCTTAATGACTTAATAAAATTTGCATAGGGCTTTGCAATCCCGTGGATAATTAATCAACCCCCGGGCCAGTGCTCCTCATGAGTGTTGGTCCAAACTAGAGCACTGTGTGGGGCCAACCCAGGGAAATTTGGGAGATTTCTATCAGGTCTCCGTACGCGTCGCTTATCCGTCGTGACCTGAGAACGAGATACACGGCTCTTATCGGGTTCGTCGACACGTTGGGTGGTCTTGCTGGATTGGTTTTACCTTTATCGAGTGTCTTACGTGTGAAGTCTGACTTTCTTCGGGTTTTCTTGAGGTGTTGGAATTCCTTTAGAATTACCTATGATGACCACGAGATCCGTGGTCGAGGCTATTCTCGCGGAGTGTGGTTATTTGTGATGGACTAGTTGGAGCACCCCTGCAGGGTTAAATCTTTTCGAGAAGCCGTGCCTGCGGTTATGTGGCAACTTGGATATTTGTTTAACACCCGGTTATAGTAAACTTGAAGTAAACTCTTAATAAAATACACCAACTGTGTGAGTAACCGTGATCATCTCTGCTCATGAACATGATCCGAGAGAGAACACGGTGGGGTTATGTCTGACATAAGTAAGTGTTCAGGATCTCATAGAGAGCATACTAGATTCGATCGTTCATCGTAGGCCACTCATATTTATATTCATTTACGTAAGTTAGCCACCATATATGCTTAGTGCTGCTGCAAACTAAACACATATCCCATCCCAACCTTTAAGCTTGAATAGTCTTGGTACCCGGGCGCTTGATTACTAAGTCCTTGTGGCTCATAGATTACTACAAACCACCAGGTATAGGTATAGATGAGTACGTGCAGGATGATCTTACCCAGCTCCACTGGGACTATGATGAGGAAAGAGGTAGGATGTACGTGACTTACCCGGATGAGTATAGGACCATGCTCGCGATCTTACCCAGATCTGTTTTATCGTTTGATTTCGTCCGCAGTCAGACCCTGTCTTCTTCTTGATGATTTGAACTCTGTGTGGAATTGTAATTTAGCATGTGGCGAGTGTAAGCCAACTTGTACACTCATCTCTTCTGTAATGTATGATGCAATGTTACTATACTTGCGAATGGCAAGAAGCGCTTCTATCCCTTGCGAGGCTCTCGTGTCTTAAAAAGGATAGGCGCGCATCTTGGGCATGACAATACTTCACCGCCAAGAAGGTCAAGCAGTACTTCCAAGAACATGCCATCACCGTGGTGAGCATGGCCCTACTAGAGTAAATCATGAGCAGCCAGTACTCCACCAGCCGGATCGCCAAATGGGACATCACCCTCGCTGATCACGAGATCCGGTACGAGTCAAGAGCCGCCATCAAGACACATGCGTTGGGTGACTTCCTCGTCGACTTGGTGGAGACGGAGTTCGTGCCGCCTCCCCCAGATTCCACGCATTGGCACATGCATTTCGACGGATCGAAAATGAGGACCGGCCTGGGTGTCGGCATAGTCCTCTCCTACTCGAAGGGTGATCAGGTCAAATACGCCCTCGAGATCCACTTTGCCGCCTTCAACAACATGGCCGAGTACGAGGTCATCGTCTATGGCCTCAGGCTCGCCAAGGAGATCCGCATCAGGCACATCCTCTGCTTTGGCGGCTCCAACCTCAGGGTGCAGCAAGTATCTGGTGAATGGGATGCTAGGGATGCCAACATGGCCAGCTACCTCTTCCTCGTACAATAGCTCACTGGCTCCTTCGAGGGCTTTGAGTTTCATCACATCCCACGGGCGGACGACGAGGCGGCAGATGCGCTGGGGAAGATCGGCTCCACCCGGCAAGCCATCCAGCCAGCGTCTCCCTCGAACGGCTGCTCGAGCCGTCGATCAAGCCCTGCCAAGAATCAGAGTCAATCTTCGTGCCGGCGGGTGTTGCTGGACCATCGACGGCCCCGGCCGCCTCTCCGGCACCTTCACCACTGGCTCCCGAACCGTCGGCCACCCAGCCGGCTCCGATCGAGCCAGCGGCGTCTGAGGCAGCCAGCTCCAATGACACGATCGTCATGATGACCATCGACCAGCCAGCCCTAGGGGCTGGCGAACTGGTCCTGGGGACTAATCATCCAGTCCCAGGGGCTGGCACACCGGTCCCGAGGGCTGATCCGGCCTAGGGGGCTCCCGAGCCGGTCCCCGTCACGGCCTCCTCATGGGCCCAACCCATCCTGGCGTTTCTTCTACGGGGTGAGCTGCCCCGGATGAGGCTTTAGCAAGACAAATCCAACATCAGGCCACGGCCTACGGCATCATCAACAACAAGCTCGTCCACCGCAGCACCACCGGCGTCTTCTAGCGATGCGTCGAGCCGGAAAAGGGTCTGGAGATCCTCCTCGACACCCACCAGGGTGAGTGCGGGCACCATGCCACCTCCAGGACCATAGTGGCCAAGGCTTTTCGCCATGGTTTCTTTTGGCCAACCGCTCTCGAGGAGGCCAAGAAATTGGTCGACGAATGCGAGGGCTGCCAACGCTTCAGCACGCAGAGCCACCTGCCTGGAATAGCCCTCCAAACCATCCCCCTCTCGTGGCCCTTCGCCGTTTGGGGGCTGGACATGGTTGGCCCATTCACGACCGCGCGAGGCGGCATGACGCACTTGCTGGTGGGTGTCGACAAATTCACCAAGTGGATCGAGGCGCGGCCAATCAAGAACCTGGACGGCCCCACATCCGTCCAGTTCATCAACGACATCACGATGCACTATGGCGTCCCCCACAGCATCATCACTAATAATGGCACGAACTTCGCCAAGGGTGCACTCGTGTGTTTCTGCTCCTAGCAAGCAATCCGGATCGACCTGGCCTCCGTCGCTCAACCGTAGTCGAACGGCCAGGCCGCGAGGGCGAATGGCCTCATCTTGTTCGGCATCAAGCCCCGGATCGTGACGCCACTAGTGAGGTCGGCCGGCTGCTGGATCGACGAGCTGCCAGCCATCCTTTGGAGTCTCAGGACCACCCCAGACCGTTCAACCAGTTACACTCCCTTCATCCTTGTGTATGGGTCCGAGGCGATCATCCCCACCGACATCGAGTTCGATTCGCCTTGGGTCACCCTATACATGGAGAAGGACGGAAAGGAGACAAGAGAAGATGGCATCGACCTACTCGAGGAAGCTCGCGAACTGGCCTTGAGCTGGACAACAATCTACCAGCAGAAGCTCCAACACTACCATAGCAAGCGGCTCCGGTCACTCTCCTTTCGTGAAGGGGACCTAGTCCTCAGGCGAATCGAGTGGACAGCCGGACAACACAAGTTGTCCTCTCCATGGGAGGGCCCATACATCATCAGCAAGGCAGTGCACAACAACGCATACTACCTAATAGACACCCAGAAGCCGCAGAAGCACAAGAGAGATGCCTCCGTTGAGGAGATGGGGCGCCATGGAATGCGGCACTCCTACGGCCATTTTACTACTGAGAAAAATCAATGTATGTATGTATCCCCACCCTTTTGGGGTTATGAATGCAATGGGTGCCCCAGGCCAGCTCTTGGGGCGTGCCCCGTTTTCGTTTTCCTCAAAAGTTCCCTCACTAACCATCTCCCTGACCCGGCTCCCAGGACCGGGGGCTAGCCGGCTGGACCAGGAACGCTTCTCTAGAAGTTGGCTAAGTAATGTGAGCCGGACAAACCTCCCCACCCTTACCAGCTACAGAATCGGCTCCCGGTTGTCCGGCTGACAGGGCCTCGGGGCGGCAAAGTTTGGCTCACATGAAAGGTCAAACGAAGGGAGACCCCAGCTAGGCCCAGCCGGACCATCGCCGCGTCTCTACCACTCTACTTATCCCAAAAAGCCCTCCCGATTCCTATGTTCCAAACCGTCTCCCTTGAGGCGGATGCCCCAACCCAGCCACAGACAAGTTCCCGACGGTCGGGCTGGCGGGGTCGAAACCAAAGGGGAAAAGGAGAAGGACCAAGAAAGTCAAGAGGGCAAGAAAGGATAAGAATGAGTCGACATGAGCAACAAGGCAAAACACGCCAAATATTCATAGCATAAATGTTAAGAGAAAAGCGGCTCACGGCTAGCATAGTTAATTACATGAAACACCCCGAGTGGGTGGATTTGAGCCTAATTTGCAGGGAGAAAAAAGAGAAAGATAAAAAATGCCCGGGGGCTCAGGCCACCAGCGCGTCGCCAGCCGGCGTGCCCCCAGCCGGCGCTTCGCTGGGCGGCTCGGCTCTCGCCTCGGAGGTGGTCACGGCCTTCGGGTCGGCCTCCTTGGCTTTCGAGGATGCCTCCTTGGTTTTGTCCGTCTCTTCGCTCGAGTCGGTGCTCTCGTCGGGAACCTCATTGTCCACTGGGCCTTGGGGGATGCCAAAGGAGTCCTCAGGCAACGGCTCTCCGTCCTCGCCAAGGGCCGGCAGGAACTCGTCTGCGTCGACATACGACGCGAGCTCGTTGGCCCGGTGGACAAGGGCCGACTCGCGAGCCTCCCGCTCTGCGGACGGCACGTCCCGCATGGTCGCCAGGCGGTCCAGATCCATGTCGTGATACCACTACGTGACGAACCGGAGTGCCATCTGCGCCCCGGCTCGGGCGGTCGACGCCTTCCAGGCTTCGAGGCGGGGGACGGCGTGCTCTAGCCATTGGGCCACGTGGTTCATCGGAGCTCCCCCGCGACCCGGCCACAGCGCGGCAAGAGCCTCCTTGTCGGCTATCTTCAGCCGATCCACACTCCTCTCAAGTTTAGTCATCCGCATCTTGATGGCGAACCCGCTCTCGTCCATGTCCCACGGGGCCTCGTGCTCGATGGAGTGACCCCGTTCCCGAAGGTACTACCGGTGCTCCTCAATAGCGAGTGCAGCGCGACACTAAGTTTCTAGGAAGCGCCCTGAAAGAAAGAAGAAGAAGGAAGAAAGACGAATCAAAACACAAGAATCGGCAAAGGGAAAAGCGACCGGCTAGAGAAGAGAGGGAAAAGCACTTACCCTCAATGGCGTCGTCCACCCCAAGGGCGAAGTTGAGTGCCGCCGTCTGCTCTGCCTCCACAGGCGCCGCCGACACGACAAGGGAGCCCCAAACCTCCTCGAGTGTCCTCTCAAGGCGGGTCACCTCGTCTTGGAGGGCGGCGGTCCTCCGGGCGGCGTTAGCCGCCTCCTTGATGGACGTCTTTCGAGACACCACCTCCTTCGCCGCCTCGGCTTTGAGCCGGTCCCGGACCGCCTCCTCGTCCACTAGCAGCATGGCGAGCTGGTCCTTCTCCTGCATGGCTGCCTGGATGTCTTGAGCTAGCCGGTCCCACTTGGAGACGAGACCGTCCTTCTCCTCCTGAAGGGTGGCCAGGTCACCTACAAGACACGACAGGCGTCAGCCGGCTCTCGGGGGCTACATGCCCCTCCTACGAAGTTCAACTGACCTTGCACGTGCGCCAACTCCTCCACCAGATGGTAGAAGCCGTATTTTCCATGGTCGTGGATGGCGACTGCGTCCTCGAATAGCTTCTGCCGCAGGGAGGTTCCCTCCTGTCAAAAGGAGGCAAAAGATCAAGACGCGCTCAAAAGAGATTCGGCCCGGTTGCCTGTCAGCCGGCCAGCCGACCCGCATCTCGGGGGCTACACCCAATGGATGCGCTCGCGCTCCCCCATTGAAAACAATAAGACGAAGCCATTGGGCTCACCTCTGCACGCTGCAGTGCGGCGTCTGCCGCCTCCGCGAACCGGGCCAGCTCCTGCCGGCACCGGTCCAAGTCCCTGAAGGAAGGGACCAGACCGCCCGCCTGGGGAGCCGGCAGGGCTGGCGCATGCGCTAACTCCTCCCAGTCTCGGAGGACCTCCTACATCGACCGTAGGGTCCTCCGGGCCTGGCCGCCGCTGCCACTTGGGCTCACCGCAGCGCCAGCCGCCGGGGGCGGGTTGATGACGGCAAGGGGCCGAGAGTTGCTTCTCGCTAGCCCCCTTCCGAGCGCTGTCGCCGTCTCCGCTTCCTACCGCTCTGGCGCGTTGATCGCGACGGAGGGCACCTCCACCTCCATGGCCGCCACCTCCGGCGTTGCCTTTGGGGCCACCGGGGCCTCCGGCACCTCGATCCAGGCTGCCTCGGCCGCAGGAGGGGTCACCTCTGGCACCTCGGGCCGGGCCGCCTCGGGAACTAGTTCCCCTGTCGTTGCCCCCACTTGGGCGGCCACCTGCGTGGACGGGGGCGCTGGTGGATCCATGGCCGCTCCTTGCGGCTCACTCAACGGAGGCCTCGACATGCGGGTCGACTCCTCCATCGAGTCTGACACTGGCGGGGGATCCGCTGACCTCTGTCGCCTCCGGCTGCTCAAGGTCTCGGAGTGTGAGGCCCCTCCTCGTGTCCCAGACTTGGAGGCTCGCAGCTCCATGAGCCTCCTCTTCTCCTCCTGCTGGGTGGCCGCGTGCTCACGGACCAGTCGGCTGGCGGCATCAGTTGGCTCCCCCGCCAGCTCCTCCTCGTGGAGCTCGATGGGGTCACTGCAGCGCCCAAGGATTGGTCATTTACCGGATGGCCACCCGGAAGAAAACTCGCATAAGGAAATACTTACCTGATGACAAGGGGCATGGCCCACTTGGCACGTGGCAGCGGCTTCCGCGCGACCATGTTCACCCGCTTCGGGCCGGGCCGCGGGCCTGCCGGCCCCCCTGAGCCAGCCTCTTACCCCGGCTGGCCGCTCCGGCCACGGGGGCTTGAGACGGCTGCTCCTCGCTCCTCCAACCCTGGCACAATGAGGGACGAGGCTCGTTTAGAATCATTAATTCATCATCATCACCATCCTCTCGTCCGTCCAGTCCCTGATCGTGGGAGCAAGAGGGAACTCACACGCTCCACTGGACTCCCCGCCGCGCCGGACCCTCCGGCTCCGCTGGGGGCGCCGGTTCGCGGGTTTGTTGGCTCGTCGACTCCACCCAAGGAGTCCACCCCCTCCTCCAGGGGGCCTGCTGTCTCGAAGTGTTCGGAGTCGGAGTTTTCACGCTCCGCCTCGAAGATCTAAGGGTGCGGGCCATCCGGCGTGTTCTCTCGCACCAGCAGCTGCAGTCAGCACATCAAAGTAAGGTCTCTAGTTGGCTGCCGGATGGGGAATATCAAACGAAAAGAAACTGCCTCGACGAAAAACTTACCAGGGGAGGCCAGTTGATGCGGTCATATGGCTCCATGCCGAAGGACCACGAGGCGGGCTTCATCTTGAACATCGTAAGGGCATTCACCCGCTTCGCCACCTGGGCCGGCATCAGCTCGACGGTGGACAGCCGGCAGGGGTCATGCCGACCGGACATGGCGCAAATCCGGTTCAGCCTCAGCTGGAGGGGCAACAACCAACGCAAGATAAAGGCCGCCACCAGGTCAGCAACGACCAGTCCCTCGGAGCTCTTCAGTTGCGTGAGCCGGCCAAGCTCCTCTAGGGCCACGCTGTGCAGGGCAGCCCCCAGCCAGTTTAACCGGGTGGACTACCTGTCGTCAAATGGTGGCAGCCGGATGTAGTCCGTCTTCGGGTCGGCTTTCTTCACGTAGAAGGACGTTTCGGGCCACCCCTTGACGGAGTCGACGAGAGAAAGAAGGGGCAAGCATGCGACGCCTTGGCAACACACCACCATGCCCCTGCAGGCATCGCTTTTCAAAGGCTTGAGGTAAAAAAGAGGATTGAAGAGTTCGATGAAGGGAAGAATGCCGAGGTACCCCTCGCACAACGTCACGAAGGCGGGGAGATATAGAATCGAGTTCGGGCAAAGATTATGTAGCTGGATGTCGAAAGTATCAAGAAAGAGGCAGAAAAAGAGACTCACTGGGAACCCGAAGCCCCGGGAGAAGTGCCAGAGGAACACGACATGTTCCCCTGGCTGTGGCGCTGGTGCCATCTTGTCGCTCGACGTGCGTGCGACCACCCGCTCCTTCGGCGGCAGCATGCGCGCGCGGCGGAGCTCGGTGATGTCGGCCTCATCCATAATGGATCCAGCCCAGCTTTCGCCGCGTTCATCGGCCATCGCGGCGGCGGTGCGGCATGCAGGCTCGGTTGCATGTTTGGGCATGGTGTCGCGCGGGGACGGCGAGGAAGCAATAAAGACTGGCAGCAAGGGGGCAAGTGAGGTGCAGGTATCTCTGTCCCTACCCTTCCTCTCCTATAGTGGAGGCCACGACCGGGGGACGTTGGATTAACTGCGCCCACTCCCCGACAAACTCCGCGCGCGCGTGGGTGGCCCCGGGCCATAACGGCCGCTTTAGGGCGGAGAGGATCCCGGCCTATGCCCCGAGGCCTACTGGGCTACACCTGGGGTCCTAGCGGGCTAGGCCTAGGCGACGTCCCGTCTCCTCGCGTGCGCGGGACCCGCGACATCATCACTCACCGCGTGGCGTGCTGCGTGCCGGTGCGGGTCTCGGGGCGACGCGTCGGTACCCAAGGCGTCGGGTCCAACGACCGACCCGCCTGCCCTTTTGGCTTCGAGCTGCAGGCGGGTTTAGCTGGGGAAGCCGCCGGCTCCACTCCGTCCACCAAACGCGGGCCCCCACCGGCTTCGGGGACTACTTACGGGGTTATTACCCCTGCGTAGGCCAAATCAACGGGGAACCCCCCTTTACACTTCGAAGAAAAACTACATGGCCGGCTAGACAAGGGCGGCTGGAGCACGTCTGGCTCAAGCTGGCACCCTGGACGGCCGGTCAAGGAGCCGACCCGACCCTCGGCCGGCTAGGCGCGGTCGGCTTCTCTTGGGCCGCCTCTCCCATTGACCTTGGGACGGACATGTGATGTCCCTTCCCTCTGCGTGCGGGTATGGCGACACGACGTGACCGGCATGATGGACGGCCCTGTGGCTACAGTGGCCCCTGACGCACTGCTGAGCGTGGCTACAGTCCGGTCGTCCAGGCCGTTGACCACAGCGAGCGTGACTGGGCAAGGGAATAGTGCTGGCATGCCCTCGCCCACTCAATTACCTGTCCCGGCGTGGCTACAGTCCAGCCGGCCGTGCCAGAGACTTTGGCAGGCTGGCGCTAGGCGACGCCAACCCGACGGCCCGTGCCACCACAGGTGGGCGAGGGCCAATCACCGGGCCGGCTGGCAGGCCCCAGCAGGAGATGCGATCGCTCAGCCGATGGCCCCTACAAGTGACGAGACGACACGAATTGCGGGACCCCCTGGCCAACTGGAGAGGCTGCCAGCCGGGTCCCCCCGCCATTGTACTTAGAACATATTATAAGATCCGGGGGGTTGGCCTATAAAAAACCCCGAGCCCCCCATGCAATGGGGACGGACGATCACCCCCGTGCACACACAGAGCTCTCATGCCCCCTCTAGTAGAGGAGGAAGATGAGACGGCTGCTCCTTCTTCCTCCTCCAAACACAGCTCTAGGAGCACCCTTGTATACATACTCATCCATCCAACTAAACCAAGTAGGACTAGGGGTGTTACCTCCCTCGGAGGGCCCTGAACCTGGGTACATCGTGTGTCATCACCGCTTGTGCCCAATCTCGCACCCGGAGCCCGTCGGCGTCCTCTGGCCCCAACACCCACGATAAGCCACCCTATGGCATCTGTCGTGAGAAAATGACGACAGTGTGTGCGACGGTGTCATAGGTCACACACGATTGGTTGAATAACAGTGTGTGTGATTATCAGCTTTACAACACAAGGTCACATATTTTGTGTGTGTCGGATGCGTGCATGGTCACACATGCGTTTGCATGCCATAACCGTGTGCACTTGCCATTAATAGCACAAATGGTTACGAACATGCGTGTGTGTGTAATGTAGGACGATCAAGAGACGGTTGACATACGTTTCGCGTGTGCGATCCAAATAAGCATCGCACAGGAATATATCTCTGCCATCGTCTTGGATGTGTGCTTGACCACAAACGTAGCATCAAAGTGTGGCATGTGGGATAGGCTACGACTTTGCATACATTTACGTTAGGCGAATCGTGAGCAGGCGCTCGCACCATCGCAGATGATGTTTCAGTGTCATGTGGGATTACCCCACCCCTACCGCCCACACATGCAAGGCGACGGTTTAGAAATACATTGCGGAAAGGGGTTAAAACTATTTGTATAGCACGTAATGATACCAGTGACTCCTAGTTTTTTTCATGTTGAGCATCTCTTCTTTGCTTAGTGAGAAAGTCCTCTTGTGTGGGACATTGACCCCAATACCCCTTGCACGGCCAGGGGGCTCTTTGGTAGTTGGAGCCTCAGACAGAATGTCACATGGCCCTGAGTTCCTGTAGAACCTTCTAGTGTTTTGGATGCCTTTGCCATCACATTATACATTTCTTGGAGTCCTGAGTTTTCAAAGTAATAAGAACCTTCTCCATACCTCTTTGCATTAGCTCTCAAGTAGTCCCTAGCGTGAGTGCCCCAAATTTCACTAAAGGTCGGGTTGCTACCCGTAACTACTCCTTCTGTTTCGTCCTGCTTCCATATCGGTTTCATGTCGTAGTATCCTGCAACACCCATACGGTCTGGGTGTGTGTTCTTCTTCTGATGTTCAAGTTGAATGGCACTCTACTTAATAAACTCTTCACTGGACCTGACCCTTTTGAATTATTTTCAGTCTTCCTTTGTAATTTGGGGGTATGAAGGCATTGGGTCCTTGCCTTGACTCAAGAACTTCCTGTACAACACATTCTGGCAGTTTCTCCAGGCATCCCTGGTTTTCTTCAGTGCGGCGTGTTGCACCTACTCTCTCCACTCCCCAAGAACGTTGAAGTGTGCCATGATCTCCTGGACTATCCTTTGCAGTGTTTTCGTACTAGCCTTCCAAGATAAATGTTGAGCCTTGCCCTTCCAATAGATCCATAGACACTCTTGAACCGCGTGCATGCTTTATCTGGTTTAGTTGGAGCTCAAGACTTGAAATCGATGTCAGTTACTTCATATACACCCTTAGGATGGTGTCTTGGATTTCTTGGAGCCCTCTTCTGGCTGTTGACTGGAAGGGTGATTTTGGCAGCTCTATCCCGTTCATCATTTCTTGATACACAATCATCTATTGTCGACATGTTGGCTCCAGACTCAGATGAAGATACATTGGTAGAAGTATGACTGTCATCGCTCCTAATGGACATCTACAGAGGACACATGCGAAATTAAGAAAAGAGGGATAATCATAAATAAAATGTAAGAGCTTGGCAGCTAGCTGACTAAACATAGCATATGATCATTTGGAAATGTACATCTAATCTGTTTATTTTGTGTGACTCGTGCGCACATGATATGTAACCCAACAATAAATAATTGTAACAAATACAACTTATGTGTTAGAAGGTAGATGACGAACATAAATACGCTCTCCATTATGTTGTAATCATTTTAGGGACGAGCTGAACCAAATAGGAAAAGGGATCGCGAGATAATAGACCTCACCGCAATGGAGGGCAGCAACTGGCCGCGCTTTTTGTGTGCAAATCCAGTAGGAGAGCCAAGGGTACAAGATTGCATGTGCTCGAGGGCATCTGGCGAGCAAATGAAGATGGTGAAGCGTGAGAAGTCGCTCAATCGGAGTTGTAGTCAAGTGTAGGGTTGACGCTGGGAAGCGGGTACACGGCCGAGTTGAGCATGACGGTGTCAGAAAGGGTTCGCATACTATGTAATCACATACTATGCCCTTTGTTTCCCTGGTGGTGTTCGTCTGACATTCACCATCGTCTGTTTCTAGTTACCCTCTAAAGACGTGCTGCCATGAATTGCTTTGAGGAACGTGTCCTTAGCTTTTTGCTCATAGGGACACGTTGTCGACAGGGTTCCCCCCGGCAGTCGATGCTGCCGCATGTTTCGTTGAGCAGGCTTGAAACAGAGCACATGCGCATACGAATACTGCCAGGTTCAGCCACACACTAGGTCAGCATACAAAACCTTTTCGGTCTGAGGAGAGAGCATATAAATGTATTACTTGATGGAGATTGGTTGTCTGGTCAACTTAGCGTTTGCCTTGCACTACTAGGGAAAACCTTATAGACAGGAGCCTACTAGTAGCGGTGGAAAAATAAAACCACTGCTACCAATTACCAGTAGCGTTGTACTCCTGCAGCGCTACAACTAAGGGCTTAGCAGTAGCGATGGGCGCTAAGAAAGCGCTACTGATAAGGTGGCCCCGCCGACCCCGCCGACACTATTTATAGTAATAGCGCTGGGTTGGAGGAAGCGCTACTGCTAAGGCTACTGCCAGTAGCGCTTTCTGACATGCAACCGCTACTCCTAATGTCCCACACATAGTAGCAGTGCTTTTTTCTAAGCAGCGCTACTGCTAGTTGCAGCTGCTGCCACCTTTTCACCCCCTCTCTCCCCAACTTTGCCCTCTCTCCCTTCTCTCCCCTACTTTCCCCTCTCCACTCCCCACCATTGTTGCTCTTCTTCTCTCTTCCTCCTACCTCTCTAATTCTCTCATCATTAATGTCCCCCTCCACCATAACTCTCCTCCATAAATGGCCTCTCTCACATTATCTCTCTTTCTCCTACCTCTCTTCCTCTCCCCCAATTAATGTCCCCTCCAACATAACTCTCTCTCCATTAGTTAGCTAGCTAGATTCACCCCTCCTCCCCAAGAACTAGATCTAGCTAGCTATTTAGGCATCCACACGTCTCGATCGGTCTCTCATCATCTAATTAACGGCGTGCTCTCTCTCGATCGGTATCGCTCTCGGGAGATATATAGATGAGTAAAAAGTTGTTCATTTCAAGAATGGGAATGTGTGTGTGAATGTGAATATGTGTGTTCGGGATATATGGAGAGGCTTGTGTGAGTGACATGCCCTCAAGTTGCTTATGTTTTGCCGAGATGTCGATTTATTTCCGTTTCGGTGAATTTCGAGCAAACTCAGTATGTCCTATTTTTAGGCAAGGTCATGCCAAAAATTTATATGACTTTGAAGCATGCATGCATTATTTATTTTATAACCCTTTTGCTTGTTATACCGTGCAGTCAGTCATGAAGGTGAGTGGATGGAAGGTGGAACGGTACATGCAATCCGTGGTGATGGACATGTACGCAAATAATTGGACTAGGATTAGATGTCCGTGTGCAAGATGCAAGGAAGGAGTCCTTTTGGACCCTTTTGATCGTGCCACTTTGAAGGCGCACCTGCTGAAGAATGGTTTCATGGATGGCTATATTCAGTGGATAAGTGATGAAGCTGATGATGATGAGGCCGTCCACATGGCAAGGAATAAAAACATGGGTCTCGACGAAGAGATGACCGATCGACACAATGATGGTGCCGGCAAAGAGTCTGGAAATGACAGCATCGGAGAAGATCCGGACACAGCGAAGAAGAGTCCATACATGGCGGAGAAGAGGGCACGCCGCAGTCTTCGATGCTACTAAGTGCAGTCGTGCAGGACCCTCATGTTTGAGACCTCCTTCACAAGAGTACGACTAGCGAGAGAGCTGCTTCTAGAGAGGAGGCCAAGCTGGCGCAACTTGAAGTAGACTCAAAGACTCCATTTTATGACGGTTGCGATCCCGAGGTGACCCGCTTGAGTTTCACGCTCGAACTTCTGAAGACGAAGGCCAAACACAAAGGGACAGACAAAAACCTCGATGAGCATTTGAAGTATCTACATAATAAAGTTCTTCCCGCGGGGAACCTGTGTCCTACTAGTGTCGAGGAGGCCAAGAAAATTGTTTCCTCTTTTGATTTGCCGCACATTAGGTACCACGCATGCATCAACGATTGCATCATTTATCGGGGGGAGCACGTGGAAAAAACCAGCTGTCCAGTGTGCAATGCTTCTCGATACAAGAAGGCGGGAAAGAAAGCTCGTCAGAAAGTTCTATGGTACTTTCCGATCACTCCCCGTCTACAGCGGTATTTCGTAGATCCTAAGGAAGCAAAGCTCAAGCGCTGGCACGCGGAGAGGAAGAAGCCCGACGATGGAGATGATCCGAAGCTGAGACACCTCAGAGATGGTAGCAAGTGGAGAGCATTCAACACCGTATATGAATTTGCTGCAAAAGATCCAAGGAACATCGTGCTTGGTGCGAGTAACGGTGGCATGAATCTGTTTGGAAACCAGAACACCAACCACATCACATGGCTCGAGTTTGTATGGATGTACAACCTCCCCCCATGGATGTGCATGAAGACAAAGTACATACACATGAGCATGCTGATTCAAGGGCCGAAAAAACTAGGAAATAGTATTAACCTGTATATGGGGATTCTGCAAGAGGAGATAGACACGTTACAGAAAACACCCGCATGGACATGGGACGCAAGCAAAGGAGAGTATTTCCATATGAGAGGCACACTGATGACGACAGTGCACGACTATCTCGGTTACGGGTACACCTCAGGCCAGGTGTGCCACGGATACTGCGGATGCACGAGGTGCATGGATGATACATCATCTCAGCAGCTTACGTCAACAAAAGATGGCGGGTCCGGGAAAATCGTGTACATGGGCCATCGTAGATGGCTTGAGAAGGATGACCCGTGGAGAAAGCATGGAGATCTATTCAATGGGTTGGATGAGCTTCGAGTACCTCCACGTAAGAGGAGTGGCATAGAAATCGACAAGCTGTTGAGAAACTGGGAACAATGCACCGCGCCGGGAAAGATTAAAAAGGCGCCGGAGCCGCTGCTGAAGGTATGGAAAACGAGGTCTGTTTTTTGGGACTTTGAGTACTGGTCCAATCACGACGCGCCTCATTGCCTTGATCAAATGCATATCACTAAGAATGTCCTCGAGAGCTTGCTTGGCACACTAATGAACATGCCAGAGAAGACCAAGGATGGGCCGAAGGCAAGGAAAGACTTGGAAGATTTGAAGATCATGAAAGATTTCCACCGTAAAAAGTTAACGGAGGAGACGGAGGAGGGGAAAAGGGGCAGAAAAGTCAACAAGAAGGAGGAGAATTATTTCCCCCCTTCTTGCTTCACCTTAAATAGCTAGGGCAAACAAATTCACTAGGACAAAAAATTAGTAAGTACAAAAAACAGAATTTATGTTTATTGTTATATGATATATGTCGTTTATGTTCATTGTTGCTATATGTTCATTTGCATATTCCACATTTTAGGAATGTAGTATGATATATGTTCATTGTTGTTCATTGTTGCTATATGATATATGATATATGTCATTTGGTATCTGATATATGACATTGATGTTTTGCCGGAATGTCGTAGTGGCCTATGTTTTGCCGGAATGTTGATTCATTTTCGATACGGCAAATTTCAGGTGTTCCATATGTCCACTTTTTAGCGAAGGTCGTGCCGAAAATTTCTATGATTTTCGGCATGACTTGTGCTAGAAACTAGGACATATGGAGTGTCCGGGATTTTCCAAAAGGGAAATTAATCAACATTCCGACCAAATACATATAGGCCCCTTTTTTCTATTCATTATATCTTTTATTTACAATTGTTGAATAGGAAACATGTTTAACCACGCCGAAGCCGGGGGTTCTGCTCGCCTCGTAGTAGATCCCCACGAGGCAGCAAATGCATATTTCAATTACCTGGACAAACACCAGATGGGGTTGCATGGTGGCGGCAGTGGCACTAACCCTGACACCAACATCGGCACTGGCACCGGCACCGACACCACCCCCGAGACTGGCAACGATGCTGTCTTAGCCGGTAAAGCATCGAAGAAGAAGTCACAAAAACCAAACGAGCTCGGCATCGGACAAATTGTGGTCACGGAGATGCACCCCAAGAAGTTAGAGCCAACGGAGATGCGCGTTGGTGCTGGGGCAATCAACTAGGATGCATCCTTAGGGAAACCAAGAACATCAATGACGTTCTGTTGAAGAAGATACCACATATGGAGCACATGCTCCTAAAGAAGTTGCACAATAGGTTCCTATTCCCCGGCCGGGATGAAAAAACATTTAAAGACCCGTGGGACGACGTCGCCATGGCAAAGATAAACGCAAAGGTGATGGTGACGTTCACCAACGACTTGTCCTCCTGGAAAGTTTGGTGAAAAAGCGATTGCGAAGATGAACCATGGTCTAAGATTCATGCTAATGATCCGTCGATAACGGAAGAGGTCTTTGAAAAATTCAAGGAGAATTGTGGTTAGAAGAAGTCACGGCAAGGTCAAAGAAAATGAAGGCGCTCCAGGCCAGGAACACGCCTCCCCACCACCTCGGAAGCCGTGGTTATGAGGGGAAGAGGCACGTATGGGCCAAGGAGGATGTCGAACATGAAAGTCATGGAATCCCAGACCCCTTGGCGGATTTTACCGACCCGCTGGAGCATGACTGGATCAAGGCCCAGTACAATGGGACAAAGTCAACAAGAAGTTTTACATGGACCCAAACATGAGGGAGTTCGTGAGACTTCTGGTAATTGTTATATGAACACATTATCATATTAGCTTCCAATCTGTTTGACTACAAGTTTTGTCACATTAGTAAACCATCCTTGTCCCTTTTGCAAAAAGAGCAACACCAAAAGCGACGAGTCGTCATAGTCATCGGCGAGGCCCAAGTGGGACACCCCATTCAACCGGGCCCTGAACATACTAAAAAAGGTCCCGGTGGACAAACCGCCGTCCTATTGACGTGTGCAGGGCGTCGATGATGGCGCCTCGTGGAAGATGTGCTACAGCGAGGAGCCAGAGGAAAGAAGAAAGAGACGGTCGGTCATCACTCAGCAGACCATCGACGAGAAGATCACGATTTCGGTCAATAAGACCAAAGCTGAGACCAAAGAAGAGTTGCGCAGGGCCGTCAGTGCAGCGGTCACTGACGCGGTGGCCAGCTTGATTCGGGCAATTTTTGATTTCACGAAGAAGTATCCAAATGCATGACCGGAGGACCTTCCCATTCCTAGCTTGTCGGGAGTAATTCGGCGAACACCACAACACCGACACTAGGTCAAGCTACCGCATAAGGTCCCGCTCCTGTTCATAGCAGCCCGACCTCCATCTCTTGCATGCTCGGTGGGCCTTCATCGCTGGCTGAGCTCGACGCCCTCACGGTAATTACGCGTCATACCCTTTTCACTAGCATGTCTATAGTCTTGTGTTTTAGTTCCCTTTCAGATGTTTGACGTTGCAGACATGTCTTCTTCGTAGGCCAACGATACCTCGTGCACCCTACTGTACGACATTAGGGGCCAGAAGGTGGCCGTGGGAAAGGCAACAATCGTGAAGCCGAAGGACCGCATGTTCCACAACTGAGAGATGCCCGATGGCATCTTCAAGGTTGACGTGGCCAGTGTATTAGTAGACTTCGAGGATTTGCCTCCTCCAGTACCAGCCGATGACGATAAGACCCCTAGAGGATTGGCACATGCAAGATCTGGTTCTTTCCTTGGCTGAAGTCTATTCTTTGTCTCGAGGCGCCTAGTATCACGCCAATGCCACCTTCTCAAGAAGGTATGAACACCACCCCACCTACCACATTACCAGCACCTGTCGTGGCGGGTGGTAGTGGACGACACGAGGGAGAGCCTCCATTAGTGCCAGATCATGTCACCCCCGCTATCGAAGAAGCAAATGTTGATGACATGGAGGAGGATAATTATGACCCATACAAGTATTTCAATACCGCCTACGATGCTGGAAGGTTGATGGCTCAAGACGACAATGACTCAGGCTATGAGTGAGGAGAGGATCACTTGATGCTTCCTGATTTGCCGGAGCCGGAACATCCTAAGGCGGAATGCAAAAAAGTCTCTCTTCAAGCAATCCTCACAGAAGACGCCTCCAAATGACGCCTCTACCCAGCAACCCCCCGAGGCCCGGCCAATGTTTAGCCCGACGACACTTGGGGGGTGGTTAGGGAAGGTATGTTGGGCTCACTACCGCTGTGACCCAACAGGAAGGCAAGGGGGACATCGGAAAAGAAAGGCCCTAAAGGCGCCAAAGCTGCTTCAAGCAGCCAGCCGCCTCTAAAGCCCCGAGTGGTAGATAGAATGCCTGATGAAGGTAAGAATCGTTTCCATGTGGCCGGCGAGCCGATCTAAGGAGACTCCATGAAGATGTGCTAGCCAGAGAAAAAAGCCTTCTGATCGCGGAAAAACCAGGATACCCACTTTACGCGGCTCAGCTGCCGGGTGGGAAGTTGTACGTCGACACCAAGCCCACGAATCAGTTCATCCTGCGATTCGACTACATCTACAACATTATCCACATGACCAAGCTGGATTTCTAGTTCATCCACATGTATGCAATGTATCTCAACTACTTCATCAGGATCGAGAACATACGATATATCTGCGTCGCGAACCCGTTCTATATGCACGAGAGCAACTTGGCAGTTTGCAAAGAGCACCGTGACTATGCGAGCAAGTACCTCGGCATGATCATGATCGCTAATAAGGACAAGGAAGCGATTCTCCTGCCTTATCATCCCACGTAATTCATGTTGGAAATATGCCCTAAAGACAATAATAAATTAGTTATTATCATATTACCTTGTTCATGACAATCATTTATTATCCACGATATAATTGTGTTGATCGGAAACTCAGATACATGTGTGGATACATAGACAACACCATGTCCCTAGTATGCCTCTAATAGACTAGCTCGTTGATCAAAGATGGCTACGGTTTCCTAGTCATGGACATGAGATGTCATTTGGTAACGGGATCACATCATTAGGAGAATGATGTGATGGACAAGACCCAAACTATAAACGTAGCATATGATCGTGTCAGTTTATTGCTTCTGTTTTCTGCATGTCAAGTATATGTTCCTATGACCATGAGATCATGCAACTCACTGACACCACAGGAGTAACTTGTGTGTATCAAATGTTGCAACGTAACTGGCTGACTATAAAGGTGCTCTACAGGTATCTCTGAGGGTGGCTGTTGGGTTGGCATGGATCAAGACTGGGATTTGTTACTCAGTGTGACGGAGAGGTATCTCAGGGCCCACTTGGTAATACAACATCACAATAAGCCTTGGAAGCAATGTTACTAAGTGTTAGTCACGGGATCTTGTATTATGGAACGAGTAAAGAGACTTGCCAGTAACGAGGTTGAACTAGGTACGGAGATACCGACGATCGAATCTCGGGCGAGTAACATACCGAAGAACGAAGGGAACATCATACGGGATTAACTGAATCCTTGACATAAAGGTTCGACCAATAAAGATCTTCCTAAAATATGTAGGAACCAATATGGGCATCCAGGTCCCGCTATCGTTCATGTCTACATACTTCTCGAACCCGCAGGGTCTGCACACTTAAGGTTTGGTGATGTTTTGGTAGTATAGAGTTATGTATGGTGTTGACCGAAGGTTGTTTAGAGTCCTAGATGAGATCCCAGACGTAACGAGGAGCTCAGGAATGGTCCGGGGTAAAGATTGATATATAGGAAGTCCTGTTTTGGCCGCTGGAAAAGTTTTGGGCTCATCGGTAGTGTACCGGGAGTGCCGGTAGTGTACCGGGAGACCATCGGGAGGGGTATTTGGACCCAAGAGGCTACACGGGCTATGGGATAGTAAATACCAGCCCTTAGTGGGATGGTGGAAGTCCCACACAAGGCCCATGTGGCTGGGAAGAAAAGCCCAAAGAGAAAAAGGTGGAAAAGGGCAAAAAAGGCAAAAATAAGGAGGAGTCCTAGTCCTACTAGGACTAGAGGAGGAATCCTCCAATCCTCCTTGGTTCGGCCAACCCAAGGGCTGGATCCTTGGGATCCAAGCCTCCTCCTCTCTTCCTCCCATATATAATAGAGGTTTTAGGGGTTTTGGCACTAGATTTTCAGCCATGTGCTACCCGTTCTTCCAGTGCATATTTTCTTCTCTAGATCGGATTTCTGTAGTGCTTAGGCGAAGCCCTGCCAGAATAGCTCCACCACCATTGCCGGAGCACCGTCATGCTGCCGAAGAACTCTTCTACCTCTCCGCTCCCTCTTGCTGGATCAACAAGGTGGATATCGTCATCAAGCTGTACGTGTGATGAACGCGGAGGTGTCGTCCGTTCGGCACTAGATCGGAAGGACCGTGATCAAGATCGCGATATGGATCATGATGAGTCGCGGGACGGATCGTGATGAGTTTGCGGGACAGATTTTGATGAGATTGTGGGACGGATCGTGATGAGTTCACGGGATGGATCGTGATTGGACCGCGGGACGGATTGTGATGAGATCGTGGGATGCTCGGTGATTTGGATCTCGAAGATGTTCGACTACACCAACCGCGTTTCTTAACGCTTCCCACTTAGAAATCTACAAGGGTATGTAGATCCACTCTCCCTCTCGTATATGCTCATCACCATCAGAGCTAGGTCTATGTGTAGATGAGATCTCGAGTAGAACATAAAGAGTTTGTTGGCCTTGATTCTTAGATTGCTTCCTCCCTTGGTCGTGTTTTGGTTCAGCGGTATTGTGAGATCAAGCGGCCCAAACCAACATTACTCATACGCTTACGAGAGACTGGTTCCCTCAACCGCAACTTCTTTCATAGATGGCTTGCGGGTGCCAGTTTCTCTCACTTTAGTTGGATCGGATTCGACAAAGGTCGTCCTTGAGAAGGTTGAAAAGCAACTAGTGTATCACCGTTGTGGTTTTTGCGTAGATGAATTGTTCTTGCTAGATACCCGTAGCAGCCACGTAAAACATGCAACAACAATTAGAGGACATCTAACTTGTTTTTGCAGGGTATGTTGTGATGTGATATGGCCAATTACATGATGTGATATATGTAATGTATGAGATGATCATGTGTTGTATAGAAGATCACGACTTGCATGTCAATGAGCACGGCAACCGGAAGGAGCCATAAGGTTGTCTTTAATTATTGTATGACCTGCGTGTCAATCATTAAGCACTATGTAATGCTTTACTTTATCGCTAAACGGTAGCAATAGTAGTACAAGCATGATGGGCGCGACAACCCCGATGGTGACACGTTGATGGAGATCAAGATGATGGAGATCATGGTGTCATGCCGGTGACGATGGCGATCTGTCGATGCTTTCAAGATGGAGATCAAAAGCACAAGTTCATGGCGATATCATGTCACTTATGATTTGCATGTGATGTCAATCCTTTAATGCACCTTGTTTTGCTTAGGACGACGGTAGCATTATAAGGTGATCCCTCACTTAAATTTCATGATGAATTGTGTTCTCCCCGAGTGTACACCGTTGCAAAAGTTTGTCGTGTTGAGACACCACGTGATGATCGGGTGTGATAGACTCTACGTTCACATACAACGGGTGCAAGCCAGTGTTGCACATGTAGAACACTCGGGTTAAACTTGACGAGCCTAGCATGTACAGACATGGCCTAGGAAAACAAGAGACCAAAAGTTCGAACATGAGTCTTATAGCAGATATGATCAACATGATGATGTTCACCATTGAAACCACCTCAACTCACGTGATGATCGGACTTGAGTTGGGGAATTTGGATCATGTATCACTCGAATGACCCGAGGGATGGCAATTTGAGTGGGAGTTCTTAAGTAATATGATTAATTGAACTCATTATCACGAACATAGTCAATAGTGTCTTTGCACACTGTGTTGTAGATTACTAGCTCACTCTGTAGCTCCCTTGGATTTTTATATGTTCCTAGAGAAATAGAGTTGAAACATGATGGTAGCAATATTGCGGACTCGCTCCGTGATCTGAGGATTGTCCTCGTTGCTGCATAGAAGGCTTATGTCCTTAATGCACCACTCGGTGCGCCAACCCCTCTAGCGTCGTCTGTAGATGTTGTGAACATCTGACAGGCACGTTCTGATGACTACTTGATAGTTTAGTGCGTCATGCATTACAGCTTAGAATTGAGGCTCCGAAATGTTTTGAACGTCATTGAACATATGAGATGTTCTAAGAGCTGAAATTAGGATCTCAGGCTTGTGCCCGTGTTGTGAGATATGAGATCTCCAACAAGATTCTTTGCCTGCAAGATGAAAGAAAATAGCTCAATCATTGAGCATGTGCTCAGATTGTCTGGGTGCTACAATCGCTTGAATCGAGTGGGAGTTGATCTTCCAGAAAAGATAATGATTGATACAGTTCTCCAAGTCACTGTCACTAAAGCTACTAGAACTTGGTGATGAACTATAAAATGCCAAGGATAGAAATAATGATCCCTGAGCTATTTGCGATGTTTGACACCGTGAAGGTAGAAATCAAGAAGGAGCGTCAAGTGTTGATGGTTAGTCGAACCACTAGTTTCGAGAAGGGCAAGAGAAAGGAGGGAAACTTGATGGATAGCAAGTCAGTTGCTGCTCCAGTGAAGCAACCCAAAATTGAAACCAAACCCGAGACTAAGTGCTTCGATTATGAGGAGAGCGGTCGCTGAAGCAGAACAACCCTAGATACTTGGTAGATAAGAAGGCTTGCAACTTCGATAGAAGTATATTTGATATACGTGTTATTGATGTGTACCCTGCAAGTACTCCTAGTAGCACCTAGGTATTGGATACCGGTTCGGTTGCTAAATGTTAGTAACTCGAAATAAAAGCTACGGAATAAATGGAGAACTAGCTAAGGGTGAGGTGATGATGTGTGTTGGAAATCTTTCCAAGGTTGATGTGATCAACATCGCACGCTCTCTCTAGCTTCGGGATTAGTCACAAACCTAAATAAATGTTATTTGATGTTTTGTGTTGAGCATGTATGTGATTAGATCGTGTTTATTACAGCACGGTTATTCATTTAAGTTAGAGAATAATGGTTATTCTGTTTACATGAATAATACATTTAATGGTCATGCACCCAGTGAGAATGGTTTGTTGAATCTTGATCATAGTAATACACATGTTCATAACATTGATGCCAAAATATACAAAGTTAATAATGATAGTACCACATACTTGTGGCACTGCCGCTAAATGTCATATTGGTGTAAAGCGCATGAATAAACTCCATGCTGATGGATCATTGGACTCATTCAATTTCGAATCGGTTGAGACATGCGAACCATGCCTCTTGGGCAAGATGACTAAGGACCCTGTTTCCAGATGGATGGAGCAGGCAAGTAATTTATTGGAAATGATACATGTTGATGTATGCAATCCAATGAGTCTTGTAGCGTGCCGTGGATATCGTTATTTTCTTACCTTCACTGATGATTTGAGTAGATATAGTTTATATTTACTTAATGAAACACAAGTCTGAATCATTTGAAAGGTTCAAGAAAATTCAAAGTGAAGTTTAAGATCATTGTGACAAGAAGAGAAAAATGTCTGCGACATGATCGTGGAGGTAAATATCTGAGTTGCGAGTTTGGCATACAACTTTAGACAATGTGAAAGTTGTTTCACAACTCACTCCACCTGGAACACCATAGTGTGATGGTGTGTTCGAACTCCGTAGTCATGCTCTATTGAAAATGGTGCTTGCTATGATGTCTCTTATCGTTTTGCTACTATAATTTTGGGGTTATGCATTAGAGACAACTACATTCACTTTAGATAGGGCACCATCAAATTCTGTTGAGATGACACCATGTGAATTATGGTTTGATAGAAACCTAAGCTGTCATTTCTTAATGTTTGGGGCTGCAACACTTATGTGAAAAAGGTTTTCACCTAATGAGCTCGAACCCAAAGCGGACAAATGCATCTTCATAGAATACCCTAAAGATAGTTGGGTAAACCTTCTATGTTAGATCCAAGCATAAAGTGTTTGTTGCTAAAACTGGGTCCTTTATCGAGAAAGAGTTTCTCTCAAAAGAATTGAGTGGGAGGAAGATAGAACTTGATGAGGTTGTTGAACCTTTGTTCAACCAGAGAGTAGCGCAACGCAGGAATTTGTTTCTGTGAAGCGTACGTTAGTTGAAGAGGAAGTTAATGATGATGATCATGATGCTTCGGATCAAGTTACTATCGAACCTCGTAGGTCTACAAAGATGTGTACTGCTCCGGAGCGGTACGAAAACCCTATCTTGGAGGTCATGTTGTTGGACAACGATGAACCTACGAGCTGTGGAGAAGCGATGATGGGCCCGGATTCCGACAAATGGTTAGAGGCCATGAAATCCGAGAAAGGGTCCATGTATGAATACCAAGTATAGACTTTGATAGACTTGCTCATTGGACGGCAGGTTGTTGAGTACAAATGGATGTTTAAAATGAAGACAAATGCTCATGGTAAATGTCACCTTTTGGAAAGCTCGACTTGTTGCAAAGAAGTTTACGACAAGTTCAAGGAGTTGACTGTGATGAGACTTTCTCACTCGTAGCGATGCTAAAGTCTGATGGAATTATGTTAGCAGTTGCTGCATTTTCAATTATGAAATCTGGCAGATGGATATATCAAAACATAGTTTCCTTAACGGTTTACTTGAGGCAAGGTTGTATGTGATGCAACGAGAAGGTTTTGTCAGTCCTAAGGATGCTAAAAGGTGTGCAAGCTTCAGTGATTCTTCTATGAACTGAAGCAAGCATCTCGGAGTTGGAATATACAATTTGATGAGGTGATCAAAGTTTTTGAGTCTATACAAAGTTTACGAGAAACTTGTATTTACAATAAAGTGAGTGGGAGCACTATGGAATTTCTGATAAGTATATGTGGATGACATATTGTTGATCGGAAATGATATAGAATTTCTGGAAAGCATAAACGGTTGTTTGAAAAAAAAATCAAAGGAAGACCTGGATAAAGCTACCTAATTGTTGTGCATCAAGATCTGTAGAGATATATCAAGATGCTTGATGAGACTTTCAATGAGTACATACCTTGACAAGATTTTGAAAGAGTTCAAAATGGATCAGTCAGAGAAAGAGTTCTCACCTGATTTGCGAGGTGTGAAGTTGAGTGAGACTCAAAGCTCGACAACGGCAGAAGAAAGAGAAAGGACGAATGTCGTCCCCTATGCGTTAGCCATAGGCTCTGTATAGTATGCCATGTTGGGTACCGCACCTGTGTGTGCCTTGCCATGAGTCCCTTCAAGGGGTACAAAAGTGATCCAGAAGTGGATCACTGGATAGCGGTCAAAATTATCCTTAGTGACTAAAAGACTAAGGAAACGTTTCTCGATTATGGAGGTGATAAAGGGTTCGTTGTAAAGAGTTACGTCGATGCAAGCTTTAACACTAATCCGGATGACTCTTAGTAGCAATCTGGATACGTATAGTGGAGCCGACATTTGGAATAGTACCAAGTGGAGTGTGGTAGCAGTGTTTACAGTTTGACATAGAGATTTGCAAAGTACATATGGATCTGAATGTTGCAGACCCGTTGACTATAAGACCTCTCTCACATGCAAAGCATGATCGAACCCCAAAACTCAGTGGGTGTTAGATTCATAACAATGCGAATCACATGGTGATGTGAACTAGATTATTGACTCTAGTGCAAGTGGGAGACTATTGGAAATATGCCCTAGAGGCAATAATAAATTAGTTATTATCATATTTCCTTGTTCATGATAATCGTTTATTATCCATGCTATAATTGTATTGACCGGAAACTCAGATACATGTGTGGATACATAGACAACACCATGTCCCTAGTATGCCTCTAATAGACTAGCTCGTTGATCAAAGATGGCTATGATTTCCTAGTCACGGACATGATATGTCATTTGGTAACGGGATCACATCATTAGGAGAATGATGTGATGGACAAGATCCAAACTACAAATATAGCATATGATCGTGTCAGTTTATTGCTACTGTTTTCCGCGTTTCAAGTATATGTTCCTATTACCATGAGAACATGCAACTCATTGACACCGGAGGAGTACCTTATGTGTATCAAACATCACAACGTAACTGGGTGATTATAAAGGTGCTCTATAGGTATCTTCGAGGGTGTCTGTTGGGTTCGCATGGATCAAGACTGGGATTTGTTACTCCGTGTGACGGAGAGGTATCTCGGGGCCCACTCGGTAATACAACATCACAACAAGCCTTGGACGCAATGTGACTAAGTGTTAGTCACGGGATCTTGTATTACGAAACTATTAAAGAGACTTGCCAGTAACGAGGTTGAACTAGGTATGGAGATACCAACGATCGAATCTCGGGCAAGTAACATACCGAAGAACAAAGGGAACATCATACGGGATTAACGGAATCCTTGACATAAAGGTTCGACCGATAAAAATCTTTGTAGAATATGTAGGAACCAATATGGGCATCTAGGTCCCGCTATTGGTTATTGAACGTAGAGGTGTCTCGATGATGTCTACATAGTTCTCGAACTCGCAAGGTCTGCACACTTAAAGGTCGGTGACGTTTCGGTAGTATAGAGTTATGTATGGTGGTAACCGAAGTTTGTTCGGAGTCCCGAATGTGATCCCGAACATCACGAGGAGATCTGGAATGGTCCGGAGGTAAAGATTGATATATAGGAAGTCCTGTTTTGGTCGCCGGAAAAGTTTCGGGCTCATCGGTAGTGTACCGGGAGTGCCGGGAGTGTACCGCGAGACCATCAGGAGGGGTATTTCGACCCAAGAGGCTACATGGGCTATGGGAGAGTAAATATCAGCCCTTAGTGGGCTGGTGGAAGTCCCACACAAGGCCCATGACGTTGGGAAGAAAAGCCCAAAGAGAAAAAGGTGGAAAAAGGGAAAAAAAAGGACAAAAATAAGGAGGAGTCCTAGTCCTACTAGGATTGGAGGAGGAATCCTCCAATCCTCCTTGGTCCGGCCGACCCAAGGGCTGGCTCCTTGGGAGCCAATCCTCCTCCTCTCTTCCTCCTATATATACTAGAGGTTTTAGGGTTTTTGGCACTAGATTTTCAGCCACGTGCTACCCGTTCCTCGAGTGCATAATTTCTCCTCTAGATCGGATTTCTGTAGTGCTTAGGCGAAGCCCTGCCAGAATAGATCCACCACCATCGCCGGAGCGCCATCATGCTGCCAGAGAATTCTTCTACCTCTCCGCTCCCTCTTGCTGGATCAACAAGGCAGTGATCATCATCAAGCTGTACGTGTGCTGAACTCGGAGGTGCCGTCCGTTCGGCGCTAGATCGGAAGGACCATGATCAAGATCACGAGATGGGTCGTGATGAGATCGCGGGACGGATCATGATGAGTTCGCGGGACGGATCGTGATGAGATCACAGGATGGATCGTTATGAGTTCGCGGGACGGATCATGATTGGATCGCGGGACGGATCGTGATGAGATCGCGGGATGCTCGGCGATTTGGATCGCGAAGACGTTCGAATACACCAACCGTGTTTCTAAACGCTTCCCACTTAGCGATCTACAAGGGTATGTAGATCCACTCTCCCTCTCGTATATGCTCATCACCATGGATAGATCTTGCGTGTGCGTAGGAAATTTTTTCTTTCCCACACAATGTTCCCCAACAAGTCATCTGCGCATATCCTTTCGTAAGTGTCGTTAATCATTCCTTTGCAAGAATGGAGACTAATTAGAGGTGTGTACTTCATTTGCGCAGTGGGATTGGCGCCATGCTCATCATTCTATACCCGGAATACTCCCATGCTATATACTTGGACTCATCAATAGTGCCATGTTTACCTTCAGCATGTCTGGTGGATATATAAAGGTGAAAAGGAACATGAAGGATGGGCTGGTTTTCCGCCATAAGACCGAATTCTACTGCATCCAACAACCGCACACCAGTGAGGCTCATGGATTCTACCTCATGCATCACCTGCTCGAGTACAGAAGGGATAATCAACGCCTTCGCATGTCACCTAGTACCAAAGATGTCGAGATTGTCAGCTGGGCCACAAGCATAGGAGAGACACCGGATCATCGACTCCGAGCTGAGTTTTATCACATACAGTGTGAACTTGCCCAAGTGATGGTGAAGTAGGTCCTCGAACAAACAGGGATGTTCTGCCATGGGCCAACAATGACGCGGGATAATGTCCGAGCACTGCTACTCGCTCAGCATCTGGACCTTAAGCCTTTCACGAAGCTCGGGTGCTTCATCCCTGACTATGAAGATTGGACCGCCGACATGGAGGACTGATCGCTCTTGCTAGTTAATTAGTTTGGGTATATATGAGGAACTTCGTCACTGATGTTTACTATAAGTTGCCTGTATTTTGCTAATTATGCCTCTTTGTTTTCTTAAGTACATTATGTTGCATATTATCATTCAATTGATCAACTGTCGATGCAGGTACATAGATCAGAGATGGTGAAGGGCTGCTATGTCGTGTTCGTTGGGAAGGTTCCAGGAGTCTACGACCACTGGCCAGATGCTCAGGCCCAGGTGGACAAGTACTCGGGTGCTAGCCACAAAGGGTTCAACATCATGGGCGAGGACGGGACCGTCGGTGCCTCAAGTACTACATAGTCGCACTCTTGCTCATGTTGATCGCTCTTCTCCTCTACATCATGGTTTAGATAGAGATGATCACTCTTATGTATTTGCACTTATTCGAGACATGAGATGATCACTCTTGTGTATCGCTATGTGAGAGTCTGGCTTAATAGGAATGATAGAGTACTCATATCAACAAGGAATTCCTTCTTTTCCGGGATCCCACTCGAAAAGAACTCCAAAGTTATGCGTGCTTGGCTTGGAGCAATTCTAGGATGGGTGACCAACCGAGAAGTTGGTCCTGGGTGCGCACGAGTGAGAACAAAGCGCGCAGGAAAGACTAGTGTTGGTCTGTGGGGCCAATCTAGATCCCGCCAGGCATAACGGGGTGTTACAATTGGTATCAGAGCTGATACTTGCGGTTACACGGGCATGCGCGGGTCAGGTGCATGGGCATGTCGCTCATGGCGTGTGTCGCCGTCGTGGCACATAGCATGGTACATGTGTCGGACTGGACGCACAAACGTGTGCCAAAAGGGAACGCTCCTGATGGGCCGACAAGGACGTCGGTTCCTTTGAGTGGGGTGTATGTGAGAGCCTGGCTTAATAGGAATGATAGACAACTCATATCAACAAGGAATTCCTTCTTTTTTGGGAGCCCACTCGAAAAGAACTCCAAAGTTAAGCGTGCTTGGCTTGGAGCAATTCTAGGATGGGTGACCGACTGGAAAGTTGGTCCCGGGTGCGCACGAGTGAGGACAAAGTGCACAGGAAAGACTAGTGTTGGTCTGCGGGGCCAGTCTAGATCCCACCAGGCGTAACCGGGCGTTACATGCTATTTTCTAGATGTGATGATATTTGTGTTGAATGATGATGATGGTATGACGAGAGTACCGTATGTCTATGATATGATGATAATAGTGTATGTTTAGTATGATCTGATGAAACTACTATATAGATCTTGTATAAGTACATCCCAAATACATAGAGGGTGTAAACCTATGAAAGCAGGAATACTAGCAGTAGCACTGGAAATCAACTAAGTGCAGCGTTGGGTTAGCAGCAGTGCTTCGTTTGCCCAAGCGCTATAGATAGTTAGTAGTAGCGCTAGCCTCGCAAGCGCTACTGTTAATAGCACATAGTAGTAGCGCTTGCCAGGCCAGCGCTACTGCTACAACTTAGCTTTACCGCGATAGCAGTACTGCTGGACCCATCGCTACTAATATGCATATTTCGAGCACTACTACTAGGGTTTTCCCTAGTAGTGTTGGTCTTCTGCATCACCCAGGTGTCTCCCTTCCTTTGATCCCTCTATGGCGTGCGTACAAGCATGTGCTCACTGTAGTCCTCGGAGAGAGGCAACATAGAGAGAGGCAAAATGGGGATACTCGAAGATCCGTTAGTCGTGTGTACGATCCGTGGAAAGAGCCTGTCGGGTCGACGCTATATTCATGATTAATTCGGAAATAGAGGAGGAGAGGAGGTGGGACTGGAAGTCTCTTTTCTCCCCTCCTTGAATCCAATAGTACCGTGGCTTTTCGCGAGGGTTGTTCGGGACCTTGCCGTGGTTAGTCTACCGGGAGTGTCTATCAACGGTTATACTCTATCACTTGACTCAGGATTCGTCCCTCGGCGGGAAGAATGCAGGACTGAACTCCATGTGAGTTTATTGACACTGACGACGTCATCGCATGCATAGAGCCAAACATGGGCGGGGGAAGGAGGTGGAAGAAGAAAAATACGACTAGGTACCTCTTTCTCTCCCTGACCTGATGGATTGCGTCGTATCTCCTTGCGGTCGAGCGGACCAATGCGGTGGCGCCTGCGGCGGCCATGTAGCTCATGGCGTCTCCCTCACTTGCGATCACCACAGCGTCCGCTGCGCCCGCGTCTACATGTGAGGGGGGCCCTCAAAATGGGAGGATGCGCATCCGCTCTGGATTTCTCCTCCAGAGGCCATTGTCAAACAAGACGATGATGAGGATTACTATTAGTTGGTGAGGCACATTCTTGATACAGAAATTCCAAGCAAAATACAAAATCCATAGCACAAGAACATTGTGGTCTATGAGTACAACAAAAGTCACTAATGGTTGATGGCAGAAGCGGTTTGCGGATCATCAATGTCTATGGACTCCATTTCTCACAAGAACAGTCGACCTGGATAACTCCTATCTTCGCGTGGCTACTATCCTCGTTGCCTAGGTTCTGGGGCTGTCGTCGTTGCACTCCTCTCCAAGCATGAAATCTGGACAAGACAATAGCCAGGGACAAGCCAGTGAGCACTTTGAATGTACTCACAAACATCATGAAAACAGGTATAATATAGCAGGTGACAATCATGCACTGAAATAATCCATGATCACTTAGTCAGTCACCAAATAAAATTGATGAAGTACACAAGCTAGTAATTCATATTAGACAGGAATAAGAAATCAAAGAAATAAAAATAAATTAAACCGAGCGGGTGTCTTTAGCGACGCCTCTAAAGGATAATAATATAAAGCATGCCTTAGTCGGGCATCTGAGCGACGCCACATAAAGGGCTTAGAAGGGAAATAAATAATATGCGTGCCACAGTCGGGCGTCTGAGTGACATCACATAAAGGGGTTAGAAGGAAAATAAATAATATACATGCCACAGTCAGGCGTCTCAACGACGCCACATAAAGGGCCTAGAGGGAAAATAAATAATATATGTGCCACAATCGGGCGTTTGAGCGATGCCACATAAAGTGCGTAGAAGGAAAATAAATAATATATGTGCCACAGCCAGGTATTTGAGTGACATCACATAAAGGTCTTATACGGAAAATAAGTAACAAACATGCCAGAGTCGGGCATCTGAGCTATGCCACATAAAGGGCTTATATAATAATAATCACAATAAGTATCTAGGAGGTAGAACCATCCCAGGGATACTCGGTAATTCAAATAATATAAATGGTTAGTCCACAATAATAAAAATCATAATCATCATTTGTCATACGTCATGATTAATATTCCGGTTTAGAAGTTTTCCTTCGAAGACCGACACTAAGACCGACACTTGACCCATCCCAGACTGTAGTCCTGAACCGCGAACACGGCTATTCGAATAGATGTACACTCTGTAGAGGGTGTACTCTTTACCCACGAGTAACGGATTCCTTTATTCCACTGGGACTAATTCCGCTTACTATCTTTTAACTGAAAACACACCTGACCCGCACACACCATCTTAACTTACTGGTGCCTCGAATCACCCATGACACTCGTTAAGCAAAACTCTAAGTAGGTAGGCTACAACCTCGACTAGCAGGGGATCACAAAATTTATAACGCACGCAAACTAGGGGAGCTACCCCCTTGTCTCCAACCGGAAACACCCATGCCCCTAGGCCAGGTGGCATGCCTACCAGATGCAGCCAGTATCTCCCACCATGGCCTCTCTGTACGGTGTGTGCTAAGAAAGGGGTTGATAACTTACTGAACCGTACCCTACCACAAGCAGGGACAAGTGGTAGCACGAAAAAAGTGTGGGGGTTACTGGCACCAGACTCGATCTACGGTTGACTCAGGAGGTTATGTGTTCCCGACATGATTAGCACAACAAATATATTCTTCCACACTCTTAGGCAGAATCACCACTTATCACATCCCATCATGCCTCACTGACCATTCTCACTCCAACGAGATGTCAGCACACCAAGCTCATATCTACCCAACACAGAGACTTATCCCGGATTCTAGCCGGTAGGCACGGGTGGCACAAGGTGGTGACTACTACCGCAAGCATCACAAGTATAATAGCAAGGATCACCATCATGTATTGCAAGCATGATCATACCTTCACATGAAATAATGCACACTTCATGTGTGTATAATTTCATTTGTGACACCAAACATCACACAACAAATACTATACCAGGGTTCAAAATGCTTGCCTTAAATGTGCAGAGGTGTAGGGTGCATCACAAAACTTTTGAAAGTTTACTCCTCACTCCAATTCCTATTTTGAAAATATTTGAATCAACACGCAATACAAAAACAGTACAAAAGTAGTCTTAAATATTTTTGAAATAAATTGTAAAATAAACTAGGTGAAATTTGAGAGAGGTGGGAAAATAATCAAATAATTTGGAATATTATTTTAAAAGATATGCCCAGTTAAAGAGGGGTCAAAGTTATGTTTTAAAATGAATTAGAAAAAGGAAAACGGTTTATGTGGAATACGTCTTCCAAATAGGAAAAACATACTCGCAGTAATACGCCTTGTCGGGAGCCAAGTGTGTCACGCGCGGTTGCACGATCGAGAGGGAGATTGTCTCACCGACAGGTGGGACCCACCTGTTGGGTTTATCTCCTACCCTCCGCGCGGTAGGGGCGGAGGGCCGCTCCGGCGACGACTGCAAGCAGTAGCGGACGCCCTTTCTGATGCCCGACACACTAGCGTGCTCAGGATGCTCGGGAGGGAGCCCGTGGTCGACAGGGCTCCAACAATGGTGGGAGGGGGTCATGGCCAAGGCGGGGCTTCACACATAGTGGCTCCCGAGCACCATTGAACAGGGGAACGACTTCGGGGAGCAGGAGATACCCATTCCAGGAGCCACAATGGAAAATGGGGCTCGGGTGGCCTCGAATTTAGCAGGGGGCGGCGGCGGCCGATCTGACCGGAGACAAGGGAGCTGAGCTCCTCTGGTCGTGTGGTGGTCTCGGGGGTTTAAATAGGGATGGCTACGGCGGATGGAGTGTCCTAGAGCTCGGGAGGGGTCCTTTTATAGGGCGAATAGGTCGGTTCTGCGGTGAAGTGGATAACTCCGGCGAACTGTTCACATAGGGCGACGTGGCGGCGTCTGGCGGGGCAAGGCCCTAGAAGACGAGCTGCGAATGAGCTCACACTGCTCAAGGGGGGCAGCTGGCACATGGCAGTGGCTTGTGCGGCGCTGCCATGGTAGAGAGGAAGCATGGCCATAGGCTGGCCATCGGAGAGCTCTGGCGGTTGCGTTACGAGGCAGCAGGGGGCGTTCGGGGTGGCTCCAACGGCTCGGCGGCGACGGGGTCGTGGCCCTGTGCGATGGGAAGGGCCAGGGGCGTGGCGGCTCGGTGATGGGTGGATGGTGGAAATGTATTCGGATCCTCTCTACGATGCAACCTAACCTATATATATAGCAGTGGCTCGGGCATCTTCCCTTATTGCAATGGTGGGAAGGTATCCCACAATGGCCAATTCTGAAGGGGGCAAGAGTACGTGCTTGCCCTGCCCAAAGGCGGTCTTCGCCTGCAAAGTAGCTGTCAACGACGCGGGGATGGGCTCATCAATGACATCCGCCCTGCAGAGCGGGTGGTTGCAGTCTTGTTACACTAGAAGTGAAACCTTTGGGGGCGCTTTGGGAACCTGCGTACGTCCCTGCTCCCTTTGCACCAAAGGGGAACTACGACGTCTGGCGCGCTGGTGCCCGCCTGTCCTTCGTTACGTCATCGTTGACTCTCGAGGCCGGGCCTTGCATAGAGATCTTTGCCGCTTTAGAGGGGGCCTGAGGAGGCCCACCCCTTGCTGGTCCTAACGCTATTCCTCCTTCCGAGGTCAGGGCCTTCACGAGGGCCTTGTCTTGAGTGAGGCCATGCCCAGCCGTGCTTGGTCGATGAAGTCGGCCATGCCCTGGGATGCAGGCAGGCAGGTCTAGGAACCCCCTTCCCAGAACGCCGACAGTAGCCCCCGGGCCCAAGGCGCGCTCAAGCTGGCTTCAGGGTGAAGCCTCAAGGACGGCCCGAAGTGCAGCAGGCCCCAAACGACTGCGGGCCAGGCCCAGTGGCGTCACCTCCAATCCCTAAGGACGTCTGGAACCGCTCCCAGTCAAACAAACACGACGCCAGGGTGCAGCTCCGGCCATCATTGCTTTTCATTGAATGTTGCTGCTTCGGGCCACGTGGATACAACCCTTCAGAGGGTCGCATGCCCCCGCAACGTGAGGGTGCGCCAGGCAGTCCTTGGCTATATATAAACGGGTGAAGGCAAGAAAACCCTCACTCATCTTCATCTTCTTTGCCTCCACACCCCTCGAACCGTCGCTTCCCAGCAATGGTGCCGGTGAGGAGGTTCTCTGCTGCCGAGAAGGGAAAGGCTCCCGGGGAGGATCCTGCCACTCCGCCGCCCTGGAGGGGCCATGGTCGCCCCCAAAAGTATGTCGTCACGCCAATGGTGTCTCCTTGCGAGCGCGGCTGTGTCTCAGAGCGCCGCGGCGGCCGCGGTGGAACGCCGTCCAGCATGGGCGACCGAAGTAGTGAAGGTAGTGGCCGCCAAGGTGGGAGGTCAGCGGTGGCCACCCGACCATCGCGTCCACGGCTCCATTTCGCCGACACGGCCTCGTGATGTGGGCGGATAGGCCAGAGGCCGCTTTGTTCCAGCTCCCGAATTTCTTTGGGAAGGCGCTGCCGGCCGGAGGGCCTGCCGGCGTGTGGCTGTCGGCCGATGGCTTCACAGCGCGGTGTCCTAGGTGGAAGTCGAGGTCTCCCCTAGGGGCTACATGTACCTGAATCACAGGTGGAAAGCATTCGCCCACGCTCGTGCCCTGAAGGGGAGGCACACCCTAGACTTCAAGTATGACAGGGAGGCGATGCTCTTCGTCAAGATCTTCGGGTACGAGGGCGAGCGCTTGGGGTGCTGCCTGGAGGACGTTGGCCGTGGCGATCCTAGAGATGAGCTTTCCCTTAATGACGGGCACCGCGCCTCCAGCAGCAGCAACGTCCCCTCCAAAGAAAGCCCGAGCGACAACAGAGACAGTAGCTATGACGCGCCGCCACGCCAGCGTGCCCGGGTCTCGGGGGGTGGCAAGCCGCCGCGGCGCCGCTCTTCTACTCTGAGGACGTCCGTCTCAGGGTGCTGCCATGGGGCAGTGAAGGAAGAGGAGGACACCGACTAAGTGTCGGTGCACCGACATCGGGGTCCCTGAGGCGACAACGTCCATGCGGCTTTTTACTTTCTTTCTCTTCCTCTTCTGATGTACCTACAATCCATGAACTAATTCATGCCATGTGGGTGTGTAACGCACTCGAGCACCTGCCCCTCTTTATCAGTACCTTTTGCATTCTATCAATTGGAGTTGTCAGGCCCGTGGTAGGCATTCGGGTTGCGGGGGCACGACTGTGGCGCTAAGAGGGTCCAGTCTCTTGGAAGGCTTCTTATTTTTGTGATTGAGGTGAGTTGGGAGATCTGTTGGCGCTTTGTGTCTGTAGGTCCGAGTCCCACGCATTCCCCCACCACCGTTAGGTATGACTAGAAACTAAGGACGCACTTCACGGGGCAAGGCCCTGACACTCTTGATGCCGACCGGAAACCAAGGAAGATATCAGGGGGTCGAGTGGCCTTATGACTTGTAATGCTCCTGAGGCGCGATGCTGAGGAGCGCCCTTTGACATCAAGCAGCTCTATATCGGTAGGTCCCAGTCCCGTGCATTTCCCCACCACCGTTAGGTACGACCGAAACCAAGGATGCACTTCACAGGGCGAGGCCCCGACACTCATGATGCCGACCGGAAACCAAGGACGACATCAGGGGGTCGAGTGGCCTTATGACCAGTAAGGCTCCTGAGGCACGATGCTCAGGATCCGCCTTAGACGCTCAAGCGGCTCCCAAAATTCTTCTTCATGAGGCTTCCTGAGGCTTCGAGTTGTCGTTCGAGTAGCCCTACGTCAACAGGTCCCAGTCCCGCGCATTTCCCCACCACCATTAGGTACGACTAGAAACCAAGGACACACTTCACGGGGACAAGGCCCCGACACTCCCGATGCCGACCGGAAACCAAGGACGATATCAGGGGGTCGAGTGGCCTTATGACCGGTAAGGCTCCTGAGGCGTGGTGCTCAAGAGCCCCCCTAGATGCTCAAGCTGTCTAAGGAAAAAAATTGTTTCCTTTTCAAGATGGCGCGTCGGGCCGAGAATTGAGCCTCTGGGAGGGTACGAGGCGACATACGCCTATTAACCCACCTGTGAGTGTCATGCGAGGATCCGGGCACCAATGCCTTGGCAGGGTGTATGCACCATTCCCCCCAGCCCCCGCCTGCTTTGTATGAGGGGGAGGGGAGAAGGCGAGTGCTTTACTTGGCGAAAGAGAGAGCGACATAAGGAATGGCAATGAAAACAAATCTTTGACCTTTCTGACTAAAACGTCATTTGGAAAACCCCGAGTTTAATTTCATAAAGGCTGGCAAATCCAAATAAGAGAAAGGCAAATAACAACCGTGTCCGGCACTTAGATTGGTCTTTGTCTTCCTCTGCTGAGCATAGGGCATCCATGGTTCATGGGCATAGAAATTGATGGGTAGTATTGTCTTCTCTGCCATCTCTGGGCTGTGGCTGCCACATTGCGTGGGAGGAACCCCTCCGCGTCCTTTGGGGGCTATGGGAGTATACAGCCCAATCATTATTACATGAGAGTGTCATGGGTAGAACTTCCGGAGGTGCTGGATGTTCCACGTATTCTGGATGGGGACCCCGTCCTGAGTCTCCAAGCACACGACACCAGGCCTGGAGACATGAACGACCTTGAACGAGCCCTCCCACATGGGCGAGAGCTTATGCATGCCCTCCCTGGAGAGATCCCGCCCCAAGATGAGGTCTCTGACTTCAAGGGTCCTGGAGCGGATGTTGCGGCAGTGGTAGCATCATAGTTCTTGCTGATACTGCACAACTCGGAGCGAGGCCGGACGACGCGCCTCCTCTTCGAGCACGAGGTCTGTTCCCCGCTCGGCATCCTGACGCTCCTCGTCAAATGCCAAGACCCATGGGGATTGGTGCTTGATCTCATGGGGGACGACACCTTCGGCTCCGTAGATGAGGAAGAATGGGGTCTCGCCTGTGGGCTTAGTCAGGGTGGTGTGGATGGACCACAACACCAACTAAAGCTCATCAATCCAACCCCTTTCGCAAGCTTCAAGCTTCTTCTTGAAGCTCCTTGCCATGAGGCCTCGTAGGACTTCTGCATTGGCGCGCTTCGCCTGGCCGTTGCTCCTTGGGTGGGCCACCGAGGCATAACATATCTGCGTACCAAGGTTAGTACAATAGGTCTTGAAATGGTTAATTGTGAACTGCGAAACGTTGTCGGTGATGATGCGGTTGGGGACGCTGAAGTGGCTCACGAGGCCCTTGATGAACTTGACGGCCACCCCGACTAGGATGGTGCGGTCGGGCTCCACCTTCACCCATTTGGTGAACTTGTAGATGGTGACGTAGAGGTAGCGGTACCCACCCGCTGCTCACGGGAAGGGCCCCAGAACGTCCAGCACCCAAACCGCAAAGAGCCAGGAGAGCGGAATGGTCTAGAGGCCCTGCACGGGTTGGTGAATCTGCTTGGCGTGAAACTGGCAGGCTTCGCAAGACCGGACCAGCTCGATGGCGTCTTCAAGTGCCGAGCGCCAGTAGAAGCCCGATCGGAATGCCTTCCTCGCAAGAGTGCGCGAAGAGGAGTGATGCATGTAGTCTCTCCTATGGATGTCAGCCAGCAGTTCGCATCCCTACTCCTTGGGGATGTACCGCACCGCGATGTCGTTCGGGTGCCTGCGGTACAAGTCATTGTCTTGCAAGCAGTAGGCTGTGGCCTGCCGGGCCACACGCTCTGCGTCTTCCTCCTTTTCAGGCAACGTACCGTTTAGTAGATACTCCTTGAACTCCTGCATCCAGCTGTCGGCTTGAGGCTCCAGGGCCAAGAGCAGTCGGGCTCTGGAGGCCTGGCCATAGTCCGGACCTCCCGTGGACGGTGCTAGTGGGAGCTCCTCACCTCGTGGGACCAAGTCCTCAACGTGCGGTGCTACGGAGGGCTTGAAGAGCCACTCCTCGAAGAAGCCTGGCTCCCGGGGCTCGAGGCGCGAGGCCCACTTAGCGATGTCATCGGCTTCCATATTCGCGCTGCACGGGATATGTTGCAACTCCATGTCCTGAAAACGTTTTTCGATCTTATGTACCTCTTCCAAACATGCCTCCACATGCTTGTCATTGGGCTTATATTCCTTGTTGGAGAAGTTAACGAGGAGCTGGGAATTGCCCACGACGGTGAGGCACCAGATTCCTAGAGCCGTCGCCGCCTTGAGGCCGGTGATGAGGCCCTCGTACTCCGTGATATTTTTGGAGACCTTCTCTCGATGCTTGAAGCAGAGCTGCACAACATAACCGAGCTTGTCTCCTGTTGGGGAAGTGAGCACGACCCCAACTCCTGCTCCTTTGCGTGTGAAGGCTTCGTCGATATGCATGATCCATCCTTCTGGTGCCTCGTCACCAAGGGCGAGGGGCCGGCTCCCGTCTAGTGTAACAGCCCGAGATCGACGCTCCAGAAGAGTCCCCTTTTATTTCCATTCTCGTATGTGTTTTGTTGGTTGTTGCATTCAACATCGCATCATTCACATCATCTGCATGGCATCATCACTCGTTTTCTAAAACTTGCATCCGTTCGTAGCTGCCGGTTCTCTCCGTTCGTGTCATCGACCATTTCGATACCAACCACACAGGCACAAGCCAGCGGCATCGATGATATATTGTTTTAAAAATGCATTCACGGATTGGGTAGAAAGTTGGCGTGTGGTCTTTTTATAGTATAGGTAGACCGCCTGGCAAATTTCGCAGCAACCGAAGTTTGTTTGATACCCGAACCGTTAAATCTATAGCGGCACTATAGCCGGTGAAATCGCAGACATGTTTCGATTTTCAAAACTTGATGCCGGGCTGCCCGTTTTCCCTCTCCTCTATGCCTAGCCCTCTGCACAGTGCACAGACCCTCGCGTGTGTCCTGTAACTACCCCGAACCGAAAACATAAGGTCGTGACCGTTGGACCCGGATCAACCCCGTAATACCCCAAACCATCATTGGTTTTTCAATTGGACTCCCTACCCTAATTTTTCTCACCGTCCGATCTAAATCGGAGGGTCTCAAGCGAGACAAAATCTGTGTTTATATACGAATTAGTGCAACCCTAATCCGAGGTGTCGCATCTACCCATTCCTACTCACCGCCGCCACTCCGGTCATTGCATCAATTTCCGTGCTCGACCAACCAGAACCTCAACCGCCAGGTCCCCTCGGTTCCCCTCGCGCAGAGAGCCCGATCGCTCGATCCTGATTGGCTGAGGCGCCGACCCCAACCCGTAGCCGCATAGGCCTCCTTTGCATCCGAGGAGATACTCCTCAGCCCCAACAAGCCGCAATGCAAGCCTCCCATCCTCATGCCCGAGGACCTCCTCGCCGGAGCCCATCCACCGCCCAAGCCAGCTCGTCGCAATCGTGTCCAGGCTAGGTCCCCCTTCCCTTCTTCCTCCTCTCTTCCTCTGTCCCCTCTCATATCGAGCTCTCTCCTTCTCTGTGACCTTCCAGGAAGCCATGGACGCCATCTCAAGCTCCGTCGGTTGCCACCTCGCCATGGATCCGGCCGAAATGGATACCCCCGGCCAAGTCTCGCCCGGATCCGGCTAGGGCCTAGCCTTCCTTGCCAGACCCTGGTCGCTTGCCGGGGCCGCCATGGACTGCCGCCTGAAGCTCTATCTGCAAGAAACCTCGTCGGAGAACACCGTCCCGCGCCAAGGCCGAGCTCCACGATCCCCATGCTCCTGTCGTCTCGCCGGACTAGGAGACACTGTCGCGCCAAGGCTGCCTGTCCCTGCATCGTGCTGCAGCCGTCGCTTTGACGAACTCCAGCCGTTGGCGTTGAGTCAACGTGCGTGCGAGCTCACACACAATCCCGTCCATGCCTCTGCCGGACACGCTGGCCTGCAGGACCCAGCTCGAGGCCCAGATCTGCTGGCCCAAGTGGCCCAATGTGAGCACCACACTATCCCACGCCCTGTGTGTTGCATTGCTATATTGCGCACACCCTGTTTAGCCATTGCAGCAGATTCGGCCTATCTGTGATTTTTTCCTGCATAGCACATTTATCTATTTCCACTGAATTGTATATTTGTAGATTAGACCCGGAAGTTCCTGCATTTAATATCTTCCCAACCGTTCATCGCATGTAAAAACTTAATATATGAAAAACGCTTGGAATTTTGTGTAGATTCATAATATCCAACTTTCACACATGATAAAAATACTTAAACTTGCTGTTTGCATTAATTTTTGTCAATGCCATGTAAAATGATTTATTTCATAACTAATTAACCGTAGCTCTGTTGAAAATGTTCCACATATATAACTTGGCTAGAAAAATGTGTAGAATCCCATGGTGACATTTATTTTGATGGTTAACAACTCTAAAATATGGTTACTACAGATGTGGAACAAATTCATATTATGCTTATGGGGATGTTTCGGAAATGCTATATGTTGCTTTTCGCCCCATTTAAAATGCATAGATGATATAGTTGTTCATGTTTCACCTATTGCCATGTTTAACAACATTTAATATTGATGAGTACCTAAACGGGAGTGAACTAAATAATTCGAACGTGGAGTTTCATCAATATGCAACTCGTTGCATATTGAACTTCACTTAATATGTAGTAGTTGTTTGTTGTGCTTGCCATGCCATGCCATGCCATGCGTTGCTTATTAAACCGGACATGCATCATATTTCATTGCACATCATGTCATGCATATGTTGTGTTATACCTTGTGTTGATTGTTGTTTTTGGTTTGCTTCTTCTCGATAGAGTTCCGAAAGTGTTCGGAGTGTGAGGATTTGTTCGACTATGTTGGCACGTCTTCTTCATGGAATCGTTCTTCTTCCAAGCGGGATCTCAGGCAAGATGACCCATTTCCCTGGATAGCACTACTATCATTGCTATGCTAGTTGTCCCGCTTTTATCGTTATGTCTCGTTACCTACCACTTGTTTCAAGACTTCCAACATTGCCATGATAAGCCTCTAACCCCTTCACATCCCAGCAAACAATTGTCTAGCTATGTTACCGCTTGGTCATCCCTTCTTATAGCTTTTCTAGCTGCAGGTGCAATTGCTTCCATGTGACAACATGGACATTCTTTTGTTATCACAATATTATTTCTATTTAATTTAATGCACTTATATACCTGGTAAAGTGTGGAAGGCTTGGCCTTTTGCTCGGTGTTTTGTTCCACTCTTCTCGCCCCTAGTTAGTTGTGAACCGGTGTTATGTTCCATAATTTAGCCCTCCTAACATGCTCGGGGTTGTTATGGGGACCCCCTTGATTTTCGTTTTAGGATAAAGCTCGTCTGGCAAGGCCCAACATTGGTACTACATTTGCCTAATAACTAATAAACTTGCATAGGGAATTTCCGGACCCCGTGGATTAATCAACCCCCCGGGCCAGTGCTCCACATGAGTGTTGTTCCAAACGGGAGCACTGTGCGGGGCCAACCCGGGGCAACTCGGGAGATCTCTATCAGGCCACCGTACGCGTAGCTCATCTGTCGTGCCTTGAGAATGAGATATGCGGCTCCTATCGGGATTGTCGGCATGTCGAGCAGCATTGCTGGACTTGTTTTACCATTCCCGAATGTCTTGCCTAGAATGATCACAAGATCCATGGTCGAGGTTATTCCCGCGGCGTGTGGTTAATTTGTGATGGATGAGTTGGAGCACCCCTGCAGGGTTAAATCTTTTGGAAAGTCATGCCCATGGTTATGCGGCAAACTTGGATATTTTGTTTAACATCCGGTCATAGCAAACTTGAAGTAAAATCTAATAAAATACACCAGCTATGTGTGTAACCGTGACTGTCTCTTCTCGCGAGTCCTTATCCGAGAGAGAACACGGTGGGTTATGTTTGAGGTAAGTAGGTGTTCAGGATCACTTAGTGGTCATTACTAGCTCACGTCCATTATTCGTAGACCATCATACTTTACTTTCTGTATTCATAAGTTAGCCACTCAAATAAATGCTTAGTCGCTTGCTGCAGCCTCACCACTTAACCATACCTCACCCATTAAGCTTTAATAGTCTTGAGACCCTTGGAAATGAGATTGATGAGTCTCTGTGGCTCACAGACTACTACAACAACAGTTGTAGGTTCAAGTAATGCGATGATATGACGTGAGCGCGATGCTTGTTTGATTTGGAGTTCTTCTTCTTCTTCTTCTTCATCAATCTATGATGGGTTCGAGGCGGCAACCTAGGATAGCAAGGATGGATGTCATTTTATCGTTTGATTTCGCCCGTAGTCCGACTCTGCTCTTCTGTATGATGTTTGAGTATGTTGTTGTATTGATGTGATATTGATGTAGCTTGTAGCGAGTGTAAGCCAATTCCATATACTCATCTCTTCTATACATGTACTTGTAATGATATCTATTCTTGCAACACGATGAGATGTGCTTCTATCCCTGTGGAGGCCCTCATGCCAAAATAAGGATAGATCGCATCTTGGGCGTGACATCTAGCCCCATGTCTGGGATGTCTGTCCATTCTTCCACAAAATCCACTAGGGATGCCCTTTAATGACCCTGGTCGTGCTGAACTCAATGTTGAAGGCCTGCAGCTCAATGTCGCATTCAAAGACTCTTCCCGCCGCGTTGGGGTTGCGCAGGATTTTCTCCAAGGGGTAAGTAGAGATGACCTTGATGGGATGCCCCTAGAAGTAGTGGCACAACTTCCTTGAAGCGACGAGGGGTTCTAGGAGGAGCTTCTGCTGCATGGGGTAGCGCGAGCACGCGTCACACAAAAATGTGCTGACATAATACACCGGGTGCTTGACGAGAGTGAGGCCCTCTCCGGTGTCCTGCCTTGTCGTGGGCCCAAGATAGTCAGGCACATCGGGGGCCATCGGTGTAGGGAAGCCTCGCCAAGGCCGAGCACTTCAGAGGCCGTTGGAGCGGCTTGGTTCTCGGGAGGGTAGAGCGCTTCAGGGACCGTTGGGGCAACTTAGGGCTCAGGAGGGTAGAGTGCTTCAGGGACTGTTGGAGCATCTTGGGGCTCAGGTGCCTCGTCTTGGGGAGAAATAGGCTCATGAGGATCTTGGGAGCCTCCTGGCTCTGTGCTTGGGGGCCCGCCGGCACCTATCGCCTTGGCACGTGTGCTGGCCCGCTCCTCCCTAACTGCCAGCATTGCAGCGCTGGTGGAGTGGGGGGTGGCAGCTAGGTACAACAGTAGGGGTTCCCGAGGGCAAGGCGCTACCATCACCGGCGGGCTCGTGAGGTATCGCTTGAGCTCCTCGAAGGCCGCGTCCACCTTAGGGGTCCATCCGAAAAGGGCCTTCCTCTTCATGATCTTGAAGAATGGTAAGGCCCGCTCGCCAAGCTTGGAGATGAAACGCCCCAACGAGGTTACACATCGCGCCAATTTTTGCATTTCCTTGACCTTCTCCAGGTTCGCCTTAATTCCCTGGTGCAACACAAGGAAACCAAGCATTTTTTCATCAGCCGCTGAAAGGTCTGTGTTCCGCAGCCCGAAGGGCATGCACTTGTAGTATAAAACCCCACATCCAGTGAGGAAATTCGTCTTCTCGACGTCCTCCACCACCAACTTGATCTGGTGGTAACCCGACAAGGTGTCCAGGAAGCATAGGAGGTTGCACTCCGCGGTGGAGACCACGATCTGGCCAATGCCCGGTAGTGGGAACGGGTCCTAGGGGCAAGCCTTGTTGAGGATCGTGAAGTCAACGCACATTCGCTCCTTCCCGCATTTCTTCGGGACGACCACCGGGTTGGCCACCCACTCCGGGTAGCGCACCTCCCGCCTGACCCCTGCCTTCTTGAGCTTGCTGACCTCCTGTGCAATGAATGTCTGCTTCTCCGGAGCTTCCCTCCTCGCCTTTTGCTTCACTGGACATGCATTCGGGCACATCATGAGGTGGTGCTCGATTACGTCCCTTGGGACCCCCACCAGGTCGGAGGCGCTCCATGCGAACACGTCTTTGTTCGCCCGAAGGAAGGCCACCAACGCCTCCTCTTGATCTTGAGGCAAGTCGGTGCCGATGGTGAAGGTGGGGCTGGGGTTTCTTTCGTCCACCAGCACCAGCTTCGTCTCTGCCCGACTCTAGAAGAATAGCTGCCTCTTCTTCACTAGCGCGACGTTTGGGAGGACGCCCCTAGGGTCTTATGCGGCTTGGGCGGCACCCCTGGCACAGGTGCACGCCGCAGCCACGGCTTTGTAGGAGAGCTTGAGCACGTGGGACACATCCTTGACATCCTTGACGACGGTGAGGACCCCACTGGTCCCGGGTATCTTGACGATGTTGTAGCCCGGGTGCATTGCCGCCATGAACTGAATGAGCGCGGATTAGCCGAGTATCACGTTGTACGAGAGGTGGATGTGGGATACATCAAAGTCGATCTGCTCGGTGCGGAAGTTGGAGCTGGTGCCGAAGGTGACGGGGAGGCGCACCTACCCCACGGGGACGACGGACCCTTTGACCACCCCAGAGAAGGTACTTGAAGGCACGAGCTGGTCACGAGGTAGCTGTAGTGCAATGAAGGCGTCCACGGAGATGATGTTGAGACTAGCACCATTGTCTATGAGGGTCCTAGAGACAGCAATGCCGCGTATGGTCGGCGTGCACATCATGGGAAGTGCTCCAGCGGCCGCTGTCATCTTGGGGTGGTCGTCGGGGCCGAAGGTGATGTTGATCTCCGTCCATGTGCGGTGTCACGCGGGCTCAGGCCGTGGCCGAGCCGCTCCTATGTGGCATACGAAATGCTTGATGTGGCTGACGGAGGGTGGCACCTCTGATCTGCCGAGGATGCAGGCGACTGCGGGGACGGCCCCAAGCATCGGGGACCAACTGTCATCGTGGATCTCCCCCGCCATGGAGTCATTAAGCTAGGGCCTGACCATCGCCGTGAATGGGGAAGCTCCAACCTGCCCCCTACTTGGCATGCCAAATGTCAAATTTCGGGCTCCATAAAACCCTGAAGATTCAAACAGATTGGTATGTGCGAAGATCCCCTGCAGCCTCGCCCAACCTAGCTTGCTACTCGATAAACGCAGCAACAAACTCGCACCATGATAAGGAAGAAGATGGACACAACAGTTTACCCAGGTTTGGGCCGCTGTGAAGCGTAATACCCTACTCCTGCTTTGGTGGATTACCTCTCGAGGAGGTAGTGTGGATGAACTAGTATAGTGTTTTAGGGCCTCATGAGGTCTCCCTTCAATGTGTTCGAAGCTCTCTGTGGCTCGGTGATGGGTGGATGGTGGAAATGGATTTGGATCCTCTCTACGATCCAGCCTATCCTCTATATATAGCGGTGGCTTGGGTCATGTTCCCTTATCGCAATGGAGGGAAAGGATCCCACAATGGGCAATTTTGAAGGGGGATACGAGTACGTGCTCACCCTGCCCAAAGGCAATCTTCGCCTGCAAAGTAGCTATCAGTGGCGCTGGGATGGGCTCAGCGATGACATCCGCCCTACGGAGTGGGTGGTTGCGGTCTTGTTACACTGGAATTGAAACCTTTTGGGGGCACTTTGGGAACACGCGTACGTCCTTGCTAACTTTGCACCAAAGGGGAACTCCGCAATCTGGCACGCTGGCGCCCACCTGTCCTTCCTTGGATCACCCTTGACTCCCGATCCCGGGCGTTGCATAGAGATCTCCACTGTCCTGAAAGGGGCCTCAGGGGGCCCACCCCTTGCTGGTCCTGACGTAGTTACTCCAAGCGAGGCCAGGGCCCTCGCGAGGGCCTTGTCTTGAGTGAGGCCACGCCCGACCATGCTTGGTCAATGAAGTGGACCATGTCTTGGGCCGTAGGCAGGCATGTATGGTTACCCCCGTTCCCAGAACGCGAGCTCCGCAAAACCCTTAAGATTCGAACACAGGGGTGTGTGCGAAGATCCCTTGCAGCCTCACCCAACCAAGCTCGCTACTCAATGAATGCAACAACAAACTCGCACGATGATAAGGAAGAAGATGGACACAACAGCTTACCTAGGTTCGGGCCGCTGCGAAGCATAATACCCTACTCCCGCTTTGGCGCATTGCCTCTCGAGAAGGTAGTGTGGATGAACTAGTATAGTGTTTTAGGGCCTCACGAGGGCTCCCTTCGATGTGTTCGAAGATCTCTCTGGCTCGATGATGGGTGGATGATGGAAATGTATTCGGATCCTCTCTACGGTGCAGCCTATCCTGTATATATAGTGGTGGCTCGGGTCCTATTCCCTTATCACAATGGAGGGATAGGATCCAACAACGACCAATTTTGAAGCCGGACACGAGTACGGGCTCGCCCTGCCCAAAGGCAGTCTTCGCCTGCAAAGTAGCTATCGGCGGTGCTGGGATGGGCTTAGCGATAACATCCGCCCTGCGGAGCGGGTGGTTGTGGTCTTGTTACATTGGAATTGAAACCTTCGAGGGCGCTTTGGGAACACGTGTACGTCCTTTCTCAATTTGCACCAAAGGGGAACTGCGCAATCTAGCGCGCTGGCGCCCGCCTTGCATAGAGATCTCTGCTGCTCCGAAGGGGGCCTAAGGGGCCCCACACCTTGCCGGTCCTAACATTGTTCCTCCTAGCGAGGCCTGGGCCCTCGCGAGGGCCTTGTCTTGAGTGAGGCCACGCCCGGCCATGCTTGGTTGATGAAGTGGGCCATGTGCTGGGCCATAGGCAGGCATGTCTGGTTACCCCCGTTCCTAGAAAGCGGGCTCCGCAAAACCCTTAAGATTCGAACACAGGGGCATGTGCGAAGATACCTTGCAGCCTCGCCCAACCAAGCTCGGTACTCAATGAATGCAACAACAAACTCGCACGATGACAAGGAAGAAGATGGACACAACAGTTTACCCAGGTTCGGGCCGCTGCGAAGCATAATACCCTACTCCTGCTTTGGTGGATTGCCTCTCGAGGAGGTAGTGTGGATGAACAAGTACAATGTTTTAGGGCCTCATGAGGGCTCCCTTCGATGTGTTCGAAACTCTCTATGGCTCGGTGATGGGTGGATGGTGGAAATGGATTCAGATCCTCTCTACGGTGCAGCATATCCTTTATATATAGCGGTGGCTTGAGTCCTCTTCTCTTAACGCAATGGTGGGAAGGGATCCCGCAACAGCCAATTTTGAAGGGAGACAAGAGTACGTGCTCGCCCTACCCAAAGGCGGTCTTCGTCTGCAAAGTAGCTGTCGATGGCGCAGGGATGGGCTCAGCAGTGACATCCGCCCTGTGGAGCGGGTGGTTGCAGTCTTCTTACACTGGAATGGAAACCTTTGGGGGGCGCTTTGGGAACCCGTGTACGTCCCTGCTCCATTTGCCCCAAAGGGGAACTACGCAATCTGACGCGCTGGCGCCCGCCTGTCCTTCGTTGCGTCACCCTTGACTCCCGAGGCTGGGCCTTGCATAGAGATCTACGCTGCTCCAGAGCGGGCCTGAGGAGGCCCACCCCTTGCCGGTCCTGACGTTGTTCCTCCTCATGAGGGCCTTTTCTTGAGTGAGGCCATGCCCTGCCGTGCTTGGTCAATGAAGTGGGCCATGGCCTGGGCCACAGGTAGGCAGGTCTAGGTACCCATGTTCCCTGAACGTGGGATCAGCATAACCCTTAATATTTGAACATAGGGGCGTGTGCGAAGATCCCCCGCATCCTCCCACAATTAAGAGCGCCACTCGATGAACGCAACAACAAACTCGCACGGTGACGAGGGAGAAGAAGGACACAACAGTTTACCCAGGTTCGGGCCGCTCCGAAGCGTAATACCCTACTCCTGCTTTGGTGGATTGCCTCCCGAGGAGGTAGTGTGGATATATTAGTACAATGTTTTAGGGCCTCATGAGAGCTCCCTTTGATGTGTTTGAAGCTCTCTATGGCTCGTTGATGGGTGGATGGTGGAAATGGATTCAGATCCTCTCTACGGTGCAGCCTATCCTTTATATATAGCGGTCACTCGGGTCCTCTTCCCTTATCGCAATGGCGGGAAGGGATCCCACAACGGCCAATTTTGAAGGGGGATAAGAGTATGTGCTTGCCCTGCCCAAAGGCAGTATACGTCTGTAAAATAGCTATCGATGGTGCAGGGATGGGCCCAGCGATGACATTCACCCTGAGGAGAGGGTGCTTGCGGTCTTGTTACACCGGAATGGAACCCTTTGGGGCGCGCTTTGGGAACCCGCGTACATCCCTCCTCCCTTTCCACCAAAGGGGAACTACGTTGTCTAGCGCGCTGGCGCTCGCCTATCCTTCGTTGTGTCACCCTTGACTCCCGAGGTTGGGCGTTGCATAGAAATCTCCTTCGCTCCGGAGGGGGCCTGAGGAGGCCCACACCTTTCCGGTTCTAACGCTGTTCCTCCTTGCGAAGCCAAGGCCCTCGCGAGGGCCTTGTCTTGAGTGAGGCCACACCCGGCCGTGCTTGGTCGATGAAGTGGGCCTTGCCCTGGGCCACAGGCAGGTAGGTCTGGGTACTCCATTTCCAGAATGCCTACAACTACAACTAGAAAAATTTGCAAGGTCACTAGAGAAAAATAAAATGGAGTTGTAGTACGAAATGCCAAACTAGACCAGAATGAAGAAGAGGATGATTTGCCAAAAATTTACAAATAACAAAGCTTAGTTTTGCATGAAAGTGATTCAGGGACATCACTTGACATCTATAAATTTTTGTGGAAATTTTAAGAGAATTTATGAAGTATTTGTAGTGCAACTCAAGCCTTTAAAGTAATGAAAATGCCATTTAAAATAATTTAAAACTAGCCACGTTTTATTATAAAAATAATTCCACTGGTTTTTACTAGATGAAATAAGATGCTTGAATAAAGTATTAAAGTCTCACAATATTATTCAAAGTATTGAATAAGGGGGGGAAATTCTGAAATCCAGAGAAAAGAACTGTCTCTGAAATTAATAGAAAAATATGGAAAATAAGAAAACAATATGTCAAATTTTAAATAATAAAACAAGATTAAATTTTTGGGGTGTTACAACACTACCCCCTTAAAGAAAACTCTCGTCCTCGAGATTTGTTAAAGGACGAATTTTGCAAAAATATGACTCGTACGACACGGCAATCGTAACTTGAAAAAAAACATACCACACACATGATAGGACGGGACCACAATAAATCCGTTGACTAATGAGCAAATGTGGTATACTGGCGAGGTAAAAGATTAGGCAATAAAAGCGCGCACAGTCTTGCATTAACTGCACGCGGTCTCTGAGTCATATAACGCAAGGGCATGAAAATCAAATTTGTTGGAAAAATATTTTTTTCTGTAGAGGTCTTTTAAGAAAATGCCGGGACCCCGATCCTAAGCCATAAGAATCCAACATGTAACACATCAGATCACTTTGCGGCCTCACGTACGGTTAACTCCACAGCAGCCACCTTACCTGGGCCGAGACGATTTGCGTCTTTTGGCTCACGTATGTGAATATGTCGCTAGCATTCAAATGTCAAAGAACTCGGGTCGACATGACTAGTCATAGAACACAAGTGGCACATCCGTACAGGAACAGACATACGTAACCCAGGAATGCAGGTGTCGGTCTCTAGCGTGTGTAGACAAGTCATAGCAAGCTACAAGGACTCCATTACACCGTGGGACATAAATGTCATCACTGCATGTAGATGAGTCACAGCAGGCTACAGGGACTCCATTACATTCCGATACATTTCCCCGAAGGGACAGACACAACAGGAAAGAAGGATACATGCCAGTCAATCAATGTGTCCGGAGCAGTAGCAAGCTACCATGGCTCGATGGAAGCACAAAGAGGCAGTTCCCTGTAAAGAGTACTACTAAAGGCACAAAACTAGGTGTCGAATCCCATACATATCATTGCACGTCACATGTACGCACGACATGCCCGATATTCATAGATACAACTATGGCATCACAACATAACCATACAACAACACAACATTTATTTAGAAGGCTCATAAGAGACAACATAGAGTGATATTACAAACAGGGGTCACATGACCCAACACTCAAATCATACAAACAACAAGCGGAAGCTTAACATGTCTGGGTACAGACATGTAGAAAACAAGAAGGCTAAGGAAGCCTGTCTATCTACAAGGCCCTCCATAGGAACAAGACCACTGGCTGGGATTCCCAATCTAAATGGCCAACATCGATCTTATCGTAGAAACCACTAGTGAGACTGGAGTCTCCTCTGCAAAAAACATAATTAATGAACAGTGAGTACTGAGTACTCAGTAAGACTTACATCAGAACTAACAATACATGCATCGGTGTCAACAAGGGAGTTGTGGGGTTCAATGCAGCACGCCAACTTTGACTCGGTGACTATCCTGTACTACGACTTTCGTAACTTTGAAAAGTTTTGTGAAGTGTACCCGAGTCCACTAACACCACAACAATACACCACCATGGATCCGCTCCCGTCTTCCTACGAGAGTGCCATCCATGATACTCACACTTGTCTTAAAGCTTTTATGATTAACCCTTTAAATTGTCTATGAACCATATAAGTATCCAAGTAGTCCATATCTGTGGACGCGGCTATTCGAATAGATTGATTACCCTGCAGGGTGTACTTCGTCACACATGCTCCCGCCACTTACCGCCATGTGCTCGTAAAAAGGCACCTCGGCAACCTTCAAGCGGAAGCCCAGCGGGGGAGTCGGCCACGACCTGACTAACCACACAAGACTTTAGTCCATGTTTATCGCCTATTTGAGACAGAACACGTAAGGAAGTCTGGCCGAAGTTTGCTCAACGGCCCCAAACGATGTGTACAGGGTTCCCAAGCCCACCTCGAGGGATGGTACTATGCTTGGTACACCGGGCCATGATGCCTAGTCTGTCCCGAGCCCACCTGTATGGGGTGCCACTCAGTAGACTACTAGCATGTCCTACAAACACTAGAAACTAATTGCAACTCTTGGACAGAGATCAAGTCGATTAATAAGTCGAGAGAGTCATTTAAGGATCCCAATGTGCGGTAGTAGCTAGTCTTGGAAAACATACACATGACTCAGTTCTTAAGGTTGGTCCCAATGAGACAACCCACCATGTACTCCTACATGGCTCTCATTGCTAGCTTTACCAAATCGGGTTCACAACTTAACTCTCATCATCAGAACAAGTTCAGTTCACTCCGGTTCATCACCCAGATGAATCAGACCTGACACAAATCTAAGCATAGCAAGCATAGTAGATTAAAGGCACAACATGGCTCAAGCATCGAGCAGATATGCTAGGTTGCATGGTTCAGCTATTTACTGTGACAATGACAGGTCATGCCGAGGAATGGGTGCAACTACCGGAACATGTAAAAGTTGAAACATTTTGTCCTAATGCAATAAGTGAGAGCAAGAGCGAGAGAGTGGGATTGTATCGGATATATTCAAGAGGGGTTGCTTGCCTGATAAGACGATCACACGTTACTGTTCCTTAGATGGATACTCAAGCGTATCCTCTGGAACAATGCCTAACAAAAAGAACAACCATCGAACGGGGAACAAATCAATACACATCAAATGCAACAATATGATGCATGAATATGACATGGCAGTATGATGTGTTTGAGCTAATGCATGGAGCAACAGATTTAAATGAAGCAGGTTTGAACTCAAGGTCCAAATTCAACTTCATATATCGAGTTCCATAATGCATTTGAACTAGAATGTCCAAGTTCACCTATTTAGTTTGCTTTAACGTGCATGAAAATGGTACAGATGGATTCATTGGACTTGTCTGATCAAATTTCATATATAAATTATTTTCATCTTACTTACAGATTAATTTATATGGATTTTCTAATTTTTTAGCAATTTATGTAATTATTAAAAAATACCAAAATGCATTTATTGCGTTAGCCATGCATCAGCATGACGTCAGCCTAGTCAACCGACCGGTCTAGGTCAAAACTGACCAGAGGGGGAAGAGAGAGGGAGTAGCAGGAGAAGAGAGGGGAAGAAGGCCACGGCGAGGGGGGGGGGGGGGTCGCGCTGGTGCTCCCGGGGACCTCTAGGGCAGCCAGCCAGGCAGGAGGTGGTCGGCGCGTGTCGGCGCACCCTAGCCACATGCCCCAATCCTCCTGGCGGGAGGTTGGGGGTGACTGGCAGCTGGGCCAGCCTCCTCTTGGGCCTCAGGTAAGGTTTGCCTTTTTTATTTTGTTCTTTTTTTATATTTTCTGTTATTTCATTTGTTTTATTTTAGGCACTAGAACATTTTATAAAAATATGAAACTTTTTCTGGGCATTAAAGGAAATATTCCAAAGGCCCTGGCCAAGTTTCGAATTTATTGGAGCTATAAAATTATTTATAATATTTTATAACTCCAATTCAAATATTTATTTATTTAATTCAATAAACAAAAATGACTTTGAAAAGTATGAATCACCTTTCGTTGATGCTTCCACATTTTTCCAGAATTGATGAACATTTTAGAAGGCCACTTTGGTTCATTGAAAAATATTTTGGTTGAACCTATTTGAATTCAAATTGTCCTAGGGTTTTGATCATCCCCATTTCGAGTTTAAAAGAACTTGAACATGATGCAATCTCAAGCATGGATCCTAGTGCATGCTAAAGCTAGGGATGTGACAACTCACCCCATTTAAAAGAGTCGCGTCCCGAGATTCTAGAGTCGACGGGAAAAGAGCCGGATACTCAAATTGAAGACGATCTTCACGCTCCTAGGTAGCTTCATTCTTAGAATGATGCGACCATTGAACCTTTAGAAACATGATAATCAGATGCTGGGTTACACACTCAGCTTGATCGAGAATACGAACAGGATATTCTCGATATGAAAGATCATCTTGAAGATCAAGTGTTTCGTGGTCCACTTCACAGATAGGATCCTTGAAGCAACGCCTGAGTTGAGAAACGTGGAAGACATCATGAACTCGGGAAAGATGCGGGGGGCAGTTCCAATTGTTAGGCAACCTCTCCTCGTTTAGCAAGAATGCGAAAAGGACCAATGTAACAAGGAGCAAATTTTCCCTTGATATCGAAACGATGGGTACCCTTCAAAGGAGTAACCTAGAGGTAAGCCTTTTCGTCCACCTCATAAGTTACTTCCTTATGATGGCGATCATACTAACTCTTTTGACAAGACTGAGTTGTCTTGAGTTTTTCGCGGATAACGCGAACTAGCTCTTCTGCTTCCTGGATCATGTCTGGCCCAAAGAATTGTCTTTCCCCGGTCTCTGACTAGATCAAAGGTGTTTGGCATCTTCGCCCACAAAGAACTTCAAAAGTAGCTTTTCCCAGAATGGATTGGTAGCTGTTGTTATACGCAAACTCGGCAAATGGAAGACACTTCCCCCAATTCATTCCGAGTGAGATGACACAGGCTCTGAGCATATCTTTGAGAATCTGATTTACTCTTTTAACCTTACCACTTGACTAAGGGTGAAAAGCAGTGCCAAAGGAGAGATTGGTTCCCATAGCATTCTGGAAACTTTCCCAAAATCGAGAGGTGAAAAGACTTCCATGACCCGAATTGATTTCCAATGGAACACCATGCAGGGACACTATTCGAGAGATATACAAGTCCACCAACTGACTAGCAGTGATACTCTCTCGGACAGGAAGGAAACGAGCCACTTTGGAAAGGCGATCAATACCCACGAAGATTGCATTATTTCCTTTCTTGGTCTTGGGAAATCCGATGATGAAGTCCATTTCATCTTTATCCCTTTCCATTCAAGAATAGCTAAAGGCTGAAGGGTGCCAGTAGGTCTCTGATGCTATGCCTTCACGCGATGACAAACATCGCAATTAGCAATGAATTGAGCGATTTCCCTCTTCATTCTAGTCCACCAGAACCTTTGGCGTAGGTCCTGATACATCTTGGTGCTGCCAGGGTGAATGGTGAGAAGAGATTCATGAGCATCCTTAAGGATCAACTCTCGAAGTTGTTGCTTTTTAGGATCTACCAGCCGATTCCCAAAGTATACTGCACCTCTATCATCAATGGAGAAACTACCAGCAATTCCCTTTTCAACATTATCCTTGATCTAGGTAATACCCGCATCATACTATTGGCTTGTTATAATCTGATCCTCCAGAGTAGGTTTTGCAACCAAGGTTGAAAGGGATCCGCAAGTAACAATGTGGAGGTTAAGCTTGCAAAATTCCTCATGAAGAAGGGGTTGACCTTGTTGCAGCATAAGATTATTGCAGTAGGATTTCCGACTTAACGCATCCGCCATGACATTTGCCTTGCCTGGGGTGTAAGTAATTCCTAAGTCATAATCCATAATCATCTCTAACCATCGTCTTTGTCTGAGATTCGGATCTGGTTGAGTGAAGATATACTTCAGGCTTTGGTGATCTGGTTAAATCTCGCAACGATTACCAAGAAGGCAATGTCGCCATACCTTGAGTGCATGGACTACTGCCGCAAGCTCCAAATCATGTGTTCGATAATGTTCCTCATGTGGGTGGAACTGTCGGGATTCATAGGTGATCACCTGTCGGTCTTGCATAAGAACACATCCAAGTCCTTGTCTGGAGGCATCACAATAGATGACAAAGTCCTTGGAGAAATCAGGTGGCACAAGCACATGAGCAGAGGTCAAACGTCTCTTCAGTTCCTGGAAACTGTGCTCACATTATGTGGTCCACTCAAACTTCTTTATCTTTCATGAGGAGTTCCGTCAAAGGCTTGGCAACTTTGGAGAAGTTCTCAACGAAGCGGCTACAATAGCTTGCTAAATCAAGGAAACTTCTAACTTGCTTAACTGTTTCAGGTGTAGTCCAGTCGAGAATGGCCTGAACTCTTTCAGGGTTGACTGCAATGCCCTTTTCGGAGGTCATATGACCTATATAGGTGACTTCAGGTAACCAAAATTAACACTTGGAGAACTTGGCATAAAGACGGTGCTCTATGAGTTTTTCCAGCACAAGTCTGATGTGCTTAGCATGTTCTTCTTCATTCTTCGAATAAATCAGAACATCATCGAGGTAAACCACGACGTACTTATCTAAGTACTGCATGAATATTGAGTTCATCAAACGGGAAAATGTTGCTGGAGCATTGGTTAGTCCGAAGGACATGACTATGTACTCGTACTGGCCATAATGAGTGACGAATGCCATCTTGGGAATGTCTCCATTCTGAATCTTGATTTGATGGTAGCCTAACCTCAAATCCATCTTGGAGAACACCGAAGATCCAGCAAGTTGATCATACAAATCATTGATCCTAGGGAGTGGCTATTTATTCTGTATTGTGACCAAATTGATAGGTCGGTAATCCACAACCATATGATCCGTTCCATCCTTGTTCTTCACAAAGAGGACGGGACAAGTCCAAGGAGAAGAGCTAGGTCGAATGGAACCCTTTTGCAAGGAATCATCAAGTTGCTTCTTGAGCTCAGCTAACTCCAAGGGTGCCATCTTATAAGGTCTTCTAGAAATTGGAACAATTCCTGGGATGAGATCTATCACAAACTCTACATCCCTGTCATGCGGAATGCCTGGATTCTTCTAGGAAGACATTCGGAAAATCTCTTACTACCGGTATATCTTCAAGCTCGGGTAGAGGGTTGGCATTGAGTGAATAGAGCTGATGCTTTGCAACTCATGTTGAAACATGGACTATCTTGCTAGACGGATGCGTAAGCTGACCTAGTGGAGCAATCGATCTTGGCATGGTGAGCTATCATCCAGTCCATACCCAAGAAGATATTAATATCTAAAGACATGAGAGCTATCAACGAAGCAAGGAATACAAGTATATCAAGCCGGATTTCATTTCCATGGCTTATTCTTATGGTCTGCCATCTAGACCCTGGAGTCTGAATTTCAAGAGTAGTTGGCATATCACAAAATGATATGTCATGCAACCGGGCATAGCCTTCCGAGATGAGGGAATGCGATGCTCCTGTATCAAACAGAACTGATGCCAGATGACAATTGACAAGGAGCGTTCCAAGGAGAACTTCTGGATCATCATTAGCTTCTTTGGCTGAGACGTGATTCACACATCCTTGTTTAGTGATGGTTGGCTTGGCATGGATCACCTTGACTAGTGGCTTATTACGGTCAACAGACTTTCCGGACCAAGGTGAAGCATCATTGGACTAAGTGCAATTGCGAGCAATGTGGCCTGGTTCTCTCTACTTGTAGCAAATCACAGAAGTATGATGTGGAACCGCATTGACAGGCGGTCCACCAACAGGTCTAGGTGGAGCATTTGGCTGAGTTGGACGAGGTGCCACACAGGATGGCCTCGATGCATATCCAGGAGGAAGTGATGTGTTCGGAACCCAAATCCGGCGCTTCTGAGATCTAGAGTTGGAGGTAGAAGCCAAATCACGGTTGTGCTTGCAAGATTCTTCATATGTAAACTGAGTTGTCTCTGCATTAATGGCCTTGGTCACAAGAGCTTAGAAGTTGTCACAATGATGCAGGTGAATATCACGACACAACTTTGGGTTGAGACCCTTCGTGAAGCTAGCTTGCTTCTTGGCATCCATGCATACTACTTTTGTGGCATAACGTGCAAGGTTCTCAAACTCTCGACTGTAAACGTCTACAGCCATCTTATCCTGGGTAAGGTTACAAAACTCTTCCCTCTTTTGGTCCATGAGACCCTAAGGAATGTGATGGTCACGGAAAACCTGTGTGAATTCTTCCCAGGTAGGAATCAGGCCAACTAGAATTATAGTCTCATAGTTCTCCCACCATATGCTAGCAGGACACTCCAAGAAATATGTAGCATAGGCGACCTTGTCAGCCTTGGCCACGTTCACGGAACGCAACTTGTTTGTGATGCTACGAAGCCAGATATCTGCATCGAGTGGCTCAATGGAGTGTTGGAAGCTGGGTTGGTACAGCTTGATGAAATCACAGATGGTAACTGCTCCAGCACATTGATGTGCGGTGTTTTCCTCAATACGTGCCAGCAAGCGATTTGACTCACGCTTGTCTTTCTCAATGTCTAGCATGAACTATGCCAATGAAGGTGAATCCGACAGAACTTCAGCATCTCTGGTTCCACATCTCTGGTCCTTGTTGCGACCAATGGCAACTTGGGTACTGCGGGACATCCTGATGACGAGAAACTAGGATTAGACATGGCGGCATACCAGATAGATAGGAGGGAATGCAAAAGCATTGATCTTCAAAGAAATCCTATGGATAATTGGACAACATAATGGCTGCGAATGCTCAGAAATGAGACATCCTGCAAAATATTTAGGTGCCACGACACCTAACATAACAATCTCAAGATTCTTATGAACTAACAAGCTACACAGATAACTCTCGAGGACTAGAGTGCAACTCAGATAAACCATTCCTATTAGTCTATGAAAGAGTAACAGGGATCCTTACGTTCCCTTCCACAATCAATTCCCTTATATAACTAAAGAGTTGCTAGACTCAACATCGACCAGTTTGGCTTGGTAATCCTACAGTCAGTCAGCTCTGATACCAACGCTGTCGGGACCCCGATCCTAACCCATAAGAATCCAGCATGTAACACATCACATCACTTTGCGGCCTCACGCACGGTTAACTCCATGGTTGCCACCTTACCTGGGCCGGGACCATTTGCGTCTTTTGGCTCACGTATGTGAATATGTCGCTAGCATTCAATTGTCAAAGAACCTGCGTCGAGATGACTAGTCGTTGAAGCCAAGTGGCACATCTATACAGGAATAGGCATACGTAACCCAGCAATGCAGGTGTCGGTCTCTAGAGTGTGTAGACGAGTCATAGCAAGCTACAAGGACTCCATTATGCCGTGGGACATAAATGTCATCACTGCACATAGACGAGATGTAGAAGGCTACGGGTACTCCATTACACTGCGAGACATTTCCCCGAAGGGACAGACACATCAGCAAAGAAGGATACATGCCGGTCAATCAATATGTCCGGAGCAGTAGCAAGCTACCAAGGCTCGGTGGAAGCACAAAGAGGTAGTTCCCTGTAAAGAGTACTACTAAAGGCACACAACTAGGTGTCGAATCCCATACATATCGTTGCACGTCACATGTAGGCACGACATGCCCGATATGAATAGATACAACTATGGCATCACAACATAACCATACAACAACACAACACTTATTTAGAAGGCTCATAAGAGCCAACATAGAGTGATATTACAAACAGGGGTCACATGACCCAACACAATCATTCAAACAACAAGCGGAAGCTTAACATGTTTGGGTACAGACATCTAGAAAATAAGAAAGTTGAGGAAGCCTATCTATCTACAAGGCCCTCCATAGGAACCAGACCTCTGCTGGGATTCCCAAGCTAAATGGCCAACATCAATCTTATCGTAGAAACCACTAGCGAGACTGGAGTCTCCTCTGCAAAAAAACATAATTAAGCAATAGTAAGTAATGAGTACTCAGCAAGACTTACATCAGAACTAACTACACATGCATTGGTATCAACAAGGGAGTTGTGGGGTTCAATGCAGCAAGCCAGCTTTGACTCGATGGCTATCCTATACCATGACTTTCATAACTTTGAAAAGTTTTGTGAAGCGTACACGAGTCCACTAACACCACAACAATAGAACACCATGGATCCACCCCCGTCTTCCTACGAGAGTGCCATCCATGATACTCACACTTGTCTTGAAGCTTTTATGAGTAACCATTTAAATTGTCTATGAACCATATAAGTATCCAAGTAGTCCATATCCGCGGACGTGGGTATTCGAATAGATTGATTAGCCTGCAGGGGTGTACTTCGTCACACATGCTCCCGCCACTTACCGCCATGTGCTCGTAAAAAGGCACCTCGGCAACCTTCAAGCAGAAGCCCAGCAAGGGAGTCGGCCACGACCTGACTAACCACACAAGACTCTAGTCCAGGTTTATCACCTATTTGAGACTGAACCCGCAAGGAAGTCCGGCCGAAGTTTCCTTAGCGGTCCCAAAGGATGTGTACAGGGTTCCCACTCCCACCTCGACGGATGGTACTATGCTTGGTAGACTACTAGCATGTCCTTCAAACACGAGAAACTAATTGCAACTCCTGGACAGAGATAAGGTCGATTAATAAGTCAAGAGAGTCATTTTAGGATCCCAATGTGCGGTAGTAGCTAGTCTTGGACAACATACATAGGACTCAGTTCTTAAGGTCGGTCCCAATGAGACAACCCGCCATGTACTCCTACATGGCCTCTCATCGCTACCTTTACCAAATCGGATTCACAACTTAACTCTCATCACCAGAACAAGTTCAGTTCAATCTGGTTCATCACTCAGATTCATCAGACCTAACACAACTCTAAGAATAGCAAGCTTAGCAGATTAAAGGCACAACATGGCTCAAGCATCTACCAGGTATGCTAGGTTACATGGTTCAGCTATTTACTATGACAATGACAGGTCATGGAGAGGAATGGGTTCAACTACCGGAACATGTAAAAGTTGAAACGTTTTGTCCTAATGCAATAAGTGAGAGCAGGAACAAGAGAGTGGGATTGTATCAGATATGTTCAAGACGGGTTGCTTGACTGATAAGATGATCACACGTTACTGCTCCATAGATGGATACTCAGGCGTACCCTCCGGAACAATGCCTAACACATTGAACAACCATCAAATGGGGAACAAATCAATACACATCAAATGCAACAATATGATGCGTGAATATGACATGGCACTATGATGTGTTTGAGCTAATGAATCTACCAACAGATTTAAATGAAGTAGGTTTGAAATCAAGGTCCAAATTCAACTTCATATATGGAGTTCCATAATGCATTTGAAATAAAATGTCCAAGTTCACCTATTTAGGTTTCTCTAACACGCATGATAATGGTACAGATGGATTCATTGGATTTTTCTGATCAAATATCATATATAAATTATTTTCATCTGACCTACAGATTAATTTAAATGGATTTATTGCATCAATAATGCATTTATTAAACATACAACAATAATGCATTTATTGCGTCAGCCATGCGTCAGCATGACGTCAACCTGGTCAACCGACTGGTCCAGGTCAAAACTGACCAGTGGGACCCACTGGTTAGTGACCCAGCCTCTAAGCAGAGTCAAATCCCGCGCAGACTGGGGTTTGACCCGCTTGCGGGGCCCACTGTCATCCACTGGCGAGGGGGATTAGGCGCGGGGGTTAGCTCTAATGGCTGCCATGTCGGCCCCGCCGGAGTGTGGCCGGCGGTGACCAAACCGACGGTGGAGGCTCGCCAGAATTGCGCTCTCGGCCATTATTTGGCACGCGGGGTGCCGCATCCGAACACGGTGAGCGACGCGGGTCCATCCCCGCGGGAGGCATGACATGGGGCTACCGAAGCTGGCAGCGGCGACCTCTCTTGCGGCGGTCGGAGCTCGGCCGAGGTGGCGCTCACACTAGAAGGGAAAAACGATGGTGGGGCTAGGGGTGAAAGGACCGGGGCCTCACTGAGGGGCCTCTGGCACCGGTGGCGTGGTCGGGGACGTGCGGGGTCGCCGGATCGACGGCGACGATGACGGTGCCGTAGGTTGAAGATGAGGATGCTGACGGCGATGCGGGGCGTTTGACCTTCTGCGGCTCGACGGGGATAACGGCGACGACGCGGCAGACCTTTTGGGGGGCTCAGAAGGGCATGGGAGGTGACGAGCTAGGCTAGCGACGGCGACGGCGGATTTAGTCCGGCGCGGGAGAGAGAGCAGAGGGGAAAGAGAGAGAGAACGGCAAGGGGAGAGAGGGGAAGAAGACCACGGCGAAGGGGGGGTCGCACCGGCGCTCCCAGGGACCTCTAGGCCAGGCAGCCAGGCATGAGGTGACCGACGCGTGGTGGCGCGCCCAAGCCACACGCCCCAATCCTCCTGGCGGGAGGTTGGGGGGCGACTAGCAACTGGGCCGCTGTGCCAGCCTTCTCCTGGGCCTCAGGTAAGGTTTGCCTTTTTTTTATTTTGCTTTTTTGCTTTTTGCTTTTCTTTTCTTTTTTTTATTTTAGGCACTAGAACATTTTATAAAAATATGAAACTTTTTCTGGGCACTAAAGGAAATTTTCCAAAGGCGCTCACCAAGTTTCAAATTTATTGGAGCTATAAAATTATTTATAATATTTTATAACTCCAATTCAAATATTAATTTATTTAATTCAATAAACAAAAATGACTTTGAAAAATATGAATCACCTCTGGTTGATGCTTCCACACTTTTCCAGAATTGATGAACATTTTACAAGGCCACTTTGGTTCATTGAAAAATATTTTAGTTGAATCTATTTGAATTCAAATTGTGCTAGGGTTTTGATCATCCCCATTCCAAGTTTAAAAGAATTTGAACATGATGCAATCTCAAGCATGGATCCTAGTGCATGCTAAAGCTAGGGATGTGACAGAAAACCTTACTATTTAATTTGCTACAATGAAAACAATTGATTTTTAAATCACAACACGCAACTGCAACCAACACCATATACTCATATAGTTAATTTTAAAACACAACACATATATCACACAAGCAGGCAGATGCTACACAAACTAATACAACTAAGGTGTTGACAGTTTAGGTAATAAGCTATGGTTGATGAGGAATTATTCCCTGAAGTGGGCCATGTCCTTGGTCTACTGGGGAGTGGAGGTAGGACTCACAAAATGCGCCTCTCTTGGTCTGGTCTCAGGGGTCTGCTAATGGTGATATGAGATTTGTACAGCAAGGGTCTGGATAAAATCCAAGCTCTTGCTGGGTATAGTGCACCAGCTTAATTACCACCGGATCATTCTCTCCTCAGGTGTAGGGAAATGGGTGTGTCTTCTTTGGCTGCTGCACCATTTGGAAAAAAAATACCCATATTCACTGACATAGGGTACCAAGAGCTGAAGGCAGGCGATCGCCTCTTAAGCAGCAAGTTCTATAGCCTTTACTAGGGTGTGCCTATATTTCCCGATGAAGGGAACTTCCATAGGGTCTTGGTTTGGGTCTACCTACGGGGTGTGCCTGACTATCCAATATTACGAGGCAGTTAAAGCAACCCCCGATTTGAACAGCTTGCACCGGGATGGGTGGGGAGAACCCATGGTACTGTGGTTAAAATCACACAATTATCTTAATAAAATTTCCTAGGGTTGCATCTGGGGTCTTGATATGAATCCCAAGTTGTGACCTAAAAAACAAAAGGATGTGCAGGCAGTGCACAAGGTGAGGGATGCTTGCTAAGGTTACAGACTGGGCTTGTGTATAGCATCTCGGCTATGTGACATATCGCAGTGTGGGGGCAATATTAAAATGTCGGTTCTGCTATATGGTTGTCGGGGTCAATGCCAGTGCTATATATATATATATATATATATATATATATATATCGCAAAATGTGATGTATAACTGCAGTTGTAGGTTCGGTGGTCTTAGGTAGCTATGCCCAGAATTAAATATGTGACCACACGCCAAAATTTATTTATGCATAGTTACTTGTAGTACTATTAAAATAATGGCATACAAGAATTCTGTATTTTATTAATGGTGATATGAGGTCACTTTATTACATGGCGTAGTAATGCTACAACTCGGCACTACTCAAGCGACTTAGTCTACTTCATTCATATCTAGTCGAGCATGCCTTGCGGACATCGAGGCTTCTCCTTGGGCTCCGCCATTGGGATTGACTAGGTTAGGGTGCAGAGTTGCGTGGTCTAGGTAGCGATGATGACCATCGCAGGGGTTCGCAGTCACAATCCCATCAGAATATGTCCCCAAAAAGCGACGAAGCTCATCCGAGGATACAAATATATCATGCTCAGTTGTAGGGGCACTCCTTGACAACTCTATCGATTGTTCGGACAATGGGACCGGTTTGTCAGCATCCGGCACAACTTCTCTTCTTGCCGGGGCTCAGCGAGGGAGTTCTTCGCAAGTTGTAAACAACTCAAGGGTGACCTTATCAAACAATGCCTCTTATGCCCTTAAATAGCGCACAAGATTCAACAAGGCAGGGTCCTTCTCATGGTCTCCGTTGGCGACTTGGGGAGGCCTATTATGTCCTTCACGTCTGGGGTAGTAGTAGAACAAGTGGCAGTTAAATCTTGTCGACAGATGTCGGAGTTGAACTATAGCCTCTCAAGCTGCTAGCTGGATGGCTTGTGGCTAGAAGGAAGTTGACCTTCTGGTGAACCAATAGGGGCATTCTAGCGAGGTACCCCTCCTGAAAATGTGCACCGTGGCCCAAAAGTGATGAATGTCATCAGTCATGTGCTCCTGGAGCACAATATATTCTGGGGGCTCTTCTCACACAAAGCACGACGAGTGAGGTTGGCGACGATGGTCACAAAACCTCCAAGTTTAGTCGTAGTGGTTCCATTGCGAACAATGGCGCTAGGCACCTTGGCTTGGTTATGGATATGTAGATGTGGTGAGCTGGTTGGGGCAAACATTACCTTTATATAAAGAAAATGGAGTCTTCCTCTACACGCTTGCGAATGAGACAACTCAGGTGTCGGTCACGGGCGTGTGGCCTACTAGGCTAGTCTAATACGTTGGGCACCGACTACCTTGTCTGGGTCACTTTGTGGGCTATCGGTTAGGATAGGCTTGGTAGTGGTGAGGCTAAGGTCTCATGGGTGGGTTAACCTAGGTTCATTGACCCACTAAGATAGTATTAGCCAATGGTCAGCCTAGCTCTGATACCAAATTTCTCAGGACCGGTTTTCTAGCAAATTAATTTCCCAGCAAATAGTCTGTGTGCTCACCAACCCCAGGATTACTGTTAGTTGGTGAGGCACATTCTTGATACAGAAGTTCCAAGCAAAATACAAAATCTGTAGCACAAGACCATTGTGGTCTATGAGTACAACAAAAGTCTCTAATGGTTGCCAGAAGCAGTTTGTGGATCATCAGCACCCATGGGACTCCATTTCCCACATGAATAGCTAACCTGGATAACTCTTATCTTCGCGTGGCTCCTATCCTTGTTGCCTAGGTTCTGGGGCTATTGTTGTTGCACTCCTCTCCAAGCATGAAATCTGGCCAAGACAATAGCCAGGGACAAGCCAGTGAGTACTTTGAATGTACTCACAAATATCGTGAAAACAGGTATAATATAGTAGGTGACAACCATGCACTAAAATAATCCACAATCACTTTGTCAGTAACCAAATAAAATTCATGAAGTACGCAAGCAGGTCATTCATACTAAAAAGGAATAAACAATCAGACAATAAAAATAAAGTAAATCGATCGGGTGTCTGAAGCGACTCCTCTAAAGGATAATGCCGGCGTTATGGGAACGGGGGTACCCAGAGCTGCCTGCCTGCAGGCCAGGGCATGGCCCACTACATCGACCACACACGGTCGAGCGTGACCTCATTCAAGACAAGGACTTCACGAGGGCCCCGACCTCGCGAGGAGGAACAACGTCAGGACCAGTAAGGGGCGGGCCTCCTCAAGCCCCCTCCGGAGCGGTGGAGATATCTATGCAAGGCACGACCTCGAAAGTCAAGGGTGACACAATGAAGGACAAACGGGCACCAGTGCGCTAGACGGTGCAGTTTCCCCTTTGGTGCAAAGGGTGCAAGGACGTACGCGGGTTCCCAAAGCACCCCAAAGGTTTCCATTCCGGTGTAACAAGACCACAACCACCCGCACCGTAGGGCAGATGTCATCGCTGAGCCCATCCCTACGCCATCGACAGCTACTTTGCAGGCGAAGACCTCCTTTGGGAAGAGCGAGGACGTACTCATGTCCCTCTTCAAAATTGGCCATTGTGGTATCTCTTCCCGCCATTGTGATAAGGGAACAGGACCCAAGCCACCTCTATATATAGAGGGTAGGCTGTACCGTAGAGAGGGGGCCGAATCCATTCCACCATCCACCCAACACCAAGCCATAGAGAGTCTCGAACTCATCAAAGGGAGCCCTCATGAGGCCCTAAACATTGTACTAGTTCATCCATATCACCTCCTCAAGAGGCAATCCAACAAAGTAGGATTAGGGTACTATGCTTTGCAGTGGCCCGAACCTGGGTAAACTGTCGTGTTCATCTTCTTCCTCATCATCGTGCGAGTTTGTTGTTGTGTTCATCGAGTAGCGAGTTAGGTTGGGCAAGGCTGTAGGGGATCTTCGCACATGCCCCTGTGTTCGAATCTTAAGGGTTTTGCAGAGCCCAAAATCTGACATTTGGCACGCTAGGTAGGGGGCATGTCGGAGCTTCCCTAGTCGCACCGATGGTGAGGCCCCAGCTTTACAACTCCATGGCGGGCGAGACCCGCGACAATGGATGGCCCATGGTGCGTGATGGCGCTTGGGCACGCGGGGCCGCCCCCATGGTCGCCTGCATCCTCGGAGGATCACAGGCACCACCCTCAGGACGCCACATAAAGCATTTCCTATGCCACGTAGGAGCGGCTCGGTCGCAGCCCAAGCCCGCACAGCACCGCGCATGGCCGGAGATCGACATCACCTTTCGCCCCGGCGATCACCCCAAGACGACGACGGCCGCTGGAGCACTTCCTATGATGTGCATGCAGACCATACATGGTGTCGTCATCTCCAGGACCCTCATAGACGGTGGCACTGGCCTCAACGTCATCTCTGTGGAGCCTTCGATGCGCTGTAGCTATCCCATGAGCAGCTCGAGCCTTCGAGGCCCTTCTTTGGCGTGGTCGGAGGTTCAGTATCCCTGTGGGCGGGTGCGCCTCCCCATCACCCTAGGCACCCTCTCTAACTTCTACACCAAGCAGATCGACTTCGATGTCGCCCACATACACCTCCCGTACAACGCGATACTTGGCTCCCCTGTGCTCTCCTAGTACATGGCACCAACGCACCCAGGATACAACGTCATCAAGATGCCCGGGAGCGAAGGCATCCTCAGCGTCGTGGGGGATGTCAAGGATGTGTCCCACGTGCTCATACTCTCCTACAAAGCCGCGGCCACGGCGCGCGCCTATGCCGGAGGCGCCGCGCAACGTGCCAGTGAAGAAGAGGCAGCTATTCTCCGAGAGTCGGGCGGAGTACACTACTAGGAAAAGGCTATAGCTAATATAGACATTAGTGGTGCACTATGTATGTGGTGCGCAACTGCAATATATCACTGGCGCACCAGATACTGGTGCGCCATTAATGGCCATATTACTAATGGCGCACCTGGTGTGTGGTGCGCCATTACTAGTTGTGTCCTGGCCCCACACCCCTCCCCAGACTTAGCAGTGGCGCACCAGGTGGAAGTGCGCCATTACTAGTTTTAACTATTAATGGTGTACCACACATACGGTGCGCCACTACTAACATTTTTTTTTCAAAACTAGTAATGGCGCACCATGCACCAGGTGCGCTATTAGTAACCCTGGTTACGAATGGCGCATTCTTAGGAGGTGCGCCATTGGTAACCTGAGAGCAGCTAGATATTTAATTTTTTACAGCCACCTACCACACTTACTTTCTCCACTTCATTCTCTCCACCTCTAGCTACCAAGCTTGGTCTTGGCTGCCTCCTCCTCCTCACCTCATTTGCACCATAGATTCACCCAAATTAAGTGGTTAAATTTCCTTTTTTGATAGGGTAAGTAAGGGGAAAGCTTTCTTTATGTTCTAGATCTACTTTTTTCTCCCTCCAACGTACACACTTTTTATGGCCTAGATCTACGTATGTTTGTGGTGCGCCATTGTTTGTGGTGATGACCTCCCCTAAATGTTGCCAATATTTTGCCGGAATGTTGATTCATTTCCGTTTCGGTGAGAATTTGGCACTATGCATTCTTTTTGGTCCTATTTTTTTGGCAAAGTCATGCCAAATGTTTTTTGGTTCTAAAATATCGTTTTGCTCTACCCCGGAGGCGACCATGGTCCGCACAATGACCGAAGGCATCGTGAATAGGTTTTTGAGCTCCGCGAAGGCCGAGATGCTTCAAAAGAATGAGACGGAGATAAGATATCCGTGTCGAAGTTGCAAGCTGAACAACCTTATGGACCTGGATTCCAGACAGGTACGGGACCACCTCCTCGTGCATGGTTTCATGGATGGCTATCGGTGGCAAGGTGATGAAGATGATTATGAAGTCGTCCATGGGGATAGGGCAAGAAATAAGGAAGGGCAGCAAGACAATAGCGGCGAGGGTGGGCGAGAAGACGAAGAATCTCCAGGACATGATCACGAAGTAGATGCAGGACAGAGTCATCATGTAGAAGATGCAGATCATGATGATGAGGAAGATCAAGACGAAGGGCATGATCATGAAGATGAACATGCCGGAGCGGACGACGATGGACCATCGATGGGCTGGGTGCAGGACCCTCATATTCAAGAGCTGCTTCTCGAGCAGACGAGTAACGCAACAGCTGCCACCCAAGAGAAAGCCAAGCTGGATCAACTGGAGATAGACGCGGTTACTCCATTGTATGAAGGATGCAGGCCCGAGGATAACTGCCTGAAATAACGCTCATGGCTCTGGAGATGAAGGTAAAACACAAAATGACCGACGCATGCTTCGACGAGAACATCTCATTCTGGCACGAACGTCTTCCCAAGGGGAACAAGGGCCCGACCAGTTTGGAGGAGGCGAAGAAAATCATGTGTCCTCTGGATTTACCGCACGTGAAATGCCATGTGTGCATGAACAATTGCATCATTTATCGGGACGAGCACGCGGAGTCTACCATATGTCCGGTGTGCGGCATCACTCGATACAAGAAGAGGAAGAAAGCTCCTTGAAAAGTGGTGTGGTACTTTCCGATCACTCCTCCTCTGCAGCGGTATTTCCCGAACCCTAAGCTAGCAAAGCTCCTGCGTTGGCACGCGGATAGGGAGGAGAAGAAGCGACAAGATGACGGAAATGATCCGAAGATAAATAAAAAAGACAAGATGCTGAGTCACCCTAAGGATGCGAGCCAGTGGCAAGCGTTGAACTTCGAACACCCAGAATTTGGGGATGATCCAAGGAACATTGTGCTGGGTGCGAGCACGATGGAGTCAATCCGTTTGGCAGCCAGAGAAGCACACATAGCACCTGGCCTATGTTTGTGTGGATGTGCATGAAGACAAAGTACATTCACATGAGTTTGCTAATTGAAAAGCCGAAACAACCAGGGAATGACATCAATCTGTATCTAGGGATGCTAAAAGAGGAACAAGACACGTTGTGGAAAACGCCAACCAATACGTGGGACGCCGCAGCGAAACAATATTTCCCTATGAGAGCCGCACTACTCACGACGGTGCACGACTTTCTCAGTTACGGATATGTCGGGGGCAGGTGGTCCACGGATTTAGTGCATGCGTTAGGTGCATGGATGACACAACGTATCGCCAGCTAGATAGAGATCCCGGATCTTCGAAAACCGTGTTCACGGGACATCGAAGGTGGCTTCGCGACGATGACGCATGTAGAAAACACAAGGATCTGTTCGATGGTGAAACTGAACCCCGAAGACCCCCACGTACGAGGAGCGGCAAGGAAATAGACGAGCTGTTGAAAATTTGGAAAGAGTGCCCACCGCCGGGAAAGAAGCAAAATGCGCTAGAGCCACTGCTGAAGGCATGGAAAACGAGGTCTGTTTTCTGGGACTTGCCGTACTGGAAGATCCTCCGTGTGCCTCACAGCCTTGATGTCATGCATATCACGAAGAACGTGTGCGAGAGTCTGCTTGGTACCCTGCTCAACATGCCAGAGAGGACCAAAGATGGGCTGAAAGCAAGGGCAGACTTGCAATCAGTGGGCATCAGGGAGGAGCTTCATGCAAAACACCCTAATGATGATGATGATGATGATGAGGCAAAGGACACGGAAAGTCATCGCAACAAAGGAAAAAAGGCCAAGAAGATTGAATATGAATGCCCTCCCGCGTGCTTCACTCTAAGTCAAAAGGAGATCGAGCGGTATTTCACCTGCCTCGTAGGAGTAAAACTTCCTTACGGTTAAGCAGGGAAGAGAAGTAGATACCTAGACTTAGCGAAGCAGAAGTTCAGTGGGATGAAGTCTCACGACTGTCACGTGCTGATGACGTAGATACTTCCAGTTTCAATCCATGGGATCATGGACGCGCACGTCCGTGAAATGCTATTTGTCTTATGCAAATTTTTCGACGTCATCTCTCGAAAGTCGGTTGGCGTGAAGCAACTCAGAAGGCTATAGGAAGAGATCGTGGTGATACTATGCAAGCTTGAGATGTACTTCCCGCCCGCATTCTTTGATGTTATGGTACATCTGCTGGTCCATATCGTGGAGGATATCATCCAACTCGGGCCGACGTTCCAGGTACCCTCATGTAAAGGGTACCTTTGTTGGCCTCGGCAGGCTCGCTAGATGGGGTCACCGCGAGGGTCGCCACAAAATGCATGTCGACTTCAAGGGTCGACTCGCCGACTTTGAAAGAGCAAACCTAGTCACGCTGCAACACATAGACGTGGTCGATCCTTGGGTGGTAGAGCACAAAACCTTTATTGAGAAGACGTACAATGACCAAGGCCAACAGAGGATGGACGGAGATATAATCAAAGAGCACAACTCATGTTTCACGCATTGGTTCAAGGATAGGCTTCTATCATACCTTTTACATGAGGATTCTTCCGCGGAAGAAAAACTCATATTCGCCCTGTCACAGGGCGCCGAGCATAACCTGATGACCTATGAGGCATCCGATATGAACGGCTCCACATTCTAGCCGAGGAAAAGGACATGAAGAGCGATTATCAAAACTCCGGGGTAACGATGGAATCCTACACCGATAACGACAAGGACAGCTACTACGGAAGGATCGAGGAGATCTGGTAGCTTAGCTATGCTGGAGAGAAGGTCCCGATGTTCCATGTCAGATGGGCCAAGAGCGTCCTAAAAGAAGACTGGTATTTCACCACCATGGTTATACCCGAAGTCAAATCCAAGACCGCGGGCGCAAACGTCACCGTGAAAAATGAGCCATGGGTACTGACTTGCTAAGTGGACCAATGCTTCTTCATTACCGACCCGTCAAAGCCCAGTCGTGTTGTCGCGAGGAGAGGCAAAAGGAACATCATCGGAATGGATGGAGTCGCCAATGAGCAAGACTTTGACAAGTACGGCGACCCGAAGATGGAAGATGACGACGATGATGAAGTACCATACACCACAAGAAGAAGTAGGACCACCCTACCTAAAGGACGTCCATTCAAGAGAAGAACTCCAGGGGTTCCGGGGCTAAATTATTCAACCGCGAGAAAGAAGGGCAAGAAGATTGTGAAAATACAGCGAAGATCGAATCACAATGCTTTTGCATGTGTGCAAAAAACCCTACTCTTGTTAACTAAGTAGCACCTGACCATAAGGATTCTACATGTGGTTCCTACGCAATAGATAACTTTGTATCATAGTGAACCAACTACACAACAACCACCAACATACACACTTTGTATCATACCATGTCATATAATTCCAAACTATTACATGCAAACTAAAATCCAAAAAAATAAAAAAAGTTAGTAATGGCGCACCAGGAGAAGGTGTGCCATTGCTATCACTGTTTCTATGGCGCACCCTTAAAAGGTGCGCCATTGATATACAAAAAAAAAGTTAGTAATGGCGCACCAGGAGGAGGTGCGCCAGTGCTATCACTGTTTGTATGGCGCACCACTGAAAGGTGCGCCATTGCTAACCCTCCCCCACTATGGGCTTTTCCCTCCCTCCCTCCCCATCCTATCACCGTTTCACAACCGGCCCTCCCACCCCCGCTTTGCCGTCGCCTCCCACCCCCGCCCTTGCCGCCATCGACTACGTCTCCATCACCGGATCCCTCGCCGCCGCCCACCGGAGCCCGCCTTGCCGCCTACCTACCTGCTCCCTCCCCCCTGCGTTAAGCACCTCTCTACCTGCTCCCTCCCCCTTCCTTCGTGCTCTTCCCGTCCGGCTCCGCCGTCGCGACCAATGTTCCTCCGTCTGTTTGATCAGATCTTCTGCTTGGTCTAGCATGTCTGCTCTGATGTAGGCCATGATCATCGAACCATATGCGCGCTTGTCGAGCGGCAGGCCGAGCAGTATGATCTCTTCGAACGTTTCCTTTGTGCGGGTGAGATCCCCGGCCTTGCTATACATGTCCACCAGTGCATTCAGCATGAGCTGGTCACAGGGGAGGCCTCTGCCTTTCACGGCGTCGAACGCTTCCTCTGCTTTGCTCAACATATTCTGCTTTCCATAGATTTGTATCAATTTGGTGTAGTCGCGCACGTTTGTTTCGAAAGAATCCTCCAGCAATGCATATTCTAGTACCTAGCCAACACACAGTCCATTCGTAAGGCTACACCGCCGATAAAATTAATGCTAATAGCCACCATTGATGCAAAGTAGAAGTTCAGTCATTTCTTATTCAATGTTTAGTAAAGATTTCAGACCAGAAGTCTAGTCATTTCTAGTTGAACATTTAGTAAAGATTTCAGACCATTAATTCAGAAATTCTAAACTCAAAATTCAATAAAGAAGATGTGAGTAAACTAAGAGCATGTTCATCCCCCAAGCAAATAATAATAATAATCTCACAATCTTAGGGAATGGTGGTGCCAACAAAATAAGAATGATCTGAACCTAGGACAACAACAATTTGAGGACATTTCAGTTTCTCAAGTATAGCTAACTCAACTACTTCATGAACATGAAAATGATTACTCCGAGGAATTTTCATTTCTTGCATTCTACTATAAATTTTCATTTGGAGTTCACATGAGTATGTATATGCTTTGTGTTATCGTTGTCGTTTAAGCGCTTTATGTCCTTGTCCCAAGTACCAACTAGTAGCTGGCTTTTCTTTAGGACGATGAAAACTACATGTCATTGCCACTTCCATTCCACAGAACAACTCGCCTATCGGGTTTGAATTTCTCTCATCGTTTTGTGCCTACTTTTCCATGGCCACATGCACCTAAATTTGTAAAGGCTACCATGAAGAGCCTCTTGCAAGACAAGATGTGACAAATAATAATGGTTAGTCGCAGTGTTGGTAACATCTATGCATTTGTCGTACTTAAACTTGGAAGATTAGATACCACGTCCCTTTCTAGAACATCTGACGCCAAGACAAATAGTTACCCCTTTCTCCTGAAATGTTGATTAATTTCCGTTTCGGTTGAGAATGGGGCACTCCTAGGTCAAGAAAATTAGCAAAGGTCATGCCCAATTTTCTTGACCTAGAAGGTGCCCAATTCTCAACCGAAACAAAAATTAATCAACATTTAGAGACAATGTTTTATTCTCAGTTTTCCTCTAAATCTGAGAAGAATAGATACTACCCTGATCTCATCAATAACTCTAGAGTAGCTTTTTTTCCTATTTAGAGCGAACATGGCCAACAACGATGAGGCCGGCGGTTCGGGCAAGCCATTCTGGGAGCTGTCCCGGTTGATGGACTAAGAACCTCACCGCTAGGAGGACGCCGCAGAAGACAGCGATCCCGACTACACAACCCCTAGTGGCGTTGGGGATGACACCACTGATGGTGCCGCCGGGGATGCCACCATTGATGATGTCAGCGAACGCACATATGGCAGCCAACCGAAGAGGCAACAGAAGGACTGGCGCCCAAACGTACTCGGCACCGTCAAGGAGGAATTTACTGAAGTGTCCTCTAGTGGGCATCCAACGGCGCCAAAAGAATTAGTCGGTGGGTATGCGGGACAACTCGGGTGCATTCTTTGGAGCACCGTCTCGATCAACACCGATAACCTAAGGCATCCTGACCGAGGGAATTTGCACAACCTCCTCTTCACAAAGTTGCACGAACGATACAAGTTCCCCGGTGACTTCGCAAACACACGCCTCTCAGGGATTAAAGTGAACACTACCGCCCTCACGAAGATGAGCATGGCCCTGGCTACTTGGAGAGCCGCGGTGAAGAGAAGGATTCTAAGTGGTGATAGTTATGAGAAGATCAAGGCAACAAATCCTTCGATGAGCGAAAAGGACTACCTGGAGTTCAAGATCAAGTGCGAGAGCAACGCATCCGCGGAATCAAGTCAGTGGGGGAAAGATATGCGGGACTTGAACTTAGGGGTCCACAAACTCGGTCCCGGTGGTTACAGAGTGGCGGAATCTAAATGGGAGAAGGAGGACGCGGAGCGTGCCGCTCAAGGACTACCGCCCCTCTTCAATAAATACCATGAAAAGCAGACCAGGAACTATGTCAGGGCCCGATACAAGGTGGACCCGGTAATAGGGGAGCTTACCACGGATCCGAAGGTGAAGGAGATTGAGCGTGTTCTGGTAAGGAATATAGCCCCACGTAATTACCTCCATATGGTTGCATTCTAATTAATGGAGCCAACTTTCTAAATGGTTCACATTCCTTCCGCAGGAAACTGAAAGCAGTAGCGCGGGGTCTCAGAGCTCCCCGCCTGCTGCCCCTTGGGACACCTCTTTAAATAGGGTGTTGAACGTTCTGAAACAAAAGGATAAGTTCAGTAAGCCAACGTCAGCTGGTCGTGTGGCCGGCGAAGGCTTGTCGACGAAATGGTTGGAATACTATAAGGCTAGGCGAAAGGAAAGAAAGACTAGCTTGGAAAGCCAGGAGCGCGAGGTTAAAGAACTCAAGGCACAAGTGGCGCTGATTCCCGAGATAGTCAAAGAGCAAGTGCGAGACCAACTGGGAGCAATGATCACCGCCATTATGCCTTCCTTGCTTGAGGGGCTATGGGGGTGGATTGCAGGCGGCCAACAGGGGCTGTCCCCGATTCCAAGCTTCACGGGCAGGAACTCGCACAATGCGCCGGCAATGGTGTCTCCGGCGGAGGCGGCATTGGTGTCTTTGGCGGAGGCGGCATTGGTGTCTCCGACGGAGGCGACATTGGTGTCTCCAGTGTTGGCGCGAGTATTGGACCTTAATGCACCCGGGTGTGGGAAGAATACGCCGGCCGGCACCTCGGCAACAAGCGGCCCCTCCATCACTTGCACACCCGCTATTGGCGGTGCCTCCACGTTAGCCGAGCTCGACGCCATCACGGTAACTAAGCCTTGGCCGATGACTACTTCATCTCCTTCCCTTTGACTGGGCATCCCTAACACCCTACATGTTTTCGCAGGGCACCGCCAACATTCCATGCACTCTCCTGCACTTCGTGGACGACGAGTTGATCGATATCGCCAAGGCCAAAATCGTTGAACCGGGCAACCGCTTGTTCCACGGTAATTCGATGCCACCCACCATGTATAGGGTTCAACTGGTTCGAGTGCTGCGGGGCTGCGACGACTTGTTACCTTCGTATCGACCCCTAGGGGGACGACGAAGATGATGTGATGACCCTCAGCGCCTGCTTAAACTGGTCCATGCTTTGGCCAAAGAGCCACATTCGCTTGGGGGGGCGGGGGACACCACCCCACAGACAACACCGCCAGTCGTTCCGGCACCAAGCCATGGCAAGACCGCCGCAACGCTACCACCGTCAGCTGATGCAGACATGCATATGGCACAAGATCCGGAAGACGATGACGGTACATTTTCCAACGTCAATAAGTACATCAACGAAGATGGGTACGGTGATGAATTCTTGGGGACTCTTTCTCAAGAACCCAACCCTGCAAAAGACGATCGGGATCTAACTAGTACCACGGAGAAACCCAATTGCAACAGGCATCGTCTGTTCAGTCCTCAGGAGAAGCGTCCAGCTGCCGCCTTCACCGAGACTCAAACAGCCGACCTGCGAAATAATATCAGCCCCAACACACTCAAGAAGGTGGTCTCTGAGCAGAACTCGATCCCATTACAGCAGAAGAAGCAGAAGGCACGGAAAAGAAAAAATAACAAGGGTGCGAGCCAGCCGGCACCGAGTACGATCCGTGCTCAGGACTGGCCACCAATACCTAAGGATATCTTGAGGAGGGTGCATGTGGCGGGTAGGCCGATGCTACCGACTAATCTGCTCAATGCTGCAACCGGTACTATGCGGTGTCTGCATGACGGTGTTCTTACTATGGAGAAGCGGCGTCTCACCGAGAATGATGTGGTGTTAGTGCATCTAGTGCCCCTTAGTGATTTTGGTGTATTCAAGACTTATAGGTTAAGGCACTAATGTGCTTGTGAGTATACACAGGCTCTATAAGTCGATGAGGAGTTTGATATATTCAAAGATTATCGACCCCTAAAAATGTATGTCTTCAAGTGAAGACTTTGCTGAAGACTTTCTGAAGACTTTGGTGAAGACTTTGTGCAGACTTTGAAAATGAAGAAGTTGGTGTGACCTTGAAGATATGAACGAGGAATATGAAGCGTGAAGACTCTTGTTCTCGTAGTTTCATTTCCTTTATTTGAGTCATAGGAAACACCGTACTGTTAAAGGGGGCTGAGGTAATACTAAGGAAAATTTCCAGCTGATGCTCAACTCCAAAATCCTCAACCCATACAATTCTTCGAGTCAATCTTTTGGAGATCTCTTACGGTTCAAACAAGTTTTTCAGTGATAGAGACAAAGGTCTTCTGGTCTCTGAGGAAATTGATCTGACTAAGGAGTTAGGATTACGCCAGTGCGAATTGCCTACAAGTGAGGATCATGATAAGCTGAGGACTTTCATAGTTCGAAATTCTGACCGTTGATGTGCTTAGCGCCAGCTGTCCCCAATCGTTCTTATCCACATAATGGTCATATCATTGGGGGCATTTATGTCTTATCATGTCAGGTTGCACCCTGGCTATAAATAGCCGACCCCCACAACCACTAGCTGGTTGGCTGCTCCGAGAGAGAACTGACACTTGTCATTTGAGAGCAACCCATCCTCTGAGGACTTTGAGAGAAAATCATCAGTGAGGAAAAACCCACAAACCAAACCACAAAACCCATAGTGATTGAGCATCACTGAAGAAATTCCTGTGTGGAACCGACGCTTGTTACCTTTGAGGACTGTGCATCCTCCAGACGGTTAGGCGTTATGGTCTAGTGCTCCTACAGTCAATTGGGGACCCCGAAGTGACCTTGGTCTAGAGCATCCAGCAGTAAATTGTGGATCGCCGGTGACCAATTTGTGAGGGTTTTGGAAGTCTACCCTAAAGACTTACCACGAGTGTTGGGCGAGGACTGTGTGACCTTAGCTCAAGGAGAATACGGTAAGGACTGTGTGTCCTGGGACTGTGTGTCCTCTGGTTTAAATACCGGGCCGCTCCAAACCAGACGTACGACTGTCACCGCAGTTGGAACTGGGTCATCAAACCATTGTCTTCATCAAGCTACCGGGTTCTATTTCCTCAACCTCCTTATTCCTCATAAACCTGTTGATGAAATTGATTGTTACTGTTTGAAGAATTTGACTGAAGACTTTACTTTCCCGAGTAAACCAGATAAGGATAACTTCCTCATGCCTTACTTTCCCGAGTAAGTCATCCCCTCACCGCCCCATAACATACGCTTTCTTAGATTTCGATCGTTCTTTGTTTTTTCTAACATTCCGTATTTTGTGCAGTGACACAGATTGCACACTCATCCTCTTAAGCCCGAAATATTCCATGGCCACGTATTTCGACTCGGACTGTCAGTCGAAGAAAGACTACACAAATATCAAGAAAGTTCTTGATGATGCTCTCCCCGGCTACGCCAAATCTGGAGGCACCTTCAGGAGGACAATTTGTAGGTACGGCAAGCACGTTTTCACCCACGTAACGACGTTTCCCTCCGTTAAGCAGCCGCCTGGCAGTCAGAAGGATGCCTACTACGCCCTCCATCACATGCGCGCGATCGTACGGGACCTTCATCACCTTATGCTACCAAGTAATCTCAAAGATTGGTCCACACGCTTGTTGGAAATCCAGGACGCAAACATTGGACAAGAATTCTTTCGCATCCAGTCGGATATTGCGGAAATCATCTATCAAGATGTCCTTCGTACCTCGGGGCAGTTCTACCTCAAATATCAACAGTCCAACAGTGAAATAGAAACAACGCTACAAATGCAGGCTGACAACGACCGCACATTCATGACCATCACGAAAGACGGCGGCTTCATCCACGCTCCGGTCCCTGAGCCGATTCAAAAGTATTGATGCTATGTAGCTCTGGAAGAAGAGTTTAGCTCATGTTGTAATTAAACTTTAATGAACTTGTATGTCTCTTTAGTTTGGACAGTCGTTCGACTTATATGTAATCAATGCTATTTATTAGTAGGACCATGAATCGTGCTATTAATGTGTTGCTTTTCTCTTCCGATCCTTTTGTTGCATAGTTATATATTGCTTATATATTATCTGTGAATTGCTACTAACGTTTTGTTTATCTAGTGCATAGAGATGTCGTCGTATGTCGTGTACAAGGGTAAGGTTCCCGGAGTCTACGATGACTGGCAGGAGTGTCGGAGACAAGTTCACCATTTCAACGGTAACAGTTACAAAGGGTACACCACTAGGGCGGAGGCGGAAGCTAGATACGCGCGCTATCTAGCGGGATAGAGGAGGGAGCGGAGGAGGAACCGGATGAAGACCAGTTTCATCACGATGATGCTCATCGTGACCGCAGCTCTCTTCTATGTGATGGTAGTTTAGATGATCGATATCGAGTTTGTAATATGACGATAAACTCGGCTAATACGATGAACTTTGCTAATGTCTCGAGACCTAAACTTGGCTAATGTTTGAACTTTGTTCGCTATTTCGAATTTGGAGACAAATATGATGAATTCTATTGTGTGATGTTTATATTCTGTGTTGTAACGTATTTTGTAACCTGTGCAAATACTAGAAAAGCGAAAAATAATAATTCCAAATATTCATAGTAGTGGCACACCATATTGAGCATTAATGGCGCACCAGGGCCAAATACCAGTGGCGCATTATGGGGCATAGTAATGGCGCACCTGGGGGCATACTTGGAGGAAAATATGGCCCCCTAGGAGGCATAGTAATGGCGCACTGTTGGAGATAGTAATGGTGCACTCTGTGGTGCGCCACTATTATCTGGGATAATAATGACGCACCAGAGGTGCGCCATTACTATTTGTTACAAGTGGCGTGTTAATAGTGGCGCCCCTATAGTGCGCCATTAATAGCAAAAATGGGTGTGCCACTAACAGCCTATTTTGTAGTAGTGAGTCGAAGCGGGTGCAGGTGGACGAAGGAAACCCCGGCGCCACCTTCACCATCGGTGTCGGCTTGCCCCAAGATCAAGAGGAGGCGTTGGTAGCCTTCCTCCGGGCGAACGAGGACACATTTGTGTGGAGCGCCTCCGACCTACCGGGAGTCCCAAGGGACGTGATCGAGCACCACCTCATGGTGTGCCTGAACGCACGTCCGGTAAAGCAAAAGGCAAGAAGGCAAGCTCTGGAGAAGCAGGCGTTCATTGCCCAGGAGGTCAGAAAGCTCAAGAAGGCAGGGGTCATCTGGGAGGTGTGCTACCTGGAGTAGGTGGCCAACCCGGTGGTCATCCTGAAGATATGCGGGAAGGAACGAATGTGCGTCGACTTCACAAGCCTCAACTAGGCTTGCCCCCAGGACCCGTTCCCGCTGGCGTGCATCAACCATATCGTGGACTGCTCCATGTAGTGCGACCTCCTATGCTTCCTGGAGGCCTTCTCGGTTTACCACCAGATCAAGATGGCGGTGGAGGACATCGAGAAGACGGACTTCCTTACTTCATGTGGGGTTTTCTGCTACACATGCATGATCTTCAGGTTGCGGAATGCTGGGGCGACCTTCCAGCAGCTGATGCACATCGCCCTAGGGCCGCAGCTCGGGAGAAATGCGGAAGCCTACGTCGACGACATCGTGGTCAAGTCCGGGGCGTCCAAGACCCTGGTCGAAGACTTGGAGGAGATATTCGCCAGCCTGACGGAAGTGAACCTGAACCTCAACCCTGAAAAATGTGTCTTCGGGGTCCCCTCGGCCAAACTGCTCGGTTTCCTGTTGTCGCACCGGGGAATCGAGGCGAACCCGGAGAATGTCAAGGCCATAAGCAAGATGAGCGCTCCCCAGACCCTTAAGGAAATGCAGAAACTGGCAGGATATGTTACCTCCTTGGGGCGTTTCATCTCTAAACTTGGTAAGCGGGCCTTACCGTTCTACAAGATCATGAAAAGGAAGGGCCCTTTCGAATGGACCCTGAAGGAGAACGCGGCCTTCGAGGAACTCAAGCAATACCTCATGAGTCCACCGGTGATGGTAGCACCACGCCCTCGAGAGCCCCTGCTGTTGTACCTGGCTACCGTCCCCACTCCGCCAGCACTGCACTTGTGGCAGTCAGGGATGAGCGAGCCGGCACGCGCGCCATGTCGACAGGGGCCGGCGGGCCCCAAAGCACGGAGCTAGGGGACTCGCAGGGTCCTCGGGAGCCTGTTTCCCACCACGACGAAGCACCTGAGATGCAAGCTGCTCTAACGGCCCCTGAAGCACTCTACCCTCCTGAGCCCCAAGCTGCCCCAACGGCCTGTGAAGCACTCGGCCCTCGTGAAGCCTCCCCTGAATCGATGGCCCTCGAGGCGCCCGGGCATGGTAGGCCCACGACTGGGTAGAACAACACAGAGGGCCTCACTCTCGTCGAACACCTGATGTATTATTTTAGCATAGTGTTGCGGGATACACGCTCGTACTACCCCATGCAACATAAGCTCCTCCTGCACTCCTTGTCGCCTCAAGGAAACTACACCATTACTTCCAACGACATCCCATCAAGGTCGTCTCTGCTTGCCTCTTGGAGAAAATCCTGCACAACCCCAACGTGGCGAGAAGAGTCGCTGAATGGAACATCAAGCTGCAGGCCTTAAACATCGAGTTCAGCATAACCAGGGTCATCAAAGGAGTAGCCCTAGCGGATTTTGTGGAAGAATGGACAGACATCCCGGACAGGGGGCTAGACAGGAGCCAGTCCCTCGCCCCTGGCAATGAGGCGCCAGAAGGATGGATGATGCTTTTCGATGGAGCCTTCACGCGCAAGGGGGCTAGAGCTGGGGTCGTGCTCACTTCCCCGATGGGAGGCAACCTCAGTTATGTTGTGCAGCTCTGCTTCGAACATGGATAGAAGGTCTCCAACAACATCGCGGAGTACGATGGCCTCATCACCGGCCTTAAGGCGGTGACGGCTCTGTGAATCCGGTGCCTCACTGTCATGGGCGATTCCCATCTCCTCATCAACTTCTCTAACAAGGAATATACGCCCAAGGACAAGCACATTGAGGCATATTTGGAAGAGGTACGTAATATCGAAAAACTTTTTCAGGGCTTGGAGTTGCAACATATCCCGCGCAGCGCAAACAAGGAAGCCGATGACATCACCAAGAGGTCCAGGCGTCTTTGAGGACCTTCACGACACCGCACGTTGAGGACCAGGCACCACGAGGTGAGGAGCTTCCTCTAGCGCCGCCCTCGGGAGCTCCGAACTGTGGCCAGGCCTCAAGAGCCTGACTGCTCCTGGCCCTTGAGCCTCAGGGCAAAAGCTGGATGCAGGAGTTCATGGCATATCTACTTCATGGCCCATTGCTGGAAAAGGAGGAAGACATGGAGCGTGTGGCCCGGCAGGCCTGGACATACTACTTGCAGGACGGCGACTTGTACCACAGGTGCCCGAACAACGTCGCGCTGCAGTGCATCTCCAACAAGCAGGGATGTGAACTGCTGGTCAACATCCACGGGGGAGACTGCGTGCATCACTCCTCTTCGCGCACGATTGTAGGGAAGGCATTCTGATCGGACTTCTACTGGCCCTCGGTGCTTGACGACGCCATCCAGTTGTTCCAGTCTTGCAAGGCCTGCCAGTTTCACGCCTAGCAGATTCACCAACCCGCGTGGGGCCTCCAGACCATTCCGCTCTCCTGGCCCTTTGCGGTCTAGGGGCAAGACATTCTGGGGCCCTTCCTGCGAGAAGCGAGCGGGTACTGCTATCTCTACATTGCCATTGACAAGTTCACCAAATGGGCGGAGGTGGAGCCTGTCCGCACCATCCCAGCCAAGTTGGTCGTCCAGTTCATCGAGGGCCTCGTGAGACGCTTCGACGTCCCTAACTATGCGGTTCGCAGTTCACAAGTAACCTCTTCAAGACCTAATGTGCTAACCTTGGTACGCAGATCTGTGACGGCTCGGTGGCCCACCCACGAAGAAACGACCAGGCGGAGCGCGCCAACGCGGAAGTCCTACGGGGACTCAAGGCAGGGAGATGCAATAAGAAGCTTGAAACCTGCGGAAGGGGTTGGATCGATGAGCTTCATTAGGTGTTGTGGTCCATCCACACCACCCCGACTAAACCCATCGGCAAGACCCCGTTCTTCCTCATCTACGGAGCCGAAGCTGTCCTCCCCCATGAGAAGATCAAGCACCAATCCTCGGGAGTCTTTGCATTTGACGAGGATCGTCAGGATGCCGAGCGGGGAACATACCTCATGCTCGGAGAGGAGGCGTGTCATCGGGCCTTGCTCTAAGTTGTGCGGTATCAGCAAGCACTTCGACGCTACCACTGCCTCAACATTCGCTGCTGGACCCTCGATGTCGGAGACCTCGTTCTGAGGTGGGTTCTCTTCGTGGATGGCTTGCATAAGCTCTTGCCCATGTGGGAGGGCCTGTTCAAGGTCGTTCTTGTCTCTAGGCCTGGCGCCGTGCGCTTGGAGAACTAGGATGGGGTCCCCATCTGGAACGCCTAGAACATCCAGTACCTCCGGAAGTTCTACCGATGACACTCTCACGTAATAATAAGCGGGTTGTATACGCTCGGAGCCCCCCGAGGACGCGGATGGGTTACTCCCACGCAATCTTGCACCCACAACCCAGAGCTGGCGGAGAAGACAACATAGCCCATCAATGGCTATGCCCTACACTCAGCGCTGGGGGAATACAAAGTCCAATCCAAATTCTGGACACGGCCGTTATTTTCCTTTCTCTTGTTTGGATTTGCCAGCCTTTGTGAAATTAAACTCGGGGTTTTTCCAAATCACGTTTTGGTCAGAAAGGTCAAAGATTTGTTTTTGTTGCCATTTCTTATGTCGCATTCTCTTTCGCCATGTAAAGTACTCGCGTGCTCCCCTCCCCCTTATACCCCGTGAGTGGGGGCTAGGGGGCACGACGCTTACACCTCTCCAAGGCCTTGGCGCCCGGATCCTCGCATGGCACTCATGGGTGGGTTAGTAGGCGCATGCCGCCTCGTACTCGCCCAGAGGCCCCATTCTCGGTCCGACACGTCATCTTGGAAAGGAAACCATTTTTTTTCTTCAGACAACTTGAGCGTCTAAGGGGGCTCCTGAGGATCGTGCCTCAGGAGCCTTACTGGTCATGAGGCCACTCGATACCCTAGTGTTGTCCTTGGTATCCGGTCAGCACAGGAGTGTCGGAGCCTTGCCCCATGAAGTGCATCCTTGGTTTCCGGTCATACCTAATGATGGGGGGAAATGCCCGGGACTGGGACCTGTCGACATCGGGCTACTCGAACGATAACTCGAAGCCTCAGGAAGCCACAAGAAGCCTCAAGAAGCGGAATTTTTGGGCTCCCGAGCATCGTGCCTCAGGAGCCTTACCGGTCATATGGCCACTCGACCCCCTGATGTCGTCCTTGGTTTCTAGTCGGCATCAGGAAAGTTGGGGCCTCGTCCCATGTAGTGCATCCTTGGTTTCAGGTCATACCTAACGGTGGTGGGGAAATGCACGGGACTGGGACCTGCCGACGTAGAGCTGCTTGAGTGTCAAAGGGGCCTCCTGAGCATCACGCCTCAGGAGCGTTACCGGTCATAAGGCCACCGACCGCTTGACGTCGTCCTTGATTTCCTGTCGGCATCATGGGAGTCGGGGCCCCGCCTCGTGAGGAACGTCTAGTAAGTGGCCTTACCTTGTGACGGTAGTTTGGGGACCCCGACTCATAAGTGGCCATCACCGAATGTACGTGCACAGTGATCCCGGCGATCAATGCTCACTAAACACATAGAAACTGAATAACAAGAGTCTTACAACCATTACATGCCTGTTTACTCAAATATGGACTTTATGGCCACGTCTTCAGATGATTGCAGCAGAAATCTTTAACGATAGCGTGAACCGATGCCATCTGCCTTAACCCTACAGGCATTCTGTTTGGGAAGCGTCCTAGCTCGCATGTTCGTCACCAAGGTAATCTTTGTCATAAGCTGATCTTTCATGCCTGCCCAATAAAATAACCAGTGGCAAGCCAATAGGTACTTTGAATGTACTCGCAAGCAACCCAAGTTTTGGAACAAGGTACAACAATGCATGATATAGCACTAAGTAGGTAAGTTTTGAAGAAAGCTAGTTTTGAGTGCACTGACATGATCAAGTAACTTAAGTAAGCATGCATCAACCATAGATAGGTTTTCATGAGAGCACGTCACAGTCATCATCATAAGTAGGGGTTGAACATCTCATGTTCAATCATCACGTAAAGTCATCTGAGTTAACTCCAGTTTCATCTTTGTGTCATCCACACACACACACACCAACAAAGTTTGTGAAAAATATCTAGACGTAGCACAAGAGCGGTCATCAAACTGTCCTTGACCATGGACATGGCTAGTCGAATAGTTTTACACTCTCCAGAGGTTGCACTCTTTAACCACGGGACTCAGGGAACTTCCGTGACGTCCACGACTCACGGTATATAACATACCCGAGGTAACACCCCAAAAAATGCCTTTCCCCTGGTGATACTAAACAAAGAGTCAACTCTATTGGTACCCAACCCACATGTTGCACATCACTCGTAGAATCCATGCAAGGACCAACGGTGTGCCCGGTGCGTGTGAAGACAGCGCATGATCGTCCATACCAGTACGACCCCGTATCGAGAGTGACCACGCCACTCCCGCCACAAGTAATGTAGGCTCCTTGCCAGTACGCACCAAAGTAATCAACAAAGTAATCAACCAAGGTGGACACCACATCACATGATCAAATATAACGAAAGTAAAATGCTATATGACATGCAAAGAAATAGGTTTCTTAACATGGTCAACGGGATGCTTGCCTGGCTCTGCAAAATCTTCAAGGTCTTCACATGCTTCTTGTCCACTCTGAGCACTTCGTCTACTTCGTCAACTATTGCCGGAAACAACGGGCAATAAGCAACACAAAAAGAAGAAAATAAAAGTGCTCTATAAATAGGATTTTTTATTGGACATTTCTGGTCATAATAAGAATAACCAACGAGGTTTTAATGGATGTGGGTCAAGGGGGGTCTTGAATGGAGGTAATGATGGAAACGATGATCCTATAAGATGTCCACAGAAAATATTTTTGTAAAAAGGAGTGTATGGTCCCAACAAATAGGGCATGATTTTACAAAACATTTAGGAAGTGGTTTCACTAGGATTGGAGTAGTGATGATTTCTCTATGAATTTCTTAAGATGGAATAAACGGAAAATGGTCCATTTATTGGATCCACCAGAATTGGTGCATAGTAAAAATGTTCAACATGGTAAAAACTTTTTGTAGAGTTCGGAAATATTCCAAATATACCTCACAAATATTCAGAAATTTTTGCTTTATAGTTTTTGCCCAAACAAAATTAAACAATAGAAGGAAATTAAAAAAACATAAAAATAAAGGGGAAAAGGAGAAAACCTCATGACTTACGTGCGTGTAGCCTAGCTGGCCCAACTAGCCCAGTGGCCAATCGTCCCTGACCTCTCGCCAGGAGGACGAGAGGGCATGTGCCCGACGTGTGAGGCCACACGCCAGTGCCACCTCCTGCCTCCTAGCTTGGCTGGAGGAGGGGGGTCAAACCCACTGGCGGCTCAACGTTAAAGCCGAAGCTTCTCGCCGCCAGTGGGGATGTGGCCGTGGCTATAGCCACCATGGCCTGCTCTCGAGCTCATCATCGTGCTCCGAGCGTTCCAAGGGTCCGATTGCACCCAACATCTGGTCCTCCCGTGCGCTGTAGCCTCATTGCCGTCGTTGCCCAAGCTCCGGCCGCCGCGAAAGTTGTCGGTGCCGTCATTCTAGACCTCCCCAACTCGAGCCGATTGCACCATTGGACATGCCCGACGACTAGCATCGCATAGGGCCAAACGACCGCTCATTTGGTCATTGGAGGGCAATTTCCAAGCACCACCACTGCTTTTGGTCTCACCGGCATTGAGCCACCGGTGGGTTTGACGTCACTGACTAGATTTGACTTCTCTGGAGTTAATGGCAGGTGGGGCCAACCCCTAGCCTAATTAGGTCAAATAATTAATTTGTTTAAATTAACATAATCACCCACTAATTAGTGGGCCCAACCCCTTAATGATTTTTATTAGGATTTAATTAAACCTAATTAACCCCATGTGTCATTGACATGTGGGTCCGGCCAGTCAGGTTTGACCTTGGCCGACCGAGTTGACCTATGACGTCACCCTGACGTAATGCTGATGCACTGAAATATTTATGCAATTAAAATAAATACTAAATGATTTATTTATTTCAGAAAATGCTTAAAACTTCTAAAAACCATAGCAAATAATCTGTAGCTCAGATGAAAATAATTTATATATGAAAATGATCAGAAAAATCCAATGAATCTGTTTATGCCATGATCATGCATGTTTTAACAAGTTAACATCACCAATTAGGACATTTTATGATTAGGACAATATATAAATTATCATTTGGAGTTGGCACTTCAATTAACATGGCTAATTATTCCTCTAGGTCAATTTAGTACCTTAACTTGTAATGTCATGCAACATGGTTGTTGCATTGCATTGAATGTGTTCCTTTCTTATTTGCGGGTGTTTGGTCCCGCTCGGTAGACGATGGTTCCAACGATTTGACCCTTGACACTGTTGAAGGGAAGTTTTATCTTCAGGACTGTCAGGCAAGCAAACCCCCTTGATCATACTGATATGAACCCACTCTCTCGCTCCTGCTCTCTTTTATTGCATTAGGACAATCACGATTCAACGGTTACATGTTCTTGGTAGTTGAACCTATTCCTTTGCATGACCTATCTTTACCACAGTAAATAGTTGAAACCACTTAGCATGAGTAGCAACTGCTTGAGCCTTGTTGTGCTTACTCATCCATGCTTGCTTACTATACCTGCTATGCTTAGAGTCGTGTCGGGTATGATCCATCTAAATGATGAATCGAAATGGATGTGTTCATGTCCTACTGCGTGAGAGCTAAATGTGTCAACACAATTTGGTAAAGGTAGTGATGAGAGGCCATGTCGGAGTACATGGCGGGTTGTCCCACTAGGACCGTCCTTAGGAACTAAGTTTTGTGTATGTTATCCAAGACTAGCTACTACCACACATTGCGATCCTTAATTGACTCTCTCGACTTATTAATCGACTTGATCTCTATCTAGGAGTTGCAACTAGTTTCTGGTGTTGTAGGACATGCTAGTAGTCTATCGAGTTTGGTCGTTGTAGCTTTTCAGGCTCCTCTAGGCACTTTTATAGATGTCCATACCCAGACATGTTTAACTTCCGCTAGTTTGTTTGAATTATCTGAATGTTGGGTCTTATGATCTCTAGTTGTAACATCTTATTGTGTTGGCTCTTTCGAGCCTTCTAAATAAATTTTGTAATGTTGTATGGTTATGTTGTGATTCCATAGTTGTATCTATGCATATCGGGCATGTCGTGCGTACATGTGATGTGCAACGGTATGTATGGGATTCGACACCTAGTTGTGTGCCTTTCGTAGTACTCTTTACGAGGAAATGCCTCTTTGTGCTTCCACTGAGCCTTGGTAGCTTGCTACTGCTCCGGACACATTGATTGACCGACCTGTATCCTTCTGTGCAGTTGTGTCTGTCCCATCGGGGAAATGTCTTGCAGTTTAATGGAGTCCCTGTAGCCTGCTACGACTCATCTACATGCTGTGCTGACATTTATGTCCACGGCATAATGGAGTCCTTGTAGCTTTCTATGACTCATCTACACACGCTAGAGATCGGCACCTGCATTGCTGGGTTACGTATGCATGTCCCTATACGGATGTGACACTTGGGTTCTACGAATCGTCATGTCAGCTTAGGTTCTTTGACGTTTGAATGCTAGCGACATATTACATACGTGAGCCAAAAGACACAAACGGTACCGGGCCAGGTAAGGTGGCAGCTGTGGAGTTAACCGTGCGTGAGGCCGCAAAGTGATGTAATGTGTTACATGCTGGATTCTTCTGGCTTAGGATTGGGGTCCCAACAGCTGCATTTGGAGCTTCTAGAAATTTGAGTAACTCCATTTGGAGTTGATTTGAATCCATTATGGATTTTAGAAGGGGGGCATATCATAGTTCAAATTCGGATTTGAATTCGTACTCTACAGAAACTTTTGCAGGAAAAATGTGTAGATAACATTTTTGGATATAAAATGATTTTAGGAATTTGTAGAAACTTGAATCACCAAATTTGGATGTCATATGAATTATCTATGAATTTGTTTCTCTCTCTGCAAAAAGAAAAGGGGAAAGAAATTTACCCAGATGGGCTTAAGCTACATAGGGAGAGCAGCTTAGTGCGGCAGCTCACTAGGCCTGGCCCAGTTCCTCGCGCGCGCCAGCAGATGGGCCACGCCGAATGCGCCCTAAGGGGAATGCGCCGTCCTCAAGCAAAGGCAGCCCCTAGTGTTTCCCGTCTCCACTTAAAGGCGAGGCCCACCCGTTAGCATTGTAGGCCGGCCGACAGGAGGGACCCGGCAGCTGACGGGGCCATCGTCAAGCTCCCTCCATGGGGAGGCGGGGAGGTCCGACAATGGTCGCCGGCGCTACCGGCCATCGTTTTCTCTGGTTCGACAGCGTCGGGCTCAAGGAACCGAGCCGCACCCCCCAGGGGGGACTACGGGGCACAAGTAGGGCGAGGATGAGCGCGGCACTGACCAAGGCGGATGGCGGCGTCGACCGATATGGGTACGGTGCCATGAGCACCTGAGAGAGGGAATGGAGAGTGAGGGAAGCTCGTGGTGATGCAGGGTGGTGCCCTGGAGCATACCAGAGGAGCGGGGGAGACTGGGCTGTGTTAATTTAGCTAAGGGGGATGCGGCGCCTTGGAGGCCGTAGGAGGAGGAGGAGGGCATGGGACGAACTTGAGTTGGTTCTGGAGGTCCACGGGAGGGAAGAGGAGTGAGAGAGATCGAGAGGGGGGTACGGTGGGTGGCTTTTATAGGGAGGGCGATGATGCACCGTGGGCTCGTGCGCTGGCCCGACCACTGCCGTCGCTGGAGGGCACGGGAGCCCACGGGAGCGCGTCCATACATTGGTGGAGCTAGTCCACAACACAGGGGAGAGAGAGAGCGTGGGGCATCCTCCAGAGCTCGCACGTGCGAGGCAGGCCACTAACCGAGCGGAGCAGCACCAGGCACGTGCAACAGAGGAGAGAGGAGGGCAAGGGAGGAGGGGCCCGACACTCTGCCGTGTCATGGACGTCGAGGCGATCTCGGGGGACAGCACCACGAGGCCCGAGGTTGTCGGGAGCCTCTGATTGGGAAAGGTCAAATGGCAGAGCGCCATTTCTACATGCCCACGACGTAGTCACCATGCCCAGGAATGTCCAGGGCATCATTTTGGGAGGCCAAGGTTGTCTGGTGTGTGGGGCACGCGCGCAAGAGAGCACTGGTGGAGTCTCAAGGCAAATGAAGCTTGTTAGATTGTTTTTTTTATTGGGGGGTAAGGTTGCAGCAGACACATTGGGCTTAGAAAAAGAGTTTCTACCGTCGTCCACATGGCACAACACTATGTCTAGTGTCCTCAAGCATGGAAGTACTATATTTACACCAAGTTTCAGATCAGGGAGATGAATGGGCAAGGTACTTGTAGTACAAAGCCACTATTTCTGCCATAATGGAGGTTTAGATGAACTGCTCATATTTTCTATGTGAGCATGCCATCTTTGGGCTTGGATAGATGCATCAGTATGCATATGATGTTGTGGCAAAGTTTGGGGGCATTGGCATGAACATTATAGTGGGGGATGGGAAGAATAGGCCTTTCCATGGTAAAAAGGGAGGAAGAAGAGAGAGTTACCCCCCCCCCCAATAATTGATCATAGGCCATGGCAAGGTTACTGGAGGTAAATTGTGGTTAGAATATACTCTGGTAAAAAGTTGTGGGCAAGGGGGTCTTTCTAGGCCCACTTTGCTTGCCCACAAGTTCATGGCTGAAGGTGTTTGATGCCTTCCTAGGGTATCTAGGGGTATCCAATGGCCCCGATATTTACCAGGGTCAAATGAAAAGTCTATTTTGGTCATGATCACAAGTCTTGAGCCCAAATGAAGAAAGTTGATAACACAAACTCGATAAACCCTAGAAATTAACAGAATCAGGTTTCTGTAGATCTAGGCATTCTAAACTAATCTTCTAAATGCCCCACTTGGTGTGGTAGCATTATTTGGGGATTAGAACATTCCCACAAAGATTGGGATCAATAGGACAAACTTCACAATGTAAAGTTGTTCAAATATGATTCTGGACAAAGAGGGTTTTAGGATATTTTGGTGAATCAAAACAATTGGGATTGAGATGAAACTTGTCAAGATGACCACATATATCATATGTGACATTCTAGAATTTTCCTGGATTTATTTGAGAATATTTCTTGTAGAAATATTTCAAATGGTTGAAATAGGAAGAAATGGTTTTGAAGGGGTTTGTCCATTATTTTGAACATGACCATGTGTTTAAACTCTTATATATGGACAATATATGTCCACTGAGTTTTCCTAAAATTTTCCCAAGTATTTTTAAAGCATTTAAATAATTTTTCCCTATAAAAGATCATTTATGGCATTAAGGAAAAGCCTTTAAATAAAACAGTAAAATAATCCCTAAAAATAATATTTGGTGGTTTTGGGAAGTATTATATATATTGGGTTTCAAATAAATCATTTGGGGAAAATGATCTACCCAATTTGGGGACTTGCAGTGCAAATCTCAAATCAGGGGGTTTGAAAACCTAATTAAAATAAATGCTTTTCGGCCAAAAAATTTTTTTGTAAAAATATTTTTAAGGCCTATTCACATGGCATGATCATTGGTCAAGAGTTGGGATCAAGGAAAAGAGTTCTTCAGGGTAGGAGGTTGTTTTATGAATTATAGAGCACTAGCAAGCAATCAGACAAGCAAGCAAATAACACACAAGTCAAGCATCGAAATGCACACAAAAAGTTTTAATTGGCCCTCATTTTTGAGTCATGTTAACTTAGTCATGAGGCAAATCATAGGGTGTGACAGACCTACCTCCCATACAAGAATCTCGTCCCTGAGATTTCTAGGCTAGGTGTAGAAAGCATGTGAAAATCCAGGAGTGAGGTAGTCTTCATGTTACCATGAGGCTTCTTCTCCGACGTGGTTGTCCTTATGGATCTGTAAGTGCCTGATGATATGTCTTCGAGTGCACCATTGACTTTGTCAAGGGTGAACGGGGTTCTTGTAATATACTAGGCCTGCCTAATGGTTAAGAGTTTGGTGGACGAGGTTCTAGCAGGGGCCTGGCTTGCATTGTGTATCCCAAAGTCGGAATACCTGGCCGGTAGTGTGTCTGTGTGTTGGTACTGGGACTACTCATGTTGGTTATTGACATCTAGATGTCTCGCGTTAGAATAGGAGGGTGAGTCTTGGTGTAGCTTCTCATTGGCGGGGAAGTCCTTATCTTCATTAAAGCAGGGGGTCTTCAGTGGTAGGTGGTCTCCATCCTTGAGAGTGCTGAGGTGTGTCATCGTGGCTTCTCGTCAAGATCTTCTTTGTGAGTAAGTTTCCGAGGTAGATTTTTCATTCTACTTTGGTCATTTGTCTTCATCATCATGGACGCATGTTTCTTGAAGGTCTTTGATTGTTTGGTCTACTCGTCTCTCCGTGGCAAGGTCTGTGTTAAGTCTCGTCCCTAAGACTGAGCTTAGAGACTTGGCGTAAAAACGGATTCTTCCATCTAGGAAGGTTTCAGTGGGGTTGTAGATAAGCTGACTATACATAGTATAAGCATCCATCTAATTCCCCAAGGTCTCAGGCTTGGCAAGTGGGGTGAACTACCCTTTGACAGGTGGTCTACCATGATCGAGTTACGGTTTATGCCCTAGATTGTGTAAAAAGTGTTGATAGCGAAGTCATGACACTCGTCCACTCTATTCCAGTTATCTGAAGGGAGTAGGGACGTCATTCTCATCGTACACCATCAAAGTGGTGGAGTGAGGGGTGTTATCAGCTCTTCGGTTCCTTGTTAGTCAAGAACTAATAGGCGATTACTTAAAGCAAGGGGCTCTTTAATCCTCTTGATCTCCAAGGGCTTCATCGGGCTTGATCGTCAATGCTTCGGGATGTAGTCTAGTTGATGTAGCCGGTAGAGGAGTGGTGGTTGACTTATTTTTGCTTCTTCTTCATTGTTGTCGTGGCTTCATAATTGCAGCGGTTCTTCATCTTGCCTGGGCAAGAAAGTCTTCTTCTGCAAGGAGGGAGCTTCAAGGAGTCCAACTTTTTCAAGGTGAACTCTTATGCTCGAGAGGAATGATAATTGGTGTTCCTCGGGCTTGTCCGAACAAGACTACGATGTTCCTCCTCTCATTGAGTAAATAATTATGCCGTCCTAGAGGACAACGACCTATTTCCCGAAGTCTCACATAAACACATTGCTCATGGGATACGTTAGAGGAGTGGGCATTCGTCCCGGGTGGTCACTTGTCCATGGGCTTGTGGCCCAACCTAATACAGGTCCTTGCAGCCATCTTCCATACGAACGTGTTTGGTGGAGGTCAGGGTGGAGTATCGCCATAGTCAAATGACTTAGAACCAAGACCTATGGTCATAATCCTACCACGCCATGGTCCGATAAAGCTTCGGGGTTTCAAGGAGCCTTGGATGTGAGTGAACGTCTAACATATTATCCTGGGCAAAACTATTAGATGCCAATAGTACTACCTATTACTCCAAATAAAATCACCCTATATCCTCCAAGTATTATCTCATATAATTAAACTCCAATATTACACATACTACTCATATCTCCAAGGTTTTGAGAGAAGGACTATGATGAAAACCTCATATGTGTACTATAGCTAACTCACATATATCCCTATATAAAAATCCTCGGGATAATTTACAAGCAACTAAGCTTGATCATGACACTACAAATCAAAGTGTTCAGCTAATATATCCAAGGTCTGAGAGTTTGCATCTCTATGCTAAGGAAACATGTAGTATACCAATAAAAAATACCATTTCATTCCTACGAATCGAGTTAAACGACCCATGAATATCATCCACTATTACATGATCCATTACTGCTACAAATCCAGCATCGATGGCGTCCAACATAATCTCCTCGATTTCATATAATCCACATATCATTGTAAGGATTATTGTCATGAACTTCCAATCTCATGGCCAACTACACTCCAAGGTCGAGCTTATATAGATCCCTAAATTATCACTAACATCATCAGATTCCTTCTACTATCATCCACCGGGAAACATGGTATCATTCTCAAGATCATCAAACTAAAAACAAATTACTTTGAACCATGTGGTTTAATTGATCTCGAGCACCTATTAGAATCACCTATTGAAATCCAAGGTTTACATTTAGTAAGAATTCCCTACTAGTTGCTCCAGTCACCATCAATCCACTGTCTACATTACTTGCCAAAGTCAAGTCATTAATCCACCAAGAATTTCAGCTTGAGATTATATTTGTCCTACTAATCCAATTTTCTCAAGGTAAAAGTAAGTTATGCCACTCCATCAATCTTGATCCACCAAGTTCGTCTATCAACATTAAGCCTCGTAATCCACAAAAAGGTCCCAACTGCTTCCTCAAGACATCTATTATGGTTAAATCAAATCATTATCCACAAATCATATACCCTTAGAACGATCCTTCCTATGGCATCAAGGTTCTTGTGCTAGCGTAAGAATGAAGGATGTTTGTGTTGGAAATATTCCCTAGAGCCAATAATAAATTGGTTATTATCATATTTCCTTGTTCATGATAATCGTTTATTATCCATGCTATAATTGTGTTGATCGGAAACTCAGATACATGTGTGGATACATAGACAACACCATGCCCCTAGTATGCCTCTAACAGACTAGCTCGTTGATCAAAGATGGCTATGGTTTCCTAGTCATGGACATGATATGTCATTTGATAATGGGATCACGTCATTAGGAGAATGATGTGATGAACAAGACCCAAACTATAAACATAGCATATGATCGTGTCCGTTTTTTGCTATTGTTTTCTGCATGTCAAGTATTTGTTCCTATGACCATGAGATCATGCAACTGACTGACACCGGAGGAGTACCTTATGTGTATCAAACGTCGCAACGTAACTAGGTGACTATAAAGGTGCTCTACAGGTATCTCCGAGGGTGTCTGTTGGGTTGGCATGGATCAAGACTGGGATTTGTTACTCCGTGTGACGGAGAGGTATCTCAGGGCCCACTCGGTAATACAACATCACAATAAGCCTGGCAAGCAATGTGACTAAGTGTTACTCATGGGATCTTATATTACGGAACGAGGAAAGAGACTTGCCCGTAACAAGGTTGAACTAGGTATGGAGATACCGACAATCGAATCCTGGGCAAGTAACATACCGAAAAACAAACGGAACATCATACGGGATTAACCGAATCCTTGACATAGAGGTTCGACCAATAAACATCTTGGTAGAGTATGTAGTAACCAATATGGGCATCCAGGTCCCGCTATTGGTTATTGACCGTAGAGGTGTCTCGGTCATGTCTACATAGTTCTCGAACCTGCAGGGTCTGCAAACTTAAATTTCGGTGACGTTTTGGTAGTATAGATTTGTGTATGGTGATGACCGAAGGTTGTTACGAGTCCCGGATGAGATCCCGGACTCACAAGGAGCTCCGGAATGGTCCCAAGTTAAAGATTGATATACAGGAAGTCCTATTTTGGTCGCAGAAAAAGTTTCGGGCTCATCGGTAGGGTACCGGGAGTGCCGGTAGTGTACCGGGGGACCATCGGGAGAGGTATTTCGACCCAAGAGGCTACATGGGCTGTGGGAGGAGGTAAACCAGCCCTGGTGGTCTGGTTGAAGCCTCCTCTAAGGGCCCATGTGGCTGGAGTGGTTTGAGAAGGAAAAAATCCAAAGTTGGAGAGGTGGAAAGAGTTTCCAAGTGGAAAGGAGGAATCCTACTCCTTATAGGATTGTAGTAGAACTCCTCCACCTCCAATTTCGATCGAACCTTGAGGTTTTGAGGCTGCCTCCTCCCCTCCCTCCCTCCTATATATACTAGAGGATTTAGGGGAAAAAGCTAACCCTAATAGCCACGTGCTACCTCTCCTCTAGATCACAGTTTCTCCTCTAGATCGGTTTTCAGCGGTGCTTAGGCAAAGCCCTGCGAGAATAGCACCACCACCATCACCGCAACAACGTCGCGCTACCGGAGAACCCATCTACCTCTCTGCTCCCTCTTGCTGGATCAAGAAGGCAGAGATTGTCATCGAGCTGTACGTGTGCTGAACGCGGAGTTGCCGTCCGTTCGACGCTAGATTGGAAGGACCGTGATCAAGATCGCGAGACGGATCGTGATGAGATCACAAGACAGATCGTGATGAGTTTGCGAGACGAATCGTGATTGGATCATAGGAAGGATCGTGATGAGATCGCGGGATGCTCGACGATTTGGATCGCGAAGACGTTCGACTACACCAACCGCGTTTCTTAACGCTTCCTGCTTAGCGATCTACAAGGGTATGTAGATCCACAATCCCTCTCGTAGATGCTCATCACCATGGACAGATCTTGCGTGTGCGTAGGAATTTTTTTGTTTCCCATGCAACGTTCCCCAACAGTGGCATCATGAGCTAGGTCTATGTGTAGATGAGATCTCGAGTAGAACACAAAGAGTTTGTGGGCGTTGATGCTTAGATTGCTTCCTCCCTTTGTCGTGTTTTGGTTCAGCGGTATTTGGGATGAAGCGGCCCGGACCAACCTTACTCGTACGATTACGAGAGACCGGTTCCATCGACTGATGTGTAACTTTGTTGCACAAAGATGGCTGGCAGGTGTTTGTTTCTCCTACTTTACTTGGATCGGATTCGACTAAGGCGGTCCTTGAGAAGGTTGAAAAGAAACTTATGTATCACCGTTATGGCTTATGCGTAGGTGAGAATTATTCTTGCTAGATACCCGTAGCAGCCACGTAAAACAAGCAACAACAATTAGAGGACGTCTAACTTGTTTTTGCAGGGTATGTTGTGATGTGATATGGCCAATTACATGATGAGATATATGTGATGTATGAGATCATCATGTGTTGTATAGAATATCACGACTTGCATGTCGATGAGTATGGCAACCGGCAGGAACCATAGGGTTGTTTTTAATTGTTGTATGACCTGCATGTCAATCATTAAGCGCTATGTAATGCTTTACTTTATCGCTAAATGGTAGCAATAGTAGTAGAAGCATGGTGGGCACGACAACCCCGATGACGACACGTTGATGGAGATCAATATGAGGGAGATCATGGTGTCATGCCGGTGACGATGGAGATCATGCCGATCCTTTCAAGATGGAGATCAAAAGCACAAGTTCATGGCCATATCATGTCACTTATGATTCGCATGTGATGTTAATCCTTTTATGTACCTTGTTTTGGTTAGGACGACGATAGCATTATAAGGTAATCCCTCACTTAATTTCAAGATAAATTGTGTTCTCCCCGAGTGTGCACCGTTGCGGAAGCTCGTCGTGCCGAGACACCACGTGATGATCGGGTGTGATAGACTCTACGTTCACATAGAACGGGTGCAAGCCAGTGTTGCACATGCAGAACACTCGGCTTAAACTTGACGAGCCTAGCATGTACAGACATGGCCTTGGAACACAAGAGATCGAAAGTCTGAACATGAGTGATATAGTAGATATGATCAACATGATAATGTTCACCATTGAAACCACCTCAACTCACGTGATGATTGGACATGAGTTGGTGAATTTGGATCATGTATCACCCGAATGACCGGAGGGATGTCAATTTGAGTGGGAGTTCTTAAGTAATATGATTAATTGAACTCATTATCATGAACATAGTCAGTAGTGTCTTTGCAAAATTATGTTGTAGATTACTAGCTCATGCTATAGCTCCCTTGAATTTCTATATGTTCCTAGGGAAATAGAGTTGAAAGATGATGGTAGCAATATTGCAGACTGGGTCCGTGATCTGAGGATTGTCCACATTGCTGCATAGAAGGCTTATGTCCTTAATGCACCGCTCGGTGCGCCACCCCCTCTAGCATCGTCTGTAGATGTTGTGAACATCTGACAGGCACGTTCTGATGACTACTTGATAGTTTAGTGTGTCATGCATTACAGCTTAGAATTGAGGCTCCAAAGCATTTTGAACGTCATGGAACATATGAGATGTTCTAAGAGCTGAAATTGGGATGTCAGGCTCGTGCCCATGTTGTGAGATATGAGATCTTCAACAAGATTCTTTGCCTGCAAGATGAAGGAGAATAGCTCAGTCGTTAAGCATGTGCTCAGAATGTCTGGGTTCTACAATCACTTGAATCGAGTGGGAGTTGATCTTCCAGATAAGATAGTGATTGATATAGTTCTCCAAGTCACTGTCACTATGCTACTAGATCTTGGTGATGAACGATAAAATGCCAGGGATAGAAATAATGATCCCTGAGCTGTTTGCGATGTTTGACACCGCAAAGGTAGAAATCAATAAGGAGCATCAAGTGATGATGGTTAGTAAAACCACTAGTTTCGAGAAGGGCAAGGGAAAGGAGGGAAACTTGATGGATGTCAAGTCAGTTGCTGCTCCAGTGAAGCAACCCAAAGTTGAAGCCAAACCCGAGACTAAGTGCTTCTATTATGAGGTGAGCGGTCGCTGAAGCGGAACAACCCTAGATACTTGGTAGATAAGAAGGCTGGCAACATCGACACAAGTATATTTGATATACGTGTTAATGATGTGTACCTTGCTAGTACTCCTAATAGCACCTGGGTATTGGATACCGGTTCGGTCGCTTAATGTTAGTAACTCGAAGTAAAAACTACGGAATAAACGGAGACTAGCTAAGGGTGAGGTGACGATGTGTGTTGGAAATGTTTCCAAGGTTGATGTGATCGACATCGCATGCTCTCTCTACCTTCAGGATTAGTGATGAACCTAAATAAATGTTATTTCGTGTTTTGCATTGAGCATGAACGTGATTAGATCGTTTTTATTGGAACACGATTATTCATTTAAGTTAGAGAATAATTGTTATTCTGTTTACATGAATAATACCTTCAATGGTCATGCACGCAGTGAGAATGGTTTGTTGAATCTTGATCATAGTAATACACATGTTCATAACATTGATGCCAAAAGATACAAAGTTAATAATGATAGTACCACATACTTGTGGCACAGCCGTTAAATGTCATATTGGTATAAAGCGCATGAAGAAACTCCATGTTGATGGATCTTTGGACTCATTCAATTTCGAATCGGTTGAGACATGCGACCCATGCCTCTTGGGCAAGATGACTAAGGACCCCATTTTCCGGATTGATGGAGTGCACAAGTGATTTATTGGAAATGATACATGTTGATGTATGCAATCCAATGAGTCTTGTAGCGTGCGGTGGATATCATTATTTTCTTACCTTCACTGATGATTTGAGTAGATATAGTGTATGTTTACTTAATGAAACACAAGTTTAAATCGTTTGAAAAGTTGAAGCAAATTCAGAGTGAAGTTTAAGATCATCATGACAAGAAGATAAAAATGTCTACGATATGATCGTGGTGGTGAATATCTGAGTTACGAGTTTGGCATACAACTTTAGACAATGTGAAATTCGTTTCACAACTCATGCCACCTGGAACACCATAGTGTGATGGTGTGTCCGAACGTCATAGTTGTGCTCTATTGGATATGGTGCGGGCTATGATGTTTCTTATCGTTTTGCTACTATAGTTTTGGGGTTATGCATTAGACACAACTACATTCACTTTAAATAGGGCACCATCTAAATCTGTTGAGATGACACCGTGTGAATTATGGTTTGATAGAAACCTAAGCTATCATTTCTTAATGTTTGGGGCTGCGACACTTGTGTGGAAAAATGTTTTCACCTAATGAGCTGGAACCCAAAGCGGACAAGTGCATCTTCATAGATTACCCTAAGAATAGTTGGGTGAACCTTCTATCTCAGATCCAAGCATAAAGTGTTTGTTGCTAAAACAGGTCCTTTCCCTAGAAAAAGTTTCTCTTGAAAGAATTGAGTGGGAGGAAGATAGAACTTGATGAGGTTGTTGAACCTTTGTTTCAACCAGAGAGTAGCGCAACGCAGAAAGATGTTTCTGTGGAACCTACGTCAGTTGAGGAGGAAGTAAATGATGATGATCATGAAGCTTCGGATCAAGTTACTATCGAACCTCATAGGTCAACAAGGATGCGTAGTGCTCCTGAGTGGTACGACAACCCTGTCTTGGAGGTCATGTTGTTGGACAACAATGAACCTACAAGATATGGAGAAGCGATGATGGGCCCGGATTCCGACAAATGGTTAGAGGCCATGAAATACGAGAAAGGATCCATGTATGAAAACCAAGTATAGACTTTGGTAGACTTGCTCGTTGGACGGCAGGTCATCGAGTACAAATGGACCTTTGAGATGAAGACAGACGCTGATGGTAGATGTAACCATTTATAAAGCTCGACTTGTCACAAAGAAGTTTCTGACAAGTTCGAAGAGTTGACTGTGATGAGACTTTCTCACTCGTAGCGATGCTAAAGTATGTTGGAATTATGTTAGCAGTTTCTGCATTTTTCAATTATGAAATCTGGCAGATGGATGACAAAACATCATTTCCTTAACAGTCTACTTGAGGAAAAGTTGTATGTGATACAACTAGAATGTTTTCTCAGTCCTAAGGATGCTAAAAGGTGAGCAAGCTTCAGTGATCCTTCTATGGACTGAAGCAAGCATCTCGGAGTTGGAATATACACTTTGATGAGGTGATCAAAGTTTTTGAGTCTATACAAATTTTATGAGAAACTTGTATTTACAATAAAGTGAGTGGGAGCACTATAGAGTTTCTGATAAGCATATGTGGTTGGCATATTGTTGATCGAAAATGATGTAGAATTTCTAGAAAGCATAAAGGGTTGTTTGAAAGGAGTTTTTCAAAGGAAGACCAGGATAAAGCTACCTAATTATTGAGCATCAAGATCTATAGAGATAGATCAAGATGCTTGATGAGACTATGAATGAGTACATACCTTGACAGGATTTTGAAAGAGTTCAAAATGGATTAGTCAGAGAGAAGTGTTCTCTCCTACTTTGTAAGGTGTGAAGTTGAGTGAGACTCAAAGCTCGACCATGGCAGAAGAAAGAGAAAGGATGAATGTCGTACCCTATGCCTTAGCCATAGGCTCTGTATAGTATGTCATGTTGTGTACCGCACCTGTGTGTGCCTTGCCATGAGTCCGTCAAGGGGTACAAGAGTGATCCAGGAGTGGATCACTGGACAGTGGTCAAGATCATCCTTAGTAACTAAAAAACTAAGGAAATGTTTCTCGATTATGGAGGTAAGAAAGAGTTCGTCGTAAAGAGTTACGTCGATGCAAGCTTTGACACCAATCCGGATGACTCTTAGTAGCAATCCAGATATGTATACTAGAGCAACCATTTGGAAAAGCTCCATGTGGAGAGTGGTAGCAGTGTTTACAGTTTGACATAGGTATTTCCAAAGTACACACGGATCTAAATGTTGTAGAACCATTGACTATAAGACCTCTCTCATATGCAAAGCATGATTGAGCCCCATAACTCATTGGGTGTTAGATTCATAACAATGTGAATCCCATGGTGATGTGAACTAGATTTTTGACTATAGTGCAAGTGGAAGACTGTTGGAAATATGCCCTAGAGGCAATCATAAATTGGTAATTATCATATTTACTTGTTCATGATAATTGTTTATTATCCATGCTATAATTGTGTTGATCGGAAACTCAGATACATGTGTGGATACATAGACAACACCATTTCCCAAGTATGCCTCTAACTAGCTTGTTGATCAAAGATGGCTATCGTCTCCTAGTCAAGGACATGAGATGTCATTTGATAACATGATCACGTCATTAGGAGAATGATGTGACGGAAAATACCCAAACTATAAACGTAGCATATGATCGTGTCAGTTTATTGCTACTGTTTTCTGCATGTCAAGTATTTGTTCCTATGACCATGAGATCATGCAACTCACTGACACCGGAGGAGTACCTTGTGTGTATCAAATGTCGCAACATAACTGGGTGACTATAAAGGTGCTCTATAGATATCTCCAAGGGTGTCTGTTGGTTTGGCATGGATCAAGACTGAGATTTGTTACTCCGTGTGACGGAGAGGTATCTCAGGGCCCACTCGATAATACAACATCACAATAAGCCTTGCAAGCAATGTGACTAAGTGTTAGTCACGGGATCTTGTATTACAGAACGAGTAAAGAGACTTGCCAGTAATGAGGTTGAACTAGGTATGGAGATACCAACGATCGAATCTCGGGCAATTGACATACCGAAGAAAAAGGGAACATCATACGGGATTAACTGAATCCTTGACATAGAGGTTCGACTGATAAAGATCTTCATAGAATATGTTGGAACCAATATGGGCATCCAGGTCCTCCTATTGGGTATTGACCGTAGAGGTGTCTCAGTCATGTCTACATAGTTCTCGAACCCTGAGGGTCTGCATACTTAAGGTTTGGTGATGTTTCGGTAGTATAGAGTTCTGTATAGTGGTGACCGAAGGATGTTCGGAGTCCCATACGAGTTCCCGGATGTCACGAGGAGCTCCAGAATGGTCTGGAGGTAAAGATTGATATATAGGAAGTCCTGTTTTGGTTGCCAGAAAAGATTTGGGCTCATCGGTAGTGTACCGGGAGTGCCGATAGTGTACCCGAGGACCATCGGGACAGGTATTTCGACCAAATAGGCTACACGGGCTGTGGGATGAGGTAAACCAGACACTAGTGGGCTGTCCAAAGCCTCCTCTAAGGGCCCATGCGGTGGAGTGGTTTGAGAAGGAAAAAATCCAAAGGTGGAGAGGTGGAAAGAGTTTCCAAGTGGAAACGAGGAATCGTACTCCTAATAGGATTGGAGTAGGACTCCTCCACCTCCGATTTCGACCAAACCTTGAGTGTTTGAGGCTGCCACCTCCCCACCCTCCCTCCTATATATACTAGAGGATTTAGAGGAAAAATCTAACCCTCATAGCCACGTGCTACCTCTCCTCTAGATCGCAGTTTCTCCTCCAGATCGGTTTTCGGCGGTGCTTAGGCGAAGCCCTATTGGAATAGCTCCACCACCATCGCCGCAATGCCGTCGCGCTGCCTTAGAACCCATCTACCTCTCCGCTCCCTCTAGCTAAATCAAGAAGGAGGAGATCGTCATCGAGCTGTACGTGTGCTGAATGCGGAGGTGTCGTCTGTTCGGTGTTAGATCGGAAAGACCATGATCAAGATCGCGAGACGGATCGTGCTGAGATCGCGGCATGGATTGTGATGAGTTCGTGGGACGGATCGTGATTGGATCATGGGATGAATCGTGATGAGATTGCGGGATGCTCGGCGATTTGGATCGTGAAGACGTTCGACTACACCAACCGCGTTTCTTAACGCTTCCCGCTTAGCGATCTACAAGGGTATGTAGATCCACTCTCCCTCTCGTAGATGCTCATCGCCATGGATAGATCTTGCATGTGCATTGGAAATTTTTTGTTTCCCATACAACGTTCCCCAACAGTTTGTTCACTACGATGACTAGCTCCATAATGAACCTAGTGCAAAGCAGGGGTTATTGAAGCTCAATAAGTGCTATGGCAAATCCGTGTATTAAACACGTGATCATAGGCTTGTGCTGGGGGGAGCTTGTGAGGTCTAAGTTGGGCAAGGGAGGGGTTTCCAATCTTGAGGGAAAAAGCATAACTCTACGGAGTTGCGTCTGGTTGAGCCCGTTGTAGTCGAAGTCTTCGATGTCAGTTGCTTGTCGAGGTGCATCCTTGGTGCATCCTTTCTTGCTGGTCTTTAGTTGATGAGATGGGGGAGAGAAAGTAGCAACGTGAGGAGTGCCTAAGGGGGCGCTATAGTGCAAGTGCAATCAAAAAAGTGCCAAAAAGGTTAAACACAACATCAAGGTAAGGTAGGTGATACAGTCGCGCACTTGTTGCCTGGGGCAAAAGTGTGACTTACACCAAAGCACAAATCGGCAAAAAAACAAGCAATACACAATTATAGTTCTATTTGAACCATCATACGGACTCGACTTAGCATATGGGACACATGACCTATCCAACCCTAGGGGTCCTCGGACTCGGTAGTTGTGCTTGTTTCGTGTCTTGGAGAGGAGTCCGCTCGATCTTCTGAGTCTTCTTCAGGTGTTGGTATGTCTCTGGTTGTTCTTCATTGAAATGATCCGGGTTGTTCCTGAAGAGTCCTTAACAACTTCACATCTGGTGAGTTGATGACGAAGGTGGTTCCTCACGGCTGTCGTTGACGGGTCTTCTGTTGTCTTCGTATTCGTGCCAATGCCTTCTTGTTCTCAAGGTGTCGAGATTTCCTAGTGGTCAATCCTTTATGCAATGACATGCACAAGGCATGATAGAGTTCCACCTTGTCAGTCAAGTTGATAATATCGACACCGAGAGTGAGGGATGAAGAGAACTGTTTTCCTGGTCACTATGGTGAGGCGGACCAAATGGCAAGATTCTCATCCACCGGTGGTTGTCGACACAACAACGAAAAGGACATGGTTGCTCTATTAGCGATGCATATCATGACATTGCATGTCTTGTGACCTAGTTATCGAAGCCTAAGGTGGCATCATCGTGGGGCAGTGTCGAGGGTGTCACCATCTCCCGAGTCTTCATATTCTCATCCTTCGAATGGGTATCTCCGGTTGGCATAGTCTTGTCGTGGTGTCATCAAACTTGTGTGAATGCCTGCCAAGGTGGCTTCCTTCCAGGTTACCCACAAGGATTACAAGTAATCCTGTGGTCAGGGCCACAAGGGTAGTAGCGACCATTTGCAACGTTTTGAAAAAGTAGACGAGGAGAGTTAAGAGAAAGATGGTGGAAATGCTAAGGCGAAAACCTTTGCTTCCTTTGAAAATTTAGGAGAGGTGAGAAATATAGAGGTTTTGTAATTGATTTTGAAGGGTCTAGAAAATAGTTTTGTCCTAACTAACGTCCATGCTAACTAAGGGCTTCCTACAGCCAGGATGGCTCTGATACCACGTCTGTGGGGAGCCCGACTCATAAGTCGCGATCATCGAATGTACGTGCACAGTGATCCTAGAGATCTATGCTCACTAAACACATAGACACTAAATAACAAGAGTCTTACATCCATTACATACCGGTTTTCTCAAATATGGCATTTGTGGCCAAGTCTTCATATGATTGCAGTGGAAATCTTCAACGATAGCGTGAACCCATGTCATCTGCCTTAACCCTATAGGCATTCTGACTGGGAAGCGTCCTAGCTCGCATGTCTTTCACCAAGGTAATCTTCTTCATAAGCTGATCTTTCATGCCTGGCCAATAAAATAACCAGTGGCAAGCCAATGATTACTTTGAATGTACTCGCAAGCAACCCAAGTTTTGGAACAAGGTATAGCAATGCATGATATAGCACTAAGTAGGTAAGTTTTGCAGAAAGCTAGTTTTCAGTGCAATGACATGATCAAGTAACTTAAGTAAGCATGCATCAACAATAGACAGGTTTTCATAAGAACACGTCATAGTCATTATCATAAGTAGGGGTTAAACATCTCATGTTCACTCATCATGTCAAGTCATGTGACTTAACTCCAGTATCACATTTGTGTCATCCACACACACACACACACCAACCAAGTTTGCGAAAAATATCTGGACATAGCACAAGAGCGGTCATCCAACTATCCTTGACCATGGACACGGCTATTCGAATAGTTTTAAACTTTGCAGAGTTGCACACTTTACCCAAGAGACTTGGGGAACTTCTGTGTTGTCCACGACTCGCGGTATATAACATACCCGAGGTAAGCACCAGAACAATGCCTTTCCCCTAGCGATACTAAACAAAGAGTCCACTCGATTGGTACCTAACCCACATGATGTACATCACTCGTAGCATCCATGCAGGGACCAACGGTGTGCCCGGTGCCTGTGAAGACAACGCATGATCGTACATAGCGTTACGACCCCGTATGGAGAGTGACCACGCCAGTCCCACCACTAGTAATACGGGCTCCTTGCCAATACCCACCAAAGTAATCAACAAAGCCCCGTCCCATAAGGGGTATCGTGGTTGCGCATGTAAGGTTGGAGTAACAGTCGCAGCTTACACCAATCTTTTTTCGAAAACCACACACACCCACTTGCTCTGGTACACCACTTCTTTCTCAAGTGGTCACCCAACTCAACATCATCAACCTCGGGCATTAGTGGCACCCGATGAGGTTTACGAAAAGTCTATGAAATCATCTCTTCATTTCCATCACCATGCAAAATCCCGGTCCCACTTGCATAGCATCTACTAGCCTCCTATCTACACCCACCCGCACAACCCTCATTAGGAGGTAGGGTCATGCACGATGCAAGTATCAACAAGAAGTATTAGGGCATCCCACCAAGGTGGACACCACATCACATGATCAAATATAACGAAAGTAAAATGCTATATGAAATGAAAATAAAATGGTTTCTTAACATGGTCAAAGGGCTTCTTGCCTGGCTCTACAAAATCTTCAAGGTCTTCACATGCTTCTCGTCCACTCCGAGCACTTCGTCTACTTCGTCAACTATTGCCAGAAACAACCGCAATAAGCAACACAACAAGCAGAAAATAAAAGTTCTCCATAAATAGGAATTTTATTTTTATGTCACAGTCCTAGCTTAGGCATTGTTTGTCATTGCACAACCATCATGGCATCATATTTGAAATCAATTGAAACCTGAAATGGGGATGATCCATCCCTAGCTCAAATAAAATTCAAATAGGTTAAACTTAAAAATAATTTCAATGAATTAGAAAAGCCTTCAAAAATATTCATTGTCTTTGATAAATATAGGTAAATCCATGTCAGAGAAAAATAGATTTTCAAACGAAGAATATCATTTTAAAATGAGAATCTAATGCTTCTCAAATTGACTAATAAAGCATTATAAATATGATAGATGTCCAAAAATGCCCAAAGTTTTTTGCGGAAGTTTGAAATAATCAAACTATAGTTAATAAAATATGTGGGAATTATTGTTCTCGGTTTCTTGGCCTCACAAAATAAAACAAATATCAGAAGAAAACAAAACAAAAAACCAAATAAAAATAAAAATAGGGGGCTTACCTGAGGCCTGGCAGCCCAGCCGGCCCACATGGCCCGTGCCAGTCGTCCCCACCTCTGCAAGTAGGTAGAGGCGAAGGCAGGCACAACGCGCATGGCCGGGGCGCCATACCTCCTACCTGCTAGCCTCTCTTGAGGAGGGGATTAGGAGCCAAGAGCCGTCCGGATCGGGACGACCCCTCTCCTCTCTTCCCCTCGCTCTGTCTCTTCCCGGACCCGAAGGCCGCCGTGGCCTCCAACCTCCCCTTACCCATCCATCGATCCCACCAGAACTGCCGCATCCCCCTGCTCCCCTTAGCTGAAGAAATCAAGCTGGGAGCACCTTATCGCCTTCACCATCGCCGTTTCCCCACCTCTAGCATCGGATCTTCGTCATGAAATTAGCCACCGTTCGGTCGCCCCCGAGCTAGCTGACCCTCCCATCGACCCCGACGTGAGCCCCTCTTCCTCTCCCCTCTTTTTGCTCTCTTGTGTGCCCCCTAGCTTGCCTCCTCGCTGAAGCCGATGCTCCTCGCCTCCGGTAGCGATGTGACCGCGGCCATAGCCACCACGGCCTGCTCTCGAACTTGCCATGGTGTTCCGGATTCTCCTAGGGAGCCGTAGGTCGCATTAGATGCGCTCCCCATGCCCTGGAGCCCCTGTGCCGTCGGACCCGTTCGGGCGCCGCCGCGGATGGGCTTGATGGCGAGCCCTCCAGTGTTCCCAGGGCCTCTCCCGAGTTCCCCTAGATGCGCACAAGCAAGGGCTACACCCTGGTGCCCTCAGTGCACCAGATGGCCGACGGAAGTGCAAGTCCGGTGAGCCACCGCCGTGTTCCTTGGTCGTCGCCGCCGAAGCTTCTAAAAATTCCATAAAATATGACGCATTAATTGATTTCTATTAATAAAATATGTCAAGAAATTCCATAAAATGTATTAAAACTTCTAAAAATCATAGAAAATAATTTGTAAGTCAGATGAAAATAATTTATATATGAAAAATGATCAGAAAATCCAATGAATCTATTTGTGCCATGATCATGCATGTTTGAACAAGTTAACATCACCAAGTACGACATTTCATGATTAGGGCAATATTGGAAATATCATTTGGAGTTGGGATTCAAATTTTTTTGAATTCCACTTCAACTAACCGGGCTAATTATTCCTGTAGGTCAATTCAGTACCTTAACTTGTGATATCATGCATTATGTTTGTTGCATTGCATTAAATGTGTTCCTTTCTTGTTTGCAGGTGTTTGTTCCCTTTCGGTAGACGATGGTTCTGACGATGTGAACATTGACACTAATGAAGAGAAGTATTATCTTTAGGACTGCAGGCAAGCAAAACCCCTTGAGCATACTGATATGAACCCACTCTCTCGCTCCTACTCTATTTTACTGCATTAGGACAACAACAATTCAGCTGTTACCTGTTCTCGGTAGTTGAACCCGTTCCTTTGCATGACCTATCTTTGCCATAGTAAATAGTTAAAACCACTTAGCATGAGTAGCAACTACTTGAGCCTTGTTGTGCTTACTCATCCATGTTTGCTTATTGTGCCTGCTATGCTTAGAGTCGTGTTGTGTTGGGTTTGATCCATCTGCGTGATGAAACAGAATGGCAATGTTCATGTTCTATTGTGTGAGAGCTAACTATGTGAACAAGATTTGGTAAAGGTAGTGATGAGAGGCCATGTAGGAGTACATGGCAGGTTGTCTCATTGGAACCATCCTTAAGAACTGAGTTCTATGTATGTTATTCAAGATAAGATACTACCGCACATTGGGATACTTAATTGACCCTCTCGGCCTGTTAATCACCTAGACCTCTGTCCAGGAGTTGCAACTAGTTTCTGGTGTTTGTAGGAAAAGTGTTGGCGGCCGTGCTAAGCACTGCCCGACTTGGTGGACTATGATGCGGTATAGGCATAGTGGCATGATGTACCAAGTGGCACCCGAACGGTGGGCTTAGGAACCCTGCACACATCGTTTGAGGCCGTAGCGGAAACTTCGGCCAGACTTCCATGCGGGTTCAGTCTCAAATAGGTGATAAACCTAGACTAGGGTCTTGTGTGATTGACGGTCGTGGCCGACTCCCTCGCTGGGCTTCTGCTTGAAAGTTGTCGAGGTGCCTTTTATGTGCACATAGCGATAAGTGGCGGGATCATGTGTGAAGAAGGATACCCTTGCAGGGTTATGAATCTATTCGAATAGCTGCGTCCTCGGATATGGACTACTTGGAGAACTTATGTGGTTCATAAATAAGTTAAAGTGGATACTCTAAAATACGCAAGATAAGCGTGAGTGCTACGGATGGCCTTCTCGTAGGGAGACGGAAGTCAATCCATAGTGGTGTATTGATTGGTGAATATGTGGACTCGTGTGAGCTATCCCACCTCAAAGAAAGCACTTGTAGTCATAGTACAGGTTAGCCAAGAGTCAAAGCTGGCTTGCTGCAATAAACTCCACAACCCCCTTCATTGATACTGATGCATATGTAGATAGTTCTGATGTAAGTCTTGCTGGGCACCCTTGTACTCACGTTTGGTTAATAATGTTTTTGCAGAGGAGACATCAGTCTTATTAGTGGTACTTATGACGTGAAGTTCGATGTTGATCGGATTAGCTTGGAAATCCCAAACAGAGGTCTGGTTCCTTTGGTAGGATTGATGTAGCTTTTCAGGCTCCTTTAGCCACTTTATAGATGTCTGTACCCAGACATGTTTAACTTTCGCTTGTTGATTGAAAGCTCTGAATGTTGGGTCTTGTGACCCCTGGTTGTAACATCTTATTGTATTGGCTCTTCTGAGCCTTCTCAGTAAATGTTGTATGGTTATATTGTGATGCCATAGTTGTATCTATGCATATCGGGCATGCCGTGCATACGTGTGACATGTAATGGTATGTATGGTATCCGACACCTAGTTGTGGGCTTTAGTAGTACTCTTTACGGGGAAATGCCTCTTTGTGCTTCAACCGAGCCTTGGTAGCTTGCTACTGCTCCGGACACATTGATTGACCGACATGTATCCTTCTTTGGTGTTGTGTCTGTACTTTCGGGGAAATGTCTCGTAGTGTAATGGAGTCCCTGTAGCCTGCTATGACTCGTCTACATGCAGTGATGACATTTATGTCCCACCGCGTAATGGAGTCCTTGTAGCTTAGTATGACTCATCTACAGACGCTAGAGATCGACACCTGCATTGTTGGGTTACGTATGCATGTCCCTGTACGGATGTGCCACTTGGGTTCTACGACTAGTCATGTCGGCCCGGGTTCTTTGACATTTGAATGCTAGCGACACATTCACATACGTGAGTCAAAACACATAAATGGTCCTGACCCAGGTAAGGTGGCAGTCGTGGAGATAACCGTGCATGAGACCGCAAAGTGATGTGATGTGTTTCAGGCTGGATTCTTATGGCTTAGGATCGGGGTCCCGACAACTTTGGTATCAGAGCCTGACTGCATGTAGGATTACCAAGCCAAAATGGTCGAGGTTGAGTGTAGAACTGCTTTAGTTATATAAGGGAATTGATTGTGGAAGGGAATGTAAGGCTCTTTTTTCTCCTTTCCTTGTGTCATTCTAATTCCGAGTCATCCTCTTCTTTGTTCTACGGGGTTTAATAATTAGGCTTCTAATCTATCTATCATGATGACGAGTTACTATGCTGGAGACATATAGGAAAGTTGTTGTCTTCCTGGAACAGTGTCTCCATAAGAATTCAATATGTTGTTGTTAGTTTTGTTGTGTAGGTTGCCTCATATTTCATGCTCGTACAACCGTTATGCTGTCTGAGTTATCCAAGCTTTCTAATTATCTGATGCAATTGCAAAACTCTTTCATCTTGAGTTAATGTCTTTCAGGCCAGACAAAGCACACTAATTGTTGAGTTGAGGTACTATATTACCTCGATGTGTTTGATGAAGGTGTTTAGGAAACCATGTTGTTTTAGTGAACCACCCAATAGTCTAGTTGTGTCTTTTGTTTCCAGTGTGATAATTCTGGCCATCATTATCAAAAGCATGTCGGGATGCTATTAGTCAGTAGGTACTCTATATCTGGGTTCTTGAACCCAAGGATCATTCTGCTCATCCCCGTTGATAGTATTTGCTTGTTCCTTTAGGATATTAGTAACCTTGTTATAGTCTTCAAGGTCCATGGTATATCATTCTTCCAATACCATGAATCAGTTATGGAAGAAGTTCCTCGTAAAAGAAAGAGCACAACATGAGTGTTGTTGATGATTTCTCCATCCCATAGTTGTGACTCTGCCAATTCTTCATTTCTGCATGGATTATTTGGACGAAACATGTTGAACTCCGTTTGACTTATTCAATCCATGCATCTACAACTCAGGAAAAATCAGGTGCTCTTGAGTTGTCCTTCTTCAATTGTATTCTGACCTTTACCTATCAATGGATAGCCAAGGGTATTTCATGCATTGTCTTATCGATGTCGACTATTCTTGTGGTCTGTCAAGCCATTCCATTTCAGAATGACTAGGAGAATCAAACTCCCGTACCTCATCCATTTCTAGGATTGGGTCAAAGCACTTGTATTTCGCGAACTAAAATGCCAATCTAGCTTTTGCTCTGTTCTACCTTGAGGTATTACCCTATTCATGTCAAGAATATCATGAGAACCGCACTCCTTATTATAAAATCTTGATGTAGTGGTACTTCTCCCCATCATCATTCATTTCCCGGTTTTTTATGAAACTAGAACACTGACAAGTGAATCGTGATGTGCATAATCAACACTCCTAGCAACTTTGTTGCTTGGTAGTTAATGGACAATAATCTCACTCTTGGTGTGATGATCATTGAATTGTCATACTAAGAATGAACGTGCTACCTAGTCCATTTTCCATGGTGCACTTTTCGGTAAATGAGTTAGGAGATTGTCAATCCTTCGCTCTATTCATCATATCGTCTCGCCCTAAAAAGTGAGATTCGTTCACGAGCTTAATAACATATTGGTGGTTCGTGGTTTTCCGAATATCTTCTCGGAAGTATCACTAGGCTGACCCCTGACCGCTATGTTGAGTTCGTGATCATGATGGTTTTTTGTATAAATCACATTTCTCCAAGAATCTGTGTTGGATACCCCTTAACTAGTTTGTTAAACTAAACAACAACTTGGAGAGTTGGAAGATAAAAGCTTCGCCTGACTTAGTTCATTGCAGGGGGATGTTTTTGTTGTGGATGTGTGTGTCCAAGAAAGGCAATATTTTCACCGAGAGATCCTTGTGGTCAATTATTGCATGTATCGTCTTATCCAATATTTGATTTGTCTATGGCCTATCATCAAATCAATCTCAAAACCAAAGATCCTCCTAATGTTGTTTTTACTCGTGGATGTATCCCCGAGCATACACCACTATATCCTTTGGTTTGACCAATTCTATCACCTTGTTCTCATAGTTGTGGAATTCCATCTATATGTATACCTCGATGAATTGTTGTTGGGTCCATCGACAACATTTTCATCTGTTCCATGATTCATGATGAACATTAAGCTAGTGTTGGAAACTTTGTAGGTAATATCTTCGTGTCCTGTACATGAAGCATATGCATGGTGTAAGAAGTGACTTACTCTTAGTCCATGGACTTCTGGTGCAAGTTGCCGCCATTAACTTATAAAGGTCGTTTTGTTTTCGATGGAATCGTCCCAAGTTAGTCATGCACGTGCGAAGTATTCTTTGGATTGACAGTCTGATCATCTCCATTCCATATGAAATCCCTAGCACATTAAGCCACTGATTGTCTTGTTAAGGAAAAGAAGTTATGTGCTATCCTGAAGGGCCCAAACGGACTTGCACGGACTTCGCTACCTCCAATGATGGTTCCATCCAGAACTCAGTAGTGTTTTGTTGTAAGATTTCTATGTGGTTACAATTGTCTTGGACAGTGTGTTCACATGTGTCTTGCAATCCAGCTCATGTTTTGGAGTTGGCTTCCGCAGTTCATTTCCTAAGAATCTTGCAACGTCGTCTCTTTGAATTGTGTTGCAACCTTTTACTTTCAAACATGCTGAATCTGCACTATCCTAACACCAACCATATCTGAATCTGAGGAAGATATGATGGTTGGCACGTTTCCCCAAGAATTATAATATTGGTCTCTCTGTAACCCAGCAAAGGGATGTTGTGGTTAACATACCTATCTAGAAGACCTACTATTATAATAATTTGTATCAGCAATTTAGCCACTTCCCCATGAGGTTTTGTATGACTTGCTCTAGAAGTTACTCCTAATGGACCCTTTGAGATCCCAAAGTCTGACCTTTTTACTTGATGTTCTAGATACCAAACATTACCTATAATTGGGTTATGATAATTCATCAAGGAGAACATTAGAAGCGGAGTGCTAAATGTCTCTCGGTCGATCCTCCACATTTCGTTCCCTTGGCATAGCTAAGGTGAAATCTGAGAAAGTGATGTCTTCCGTAGCATCTGCATCCACCATTGTTATTCATCACTCTAGTATGAAGTGTTACCAGAATCCTTGGCATTGATGTTGGTAAAACTTTGATGAATATGGAGATGCTCAAGTTCTTGAGAGCATGCTCAGACACTGGGTTATACTCTCGGTTTTAACCGGAAAATGCCTTTTGTTTACCGAGTTGTTCTATAACTCTAGTTTCCTTTTCGATCTCAGTATGCCATTCTTTGAATTCCTACAAACAATCATTTGCAAATTGCCTTAGGCTGGTATGAAGAGTTTCAATGATCTTTGTATCAAAAGTAATTCTTTTTGTCACTTCAGGGTTAATCCTACGAGTCACCTTCCCTAAGGTGCCCGTTATGGTATGAAGGGCAACTAACTCCATGCTACCTTGAAACCCCGTCACCATCTGCTTTAGCATGGAATTGTTGCCTACCAATTGGATCCCCGTCATCTGCCTCATTCATTGTTCTCGACGTGTGTTTTGTGTCCCAGCTAGAGAGATGTTATTACGTCTCATTCCATGAGTTGGCCATGAGTCGCTCGTTCTTCGTAAAGATCGATTCTTGTAGAGCTTCTATCCTTGTTGTATTCTGTTGGATAAAGATCCCGAAGACAAAGATGTCAAGATCAGCATAATTCAATTAATTAACATCTGTGAGGAGGGCACGTGGACCAAGAAGGTTGTGGTAGTTAGGGTCCCGTCTGTTTTCTTACCCTACGCTTAAATCTCGGGACGAGATTCTTGTTTACTCGGGGTGAGTTGTCACAACCCTAGCTTATGCATTGTCTGTCATTGCATAGCCATCATGGCATCATATTTAAAATCAAATGAACCCTAAAATGGGGATGATCAAACCCTAGCTCAAATAAAATTCAAATAGGTTAAACTTAAAAATAATTTCAATGAATTAGAAATGCCTTAAAAAATGTTCATTGTCTCTGATAAATATTGGTAACTCCACATCAGAGAAAAATAGATTTTCAAACCAAGAATATCATTTTAAAATGAGAATCTAGTGCTACAGAAATCAACTAATAAAGCATTATAAATATGATAGATGTCCAAAAATGCCCAAACCTTTTTGTGGAAGTTTGAAATAATCAAACTATATTTCATAAAATATGTGGGCATTATTGTGCTACATATCTTGGCCTCACAAAATAAAACAAATGTCGGAAGAAAAGAAAACAAAAAACTAAAAAAACTAAAAAATGGGGGCTTACCTAAGGCCTGGTAGCCCAACCGGCCCACCTGGCCCATGCCAGTCATCCCCTACCTCTGCCAGGAGGCAGAGGCGAAGGCAGGCACGACGCACACGGCCCTGGCGCCACGCCTCCTTCTTGCTAGCCTCGTGGGAGGAGGGGATTAGGACCCCAGAGCCATCCAGATCGGGACGACCCCTCTCCTCTCTTCCCCCTCGCTCTGTCTCTTCCCGGCCCAGAAGGCCGCCGTGGCCACTGCTCGCTCCTGCCATGGCCTTCGACCTCCCCTCGCTCAACCATCGAGCCCACCAGAACCGCCACATCCCCCTGCTCCCCTAGCTGAAGAAATCAAGCCGGGAGCGCCTTATCGCCTTCACCGTTGCCGCTTTCCCCCGCCTCGAGCACCGGACCTTCGTCGTCAAATTCGTCGTCGTTCGGTCGCCCCCGAGCTAGCTGACCCTCCCATCGACCCCGACGTGAGACCCTCTTCCTCTCCCCTCTCTTTTTGTTGTCTTGCGCGCCCCTAGCTTGCCTCCCTGTTGAAGCCGATGCTCCTCGCCGCCGGTAGCGATGTGACCATGGCCATAGCCACCACGGCCTGCTCTCGAGCTTGCCATGGTGTTCCGGATGCTCCTACGGAGCCGTAGGTCGCATTAGATGGGCTCCCCGTGCCCTGGAGCCCCTGTGCCGTCGGACCCGTTCGGGAGCTGCCACGGAAGAGCTTGCCAGCGAGCCCTCCGGCGTTCCCAAAGCCTCTCGCGAATTCCCCTAGATGCGCACAGGCATGGGCTACGCCCTGGTGCCCTCAGCGCACCAAATGGCTGCCGGAAGTGCACGTCCGGCGAGCCACCGCTGCATTGTTTGGTCGCCACTGGCGAAGCACCGGCGAGCGTTGTCCGGCCATCCATTAGGCCCTAATTAACTCGCTAATGCCTCCCCCTAAGACCTGATAGTGGGCCCCAGGGTGGGTTAAACCACTGGTCAGCACGGGGATTAACCCCGTGACACTGACGTGTGCGTCCTGGTCGTCAGGTTTGACCTGGACCCGGGGCTGTTGAGCCGCTAACGTAACACTAACGTGATGATGACACATTAATTTATTTTCTATTATTAAAATATTTCAGCAAATTCCAAAAAATGTTGTAAAACTTCTAAAAATCATAGAAAATAATCTGTAAGTCAGATGAAAATAATTTATATATGAAAAATGATTAGAAAAATCCAATGAATCTGTTTGTGCCATGATCATGCATGTTTGAACAAATTAAAATCACCAAGTAGGACATTTCATGATTATGGCAATATTGGAAATATCATTTGGAGTTGGGATTCAAACTTGTTTGAATTCCATTTCAACTAACTTGGCTAATTATTCCTCTAGGTCAATTCAATACCTTAACTTGTCATATCATGCATTATGTTTGTTGCATTGCATTGAATGTGTTCCTTTCTTGTTTGCTGGTGTTTGTTCCCTTTCGGTAGACGATGGTTTTGACGATGTGAACGTTGACACTAATGAAGAGAGGTATTATCTTCTGTACTATTAGGCAAGCAAACCCCCCTAAGCATACTGCTATGAACCCACTCTCTCGCTCCTGCTCTCTTTTACTACATTAGGACAACAACGATTCAACTGTTGCCTGTTCTCAGTAGTTGGACCCATTCCTTTGCATGACCTGTCTTTGCCGTCGTAAATAGTTAAAACCACTTAGCATGAGTAGCAACTGCTTGAGCCTTGTTGTGCTTACTCATCCCTGTTTGCTTACTGCGCCTGCTATGCTTAGAGTCATGTCGTGTTGGGTTTGATCCATCTTGGTGTTGACTCAGAATGTCAATGTTCATGATCTACTATGTGAGAGCTGTCTGTCAACACGATTTGGTAAAGGTAGCGATGAGAGGATATGTAGGAGTACATGGCGGGTTATCTCCTTGGGACCGTCCTTACAAACTGAGTTCTGTGTATGTTATCGAAGACAAGATACTACCGCACATTGGGATACTTAATTGACCCTCTTGGCCTATTAATCACCTAGACCTCTGTCCAGGAGTTGCAACTAGTTTCTGGTGTTTGTAGGAAAAGTGTTGGCGTCCGTGCATAGCGCTGCCCGACGGGGTGGACTATGATGCGGTATAGGCACAGTGGCATGGTTAACCAAGTGGCACCCGAACGATGGGCTTGGGAACCCTACGCACATCGTTTGAGGCCGTAGCAGAAACTTCGGCTGGACTTCAGTGCGGGTTCAATCTCAAATAGGCGATAAACCTGGACTAGGGTGTTGTGTGATTGACGGTTGTGGCCGACTCCCTCGCTGGGCTTCTGCTTGAAGGTTGCCGGGGTTCCTTTTATGTGCACATAGCGATAAGTGGTGGGACCTTGTGTGAAGAAGTACACCCCTGCAGGGTTATGAATCTATTCGAATAGCCGCATCCTCAGATATGGTCTACTTGGAGAACTTATGTGGTTCATAGATAAGTTGAAGTGGATACTCTAAAATACGCAAGATAAGCGCGAGTGCTATGGATGGCCTTCTCCTAGGGAGACGGAAGTGGATCCATAGTGGTGTATTGATTGGTTAATATGTTGACTTGTGTGAGCTATCCCACCTCAAAGAAAGCACTTCTTGTCATAGTACAGGTTACCCAAGAGTCAAAGCTAGCTTGCCGCAATAAACTCCACAACCCCCTTCATTGATACTGATGCATATGTAGATAGTTCTGATGTAAGTCTTGCTGAGTACCCTTGTACTCATGTTTGCTTAATTATGTTTTTGTGGAGGAGGTGTCAGTCTCATTAGTGGTACTTATGACGTGAAGTTCGATGTTGACCGGATTAGCTTGGAAATCCCAGACAGAGGTCTGGTTCCTTTGGTATGGTCGATGTAGCTTTTCAGGCTCCTTTAGCCACTTTATAGATGTATGTATGCAGACATCTATAACTTCCGCTTGTTTGACTGACTGCTTTGAATGTTGGGTCTTGTGACCCCTGTTTGTAAAATCTTATTGTATTGGCTCTTCCGAGCCTTGTGAGTAAAACTTGTAATGTTTTATGGTTATCCTGTGATGCCATAGTTGTCTCTATGCATATCGGGCATGTCGTGCGTACGTGTGGCATGCAATGGTATGTATGGGATCCGACACCTAGTTGTGTGACTTTAGTAGTACTCTTGACGGGGAAATGCCTCTTTGTGCTTCCACCGAGCCTTGGTAGCCTGCTACTGCTCCGGACACATTGATTGACCGACATGTATCCTTCTTTGCTGCTGTGTTTGTCCCTTCGGGGAAATGTCTCGCAGTGTAATGGAGTCCCTATAGCCTGCTTCGACTCATCTACATACAATGATGACATTTATGTCCCATGGCATAATGGAGTCCTTGTAGCTTGCTATGACTCGTCTACACACGCTAGATATCGACACTTGCATTGCTGGGTTACGTATGCCTGTCCCTGTGCGGATGTGCCACTTGGGTTCTACGACTAGCCATGTCGGCCCGGGTTCTTTGACATTTGAACGATAGCCACACATTCACATACGTGAGTCAAAAGATGCACACGGTCCCGACCTAGGTAAGGTGGCAGCCGTGGAGATAACCGTGCGTGAGACCTTAAAGTGATGTGATGTGTTACAGGCAGGATTCTTATGGCTTAGGATCAGGGTCCCGACATTTTATTGGATATTTCTGGTCATAATAAGAATAACCAAGGAGGTCTTAATGGATGTGTGTCAAGGGGAGTTTTGAATGGTGGTAATGAAGGAAACGATGATGCTATAAGATGTCTACAGATTTTTTTGTAAAAAGGAGTATATGGTCCCAACAAATAGGGCATGATTTTACAAATATTTTGGAAATGGTTTCATTGGGTTCGGAGTACTGATGATTTCCCTATGAATTTCTTAAGATGGAATAAAGGGAAAATGGTCCATTCATTGGATCCAACACAATAGGTGCATGGTAAAAATTTTCAACATGGCTATACAATTAGGACATGACATTTAGATCTTCTAGAAATTTGAATAACTCCATTTGGAGTTGATTTGAATCCATAATGGATTTTACAAGCGGGGCATATCATAGTTCAAATTCAGACTTGAATTTGTACTCGACATATACTTTTGTAGGAAAAATGTGTAGATAACACTTTTGTATATAAAATGATTTTAGGAATTTGTAGAAACTTGAATCACCAAATTTGGATGTCATATGAATTATATATGAACTTCTTTATCTCTCTGCAAAAGGAAAAGGATAGAAATTTACCCAGATGGGCTTAAGCTAAGCAGGGAGAGCAGCCTAGTGCGGCAGCTCACTAGGCCTGGCCAAGTTCCTCGCGCGTGCCAGCAGACGTGCCATGCCGAAGGCGCCCTAAGGGGAATGTGCCATCCTTAAGCGAAGGCGGCCCCTGGTGTTTCCCATCTCCACTTAAAGGCCAGGCCCACCCATCAGGATTGCTGGCCGGCCGACCGGAGGGGCCTAGTGGCAGACGGGGCCATTTTCAAGCTCTCGCCATGGGAGAGGCGGGGAGGTTCGGCGGTGGTCGCTGGTGCTACCGGCCACCATTTTCTCTGGTTCGACCTGCGTCGGGCTCAGCAAACCGAATCGCACCCCCCTGGGGGGACTATGGGGCACAGGTAGGGCGAGGATGAGTGTGGCACCGACCAAGGCGGAGGGCGACGTCGTCTAAGATTGGGACGGTGTCATGAGCACTTGAGAGAGGGAATGGATAGCGAGGGAAGCTAGTGGTGATGCAGGATGGTGCCCTGGAGCATACCAGAGGAGTAGGGGAGACTGGGCCGTGTCAATTTAGCCAAGGCGGTGGCGGCACCATGGCAGCCATAGGAGGAGGAGGAGGGCACGAGGCGATCTTGAGTTGGTTCCGGAGGTCCATGGGAGGGAGGAGAGGCGAGAGAGATCTGGAGGGGGGTTCGGGGGGTGTCTTTTATAGGGAGGGTGATAGCGCACCGTGGGCTCGTGCGCCGGCCCGCCCACGATCGTCGCTGGAGGACACAGGAGCCCGGAAGAGCGCGTTCGGGCATTGGTGGAGCTAGTCCATGACACAGGGGAGAGAGAGGGGGCATCCTCAGGAGCTCGCACGTGCGAGGCAGGCCACTGGCCGAGCAGAGTGGCGGCAGGCACGTGAGACATAGGAGAGAGGAGGTCAAGGGAGGAGGGGCCCGACACTCTGCCGTGTCGTGGACGTCAAGGCGGTCTCGGGGGACAGCACCATGAGGCCCAAGGCTGTCGGGAGCCTTTGATTGGGCAAGGACAAATGGCAGAGCATTGTTTTTGCATGCCCACGACGTAGTCATGTAACATCCCAAAATTCCATTTCGGAATGTTATGAAATATAGCTATGCATCCATCATCATCATTGTTTGAATACATGTATAATTGAAATGCTTCTTCTGACTTTCTGAAAGCCCTTTCTATTTTTCCCTAACTTGCTTTCACCTATTTGAAATATTGGTTAAAAGTTCAAATAAGAGGGGAGAAACATGACACTCCACACCAGGGTCATCTTGGTGATATATTTGAACAATAATAACCAGGAGTTATTTTGTAAATATTTGCAAAAAAGGATTTAAAAACAATTAGGCAATTTCTGAAAATATTATTTTTTCAAAGTGTTCAAATGACAGAATAGAAATGTTCATTAAATAGAATTTATTATTCTGTTAATTTTGATATATAATACCCCTATATTTATAAAAGGTTTGAATGTTTTAAAAGCTTTTGAATATCTCTGGAAAATCATCAAAGGAAAAACGGTAACGGTTAGTATTAAACGGGCCGGCCCACAGCAGTTATTCGCGAATTTATTACCGGCCGGCCGACCGACGCGCAACGGACGCGCTCCCTCTCGCTGACACCGGGCCCCACCCCGACCGACCGTTAGCCCGAACGGTCATCTCTCTCCTCCCCCGCACGCGCCGACGACCTCGCCGGCCGTTTCCTCCCCCTACCGGATCTCTCTCCTCTCTCCTCCCCCGCACCCCCCGAGCACCCTATAAGTAGCGCTGCCCCTACTCTCTCCGTTCACCCCCGAGCCCCCTCTCTCCCTCGCTGAGGCGCTACGCAATTGCTCGCCAGAGTTGCGCCACCACCGGAGCTCCCCTACGTCGTAGCCATCGCCCCGGTCGTCCTCGCCCCTCCCCGACGCCTCCGTTCGACGCCGGAGGGCCGCCGCTGTCACCCGACCCCCTTTGCTGCCTTCCCCGACCACCAGAGCCACCTCCGGCGAATTCCTCGACCCCTGGCCGCCGCCTCCATCACCGGAGTTCTTCCTCCCCACCGGTAAGTCGCCGTCGACACTCCCCCTCCCTCCGATCCTAATCCTACGGCTCGGATTAGAACATTAAAACGGCGAACCGTTTTCTCCTTGGCCTCGGTCGCCCGCTCAAAACTAACTAACGCACGCGCTAGCCAGCCAGTAGAATCGCGCCACGTCACCCCTGGCCGTCCGTTAGATTTAGTCTTTTTTCTGATTTCTTTTAGTAAACAGAACCTATTCTAAATTTGTTTTAGCTATATCTTTTAATCTATTTAGTGTTTTGAGTTGATTCTTTTTGCAATAGCTCACATTTTTCATGTAGTTTCACCCTGTACTTTTAAATTTCAAATTTGAACTATAAAATTTGAATTTAATCAAAATTTCTCAAAATCTTCAAATCTGAATAACTAGAGTTTGAAAATAGATTTTGATATGAATATTTTTGCTACTGTTTGGTATTAGTTAGGGCTATCTCCATATTTAGTTTGAAGATTTTTAGGATGAATTTGATTAATGTTTTAACCAAAAACAGAATCTGCCTAGTATTATAATATAGTTTTATATACTTAGTTTTAATTAGTTTAAATTTAGATTTAGTTTTAATTTGTTTAGTAGGTTCTGTTGATTATACATCTAGTGTTTTACTTATTGTTTATAAAAATATAAAATTGTTTAGTTTATTTCCTTGTTAATATAGGAATCACAATTTCTTTTCAAATAGGTTTATTTTGATTAAAACAACTAGTTTAGTAATAGATTCTTTTAATAGAGTTTTACATAATTTAATTCTGTTTTCTAAGACAAGTTTATTTGTAAATTCTTTTCTGTTAAGAACATGTTTTGTTAATAAATAGTAAGTTTTGTTTTTCTCTTTTGATAGTAAAACTATAGTTGATTCATATAGTGTTTATCAAAACTTTTACAAACTTTACAAAAGTTTTCTCAACAAACTTAAATTGATTTTCTTCTGTTTATTAATAAAAATATTTTATTGTTTCCTTGCTTTTAACAATTGTTTTGTTATTTCAAAATTGTTTTATTATGTAGTAGTGTTGTATCAATCATCTCCTAGTAAACAAAACTTTGTGTGTTTTCCCTACTTGTGATTTGTGCATTGTTTTGTCTTGACTGTTTACTAGTTCTTGATTGATGTTTGTGGGTTACAATATTCTGTTGTATGCTTATTGAGTGCTTGTTTGCTTCGTTAGATTATCCGGAGTGCGAAGCTTGTAACTTAGAGTCCCACGAGTACGAAGATCATCAATCAGGCAAGTCACTTTGATCATGATTACCCATGTTTTATATGCATTAGTTCTACCATCTCCCCAAATTGCATGCGATATAGGTTAGTTGGAAACTTGGTTACTTTGTAGTAGTATCATGTGGTAGGTACCCCCTCAAACTCTTTGACACATTGGCCCCGGGATACGTTGTTTTACTTTTTGCTATGCTATTAGTAGACGGGGTTGGTTGTGTGATTCATGAGAGTTGAGAGAGTTAATAATTTCAAGACCTACCTAATGATCATGATTTAAGACTCCGAGTTTTCAACATACCTCTGGGTGGATGATGGTTGAACGGCACCCTAGAGAAACCAGTGGATTTGCCTAGGTGATGCTGGAGATGGCCAGTATTCACGTGGAAAGGTCCACCCAGGCACAAAGAGATGGATGGATGCTTTAAAACCCAAGGCTTACCTGCACAGCCACAAGTCATTATGGGCTCTGGCTTGGTTGGATATCGTGGTGACCCTGGACAGGCGGTGCTACGAGAGGTAGAAGAACAGTAGGAAAGGATGGGCACCGACAGAGTCGCAGGGAAACCCTTTGGAAGACCATGTTTTGGTCATCCGTTTCTCAAACACTCTGAAGTGCGAGAAATCAAACGGAGGCGACCAAATCTTGTGGGGAACGTGTGCAAAACTCTGCAGAGTACTCAAACCTAATCGATTAGCCATGTCCACGGTCATGGACGACTTGAGCCAAAGGAACTGAAACATTCGGAATTCTCAACACAAGTAATATGATGATGTGGGTATTTAACAATTGGGTATGAGAATTGGTTGGTGGAACCATCTCATTAATCAACCAACTTAGTAATATTTTTGCTTATCCCTCTCTTGATGTAGGAAAAACTTGGCTTTACGCAAAAACTTACCAACCCACCTGCCATATAAGCATATAGACTAGATGATTATCCTTTCACCCCTCTCTTGTGACTTTGCCGGCATATTCCATATGCTGACCTACATGGCTACAACGTATCATGTTGCAGAGTACTTTTCCGACCAGGAGTGAGGACACGTTCTATGCTCAGTGAGATGCCCTTGGAGTCAGATGGACTCATCTACCTTCGACGCTTCCGAAAGATTTAGATATTCTCATGAGTTGGCTTTCAGCCACTTTATTGTAATTTTTATTGTAATAAAGGACTCGATATGAGATTTCGATTAATATAATGTTGTGTGATTTCCCTTTGATATATACATTGATGTACCGTGTGTGTACTTGCATGATCTTGGGATGGTACGGAAACACCGGAGATTCGACCTGAAAGTCACCATGCCAAGAAACATCTGAGGCATCATTTTGGGAGGCCAAGATTGTCTGGTGTATGGGGCACGCACGCAGGAGAGCACTGGTGGATTCTCAAGGCAAATGAAGCTTGTTAGATGGGTTTTTTACTGGGGGTACAGTTGCAGCAGAAACCTTGGGGCTTAGAAAAAGAGTTTCTACTATGGTCCACTTGGCACAACACTATGTCTAGTGTTCTCAAGCATGGAAGACTATATTTACACCAAGTTTCAGATCAGGAGATGAATGGGCAAGGTACTTGTGGTACAAAGCCACTATTTCTGCCATAATGGAGGTTTAGATGAACTGCTCATATTTTCCATGTGAGCATGCCATCTTTGGGCTGGGATTATGCATCAGTATGCATATGATGTTGTGGCAAAGTTTGGGGGCATTGGCTTGAACATACTAGTGAGGGAGGGGAAAAATAGGCCTTTCCATGGTAAAAAGAGAGGGAGAAGAGAGAATTACTCCCCTATAATTGATCAGAGGCCATGGGAAGGTTACTAGAGGTAAATTGGGGTTAGAATATACTATTGTAAAAAGTTGGGGGCAAGGGGAATATTTTTGGGCCCACTTTGCTTGCCCACAAGTTCATGGTTGAAGGTGTTTGATGCTGTCCTAGGTTATCTAGGGGTATCCAATGGTCCTGACATTTACCAGGGTCAAATGAAAAGTCTATTTTGGTCATGATCACAAGTTTTGAGCCCAAATGAGGTAAGTTGATAACACAAACTTGGTAAAACCTAAAAATCAACAGAATCATGTTTTTGTAGATCTGGGCTTGCTAAATTAATCTTTTAAATGCCCCACTTGGTGTAGTAGCATTATTTGGGGATTAGAACGTTAGTTTTGGCTCAATAGGACCAACTTCACAATGTAAAGTTGTTTAATACTGATTCTGGATAGAGCGGGTTTTGTTTTGGTGAACCAAAACAATTGGGATTGAGATGAAACTTGTCAAGATGACCACATATATCATATGTGACATTCTAGAATTTTCCTGGATTTATTTGAGAATATTTCTTATAGAAATATTTCAAATGCTTGAAATAGGCAGAAATGGTTTTGAAGGGGTTTGTCCATTATTTTGAACATGACCATGTGTTTAAACTCTTATATATGGACAATATATGTCCACTGAGTTTTCCTAAAATTTTCGCAAATATTTTTAAAGCATTTAAATAATTTTCCCTATAAAAGATCATTTCTGGCCTTAAGAAAAAGCCTTTAAATAAAATAGTAAAATAATCTTCCAAAAATAATATTTGGTGGTTTTAGGAAGTCTTATTTATATTGGGTTTCAAATAAAGCATTTGGGGAAAATGATCCACCCAATTTGGGGACTTGCAGCGCAAATCTCAAATCAAGGGGTTTTGAAAACCTTATTTAAATAAATTCTTTTTGGCCAAAATAATTTTTTGTAAAAATATTTTTAAGTCCTATTCATATGGCATGATCATTGGACAAGAGTTGGGATCAAGGAAAGGAGTTCTTGATGGTAGGAGGATGTTTTATGGATTATAGAGCACTAGCAAGCAATCAGACAAGCAAGCAAATAACACACAAGTCAAGTATTCAAATGCACACAAAAAGTTTTAATTGGCCCTAATTTCGGAGTAATGTTAACTTAGTCATGAGGCAAATCACAGGGTGTGACAGGTAGGGAGATGTGCAGGACTAGGACATGTAGACGCAGAGCGCCAATAGAGCTCCTAACTCACCTCAATCACAAGATGAAGAAGCCGGCCGAGCGAACAGACCCTCCGAGCGCCACAGTCACGCCTACGCAACCCGAAATCCTACCGCGGGCTAGTCGATCAAAGTATCCCAATTGCAATTGAAAGGCAACTCCAATTGATAGAATGGAGAAGGTATTGATAAAGAGGGGCAGGCGCCTGAATGCGTTACACGCCCACATGGCCTCCCTTAGTCTTGGATTGCATGTACAAAAGAAGAGGAGGAGAAAGAAAGTGAAAATCCGCACGGGGGCTGTCGCCTAGGGGACCCTGATTACTGCGCATCGATGCTCAGTCGATGTCCTCCTCCTCCTTCACGGCACCGTGGAAGCGCATCGGGACGGACGCCCCAGGAGCGGAAGAGCGGCATTTAGGATCGAAAGTAGGTCTAGAGGGGGGTGATTAGACTAGTTGACCAAATAAAACTATAATTTTTCCCAATTTTAATTCTTTGCAAGTTTTATCATTCATAGCATGTCAACTACACTCTACACATGCATGTCTAAGAGTATCGCAGCGAAAAGTAAAGACATTGCACATCTAAGTAAAGAGATGGGATACGAAGATCAAACGCAATTGTAGACACTATGATTTTTTCCGTGGTTCCGAGAGGTGGTTCTAATGTACATCCACGTTCATGGAGTCTTCAACCCACGGAGGGTAATGATCATGAGAGTCCACGGAAGGTTTCACAAAGAAGCAACCTTGACTATACCATGATGGCCTACGTCCACGGAGGACTAGCCTTACTCGGGGTAGATCTTCATGAAGTAGGCGATCTCTTTGCCCTTACAAACTTCTTGGTTCACTCCACAACACGAAGTAGGAGGCTCCCAAGCGACACCTGACCAATCTAGGAGGCACCACCCTCCAAAAGGTAATAGGCTCGGTAATGACGATGAACTCCTTGCTCTTGTGCTTCAACATGATAGACTCCTCAACACACAATCACTCTCTCACAGATTTGGCTTGGTAGAAGAGATGGTATTGGTGGAAAACAACTTGGGGAGGCTATAAATCAAGATCCATATGGTTGGAGTGGAAGATCTTGATCTGAACACAAGGGTAGGTGGTTCTCTCTCAGAAAATCTGATAGGATAGGTATGGAATAGTTATGAGTGCTTCTCCATCGAGTGGGTGGTGGTTGAGGGGTATATATAGGCATCCCCAAATACCCAACCATTACACACAAGAAGTTAGACTCAATGCCACTGATGTGTTAATCTCGGTGGTACCAAAGTGACCAAAATGTGGCAACTTTTGAATCTCGGTGAGACCGGTATAGGAATCTCGGTTGCACCGAAAAGGTGACCAATGGTCAGAATAGCCAAACTCGGTGACGCTGATTCAACATTCTTGGACGGACCGAAAATGTGAACTTGCATAACAGAAACTTGGCAGCCCAACTCGATGGCACCGAAAGCAGTATTGGCTGCACAGAAGGATTAGGGTTTGGCTGAGTCTTTCTAGGGTTTGGAATCGGTGGCACCAGGTGGGAATGTTGGTTGCACCGATTTTAAATGTTTGGCTATAGATAGACTTTACTAGGAGAGTTTGTGGATGTTTTGGTGACTATCACTTGTGCACGTATGAGCATTTTGTTCACCAACAAAACTTTACCCCCTTTTAATAGTATTGGCTTTCCTATGGACTCAAAGTGATTTCTCACAAATGTAAAATGTAGAGATCTCTTACTTGAAGCTTGGCAACCTATTTCCTTGCATCTTGGGGTAATTCCACATTCCTTTTGCCATCCCTATCATTGAACTTTCTTGAAATATACTTGGTGGAAACATTAGTTCAATGACTTATGTGCTGTTATTAATTACCAAAACCACCAAGAGAGCAAATGTGCTTTCAATCTCCCCCTTTTTGGTAATTGATGACAACATATAGATCAAAGCTTCGACACAGATATAATCAATGAATATAATCGTCGCTTTGATAAGTATGTGATAAGCAGGAGATCCCGCTAAATTTGTTCATTATTTTAAATTTGCATTTGAATGAAATGCACAATCGATTAGGTACATGGGTCACTTATTACATGTCACATACCACTTGCTGGTGTGCAAGAATATTTAGGATGAACACCATAGCACAACACAATCAAGCAAAAATGAATGATCATCACATAAGCATTAAGATGATAGGAAATAGTAGCATCACACATTAAAACGTATGATTAAGCATCATCAAATGTGTATCACAAGCAATCAAAAGCAATTGCTTTTGAAAAGCAACAACACCAAACGCTCACTCACTCGAAGCCCAAAGATCTATATGCACTTCTTCCCCTTTGGCAACAAGTTACCAAAAAGTTCAAAGGCATATATCTAAGCATTCTTCGGATGATCTCCTCCGGTTGTTGATGAAGGAATCGAGAGAACAGTGTCGGCAAAGATTTCTGCAGATGTCGTAGATGGAGCTAGAGTGGATACTGGAGGAACTATAACTGATGGAGGAGGAGCTGAAGTGATAGTAGCAGGAGCTGATGAAGAGGGCCTCAAGTCTGGAGCATGCACTATGGTTGATCTAGCCTGAGTAGTGAGCTATGTGCTTGTCCTGAGAGGTGATTCATCCTCCTCATCATCATCATCTAAAGAAGCGGAAGAAACCTGAGGGATGTGCACTGAGTCAACTTCCTTCTGAAGCTTTATGACTGTCTTAGTCACCTTGTCCACCTTATCATTTAAAGTCTTAATCCTAGTTTCAAAGTTCCTCACAAGACTATTCTGGTTGTCAAGAATCCCCTTAATATCCTTTTGCATGCTCTAAACTGATGAGATCAAAAGATCCATTCGCTCATTTCTGGATCTAGGGACTTGAGCAATAGTGGCTCGAACTGCCTCTACCTCTACCTGAGCTATAGTTGAAGTGGGATGATCTGGGTCCATCACCACAATTATTCTCAAGCTCTGGCTGTAGGGGCAAATGTGGACAATCTAGAACAAAGATGTCCTTTTCCAATTGAGAGTTGATAAGCATCTGGAGGTAGGGTGCATAGCAGCAAGAGTGCCTCTAATCAGCTACAACCCTCTTAACTATCTCAACAATTAAGTCCATAACTCTAATCCTGGTGTGACTGTCAAGGTGGATGAACATGTTGCTGGAGTAGCCTCGAATCATCTTGTCATCTCCTAACTTGGGCATGAAGGTATGCCTTAGAATGGTGTTCATGGTGCGGAGGCCAGCTTGCAGATAGTAGATGGATCCTAGCTTGTGAGATAGCACTTTGTCTATAGGGATAGGAGTATACGTATCCTTCATGGCATTGTGGCTTGCCTTGGATTCTGAGTATACATCCAAGTCACCATCCTAAACCTCTGGAACTCCTAAAAGTGCATCCCATTCCTCAACAATGGATTCATACCTTGCTCCTTCATTCATCCATACAATCCTACCATCTCCACAGAGATGTGCAGTGGAGTAGAATTGCATGATCATCTCATCATTCCATGTAGTAAGATCTCTGCCAATGAACTTGGAACATAGTCCTCATTCTCCTTAATGAATTTCCAATCAACATATCTCATATCACTAACTGCTCGGCTCTTGTCTAGCAGCACTATCTCATAGAAGTCCTGCTGCTCCTTGGTATAGAATATGTAATCTACAATAGTCTTCTTCCTCTAGGCGTATGGATCAACGGCTCTCGATGCCCTCAATCCCGAGTCTTTCCTTTTCTTCATATCTTCCGCAACTAGGTGGCTAACATCATGTACTGAAAGATGTGGTCTGAGCTTCATCAAGGTAGTCAAGTCATCATCATCTTCAACTCTGGAAGCAGTTCCCTTGTTCTTTTCAGAAGCTAGAATCTACCTAGATGTCCTCTTAGGCTTCTCAACAGCAGCCTTCTTTGATTTGGTGCTCTTGGATGTGCCAGTCTTTGACATAGCATCAACCATAACTTCTTGGCCTTCTTCTTGGGAGGAGCCTTTGCAACATGTTCTTCCTCCTCTTCCTCGGCAACAGCACAAGCAGCACTCTTTGGATCTTCATACATGGATGTAGGCCTGCCAATCACATGAATAATCCTCTTTCTGTCTTTCTTCTTAGGCATAGACTACCTTGGGAGATCAATGGTTACTATAGCCCTAGCACTCTCATGTGCTTTGATAGTTTCTGAGTTAGCATAGATCTTGCTGACAACTCTCCTGGAAGAAGTGGCTTCAGTAGCAGACTTCTTAGTAGCTTTCTCTTACTTCATGGCAATAATCTCCTCAGGGACAAAGTCTAAATCCTCCTCATCGGAATTCAGCTTCTTTCTAGTCCTTGTAGCAGCTTTGGACAACCCATGAGAGCTGGGGGGTGCCTGGATCTGAAAATGAATTAAACTCTGGGCTGGTGTCTGAACCCATCTCAACAACCTGCTTTGGCAAATTCTGACTGTCCTCAGCATCTGACATACTGACCTTATGAATAGAGTATAGAAGAGCAGAAGAAGATGAGTCATCACAAAATGAGGCTGGTTTTCAAAAGTTTGAACAATAGATTTTCAAAGTTTCGCATTCTGTCAACTGAATATCAGTATAGCCGAAGTAAAATTTTCAGTGCTACCGAGACAGACTATCCCTCTTAACAGAAACTTGGCACTCTTTACGGTGAGACCGAAAACAAGTACTCGGTTCCACCAAGACAGCTCTTAGAAACATAGAAAGACAGATCGGTGAGACTGATTTGTTTGCTTAGGTTCCACCGAGTTCCATCGGGCGGAAGGCAAACCCTAGAAAATCTAACATTCGCTAGACTATAGGAATTTCTTATGGATAGGAATACATGCAATGGGTGGTTTATAGATAAAATCAAATGCAATGCGCAAGAATCGAACGAGGAGCGCAAAGTAGGTCGAATCTGTACCCTAATTGGGCGACGGATCTAATACGATGGTGACGATGGAGAGGATTTCGTCGCCGGTGGTGATTCCCAGCAGCAGAGGAGCACAGGGAGACAAGGGCGGTGACCAGGGGTCTCAAAAGCGGTAGCTTAGGGTTCTGAGGCACGATGGTTTGAGGATCAAATTGAAAGCATCGGGGTCCACAGTATTTACAGCCACCACTGCGGGTGACACCGATTCTAATTTTTCGGTGTCACCGAGTTCCTCAACTATCAGTTGACAGGGAAACTCGGTGTAACCGAGAAGATGGAATCGGTGGTACCGAGATTGAAAACCGGATCAACCCTAGTCATTTGGTGAGACCAAGATTTTGGGGTTGGTTCCACCAAGATGCACTTGGGAGATTTTAATGGTCAGTCCTTGTCGATACGGAACTCCGAGTGCTCCACACACAGAGGGATCGAAAAGAACTTGTTCAAATTTTGTGATGCAGCATAAATAGAGTATGAGGTGAGAAAGCATAGATAGCTAAAGAGTGGTCCTAGGCATTCTTGTCCATCCAATTGGCAAAAGATAAATCAAAGACCAAATAGCAACAATTGGATGTCCTCGAATGGGTAAATAAATGCATACCAACATGCTCACACAATAAGATGTCAAATGAAGTCATGACAAACATGCACAAACACTCTAGCATCTAACAAGCACTTGGGCGATGACGAAGTCATCAATATATGAGTATTTTGACTTAGGATCCAAGTAACATCCCCCCATATACGAGGTCATACTCATCGTTTAAGCACAAGTGGGGTTACCACTTTTACATAAAGCATTTAATGTTGTCACATACTAAGAGATGCTTTGATTCAAGTCTTAGATTAAAGCTCCCCCTTGATGTAACATCCCCCCATAAGAGGGATAAAATAACCTTGGGTGTTGTCGATGAAGACTTCATGTTGGCGAGGTACTGATGGATGCTCAAAGTTGTTGAAGATCACCAAGAGTTGGGAGCATCTTGTTGTTTCCTTACTATTCTCACCTACACGGGTTAGTCCAACACAAACAAACAAATACAAGGATATCTATGGACATGGAGTGCAAAGCATGTGTGATGATGTCCATTGATTTGTTGATTACCTTGTCCCTTGCTTACCTTTGAGGGAATGTGTGACTCCTTGAACTATTGCATAGGGTTGATGTTGATTGCAAATAGATCTTGAATGTGAGTGAATTTCATTGGCAGAGTCAACCCTCAAGAGCTTTCTATTTCTTCTTCTTGGGGACACACATCAAGTTGATGGGGATCCTTGGTGTTGAAGTATCACTTGTAGAAGTTGAGCTTGTAGTAGCCTTGGGAACCCACTTCACCAAACCTTGGGATTCATGTTCATAAGAGTCAAAGTCCTCTTGAAGCTTGTTCTTGCCCTTGAGCTTAGTGTCTTGTGGTGGAAGGTCATCTTGAGCTTTTGTTTCCTTGGGATGAGTATTTTCATACTTCTCCTTTTGAGGAACAAACTTGGGATTGGGGTATTGACCTTCTTCCCACTCGTATCCATTAGCGTTGAAGAACCCAACTACATGATTCTTCCGGTATCCTCCATGCTTTTGTACAGTCTCCTCAAATTGTTTGCACCTGACAAGACTCTTCTAGATACCTTTCTCTATAATTCCTTTCAATAAATCATTTTCTTGCTCAAGTCTAACTTGGCTAGGAGAATCATCATTAGTGGAATCAATAGAACTACTAGGAGCAACATCATTGGGTTTAGCATTTTTATTGCTGCTACTAGATGAAGAACCTTTCTTTCCTTTGTTACTAGCTTGCTTAGATTTAACTTGTGGCATGAATGTAGACAATAGTAGTCGTTTGGCAAGATAAGATGAAGTGTTCTTTCGGAGATCATTATTGATAGCTTTAAGGAACTCATGCTCTTGCTCCAAATTGAGCTTCTCGAAGCGTAGCTTCTCATGTGTCCTTACAAGCTCTCTATGATCTTCGAGAGTATATCCATGGGCTAACTTAAGAGTGTTAAGTTCTTTAGTGAATTCTTCTATTTTCATCTTATCATCATCAATGACCAATCTTGACTAGCATGAGAAATATCAAGTTATCAACATCACTAGTTTTATAACATAGCAAGTCATCATCATAAACCAAATCATCTTCACACTATTGAAATCAAGATATTCGGGGTGTGATACCTTGGGGCCTTATACGTCTCCAACGATAGTTTTCCAAACTCTTTTGCCCTTTTTTGGACTCTAATTTGTATGATTTGAATTGAACTAACCCGTTCTAACGTTGTTTTCAGCAGAATTTCCTTGGTGTTATTTTTGTGCAGATATAGAAGTTCTCGGATCGTCCTAAAAATTTATGGAGAATATTTTTGGAATTAATAAAAAATACTAGCGCAAGAATTGACCAGAGGGGGGCCACCAGCAGGCCACAAGCCTGCTAGCCGCGGCCACGGCCGTGGCCGTGTCGAGCAGGCTTGTGGGCGCCTCGTGGCTCCTGCGACCTCCTCTCCAGCTCCATATAACCCTATTCGTCGAGAAAAAACCCAGAGAGAAGAGTTCATCGCGTTTCATGATATAGAGCCCTTGCCATCGTCAGTTCTTCCTCGGGAGACCAGATCTAGAGTCCGTTTTGGGCTCCGGAGAGGGGAAATCTACGCCTTCGTCATCACCAAGCGTCCTTCATCACCAATTCCATGATGCTTGCCACCGTTCGTGAGTAATCTCATCGTTGGCATGTCGTACGATGATGAGTTGGATGATATTTATAATGTAATCGAGTTAATTTGGTTAGGGTTTGATCCCTATTATCCAATATATTCTGAGATTGATGTTGCTATGACTTTGCTATGATTAATGCTTGTCACTAGGGCTCGAGTGCCATGATTTGAGATCTGAACCTATTATGTTTTCATGAATATATGTGTGTTCTTTATCCTATCTTGCAAGTTGTAGACACCTATTATGAGTTATGATCCGCATCCCCCAGGGTGACAATAACTGGGATTCTTTCCGATGATTACCGTAGTTTCAGGAGTTCATGTATTCACTAAGTGCTAATGCTTTGGTCTAGTTCTCTATTAAAAGGAGGCCTTAATATCCCTTAGTTTCCAATAGGACCCTGCTGCCACGGGAGGGTAGGACAAAAATGTCACGCAAGTTCTTTTCCATAAGCACGTATGACTATATATGGAATACATGGCTACATTACATTGATGAATTGGAGCTAGTTCTGTGTCACCCTATGTTACAACTGTTTCATGAAGAATGCCATCCGACATAAATATCCATCACTGATCCATTGCCTACGAGCTTTCCATATATTGATCTTCATTTAGTTACTTTTCCGTTGCTGATGTTACAATCACTACAAATCTTCTACTATCACTTTGCCACCATTACCATTAATACCATATTACTATAATACTGAACACTTTCCTATAGATATTAAGTGTTTCAGGTGTGGTTGAATTGAAAACTCAGTTGCTAATACTCGAGAATATTCTTTGGCTCCTTTTGTGTCGAATCGATAAATTTGGGTAGAATACTCTACTCTGGAAAACTGTTGCGATCCCCTATACTTGCGTGTTATCAAGACCTTTTTCTCGCACCATTGCCGGGGAGCATAGCTTTATTCTCTGAGTCACTTGGGATACATATCTGTTGATCACTACGAAGAATCTTAAAGATCCAAAAACCAAGATCTATCCCTCTACTATGAGGGGGGGGGGGTAAGAAACTGCCATCTAGCTCTGCACTCGATTCACCTTCTGTAATGAGTAAGTTTGCGACACGACCACCTGCTAGTAATTCTGATATGTCGCAAGTAATTGATGATGCTACTTCTGCTATCCATGATGCTTATGATAATACTTTGTTTGATGGTATTGTCCCACTGGGTGAATTTATTGATGAACAAATTGCTAGAGCTAATGCTGAAACTAATAATATTGCTGAATCTGATGAAATTATTGACACTGAACACTATGATTCACCAGCTAGACCTAGCTCTCCTAGATATGAATTTCCTGATATACTTGAAGGATATGTTATGGAAGGAGAGGTAGCTAGGGACTTAGTTTCTTGTAAGGATAGAGATGATCTCAAGAAATTGCTTCGCAAGTGGAAGGAAAAATCTCTGAATGCTAGAATGGAATATGATCCTAAGTTTGCTACTTTTGGCCATCTTTGTAACTAATAAGGATTATGAATTCTCTGTCGATCCTGAGTTAATTAGTTTGGTTGAATTTGATCCATTCCATGGTGATGAAACTGAAACCGTTTTGGCACATCTTACCAAATTGAATGATATAGCCACCCTATTTACTCATGGGGAAATAATTCGCTATTAGTATATTGTTAAGTTGTTTCCTTTCTCATTAAAGGGTGATGCTAAGCAATTGTTTAATTCTCTTGCTCCTGGTTGTGTGTGTAGTCCACAGGACATGGTTTATTACTTCTCTGAAAAATATTTTCCTGCCCATAATAAACAAGCTGCCTTGCAAGAAATATTTAACTTTGTGTAAATTGAAGAAAAGAGTCTCCCACAAGCTTGGGGGAGGCTTCTACTTAACGCTTTGCCTGATCATCCTCTCAAGAAAAATGAAATACATGATATCTTTTACAATGGACTAACCGATGCTTCTAGGGAGTACCTAGATAGTTGTGCTCGTTGTGTTTTTAGGGAACAAACTGTTGAACAAGCTGAATTACTATTGAATAATATACTGAGCAATGATAATGATTGGACTATTCTCGAACCACCTCCAAAGGCAACTCCAAAGAAAAAAGGTATTCTATTCCTAAGTCCTGAAGATATGCAAGAGGCAAAGAAATCTATGAAAGAAAAAGGTATTAAAGCTGAAGATGTTAAGAATCTACCACATATTGAAGAAATACATGGCCTTGATAACCCGACACGGGTAGTAGAGGTAAATTCTCTCAGAAGATTTGATGAAAGAGATATCCCTTATAATAAGCCTGCTAGCCAATGCTTGGATGAATTCGATAATTTTATTGTGAAGCAAGAAAATTTCAATGCCTATGTTAGTAGACAATTGAAACATAATGCTTATATGCTTGATCGCTTGGGTGATTATTTGAGTAGAACTGTCAATGATCTTAAGCTTATTAGTAAACATGCTTCCATGGTAACCACTCAAGTAGAACAAGTACTTAAGGCTCAAAATGATTTGCTTAATGAGATGAATAGTAAAGACAATGATCATTCTGTTAAAGTTGTGACTAGAGGTGCTAGAATGACTCAGGAACCTTTGTATCCTAAGGGACATCCTAGGAGAATTGAACAAGATTCCCAGAGAGTTAATATTGATGCACCTATTCCTTCCAATAAGAGTAGGGAAAATAATGATGATAGTACTTTGCATGCTGCTAGTGAGCCTGTTATAGATACATCTAAGAATCCAATTGATATTTCTATTTCTGATGCTGAGACACAATCTGATGATGAACATGAGCCTAGTGATAACATTAATAATGAAGTTCATGTTGATGCTCAACCTAGTAATGATAATGATGTGGAGATTAAACCTGCTGATGATCTTGATAACCCACAACCTAAGAATAAAAGATATAATAAAAAAGACTTTATTGCTAGGAAACATCGTAGAGAAATAGAACCATGGGTTCAGAAACCCATGCCCTTTCCTCCTAAACCATCCAAGAAAAAGGATGATGAGGACTTTGAGCGCTTTGCTGAAATGATTAGACCTGTCTTTTTACGTATGCACTTGACTGATATTTTGAAAATGTCTCCTTATGCTAAGTACATGAATGATATTGTGAAAAATAAAAGAAAGATACTGGAAGCTAAGATTTCCACCATGCTTGCTAATTATACTTTTAAAGGTGGAATACCTAAGAAACTAGGAGATCCCAGAGTACCTACTATACCATGCTCTATTAAAGCAAATTATGTTAAAACTACTTGATGTTATCTTGGAGCTATTGTTAGTGTTATGGCTTTCTCTTTATACCGTAGACTTTATTTGAATAAGTTGACACCTATTGAAATCTCTTTGCAAATGGCTGATAAATCAACTTCTGTACCTATTGGTATTTATGAGGATGTACGTGTCGTAGTTGCAAATGCTACTATCTTGACAGACTTTGTTATTCTTGATATTCCCGAGGACGACAGTATGTCGATCATCCTTGGTAGACCCTTCTTGAATACTACAGGGGCTGTTATTGATTGCGACAAGGTCAATGTCACTTTTCATATTAATAGTAATGAGCATATAGTACACTTTCCGAAGAAACAACCTCAAGTTCATAGTATCAACTCTATTGAAAAAATTCCAACAATCATTATTGGAGACTTTGAGTTCTCTCTTCCTACTATCAAGAACAAATATGATATAGTTATTGTTGGGGAAATGCATATCCCCATTGAGAGAACTTAGTGTTATTCGAAAATTCTTCAGTTTCATGCCATTCGAAAGAATTTCGTCAATAAGACTTGATGAACCTTACTGATGGATTCCTTTTGAGGCGCATGAGATGGATGAATTTAGAAAGCACAACTTCCTACACCTAACTTTTAATTTCTGTTACCTAGATGAAATTAAGTAAAAATGCTACTATTTTTTTCAGTTTTCTGAGTTTTCCTTGCAATAGAAAAATGACCTAAAAGTAAAAGTTCCCAGAATCCCGTGAAAATTTAGTATGATTTTTTCTGGGATATTAAAGAATTTCTGGCACTAAGCATGCATTAGGGGGCTGCACTAGTGGGCCACAAGCCTGGAAGGCGCGGCCACCCCCCTGGTCGTGCCTAGCAAGCTTGTGGGTCCCATGCGGACCCCTCCACTTATTCCAGCACCCATTCACTTCATCTTCCTCCAGAAAAAATCCCACCATTGCTCAAACCCGTATTCTAGCTCATCTTGCTGCCATTTTTGATCTCCTTGCTCAAAGCTCCATTTGCAAAACTGTTTTAGGGGATTGCTCACCGGTATGTCAGTCCTCCAATGGTCCAATTAGGTTTTGTTCTAGTGCCTTATATATTGCAAATTTTCGACGCGATGGTGACCTTGTTCTTGAGCTTGCATGTAAAATTTTAATGGTTCCATGTAGTTTTGATGCATGATATGGTATCTAGGAACTTGAGAGAGAGTAGTTTCTATGAGTTTTGTTGAGTTTTGTGCATCTTTATTTTCACTCACTAAAAATTTCAGATATTTTTTAGAGAAGAAAAGATGTTTAGGAGAATGTACCAAGGTGGTTCCTCGAGCAACAAAGCCCCAAGACTCGCATTACGTGAGCTCGATTTTGAACTACCCAGGGAAGCTCGAGTACTGCCTTGTGAATGGCTGTCAAATCAACTCATGGAAAATGCCGGATTTAAGGAAGAGTTTTATGCGTACATAAGGAATGCCGGCCTTGAGGATTTCATTTCAGATCGACACAAGCAATATTATCAACTCACTAACTCTTTCGTGTGGAGGTTTGAATTTTCATCTAAGCGTAATTCTCATTCTGTTCTATTTGATGTTTATGATAAGACCTATACCATGGACCTAGAAGATTTTAATGATCATGCAAAATTCCACAGTGGGGTAGTTGTAGTGATCCTAATAAAAATGAGTATAATGATTTCTTTCTAGCATCACATTGGGAGAAACTAGAATCAGTACACAAGCTACTTTGGGGAGCATTCACTTTCCGACTATACATTATTTTGCTCTCTTCATAGGTATATGTGTTAACGTTAAACTTGAGCATAGCCACCTTTGCGCGTCTAATCTGAGCATCCTTAAGAGTGAGGTAATGGCAGATAGACCATATAACTTGGGGGCTATTATTGCCAGGAGGCTAAATTATAATGCTAAGGATGGAGATTTCTTTGGTGGAATTTATGGCACCCTTGTAGCTAATATCTTGGGGTACCCATAAGAGGGAATGACATTGAATTACCCCCTCCTTTCCTTGATTATGAGGCTTTGGTGCACTTTCAGTTTCTTGAAAGAAACGAACAATCCCTCCAGTACTGACTAATTTTTGACAGGCAACGTGTTGTCCATGTTAGACTTCCTGCTCCTGCCTTCTTTAATTTTCAGGAAAAACAGAGATATTTTATAACCAGGGAGGAGGCAAATGAGTACGAGCGAAATGTAGAAACCGCTTGCCTTCATGATGCAGTGGTACATGCGCTAGTCGCCACAGCCCATTACAACCCCAACTTTGACTTCAGATATTCTCTAGGCCAGTCATGGCCCTAGACCAACTTAGGCCAAAAGCCTAAGCTTGGGGGAGTACGTATTTCTCACCGACAGTACATTCATGTTCACACACTTATTTCAGTTGTCGGCGTTCATACTTTTTCATTGTACTATCCATGGTAGTTTATATTCTTTTCTTTCTTTCTTTGGGTCATAAGGAGAAGACCACGATGACATTTTGAGTGGCTCTCATATGCACTATTATTTATCTTACAAAGAGCCCATATTGCCTTGTCTTCTCCTTTGGTTTATTGTTTGTAGATTCCAGCTCAGTCCAATGCATTACACTCTTATTATTACTCACATCGTTCGGTCGTGCAAGTGAAAGGCAATAATGACGATATTTGATGAAAAGATTGAGATGGAGAAAAGCTGGTATGAACTCGACTTATCTTGCTGTTCTAAATATGATTATCTCATTGTTTCGAATTCAATACATTATGGGTTGACCATGTTTGCAATAACAATTAGAGATTATACTTATTCATGCCATGCTTAATTAGCAAAGAGTGGATAATGGTTCATCTTGAGTGCCAACGTGCGCAATAAAATGGTTGTGATGTAGTATGATAGAATGGTATCCTTCTCTGGATGATTCAAGTGGCTGACTTGGCACATGTTCACACATGTAGTTGAAACAAATCAAAATAGCCTCCATGATATTTATGTTCATAGTGAATTATATCCTACTCATGATTGCATTCAATGTTGGTTAATCTCAAGGCATGTTGATGACTGTGTCGCTCCCTAGTCTTTTGCTAGCCTTCACTTGTACTAAGCGGGAATACTACTTGTGCATCCATATCAATAAAACCAAAGTTGTTCCATATGAGTCCACCATATCTACCTATATGCGGTATTTACCTGCCGTTCCAAGTAAATTTGCATGTGCTAAACTTTCAACCTTCAAATAAACCTTCTATTTTGTATGCCCAAATCGCTCATGTGGCGACTAGGGGCTGTCAGTATCTTCCATGCTAGGTTGGCTATTCTCACGATATGTGTTTATTAACTATCATTCACGAGAAAGTGGCTGGTAATCAGGATGCCCAGTTCCATGCTCGATATAAAAAGTAAAATATAATTAAAAAAACTCCCCCAGGAATGTGTTTGTATGGACGGTACCTGTAGCGACCCGACCTGAAAGGTCAAGTCTCCGGTGTTTCCGTACCATCCCAAGATCATGCTGGTACACACACGGTACATCAATGTATATATCAAAGGGAAATCACACAGCATTATATTAATCGAAATCTCATATCGAGTCCTTTATTACAATAAAGATTACAATAAAGTGGCCAAAGGCCAACTCATGAGAATATCTAAATCTTGCGGAAGCGTCGAAAGTAGATGAGTCCATCTGACTCCAAGGGCATCTCACTGAGCATAGAACGTGTCCTCACTCCTGGTCGGAAAAGTACTCTGCAACATGATACGTTGCAGCCGTGTAGGTCAGCATATGGAATATGCCGGCAAAGTCACAGTAGAGGTGTGAAAATAATCAGCTAGTCTATATGCATATATGGCAGGTGGTAGTGTAAGTTTTTGCGTAAAGCCAAGTTTTTTTTTCCTACATCAAGGGAGGGGCTAAGCAAAATATTACTAAGTTGGTTGATTAATGAGATGGTTCCACCAACCAATTCTCATACCCAAAATTATTAAATACCCACATCATCATATTAATTGTGTTGAGAGTTCCGGAAGTTTCAATTCCTTTGGCTCAAGTCGTCCATGACCGTGGACACGGCTAATCGATTAGGTTTGGAATACTCTGCAGAGTTTTGCACACGTTCCCCACAAGACTTGGTCGCCTCCATTTGATTTCTCGCACTTCAGGGTGTTTGAGAAACGGATGACCAAAACATGGTCTTCCAAAGGGTTTCCCTGCGACTCTGTCGGTGCCCATCCTTTCCTACCGTTCTTCTATGTAGCGACCCGACTCAAAACGAGTCAAGCCTCTGTGTTTGCTGTGCCATCCCTGGATCAGTATGCTGGCACACACAGTACATCAATGTATATATCAAAGTGCAATCACATGTAATTAACGTAAAACTGATATATACCTTAAAATAGCAGCGGATACAGTCAACGGGAGTGGAGTCCCAATAACACCAACGGCAGGTTGAGTGCGGACCGTAACCCTGAATCGTACTCTTACCCGTCGTAGAAGAGTATCTGCAACATGAGACGTTGCAGCCGTGTAGGTCAGCATTTTGAATATGCTGGCAAGATCACCATAGAAGAACAGAAGAATAAACTATACTATATGCAATAAGGCTTTATGGCTCTGTGGCTAAGTTTTTGCATAAAAGTTGATTTTGTTTTCCTACAACAAAGGAATATCAGGAATTTCACAATAGAGTTACCTATCATGACATGGTTCCGCCAACCAATGTCTCAATGCCCATAAGTATCATAAGTTGCCCACAATTAGTTATCAGTCTAGTGTTGAGAGTTAAGAGATAGATCCAAGTCTAGAAGCTCAAATTGTCCGTAACCGGGGACACGACTAATCGATTAGGTTTAACTCTGCAGAGTGTTGTGTACTTTACCCACAAGATTCTTTCCCTCCTGGTAAGTCCTCGCACTGCCTGGTGTTTGAGAACAGGATGAAAGAAACATGGTCTTTCAGAGTGCTTCCCTGACTATCCGACAGTGCCCATCCAATCCTAACGTCGACTACATCTCATAGCACTGCCCAGCAGAGTCACAACAAAGATCAACCAAGCCAGAGCCCATAATGACTTGTGGCTACACAGGTAAGCTTCCGGGCATGAAGTATTCATCCTTCTCTTTGAGTCTGGGTGAAGCTTTCCGCAAGATGTCATGGCGCTTCTCCATGCATCCCGGCCATCCACTGGTTTCTCCTGGGATGCCCAATCAACCATCCTTCACCCAGTAGTGTGTATTGAAAACTTGTCTTCTCGAGTCTTGAAGTCTTGAGGTCTTGAAGATGCAGGACTTGAAGATGTCTTCATGAAGTTGTCGTCTTGACGTAGAGTCCTTCTTCACACCACTCACGAACACTCATACCAAACCCCGTCTACTTTAGCATAGCATAAAAGTAACTAACGTCATGCCCAGGGCTTTAGTAACCAGTGGTGGGTTCCTACCTCATGCATTCTACTCAACTACAACAGTTTCAATAACACTACGGGAGGGATCTGTTGAATGATGTCACTACATGCAATAAAACATAGGTATGAAAAGATGGTCAAAGTGAACTTGCCTGTACTGTTGATGAAGATAAGATATCGCTCTCAGAAATAACTTGATAGAACTATTCGTCACTCTCCGATGAAAATCTATCATAAGCAAATAACATTCAATAAACATTCATGCCAAAACAAAGAACTGAAAAACGCAAGAACAAAACATGTCTTGGTGCGAAAATAACAACATACTAAGGTTAAATAAGAAAAGATAGGTTCTAACTGTGTTGTAAAGTGAAAGTGGAGGAATCAACTCAAAAGAGTTAATGGATGATGAACTATTGCTATATAAGCTTAGGTTGGAGAGACTACGGAAGACGATCCAAGGTATGGGGAGAACAACATGAATGTTCAAAAAGAATTAATTGAAATGGAACACTACAACACAAGTTATAGTGAATTTAAGTATGAACTGAATTTTGAATTCGGAAGGGTCAAAAGAAGTTTCACCGAAGTACGATGGTTATAAATAGAAATATATGACATGAGGATTTAGGGGCAAAAGGAATCAATTGAAAATGTGTTACAGTTTGCAAGATATGTACAAATGAAGGTTCGGATTCAAATTGAATCGCTCAAATTTGAAAGTTTCAAAGATTTAAATTAATGATGTTACTATATATGGGAAGTCAATATGAACGTGTATAAAAAGAATTACTAGGTTCAGAATGACGGATCAAAAGTTATAAGCAATTCAATATGACATTGAGTTAGCTTAGTACAGTGTGTGAACACATTTTGGAAACTAATAGAGAAGTATGAGCAAGATCAAAATTATATGTTGAAACGATAACACTAATGATGTGAATGGAAGGATTACTTTGATACGGATCCGACGCAATTGGATTCATCGGAAACGGAGCTACGGATAAAAAGATATGATCAAAAGAAGTTTGAATATAAATCTAAATAAATTTCGAAATTTGAAATTTGAAAAAGTTGACGTGATAGGTTGAGTGGATATGTGAGGTCAAGACGAAAATCTAGACGTTGGTTTCATCTAATTCTGATAAACGAGTAAAAAGTTATGGCTATTTGAAAAATCTGGGCCAAGCTGTTTTACGGAGGAAAAATGCTATGTCTAAAATAATTCTAGGACTAATGAGTAAATACGGAGACTAATTAATAATCTAATTACTCTACCGTATACTACTATAGAAATACTGGGCTAGGGATATTAAACTACACGAGTATAAAAGAAAATACGAAGAGAATACCTTTATATGCAGAGAAGATATAAATCCAAAGAGGAAACGACTTCCAGAAATCCCGCCAGAGAGAAGAAAATATTTTTTTTATAAAGCTAGTCAAACCGAAACGATTCGATTCAACCCGAAGTGGATGACTTTTGGGTGCACCTATGGGTCTATATTTATAGGTAAAAAGAAGGTGCAAACGTCCAGAGCTAAGCGAGGTGGGACTAAAATAGAGAAAGAGAGGAGAAGAGGACCACATGGGCTGGCCGGCTGTGCACATGGGCGCAGCCCAGTTTTTTTTTAATTCTCGGATGAACAGTGTCCGCAATGAACAGTGTTTCCAGTTTTTTTTTTAAAAACCAGCAAAGAAAACAAATAAAAAAAATTGAAAAACATTTTATATAGGCATATTATATATCAAAATTTTCAGAAAAATATTTCCTAAAACATGAACATTTTTTTAAGGCCGAACAAAATACTTTGGAAAAATAGTATTTTTTTGCAATAACTCCAAAATGAAAAGAAACTAGAATTTCAAATAAATGGCAAATAGTTTTTATTGTAAAATTTGAGTCAAAACATTGTATCTGATTTTTGAGTGTCATTTACCTCCTCTTATTTGATTTTATAAGAGGGTTTTGAAAATATTTGAACTCAAAATTGAATAGGGATTCGAAATAGAAAATTTTGGGAAAGTCATTTTATTCCCTCTCATTAAAATTTCAAAAGTTTCAAAATTCCACTAAATTTCACACAATAAATCACACAACATTCAAGCAAACAATCCTACTTATTTATTTAATATATCATTCCAAAATTTAGAATTTTGGGATGTTACAAACTACCACACTTAAAATGAATCTCGTCCTCGAGATTCGAAAAGGCTAGAAAGAAAAGGTTAGGGTATTGGGGATCTTCTTAGCAAATCAATTGACCAAGAAAGCGTGGGGTCCACCACACTTAAAATGAGAGTTACTAGTCCCTCAAAATCATGATAGTCCTTTGGGTGCATCTGTCTCTTCACATACTTCACGATACCTCCTTTGATGATGCTCTGCCGTTTAAAATCAAAAACTTGTGTTCTCATAACAAAATGTATTACCACCGATACTGGGTCTTCTTAGCTGGCAGGCCTCGCGTTCATTCTAAATAACTTATCAAGGATCTCATGGTGGTCTACCATTTGTGGTTATCCTGCAGTGAAATGGGTCTTGGCTTCATTCCTCACCGTAAAATTCTTACGTGTGACAGCAACTGTCATGTACAAGGGTTTTTACATCATACCTTTCTAAGGCTTAAACAAAAGCTTCAAAGAATGTCATCTCTTTACTATGGGTAAGTCACTCAGATTTACCATTCCGAATAGCAAGAGAATGATAAGAGTAAGTCGTCATGGTGGCCAAGCCATGCCGCACTGAAATCATTACCTTGTATAAGGTTTAGTGAATCTCGTATTCTAGCACTTGGGCTTCCTCACAAGCGTTGCAGAAAATTTTTCTTGTCAACGAACAAAGTTCGGATAAATCCATTTATTTCTGCAAGCCGGACAAAAACATCTATCGTTTCTTCACAACTCTCAGGTTTTCGTAATACTCCTAAGGAAAACGTTTGCTGATCAGTCGTAGCTTCTTCCAAGTCTCTGCCTTCACAAAGGTGGGGCTTGATCCTTATCAATCTTGAGGTCAGTGACTTGTGGATTCACTTGAATACTTGAACAACTTCATCTCACCCGTGGGGTGACTATCGATCCATATTCCAGCATTACCTTCAGTTCACTCCATTATACCCTTGAGGTAACAATTTACAGACCTATTATTGTCTGGATTCCACTCCATGGAATTCATTTTCCTTTCCATTGGTCTGTTTAACCTTGGGTGTGGTTTTCACCATAATCATTCCGTTTCTCAGCATTCCAGCTTCCAAAACTCTTTGTCTCAAAGGTTATTATCCGGATAGTTTGCGGTGATTCCACATTCTCTTCATCCGTATTCACTGATCCAAATTACTTAACCGGGAGGTACCTGTGGTCACTACCACACTTAAAATGAAATGCACTCAGGTCTGCTTAGACCGAATTTTCTCATATCCTCGAAAATTGGTCAGAGATCTTTGTTCTTAGAGTGGTAACTCATAGAAAATCTTGACACAATAAACTTCATTGATTTACGAAGTTATTACAATCTTAGAGACTTCCGTTACAAAATAATGTCATGAAAACAAGAATGCTTCACGATACACTTATTTCCATCTTCAAAAATTTACTACCTCATTCTAGCTTTCTTCTCCTTTGGAAATTTACTAGCATAATGTCCTGCTTCCTTGCAATGAAAACAAATGATTTCTAACAAGTCTCGGGGCTTCTTGATGTTGGGTTTTGCTCCTGGGAGTTCTGGTTCCTTTCTTGGGCACTTATTGGTGTAGTGGCCTATATCCTTACACTTGAAACATCTGATATGACTCAGGTCCCTCTGTTCAGTGGCTTGTCTCCTCCTAAGCTTCTTTGTTTCGATCAAACCTCCAATTTCCTGTGGATCAAACTCCACTTCTTCTATCGGGGAGTTTCCCAGATACTCTTTTCTATCCTTCGTACAGTCCTATGAGAAATGTCCTTCTTCCCCACATGAATAGCAGACATTGGAGTAAAATCTAGTTAGGCCTTCTCCATTAGGGTCTTCAACATCTTCCTTCATCACAAGTTCTCCTAAAGTTTCTCTAAAGGCTTCCTTTATTGCTTCCTTCTGCTGCTGGATAACTTCTTGTACCTTGGGGTACATTTGGCATTGAGCCGGGTAATGCATATTCCCTTCACACAAGAAACAAGTCACCCTACTAGTTGGGCACTCCTCAACTGGGTGATTTTCTTCACAATGACGACATCCATCCTTGTGTTCTTCCTGGGTGTGTCCTATCTCTCCACATATCCTGCATGCACAATTCTTCTTCACAACTTTGCGACAGGGCTTCTGGGTGTTGGTAACAACATGAGATTTTTGTAGAGTCATCTTGAATTCTTCCCAAGTGATTGATGCTTGCCTATCATGGATATCTTCATGCATCTTCCACCAATGTGCAGCACCTTCTGCAAAGTACCGAAGAGCATACTGGACCATCTCGTTCCTTGCAACATGGTTATTCCTTAGGTGATCCTCCATGTTCTGAATCGATTCTTCTGTCTCTAACCGACTCATCGATCCAGAATACACAAGACCAGCTTCATTCTTCATCTATTGGGTTCAAGGTTTTTTTGGGGATGAGATGGGTAAGAGAGCGAAAGGAGAGGATACACGCAATACAAACAATGGTTTTGAAAATAGATTTTTGTTGTGGCTGTCGAAAATTACACACAAATGACAGCTCACAAATCTTCGTATCTAACGTAAGTTTACATCAGGGGTTGGGTCTTCTAGGGGCATAACATCTTGGAAATTCTTCATGGTCTTCAATTTCTTGAAGTCTGTATAGTCTTCAACTTGTGTGGCTTCAATTCTTCTAATACATGGTGAAATCTTCTTTACTTGGAAGTGGCCATCAATTGTTTCGATATCTTGTTCTTCTTGGAGGGCTTCAGTTGATCCTTTGTGTGGTCAAGGGGAAAAGGGTATTGTCTAACTATTTGATAAAACTCAGCAAGGATGAGAAATAAAAGATCTTTTGAAAACAAAGTTTTCGGGAAATCATTTCCTAAGGGCTTTCCAGTTTCTAGGGTCACGTCCTACAGTCAACATGTGCTCTGATACCATTTTCTGTAGCGACCCGACTCAAAACGAGTCAAGCCTCTGTGTTTGCTGTGCCATCCCTGGATCAGTATGCTGGCACACACAGTACATCAATGTATATATCAAAGTGCAATCACATGTAATTAACGTAAAACTGATATATACCTTAAAATAGCAGCGGATACAGTCAACGGGAGTGGAGTCCCAATAACACCAACGGCAGGTTGAGTGCGGACCGTAACCCTGAATCGTACTCTTACCCGTCGTAGAAGAGTATCTGCAACATGAGACGTTGCCGCTGTGTAGGTCAGCATTTTGAATATGCTGGCAAGATCACCATAGAAGAACAGAAGAATAAACTATACTATATGCAATAAGGCTTTATGGCTCTGTGGCTAAGTTTTTGCATAAAAGTTGATTTTGTTTTCCTACAACAAAGGAATATCAGGAATTTCACTATAGAGTTACCTATCATGACATGGTTTCGCCAACCAATGTCTCAATGCCCATAAGTATCATAAGTTGCCCACAATTAGTTATCAGTCCAGTGTTGAGAGTTCAGAGATAGATCCAAGTCTAGAAGCTCAAATTGTCCGTAACCGGGGACACGGCTAATCGATTAGGTTTAACTCTACAGAGTGTTGTGTACTTTACCCACAAGATTCTTTCCCTCTTGGTAAGTCCTCGCACTGCCTGGTGTTTGAGAACAGGATGAAAGAAACATGGTCTTTCAGAGTGCTTCCCTGACTGTCCGACAGTGCCCATCCAATCCTAACGTCGACTACATCTCGTAGCACTACCCAGCAGAGTCACAACAAAGATCAACCAAGCCAGAGCCCATAATGACTTGTGGCTACACAGGTAAGCTTCCGGGCATGAAGTATTCATCCTTCTCTTTGAGTCTGGGTGAAGCTTTCCGCAAGATGTCATGGCGCTTCTCCATGCATCCCGGCCATCCACTGGTTTCTCCAGGGATGCCCAATCAACCATCCTTCACCCAGTAGTGTGTATTGAAAACTTGTCTTCTCGAGTCTTGAAGTCTTGAGGTCTTGAAGATGCAGGACTTGAAGATGTCTTCATGAAGTTGTCGTCTTGACGTAGAGTCCTTCTTCACACCACTCACGAACACTCATACCAAACCCCGTCTACTTTAGCATAGCATAAAAGTAACTAACGTTCCCAGGGCTTTAGTAACCAGTGGTGGGTTCCTACCTCATGCATTCTACTCAACTACAAGAGTTTCAATAACACTACGGGAGGGATCTGTTGAATGATGTCACTACATGCAATAAAACATAGGTATGAAAAGATGGTCAAAGTGAACTTGCCTGTTCTGTTGATGAAGATAAGATATCGCTCTCAAAAATAACTTGATAGAACTATTCGTCACTCTCCGATGAAAATCTATCGTAAGCAAATAACATTCAATAAACATTCATGCCAAAACAAAGAGCTGAAAAACGCAAGAACAAAACATGTCTTGGGGCAAAAATAACAACATACTAAGGTTAAATAAGAAAAGATAGGTTCTAACTGTGTTGTAAAGTGAAAGTGGAGGAATCAACTCAAAAGAGTTAATGGATGATGAACTCTTGCTATATAAGCTTAGGTTGGAGAGACTACGGAAGACGATCCAAGGTATGGGGAGAACAACATGAATGTTCAAAAATAATTAATTGAAATGGAACACTACAACACAAGTTATAGTGAATTTAAGTATGAACTGAATTTTGAATTCGGAAGGGTCAAAAGAAGTTTCACCGAAGTACGATGGTTATAAATAGAAATATATGACATGAGGATTTAGGGGCAAAAGGAATCAATTTAAAAGGTGTTACAGTTTGCAAGATATGTACAAATGAAGGTTCAGATTCAAATTGAATCGCTCAAATTTGAAAGTTTCAAAGATTTAAATTAATGATGTTACTATATATGGGAAGTCAATATGAATGTGTATAAAAAGAATTACTAGGTTCAGAATGACGGATCAAAGGTTATAAGCAATTCAATATGGCATTGAGTTAGCTTAGTACAGTGTGTGAACACATTTTGGAAACTAATAGAGAAGTATGAGCAAGATCAAAATTATATGTTGAAACGATAACACTAATGATGTGAATGGAAGGATTACTTTGATACGGATCCGACGCAATTGGATTCATCGGAAACAGAGCTACGGATAAAAAGATATGATCAAAAGAAGTTTGAATATAAATCAAAATAAGTTTCGAAATTTGAAATTTGAAAAAGTTGACGTGATAGGTTGATTGGATAGGTGAGGTCAAGACGAAAATCTAGACGTTGGTTTCATCTAATTCTGATAAACGAGTAAAAAGTTATGGCTATTTGAAAAATCTGGGCCAAGCTGTTTTACGGAGGAAAAATGCTATGTCTAAAATAATTCTAGGACTAATGAGTAAATACGGAGACTAATTAATAATCTAATTACTCTACCGTATAATACTATAGAAATACTGGTCTAGGGATATTAAACTACAGGAGTATAAAAGAAAATACGAAGAGAATACCTTTATATGCAGAGAAGATATAAATCCAAAGAGGAAACGACTTCCAGAAATCCCGCCGGAGAGAAGAAAATATTTTTTTATAAAGCTAGTCAAACCGAAACGATTCGATTCAACCCGAAGTGGATGACTTTTAGGTGCACCTATGGGTCTATATTTATAGGTAAAAAGAAGGTGCAAACGTCCAAAGCTAAGCGAGGTGGGACTAAAATAGAGAAAGAGAGGAGAAGAAGACCACATGGGCTGGCCGGCTGTGCACATGGGAGCAGCCCAGTTTTTTTTAAAATTCTCGGATGAACAGTGTCCGCAATGAACAGTGTTTCCAGTTTTTTTTTAAAAAACCAGCAAAGAAAACAAATTAAAAAAATTGAAAAACATTTTATATAGGCATATTATATATCAATATTTTCAGAAAAATATTTCCTAAAACATGAACATTTTTTTAAGGCCGAACAAAACACTTTGGGAAAATAGTATTTTTTTGCAATAACTCCAAAATGAAAAGAAACTAGAATTTCAAATAAATGGCAAATAGTTTTTATTTTAAAATTTGAGTCAAAACATTGTATCTGATTTTTGAATGTCATTTACCTCCTCTTATTTGATTTTATAAGAGGGTTTTGAAAATATTTGAACTCAAAATTGAATAGGGATTCGAAATAGAAAATTTTGGGAAAGTCATTTTATTCCCTCTCATTAAAATTTCAAAAGTTTCAAAATTCCACTAAATTTCACACAATAAATCACACAACATTCAAGCAAACAAAACTCCGTGATCAACACTGGGATGAAGGTGGCCATCTATAAATTTTGAAATAATCGGAGAGAAATCAGAAATGAGTAGATGACAGTATAAGAATTTTAAAGACAAAGAGATACAATCCTAAGGCTTTCCAGTCCTAGAGGTTACGTCCTACGGTCAGCGTGTGCTCTGATACCATTTCTGTAGCGACCCGACCTGAAAGGTCAAGTCTCCGCTGTTTCCGTACCATCCCAAGATCATGCTGGTACACACACGGTACATCAATGTAGATATCAAAGGGAAACTCACACAACATTATATTAATCGAAATCTCATATTGAGTCCTTTATTACAATAAACATTACAATAAAGTGGCCAAAGGCCAACTCATGAGAATATCTAAATCTTGCAGAAGCGTCGAAAGTAGATGAGTCCATCTGACTCCAAGGGCATCTCACTGAGCATAGAACGTGTCCTCACTCCTGGTCGGAAAAGTACTCTGCAACATGATACGTTGCAGCCGTGTAGGTCAGCATACGGAATATGCCGACAAAGTCACAGTAGAGGTGTGAAAATAATCAGCTAGTCTATATGCATATATGGCAGGTGGTAGTGTAAGTTTTTGCGTAAAGCCAAGTTTTTTTTCCTACATCAAGGGAGGGGCTAAGCAAAATATTACTAAGTTGGTTGATTAATGAGATGGTTCCACCAACCAATTCTCATACCCAAAATTATTAAATACCCACATCATCATATTAATTGTGTTGAGAGTTCCGGAAGTTTCAATTCCTTTGGCTCAAGTCGTCCATGACCGTGGACACGGCTAATCGATTAGGTTTGGAATACTCTGCAGAGTTTTGCACACGTTCCCCACAAGATTTGGTCGCCTCCGTTTGATTTCTCGCACTTCAGGGTGTTTGAGAAACGGATGACCAAAACATGGTCTTCCAAAGGGTTTCCCTGCGACTCTGTCGGTGCCCATCCTTTCCTACCGTTCTTCTACCTCTCGTAGCACCGCCTGTCCAGGGTCACCACGATATCCAACCAAGCCAGAGCCCATAATGACTTGTGGCTGTGCAGGTAAGCCTTGGGTTTTAAAGCATCCATCCATCTCTTTGTGCCTGGGTGGACCTTTCCGCGTGAATACTGGCCATCTCCAGCATCACCTAGGCAAATCCACTGGTTTCTCCAGGGTGCCGTTCAACCATCATCCACACAGAGGTATGTTGAAAACTTGGAGTCTTAAATCTTGATCATTATGTAGGTCTTGAAATTATTAACTCTCTCAACTCTCATGAATCACACAATCAACCCCGTCTACTAATAGCATAGCAAAAGGTAAAACAACATTTCCCGGGGCCAATGTGTCGAAGAGGTTGAGGGGGGGTACCTACCACATGATACTACTAAAATGTAACCAAGTTTCCAACTAACCTATCTTGCATGCAATTGGGGAGATGGTAGAACTAATGCATATAAAACATGGGTAAACATGGTCAAAGTGACTTGCCTGATTGATGATCTTTGTACGTGAGTGACTCTAAGTAACAAGCTTCGCACTCCGGATAATCTAACGAAGCAAACAAGCACTCAATAAGCATACAACAAAATATTGTAACTCACAAACATCAACCAAGAACTAGTAAACAATCAAGACAAAACAATGCACAAATCTCAAGTAAGAAAACACACAAAGTTTTGTTTTCAAAAGGTGAGGAATGAAAATACTAATGACATAATGAAACCATTTGTAATAACAAAACAATTGTTGTCAGCAAGGAAACAATAGAATATTTTATTAATAAACAGAATATAATCAATTTAAGTTTGTTGGGAAAAGTTTAGTAAAGTTTATACAAGTTTGTGATAAACACTATATGAATCAACTATAGTTATATTAACAAAAGAATGAAAAACTAAACTTATTATTTATTTGTAAAACATGTTCTTAACAGGAAATAATTTACAATTAAATCTGTCTTAGAAAACAGAATTAAAATATACAAAACTTTGTTTGAAAACAAAACTATTACTAGTTAGTTGTTTTAATCAAAATAAACCTATTTGAAAATAAGTTGTGATTCCTATGTTAAATAAAATTAAACTAAGCAAATTTATATTTTTATTAACAGTAAGTGAAAACACCAAATGTTTACTAACAGAACCTAATAAACAAATAAAACCAAACCTAAATCAAACTAATTAAGATTGAGTTTATAAAACTATATTATAATACTAAGCAGATTCTGTTTATAGCTAAAACACTATTCAAAATCATCCTAAAAATCCTCAAACTAAACATGGAGATAGTCCTAACCAATATCAAACAGTAGCAAAAAGATTCATGTGAAAAACTATTTTCAAACTCTAGTTATTCAGATTTGAAGATTTTGAGAAAATTTGATTCAATTCAAATTTTATAGTTCAAATTTGAAATTTAAAAGAACAGGGTGAAACTACATGAAAAATGTGAGCTATTTCAAAAAGAATTAACTCAAAACTCTAAATAGATTAAAAGATATAAGCAAAACAAATTTAGAATAGGTTCTGTTTACTAAAAGAAATCAGAGAAAAGAGACTAAATCTAACGGACGGCCAGGGGTGACGTGGCGTGATCCTATTGGCTAGCGAGCACGTGCGGTAGGTTATTTAGAGCGGGCGACCGGTCGGTAGAGGATACGGTTCGGATTTAAATCCGTTCTAATCTCGGTCGTTGATTCAGGATCCGATGGTCGAGGGGAGCTTACGGGGAAAAGTCGCCGGCGTCGGAGATCTCCGGCGAGTCCGGAGCGGCAAAGACGACGGCGTTGGTGCTCCGGTGGTCGGGGAAGACAGGGAAGTGGTCCGGGCGACGGCGACGGTTCTCCGGAGTCGATTGGTGAGGTCGGTTGGGCGAGAGGTGGACGGAATCGGTGGCTACGGTCGACGGGAGGTCCGGTGGGGGTGGGAGCTCCGGCGAGCAATTGCGCGGTCTTCCGGCGAGGGACAGAGGGGGCTAGGGGGGAAAATGAAAGGCGGGGCTGTGGGGCTCTTATATAGGTGCTCGGGGGTGCGGGGAGTTAAGAGAGGAGAGAGATCCGGCGAGGGGAGGAAACGGCCGGCGAGTCTCCGGCGCGTGAGGGGGAGGGAGAAGATGACCGTTCGGCGAAACGGTCGGTCGGGTGGGGTCCAGTGTCAGTGAGAGGAGGGCGTGTCCGTTACGCGCGGTCGGCCGGCTTCTAATCAATACGCGAGTAACTGCCGTGGGCCGGTCCGTTTAATACCGGAAACGGTTACCGTTTCCTTTTAATAATTTTCCAGAGATATTCAAAAGCTTTTAAAGCATTCAAATCATTTGTAAATATAGGGGTATTATATATCAAAATTAACAGAATAATAAATTCTATTTAATGAACATTTCTATTCTGTCGTTTGAACACTTTGAAGAAAATATTATTTTCACAAATTGCCTAATTGTTTTTAAACCCTTTTTGCAAATATTTTCAAAATAACTCCTGGTTATTATTGCTCAAATATATCACCAATTAGTCCCTGGTGTGGAGTGTCATATTACTCCCCTCTTATTTTGAACATTTAACCAAAATTTCCAATAGGTGAAAGCAACATAAGGAAAAGTAGAAGGGACTTTCAGAAATTTGGAAAAGGCATTTCAACAAACACTTACAATCAAGCAATGATGATGATAGATGCATAGCTATATTCATAACATTCCAAAATGAAATTTTGGGATGTTACAAACCTACCCACCTTAAGATGAATCTCGCCCTCGAGATTTGGGTTGGCTAGAAAATAGGTGCGGATGGTCTCTACGAAGATCTTCTTCGCGTTCCCAGGTGGCTTTTTCCTCGGTGTGATGACTCCACAAAACCTTACAGAACTTGATGATCCTACTACGGGTAACTCTGTTGGCAGTCTCCAGGATTTTGACAGGCTTCTCCTCGTAGGTCAGATCATTGTCAAGTTGTATGGCCTCTAGGGGCACTGTATCTCCCAAAGGAATATCAGCCATCTTAGTATGACATTTCTTCAGCTGGGACACATGGAACACATTATGAACTTCGGATAATCCTTCCGGCAATTCCAGTTTATATGCAACTTCGCCTCTATGTTCAACAATGTTGTAGGGGCCTATGAATCTGGGTGCTAATTTTCCTTTAACACCAAACCTCTTGATTCCTCGAAGCGGGGACACACGAAGATATGCTCTGTCTCCCACTTCATACGTCACTTCTTTTCGTTTGCTGTCAACATAACTCTTCTGTCGAGATTGAGATATCTTGAGTCTGTCACGAATCATCTTGACTTTCTCTTCAGAATCTCGGATAAGGTCGGGACCAAAAAGTTGTCGGTCTCCAACACCATCCCACGTCAGTGGTGTTCTGCATCTACTTCCGTATAAAGCTTCGAAAGGGGCCATCTTTAGACTGGTCTGATAACTGTTGTTGTACGAAAATTCTGCGTAAGGTAAGTTGTCATCCCAACTAGATCCATAATCTAGCGCACAAGCTCTCAACATGTCTTCCAGAATCTGGTTGACTCTCTCAGTCTGTCCATCTGTCTGCGGATGAAAGGCTGTACTGAACTCTAGCCTTGTACCCAAAGTTTCATGTAACTGATGCCAAAACTTTGAGGTAAATTGTGTTCCTCTATCTGACACGATACTCCTCGGAACTCCATGCAGACATACGATCCTGGTCATATATATCTTGGCTAGCTTAGCACTGGTATAGGTGGTTTTCACTGGAATGAAATGAGCTACCTTGGTCTAGCGATCTACCACTACCCAGATGGAATCATAACCTGAACGGGTCCGGGGTAATCCTGTGATGAAGTCCATACCAAGCTTTTCCCATTTCCACTCGGGTATCTGCAAAGGTTGGAGTAACCCTGCTGGTTTCTGATGTTCTGCCCTTACTCGCTGACAAACATCACATATTGCAACATGTTCCGCAATATCTTTCTTCATACCTGTCCACCAATAATTTTCCTTTAAATCCAGATACATCTTGGTGTTGCCTGGGTGTATCGAGTAAGGTGAATCGTGGGCTTCCTGAAGTATCAACTTCCTGAGCTCTGGGTCAATGGGCACATAGATTCGGTTCTCAAACCACAAAGTTCCGTGTTCATCCTCACGAAAACCTTTAGCTTTACCATCTTCCATTCTCTGCTTTATCTCAGCTATCTCCTTGTCCGATTTCTGGGCTTTACGAATTCTTTCGGTCAAGGTGGACTGGATCTCTAGTGTACCAACATATCCTCTTGGAACTATCTCTAGCTTGAGCTCTCTGAGATCATCGGCTAACTCTTGGGGTAATCCTCCCGCTGTGAGTGTGTTCACATAAGTTTTCCGACTCAAGGCATCGGCTACAACATTAGCCTTTCCTGGATGGTAGTGTAATCTCATGCCATAGTCCTTGATTAACTCTAACCATCTCCTTTGTCTGAGGTTCAACTCTTTCTGCGTGGAAATGTATTTCAGGCTCTTATGATCGGTGTAAACATCACAACTATTTCCGATAAGGAAATGTCTCCAGGTCTTGAGTGCGTGCACTACGGCTGCTAGTTCCAAATCATGGGTGGCATAATTCAACTCATGAGGTCGTAGTTGTCTGGATGCATAAGCTACAACCTTTCCATCTTGCATGAGTACTCCTCCAAGTCCTTGACGTGAAGCATCACAATAAACTTGGAAGTCCTTCCGAATATTGGGCAAGATCAATACTGGGGCTGTGACCAAACATTTCTTCAACTCCTGGAAACTGGCTTCACATTCCTCGGTCCAAACATACTTGGATTCTTTCTTCAACAACTCTGTCATGGGCTTGGCAATCTTTGAGAAATTCTCAATGAATCTCCGGTAATATCCAGCAAGTCCGAGGAAACTGCGGATCTCCTTAACTGAGGTGGGTGACTTCCACTCGGTGACGGCTTCAACCTTAGCAGGGTCTACGGCTATTCCTTCTCCGGAAATAACATGTCCAAGGAATCTGACTTCCGTCAGCCAAAATTCACATTTGCTGAACTTGGCATATAACTGATGTTCTCTCAGTTTCTCCAGAACTAAACGCAGATGTTCCTTGTGCTCTTCCTCGTTCTTGGAGAATATCAGAATGTCATCGATGAACACCACAACAAACTTGTCTAGGTATTCCATGAATACTTTGTTCATCAAATTCATGAAGTAGGCAGGAGCATTAGTCAATCCAAAAGACATGACCGTATACTCATACAAGCCATACCTCGTGGTGAAAGCTGTTTTGGGTATATCCTGTTCACGAATTTTCAACTGGTGATACCCTGATCGAATATCGATCTTGGAGAATACTTTGGCTCCTACGAGCTGATCAAACAAATCATTAATCATCGGCAGAGGGTACTTGTTCTTGATAGTCACCTCGTTCAAGGCACGATAGTCAACTACCATTCTCAAAGTTTTATCCTTCTTCTCCACCAAAAGTACTGGGGCTCCCCAAGGTGAAGAACTTGGGCGAATATAACCTTTGTCCAATAACTCCTTAATTTGCTTCTTGATTTCCAACAGATCATTTGCGGGCATCCGATAGGGTCTCTTGGAAATTGGAGCTGTCCCTGGCTGTAGCTCTATTAGGAACTCAATCTCCCTATCTGGTGGCATGCCTGGTAATTCTTCCGGGAATACATCCGGAAAGTCTTTTACCACAGGTACTTCCTCCTGAACAACTCCCGTGAGGGCATTTAACCTAGCACTCATACGTGTGCGTCGGGGTACATACTTAATCCTCTTGTTCTCCGGGGTGGTGAGTGAAACAGACTTGCTAGGGCAATCAAGATTTCCTTCATACTTGGTCATCCAATCCATGCCTAGGATTACATCCAATCCCTGGAATTCTAAGACGATGAGGTTGGTGGGAAAAACATGGTTTCCTATGTTGAGTTTCAAGGCATGGCATCCTATCCCTGCCATCATCATACCTCCTGGGGAACTGACCTTAATGGGCTGACTAAGGGTTTTGGTGGGCAAGCCATACTTATCCACAACTACCCTTGATATGAATGAATGAGTTGCACCGGAATCAAAAAGTACTGTAACTGGACGTGAATGCAATAAAAACTTACCAACCACAGTCTCGGGTTGATCATAGACTTCTTCCACGTCAAGGTGGTTTACCTAGGCACGAGGAAAAAGGTTTGGCTTCTTGGCTGCGGAATTGTCGTTGTTGTTGCCGTTTCCACTGCCTTGCTTGCTCTGGGGACACTCAGTAGCATAGTGCCCTGTCTTCTGGCACTTGAAACAGGTGATGTGACTCAGATCCTTATGAGTAGGAACGTGATGGTGCTGATTGTTGTTCCCATTCCCATTGTCAGTCTTGAAGTTTCCATGGTTGGGACGGTTGTTCCCATTTCCTCCATGGTTGTGACCTCCATGGTTATGCACGGCATGAGTGTGCCTTCCAAACTTACCGGTACCTGATCCGGTGTTCCCTGAGTACGGGGAGTAGCGAAGCTTCTGATGAGCTCCAGAGTTAAACTTCCCCTGAGTGTACTTCCTCTTGTGGTTCTCAATCTGCTGCTGTTTACCTTCCAGAATGAGTGCCTTATCCACCAGCTCTTGGTAGTTGTTGAAATTAGCCACTACCAGCTGCATGCTCAACTCATCGTTGAGTCCTTCCAGAAATTTCTCTTGCTTGGCCGCATCATCGGCCACGTCTCCTGGTGCATAACGTGCCAACATGCTGAACTCTTCCACATATTGGGCCACGGAGCGATTAACCTGGCGCAAGTTGCGAAACTCGCTCTTCTTCAGACTCATGGCTCCACCTGAAACATGTGCGGTGCGAAAAGCAAGCTTGAATTGCTCCCACGTTACATCAGCAATAGGATAGGTGGTGATGTAATTCTCCCACCATGAAGCTGCTGGTCCTTCAAGTTGATGTGCGGCAAATCGCACCTTCTCAGCATCAGTACATCCAGCGGTGACAAGTTCTCTCTCCATCTTACGGAGCCAGTCATCTGCCACAATGGGCTCAGTACTGCTGGAGAAAGTTGGAGGGTTCAACCTCAGAAAACGGGTGAGATTGTCAGTCTGGGGTGGATGGTGGTTGTGGTTGTTCTGATTGTTGGTCTGATTCTGAATCAATAACTGCATCAGTGCATTCTGCTGTTGAAGGAGTTGAGTGAGTTCCGGCGGAAAAGTGAAATCGATCTCACGTCGTGGAGGCATCTTGCTGTTTTCAGAGGGGTGAGAATTAGAATAGAACAAGGGTCTATAAGAAGAAATCACTACCTAGATGCAATGCAACAAACATATCACACCAAACACTCATACATTTATTCAATCAATGTCAAACATCGGGAATACAAATCTCAAACAACTAAGCATCGACCTACGCTTTAACGAAGAAAATAAAAGATACATTGGAGGGCATAACTAAGGTTCTCCTCAAAAGTGCATAGTCGTAGGTCCTCCGGTGGTGCTTTCCTCATAGTCTTCATCGTCGCTGATGAAGGGTGCCATGTCTCCTTCGGGATGAAGGTTTTCCCCCATGTCTAGCTGCTCCTCCAGAGTGGCGATGCATGCATTCTATCATCAATCCTCTCTAGGAAGTCCTTCACTTCATGCTCGTGTTCATAGTTGTCCTCTCGCAGATCAGCTTCAAGGTCTAGCTCGCGGTTCATCAGATTCTTGATTGTCTTCGTATCAGCACGAACTCGAAGCTCCAGAGTCCTGATGTGAGTCTCCAGGGTCTGGATATAGGAAATGGTGGAGTCTCCAGTGGGAGGAGTTATGATGTTTCCATTGGCATCTCTACGACAAACCATGTTCAGTTCTGGTGAAATGGTTCCACCTCTGTATTCCTCCTGAATACGTCCAAGGGCACGATGAATGGCCATGTCTCTTCCAAGTATCCAGCTGGGTGCCATGAACTTGAAGTCGATGGGTTTCTTCCGATTCCCAAAGGTCTTCCCTGGGATGTGCACCTCGATCCTATAGCGTCCATCTTGGGGAAATGACATGATAGGAGTCCCGGTGATGCTCGGCAAAGCAATCCTTACGTCCTTGACGATCCTCATCAGCTCCTTACCAAAGGGCATCGTTGCGTCAGGCTGGCAAAACTCCGTGATCAACACTGGGATGAAGGTGGCCATCTATAAATTTTGAAATAATCGGACAGAAATCAGAAATGAGTAGATGACAGTATAAGAATTTTAAAGACAAAGAGATACAATCCTAAGGCTTTCCAGTCCAAGAGGTTACGTCCTACGATCAGCCTGTGCTCTGATACCATTTCTGTAGCGACCCGACCTGAAAGGTCAAGTCTCCGGTGTTTCCGTACCATCCCAAGATCATGCCGGTACACACACGGTACATCAATGTAGATATCAAAGGGAAATCACACAGCATTATATTAATCAAAATCTCATACCGAGTCCTTTATTACAATAAAGATTACAATAAAGTGGCCAAAGGCCAACTCATGAGAATATCTAAATCTTGCGGAAGCGTCGAAAGTAGATGAGTCCATCTGACTCCAAGGGCATCTCACTGAGCATAGAACATGTCCTCACTCCTGGTCGGAAAAGTACTCTGCAACATGATACGTTGCAGCCGTGTAGGTCAGCATACGGAATATGCCGACAAAGTCACAGTAGAGGTGTGAAAATAATCAGCTAGTCTATATGCATATATGGCAGGTGGTAGTGTAAGTTTTTGCGTAAAGCCAAGTTTTTTTCCTACATCAAGGGAGGGGCTAAGCAAAATATTACTAAGTTGGTTGATTAATGAGATGGTTCCACCAACCAATTCTCATACCCAAAATTATTAAATACCCACATCATCATATTAATTGTGTTGAGAGTTCCGGAAGTTTCAATTCCTTTGGCTCAAGTCGTCCATGACCGTGGACACGGCTAATCGATTAGGTTTGGAATACTCTGCAGAGTTTGCACACGTTCCCCACAAGACTTGGTCGCCTCCGTTTGATTTCTCGCACTTCAGGGTGTTTGAGAAACGGATGACCAAAACATGGTCTTCCAAAGGGTTTCCCTACGACTCTGTCGGTGCCCATCCTTTCCTACCGTTCTTCTACCTCTCGTAGCACCGCCTGTCCAGGGTCACCACGATATCCAACCAAGCCAGAGCCCATAATGACTTGTGGCTGTGCAGGTAAGCCTTGGGTTTTAAAGCATCCATCCATCTCTTTGTGCCTGGGTGGACCTTTCCGCGTGAATACTGGCCATCTCCAGCATCACCTAGGCAAATCCACTGGTTTCTCCAGGGTGCCGTTCAACCATCATCCACCCAGAGGTATGTTGAAAACTCGGAGTCTTAAATCTTGATCATTATGTAGGTCTTGAAATTATTAACTCTCTCAACTCTCATGAATCACACAACCAACCCCGTCTACTAATAGCATAGCAAAACGTAAAACTACGTTTCCGGGGCCAATGTGTCCAAGAGGTTGAGGGGGGGTACCTACCACATGATACTACTACAATGTAACCAAGTTTCCAACTAACCTATCTTGCATGCAATTGGGGAGATGGTAGAACTAATGCATATAAAACATGGGTAAACATGGTCAAAGTGACTTGCCTGATTGATGATCTTCATACGTGAGTGACTCTAAGTAACAAGCTTCGCACTCCGGATAATCTAACGAAGCAAACAAGCACTCAATAAGCATACAACAAAATATTTTAACTCACAAACATAAACCAAGAACTAGTAAACAATCAAGACAAAACAATGCACGAATCTCAAGTAAGAAAAAACACACAAAGTTTTGTTTTCAAAAGGTGAGGAATGAAAACACTACTGACATAATGAAACCATTTGTAATAACAAAACAATTGTTGTCATCAAGGAAACAGTAGAATATTTTATTAATAAACATAATATAATCAATTTAAGTTTGTTGGGAAAAGTTTAGTAAAGTTTATACAAGTTTGTGATAAACACTATATGAATCAACTATAGTTATATTAACAGAAGAATGAAAAACTAAACTTATTATTTATTTGTAAAACATGTTCTTAACAGGAAATAATTTACAATTAAATCTGTCTTAGAAAACAGAATTAAAATATACAAAACTTTGTTTGAAAACAAAACTATTACTAGTTAGTTGTTTTAATCAAAATAAACCTATTTGAAAATAAGTTGTGATTCCTATGTTAAATAAAATTAAACTAAGCAAATTTATATTTTTATTAACAGTAAGTGAAAACACTAAATGTTTACTAACAGAACCTAATAAACAAATAAAACCAAACCTAAATCAAACTAATTAAGATTGAGTTTATAAAACTATATTATAATACTAAGCAGATTCTGTTTATTGCTAAAACACTATTCAAAATCATCCTAAAAATCCTCAAACTAAACATGGAGATAGTCCTAACCAATATCAAACAGTAGCAAAAAGATTCATGTGAAAAACTAATTTCAAACTCTAGTTATTCAGATTTGAAGATTTTGAGCAAATTTGATTAAATTCAAATTTTATAGTTCAAATTTGAAATTTAAAAGTACAGGATGAAACTACATGAAAAATTTGAGCTATTGCAAAAAGAATCAACTCAAAACACTAAATAGATTAAAAGATATAAGCAAAACAAATTTAGAATAGGTTCTGTTTACTAAAAGAAATCAGAGAAAAGAGACTAAATCTAACGGACGGCCAGGGGTGACGTGGCGCGATCCTATTGGCTAGCGAGCGCGTGCGGTAGGTTATTTAGAGCGGGCGACCGGTCGGTAGAGGATACAGGTTCGGATTTAAATCCGTTCTAATCTCGGTCGTTGATTCAGGATCCGATGGTCGAGGGGAGCTTACGGGGAAAAGTCGCCGGCGTCGGAGATCTCTGGCGAGTTCGGAACGGCAAAGACGACGGCGTTGGTGCTCCGGTGGTCGGGGAAGACCGAGAAGTGGTCCGGGCGACGGCGACGGTTCTCCGGAGTCGATTGGTGAGGTTGGTTGGGCGAGAGGTGGACGGAATCGGTGGCTACGGTCGACGGGAGGTCCGGTGGGGGTGGGAGCTCCGGCGAGCAATTGCGCGGTCTTCCGGTGAGGGACAGAGGGGGCTAGGGGCGAAAATGAAAGGCGGGGCTGTGGGGCTCTTATATAGGTGCTCGGGGGTGCGGGGAGTTAAGAGAGGAGAGAGATCCGGCGAGGGGAGGAAACGGCCGGCGAGTCTCCGGCGCGTGCGGGGGAGGGAGAAGATGACCGTTCGGCGAAATGGTCGGTCGGGTGGGGTCCAGCGTCAGTGAGAGGAGGGCGTGTCCGTTACGCGCGGTCGGCCGGCTTCTAATCAATACGCGAGTAACTGCCGTGGGCCGGTCCGTTTAATACCGGAAACGGTTACCGTTTCCTTTTAATAATTTTCCAGAGACATTCAAAAGCTTTTAAAGCATTCAAATCGTTTGTAAATATAGGGGTATTATATATCAAAATTAACATAATAATAGATGCTATTTAATGAACATTTCTATTCTGTCGTTTGAACACTTTGAAAAAAAATATTATTTTCACAAATTGCCTAATTGTTTTTAAACCCTTTTTGCAAATATTTTCAAAATAACTCCTGGTTATTATTGTTCAAATATATCACCAATTAGTCCCTGGTGTGGAGTGTCATATTACTCCCCTCTTATTTTGAACATTTAACCAAAATTTCCAATAGGTGAAAGCAACATACGGAAAAGTAGAAGGGACTTTCAGAAATTTGGAAAAGGCATTTCAACAAACACTTACAATCAAGCAATGATGATGATAGATGCATATCTATACTCATAACATTCCAAAATGAAATTTTGGGATGTTACAGTACCCGTGAATTAGGCCCACCGTGGAGTGTGATTAATTGGTGGAGGGGGAGTAAAAAATTTACCATTCTGTTTGGGAACCACCTATAATGTATTTACCATGGAAGATACTGAAAACCTCTTGGTCATTATATGAGCAACGAATGCATACCGCTCCAAAATCAGTACCTATCTCTATTTTAAAAGCTTGAGCTCTCGCACCTATGAAAAATCAGGGCTTATCTATTTACTTTATTGTTGAGTCATGATCCTCTTATAAAAGGCACCAGTTAGAGATCACCATCGTCATTTGTATGCTTTGCTATTAATTGATATTGAGTATGAGCATGGCTGGATCTATTTCACCATGAATTACAATGTCAAGTCAGTCCTTGTTCTTTAGAGGTGCTATGCATTTATGTTTTGTAGTCTCATAAAGGGCTCGCATGATACCATTATGTCATATTGTATCATCATTGTTTTGATAAATTGTTGTCATCCGAGACTTGTTATTATTGCTCGCTAGTTGGTTACGCCATTGACATGAGTAAATGTGACACCTAAATCTTATTGTAAATGTGGTTAGTTTATAATCTTTGCTAAAAATGTGAACATAAGTTAGACATATTTACAACAGCAAGATCAAACAGAGTTTGTAATTTTTTTTCTTTATTACTTTCAGTTTATCAACTGAATTGCTTGAGGACAAGCAAAGGTTCAAGCTTGGGGGAGTTGATACGTCTCCAACATATCTACTTTTCCAAACTCCTTTGCCCTTGTTTTGGACTCTAATTTGCATGATTTGAATGGAACTAACCCGAGCTGACGCTGTTTTCAGTAGAATTGCCTTGGTGTTATTTTTGTGCAGAAATAAAAGCTCTCGGATCGTCCTAAAAATTTACGGAGAATATTTTTGGAATTAAAAAAAATAGTAGCGCAAGAATTGACCAAAGGGGGGCCACGAGCAGGACACAAGCCTGCTAGCCACGGCCACCCCCCTGGCCACGTGGAGCAGGCTTGTGGGCCCCTCGTGGCTCCTCCGACCTCCTCTCCAGCTCCATATAACCCTATTCGTCTAGGAAAAAAATCAGAGAGAAGAGTTCATCGCGTTTCATGATACGGAGCCCCCGCCATCGTCAGTTCTTCCTTGGGAGACCAGATCTGGAGTTCGTTTTTGGCTCCAGAGAGGGGAAATCGACGCCTTCATCATCATCAACCATCCTTCATCACCAATTCATGATGCTCCCCACCGTTCGTGAGTAATCTCATCGTAGGCTTGCTGGACGGTGATGGGTTTGATGAGATTTATCATGTGATCGAGTTAATTTGATTATGGTTTGATCCCTAGTGTCCACTATGTTTTGAGATTGATGTTGCTATGACTTTGCTATGCTTAATGCTTGTCACTAGTGCCCGAGTGCCATGATTTCAGATCTGAACCTGTTATGTTTTCATGAATATGTGTGTGTTCTTGATCCTATCTTGCAAGTTGTAGACACCTATTACGAGTTATGATCCGCATCCTCCCAGGGTGACAATAAGTCGGATTCTTTCCGGTGACCACAATAGTTTGAGGAGTTCATGTTTTTACTAAGTGCTAATGCGTTGGTCCGATTCTCTATTACAAGGAGGCCTTAATATCCCTTAGTTTCCAATAGGATCACGCTGCCAGTTGAGGGTAGGACAAAAGATGTCATGCAACTTCTTTTCCATAAGCACATATGACTATATATGGAATACATGCCTACATTACGTTGATGAATTGGAGCTAGTTCTGTGTCACCCCATGTTATAACTGTTGCATTATGAATGTCATCCGACATAATTATCCATCACTCATCCATTGCCTATGAGCTTTCCATACATTGATCTTCGTTGAGTTACTTTCGTTGCTACTGTTATAATCACTACAAATCTGCTACTATCACTTTGCTACCATTACCGTTACTGCCACATTACTTTGCTACTGAACACTTTGCTGCAGATATTAATTCTTTCAGGTGTGGTTTAATTGACAGCTCAGTTGCTAATACTCGAGAATATTCTGTGGTTCCCCTTCTGTCGAATCAATAAATTTGGGTTGAATACTCTACCCTCGAAAACTGTTGCGATCCCCTATACTTGTGGGTTATCGGGGCCTTTAGCCATGAAGCAACTTCCACTCCCTTCATTTGGTGAATCAAATAGATCATAGGAGTTGGTTGTTACTAGTGCAATTCCGGAAACACCATCATCTTGATTATAGTTGGAGTTGGAGTGATAGCTGCTCTCGGAGTGATTTTCGGAGTCGGAGCCGGAAACCCATTCACCAACCTGAGCTTGATGTTTCCTTATTGAGTAGATCTTCGTGTACTTCTCCTTCTTCTTCGGGTCCCTACTCCTTCTCTCTCTTCGAGGTGATTCGTCTCTTGAGATTCGTCTTCTTGGTGAGTCTTCTCTTCGTTTGTAGGGAGCAGTGCACTCATTGGAGTAAAATCCGAGCTTCCCACAATTCTAGCAGTTTTGGTCACAACTTGACGAACGCTTCTCTTCAGGCCTTGAGTTGGAGCTTTGATCTTTGCTTCTATTCTTGTAGAACTTGTTGAATTTCTTGACCGTGAGTCTTATCTCTTCATTTGCGACAAGGTTGTCACTTGAAGTTGTGGGAGCATCACTTGTGGCTTTTTAAGCACCGCTAGACTTTTGGTGAAGCTCTTCCTTGTCTTTGAGTGTCATCTCATGAGCAACAATTCTACCAATCACTTATGTTGGTTTGAGATCTTTGTAGTTGGGCATCATTTGGATCAATGTGCAAATGGTTTCATATCGATCATCCAAAGCTTGAAGTATCTTCTTGATGATGAATTTGTCTGTAATTTCTTCGCTTCCTAAGCCAGCAATCTCATTGGTATTGAGAGCTAGCCTAGAGTACATCTTAGCGACTCCTTCACCATCCTTCATCTTGAATTTGTCATGTTGACCTTAAAGAACATCTAACTTGGGTTCTCTCACGGACTTAGTTTCTTCGTGCATATCAACCAGAGTATCCCAAATCTCTTTTGCGTGTTCAAGACGGCTGATTTTGTTGAATTCTTTGGGGCATAGGCAGTTGAAGAGAATGTCACATGCTTGAGCATTGACTTGCAACATCTTCAATCCATCCCCAGTCGCTTCACGATCGGGTTCCTTTCCTTTCGCAAAGAAATCACCTTGCAAGCTAACACGAACAATAGCCCCAACGGCAGGATTATGACTAAGAAAATGCGTTTTCATTTTGTGCTTTCAACTAGCAAAATGTGTGCCATCAAAGTACGGACCTCTACGGTGATAATTTCCCTCACTAGATGCCATACTTTGCCTTGGTTGTGAAACCAATGCTATGGAGACCAAAGCTCTGATACCACTTGTAAGATCAAAAGTAGGTCTAGAGGGGGGTGATTAGACTACTTGACCAAATAAATCTATGATTTTTCCCAATTTTAATTCTTGGCAAGTTTTAGCATTCATAGCATGCAAGTACACCCTACACATGCTTGTCTAAGAGTATGGCAGTAGAAAGTAAAGACATGGCACATGTAAGTAAAGAGAAGGTAGGGAAAGCAAACACAAGTGATGCCACAATGATTTTTCCCATGGTTCCTATAGGTGGTGCTATCATACGTCCATGTTCATGGAGTCTTCAACCCACGGAGGGTAACGGTCGCAAGAGTCCACGGAGAGCTCTACCCACGAAGGTGGTACCAAAGTGACCAAAAGGTGGCAACTTTTGAATCTCGATGAGACCGGTATAGGAATCTCGGTTGCACCGACAAGGCGACCAACGGTCAGAATTTTCAAAGTCGGTGACCCGATTCAACATTCTGTAGGATCGATAGAAGAGTGTCTAGAGGGGGGGTGAATAGACTACTAGCAGGAATTTAAAAGCTAACCTTTTCTCAAGTTAAGTGGTTGGCAGATTTTAACTATTTTAGCAAGTCTAGCAAATCTAACAGCCCTACACATGCATGTCTACAAATGTGGCAGTGGAAAGTAAAGACATTGCACATATAAGTAAAGATATGGGATAGGAAAATCAAACGCAATTGCAGACATGATAATTTTTCCCGTGGTTCCGATAGGTGGTGCTAATGTACATCCACGTTCCTGGAGTCTTCAACCCACGAAGGGTAACGGTCGCGAGAGTCCACGGAGGGCTCTACCAACGGAGGGTTCCACGAAGAAGCAACCTTCACTATACCATGACGGCCTACGTCCACGGAGGACTAGCCTTACTTCGGGTAGATCTTCACGAAGTAGGCGATCTCCTTGCCCTTAGAAATTTCTTGGTTCACTCCAGAACACTAAGTAGGAGGCTCCCAAGCGACACCTCACAAATCTAGGAGGCACCACCCTCCAAAAGGTAATAGGCTTGGTAATGACGATGAACTCCTTGCTCTTGTGCTTCAAGATGATAAACTCCTCAACACACAATCACTCTCTCACAGATTTGGCTTGGTAGAAGATATGGGATTAGTGGAAAGCATCTTGGGGAGGCTAGAAATCAAGATCCATATGGTTGGAGTGGATGATCTTGACCTCAACACAAGGGTAGGTGGTTCTCTCTCAAAAAACTGAGTAGGATAGGTATGGAATAGTTCTGAGTGCTTCTCTTTGGAGTGGGTGGTGGTGAAGGGGTATATATAGGCATACCCAAAAATGCAACCGTTACACACAAAATGACCAACTCGGTGAAACCGATGGGTTAATCTCGATTGTACCGAAGTGACCAAAAGGTGGTGACTTTTGAATCTCAGTGACACCGATATAGGAATCTCGGTTGCATCGACAAGGTGACCAACAGTCAGAATTACCAAACTTGGTGACGCCGATCCAACATTCTCGGACGGACCAAAAGTGTGAAATTGCGTAACAGAAAGTTGGCAACCCAACTCGCTAGCACCGAAAGCAGTGTCGGCTACACCGAAATGGCTAGGGTTTGGCTGAGTCTGTCTAGGGTTTGTAATCGGTGGCACCAGGATAGGAAAGTTTGTTGCACTGATTTTGCATGTTTGTCAAGAGACATACTTTGGTGGGAGAGCTTGTGGATGTTTTTGGTGACTATCACTTGTGCACGTATGAGCATTTGGTTCACCAACAAAACCTTACCCCCTTTTAATAGTGTTGGCTTTCCTATGGACTCAAAGTGATTTCTCACAAATGTAAAATGTAAAGTCCTCTTGCTTGAATCTTGGCCAACCTATTTCCTTGCATATTGGGGTAATTCCACAATCTCCTCAATCCTTTTGCCAGCTCAACTCTCGATGGACTCTTATCTTAAATACACTAGATAGAGGTTAAGTGGACTCTCCAAGAGACAGTGTGTGTTGTCATGAATTTTCAAAACCACCAATGGAGCATATTGTGCTTTCATATTATCAGACGGACCGAAAATGCGAACTTGCGTAATAGAAACTTGGCAGCCCAACTCGGTAGCACCGAAAGCAGTGTCAGCTGCACCGAAGGATTGGGGTTTGGCTGAGTCTGTATAGGGTTTGGAATCGGTGGCACCGGGATGGGAATGTTGGTTGCACCGATTTTGAATGTTTGTCTATAGAGAGACTTTGGTGGGAGAGTTTGTGGATTTTTTGGTGACTATCACTTGTGCACGTATGAGCATTTTGTTCACCAAGAAAACTTTACCCCCATTTAATAGTATTGGCTTTCCTATGGACTCAAAGTGATTTCTCACAAATGTAAAATGTAGAGTCCTCTTACTTGAAGCTTGGCAAACCTATTTGGTTGCATCTTGGGGTAATTACACAATCCTTTTGCCATCCCTACCATTGAACTTTCCTAAAATATACTTGGTGGAAACATTAGTTCAATGACTTATATGTTGTTATTAGTTACCAAAGCCATCAAGGGAGCAAATGTGCTTTCATGGCGCCACGGCGACCGGCTACCCCCTAAGACTCGGGCGCACTGGCGTGGCAGCGCATCGTAGCTGCTATCGCTGTTATCGCTCAGGCCTCCTTGGAGGGGGTGCCGCTGTTGCTGGAGGCGCGTCGCCCATCATGAAGGGCAAGCTCATCTCGAGGATCGTCATGGCCAATGTCCTTCGGGCAACACACCAGGCGCTCACCCTCGTCCCCGAAGATCTTGACGAAGAGTGTCCCCTCCCCATCATACTTGAAGTGGAGGGTGCGCCTCCACTTCATGCCACGGGCGCAGGCGAACATTTTCCACCCGAAGTTCAAGTACACGTAGCCCCTGGGGGAGACCTCAACCTCCACCCAGGATGCCGCACTACAGTAGCAGTCGGCTTGCAGCCTATCACACCCTGTGTTTTGCCTCATGACTAAGTTATCATGACTCAAAAATCAGGGCCAACTAAAACTTTTGTGTGCTTGTTATGCCTCACTTGATTGTTGATTGTCTGATTCCTTGCTAGTGCTCTATACTCATATAACTCCCTCCTACTCTCAAAGATCTTTTCTTTGATCCAAACTTCTTGCCCAATGATCATGCCATGTTAATAGTACCCAAAAACTATTTTTATCAAATATTATTCTGGCCATAAATTATTTATTTAATTTAGGTTTTAAAAAACCCATGAAATGAGGTTTGTACTACAAGTCCTCAAATTGGGTGGAATATTTTACACCAAAGGATTTATTTGAAACCCACTATATATATGACTTCCCCAAACCAACAAATATTTTTTGAGATTATTTTACTATTTTATTTAAAGGCTTTTTCTTAAGGCGAGAAATGGTCTTTTATAGCAAAAAATTATATAAATATTTTAAAAATATTTGAGAAAACTTAGGAAAACTGAGTGGACATATATTTTCTATATATAAGAGTTTAAACACATGGTCATGTTCAACATATTGGGCAAAACCCTTCAAAACCATTTATGCCTATTCCGAGCATTTGGAATATTTCTATAAGAAATATTCTCAAATAAATCCATGAAAATTCTAGCATGTCACATATGATATATGTGGTCATCTTGCCAAGTTTCATATCAATCCCAATTGTTTTGGTTCACCAAAATATCCCCAAACCCTCTCTGTGCACATCCAAATTTGAGCAACTCTACATTGCCAACTGTCTCCTATTGATCTCAAACTTTCTGGACATGTTCTAATACCCAAATAATTATGTTACACCCAGTGGTGAATCAGGGAGATTAGTTTGACCCAAATGGATCTAGAGAAACCTGATTCTGTTAAATCCTTGGGTTTACCATGTCTACATTGCAAACTTCCATAAAATCATCTCAAATCATGTGACCGGGATCAAATGGACTTACCATTTACGCTTGGTAAATCTCAAGGTCATAGGATTCTCCTGCCTAGCCCAATCACATCACAAACACCTTCAGCCATAAACTTGTGGACAAGCAAAGTGGGCCCAAAAAGATTCCCCTTGCCCCAACTTTTTACCATACTATATCCTAACCCTAATTTACCTCAAGTAACCTTTCCATGGCCATTGATCAATTATTGGGGGGGGGGAACTCTCTCTTTTCCCAGTTTTTTTACCATGGTAAGACCTATTCTTCCCTTCCCCCGCTATTCTGTTAAAGGTATTCTCCCCAAACTTTTCTACAACCTCATTTGTATACTAATGCACCTTGGTCCATCCAAATATGGCATGCTCATGTGGAAAATATGAGCAAACCATCTGAACTTAGTTTAGGGTAGTAATTGTAGCCTTGAACTACAAGTACCTGTTATACTTGTCTCTCTCAGCTAAAGCTTGGGGTGTTAGTACTCCCTCCATACCCTTCAACACTGGATAAGTTCTTTCCCTAATTGCCCTCCATTAAGAGCCCCTAAGAAAACTCCCCAGTTTGCTGCTGCAAACTTACGTGCAGTAGAAACCAACCCCAGCCAGCTCCATTTGGGTCCAATATCACCACACAGCTTTACAATGCGTGCCTCACACGGTAGACATGTTTTGCCAAACAAAAAGTTGCCCTGGGCATGCCCTTGCGTGGTGACCATGTAGCCGACATGCAAAACCAGCGCTCTGCCGCTTGTCATCGTCCTGTAGCTCGTGTCCGGCAGCGACAGAGGGCCACAACATGACGGGCATCTTCCCTTAACCTTGCACGCCCCTTCCCGACACGCGCAAGGCTCCAATGTCCCTTTGGCAAGCGTGCTCACCATGCCCGAAGCGCATCTGAGGCGCTCCCAAGCCCTCCTAGTCGCCCCTCTACTTCTACCTCTCCCGAGCACCCCTCCTAACCCCTTTTGCTCTCCTCCTCTATCCCGCAAACGTCCCAGGCAAGCCTCTGGCTCCTCCCAAGCACTTCGCCCACCTCAACGACCGGTGTGGCCACCGCCATGGTGACGAGCTCGTCCGTGCCTCCTCTATCTGCTGGCCCCCACAAGAGACCCTGAGCCTACCATAGACCCATGGAGGTATCGCTCCTCCCACCAGCTATCCCTAGCCGCCGCTGTGGCCCCCCTACCCATCAAAGCTGACGGCCACGTCCACCATGGGCGACGCCCCCCTTGACCCAGCCTTGCCCGCCATGCGTGGCTCGTACCGGCCGGTGCACCCCCACCTACTAAACCTGGTGGTGGCTCGGATGCCCGAAACGGTGGCCGGTATGCCGGCGGATTCCGGCAAAGCTCCCACGGCCCCCGTCGGTGGGAGGAAGAAGAAGCCCCGTCAGCCCATGGGCCCCGCATGTCGGCCGACCAGTGAGCCTGACGGGTGGACCCGACCCTGTTAAGTGGAGGTGGGGATGGTGTGAAGAAGCCTCCACCTCGGGGAATGTATAATCCAGTATACGCTTTTGCTGTCACCACCTCCAGCCCGGCTAAGCCACTGGGCCGGCCCAGTTAGCTATCCAGCACCCTATGTGCGCTTTAGCCCAAGCCAGTAAATAGGCTTTTATCCTTTTCTTTTTTGAGAGATACTAGTAAATGCATAATAAATTCATACGACCTCAAATTTAGCTGATTCAAATTCCTAAATATTCCTAAAATCATTGTCTATCCAAATTTGTGCAATGCACATTTTTCCATATATCTTTTTTGATAGTTCAAATTCAAATTTGAATGAACCATATAGAACCCCACTTTGCAAATTCCTAGGGAATTATTATTAACTCCAAATGGGGTGATTCAAGTTCCTAGGTGTATCTAAATTAATTCACTAAGTGGTGTGCATTTTTCCTTACACTTATTTTGCTATGTCAATTATTGGGCCATTTATTCATATCTGATGCACTGTGAAAATCCATACGAAAATCATGCCAACTCCAAATCCAGTGAAACCACTTCCCTCATGTTTCAAAAATCATGCCCTAATTGTTGGGTCGATCCACTCGTTTTTACAAAAGTATTTTTTGAGGACATCTTGTAGGATCATCATTTCCTTCATTTCGACCAACTCAAGACTCCCTCGTTGATCCACATCCAATGAAACCTCCCTTGTTATTTTGTTCATGACCAGAGGTGTTCAACAAAAATAACACTCCTATTTATAGAGCACTTTTATTTTTTGTTTGTTGTGTTTCTTATTGCGGTTGCTTCCGGTGATAGTTGATGAAGTAGATGGAATGCTCGGAGTGGACGAGAAGCGTGTGAAGACCTTGAAGACGTTGCTAAGCCAGCCAAGCAGCCCTTTGACCATGTTAAGAAACTTTTTCATGCATGACATATATCACTTGTTGTTTCGACGATTGATCATGATGTGGTGCTCCCCCTTCGGTGGGTTGCCTCTGATACTTTTAGTGTTGACAGTTGCATCATGCATGACCCTACGACTTTATGATGGTTATGCAAGTGGGTTGGGATTTATGCATAGTGAGGGAAAGGAAGAAATGATTTCAAATACTTTTCGAAAACCCCGTCGGGTGACACTAATGCCCGAGGGAGATGATGATGAGTTGGGTGACCACTTGAGAAAGAAGTGGTGTACTGGAGCAAGTGAGTGTGTGTGGTTTTTGGAAACGGATTGGTGTATGTTGCGACCGTTATTCCAACCTTACATGTACGACGACAATATCTCTTATGGGACTGGGCTTTGTTGATTACTATGGATGGTGCTAGCATGGAGCTCACATTACTATTGGCGAGAGTGAAGTGGTCACTCTTGAGAAGGGGTCGTCCCGGAAGTTGAAGGCCATGCGCTGTCTTTACAGGCAATGGGGACACCATTGCGTGCCCTCATGGATGATACATGTGATGTATATCATGAGGGATGGCACCAACGAGTGGACTCTTTGTTTAGTATCACCATGGGAAAGGCATTGTTCGGGTGCTTACCTTGGGTATGTGATGTACCGCAAGTCGTGGATGACACGGAAGTTCCTCGAGTCTTGTGGGTAAAGTGTGCAACCTCTGGAGAGTGTACAACTATTCGAATAGCCATGCCCACGGTCAAGGCTCTTGTGTTACATCCAAATGTTTTCACAACTGATGTGTGTGCGTGTGTTGGTGACAAGGATGGTACTTGAGCTAAGTCCGATGAATTAGCATGACGATTGACTAAGTCCGATGACTTAGCATATTGAATGAACATGACATGTTCAACCAATGCTTACGATGATATCTGTCACATGTTCATATGGATATCTTCCAACTATTTATGCATGCCTCCAAAAGTTATATGATCATGTCACTTCATTCAAAATTAGCTTTATGCAAAAATTACCTATTAGTGATATATCATGCATTGTTATTGCCTTGTACCAAACATGGGTTGCTTGCGAGTACATTCAAAGTACTCATTGGCTTGCCACTGGTTATTTTTTTGGCCAGGCATGAAAGATCAGGTCATAATGAAGATTACCTTTATGACGGACATGCGAGCTAGGACGCTTCCCAGTCAGAATGCCTATAGGGTTAAGGCAGATGGCATGGGTTCACGCTATCGTTGAAGACTGCCGCTGCAATCATATGAAGACTTTTCCATCAAGGCCATATTTCAGTAAACCGGTAGGTAATGGATGTGAGACTCTTGATATTCAGTTTGTGTGTTCAGTGAGGATCGATCTCTGGGATCACAATGCACGTACGTTCGGTGATCATGACTTATGAGTCGAGGTCCCCACAGAGTTGGTATCAGAGCCATCCTGACTGTAGGAAGCCCTTAGTTTTCATGGACATTATGTAGGACAAAACTATTTTTCCAGACCCCTCAAAATCACTTACAAAGCCACTATATTTCTCGCCTCTCCTAAAAATTCCAAGGGAAGCAAAGGTTTTTGCCTTAGCACCTCCACCACTTTTCTCTTAGCTCTCCTCATCTGCTTTTCCAAAACTTTGCAAATGGTCGCTACTATCCTTGTGCCCCTGACCACTGGATTCCTTGTAATCCTCATGGGTAAACTGGAAGTAAGCCACCTTGCCTGACGATTGTCGACATATCTTGGACCCAAGTTGGCAACACTAGACCAGGAGCAACCAATAGAAGATACCTTCTGGAAGGATAAGGATGCCAAGACATAGATGATAGTGACACCCTTGACACAACCCCATGCCACCCCGGCCTTCGATGACCAGGGCACAAGACATGCAATGTCATCATATGCATCGCTAATAGAGAAACCCCGTCCTTTTCATTTATATATCGGAAACCACCAGTGGATGAGAACCTTGCCATTTGGTCCACCTCTCCATAGTGAGCAGGAAAACGATTCTCGTCATCCCCCGCTCTAGGTGCCGATAATATCGTCAACGAGACCGATAGGGCACAACTCTACCATGCCTTGTCAATGTCGTTTCATAAAGGGTTTCCTCCCTGGAACCCTCGACGTCTTAGAAGACAAGGAGGGATTGTCATAATTACGAGGACGCCAGAAGACCCTATCTACAACAGCTCTGAAGAATCAACTTCGTCATCAACTCACCAGACCTGAAGTCATCAAGGACTCTTCAGGCGCAGCTAGGATCGTTTTGATGAAAAACAACTGGAGACATAGCGACACATGAAGAAGACCCATAAGAGTAATCGGACTCCTCTCCAAGACAAGAAGCAAGCATGCCTAGTGAGTCCGAGAACCACTAGGGTAGGATAGGTCATGTGCCCCCTATGTGAAGTCGAGTCCATATGATGGTTCGAATGGAACCATGATGTGTGTTGCTTGTTTTTCCTGTTTGTCCTTTGGTGTAAGTCACACTTTTTCCCTAGGCAACAAGTGCGCGACTATATCACCTACCCCTTAGCTTGATGTTTGTGTTCGTACTTTTCGGCACTTGCTTGATTGCACTTGCACTATACCATCCCATTAGGCATTCCTCTCGACGCTACTTTCTCTCCCCAATCTCGTCAACTGAAGATCAGCAAGACAAGATGCACCAAGGATCCACCTCGACAAGCAACTGACATAAAAGACTTCAACTACAACATACTCAACGAAAGCAGCCCCGTAGGGGTTAGGCTCTTTCCTCAAGACAGGAAACCCCTCCCTAGACCAACCAAGACCTCACAAGCTGCCCCAGCACAAGCCTCTGATCACATGTTTAATACACGGATTTGCCAGAGCACTTATTGAGCTTCAATAACTCCTTCTTAGAACAAGGTTCATTAAGGAGCTAGTGATCACAGTGAGCAAACATCCTTCATTCCTACACTAGCACTACAACCTTGATGCCATGTAAGGATCATTCTAAGGATATACGACTTGTGGACAATGATTTGATTTAACCCTAATAGACGTCTTGAGGAAGTAGTTGGGACCTTTTGGTGGATTACGAGGCTTAATGTTGATAGACGAAATTGGTGGACCGAGATTGATAGAGTAGCATTACTTGTTTATCCCTTGATTAAATAGGATTTTGTAGGATAAATATGATTACATGTTGAAACTCTTGGTGGACCAATGACTTGACTTTGGCAAGTAATTTAGATAGTGGATTGATGGTGACATGTTAGTGACTGGATTAACTAGTAGGGAATTCTTACTACATGAAAACCTTGGATTTAAATAGGTGATTCCAATAGGTTCTCGAGATCAATTAAACCACATGGTTCGGAGTAACTTGGATTTAGTACAATGATCTTGATCATGATACCATGTTTCTCGCTGGATGATAGTACAAGGAATCGGATGATGTTAGGGATAATTTACGGATCTATATAAGCTCGACCTTGGAGTGTAGTTGGCCATGAGATCGGAAGTTCATCACAATAGTCCTTATGATGATGTGTGGACTATATGAACTCGAGGAGATTATGTTAGACTCCATCAATGCTAGATTTGTACCAATAATGGATTATGTCATAGTATATGTGATTCATGGGGCGTTTAAACTGGATTCGTAGGAGGGAAACGACATCTCGGATTGGTATACTACATGTTTCCTTAGAATAGGGATGCAACCTCTCAGACCTTGGATATATTAGCTAAACACTTGCTTTGGTAATGCCATGATCAATCTTAGCGGCTTGTAAATTATCCCGAGGATTTTTATATAGGCATATATGTGGGTTAGCTATAGTATACATATGAGATTTTCGGTATAGTCCTTCTCTCAAAACATTGGAGGATATGAGTAGCATGTGTAATATTGGAGTTGGCTTATGTGAAATGATACGTTCGAGGATATAGGGTGATTTTGTTTGGAGTAATAGGTAGTACTATTGGCATCTAATAGTTGTGCTGAGGATAAGATGTTAGATGTTCACTCACATCCTAGGCTCGTTGAAACCCCAAAGCTTTACCAGATCATGACGCGGTCGGATTATGACCACAGGACTTGGACACAAGTCCTTAGACTATGGTCGGTACTCCACCTCGACCACCACCAATCATATGCATGAGGAAGGTGGACACGAAGAACTAGACTACGTTGGATCACGAAGCCCTAGACTAGTGACTATCCGGAACTAATACCCACTCCTCTCACTGATCCCCTGAGCAATGTGTTTATGTGATACTCGAGGGAATAGGATGTTATCCTCCGGCATGACATATTTATTTATCCAATAAGAGACGGAACACCTTAGTCCTGTTTGGACCAGCCCCAGGAACACCAATTACCATGCCTCTCGAGCATAAGGGTTCACCTTGAAAAGGGTTGGACTACTTGAAGTGCCCACCCTATAGTAGAAGATGATCCTACCCAAGCAACATGAAGAGACACTATGATTGAGAAGCCACGAAGAAGAAGAAGAAGAAAACAAAGTCAACCACCACTCCTCTGCCGGCCTCGTCAAATAGACTATATCAACAAGCACCGACGTCCAAACATGATGAAGCCCTTGCACATCAAGAGGGTTTAGGAACCCCTTATTATGACTGGTCATCCATCAGTTCCTGCCTAGGAAGGAACCGAGGAGTGGGTAACACCCCTCACTCCACCACTTTGATAGTGTGCGATGAGCATGATATCCCTACTCCCTTCAGATGCCTGGAATAGAATGGGCGACTGTCATGACCTCGTTACCAGCCCCTTATCGGTCCAATTTGGGGTGTAAACCAGACTCAATCACGGTAAGCCACCTAATAGTTGACCCCGCTTGCCAAGACTTAGACCTTAAGGATTAGATGGCTGATCTATACTTTGAATAGTCAGCTTATCTAGAACCCCACTCAAACCTTCCCAGATGGTAGAACCCGTTTTGACACCAAGTCTCTAAGCTTAGTCTTAGGGCGAGACTCAGCGCAGACCTTGCCACAGAGAAGCGAGTAGACAAAACACTCAAAGACCCTCCAGAAACATGCGTCCATGACGATGAAGACAAACAACAAAAGAAGAATGAATAATCTACCTGGGCTATTTACTCAAGCAGAAGATCTTGACAAGAAGCCCACAATGACACACCTCGGCACTCTCAAGGATGGAGACCACCTACGACTGAAGACCTCCTGGTTTAAGGAAGATAAGGACTTCCCCATGAACAACAAGCTACACCGAGACTCGACCCTTCTATTCTAACACAATACATCTAGATGTCACTAACCAACATGAGCAGTCCTAGGACCAGCACAGAGACACACTACTTCGCCACGTATTTCGACCTTGGAATACACACATAACCCAGGACCTTGCCAAAACCCCATTCACCCTTAGATGAAGTCAACAATGCACTCAAAGGCATATCTTCAGGCACTTCAAGATCCAGAAGGACAACCACGTCGGAGCGGAAACAACATGGAACATGAAGACTACCTCGCCTCTGAGCATCCACATCAGCACCTAGCCTAGGAATCTCGGGGACGAGATTCTTGTAAGGGGGGTAGGTCTATCACACCCTGTGTTTTGCCTCATGACTAAGTTATCATGACTCCAAAATCAGGCCAATTAAAAGTTTTGTGTGCCTGTTATGCTTGACTTGATTGCTGATTGTCAGATTGCTTGCTAGTGCTCTGTACTCATATAACTCCCCCTACTCTCAAAGCTCTTTTCCTTGATCCAAACTTCTTTCCCAATGATCATGCCATGTTAATCGTACCCAAAAACTGTTTTTATCAAATATTATTTTGGCCAAAAAGTATTATTTAATTTAGGTTTTCAAAAACCCATGAAATGAGGTTTGTACTACAACTCCTCAAATTGGGTGGAATATTTTACACCGAAGGATTTCTGTGAAACCCACTACATATATGACTTCCCCAAACCACCAACTATTTTTTTAAAGATTATTTTACTATTTTATTTAAAGGCTTTTTCTTAAGGCCAAAAATGGACTTTTATAGGGCAAAATTATTTAAATAATTTAAAAATATTTGAGAAAATTGAGGAAAACTCAGTGGACATATATTGTCCATATATAAGAGTTTAAACACATGGTCATGTTCAAAATATTGGAGAAAACCCTTCAAAACCATTTATGCCTATTCCCAGCATTTGGAATATTTATATAAGAAATTTTCACAAATAAATCCAGGAAAATTCTAGCATGTCACATATGATATATGTGGTCATCTTGCCAAGTTTCATATCAACCCCAATTGTTTTGGTTCACCAAAATATCCCAAAACCCTATCTATCCAGATCCAAATTTGAGAAACTCTACATTGCCAACTATCTCCTATTGATCTCAAACTTTGTGGACATGTTCTAATACCCAAATAATGATGTTACACCAAGTGGTGAATCTGGGAGATTAGTTTGACCGAACTGGATCTACAGAAACCTGATTCTGTTGAATCCTAGGGTTTACCAAGTCTAAATTGCAAACTTTCATAAAATCATCTCAAATCTTGTGACCAGGATCAAATGGACTTACCATTTACCCCTGGTAAATCTCAAGGTCATATGATTCCCCTGCCTAGCCCAATCACAGCACAAACACCTTCATCCATAAACTTGTGGACAAGCAAAGTGGGCCCAAAAAGATTCCCCTTGCCCCCAACTTTTTACCACAATATATTCTAACCCCAATTTACCTCCACTAACCTTGCCATGGACTACGATAAATTATTGGGGGGGGGGGGTAACTCTCTCTTTTCCCTCTCTTTTTACCATGGTAAGACCTATTCTTCCCCTCCCCCACTATTCTATTGAAGGTATTCTCCCCAAACTTTTCTATAACCTCATTTATATACTAATGCACCTTGGCACACCCAAATATGGAATTCTCATGTGGAAAATATGAGCAAACCATCTGAACTTAGTTTAGGGCAGTAATTGTAGCCTTGCACTACAAGTACCTGTTATACTTGTCTCCCTGAGCTAAAACTTGGGGTGTTAGTACTGCCTCCATACCCATGAACACTAGAAAAGTTCTTCCCTAATTGCCCTCCATTAAGTGCCCCTAAGATAACTCCCCAGTTTGCAGCTACAAACTTTCCTGTAGTCGAAACCAACCCCAGCCAGCTCCATCTAGGTCCAAGTTTCACCATATAGCTTTACAATGCATGCCTCACACGGTAGACATTTTTGGCCAACCAAAAAGTTGCCCTGGACATGCCCTTGCGTGCTGACCACGTAGCCGACATGCAAAACCAGTGCTCTACCACTTGTCATCATCCTGTAGCTCATGTCCGGCAGCGATAGAGTGCCACAATATGCCGGGCATCTTCCCTTGACCTCGCACACCCCTTACCAACGCCCGCAAGGCTCCAAAGTCCCTCTGGGTAGCGTGCTCACCATGCCCAAAGCGCATCCGAGGCGCTCCCGAGCCCCCCTTGTTGCCCCTCTACTTATACCTCTCCCGAGCACCCCTCTCAACCCCTTTTGCACTCCCTCTCTATGCCGCAGACATCCCAGGCCAGCCTTTGGCTCCTCCTGAGCTCTTCGCCTACCTCAACGACCGGCGTGGCCGCCGCCATGGCCACGAGCCCGTCCGTGCCTCCTCTGTCTCCTGGCCCCCGGAAGAGAACCTGAGCTGACCCTAGACACATGAAGGTATCCCTCCTCCCCCAGCTATCCCTAGCCGCCGTTGTGGCCCCCTTGCCCATCGAAGCCGGCGACCATGTCCGCCATGGGCGACGCCCTCCTCGACCCATCCTTCCCCACCATGCGTGGCTCGTACCAGCCGGTGCGCCCCGACCTGCTGAAACCGGTGGTGGCTCGGGTGCCTGAAATGGTGGCCGGTATAGCCAGCGGATGACGGCGAAGCTCCATTGGTCCCCATTAGCGGGAGGAAGAAGAAGCCGCGTCAGCCCACGGGCCCCGCGTGTCGGTCGGCCGGTGAGGCTAACGGGTGGACCCGTCCCTATTAAGTGGAGGCGGGGACGGTGTGAAGAAGCCTCCGCCTTGGGGAAGCGTATTATCCGGACTATGCTTTCGTCGTCACCACCTACAGCCCGGCTAAGCCACTGGGCCAGCCCAGTTAGCTATCCAGCACCCTATGCGCACTTTATCCCAAGGTGGGAAATAGCCTTTTATCCTTTTCTTTTTCCAGAGGTACTAGTAAATCCATAATAAATTCATATGACCTCCAATTTAGCTGATTCAAATTCCTATAGATTCCTAAAATCATTTCCTATCCAAATTTGTGAAATGCACATTTTTCCAAAAAACTTTTGTGATAGTTCAAATTCAAATTTGAATTTGAACCATATAGAACCCCACTTTGCAAATACCTAGGGAATTATTATTAGCTCCAAATGGGGTGATTCAAGTTCCCAAGTGTATCTAAATTAATTCACTAAGTGGTGCACATTTTTCCTTACACTTATTTTGCTATGTTAATTATTGGGCCATTTATTCATACCTGACCCACTTTGAAAATCCATAGGAAAATCATGCCAACTCCAAATCCAGTGAAACCACTTCCCTCATATTTCAAAAATCATGCCCTGATTGTTGGGTCCATTCACTCTTTTTTTTTAAAGTATTTTCTATGGACATCTTGTAGGATCATCATTTGCTTCATTTCGACCAATTCAAGACTCCCCTTGATCCACATCCAATGAAACCTCCCTTGTTATATTTCTCATGACGAGAGGTGTCCAAGAAAAATAACACTCCTATTTATAGAGAACTTTTATTTTCGGTTTGTTGTGTTTCTTATTGTGGTTGTTTTCGGCGATAGTTGACGAAGTAGATGGAATGCTCGGATTGGACGAGAAGCGTGTGAAGACCTCTAAGAGGTTGCTAAGCCAGGCAAGCAGCCCTTTGACCGTGTTAAGAAACTTTTTCATGCTTGACATATAGCACTTGTTGTTTTGATGATTGATCATGATGTGGTGCTCCCCTTCGTTGGGTTGCCTCCGATACTTTTACCATTGACACTTGCATCGTGAATGACTCCGCCATCTTATGAGGGTTATGAGGGTGGGTGTAGATAGGATGGTGATAGATGATATGCAAGTGGGTTGGGATTTATGCATAGTGAGGAAAAGGAAGAAATAATTTCAAAGACTTTTCAAAAAAACACGTCGGGTGCCACTAATGCCCGAGGGAGATGATGATGATTTTGGTGACCACTTGAGAAAGAAGTGGCGTACCAGAGCAAGTGAGTGTGTGTGGTTTTCGAAAACGGATTGGTGTAAGTTGCGACCGTTATACCAACCTTACATGTACGACCACTATACCCCTTATGGGACGGGGCTTTGTTGATTACTATGAATGGTGCTAGCAAGGAGCCCGCATTACGAGTGGCGAGAGTGAAGTGGGCACTCTTGAGACGGGGTCGTCCCGGAAGTGGAAGGACATGCGCTGTCTTTACAGGCACCGGGCACACCATTGTGTGCCCTCTTGGATGATATGTGTGACGTATATCATGAGGGATGGCACCAACGAGTGGACTCTTTGTTTAGTATAACCATGGGAAAGGCATTGTTCAGGTGCTTACCTCGGGTATGTGATGTACCGCAAGTCGTGGATGACACGGAAGTTCCCCGAGTCTTGTGGGTAAAGTGTGCAACCTTTGCAGAGTGTAAAACTATTCGAATAGTGGTGTCCACGGTCAAGGACAGTTGGATGACCGCTCTTGTGCTACGTCCAAATGTTTTCACAACTGATGTGTGTGCGTGTGTTGGTGAGAAGGATGGTACTTGAGCTAAGTCCAATGACTTAGCATGACGATTGACTAAGTCTGATGACTTAGCATAATGAATGAACATGAGATGTTCAACCCCTGCTAATGATGATATCTGTAACATGTTCACACGGATATCTGCCAATTGTTGATGCATGCCACCGGTTATTTTATTGGCTAGGCGTGAAAGATCGGTTTATGATGAAGAATACCTTTGTGACGGACATCCAAGCTATGACGTTTCCCAGTTAGAATGCCTGTAGGGTAAAGGCAGATGGCATGGGTTCACGCTATCATAAAAGACTTACGCTGCAATCATATGAAGACTTGGCCATAAAGGCCATATTTCAGTAAACCGATATGTAATGGATGTCAGACTCTTGATATTCAGTTTCTGTGTGTTCAATGAGCATTGATCTCTAGGATCACTATGCACGTACATTCAATAATCAGTATGCACGTACATTGATCTCTAGCCTCTATATTTCTCGCCTATCCTAAAAATTCCAAAGGAAGCAAAGGTTTTTGCCTTAGCACCTCCACCACTGTTCTCTTAGCTCTCCTCGTCTGCTTTTCGAAAACTTTGCAAATGGTCGCTACTACCCTTTTGCCCCTGACCACGGGATTCCTTGTAATCCTCGTGGGTAAACTGGAAGTAAGCTACCTTGCCAGACGACTGTCGACATATCTTGGACCCAAGTTGGCGACACTAGACATGGATCTACCAACAGAAGATACCTTCTCGAAGGATGAGGATTTCAAGACTTAGATGATAGTGACACCCTCGAGACAGCCCCATGCCACCCTGGCCTTCGATGACCAGGGCACAAGACATGCAGTGTCATGATATGCATCGCTAATAGAGCAACCATGTCCTTTTAGTTGATATACCGACAACCATCGGTGGATGAGAACCTTGCCATTTGGTTCGGCTCACCATAGTGAGCAAGAAAATGATTCTCATCATTACCCGCTCTTGGTGCCGATAATATCATCAACGAGACCAATCGGATACAACTCTACCATGCCTTGTCAATGTCGTTTCATAAAGGGTTTCCTACCTAGAAGCCTCGACGTCTCAGAAGACAAGGAGGCATTGTCACGATTACGAGGACGCCAAAAGACCCTATCTACAACAGCTGTGAAGAATCACCTCCGTCATCAATTCACTAGACCTGAACTCGTCTAGGACTCTGCAGGCACAACTAGGATCGTTTCGACGAACAACAATCGAAGACATAGCAACACATGAAGAAGACCCAGAAGACTAAGCGGACTCCTCTTCAAGACAAGAAGCAAGCACGACTACTGAGTCCGAGAACCCCTAGGGTAGGATAGGCCGTGTGCCCCCTATGTGAAGTCGAGTCCATATGATGGTTCGAATGGAACCATAATGTGTGTTGCTTGTTTTTCCTGTTTGGGGCACGCGATGCTTCGGGCCTTCATCGAGGCTTCACCCCGAAGCCAGCTCAAGCGTGCCTTTGGCCCGGGGGCTACTGTCGGCGTTCTCGGAATGGCGCTACCCAGACCTGCCTGCCTGCGGGCCAGGGCATGGCCCACTTCATCGACCACACACGGCCGGGCATGGCCTCACTCAAGGCAAGGCCTTCGCGAGGAGGAACAATGTCAGGACCAGTGTAAGAAGACCGCAACCACCCGCCCTCAGGGCAGATGCCATTGCTGAGCCCATCCCTGCCCTGTCGACAACTATTTTGCAGGAGAAAACCACCTTTGGGCAGAGCGATCATGTACTCCTGTCACCCTTCAAAATTGGCCATTTTGGGATCACTTCCCTCCATTGTGATAAGGGAAGAGGATCTGAGCCACTGCTATATATAGAGAGTAGGATGAACTTTAGAGAGGGGGCCGAATCCATTCCACCATCCACCCGACACCAAGCCACAGATAGTCTCGAACTCATCGAAGGGAGCCCTCATGAGGCCCTAAATAGTGTACTAGTTCATCCATATCACCTCCTCGAGAGGCAATCCACAAAAGCAGGAGTAGGGTATTACGATTCTAAAGGCCCGAACCTAGGTAAATTGTCATGTTCATCTTCTTCCTCGTCATCGTGCAAGTTTGTTGCTGTGTTCATCGAGTAGCGAGTTAGGTTGGGCGAGGCTGCAGGGGATCTTCACACATGCCCCTGTGTTCGAACCTTAGTCGGGCTTCTAAGCGACGCCACATAAAGGGCTTAGAAGAAAAATAAATAATTTGTGTGCCATAGTTGGGCGTCTGACCGACGCCACATAAAGGGCTTAGAAGGGAAATAAGTAATATATGTGCCACAGTTGGGCGTGTGAGCAATGCCACATCAAGGGCTTAGAAGGGAAATAAATAATATATGTTCCACAGTCGGGCATCTGAGCGATGCCACATAAAGGGCTTGGAAGGAAAATAAATAATATATGTGCCACAGTCGGGCATCTGAGCGAAGCCACCTAAAGGGCTGATATAATAATAATCACAATGAGTATCCAGGAGGTAGAACCATCCCAGGGATACTCAAAAATTCAAATAATATAAATGGATAGTCCATAATAAAAATAATCATAATCATCATTCGTCATACGTCATGATTAATATTCCAGTTTAGAAGTTTTCCTTGGAAGACCGACACTAAGACCGACACTCGACCCATCCCAGACTGTAGTCCTTAACCGTGGACACGGCTATTCGAATAGATGTAAACTCTGCAGAGGGTGCACTCTTTACCCACGAGTAACGGATTCCTTTAGCCCTCTAGGACTAATTCCTCTTATGGTCTTTGAATTGAAAACACACCTGAGCCGCACACACTAGCTTAACTTACCTGTGCCTAGAATCACCATTACACTCGTTAAGCAAAACTCTAAGGGGAGAGGCTATAGCCTCGACTAGCATGGGATCACAAAATTATAACGCATGCAAACTAGGGGAGGTACCCCCTCGGGTCCAACCGGAAAACACCCATGCCCCCGGACCAGGTGGCATGCCTACCGAATGCAGCCGGTATCTTCCACCATGGCCTCTCTGTACGGTGTGTGTGCTAAAAAGGGGTTGACAACTTACTGAACCATACCCTACCTCAAGCAGGTACAAGCACCATGAAACAACGGTGGGGTTTACTCGCAGAAGACTCGATCTATGGTCGACTCAGGAGATTATGTGTTCCCTGCATGATTAGCACAACAAATATATTATTCCACACTCCCAGGAAGAATCACCACTTATCATATCGATCCCATCATGCCTCACTGGCCATTCTCGCTCCAACGAGATGTTAGCACACCAAGCTCATGTCTACCCAAGACAGGGACTTATCCCGGATTCTTCCCGGTAGGCAGGGGTGGCACAAGGTGGTGACTACTACCGCAAGAATCACAAGTTTAATAGCAAGGATCACCATCATGTATTGCAAGCATGATCATACATTCACATGAAATAATGCGCGCTTCATGTGTGTATAATTTAATTTGTCACACCAAACATCACATAACAAATACTATACCAGGGTTCAGGATGCTAGCCTTAAATGTGTAGAGGTGTACGGTGCATCACAAAACTTTTGAAAGTTTACTCGTCTCTCCAATTCCTGTATTGAAAAGAATTCAAAAAACTTGGAGTATTATTTTAAAAGATATGCCAAGTCGAAGAGGGGTCAAAGCTCTATTTTAAAATAAATTAGAAAAAGGAAAACGGTTTACGTGGACTACATCTTCCGATAGGTAAAAATGTACTCGTAGTAATATGCCTTTTCGCGAGCAAAGCATGCCATGTGCGGTTGCGCGTTCGAGAGGGATATTGTCTCACCGATAGGTGGGACCCACCTATCGGATGTATCTCCTACCCTTCACGCATTCTAGGGAGGGGCAGAGGAACGCTCCGGCGATGACTTCTGGCGCTAGGGGACGCCGTTTCCGATGCTCGGCACACTGGCGTGCTCAGGATGCTCGGCCACATTGCTTTGGAACGCGAGAGAGCGCCTGGGAGCCCGAGGTCGAGCAGGGATCCAACAATGGTGGGAGGGGGTCACAGCTAAGGCAGGGCTTCACCCATGGTGGCTCTTGAGCACCAGTGAACAGGGGAAGTGCTTCGGGGAGAAGGAGATACCCGTTCCAGGAACCGAAGGGGAAAATGGGGCTCAAGTGGCCTCGAATAGCAAGGGGCGGTGGCGGCCGATCTGACCGGAGATGAGGCAGATGAGCTCCTTTGGTCGTCTGCTGGTCTCGGGGCTTAAATGTGGAAGGCGAGGGGCGGCTTGAGTGTCCTATATCTCGGGAGGGGTCCTTTCATAGGCGAATAGGTACGTTCCGTGGTGGAGTGGATAACTCCGGAGAACTATTCGCACAAGGCGACTTGGTGGCGTCTGGCGGGGCTGGGCGCTAGCAAACAAGCTGTGGATGAGCTCGCACTGCTCAAGGGGGCAGCTGCCGCGCGACTATGGCATGGGCGGCGCCGCCATAGGAGAGAGGAAGCACGACCATCGGGTGGACGTCAGAGAGCTCTGATAGCGGTGCTGCGAGGCAGCAGGGGGCGGTCGGGGCGGCTCCAGCGGATCAGAGGGGACGGGGTCATGGCCGTGTGCAAGGGGAAGGACTAGGGTCGCGGTGGCTCGGGCTTGAGCACGTGCAAAACACGTGGTCTTCTCATGTTCCGGGCATGCACGCCAGATGCCTGACAAAATGCCAGGGTGACTAAACAGGCTTGGGTGTTAACGAGGGTTAACACGGCTGGTCTAAATATAGTGCAGAGGCTCTAGTAGATGCTGGTTTGGCCAGTTAATTAAGATCCTAATGCAACCATGGCACCATGTCAATTCTGGCCATGCTCCAAAGGTGTTAGACAAAATGCCAAGGACACCTAGGAGACTTTTATGGCCACCAAAATTACCAGGTCATGGTCTATTTAGATGCACACTATAATGGCAAGTTTATTTTGGCAAGACCAGAAAGTTATTAGAGCAAGTTTTTGAGAAAACCATTTCTGGACAGAAGCTACAGAGCATTAATACATGGGCTTAAAGTACTACAATAGTCGTACACTCTTGGACTTAAGAGTTTGGTCGGGCCAACTACAACCAGAAAAATCTGCAAGGTCACTAGAGAAAAATAAAATGGAGTTGTAGTACAAAATGCCAAACTGGACGAGAAAGAAGAAGAGGATGATTTGCTCAAACTTTACATAACGCAAAGCTGGGTTTTTGCATAAAAGTGATTCAGGGACATCACATGACATCTATAAATTTTTGTGGAATTTTTAATAGAATTTATGAAGTAGTTGTAGTGCAACTCATGCCTTTAAAGGAATGAAAATGCCTTTTAAAGGAATTTAAAAGTTGCCAAGTTTTATTATAAAAACAATTTCATTGGTTTTTTCTAGATGATATAAGATGCTTGAATAAAGTATTCAAGTCCCACAATTTTATTCAAAGTTTCAGATAAGAGCAAAAAATTCTGGAATCCAGAGAAAACAAGTGGCTCTGAAATTAGTAGAAAAATACAAAAATAGGAAATAAATATTTCTAACAGAATTTTAAATAAAAATACAAGATTAAATTTTTTGAGTGTTACAGGATCCCTTGTGGTTCGGTAGGGGGTCACGTTGCACGAAGAGGGGAGATCACGAGACGGCGTGACGATGTCACACCTTGTGATTTGCCTCATGACTAAGTTAACAAGAATCAAAAATTGGGGCCAATTAAAACTTTTTGAGTGCATATGAATGCTTTACTTGTGTGCTATTTGTTTGCTTGATTGCTTGCTAGTGCTCTATATTCATAAAACTCCCTCCTACTCTCAATACTCCTTTCCTTGATTTAAAACTCTTGTCGAATGATCATGCCATGTGAATAGTACCCAAAACTATTAATATCAAAATTTATTTCCACCAAAAAGAATTTAGTCAAATTAGGTTTTCGAAAACCCCTGAGTTGAGGTTTGTACAACAAGTCCTCAAATTGGGTGGATTGTTTTGTCCCCAAGGATTTATTTGAAACCTACTATATATATGACTTCCCAAAACCACAAAAAAAAATTTAAAGATTATTTTACTACTTTATTTAAACACTTTTCAGAAGGCCAAAAATGGTCTTTTATAGGTAACACATATTTAAATGCTTTAAAAATATTTGAGGAAATTTAGGGATACTCACTTGACATATATTTTCCATATTATGAGTTTCAACACATGGTCATGGTCAAAATCATGGGAAAAATCCCTCAAACCCTTTGTGTCCAAATTAAGCTTTTGAAATATTTCTATAATAATATTCTCAATAAATTCCAACAAAATTAAAGCAAGTCACAATTGTCATATTTGATAATCTTGTAAAGTTTCACCTGAATCCCTATTGATTTGAATGATCAAAATATTCCAAAACCATTCCTGTACAAATCAAATTTGAACAACTTTACATTGTGAAGTTTCTTCCTTCGAACCCAAACTTTTTGGGCATGCAAATACCCACATAAGGGCTCCACACCAAGTGGTGGAATTGTTGGAAGTGAAATGCATGCCTAGATCTACAGAAATCTGATTCTATTGATTTCTAGGGTTTCTCAAAGTTACATTGTGAACTTTCTTCAAAACTCCTCAAACTTGGTGATCAACCCCTGTTAAATTTCTTGGCAAGAAAACTCCATTTGCTTAGCCAAACCATAATCAAACACTTTTGCTTTTTTTAAAGCCTTGTTTGACCCCCTTCTTCCATTCTCCTTGCTCTCAAAATTTTACCACACTCACTCACATACCTATTTTACCTCCAGTAAGAAATCAAGGGCCTCAGCTCAATTATTGGTGTGTAAAACCCCTTATTTTTATTCTTGGAAAGCCTTGGCATGCTCTTTATTCCTCTATCCCATTATTCTATGCATGAAACCTCCCCCAAGTATTACCACAACACCTCTATCATGTTAATGCACATTTACAAAGGCAAATTTGACATGCTCATGTGGAAAAACCTCTAAAACTACATTTTGGCAGGAAATGTGGTCTTGAACTACAAGTACCCTCTAGACTCCTCTCCTTGATCTGAAATTTGGTGTACTTGTAGTCCTTCCATACCTTTGTCTTCTATATAAGGTTTTACCCATGGTTCTCTAAAGTAAAACCCCATTAGATTAACCCCAAGTTTGCTGCTAAAAACTTACCCTTAGTAGAAACCTCTTCTACCTAGATCCTAATGAGTCCAACCTCATCCAGTGCTCTCCTGCATACATGCCTCACATGTTATACAACTTTTCCCAACCCGAATGATGCCCTAGACAAGCCTTAGCATGGTGACCACGCAATAGACATGCAGAAACGATGCTCTCCCGACAAGAGTTGTCCTACAGGTCATGGACAGCTTGTGCAGAGCATCCCCATGCATCGGGGAATCCCTCCTTACGTCCCACGCCCCTCCTTGACGGATCTGGCACACGTGCTCCCCCATGCCAGAGAGCATCCGAGGCGCACCCGAGCCCCTCCGGCCGCCCTTCCTTAAACTCATTCCCGAGCTTCCCCTCGCGCCTTTTGATGCTCCCCTCCCTCCAGAAACCCCCCTAGCTAAGCAAATAAAGCTGGTGGGCTCATTTTCCTCCCCCATGGCCACCATGGTACTGCCTCGGCCACCACTCTAATCCGAGCTCCCCTGAGCCCTCATCTCCCTTGAATCTCCCAGAGCCTCCCTAGTACCTCATAAACCCTCTCCCCATGCTATTTTCATCCTCCCTATGGATGGAGCACTGCCCCCGCAGCCACAATTGTCGGCCTTCGCCATGACCGAGGCCCGCCTACGCCGATGCTCCTCGTCAAGACTAGGCCACCCAGGAAGGGACGTACATTCACCCTAAGCACGCCGGTGGTCTGGGCGCCACTTGAGCTGGCTGGAGCCCGTGGAGCTAGTGTCGATGCCGCCGGTCTCGCCTCCTCTTCGTCTCCCTGCTCGGGCGGGAGGTGGGGGAAAGACCCGACAAGCGGGGCCCGCCTATCATTGGTAAGGCCTCGGGCCCCCCTGTTTAAGTGGAGGCACCCCGCCTGTTCCCGCCTCTTTGCGGAGAAGACGTACTCCACGGAGTGTGCCTTCGGTGTTGCCCCAGCGCTAGGCCAAGCGAATGGGCCAACCGTTTTGCTATCTCGCGCACTCTGCACACTTTGCCCTCCTAGTGAGCCCTTTTTCCTTTTTCTTTGTGTTTTCTTTTTCAGTGACACTAATTAATTCATAGCAAATTCATATGACCTCGTATTTAGTTGATTAAAATTTCTACATATTCCTAAAATCATTTCCTTTCGAAATTTGTGCATTGCACATTTTTCCAGAATACTTTTATATTAGATTCAAATTTAAATTTGAGTTTGAACAATGTAGAAACCCACTTTGCAAAATCCTAGAGCCTTCAAATCAACTCCAAATGGATTGATTCCAATTTCTAGGTGCTCTAAATAGCATGCCCTATTTATCTAAATCATGGTCAACATTTTACCACACACCTATTGTGCTTGACCAAATAAATAGCTCCCTTTGTCCATTATTCCATCTTAGTAATCCATAGGAAAATCATCACAACTCCAAATCCAGTGAAACCGCTCCCCACATGATTCTAAAATCATGCCCTATTTTTTGGGACCATCCACTCCTTTTTACAAAATATTTTCTATGGTCTTATAGGATCATCATTTCCTTCATTTCCACCATTCAACACTCTCCCTTGACCCACATCCGACAAAACATCCTTGGTTATTTTTCTCATAACTAGAGGTGTCCGAGAAAAATATATTTCCTATTTTTAGAGCACTTTATTTCTCTGCTTGTTGTGTTGCTTATTGCGGTTGTTTCCCGTGATAGTTGACGAAGTAGAGGAAGTGCTCGGAGTGGACAAGAACCGTGTGAAGACCTCGAAGACTTTGCTGAGACATGCAAGCAGCCCTTTGACCATGACTATGAACCCTTTTATTTGCAAGGCATATCGCACTTATTTCCATGATGTTGATCTTGTTAATGTGGTGGCCACTTCGGTGGGATGCCTCCAATACTTTCCCGTTGACACTTGCATCGTGCATGACCCTACCTCTTTATGAGGGTTATGCGGGTGGGTGTAGATAGGTTTGATTAGTAGTTTCTACTCAAATGGGATAGGTATATTCATGGTGATGGAGACAAAATGATTTCAAAGACTTTTCGAAAACCCCGTCAGGTGCCACTAATGCTCGAGGGAGATGATGATGAGTTGGGTAACCACTTGAGTAAGAAGTGGGACAACGAAGCAAGTGAGTGTGTATGTTTTCGAAAATGGATTAGATTTAAGATTTGTCGACTGTCCCAACCTTACATGCAGAACCACAATACCCCTTATGGGACGGGGCTTTGTTGATTACCGTGATGGGTACTAGCATAGAGTCCTCATTACTAGTGGCAGGAGTGGCGTGGTCACTCTCGATACAGGGGCATGCAGGTATGGAGTATCATGCGCTGTCTTCACAGGCACCGGGCACACCGTTGGTCACTTCGTGGATGGTACGATCTGGAGCGAGGTTCATATGATTACATCATGAGGTCTAGGTACCAATAAAGTGGACTCTTTGTTTAGTATCTTCAGGGGAATGGCATTGTTTGGGAGCTTACCTCGGATACGTAATATACTGCGAGTCGTGGATGACAAAGAAGTTCCCCAAGTCTTGTGGGTAAAGTGTGCAACCTCTACAGCGTGTAAAACTATTCGAATATCCATGATCATGGTCAAGGACAGTTGGGTGGTGCCGCTAAAACTATGTCCTGTGTTTTCATAAACTTGATGTGTGTGGATAACAAAGATGGTATACTTGAGAAAAGTCCGACGACTTGACATGATGACTGAACATGAGATGTTCAACCCCCTATTTATGATGATATCTGTAAGCAGTTCATATGGATATGTTCAAACCGTTGATGCATGCTTACATAGTTACTTGATCATGTAATTGCATTCAAAATTAGTTCTCTGCGAAATACCTAATTAGTGCTATATCATGCATTGTTGTTGCCTTGTTCCAACATGGGTTGCTTGCGAGTACATTCAAAGTACTCATTGGCTTACCACTCGTTATTTTATTGGCCAGGCATAAGAGAAAAGGATATTACGAAGGATACCTTGGTGACATTCGTGCAAGCTAGGATGCTTCCCAGTCAGAATGCCTGTACGTTTAAGGCTGATGGCATGGGTTCACGCTATTGTTGATGATTTCCGCTGCAATCATATGAAGACTTGTTTATAACGGCCATATTTCAGTAAAATAATATGTAATGGATGTAAGACTCTTGTTTTCTAGTTTCTGGGTGTTCAGTGAGCATTGATTTCTGGGATCACTATGCACGACAATTCGGTGATCACGACTTATGAGTCGGGGTCCCCACAGAGCTGGTATCAGAGCTATCCTGATTGTAGGAAGCCCTTAGTTAGCATGGATATTAGTTAGGACAAAACTATTTTTCAAGACCGTTCAAAATTACTTACAAAACCAGTATAATTCTCACCTCTCCTAAAAATTTCAAGAAAGCAAAAGTTCTTGCTTTATCACTTTCACCACTTTTCTCTTGGCTCTCCTCATCTACTTTTCAAAGCCTTGCAAATGGTCATTAGTACCTTTATGCCCCTGACCACTGGATTCCTTGAAATCCTTGTGGGTAACCTTGAAGGAAGCCACCTTGCCATACATTCACACAAGTTTGACGACACCATGACAAGACGATACCAACAGAAGATACCCTCTCGAAGGGTGAGAATATCAGGACTCTGAAGATGTTGACACCCTTGACACTGCCCCAGCATGATGCCACCTTGGCCTTCAATGACTAGGGCACAAAACATGCAATGTCATGATATGCATCGCTAATAAAGGAACCCTATCCTTGTAGTTGTTGAGTCAGCAACCACCGTTTGATGAGAACCTTGCCATTTGGTCCACCTCACCATGGTGAGCAGGAAAACGGTTATCTTCTTCCCCCGCTCTCGGTGTCGATATTATCAACACGAAAAACAAGTTGGAACTCTATTGTGCCTTGCTGATGTCATTGCATAAAGGATTGCCCACTTGGAAATCTCAACGCCCCGAAGAACAAAAGGCATTGTAACAATTACGAAGACACCAGAAGACCCTGTCAACAATAGCCGTGCAGAATCACCTTCGTCGTCAACTCAAGAAACCCAAAGTCATCAAAGACTCTTCGGGTGCAACCAGGATCGTTTTGATAAACAACAACAAGAGACATAGCAACACATGAAGAAGACCTAGAAGACTGAGCGGACTCCTCTCCAAGACACAAAGCAAGCACGACTAATGAGTCGGAGAACCACTAGGGTAGGATAGGTCGTGTGGCCCCTATGCGAGATCGAGTCCGTAAGATGGTTCAAATGGAACCATGATGTGTGTTTCTTTTTTTGCCTATTTATGCTTTGGTGTAATTCACACTTTCTCCATAGGAAACAAGTGCGCGACTATATCACCTACCTTGCCTTGATGTTTGTGTTTGTCCTTTTGGGCACTTGTTTGATTGCACTTAGACTATACCACCCCCTTAGGCATGCTCCTCTATGCTACTTTCCCTCTCCCCCTCTCGTGAACTGAAGACGGGCAAGACCAGATGCACCAAGGATCCAGCTCGACAAACAACTGGCACTGAAGACTTCCACTACAATGTACTCAACCAAACACAACCCGTCGAGTTATGCTTTTCCCTTGAGATTGGAAAACCCTCCCTAGACAAACATATACTTCACAAGCTACCCCAGATTAAACCTATTGATCACGTGTTTAATACACGGAATTGCCATATCACTTGATGAGCATCAATAACCCCTGCTTACCACTGGGTTCATTACGGGACTAGTGATCATAGTGAACAGACACATTACATCCCTAAACCAGCACTTGAACTGATGATGCCATAGGGAAGATTGTTCTGAGGATGTATAACTAGTAGGCTAATAATTTGACGAGGTTGTAATACATATCTTTACGAAGTAGTTGAGACCCTTTGGTCGATTATGAGACTTTTAAGTTGGTGAATGAACTTGGTCGATCAAGATTGATAGAGTAGCATAACTTACTTCCCCATTGAGCATATTGGATTTAGTAGGACAATTTTGACCACAAGCTGAAATTATTGGTGGATAAATGACTTGACTTTGGCAAGTAATGTTGATATTGGATTGATGGTGATATGATAGTGACTGGAGTAACTAGTAGCGATTTCTTACTAGATGTAAACCTTGGATTTAAATAGGTGATTCTAAGAGGTGCTTAGGATTAATCAAACTACATGGTTCGGAGTAATTAGGATTTAGTTGGATGATCTTGATATTGATACCATATTTCTTGGTGGATGATAAGTATAAGGAATCAGTTAGGGATGACTTAAGGATCTATATAAGCTTGTCCTTGGAGGTTAGTTGGTCATGAGATTGGAAGTTCATGGATATAATGTGATGAGATAGTTCCTTCCGGAAATTGGGGATTCAGGAAATATGGAGATATATGGGACGACACCGGTATTGGATTTGTAGCAATAATAGGTCATATAATAGTGGATGATACTCGTGGATTGATTAATTGGATTCGTAGGAAGGAAACAAGGTCTTGGAGTGGTTTGTTACGTGTTTCCTTAGCCTAGTTGTGCAATACCTAGAACCTTGGTTAGGTTAGTGGGGCACTTGTATTATAGTGTCATGTTCAAGCTTAGCGGCTAGTACGCTTTCCTGAGGATTTTTTACATAGGGAAATATATAAGTTAGCTATGGGGTTCATATGAGATTTTGGTTTAGTCCTTCTCTCAAAACCTTGGAGTTCAATAGCATGAGTGATAATGGAGTTGACTTATATAAGATGATACCTTCCATAAAAGGATGAGTTATTTGGAGTAATAGGTAGTACTATCGGCATCTAAGAAATGTGCTTAAGGAAAAGATGATAGATGTTCACTCACATCCTAAGCTCCCTGAAATCTTGAAGCTTTACCAAGCCATAATATGGTCGGATTATGACCATAGGTATGGATCTAAGTCAAAAGACTATGGTCGATACCTCACCTCGACCACCACTAACCCCTTCCATAAAGAGGGTGGACGCGCAAAACTAGATTTTGATGGACCACAAACCCCTGGACAAGTGACCATCCATAGCAAATGCCCTCTCCTCTTACAATTCCCACGAGCAATGTGCTTGTGTGATACTTTGGAAAATATGTTGTTCTCCTCACGGATGACAGACTTATTTACCCAATAAGAGGAGGAACACCTTAGTCCTGTTTGGACCAGCCCTAGGAACACCAATTACCATGCCTCTCAAGTATAAGGTTTCACCTTCAAAAAGTTGGATTCCTTGAAGTACCCTCCCTACCGCAGAAGACATTCTCACCCTAGCAAGACGAAGAACCACTATGGTGGAAAGACCATGACGAAGAAGAATAAGCAAGAAAAGTTAACCATCGCTCCTCTGACAGCTACATCCACTAGAGTATATCAAGGAGCACCGACGTCCAAGCACGACGAAGACCTTGGACATCAAGAGAATTGAAGAGCCCCTTGATTTAATTCGTCCACCATCAATTCCTGACTAGGAAGGATCCGAGAAGTTTATAGCACCCCTCGGTCCACCACTTTGATGGTGTACGATGAACATGACGTCCCTACCCTATTAAGATGCCTAGAATAGAGTGGGCTACTTTCATGACTTCGTTACCAACCCCTTATTGGTCCAATCTAGGGCGTAAACCCTGATTTGATCATGATAACCACCTGTCAAAGATGGTTCACCCCACTTCCCTAGCCACATACATTGGGGATTGGATGGCTGGTCTATATTTTTGGGTAGCCAACTCATCTAGGACCCCCTCAAAAGCTTTTCTAAGTGGTAGAACCCATTTTGACAACAGGTCTCTAAGCTCAGCCTTTGGGATGAGACTCGACACAGACCTCACCACGGAGAGACGAGTAGACCAAACACTCAAAGTCCCTCCGAGAACATGTCTCCATAACGATGAAGCCAAACTAGCAAAACAAAATGAAGAATCTACTTGGGAAACCTACTCAAGAAAAATGTCTCGACGAGAAGCCCACGACAACACGCTTCAACACTCTCGAGGATGAAGACCCGCTGCGACTGAAGATGTCTGCTTTAAGGAAGATAAGGACTTCCCCGTCGATGAGGAGCTACACCAAGAGTCGACCCTCCTATTCTAATGGGAGACGTATAGATGTCACTAACCAACGTGAGAAACCCCAGGACCAGCACACAAACACACTACTTGGACACATACTCCAACTTTGGGATACACATGCAAGCCAGGCACTTGCGAGAGCCTCGTCCGCCAAACCCTTGAACTTTAGGCAAGCCTAGCATCTTGCAAAAAACCCATTCACCATTAGACGAAGTCAACGAAGAAATATCCCTAGGCACTTCAAGATCCAGAAGGACAACCACGTCGGAGTAGAAGCAACATGGAATGTGAAGATTACCTCACTTGTGAATTCCCACACCTTTTTCTATGCCTAGCCTAGGAATCTCGGGGATGAGATTCTTGTAAGGGGGTAGGTCTGTCACACCCTTTGATTTGCCTCATGACTAAGTAACGTGACTCAAAAATTAGGGGCAATTAATTTTTTTTCAGTGCATACGAATGCTTTACTTGTGTTTTATTTGCTTGCTTGATTGCTTGCTAGTGTTCTATATTCATAAAACTACCTCCTTCTCTCAAAACTCTTTTCCTTGATTTAAAACTCTTCTCCAATGATCATGCCATGTTAATACTACCCAAAACTATTTTTATCACAATTTATTTTGACCAAAAAGAATTTATTCAAATTAGGTTTTGAAAACCCCCTGAGTTGAGGTTTGTACTACAAGTCCTAAAATTGGGCGGATTGTTTTGTCCCAAAGAATTTATTTGAAACCTAATATATATATGACTTCCGAAAACCAGCAAAAAATAATTTTAAAGATTATTTTACTAATTTATCTAAAGGCTTTTCTTAAGGAAAGAAATGGTCTTTTATAGGGAAGAATTATTTAAATGCTTTAAAAATATTTGAGGAAATTTAGGGAAACTCAGTGGAGATATATTTTCGATATATATATATGTGTTTTAACACATGGTCAAGTTCAAAATCATGGGCAAAACCCCTCAAAACCCTTTCTGTCCAAATCAAGCTTTTGAAATATTTCTACAAAAATATTATTAATACATTCCAAGAAAATTACAGGAAGTCACAATTGTCATGTTTGATGATATTGCAAAGTTTCACCTCAATCTCAATTGATTTGATCCATCAAAATATTCCAAAATCATTCCTGTCCAGATTCAAATTTGAACAACATTACATTCTGAAGTTTCTTCCTTTAAACCCAAACTTTGTGGGCATGTTCCAATACCCAAATAAGGGTTCCACACCAAGTGGTGGAATTGTGGGAAGTGAAATGCATGCCTGGATATAGAAAAATCTGATTCTGATGATTTCTATGGTTTCACAAAGTTACATTGTGAACTTTCTTCAAAACTCCTCAAACTTGGTGATCAACCCTATTTGTAATCACCATTTGCAACTATTAAACATCTTGGCAAGAAAACTCCATTTGCTTAGCCAAACCATCATCTAACACTTTTTCTTATTATTTTTAAACCCTTGTTTGACCCCCTTCTACCATTCTCCTTGCTTTCAAAATTTTACCACAATCACTCACATACATATTTTACCTCCAGTAAGAAATCCGGGGCCTCAAGTCAATTATTGGTGTGTAAAACCCCTCATTTTTACTATTGGACAGCCTTGGCATGCCCTTTCTCCCATTATTCTATGCATGAAACTGCCCCCAAATTTGACCACAACACCTCTGTCATGTTAATGCACATTTACAAAGGCAAATATGGCATGCTACTAAGGAAAATATGAGTAGTACCTCAAAAACTAGTTTTGGCAGAAAATGTGGTCTTGAACTACAAGTACCCTGTAGACTCCTCTCCCTGATCTGAAATTTGGTGTACTCGTAATCCTTCCATACCTATGTCTTGTAGACAAGGTTTTACCCATGGTGCCCTACAGTAAAACCCCATTGGATCAATCCAAACTATGCTGTTGAAAACTTACCCTTTGTAGAAACCTCTTCTACCTAGCTCCTGATGGGTCCAACCTGTCCAGTGCTCTCCTTCATATGTGCCTGGCATGTTAGACAACTTTTCCCGACCCAAATTATGCCCTAGACATGCCTTAGCATGGTGACCACGCAACAAACATGCAGAAATGGTGCTCTCCCAACAAGAATTGTCATGTAGCTCGCGACCAGCTTCTATAGAGCATCCCCATGGGTCAGGGAATCCCTCCTTGCCTCCCACACCCCTTACTAACGCTTGCAAGGCTCCAGGATGGCTCTGGCACACGTGCTCCCCCATGCCAGAGAGCATCCGAGGTGCACCTGATTCCCTTTGGTCGCCCTCGCCTTAAAGCTCGTTCCCGAGCTTCTCCCCGTGCCTCTTGACGCTCCCCTCCCTACAGAAACCCCCTAGTTAAGCAACTCAAGCTAGTGGGCTCATATTCCTCCCCCATTGCTGCCATGGCACTGCATCAGTCACCGCTCCAATCCAAGCTCCCTTGAGCCATCCTCTCCCTTGAACCTCGTAGAGCCTCCCTAGCACCTCATAAACCCTCTCCCGCTCTATTTTCCTCCTCCCTATGGCTGGAGCACTGCCCTCACAGCCGCCATTGTCGTCCTTTGCCATGACCGAGGCCCACCTACGTCGACGCTCCCCGGCTAGACTAGGCCACCCAACTAGGGGCATACATTCGCCCTGAGAACGCCGGTGGCCTGCGCACCACCGGAGCTGGCCAGAGCCCACGAGGCTAGCGCCAGCGCCGCCGGTCTCGCCTCCTCTGCATCTCCCTGTTATCTTTGGCTAAGCCGACGAGTGGGGCCCGCCTATCATCTCCCTATTATCTTTGGCTAAGCCGACGAGCGGGGCCCGCCTATCATTGGCTAAGGCCCCGGGCCCTCCTGTTTAAGTGAAGGCACCCGGCCTGTCCCAACTCTTTGCGGAGAAGACGTACTCTGCAGATTACGCCTTTGGCGTTTCCCTAGCCGCCTGGCCAAGCGAATGGGTCGTCCCATTTGCTATCTTTCACACTGTGCGCAGTTTGGCCTCCTGGTGAGCCCTTTTTCCTTTTTCTTTGTGTTTTCTTTTTTTGTGGCATTAATTAATTCATACGAAATTCATATGACCTACGATTTAGTTGATTCAAATTTCTACATATTCGTAAAATCATTTCCTTTACAAATTTGTGCATTTCACATTTTTATAGAATACTTTTTTCTTAGATTCAAAATTAAATTTGAGTTTGAACCATGTAGAAACCCACTTTGCAAAATCCTAGAGCCTTCAAATCAACTCCAAATGGAGTGATTCCAATTTGTAGGTGCTCTAAATATCATGCCCTATTTATCTAAATCATGGTCAACATTTTACCACACACCTATTGTTCTTGACCAAATAAATAGCTCCCTTTGTCCATTATTCCATCTTAGTAATCCATAGGAAAATCATCACAACACCAAATCCAGTGAAACCACTCCCTAGATGGTTCTTAAACCATGCCCTATTTGCTAGGACTATCCACCCCTTTTTACAAAATATTTTTTATGGATATCTTATAGGATCATCATTTCCTTCATTTCCACCAATCAAAACTCCCCCTTGACCCACATCCAACAAAACCTCCTTGGTTATTTTCTCATGACCAGAGGTGTCTGAGAAAAGTATATTTCCTATTTTTAGAGCACTTTATTTCTTTGCTTGTTGTGTTGCTTATTGCGGTTGTTTCCAGCGATAGTTGACAAAGTAGACGAAATGCTCGGAGTGGACAAGAAGCGTGTGAAGACCTCGAAGAGTTTCCTGAGCCAAGCAAGCAGCCTTTTGAGCCTAACTATGAACGCTTTTATTTGCATGGCATAAAGCACTTATTTCCGTCATGTTGATCATGTTGATGTGTTGTCCACTTCGGTGGGATGCCATCGATACTTTCCTGTTGACACTTGTATTGTGCATGAACCTACCTCTTTATGAGGGTTATGCGGGTGGGTGTAGAGAGGTTTGCTTAGTAGTTGCTACGCGAATGGGATGGGTATATGCATGGTGATGGAGACAAAATGATTTCAAAGTCTTTTCGAAAACCCCGTCGGGTGCAACTAATGCTCGGGGGAGATGATGATGAGTTGGGTAACCACTTGAGAAAGAAGTGGGGTACCGGAGCGAGTGTGTGTGTTTTCGAAAACGGATTAGATTTAAGATTTCTCGACCGTCCCATCCTAACATGCACAACCACGATACCCCTTATGGGATGGGGCTCCATTGATTACCTTGATGGGTACTGGCATAGAGCCCGCATTACTAGTGGCGGGAGTGATGTGGTCATTCTCGATATGGGTTCATGCCGGTATGGACAATCATGCGCTGTCTGCATAGGCACCGGGCACACCGTTGGTCCCTTCATCGATGTTACGATCTGAAGCGAGGCTCGTATGATGTACATCATGAGGGTTGGGTACCAATCGATTGGACTCTTTGTTCGGGTGCTTACCTTGGGTATGTTATATAGCACGAGTTGTGGATGAGACGGAAGTTCCCCGAGTCTTGTGGGTAGAGTGTGCAACCTCTGCAAAGTGTAAAACTATTTGAATAGTCGTGTGCACAATCAAGGACACTTGGGTGGTGCTGCTTAAAATATGTCATGTGTTTTCATAAACTTGGTGTGTGTGTGGATAACAAACATGGTATACTTGAGATAAGTCAGATGACTTGACGTGATGACTGAACATGAGATGTTCACCCCCCTGTTCATGACGATATCTGCCACTTGTTCATATGGATATCTGCCAACTGTTGATGCATACTTACATAGTTACTCGATCATGTCATTGGATTCAAAATTAGATTTCCGCAAAATACCTACTTAGTGCTATAGCATGCATTGTTGTTGCCTTGTTCCAACATGGGTTGCTTGCGAGTACATTCAAAGTACTCACTGGCTTGCCACTGGTTATTTTATTGGCCACACAAAAGAGAAAAGGATATTATGAAGGATACCTTGGTGATATTTGTGCGAGCTAGGACACTTCCCAGTCGGAATGCCTGTAGGGTTAATGCCGATGGCATGGGTTCACGCTATTGTTGAAGATGTTCGCTGCAATCATATGAAGACTTGTCCATATTGGGCATATTGAGTAAACCGGTATGTAATCGATGTAAGACTCTTTTTTCCAGTTTTTGTGTGTTCAGTGAGCATTGATCTCTGGGATCGATGTGCACGTCCATTTGGTGATCATGACTTATGAGTCGGGGTCCTAGAGACTATCAGGAGGCATGCCTTTTACCCAGGTTTGGGCGACTGCTAAGCGTAAAACCCTACTCCTGCTTTTTGGTGGATTGATTGGGGGAACACGAAGGACACGTGGCGCCTAGCCCAGAACCATTGCTGCCGGGTGAGGAAAGTGTCGGGACCCCGATCCTAAGACATATGAATCCAACCTGCAACACGTCACACCACTTTGCAGCCTCACGCACGGTAACCCACGGCTGCCACCCTACCTTGGATCGGACCGTTTGCACCTTTTGGCTCACGGATATGAACATGTCGCTAGCATTCACACATCAAAGAACCCAGGTCGACATGACTTGTTATAGACCCAAGTGGCACAACCGTACAGGGACATGCATACGTAACCCAGCAATGCAGGTGTTGGTCATCAGCGTGTTTAGACGAGTCATAGCAAACTACAAGGACTCCATTATGTTGTGGGACGTAAATGTCATCACTGCACGTAGACGAGTCATAGCAGGCTACAGGGACTCCATTACACTGCGACACATTTCCCCGAAGGGACAGACACAGCAGCAAAGAAGGATACATGTCAGTCAATCAATGTGTCCGAAGCAGTAGCAAGCTACCAAGGCTCGGTGGAAGAATAAAGAGGCATTTCACTGTAAAGAAGGCTACCAAAGGCACACAACTAGGTGTCGAATCCCACACATACCAATGCATTTCAATCATACACGCACTATGCACGATATGCGTAGATACAACATGGCATCACAACAAAACTCTACAACATAACGTTTATTTAGAAGGCTCCAAGGAGCCAACATAGTATAATGTTACAAACAGAAGGGGTCACAAGACCCAACATTCAGAGCATACAAACAACAAGCGGAAGTTACATGTCTGAGTACAGACATCTACAAAAGCGGCTAGAAGAGCCTGAAAAGCTACAACGACTCTACCATAGGAACTAGACCTCGGTCTGGGTTACTAAGATAATCCGTCGATGTCAATGTCAGGAGAACATAACTGAACACAACGTCTAAGTCTGCAAAAATGTAAATAAGCAACAGTGAGTACGAAGGTACTTAGCAAGTCTTACATCAGAACTATCTACATATGCACCATGTATCAATGAACATGATTGTGGGTTTTACTACAGAATGCCAGCTTTGACCTTTGGCTATCCTAGCCTATGACAAAGTAACCAACATATCACTACTCTCTTGTCTCCCTATGAGAGAGCACACACGAGTCCACAGGTTCACCATCTCAATACACCAGAATGGATCCTCTATCGTCTTCCTACGAGAAGCCATCCATAACACTCACACTTGTTTGGTGCATTTTATAGTTTCCACTTAAAGTTGTCTATGAACAATGCAAGTATCCAAGTAGTCCATGTACGCGGACGCGGCTATTCGAATAGATAATTTACCCTGCAGGGGTGTATTTCGTCACACATGCTCCCACCACTTATCGCCATGTGCACGTAAAAAGGCACCTCAGCAACCTTCAAGCGGAAGCCCAGCGAGGGAGTCGGCCACGGACGTTAACCATCAACGACTCACGTCCAAAGCAGTCGCCTATCTAAGTTGGAACCCATAATGGAAGTCCGGCCGAGGTTTCCAACATGGCCTCAAACGTTGCAAGCAAGGCCCCAAGCCGGTACCGATTGGGCCGTTCATCCACTTCATAGGCCGTGCCACACCTAACAACATTTCGAACTACTGCGACTCCTAGACTAAGACCAAGGTAGGTTAATAGGCCGAGAGAGCTCGAGTTACCGGAGCCCAATGGGCGATAGTAGCTAGTCTTGGAACACAAACACGGAACTCAGCTCCTATGAGCGGTTTCAATGAGACAACCCACCATGTACTCCTACATGGCCTGTCATCGCTACCTTTACCAAAACAGGTTCATCACTAACTCTCATCATCAAGACACATTCATTTCACTCCGGCTCATCTCCCAGATGAATCAGACCTGACACAACTCTAAGCACAACAAGCATAACAGGGTCATAGCAAAACATGGCTCAAGCCTCTACCAGGTATGCTAGGTTGCTTGGTTTAGCTATTTATTGTGACAATGACAGGTCATGCAAAGGAGTGGGTTCATCTATCGCAACACAAGTAGCAGTTGAACATGTTGTCCTAATGCATTGAAATGAGATTAAGAGCGAGAGATGGGATTGTATCGGATATGCTCAAGGGGGGTTGCTTGCCTATTTATCAGAAGAACTCAGCTGTTCTTCGATGTCGTCGATAACTATGTCTCACAAGTCTATCGAGAAGATCAAACAAGGCACGATTTAAGCAAGGCAATGCTGCACAATGATGCATGATAATAGCATGGCAATATGTTACTGGTTCCAGCTTATGCATCTATCAACATGTTAAATGAAGATGGGTTGAACCCAAGGTTCAATTCAACTCCATAAGTGAAGCGGCCTATTGTGTTCTGAACAAAATGTCCAAGTTTTCCTATTTGGATTGCTCTAACATGTATGGAAATGCCACCATTAGATTCATTGGATTTTTCTGATAAATTTTCATATATAAATTATTTCAATCTGACTTACACATTATTTTCTATGAATTTTTAAGTTTTTATTAATTTCTGGAATTTCCTAAATTATTTTAAACCTAGAAATTCATTAACTGCATCAGCATGATGTCATTATGACATTAGCCAGTCGAAGGCGCCAGGTTAGGGTCAAACCTGACGACTCGGACTGACACGTCAGTGACACGAGGCTAATCCCCATGCTAACCGGGGGTTTGACCCACTGCGGGGCCCGTTGTCAGCGGTTAATGACCAACTAGGCGGGGCGGGTTAGCACTAACCGCCCAGCCACGTCAGCGCCGCCGGAGGTTAGCCGGCAGTGACCAAATCCGCGGCGGAGGCTCGCCAGAGATGGTTGGAAACACGCTATAGGGCATGGTTCAACGCGTGGAAAGCACTAGAGTGAACCTCATGCTCGACCGCGTCGAGTGGGGCTGGTCAGGCGGCTTGGCGTGACCAAAGGGCTCGCCGGCGAGCTCTTCTGCCGCGGCGCCCATACGGCCATGACGGGGAGACCGGCTAGAGGACGGGAGAGACCACGGGGAGAGGAGGAGGAGCATCGGGGGCTCACAGGGAGGCTGTAGAGGGGTCCAATGGGGTCGGAGACGCGCCGGTTGCTGCAAATCATCGATGAAGCTCCGGTGCCCGAGGCGGGGAAGACGGCGGAGTCTTTGCTTCAAGGATCTTCCGGCGACTACTGTCTTAACAGATAGGTCAAGGGGGTCGTGGAGGAGCTCTGGGAGGTGACAGGGGGGGCTCGGCGAGGCTGGAGGCTGCGATGGCTGCGAGTGGTGGCGACGGCAGCACTCGGGCACAGGAGAGGGAAGAGAGCAGGGAAAGAGGAGAGAAATGAGGGGGAGAGAGGAACCGAACGGCATCGACGAGGTCGTCCGAAGCGTCGCGCTGGCCAGAGGGGGCAGACAGGCTGGGTGGTGGTGTCAGCTGCGTGGGCGCCTTCGCCTCTACCTACTAGCGAAGGTGGGCTGGGATGGTTGCCTCCTAGGCTAGGTAAGGTACAGGTGAGGCCCTTTCCTTTATTTCTGTTTTTGTTTTATTACGGACATTTGTTCTGGTAAAATAAAATATCAAGCCATTTTATAAAATCCTGAAAATTGCTATGTGACCTTCATATAATTAAATAGTGCCACAAAATTAATTTCAGAATTAATAAACTTATATTTTATATATATAAAATATATATCCAATGCAAATATTGTTAAATTAATTCAAAAGCCCAATATAAAATATTTCTGTGAACCCAAAATTTTTGTTGACAATTTGAAATCAATCCAATATTTTATTAGAGAACGAGGAACATTTTCTTGGAACTGTTTGAAGCAATTTTTATAATGCTTATTTGACAAAATTTTTAATTATGAGGCTTGATCATTCCTCATTTCATCTTCATTTGAAAATAAAAATGCATGCATGAATGCACTTGCAATCTTAAAGAAACTAGGGCTATGATAGAAAGGCTACGTTCGTACAAGTGTTCGGGGGTAGGAGTTGCCAACCTTGAGCTAGGTTGCCTTGGGCCTCCTTTTATAGTGCAAGGGGTCACCATGATGGTAAAATAGATATTATCTATCGATTATATAGCTAAGTAGAGTTATCATACCTAACTCTAGCATTTAGGACAAAATATCATGATTACCTAGGTGGCGCTTGGGGTGCATTCTCGGAAAGCTCTGGCCACCGCTCGGTAGGTCGTCGCTTAAGAACTTGACACGTTGTAGGGCGGGTGTTGACTGAGCATAACTTCCCTTTGATCGGGTTGCCACATGCTTACCGAGAGGTGATTAGTTACCCGAGGGCTCGACACCGCATCGATAATTGTTGAGCGTGGCAATGCGGTGGAGCGGTGGCTAGCAGGCTCATTCCCGCTGCCCGATGTCCCGCCAAGTCTTCTGGGAAGCGAGTGCGCCTTGGTCCCCAGCAAGCATCAGGGGCATGCCTGACATGCCATAGCCTAGGCCTGGTCTGCTGTGTTAAGCTTGTAGGAGTCTTGTCTTGTTTGCTGGTGGGGTTTCTTTTCTTCTTCCGCTTGTGCAAGTTGTAGCTGCCGGGTGTTGGTAGCTGACTGGCCGGGCACGAGTCAGGGGAAAAGTGAACACCCCTATTCATTTACCTCGACAAATCGTGTGCTATTTGTTTATGCACAAAAATCATGTTTTGATTTCAAATGAATTTGTGACTTCATCTTTTTGCCTCGAATTATTTTGATCGCCAGACAATCACCTAGTAACCCCTGTATTGATTTTGGCCGCATTTCATGACTAGTTTGCTAATTTTAAGACATATTTTCTTCCAACATTGGGCTTGTTTGTAATTTAATTGGAGGAAATGCAAATTTATTCCGAAAATCACAAAAATGGGTGTGTCACCGTGGCATGATGTGAATACCCCGTGGACAAAATATTGGTAATGTATGGTGGATGTTGTGATGTACGACCCCTTGAAAACCATGGCATCTCACACTAAGGGTCATGGTTTCAAAACATAGTGTTGGCATCTCGGACTCTCCAATCGGTGTCATCCTCATAATTTCACCTTGGTTTTTTCCATGGTACGCAAACAACACTGTACTCCTATTATTGATCTTTTGGTGGATTACATGGCTCATTTGCTCTATCTAAGGCATTGTTTTGCATTTACCATGCATTCGTGCATAAAAAAAATCCCAACATGAATTACGTGTGGATGTTGGCAAAGAATCTCTTACAAATCATTTGTGTGTCACTTTTGCATGATTTTCGTCATTGTGCAAGGAATGAGAAGAATTCTCAAAATTTCGGATGGGAGATGCATAAATGTCGATAATTTAATTATAGGAAATGCAAATCGACTCACAAAATCAAAAAAATGTGTGTCATTGTAGCGTGATCTCGAGACACCATGGAATTTTTATTTGGTAAATTTTGGCAGAAGTTACGATGATCGCTCCTTGGAAACAGAAGCATCTCACTAGAAGGATCATAGTTCCAATGGGAGAAGTGGCAAATCGAACTCCAATCGATGGCATGTTCATCGCCTCTCCTCCAATTTTTATCCCATCGCAGTCACATCATTATACATCAGGTTTGATTTTCTAGCGCATTTATGAGCTCATTTGATATTTTTCAACATTTTTATCATATACGGGGCATTTAGTGCAGATAAATCAAAGCCCAACTTCAACAATGTCTGTTGATGAGAGGTATAAGGACCGTTGTTCGATCTAGGTGAATCCTATGGTGCGGACGTACGATCCATGTGGTTTGGGTTTTGGCCAATCAAAATGCAGGAATCACTTTGCACGCATTAGGTGTCATCGGCCACTATTTAGAAAGCAAGCGGTTTTAGTGAATGAATCGTGTGCTATTTGTTTATGCACAACAATCATATTTTCATTTCAAATGAATTTCTCACTTCATCATTTTGCCTTGAATTATTTTCATCGACAGAAAATCACCTATTATCCCTTGTATTTATTTTCGGCCGCATTTGATGAGTTGTTTGCTAATTGAAGACATTTTTTACACCAACATGGGACTTGTTAGTAATTTAATTGGAGGAAGCAGATGTATTACAAAAATCAAAAAATTGGGTGTCTCACCGTGGAATGATGTGAAGACCCCTTGGAAAAAATTGGTAATGTCTGCTGGAAGTTGTGATGGCCTGCCATTTGAAAACCAATGCATCTCACACAAAGGATCATAGTTTATGAAAGTAGAGTTGGCATTTAGGACTCCAATCAGTGTGAACCTCATCCTTTCGCCTCGATTTTTCCCATGGTATGCAAACATCATTCTACTCCTATTATTGATCTTCTGGTGGATTACATGTCTTGTTTGCTATATTTAAGTCATTTTTTGAATTTACCATCTTAATTAGTTCTTATAAATAAAATATCCCAACATGAATTACATGTGTATGCTGGCAAAGAATCTCTTACAAATCATTTCTGTGTCACTTTGCGTGATTTTCTTCATTGTGCAAGGAATGATAAGAATTGCCAAGCACATAGGATGGGAGATGTGTACGCCTAAATAAATGTCTGTAATTTGATTACAGGAAATGCAGATGGACTTAGAAAATCATCATATTTACTGTACTCCTCCTTATCACCAACATCTTGAGGCCTAGTACCCTCCTATTATCATACATACCTACATAGCAGTGCGTATGCAAGAGGTCTGGCACAAAGAAATTCTGGGTAGCATCGCTAGCAAGAATAAATGTTCCTTGTGACATGCCATAATTCTGTGGTTAACATATGTCTTCCTGCTTTAAGCATCAACCTTTACGCTACTAAGAGGGACCCATCTGCACTTGAATAATGCCACCTTCATTCGCACATAGTTAAGCTCCCAAATCTCTTTGGTGGTTCCATGGTACACCGTATTATCATCTTCCTCTACAACTAGGCATTCCATTCGAACAGAGTTGTTCTGATATGAGGTCTTATCATCATGTTCCTCAGTGTAGAACGTGTTTCTATTTAGGTCGGATGCTTGGTACTTCCTAGTTGTGGTTGATGTATTTTGTGCCAACCACTTTGCAAGGTATTGATTGGATCCGCTTACCAACCAACCCCTCAACCATCTTACATAGTCCTTATTGTGTGCAATTGTCTTTGCAGCTGGTGACAACACATTGGGTAAGTTGCTTAGTTGTATCTCATACATGTGTTCTACAACATAAGCGTCGAGTACCGAGTTGTTAAGCAGTACCGTCAAATGGGCTTTATCGAACAATTCTCTAGGTGCACAAATTTCTGAGCCAATAAGGACTGGCTTACGAGCCAGCCTTCCCTTTAAACATATTCACGATTTGTTCCCACTAAGCCCCATCTTTCGGGTGCCTCATATCTTTATCCACAGTTTGCTTATCATGATACCACCGCAACCTCTTTGCCTCTCTAGGGTTTGAAAACAAAGGCTTCAACCTTGGAATTAAAGGAAAGTACCAAACAACCTCGAATAGGATTCCTGTCTTGATGTCTTTGTCCATTTTGTACTTATCCTTTACTCTCATGTTCTTGTATCGTGCGTGCGTGCATATGCAACGTGGACGCAAATCTTTGTAGTCACCACAGTATAACATACAATCATTCACGAAAGCGTGTATCTTATGGACTTCAAGTTCCAATGGACAAACAACTTGCTTTGCTTTGTTCATGCTTTTGGGGAGCACATTATCTTCTAGAAGAATCTCTATGAAAAGATTCAAAAACTAGGTGAAGGCCTTGTTAGATAGACCGCTTTCTGCTTTAAATCTGAGAAGCGTTAGTGTGTCACTCAACTTGGAACATTTATTTTTTGCAACCTGGATACAAATCTTTCTTGGAGGCCACATCAATGCTTGGCGGCTCCTTATACCAGGCTATATCTTTTTTGGGGCCCAGGAAATATGCAATCATAGTAGCAAAATCTGGCATATCATCAAGGTCGGTGTTGTCTGTTTCACACTCTTGGTTTTCTTTTGTTTTTTTGGCATGCCAGTCTTCTGTCTATAGCTTGGCATCTGATCCCCGAGGTTAAATTCAACACTCATGCGAATCTGATCGGGGTTTGGCACCTCGCCGACATGTAGGTTATTACCTTAATCGGCTCTTCACCGTGTTTAGTCCATCTTGCGTATCGACCCATGAATCCCCTTTTGTATAAGTGTAACTCGACCCCATCAATTGCAAATGATACCGTATTGGTAGAATCCTTGCATGGACAGAGGTTGGACTATTCTTTGAAAATTCTCTTCTTTGTCCATTCAGCCAAAGCCATGAACTCCTTCACGCCATCCCTATACCTTGAGCTTGTCTGATCCTCCATCCATTCAGATCGTTCCATCTGCAGACGTTGCACCCTTAATGGATGCACAAAGATGGGTGAATAAATCGCAAGATTTTACATTCAAAATTTATGGAGGGCCATGCAATGACACTAATAAACTAGTCAATTTAGATGCTTCATTAGTAGTGCCCTTACATGAATTTAATACCTTAATTAGGCCACTCAAGGAAACTAATACCTTAATTAATTATCTACGACACAGCAAGACAATAGAGTCCAAGAGCGAAAGCTTAGCACGGCACCCGCCTGAAGTCTGGGCTCCACTAGCCTGCCTACGACCACGAGGGATGTGCTCCAGTCACGCGGACTCCAACCAATAGGATAGAGCTCCTCATATATTTCTCATCGTCGACCGAGGATTGACCTCATATCACGCCGCCACCACCGACCAACCGAGGATGGACTTCTTATAATGCCAACACCGCTGACCGACCAGGGATTAACCTCCTATACAGCAGCTGCTGCCTCGATCACCTCCAATGTCTCTATTAGCATAACGTTCTTTTTGGTTTCCAGAGAGCGGCTATTTACCAAACCAATATGTACTGATACTCGTGATCTACGTTGGATTTGCCATGAAGAGGAATGAGTAATAGCAGCATAAAGTGGGTAAGTATTTCCCTCATTTATGAAACCAAGGTTTATCGAACCAACAGGAATACTATCCTCAACCGTTTTCAGCAACTACACACAAAATAATAAAGAACTTGCATCCAACACCGGCAAGAGGGTTGTCAATCCCCTTGATCTCGTTATTTGGAAGCAACTGAGTTGTGTAGATAATTGTAGATAATAGTAAAGTGCAAAAAGGTAATAAATAACATCAAGGTAGTGATAGCGTCTGTGAATATATAAGTGAATAGACCCGGGGTCATAGAGTTCTCTAGTGTCATCTCTCATAGCAAAGCATATGGTGGGTAAACAAATTACTATTGGGCAATTGATAGAAAAGCGAATAATTAAGCGATTTTCATGACAATGATCATGTTTATATAGTCATCACATCCATAACCAAATAGGCCAACTCCTTCCTGCACCTATTACTATTACTCCACTTCAAGAGCGCTTCTATGCTTGCCTCTCTATGTATTAAGTTCATGACAAACGGAGTAATGCTTGGAGAATGATGACATGATGTATACAAAGTAAACTCAATCAATATGAATAAACCCCATCGTTTTACCCTTAGTAGCAAAAACACAAAGATGCAACTTGTCCCCTTCTGTTATTGGGATATAGAAACTTTCCAGTTGAACCTACTACAATGCACCCCTCCCATTGAAGAAATATCAATCTGGTTGGCTAAACTATCTCAATAGATCAAAGAGCATTACGAAGCTATGATGGTCATGCAAATAAGAATCATAGTAATCATATTTGACTCAAATAATTTTCATGAATAATCTGAACATAAACTCACAATTCATTGGACCCCAATAAACGCACCATACAAAGGGATTACACTGGATAGATCAAGGAAAATATGTGATGAGCATTGTATTGAAGACTGAGAGAGAGAGATACTGCCATCTCAGTACCACCTACAGACCCATAGGTATGTGGCCAACTACTCACACATCATTGTGAGGGTAGCAAGCTTGATGAAGAGGCCTTCCGTGATCGATCTCCCCTCCGTCAGGATGCCGGAATGGAGCTGTAGATTGCCTCCTGTCAGAAAAAATACTTGTGGTAGTGGAAAAAGTGTTTCGGGAGCGCTTCTGGTGTTAATAAGGTACATGTGAATTTATAGGTCCGAGAACGATGTCGGGAGACGCTCCAGCGGGCGACCACATATCTGGCCGCGCCCCTTGGTGGCACGGGTGGATATGTGGTGGGGCCCTGTAGCATCTTTTGGCCTTCCTCTGAAGCTTCTAGGTCTTGTATTGGTCCAAAAAATGGTCAACAAGTCTCGTGGAATTGGACTCCATTTGGTATTGTAACTCTGAAAAGGCAAAAACACGTAGAAAGCAGGAACTGTCACTTGGCACTGGGTCAATAAGTTAGTGCTCAAAAATATTATAAATTGGTAAATAAATACACAAAAATTATCCTAGAATTGTAATATATTAGCATAGAACAATAAGAAATTATAGCTACATTGGAGACGTATCAGCATCCCAAAGCTTAATTCCTACTCATCCTCAAGTAGGTAAATGATAAAACAGAATTTTTTATTTGGCATGCTACCCATTATGTAATCTTTGGTATATATGCTCAATGCAAAATTATGAATTAACAAACAACAACATAGTAATATTTATAAGTATAGGAAACAAAATCATTAATCTTTCAAAGTATATTATCCTAAAAGAATGTTTACCCTTATTCATCTTATTATATTAGTAAGGCATGACTCCGTCTTCACCACATAGATACAAATGTTAAGCACCACAGTGTCCAAGTGAGGAAATTGGATTGTACTTTTTCAATATGCATCAATCTTTTATTCTTCACGCAATACATGAGCATGCACCATTGGACATAGCATATAGGTGGTATAGAACATGATTGTAGGTATCAAAGGGGTATAAAGTGGAGAAGATAGTCTCACATCAACTAGGCATACCGACGATCTATGAGGATGCTCATCTATAGATGTCAATGCAAGGAGTAGGGATTGCCATGTAAATGATGCACTATAGTTATAAGTGTATGAAAGCTAAACTGAAGCTAAGTGGGGTGTGGATCAAACATGCGTGCTCATGAAGACCTCAGGAATTTGAGGAAGCCCTTCATCGGATTATACAAGCCAAGTTTATTATATGAAAAGGTAATTCCAAGTAGCATATGGAAGCGTCAACATAGGAGACTCTCTATATGAAGAACATGGTCCCACTTTCAGGCACAAGCGTGTTAAAGGATAGTAGCCAAGTCCCTTATCTCTTTTCTCTAATTTTTTATTATTATTTATGGTGGGATTTTCTCTCTTTTTTTGTTTTTTCCTCACCCATTTTCTTTTTATATGGTGGGCTCATTTTGCCACAGCCATTTTTATTTCATTTTCGTCCGGAGTCTCATCCCGACTTGTGGATCATAGTATCCATCATCCTTTCCTCACTGGGACAATGCTATCATACTGGTGATCATCATGCTTTTATTTACTTACAACTAAACATGAAGTATTGATAGGAAGATATGACTCTGAATGAATCCGTCTGGCAGTGTAGCAGGATGTGCGATGATCTAGCTTAACATGTATCGAATTTATGAAGGACGGTGGCTTTGCCACAAATACTATGTCAGCTCTATATGATCATGCAAAGCATTATGATGATGAAAGAACTAGTCATGTGAAGTGACGATGGAATTTTCATGGCAATATATCTCAGAATGGCTATGGAAATGCCATAATAGGTAGGTATGGTGGTTGTTTTGAGGAAGATATAATGAGGCTTATATGCAATAGGGTGTATCATGTCATGGGGTTTGGATGCACCAGCGAAAGTTGCACCGATCCTCGAGGTGAGAATGCGCTATGCACGGTACCGAAGAGTCTAGCAAATACTACAAGGTGAAGATGCGTATCCGATCCTCAAGGTGAGAATGGCCTATGCACCGTACCGAAGAGGCTAGCAAATATGAGAAGGTGAAGATGCGTATGTACATGGTGACATATTAGTCATAAAGAACTCACATACTTATTGCAAAGTTTTAGTAGTTTTATCACAAATCAAAGTACTCCTCGCATGCCCCGAGGAAGGAGGTTGGTAGGAGTTAACCATCGCGTGACCCCGACTCAAAACAACACAAGGATTTCAACGAGGAATATAAGTGTTCACACATCATCACCATGCATCTTTCGTTTTTAGATCAATAACAAGCTAACGCCTTTTAATATTGACACTTCTATGAATTAACAATTTTGGACTCATACCTTTTTTATATTACTAGATCAATGCCATTAACCCACAACTTCTCTATATGTGCTACATGATGGTTTTGATTATCATTCATTGAATACCTAATATTATTGGACTAGTCTTACTACCCATGAAAATTACTGTCACTATTAACTCATCTCTCAAACAAATATAAGTGAAGAACAAGAGCAAATGATGACTGTGACAAACTGAAAGTAAAAGCAAACAAAAGCAAATGATGCTCCAAACAAAACACATAACACATATACTGATGGATTGAGACGAAAGACGGGATGCCTTATGGGAGTCCCCAAGCTTAGACTCTTGAGTCTCCTTAGAAATATACTTGGGGTGCCGTGGGCATCCCCAAGCTTAGGATCTTGCTACTCCTTATTCCATAGTCCATAGTGATCACACCCAAAACTTGAAAATTTCAATCACACAAAACTCATCAAAACTTCATGAGAGTAATTAGTATAAGAAACATATTGCACACTTGAGGTACTGTAATAAATTGATTCAAAATCATTTTTCCATAATAGGTATTGTATTCTAACTTGTCCATGGGTTAAACCCCCCGATATAGTCCATGGCATAATAAAAACAAGAAAACTATGCAAGCAAAACATAATTTGTTTAAAACAGAACAATCTGTAGCAATTTGTAAAGAACCCATACTTATGTAACTCTAAAAATTCTGAAACATTAGGAAAACAGAATCTACCTAGGTAAGTGTTCCATCCCTTCATTTAATGGGAATTGGAATCTTATGTTCCCCTCTTTCATATCTATAACTGTGCCTATAGATCGTAAAAATGACCTTCCAAATAAGGATAGCAATCAAATCAAGCAAAATGAAATATACATGCACATAATTTTAGTTTGCAATAATAATCACATCATTAATTCTATCTAAAGGCTTATTGATGGTAGAATCCACAAGATGCAAGTTTAGGGAACACTCTTCAATATTAGTGAGACCAAGGACATCACATAACATTTTAGGTATAATTGAAACACTAGCACCAAGGTAACACAAAAAATTGCATTCATATTTTTTATCCTTATTTTATAGTAGTTTCCCACACATCTTGCAATTTTCTAGGAATATACATCGCGAGCTCAAGTTTCTCATCACAAGCTTTTATCATAGCTTCTACTATATGTTTGGTATAAGCTTTATTTTGTTCATAAGCATTGGGTGAGCTAATAATGGATTGAAGCAAGGAAATACATTCTACTAAAGATAATTTATAAAAATTAAAGTCCTTGTAATCCAAGATAGTGGGCACATCACTAGCTAAAGTTTTGACCTCTCCAAACCCACTTTTTTAGTTTTAGCGTTAGAATCATCACCCTCCAAGCAAACGGGATGCTCCCCAACTAAAGTTGAATCATCTCCAGTCCCATGATCATTCCTATTCATATAAGTAAACAAAGATTCAATAGGAGAAACACCAATCATTTTAAGATCTTCATCATGATGACAGTAAAAACCACGTGAAAGAGCTTTTTCTAAGAATTCTCGCTTAGCTCTCAACTTAGTTGTCCTCTACTTACTTCCATTAATAGATAATTGGATATATTTAATAGTCTCATTAAAATCATGCTTGGTTGCCAAGGACATATTTTTTAAGAGTTTCAACATCAAGAGCAATTATATCCATGTTTTTAGCCAAACTGTCAATCACATGCAACTTTTCTTCTACCGTAGTGTTCGAAACCTTTTGAGAATTAATAAATTATTTAATTGTATTCTAAAGATCAGAAAGTATCCTATTAGGATCTGTAGAAGAATTTCAATAAGAATTACCATAGTTGTTAGAGGAATTACCAGGATACAATCTAGCATTGAATTTTCCTCTATAAGCATTGTTGTTAAAATTATTTTGCTAGATGAAGTTCACATCAATAGCATCATTATTTCGTTCAATAAAAGTAGACAAAGGAATATAATTGGGATCAATATTAGCTTTTTTTATTAGCAACCATATTCATAAGGTCATCCAGTTTTTCATTCAAAGTAGCGATTTCTTCGGTAGAATTTACCTTGTTACCAGTTGGAGCTCTTTTCGTATTCCATTGAGAATAATTTTTCATAATGTTGTCCAGAAGTTTTTTGGCCTCTCCTCAGGTCACATCCATAAAGGTACCACTTGCAGCAAAATCTAGAAGATTTCTAGACACGAAGTTTTGATCCAACATAGAAATTTTGGGTAATCATTTACAAGTTTAAGCCATGAGTTGGGCAATTTCTTATCATCAATTTCATTCTCTCCCAATCTTGTGCAACATTCTCTTGATCTTTTTGTTTAATATTCGTTATTTGATTTGTAAGGGAGATGATCTTAGCAGTAGGAAAATACTTGGCAATAAAATCATCTTTACAGTTATCCCACGTTCCAATACTATTACGAGGTAAAGATGAAAATCAAGCTTTAATTTCACAATATCATTATCCATATCCTTTTTATTTTTCATATCACATAATTCAACAAAGGTATTAATATGTGAAGCGGTATCCTCATTAGCACATCCCAAAAATTGATCTTTCATGACAAGATTCAGCAATGCAACATTAATATCAAATGCCTCTGCACTAGTAGCGGGTGGTATAGGAGTACTAATAAAATCATTAGTATTAGTATTTGAGAAATCATACAACTTAGTAGTATCTTGACACATGGTGACCGCACCGGGAAAGAAACAAGCAAGACAAGCAAACTAGCAAGTAAAGGAAACTAGTGACAAGTAAAGGTAAATATTTTTGTATTTTTGATTTTTATGAGACAAACTAAATATGACAGAAAATAAAAATAAGAACAATTGAATGAAATTTTCTGCGAAGCTACTTGATAATTGGTGATGGTATTCCCCGGCAATGGTGCCAGAAATCCTTCCTGATACTCATGATCTGTGTTCGGTTTCCCGTGAAGAGGAACGGGTAGTCGCAACACAAAGTGGGTAAGTATTTCCCTTAGTTATGAAACCAATGTTTATAGAACCAATAGGAATACCAATCCTTAATTGTCTTCAGTGGCTATACACAAATGAACAAACAACTTGCACCCAACAACGACAAGAGTGTTGTCAATCCCCTCGATCTCGTTATTTGCAAGCAAGTGAGTTGTGTAGATAATTCTAGATAATAGTAAAGTGCAAAATAAAATAAAAGGTAATAAATAACAGCAAGTTAACGATAGCATTTTTGAATATATATATATATATATATAAGTGAATAGACCCGAGGGCCCACGGGCGGAGCCAGCACCCAGACACCCCGGGCACTTGCCCGAGCTTGGTGGATATGGGGCAATGTATGTATGTGAAATATAGTGTGGGCAAATCCTACTCTGCATCGTGGTTCACCTGGGTAGGTTATGTTGCGCTTGCTTTCTTAGTGGTCCACTCAACATCCAGACATAAAAATACTTGGGAAATGGGCTAATTAGCTAGGCATGCGGGGAGTAGTCATAGCCCAATTAACTTCCACAATTACATGAGAAGGAACGAGTAGTCAAGGTTTCAGGTTTGGTTGTTCATTTACACGAAATGTGGAGACGAATTGGCGGCCTACGGAGAGCTGGAATACCTTGCATCCTCGACTAATCGGTCCTTTTCCGTGATTAGGTAACTTTTATAACGAATTTGAAGAATGATATATGTTGGGCTTAAATTATAAGGTTAGGGTGTCAGAAATTGGTCATTGTGGACGATCACAAGTCGAGTCTTTAGTTTAGTTTTTTTTTAAGTCGAATGTTAACTTCAAAACTCACAATCATTAAATTTAAAGCACAAGAAGATTTTTTGTTAATACATGGGCCTAATATATGAAAGATCTCTGTTGCCAATATGGTACATCGGAGGAACTTCAATTCCCAGAAGCCCAAAGGAAAGAATCATGTACAACATCATACCGACTTCAAGAAGAAGGGAAAGAAGACCTTCTGGAAGATTAAGAAGGGTGATGGCTGCTTCACTTGTGGTTCAAAGGAACATTGGGCCAACAGGGGCCCAAACAAGTACAAGAAGCCCGCGTAGGACTCCAAGTCTGCCAATATGATTGTGGGCAACAATGAAAGTGGTGCATCTGGGTACAGTAATTTATTTACTGTATTTTCAGTTTGTCAGTCCACCAATTGCTGGGTTGACACGCGTGCAAATATTCATGTGTGTGCTGACATGCGCGGGTTTGTATTGATGGGGAATGGCGCAAGTGCTTCTGTTCTTGGTGTTAGCACGGTCGATCTGAAGTTTACTTCGGGAAGGATCGTGCAGCTGAAGAATGTGAAGCATGTCACCGCCATCAAGAAGAACCTTGCTAGTGGCTCCCTTCTGTGTACAGAAGGGTTTAAGTTGGTCTTCGAGTCTAATAAATTAGTTGTTACGAAATATGGACTTTTTTCTGGAAAAGGTTATGAATGCGGAGGTCTGTTCCACCTTTCCCTTGTATATTTTCGTAATAAAGTCATGAACAATATTCATTCGAGTGTTAATGAATCTAAAGTTGGCATTCACGTCTTTATCACATTAGTTTTGGTGTTATGTCACGGCTAGCAAAACTTAATTTAATCCTGAGTTTCACTTTAGCCAAAGGTTCTAAGTACCATTCATGTGTGCAAGCAAAGCAACCTCGCAAGCCTCGCAGGGCTATGAAGGAGAGACACTTGGCACCATTAGAACTCATACATTCAAATCTTTGTGAGATGAATGGTGTGTTGACTAAAGGTGGAGAGAAATACTTCCTGACAATGATAGATGATTCCACCAGATATATCCATGTGTATCTATTAAATACTAAAGATGAGGCTCTACACTTCTTTAAAATCTATAAGGCAAAAGTTGAGAATCAACTTGAAAATAAAATTAAACAAGTTTGGTCTGATCATGGTGGAGAATACTTCTCAAGTGAGTTTGATTTTTTTTGTGCAGAACGTGGCATTATTCATGAGAAGATGCCTCCCTATTCGCGCTAGTCAAACGGGGTTGCCGAGCGGAAAAATCGTCCTCTAACTGATTTGGTTAGCGCGATGTTAGATACATTGGGTTTATCTAAGGCATGGTGTGGGAGGCTATATTGACTACATGTCATGTCTCGAGTAAGGTTATGACAAAAGATAATGAGGTCACTCCCTATGAGCAGTGGTCGAGGAGAAGGATGACGCTCTCGTACTTAAGTACTTGGGTTGTTTGCCAAAAGTCAATGTGTCGATCCCCAAAAAGTGTAAGCTTGGAACAAAGACCGCGGACTGCGTTAATTTGGGCTACGCTAAGAATAGTGTCGGCTATAGATTTCTAGTAGTGAAATCTGAGGTACCTGACATGAAGGTCGATATAATCATGGAGCCTAAGGATGCTACATTCGTTGAGGACATTTTCCCCATGATAGATATGCAAATTACTTCTAGACAGGAATCTGAGGAGACTCCTAAGCCTGCCATCCCTATGGAATACTATGAACAAACACGTGAGAAACTCGGGATGATTACAAGGAAACCCTTGGTAGGTCCAAGAGATAAAGGACTACAAAGACCTTTGGTGATGACTTACTTGCGTACCTCATGGATGATAATCCCACTTCTATTTTGGAAGCCTATGCATCTCCTGATGCTGACTACTTAAAAGATGCGGTCCGTAGTGAGATGCTTCCATCATGGCTAATGGAACATGGGAAATTACCGAGCGCCCGTATGGTTGCAAACTATTGGGATGTAAGCATGTGTTCAAAAAGAAGCTTAGGCCCGATGGTACAATTGAAAAGTACAAGGCTAGGCTTGTGGCCAATGATTATGCCTAGAAAGAAGAAGAAGATTTCTTTGACACTTATTCACATGTGGCCAGACTGACCACCATTCAAGTACTACTCTCGTTGGCGTCCTCACATGGTTTTCTCGTCCATCAAATGGATGTCAAGATGGCTTTTCTAAATGGAGATCTAGAGGAGGAAATCTATATGCAACAGCCAGATGGCTTTGCGATAGATGGTCAGGAAGGAAAGGTGTGCAAGTGGTTGAAATCTTTATAAGGCCTGAGACAAGAACCTAAACAATGGGATGAGAAGTTTAATAAAACCCTGACATCTGTTGGCTTCATTGTTAATGAAGTTGACAAAGTGTATACATATGCCATGGGGGGCGAAGAAGTTATACTACGCTTGTATGTTGATGACATATTGATAATAGGAACCAATCTCAAAGTGATTGAGGAGGTTAAGTCTTTTCTATGTCAGAACATTTGAGATGAAGGACCTTGGAGTGGTCGATTTTATATTGAACATCAAGCTATTGAGAGATGATGAGGGTGGGTTTACACTTCTGCAATCTCGTTATGTTGAGAGGGTTTTGAGTTGTTTTTGGTATTCAGATTGTAAAGTTTCTCAAACACCGTATGATCCTAGTGTGCTAGTTCGAAATTTCACAAGAACAACTAAAGACCAATATATATAGTCCCAAATCATTGGTTCACTTATGTATCTAGCTAGCGCAACGAGGCTTGACATCGCATTTGCTGTGAGCAAACTAAGCCGGTTTGTAGCCAACCCGGGTGATGTTCAATGGCATGTTGTTGAAAGAGTTATGCGCTATCTGAAAGGTACTAAGAACCACAGACTTCACCATACCGGATACCCGTTGGTACTTGAAGTCTGAGATGGGCTTTGGGCCAGGAGACGATATCAAAAAAATCTCTAACAACCCATGTAGGTGGCATGACAAGGGGGTGGGAAGTTTAGTACCACCTTGCTATTGGAGAGGGAGTTGGACCTCTTTAAAAGGTTCTCTCTTCTACATGCTATTGGAGCATGAAAAGAGAAGAGACCCTCACGCACTCCTCCTCTGCCGCCCACCTCGCCATGCCTCGTCACGATGCGTCACGGGTTAAGGGATTGATCCGAGCCGAGCTCATACCTACACACTTATTTTGCCGGTTGGGAACGGAGAATACATAACACCACGATCTGAGACATTGGATTGTGGGCTACTGATTCGTACGTGGGTCCAACCCAAGTCTCTCCAACTGGACACTGACTACATAAGCAGGGCTTTGGCCAACCCTAGCCGCCACGAAAAGTAGATCACTTCTGCCTCCACGTGCGCAGCGCCCCGTTGTTCCTTTTGCTGCTGCTGCCGCCAGCGACTCTATCCCGTTAACCACATACATGGTCGATGGGAGAGCAGCCTCCAAAACCACGCCTCTCTAGATCCTGTATAGGGAGAGGGGCGATTAGGTTTTTGGGGAACGACAATGCGACTACACACTTCTGTTCGCCTGCTTCATCTAGGTATGCATCGTCTTCGTCATCATCACCATGTTGTCCCCAACCGATGTCGATCATGCTGCTCCTGGTGAGAAGCTTGAAGCCGATGGGAAGGCGGGCGAGGACGCGACCGCCACCAATGCTGCTGCTATGGCCAACTAGCCCATTGGAGTGTATAAAATGTTTATCCCACTCGTGTTTATTTTAGTTGTAGCACTACTGGCGTTATGCGTAGATGGATCTACAGTTAGCGTAGTATGTGCCTACATGATCGAATATCAGTACGTTTGTGTTTCTGTCAATGCCATGCTAGTTATTATTTCCTGGATTTATCTGATCGAAAAATTGCCTATTTACTCAACCGCTAGTTTAGGATGTGGAGTGAGCCTTAAATCTTAAAGCTAGTGGCAAGTTTGGGCTTCTAGTGTGGAATTTTCTCTTTGAGGTTCGATGTTTAATTTTGTATTGTACTCTCTCTATCCCGAAATAAATGTCATTCGTCTAGTACAAAATTTATACTTAGTAGAATGTCAGTGCATTGCCATGGGCTATACTGTATATAAATACACTAGAACATGTTCGAACAACAAACATCATGACAATCTGGGCTCCTTGATACGTCTCCAATGTATCTATAATTTTCTATTGTTCCATGCTATTATATTACCCGTTTTGGATGTTTTATATGCATTAATATGCTAATTTATATTATTTTTTGGACTAACCTACTAACCTAGTGTCGAGTGCCAGTTTGTGTTTTTTCCTTGTTTTGAGTATTGCAGATAAGGAATATCAAACGGAGTCCAAACAGAATAAAATTCTACGATGATTTTTCTTGGACCAAAAGCAACCCAGGAGACTTGGAGAAGAGGCCAGAAGAGCCATAGGTGGGCCAAAGCCACCCTAGCACGTCCAGGGGGCGCACCCTCTTGCTTGTGGGCCCCCCATAGCTCCTCCAACCCTAATCTTCGGCTTATAAATTCAGAAATATTCCCTGCTACCAAAAAGAGCTATGATAATACTTTTCCTCTGCCGGAAGCCTCCATTCCTAGGAGATCTAATCTTGGAGCCCTTTCCAGTAATCTGCCGGAGGGCGATTCGATCACGGAGGGCCTCTACATCAACTCCATTGCCCTTCGATGATGCGTGAGTAGTTCACCTCATACCTACGGGTCCATAGCTAGTAGCTAGATGGCTTCTTCTCTCTCGTTTTTCTCCAATACCATGCTCTCCATGATCTTCATGGGGATCTATCCGATGTCATACTCTTTTGCAGTGAGTTTGTCGAGATCCGATGAATTGTGGGTTTATGATCAAATTATCTATGAATATTATTTGAATCTTATATGAATTCTTATATACGTGATTTCATATCTTTGCAAGTCTCCTCGAGTTATTGGTTTGCTTTGGCCAACTAGATTGGTAATTCTTGCAATGGGAGAAGTGCTTAGTTTTGGGTTCAATCTTGTGGTGTCCTCACCCAGTGAGATAGTAGGGCTAGCGAGGTACGTATTTGTATTGTTTCCATCAAGGATAAAAAGATGGGGTTTTCATCATATTACTTGAGTTTATCCCTCTACATCATGCCATCTTACTTAATGTGTTACTCTGTTCTTCATGAACTTAATACTCTAGATGCAAGCAGGAGTCAGTAGATGTGTCGAGTAATAGTAGTAGATGTAGAATCATTTCGGTCTACTGGACACGGGCGTGATGCCTATATGCATAATCATTGCCTTGGATATCGTCATAACTATGCGCTTTTCTGTCAATTGCTCGACATTTGTTCACCCACCATATTATTTTCCTTCGAGAGAGAAGCCTCTAGTGAAACGTATGGCCCCCGGGTCTATTTTCCATATCCTATTTTCAGATCTACAAACCAAAAATACCAAAAATACTTTGCTGCAATTTTATTTACTTTTACTTCTCGGAATCTTTTATATCTATCTCTGTTAGATCTAATCCTTGCAAGTAACCATGAAGGGATTGGCAACCCCTTTATAGCGTTGGGTGCAAGTGTTTGATTGTTTGTGCAGGTGCATAAATTGGGGTCTTGCTTGTTCCTCCTACTAGATTGACACCTTGGTTCTCAACAACTGAGGGAAATACTTATCTACTTTTCTGCATCACCCTTTTATCTTCAAGGGAAAACCAACGCAAGCTCAAGAAGTTGCAAGAAGGATTTGTGGCGCCATTGTCGGGGAGGATACCCATCAAGCCTACCAAGTACCCATCACAAAATCAATTCTTGCATTTACATTATTTGTCATTTGCCTCTCATTTTCCTCTCCCCCACTTGTAAAACAATTTTTAGAAAAAAAAACAAAAAGATTTGTCTTTTTATTCGCCCTTCTTTCGTGCGTCTTTTCGTTTGCTTTTTGTTTGGTTGTGTTGCCATGTGCCTTCTATTTGCTTACATCTTCGCTTGGTAAAAATCTATTGATATGGATCCACATCCACTTTCTAATCTTTTCAAAAGACCAAATTATGATGAACCAATTGCTAGTGAGTTGAGTGCACTTGATTATATCTATGAAGTTTTGCTTGAAAATCATCAAAATTTTGATGAAGTGTTCATAGAACAAATTTATAAGGTGTTTCATGATATCTCCTTGATTGGAAAGCATCATTACAATGATATTACTATCAATTCTATTGATGTCAATTATGCTAATGATATGCAAAGCCACGAGCTTGGGGATGCTATGTTTGATGAAGATGATAATTTTAGTCCCCCAAGTTGTGATGACAAAATTTATTATGATGTTTGCATGCCTCCTATTCATAATGATGGTGAAACTTATCATCATGGTTTTAATTTGCAATCTGGTTATGTCAATCAAGTGTCTCATGATAGTTATTTTGTTGAGTTTTCTCCCACTACTATGGATAAAAAGGAATTTGCTTATGTGGAGAGTAATGAAAATTATATGCTTGTGCATCATGAAAAGAATGATTTATGTGATAGCTATATTGTTGAATTCCTTCATGATTCTACTGAAATTTATTATGAGGGAGGAACATATGCTTATAGGAATTGCAATAATATCAAGTTTCCTCTCTAGGTGTTCAAAGTTTTGAAGTTATGCTTGTTTTGCCTTCCTATGCTAGTTGGTTCTTGTTCCCATAAATATTTTGCGCTGAAAATACCTATGCATAGGAAGTGGGTTAGACTTAAATGTTCTTGTCATGTTTCAATTACTACTTTTTATGTGAGCATCACTGAAATCACTAGCTAGGGGCATTAAACAATAGCGCTTGTTGGGAGGCAGCGCAATTTTACTTTTATGTTTTTGTTTTTGTTTCTGTTTTTGAGTGTTTTACACATTATTACCTCTTTAGTAATTGCGTTTTGGTGTATAAATTAGTGTTTGAGACCAGTAATTCCTTCGGGATGGTTTGTGGTGATTTGTTGATTTATCTTGCTAAAAAACAGAAACTTTTGTGCTCAGTCCAGGAATTTTATCAATTTACCAGAACACCGAATGAGTCTGAAAGTTTTACACAAGATTTATATACAAATTTTCCAGGTTTTCCTAATATTTCAGAATTTTAGATTTACAGAAGTATTCGAAGTTTATAGATTGCTACACACTGTTCTGTTTTGCAAATATTCTATTTTCTTTGTGTTGTTTACTTTATTTGATGTATCTATGGGTTGTATCGGGGGTTATGAACCATGGACAAGTTTGAATACAGTAGATATTACACCAATATAAATAACGAATGAGTTCACAATCGTACTTAAAGTGGTGATTTATTTTTCTTATACTAACGGATGTCACGGGTTTTCTGTTGAGTTCTGTGTTGTGAAGTTTTCAAATTTTGGGTAAAGATTTGATGGACTATGGAATAAGGAGTGGAAAAAGCCTAAGCTTGGGTATGCCCAAGGCACCCCAAGGAATCGAAGATGCCAAAGAGAATAAGCTTGGGGATGCCCTAGAAGGCATCCACTCTTTCGTGTTCAATCCTTTGGTAAATTTACTTGAGGCTATTTTTTTATTCACCACATGATATGTGTTTTGCTTGGAGCGTCTTGTATGATATGAGTCCTTGATTTTTAGTTTGCCACAATCATCCTTTGTGCACACACCTTTGAAAGAGACACGCATGAATCCTAAATTTGTTAGAGTACTCTATGTGCTTCACTTATATCTTTTGAGATAGGCAATTTTGCTCTAGTGCTTCACTTATATCTTTTTAGACCACGATGTTGTTTTATTTTGTAGAATTAATTGAACTCTCGTACCTCACGTGTATTATTTTGAGAGTCTTTAAACAACATGGTAATTGGTTTATGTTATGAATTTAGTCCTAATGTAATGGGCATCAAAGAGGGATATAATAAAAACTTTCATATAAAGTGCGTTGGATATTATGAGAAGTTTGATTCCTTGTATAAAGTTTTGAGATATAAAGATGGTGATATTAGAGTCATGCTAGTGAGTAATTGTGAGTTTTTAAAAATACTTGTGTAAAGGTTTGTGATTCCCGTAGCATGCACATATGGTGAACCATTATGTAACAAAGTCAGAGCATGAGTTGTTTATTGATTGTCATCCTTTGTGTGAGGGTCTGGCACGCGCGATGGTTAAGTCCTACCAACCTCTCCCCTAGGAGCATGCATCTAATACTTTGATTCAATAACTAATAGACTTTTGCAACAAGTATGTGAGTTCTTTATGACTACTGTGAGTCCATGGATTATATGCACTCTCACCCATCCACCTCTGCTAGCCTCTCTAGTACCGCGTAAGTTTCGCCAGTGCATTAAACCTACCATACACCCTTCCTCAAAACAGCCACCATATCTACCTATTATGACATTTCCATATCCATTTCGAGATATATTTCCATGCAACTTCTACCGTTCCGTTTATTATGACACACACCATCATTTTCATATTGCTTTGCATGATTGTAAGATAGCTAGCATGATGTTTTCATGACTTGTCCCTTTTTTGATGTCATTTGATATGCTTGATCATTGCACATCCTGATACATTGTCGGTGGCATTCATATTGAGTTATATTTTGTTCGAGGTATCGAGTTGTAAGTAAATAAAAGTGTGATGATCATCATTATTAGAGCATTGTCCCATGTGAGGAAAGGATGATGGAAGCTATGATTCCCTCACAAGTTGGGATGATACTCCGGACTTTATAAAAAATAATAGAGGTCAGTAAAGCCCAAATAAAAAAAGAGGCCAAATATGCCCACCAAAATAAAATAAAATAAATGAGAGAAAAGAGAGAAGGGACAATGCTACTATCTTTTTTCCACACTTGTGCTTCAAAGTACCACCATGATCTTCATGATAGAGAGTCTCCTATTTTTCCACTTTCATATACTAGTGGGAATTTTTCATTATATAACTTGGATTGTATATTCCAATGATGGGCTTCCTCAAATTGCCCTAGGTCTTCCTGATGAAAGCACATTTTCTCCCTTGGTGGTTTCGGTAATTAATAAGAACATATATGTCATTGAACTAATGTTTCCACTAAGTATGTTTCAGGAAAAGTTCAATGATGGGTTTGCATAAGGATTGTGGAATACCACAAGATGCAACGAAAAAGATTGGCAAAGCTTCAAGCAAAGGACTCTACATTTTACCTTCTGTGAGAAATCACTTTTAATCCATAGGAAAGCCAATCGTATTAAAAGGGGTAAGGTTTTGGTGGTGAACAATATGCTCATACATGCACAAGTGATAGTCACCACATACATCCACAAGCTCTTCCATAAAAGTTTGTCAAAAGCCAAATACTCAAAATCGGTGCAACCAACATTTTCCACTCGGTGCCACCGATTCCAAACCCTAGACACACTCAGCCAAACCCTAGCTTTTTGGTAAACTGATTCTTCATTCGGTGCCACCTAGTTAGGCTGCCAAGTTTCTATTACGCAAGTTTAAAAAATCGGTCCCTCCGAGTTTTGTGAATCAACATCACTAAGATTGGCAATCTGGCTGTTGGTCACCTTATCGGTGCAACCGAGTTTCCTATATCGGTCTCACCGAGATTCAAACATTGCTAACTTTAAGGCAACTCGATACAGCCAAGATTCACACGTCGGTTCCACCGAGTCTGACTTATTGTGTGTAACGGTTGGATTTTTGGAGATGCCTATATATACCCCTTCGCCACCACTCACTCGCAAGAGAAGCACTCAGAACAGATCCCCTCTCAGACCTACTGATTTTCTGAGAGTCAGCCACCTACTCGTGTGTTGAGATCATGCCATTCCATTCCTACCATATGAATCTTGATCTCTAGCCTCCCCAAGTTGCTTTCCACCCAATCAATCTCTTATACCAAGCCAAACCTGTGAGAGAGCGATTGTGTGTTGAGGAGTCTATTACCTTTTGGAGGGTGGTGCCTCCTAGATTAGTTAGGTGTCTCTTCGGAGGCTCCTACCTCGTGTTGTGGAGTGAACCAATAAGTTTGTAAGGGTAAGGAGATCGCCTACTTCATGAAGATCTACCCCGAGTTAGGCTAGTCCTTCATGGACATAGGCCATCATGGTATAGTCAAGGTTGCTTCTTAGTGGAACCCTCCATGGACTCTCGGAACCGTTACCCTCCATGGGTTGAAGACTCCATGAATGTGGACGTACGATAGCACCACCTATCAGAACCATGGGAGAAATCATCGTGTCACCAATTGCGTTCGATCATCCTACCCATTACTTGCACTCTTGTATTTACTTTCTGCTGCTATATTCGTAGACATGCATGTGTAGGGTGTACTTGACATACTATGAATGCTGAAATCTGCCAAGAATTAAAATTGGTAATAAGTACATTTTTATTTGGTCAAGTAGTCTAATCACCCCCTCTAGCACTACTTTCGATCCTACGAGTGGTATCAGAGCGTTGGTCTGCATTGCATTGATTTCACAACCTAGGAGAGTATGGCGTCTAGTGAGGGAAATTATCACCGTAGAGGTCCGTACTTTGATGGCACAAATTTTGCTAGTTGGAAGCACAAAATGAAAATGAATTTTCTTAGTCATAACCCCTCCGTTTGGGTCGTTGTTCATGTTGGGATACAAGGTGAATTCTTTCGGAAGGAAGGGAACCCGATCGTGAAGCGACTATGGATGAATTGAATATGTTGCAACTCAATGCTCAAGCATGTGACATTCTCTTCAAGTGCCTATGTCCTGAAGAATTCAACAAAGTCAGTCGTCTTCAGAATGCAAAACAGATTTGGGATACTTTGATTTAGACGCATGAAGGTACAAAATCTATGAGAGAATCCAAGTTGGATGTTCTTCAAAGTCAACTTGACAAATTCAAGATGAAGGATGGTGAAGGAGTCACTGGGATGTACTCTAGGCTAGCTCTCATCACCAATGAGATGGCTGGCTTAGGAAGAGAAGAAATGACTAACAAATTAATCATCGAGAAGATACTTTGAGCTTTGGATGATCGATATGACACCGTATGCACATTGATCAAAATGATGCCCAACTACAAGGATCTCAAGCCAACGAAAGTCATTGGTAGAATTGTTGCTCATGAGATGACACTCAAAGACAAGAAAGAGCTTCACCAAAAGTCTAGCGGTGCTAACGAAGCCACGAGTGAGGCTCCCACTACCTCAAGCAAAAACCTTGTCACAAATGAAGAGATAAGCCTCATGGTCAAGAAATTCAACAAGTTCTATAAGAATAGACGCAAAGATCGAAGCTCGAACTCAAGATATGAAGAGAAGTGTTTGTCAAGTCGTGATTGAAACTGCTACAAGTGTGGGAAGCCCGGACACTACTCCAACGAGTGCATGGCTCCTTACAAGGGGAAAGAAGAGTCACCAAGAAGACGAAGTTCAAGAGACAAGTCATCTCGAAGAGAGAGAAGGAGTGGAGATGATCGTTATGAACAAAGACCCTCAAGGAGAAGTAGGGACTCAGAGAACAAGGACAAGTACACCAATATCTACTCAAGAAGTAAACATCAAGCTCGTATTGGTGAATGGGTTTCCGGTTCTAAATCTGACAACCACTCTAAGAGAACCTATCACTCCAACTCCGACTATAGTCAAGATGAAGGTGTTTCCGGACTTGCACTAGTGACAACCGACTCCTATGACATATTTGATCCACCAAATGAACGGAGTGGATGTTGCCCCATGGCTAAAGTCCACAAGGTATCACACCCTGAGTATCTTCATTTCAATAGTGATGAAGATGACTTGTTAATTTAAGATGACTTGCTATTTTAAAAATCTAGTAATGATGGTCAAAATGGACTTGTTAGTACTCACTCTAGTGTAGATAAGTTGTGCAATGATGATAAGTTGGAAATAGAACGACGAACTCAAGAACTAAAAAATCTTAAGTTAGCTCTAGAATATCATAGAGAGCTTGTAAGGACACATGAGAAGCTACGCTTAGAGAAGCTCAACATAGAGCAAGAGCATGAGTTCCTTAAAGCTAGCAATGATGATCTTTGAAAAAAGACTTCCTCTTATCTAGACAAGCAACTTCTCTTGTCTACATTCATGCCACAAGTTAAGTCTAAGGAAGCTAGTAACAAAGGAAGGAAAGGTTCTTCGACTAGTAGCAATAAAATGATAAATCCAATGATATTGGTTCTAGTAGTTCTCTTGATGCCACTAAATCTTTTCTTACCCAAGTTACACTTGAGCAAGAAAATGAACTCTTGAAAGGGATTATAGAGAAAGGTATCTACAAGAGTCTTCAAGGTTGCAAACAATTTGAGGAGATTGTACGGAAGCACGGAGGATACCGGAAGAACCATGGTGTTGGCTACTTTAATGCTAATGGAGTTGAATGGTGTTGGCTACAAGTTCTACTTCAACACTGAGGATCACCATCAACTTGATGTGGGTCCCCAAGAAGAATAACTGGAGAAGTTCTTGAGGGGTGACTCCGCCAATGAAATTCACTCATATTCATTATTTTCAAGAACTAGTCGGAATCAACATCAACATCTTGCAATGTTCAAGGAGTCACACATTCCCTCAAAGCTAAGGAAGGGACAAGGTAATCAACAAATAAATGGACATCATCACATATGCTTTTCACTCAATGTCCATAGATATCCTTGTATTTGTACCTTGTGTGTTGGTACTAACCCATGTATGTGAGAAGATTAATGAAACAATGAGGATGCTCCCAACTCTTGGTGATCTTCATCAACTTTGAGCATCCACCACTACTTCACCTACATGAAGTCTTCATCGACAAAACCCAAGGTTATTTTATCCCTCCTATGGGGGGCATCACATCAAGCTGGAGATTTACTCTAAGACTTGAGTTAAAGCATCTCACAGCATGTCACAACATTAAATGCTTTATGTAAAAGTGGTAACCCTACTTGTGCTTAAACGATGAGTAGGACCTATGATCAAATATTCTCACTTGGCTCCAAGGTCAGTATACTCATATATAGATGACCCCGTCATCGCCAAAGTGCTTGTTAAATGCTATTGTGTTTGTGCATGTTTGCCATGATTTCATTTGACATCTCATTGTGTGAGCATGTTGGTCTACATTTATTTACTCATTCGAGGATATCCAATTGTTGCTATTTGGGTTTTTATTTTGCTTTTGCCAATTAGATATACAAGAATGCCTAGGACCACTCATTTAGCTATCTATGCTTTCTCACCTCATATTGTATTCATGCCGCATCACAAAATTTGAACAAGTACTTCTCGATCTCTCTGTGTGAGGAGCACTCGGAGTTCCGTATCGTCAAGGACTGACCATTAAAACTTCCCAAGTGCATCTCGATGGGACCAACTCCAAATTCTCGGTATCACCGAATGCCTAGGGTGATCTGGGTTTTTTCTGTCTCGGCACTATAGATTTCATATTCTCAGTTACACCGAGTTTCCCAGTCAACTGACAGTTGTGAAACTCGGTGACACCGAAAATATCAAATCGGTGTCACCGATAGAGGTGGACGCTGACGGTTTGAAATTTATTCTTCAAACATCTCACTTCCACAACCCTAGCTGCCGCCCGAAGACCCTTGGTCATCGCCTTGTCTCCCTACGCTCCTCCATCACTGGGTTCCTCGCCGCCGACGGAAATCTTTACCGCCGTCCATGCGGTAGCGAATCCATCACTGAGCTAGGGTATGGATTCGACCCTTCTTAAGCTCCCCGTCCAATTCTTGCTCAATGAAGATTGTTTTCTCTATAAGCCATGGATTGCACATCTTCCCATCCAATATAAATTTCCATAGGATAGCAAACAATGAATTGTTAGGGTTTTGTCGTCCGCCTCTTGTATCTCGGTACAACCGATGTGAAACAATCAGTGCCACCGATTTTCTGTTTTGCCACGCTGAGAACACCTCGGTATAACCGAGTGCTCATTTTCAGTTGGACCGAAAATGGTGCCAAGTTCCTGGAAAGCATGGTGTATGTCTCGGTGTGACCGAAAAGTTTGCCTCGACCGTAATGAAATACATTTGGCTGAATGCAAAACTTTGGAAATTCTTAGTTCAAACTTTCAAAGATTTCTACATTTTGTGACGACTCATCCTATTCCACTCTTCAATACTCTATTCTCAGGGTCACACATGTCAGGCTCAGAAGATAGTCAGAATTTTCAGGAGCAGAATGTTGAGATGAGTTTAGGCACTAGTCCTGAGTCTAGTTCTTCCAAAAATCGAGGCACTCCCAGTTCTCACGGGTTGCCTAAAGCTGGCATTAGGACAAGGAAGAGGCTCAAGTCAGAAGAAGAAGATTCTGATTTTGTCCCAGATGAAGTTCTTGCTAAGAAGAAAGAGATGGCTGCAAGGAAGGCTACCAATGAGGCCACCTCATCTAGGAAGGTGCTCAGCAAAATTTATGCACCTGCAGAGACCTTCAAGGCACATGAGAGTGCTAGGGCAACTATGTTTGTTGAGGTACCAAAGAAATATTTTCCTAAGAAGGCAGGAGTGAAGAAGACAGCCAGGAAGAGGATCATCCATGTTATGGGCATCCCTACCTCTATGTTTGAGGATCCAGAGGAGGCTGGTGCTGCTGGTGCTGGTGCTGCTAGTGTTGTTTCTGTTGAGGAGGAAGAGGAGAAACCTGCTGCCCAGGGCCCTCCTAAGAAGAAGGCTAAGAAAATTTTGGATGATGCTATGCCTAAGCCTAGTCCCTCCAAGAGCACCAAGGTTGCATCCAAGAAAGCTGCTGCACAGAAGTCCAAGAGGACTACGAGAGATATCCCTGCTTCTGAGAAGAACAAGAAGTCCACTTTCAAAGAAGTAGATGATGATGAAAATGCTATGTCTCTCTTGATGAAGCTTAGACCTCATCTCCCTCTACATGGTGTCAGCCACCCTTGGGATGAGGATATGAAGAAGAGGAAGGACTCGGGTCTGAGGGCATGGAGAGCTATTGATCCATATGCCCAGAGGAGAAAGACTGTTGTCGATTACAAGTTTTATACCAAGGAACAACAAGACTTATATGACACATTTTTAATAGACAACAGCCTTGCAGTTAGTTACATGAGACCTGTGGAGTGGAAATATATCAAGGATAATGAGAATTACTTTCCATGTGTCCAAGACAACTTCCACTACATTGGACTTGGCAAATTTGTTGGGAAGGAGTTCGATGCTTGGAATGACGAGATGATAGTGCAGTTCTATTCCACTGCTCATTTTTATGGAGATGGCAGGATTGTTTGGATGATGGAAGGAGCAAGATATGAATCTTCTGTTGATGAGTGGGCTACCATCTTAGGAGTCCTAGAGGTTGAGGATGGTGATTTGGATGTCTACTCAGAATCCAAGGAGAGCCACAATGCTATGAAGGATATGCATAATCCTATCCCTACTGCTAACTTGCAATCTCACAAGTTGGGAACAATTTACTTCCTCTAGCCAAGCCTCCGAACCATGAACACTATACTAAGGCATACTTTGATGCCCAATTCTAGAGATGAGAATATGATTCATGGATACTCCATCAACATGCTCATCCATATTGATCGTCACAGTAGGATTCGAGTGAAGGATTTGATATTTGAGATTGTGAAGATGGTTGCTCCTAATCAGAAGCGCTCATGCTGCTATGCACCCTATATTCCGACGCTTATCAACTCCCAGATTGAGAAGCCAATAGTTGCTTTGATACACCCCATTTGCCACTTCAGACGGATTTTGAGGACAATGTTGTGGTGATGGACCCAGACCATCCCACATCAGCTGCAACTTAGGCACAAGCAGAGGCAGAGGCAGAGATAGCTAGAGCCACTAGTGCTCGGGTTCTCGGATCCAGGACCGAGAAGATGGATCTTTTGATCACCACTATAATGGAGATGAAGAAGGACATCAATACCATCATGGACACTCAGGAGAGCCTTGTCATAATTATTGATGATAGAGTGAAAACTCTAAATCACAAGGTTGATGGGCTGACTAAGATAGTCAATGAGATAAAGAAGGAGGTTCATGAAGCCCAATTCTGTTGCACCTCTTCAGAGTCTGAGTCATCTTATGATGAGGAGGATAGTGCACCTATCAGGATGACTGCCCAGCTCTAGAGACGAGGCCCTCATTTTCTGCTCTAGCCACACCGACATCAGCTCCATCAGCTCCAGTGCTTCTAGTATCTACACCAACTCCCTCCAGTACTTGAGTAGAATTCTTCACCAACACAGTTCTCTCGACTGCGACATCGACTATCGGAGGAGATCAGCCACAGAAGAACGATTAGCTATATCTCTTCGAGCTTTTGGTAACTTGTTGCCAAAGGAGGAGAAGTTGTATATCTCTTAGGCTTCAAGTGAGAGAACATCTATTTTTATTTGCCGGTTTTACAAAAAAAATGGTTCTTTGGTTTGATGTGAGATACTTTTGTGTGTTTGATCATACGTTGTTATGTGTGTTGCTACTACTTCCTATCTTTTGATGATTATGTGATGATTATCATTCACTTTGCTTGATGTGTTGTGCTATGTTATTAACTCTTATTACTCTCACACACCACCAAGGTGTATGTGACATTGAAGAAGTGCCCCATGTACCTAATCAATTGTGCATTTGCATTCAAACACAAATTTAAAAATAATGCACAAATTTAGGGGGAGCTCTTGCTTATCAGATACTTGTCAAAGCGACGATTATATTCATTTATTATATCATATGTCGAAGCTTTGATCTAGATGCTGTCATCAATTACCGAAAAGGGGGAGACTGAAAGCACATTTGCTCCCTTGGTGGTTTTGGTAATTAATAACAACATATATGTCATTGAACTAATGTTTCCACTAAGTATGTTGCAAGAAAAATTTCATTGATGGGTTGTCAAAAGGATTGTGGAATACCCCAAGATGCAAGGAAATAGATTGGCAAAGCATCAAGCAAAGGACTCTACATTTTACCTTTTGTGAGAAATCACTTTGAGTCCATAGGAAAGCCAATACTATTAAAAGGGGGTAAGGTTTTATTGGTGAACAATATGCTCATACGTGCACAAGTGATAGTCGCCACATACACCCACAAGTTCTTCCACAAAAGTCTGTCCAAAGCCAAATACTCAAAATCGATGCAACCAACATTTTCCACTAAGTGCCACCGATTCCAAACCCTAGACAGACTCAGCCAAACCCTAGCTTTCTGGTGCAACCGATTCTGCATTCGGTGCCACCGAGTTAGGCTGCCAACTTTCTGTTACGCAAGTGTCGTCGTTTTCTCATTGCAGATGCCATGGGCAGGATTATCGAAGGTGGTTGGGGCCGGAGCATGCCGACGGGCTCCGGGAGCAGGATTAGGCAAAAGTGGTGGTGACACGCGATCTACCCAGATTCAGGGCCCTCCATGGGAGGTAATACTCCTAGTCCTGCTTGGTCTAGTTGATAAATGGGTATGGTTACAAGGTTGCTCCTGGAGCTGTTGTCTAGAGGTGGAAGAGGGAGTAGCCGGCTCACGTTCATTTTGTTACGTGGGTGAATGTGTGGGAAGTGTCCCGTGGGTGTGTGTGCGTGCATCTGATCCTCCTCTATGCATGCGGGGGCTCATGGGGTTTTATAGGCCACCCACATCCTATAATATTCTTAAGGTACTACGTGGGGGGACCCAGCTGGCAGCCATTCCGACTGGCCAGTGGGTCCTGCCCATTGAGCTGTCTCGTCGCCTGTGGGGTCCATCGGCTGCACGGTCCCATCGCCCGATGGGGGCCCCCAGCCAGCTCTACGATTGGCCTGCGCCCACCTGCTACGCCCCGGCCGCCCAAGTGGCGTTGTCTTGCGCTAGCCGGCCGAAGTCTCCGTTACTTATGGCAACATTGTAGCCACGCAGGTCGCAGGAAATGGAGTGAGCGGAGGCGTGCCGACACTGTTGCCTCACCCGGTCGCGGTCAGCCAAGGTCAGCGGTACAACCGGCTGGACTGTAGCCATACGTGTCCATGCATCAGCAGTTACGGTGGCCGCGTCGGGACCCGTCGCGGGGGTCTTGTATTGTTGTCGTACTCGTGCATAGTGGGATGGGACGGAAATCTGCCCACCGGACGGTCAGCAGGGGATCCGGCCCGGGGGCAGCCGGTTGTAGCCCAGCCGACCAGGGCCGAGATGGCTCTTCGGAGAGCCGGCCGTTGGCCAGCCGGCAGCGAGCCTGTTGGTCGTGCGTCAGCCAGCCGTGAGACAGCCGGCGATATGATTTTTCTTGAAGCGGGGGAGAGAACCCCGTTGCTTTGGCCTACCCAGGGGTAATAACCTCGTCAGTAGTCCCCGAAGCCAGCAAAGGTAACCGCGCACCATTTGCCACCTCGGTTTTCCTCTTCTTTGTCTTCTCAGCTTCCCCACGCGTGGCCACTCTTCTTGCTCGCTGCTCCGCCCACACGTTGGGGCTGGCTCTATCGTTACTGATGCCATCATCGTGGAGCTCCGCCGCGCTTGCATGTTGTCGTCGGTGGAGCGCATGGTTGCCCTCGCGCTCGGGGACAAAGTAGTGCCCGAGCCGCAAGCGGGGGAGCATGTTGTCTTCGCGTGCCATTTCTCATGTGGCTTCAGGCTATCGGTTAGCCTTTTCTTTCGCTTCCTACTTGCCATGTTTGATATCCAGCCGCACCATCTTGGCCCCAACGTCATCCTCTACCTCACGGCCTTCGTGACCCTGTGCGAGGGTTACCTGGGGAACCTCCCCTTTGTGGATTTCTTCAAGACGTTGTTTTTCCTCAAGGCGTTGAAGAACACCGAGGAGCCGCATGCCGTCGGGGGCGTGGCGATATGCTGCCGCGGCTCACGCTTCCTGCACTTTAGCTTCATCGACTCCGTCAAGGGCTGGCACTGGACGTTCTTCTACGTGAAGAATGCCAACCCGCAGCGAGACTACATCCGTCTGCCGGCGTTCATCAATGCCCCGTCCTCTGGAGTGAACTGGTCGGGGACCGCTCTGTGCAGAACCACACTTGAAGAGCTCGGCCGGCTCGTGGAGATGAGGAGCGGGGAAGGGCTGGTTGCCGCAGACCTCGTGACCACCTTCATTGCACACCGGATGCTGCCTCTCCAGCTAAGGTCGCACCGAAGCTATGACATGTCCGGTCGTCGGGACCCCTACCGACTGACGACCATCGACCTGACGCCACCCTAGGTGGCGAAGCGAGTGAACGCCATCACGACCTTCCGGCTGGCGCCAGCAATGTGGACCTTCAGCAAGCAGCCGTACGACTGGCACCACCTGGCACCGCTGGTATGTTCCGTCAAGGCGACCTCTCTTTTCTGAATCCTTCCAGTAGGCTCCCGATCTTACTTTTCTATGTTGACCGTAGTTGTTCGTGTGACAAAACACGCCGGACAGCCCGCACCCCCAGATCTTCGAGGCGGAGAGCGCCCAGTCCAACTCTAAGGACTACGAGCAGGGAGGCGCGCCCGAAGAGGGGGTTGACTCCTCGGGGGACGCCGAGGTGGAGGCTGACCCGAGAGCCCGAGGGCCCACCGCAGCGGGTGAGTTTCCCCTTGATCCAATGATCAAGGATTGGACTGATGAAGACGAAGATGGTGACGATGACGATGTTCGGATCCTGAAGACACTTCCCCTGATAGTTCAGTAGGGTTCACGTGGGCAGAACGAGGAGCAGTCGGCACGTGCCCCAATGGTTGGGCCTTCAGCTAGGGGAAGAGGTCGGCTCAGGAGGAGCCGCCGGCTCGCAAGCGGGTGAAGGCGACCGCGTTGAAGCCGCCGGCATGCGCCAAGTGGGCTCTGTCCATCGTCATCGTGTGTTCTATCACTGCATGGGTTTCTCTCTGGGTCATGTGGCGGCAGGAGTTTGAGCTCTTTCTGCCCTAGGGACTGTAATGACCAGAACCTGATAAGATTCAATGTCTCTATGCTTACTGTGCTAGTCCCTGGATCAATAGCTAGCACACATAGTACAAAATGAAATACCAAGAATAATCCACATGTCATAAGTATTACATCGCAGATCCAGAGTACAATTTATTACATAGTGCTTAGCTCGGAGGCTAGCTCAAAATAGAACACAACGGAAAGCATAAAAGACAACTGTGGAGTCCCAACAACACCACTCGAAAAGCTGAGTGTAGTCATCGTAACCCTATGCGCATCACTCACACGTCGTATAGAAATCCTGCAACATAAAACGTTGCATCCACAAAGGATCAATACTTTGAATGTATTGGCAAATCACACCAAAATTGTTATAACAGACCTACCATATATATATGCAAGGATATGACAAAGGAAAGGCTTATGGTTTGTTTTTGCCGAAAGCTGATTTTATCTTACTTCTATCTACTAATCAAGTATTTAATATTTACTACACTTTAGTTCATTAATTGTTAAACTGGACCGCCTCCAATTTAACCCGCCTATGAGAGCCTCCGAGGATCATAGGTATATCTAAGCCCACTTCACATTTAATTGTATTGAGGTGATAAGATCTTCTAGAGGTTTCAAGTCTAGCTGCTCAAACTATAACCGAAGACACGGCTAATCATGATTAGTTTTTTTACACTCTGCAGAGGTTAGTACGCTTTACCCACTGGACTCAACCCGAAGATTGAGACGAAGTCCTTCAGAAGCAGTCACTCCACCCAACGGAGGCCCATACCAACTATCCCGCTACATCTGCTGGCACATCCAGGTAAGGTATCCACAACTGATCAACTAAGCCAAAGCCCATATTAGCCAGTGGTCGCACATGGAAGTTACTTGATATGAAACATGTTCAACCTTTTTAAACCTGGGCGGCATTCCCCACCGTTGCTGAGTCATGTAGAGCCTCCCAGAGGATACATACTTGTCGACTGGTCCCAACATACCAATCCGCCCAGATGATTCATTAATTAAATATTAATATTGCAGAGCCTCCCGAAGGATACAATAAAATACATGTTGTTATATTAACCATTACTTAACTTCACTCCCAACTTCCATGTGCCACACAAAACCCAATGCACGTCTACCATAGCAAGGCTAAGCAATAATTGAAATATAACGGTACCCAGTATGGCGACAAGGATATCAAGGTCAGACTAAGCATATGGCTATCCTAACTGGGTTTAGCATATCATACCAATATAACAATTCCTACACATGCAATATAATAGTGTGACATAGAACTACATGCATAGAAAATAATAGGATGAAGGATGATCAAAGGTGTAACTTGCCTTATTCCTAGTTCTCAAACTCGCACTCTGGACAATAATTTGCCTCGCACTCCGAACAATCTACACATTTCAAACAACACAACAAATCAATCATCACACTCAAATAACATGAAATAAAACCAATAGCAATAAATCATTTTTTTAATTCAGACAATTGTAGCATAACAGTAGGTGAGAATCAGCTACAACCTAATAGGATCATAATGCAAAAAATAATCACTTGAATTGGATCAACGGTTTGAAAGATGTGGCCTCCGGAAGTTTAAATTCAAATTTAAGCAATTTCAAATTTAAATAGTTCAAAAGTTTTAAAAATTATTCTATAGGATTCTACTAATTATTATGAGTGCACATGAAAAAGAATCGATGAATTTAGAGTTACGGATCTCAAGATATAGCTAAAGAAAATTTGAACAAAATCTGCCAAAAACATTCAGCTGCTGGTGCTGCGATCACTGTAGCTCGGCCAAGTGGCGAGTCGTTATAGGCTGGACGATGTTCACTGCGAAGCTTAACCGACGAATAGCCGCAATATAACAAAAAACGGTTTGAAAGAGAAAAAAACGAATGGTGGTCTGATCTCAGCCATACGGGACAGATCGGGTGGTTGTCGCTCTCTCATCGGAGATAGAACAGAGAGAGGCTGCCGGACATGGAGATGAACGGTGACGGGCGGCTCTGGTTCGATGGTTCCGACGGCTTGGAGGCTCCCCAGAGCTCTCGGAGGTAGGGACGGCGTTCGTACGGAGTCTACGGACTCGGGGACATCTTCAAAGACGACTGGGGCTTGCTCGCCTGGAGCTTGGGGATGACACGCGGGCCAGGGTGGTCAGTGGCTGTGAGAGAAAAAAACAAAGAGAAGGAGAGATCTGTGGGGCTGGGCTCTGCTTGCTGCGAAAATGGGCTAGCCTGTTGCTGCTACTGCTACGCACAGGCGAGGGATAGAGATGGGCCAGACTCAGTTGAGTTTTGGATTAGGAATAGGTTTTCCTATTTATAAGTTTACAGAAACTTATTTTGGCTCAAAACAAATGATAAAAGTCATTTACAAATAATAGTAGAACTTTTTCAAAGTTATAAATAAAAATATAGGAAACAGTGAGCATTTTTAAAGACCAAAATCTAAATACAATAAATAGAATATTTTATAAAAATATTTTTGCGGTTTATAAATGTTCCAAAAAACACTTTTGAACTCCAGATAAAAAAAACAAATAATAATTTAAAGAACTTACAAACAAAACTGCATTGAAGGAGTCATATTTCCTTCGGTCATAATATATTGGTTTTGAGTTGGATTTGTTTCTAAATAATATAAAAACTTCAAATGGAACCATATCCAACTATTAAACAGATTTATAATTTGAGGAAGTCATCTCATCCTCTCTCATATTTGAATTAGAAATATTTTGAGTATCCTCAAACCCCAAATAAGATGCAAATGAATAATTGGGAAAGTCATGTTATTCTCCCTCATTTGGTTATTCAATAAACTCCAACAGTTTAAATCCTAGTCAAATTTAGCTAAGACCAATCAACACAAGCATGTTTTAAATTACTCCTATTCAAATAACTAAAATTCCAAAATTCTAAATTTTGGGATGTTATAGGGACCCCATCGAGCTCCATGACGTGGAGTCGACAGCCAAACCTGCGGAGGCCGCCACCAAGTTGGCCCGCGAGAACGTGGCCACGCAGCGCGAAGAGAAGGGGAGTCTCGCGGAGCTGCGGGCCTTGAAGTCTGGAGCCTAGGGAGGGCCCTCATGCTCCGAGACCTCGAGCGGCAGAAGGCGGAGGAGGTCCATAGACCCCGCGCGAGCATCGGACATGGTGGCGGAGTCGAGTCGCATGTCGAGGCCCCAGTCGAGTGATTCGCGATGGGCGGCCACAGAGCAGGTCGTGCCTCCGCCTGCGGAGGAAACGGACCGACCGGGGGAGGTAGCTACGGAGCCGGCCCACGAGGAGACCCGGTCAGTGGTGCCGAATGCGATGCCGCCTGCTGCCGAGCCGTCCCAGGTTGACGTGTCGGAGGACCAGGTGGCTCCGGAGGCGGCACCGGGGGTGCCGGCCGTGGAGGTGGAGATGCGAGCCGCCATGATCGTTGTGCCGAGCCGACGGGAGGAGGAGGCGGCATTCGCACTGAACGAGGGACAGACGGGAGCCGATTCACGCACCCTCATCATTCTCAGCCCTCCCCCAGCGTCCGGCGTCATGACAAATGCCGAGACGAGCGGTGAGGAGAGCTGGCCCCAGAGGTCCATCCTGGACGTGATCCGCGACAAGTAGGTGTTGGCGCACGTCCCTGCTATCCAGCCTCCGCTGGTAGGCGGCCCAGTCCCAGCGTTTGGGGAGCTGGGCAACGTCCTCGCACGGTGTCGTGAGGAGCTGGCCCGGTTCACAGAGGCGACCGACAACACCCTGCTGCGCGCAGAGGTAAGCCTCGCTTGTCTTCGTCACATTTTTTAGTGGGGGCGCATGAGTGCACCTACTAGGTGTAGCCCCTGAGATGCGGGCCGGCCGACCGGCTATGGGGCAGCCGTGTCGGGACCCTGATCCTAAGTCATATGAATCTAGACTGTAAGATGTCACATCACTTTGCGGCCTCACACACGGTAAGTTCCACGGCTACAGCCTTACCTTAGCCGGGACCGTTTGCGTCTTTTGGTACACGTATGTGAAAATGTCACTGGGAATCACCCAACAAAGAACCCGGACCGACATTACTAGTCATAGAACCCTAGTGGCACATCCGTATAGAAACAGGCATACGTAACCCAGCAATCCAAGTGTCGGCGTCAAGCGTGTGTAGACGAGTCATAGCAAGCTACAAGGACTCCATTACGCTGTGAGACATAAATGCCATCACTGCACGTAGACGAGTCATAACAGGCTACAGGGATTCCATTACACTGCGAGACATTTCCCCAAAGGGACAGACACGGCAGCAAAGAAGGATACATGTCGGTCAATCAATGTGTCCAGATTAGTAGCAAGCTACCATGGCTCGGTGGAAGCACAAAGAGGCAGTTTCCCGTAAAGAGTACTACTAAAGGCACACGACTAGGTGTCGAATCCCATACATATCGTTGCACGTCACCCGTATGCACGACATGCCCGATATGCATAGATACAACCATGGCATCACAACATAACCATACAACAACATGACTTTTATTTAAGAGGGTCATACGAGCCATGCGTAATATGTTCTTACAGATAGGGGTCACACAACCCGAAACTCAAGTCATACAAACAAGTTCATAGAAACCAAGCGGAAGCTTAAGCTGTCTGAGTACAGATAGACGAAAGGGGGAAAAAGGCACATGGCCTGACTATCTACAGCCCGCCACATGGCATAAGGTCATAGCTGGGACACCAGCCATTCGACATCGTCGAGATCTAGAAAGAACCTACCTAATGGGTCCTGGGTCTCATCTGCAACATTTAATAAGCAAACGTGAGTACAAACGTGCTCAGGAAGTCTTTAGACAAACCTAGTCTAATCATGCTCATGTATCAACAAGGGAAGTGGTGGAGTTTATGCAGCAATGCCAGCTTTGACTCATGGCTAACCTGCAATACTCAAATTTTAACTCTTTCTTACAATTTTAGATATTGCACACGAGTCCACCAACTTCATAGTAATACAGCACCATGGATTCACTTCCCTCTCCTGAGAGAGTGCCATCCACGGTACTCACACTTGTCTTCATATTTTTATGAGTATCCATTTGATTGTCTATGAACAACATAGTTCTCCAAGTAGTCCATATCCAAGGACACGGCTATTCGAATAGTTTCATACCCTGTAGGGGTGTACTTCTTCACACACGCTCTCGCCACTTATCGTTGTGTGCTCATAAAACAATGCAACTCGGCACCCTTCAAGCGGATGCCCAGCGAGGAAGTCGGCCACGACCATCAATCACATAAGACCTCTAGTCCAGGCTATCACCTGTTTGAGACTGAACCCGCATGGAAGTCCGGCCAAAGTTTCCGCTACGGCCCCAAATGATGTGCGCAGGGTTCCCAAACCCACCATTCGGGTGACCCTTGGTACACCGTGCCACTGCCTACCGTGTCGTAACCCACCCCTAGGGTCAGCGCTATGCACGGCCTCTAGCATGCTATAAACACCAGAAACTACTTGGAACTCCTGGACCAAGGACTAAGCGACTAATAAGTCGAGAGGGGTCGAGTTACCAGAAACCAATGTGTGGTAGTAACTAGTCTTGGATCACATACACGGAACTCAGTTCCTAATAACGGTTACAATAAGACAACCGGCTATGTACTCCTACATAGCCTCTCATCGCTACCTTTACCAAATCGGGTTCATCATAAGTCATCACATTAGAACAACATTGTTTCACTTAGTTCATCACCCAGATGAATCGGACCTGACACAACTCTAAGCATAGCAAGCACAGCAGGCAAAGTAAGCTAGGCACATCATGGCACAAGCATCTACCGGGTATGCTAGGTTGCAAGGTTTAGCTATTTATTGTGACAATGACAGGTCATGCACAAGAATAGGTTCATCTATCGTGTATGACTGACATGTGATCGTTTGTCCTAATCCAGTAAACAAGAGCAGGAGCGAGGGAGTGGGATGTTATCGAAATGATCAACGGGGTTGCTTGCCTTGCTAGGTAGCGGAACGGTTCTCTCCTTCGTTGGAATACTCAGAGGTATCCTCGAAAGCAGGGCCTACCGCAATGCAGGTAAGAAACAATCAATGCACGCAAGTGCAACAATATGATGCATGATCATGGCATGCTAGCATGTGCGGATGACCTAATGCAACTAGTATTCATGTTGATTTGAAATGAATTTGAATATAGGTTCAAAATCGTTCTACATTTCAAATTCCATATACTAACCTATTAGTAAATGTCCAAGTTCATCTACATAGGTTGCTCTAACATGCATGATAATAGCACCATTGGATTCATTGTAGTTTTATAATAAATTTTCATATGTAAATTATTTTAATCTCATTTACAGATTAATTTATATGAATTTTTGAAGTTGTAGATAATTTATGGAATTATTTTTAAACTAGAAAATAGAATTATGACATCAGCCTAACGTCACAATGACGTCACCTAGTCGGTTGACCAGGCCAGAGTCAAACCTGACATGTGGGGACCACATGTGAGTGACTCAATCACTTAACTGGATAATTAAAACTAATCCTAGTTAATTTGTATTTCTGGGCCCACTGGTAAGTGACTAATTAGGTTAGTTAACTTAATTAATTAATTTTTCTTAATCTAACCTAATTAGAGGGTCGGGCCCACTTGCTAGTTGACCTGGGGTCAAACCCCCGTGGTCAACTCCGACAAGACCCACCTGCGTTGAGCCACCGGTGGCTCTAGAGACGGCGGAGGGGCTCGGGATCCCTCCTCCGGCGACCAAATGGACGACGGAGGGCACCAAACAGACCTATGCTCACGCGCGCGTCCATTCCGACACCTCCCAGGAGCTAAGATGGTCAGAATCGAGGACGGCGGCGAGCTTGGCGGCTACCGGAGCTCGGGCGAGCATGAGCACTTCGAACCAGGGCACAACATGACCTCTACTTGGCACCTACGGCCTCTACGCAGCCTCACGAACACGACGGTGGCCTCTGATGGACCAGCTGGTCACCGAAGCATGGCCGGCATCGAGCTCGAGCGGCGGGGCACCTCGGACCTCGATGGAATCCAGCGCTAGGGCATGCAAACGAAGGGGGAAAGAGGTGGAAAAGATCCAGGGGCTCACGACGGTTGTAGAGACGTCGAGAGCGGGCTCAGGTGGGCCTGGAGCAGCGGCGAGCTTCACTTGCTTGCTGGCGGCCGGAGGTTGAAGATAACGGCGATGGCAGTGACAGGGAGCTCCCGGCGGTGCGTGGCTCGGCTAGAAGGAAGAGGGGATCTAGGTGGAGCCTTTGGTGGGCTCAGAAGAGCGCGGGGGCGACTAGAACAGCGGCGCTACGACGACGAACAACTCGGCCATGGCGGAGCAAAGGAGGGGAGAAATAGAATCGGGCGAGAGAGAGAGAGAGGGAGCGATGGGGATGGCTTTGGGAGCTTACCCGCGTCACGCTGGCGAGGGGGAAGCAGGCAGGAAGCTGTCGGCGTGGAGGCACGGCAGCATGCGCACGCCGGCCACACTCCCGTCCTCCTCGCCGCTAGAAGGATGATCACCTCCCTGGGCCAGGTGGGCCGGCCTGGCCTTGGCTTCTTTCTCCTTTTTTTTTCTTTTTTTCATTTCTTTCTAATTTATGACATTCGTTTAATTCTTTTTCAGGTACAAAATGTTTTAGGATATTTTGAAAACAAAAGTAATGATAATTGTTTACTTGGCATTTTCAGGAGCTTTACCATTTATTTTTAAATTTTTTTGGATGTTCAAATATGTAAAATGGTCCCTGTTATAATCATGTCAAAAATTATCAGACATAGGGAATATGTTTAAAGAGCATTTTGGATTTGTTGAATTTCGACCACCTTTGAATTGTTTTGATTCAATGTGAGGTTGGGGTTTCTTCAACTTCCCATTTCAAGTTGATGCCAAATTGAAATATGATGCAAACATATGCTGTTCCTATGACTTGTAGCTAGGGATGTCACAACTCACCCCCACTCAAAATAGTCTCGTCCCGAGATTTTGATGTCGTCGGGAAGAGCGCGGGGTACTCTAGTCGAAGACGATATTCTCTTTCCCATGTGGCCTCTTTTCAGAATGGTGTGACCACTGAACCTTGAGAAACTTGATGTTCCGACGTCGAGTGGTACACTCAGCTTGATCAAGAATACGAACAGGGCATTCTCGATATGTAAGGTTATCTTGGAGATCAAGCGCTTCGTGGTCTACTTCACAGACAGGGTCCAAGAAGCAACCCCTGAGTTGTTAGATGTGGAAGACATCATGAACCTTGGAAAGATGCGGCGGAAGTTCCAATTGGTAGGTAACCTTTCCTCGTTTAGCAAGAATGCGAAAAGGTCCAATGTAACGAGGAGCCAACTTGCCCTTGATACCGAATCGATGGGTACCCTTCAGAGGTGTAACCCGAAGGTAAGCCTTCTCGTCAACTTCATAGGTCACAGCCTTATGATGGCGATCATATTGGCTCTTCTGACGAGATTGGGCTGTTTTCAACTTTTCACGAATAATGCGAACTTGCTCCTCTGCATCCTGGATCATATCCGGGCCAAAGAGTTGCCTCTCTCCGGTTTCCGACCAGTTAAGAGGTGTTTGACACCTTCGTCCATAGAGAACTTCAAAAGGGGCTTTGCCCAAGCTTGATTGATAACTATTGTTATAAGCAAATTCGGCAAATGGAAGACATTTCTCCCAGTTCATACCGAAAGATATAACACAAGCTCGGAGCATGTCTTCGAGGATTTGATTGACTCGCTCAACTTGACCACTGGATTGCGGGTGGAAAGCAGTGCTAAAGGATAGATGAGTCCCCATAGCGGTTTGAAAACTTTCCCAAAATCGGGAAGTAAAGATACTTCCACGGTCTGAGTTAATCTCCAAAGGAACACCATGAAGAGAAACTATTCGAGAAACATACAACTCCGCTAGCTGGCTAGCAGTTATACTCTCCCGAACAGGAAGAAAATGAGCCACTTTGGAAAGGCGGTCGATGACCACAAAGATAGCATTATTGCCTCTCTTAGTCTTGGGAAATCCGGTAATAAAATCCATACCGACTTTATCCCATTTCAATTCAGGAATAGCTAAAGGTTGAAGGGTGCCAGCAGGCCTTTGATGTTCTGCTTTCACATGACGACAGACATCGCAGTTAGCAACAAACTGAGCAATTTCTCTCTTCATCCTAGTCCACCAGAACCTCTGGCGTAGGTCCTGATACATCTTGGTACTACCCGGATGAATTGAGAGGGGAGAATCATGAGCCTCCTTAAGGATCAACTGTCATAGATGTTGCTTCTTCGGGATCACCAAACGGTTCTCAAAGAAGATAACACCCCGATCATCTTCCGAAAAGCATCTAACATTACCCTTCTTAATGTTCCTCTTGATCTGAGATATCCCATCATCATGCTTTCGGGCTTCTATAATTTGATCCGTAAGTGTAGGTTTCGCCACCAAGTTAGATAGGAATCCTTGAGGAACAAGGTGAAGGTTCAACTTCCAAAATTCCTCATGGAGAAGTGATTGATGTTGTTGTAACATCAGATTGTTACAATAAGACTTACGACTTAGTGCATCAGCCATAACATTGGCTTTCCCCGGGGTGTAAGTTATCCCTAAGTCGTAATCTGTAATCAACTCAACCCACCGACTTTGCCTGAGATTCAAATCTGGGTGAATATATATTTAAGACTTTGGTGATCAGTGTAAATTTCGCAACGATTACCCAGAAGGTAATGTCGCCATGTTTTCAGTGCATGGACTACAGCTGCAAGCTCAAGATCATGTGTTGTATAATTATCCTCATGTGGACGCAACTACCGAGAAGGATATGCAATCACATGATGATCTTGCATGAGAATGCAACCTAATCCTTGTCGCGAGGCATCAAAGTAGATAACAAAGTCCTTAGAGGAGTCTAGTGGCACTAGAACGGGAGCAGAGGTCAGTCGTCTTTTCAATTCCTGAAAACTATGCTCGCATTGTGGGGTCCACTCGAACTTTTTTATCTTTCTTGAGGAGTTCAGTCAGAGGTTTCGCAATGTTGAAGAAGTTCTTGACAAAGCGGCGACAATAGCTTGCTAAGCCAAGGAAACTCCGAATTTGCTTAACCGATTCAGGTTGAGTCCAATCAAGGACGGCCTGAACTCTCTCGGGATTGACAGCAATATCTTTACCAGATATCATGTGGCCCAGATAGGTCACTTCTGGCAACCAAAATTCACACTTGGAGAATTTGGCGTACAGACGGTGCTCTCAAAGTTTCATCAATACCAGCTTTAGATGCTCAGCATGTTCTTGTTCGTTCCTTGAGTAGATGAGTATATCGTCGAGGTAAACCACGACAAATTTATCTAAATACTCCATGAAGATCGAATCCATCAAACGAGAGAAGGTGGCCAAGGCATTGGTTAAACCAAAGGACATGACGGTGTACTTGTATTGGCCATAACGAGTCACAAAAGCCGTATTTGGAATGTCCCCGTTCCTAATTCTGATTTGATGGTATCCCAACCTCAAATCTATTTTGGAAAAGATAGAGGATCTAGCGAGTTGATCATACAAATCGTTGATCCTGGGGAGCGGATACTTGTTCTTTATGGTGACCAGATTCACTGACCGATAATCCACAACCATCCGATCCAATCCATCCTTCTTCTTGACGAAGAGAATGGGACAAGCCCAAGGAGAAGAGTTGGGACTGATGAAACCTTTCTTCAAAGGCTCATCGAGTTGGATCTTAAGTTCGGCTAGTTTTAAGGGTGCCATCTTATAGGGTCTTCTGGCTATTGGGAAAGTCCCTGGAACGAGCTCTGTCACAAACTCAACATCTCTGACAGGAGGAATTCCTGGCGGTTCTTCTGGAAAGACATCCGGAAAGTCACTGACTACCGGAATATCTTCTACCTCCAGAAGGGGGCTAGCATTGAGGGAGTAGAGTTGGCACTTGGTTGTTCGAGTGGAGACATTAACTATCTCACCCGATGGATGTGTAAGTTGAACATTCCTAGTGTGAGTATCGATCTTAGCATAGTGGGTTTTCATCCAATCCATGCCTAGAATGATATTGATGTCCGAAGACTCAGGAGTTAGGAAGACTAGCATATCCACCAGAATCTCATTATCATGGATCACTCTAGAAGTTTGCCATTTTGAACTAGGAGTTTGAACTACTAAAGGAGAAGGCATATCACAAAAAGACATGTTATGCAACTATGCATAACTTTCTGAGATGAAAGAATGAGATGCCCCAGTGTCAAAAAGAACAGAAGCTGGATGACTATTGACAAGGAGCATACCTAGGATAACATCAGCATCCTCAAGGGCTTCCTCAGTAGATACATAGTTCACTCGTCCACGAGCAGGAGCTGGCTTCACATAAAAGGCTTTTCCTGGCTTTCCACGTCTAGTGGGCTTAGCATTATTCTAGGGACACTCATGGGAGTAGTGTCCCGGTTCTCCGCATTTGTAGCAAACCAGGATGGCACGGGGTGCAACATTTGCAGGCGGTCCTCTAAATGGCCTGACTGGAGGATTGGGCTGAGCTGGGCGAGGCGCCTCGAAGGATGGGCTCGCATTGTATCTTGGCGGCAGGGCTGCGTTGGGCACCCAGACCCAGCGTTTATTGGGGCCCGAGCCAGATGCGGGGCTGAAGTCACGGTTGTGCTTTCTCGTGGCCTCATAATCAGTCTGCCTAGTCTCGGCATTGATAGCCTCGTTGACGAGATCCTGGAAAGTGGTGCACTCATACGGGCGCAAGTCTTAACGGAGCTCAGGATTAAGTCCCTTGCAGAACCTAGCCTGCTTCTTGGCATTAGTAGAAACTTCCTCAGGAGCATAGCGAGAAAGGTTTGCAAACTCATGACTATAGGCATCCACTGATAGTCTTCCCTTGGTGAAGGCACAGAATTCCTCTCTCTTACGATCCATCAGCCCTTCCGGGATGTGATGGGTACGAAATGCGGCACTAAATTCTGTCCAAGTTGGTGCCGGGCCTGCGGGACACATGGCTTCAAAATTTTCCCACCACAGATTGGCGGGTCCTTCCAGAAAGTAAGTTGCAAAGGTCACCTTGTTGGCCTCGGACACATTGGCAGCCTGGATCTTGCGGTACATGCTAGTCAGCGAGTCATCCGCGTCGAGTGGGTCGACCGAATGATGATACCTGGGTGGGCATAGTCTGATGAAATCACTGAGTGACACGCCATCATTGAGATCATTGCAGGGAGCATGTGTTGTGTTCTGCTCAATTCGCTCCAATAGCCTGTTGGTCTCTCTCTTGTTCCTTTCGGCTTCAAGCATTACTTTTGCCAGAGAAGGCGCATGTGGCAGATCCTCTTGCCTTGGCTGGCTTCCCTCGCCATGCTCAGGGGCAGGCACGGGGTTATTCCTAGTTGCCACCATCCTGGGGAAAAAAACATAGCTTAATCATAGGGGACAACAACTCTAAAACATGAGATAAGGAATGTACTAGACAACATGGCATGCAGGGTAACACTAGTCAACATGGTAAAACAACTGCCATATGAACACCATGATTCATACACACCATGACATAGTTCAGTACAAGCCAAGACGAAAAACAACTACGGAGAGATGACACAACTCATCGGAGGCATTACAAGCTTCCTATACATTATCTATCTACACCTCCGGAACTCAACTCTCAACCTCATCATATCCCACAAGACACGCAGGACTGTGGCGATACGATTAGTACCATACTAGAACTAACATCCACGTACTCAAGCATTGCCGTCGAATGCCTCGTACGGGTTACCCCCATGACCCGGGAGCAGAATCTAAGGATCTGGGAACACTCTAGCCTGTGATCCCTAGGAACCGTAAGGACACGGATGTGGCCTTGGTCCCCTTGTTGGTGGCAACAGCGGTCCTCAAAGAGGGGTGATGCCTCCAACATCGGGCCAGTCTACGTGTGCTGGTAGATGAGTCCGCGATGGGGTCAGCATCTCCAAATCTCCATAGCCTGTCTACACGATAGGTGCCAACTGCATCGGGGTTGTCCAAAGACATGCACGGGTGGCATAAAGCTCCATGCGAAGGGCATGTGCATCATGATCCCTGTTCTCCAACATCTGAGTGGTCACTTGCAGCCTAGGATCCTCATGGGAATGATCATTGTAGGCTGCACTAAGATAACCATCCTCTCCTCCCATAGAAGCAGGAACATAACAAAACTTTATGTTTTGAAGCAGACCATGGTGAAACCTCATGATAGTCAGCATGGTGTAAGTGGCCTCCTGAACTGCTATATCTATGGTGACACCTAATCCATAAGTCCAGTGAAGCGGCTCTATAGCTCCATGATATGAAGGATAAATCTTGACGGTACACAGATACTGACTCTGGTTGAAATCTCGATACTGTTCCTCCACTGTGTACTCTGGGTACCAACGGTAACCAGCCTCCATCATAACTCTAACAAACATGGCCGTGTGACCCGGTACATCGATGCACCTGGTGAGACGGACCACCTGACAGGAAGGACGAGGGGGCGTCTGAAACAGAAAATGATGCAAAGACATTAGAGACTCTAGCAGAAATTTGGCAGCATAGCGGTTGTAATTGCTCAAAAATGATTTTGAGACAACTGCAAAAGATTGGAAAATCATAACCACTCGACTTTCTAGACTCAAATCTCTTCTCCATCTGTTTGTCACACCAACAATACTTGAGTACCCACATTCACTTGCAAACAAGCTAGCTAGTGGTCCATGGTTAGTAACTCGGCATCCTAAGCAATGGATGAGAAGCCTAGTTCTTATCACCATAGAAAAGATGAGAATGAATGAGAATAGAATAACTTGTTCGAATAGAATAACTTGGGAAGACGAGTAAAAAGAGCCTGACGTTCCCTTCCACAATCAATTCCCCTACTTTTCTATAGTGTTTCTAGACTCAACTTCGACCAGTTTGGCTTGGTAGTCCTACAGTCAGTCAGGCTCTGATACCAACACTGTCGGGACCCCAGTCCTAAGTCATATGAATCCAGACTGTAACATATCACAACAATTTGTGGCCTCACACATGGTAAGTTCCACGGCTGTAGCCTTACCTTAGCCGGGGTCGTTTGCGTCTTTTGGCACACGTATGTGAACATGTCGTTGGCAATCACATGACAGAGAACCCGGGCCGACATTACTAGGCATAGAACCCAAATGACACATCTGTACGGAAACAGGCAGACGTAACCCAGGTGTCGGCCTCAAGCGTGTGTAGACGAGTCATAGCAAGCTACAAGGACTCCATTACGTCGTGAGACATAAATGCCATCACTGCGTGTAGACAAGTCATAACAGGCTACAGGGACTCCATTACACTGTGAGACATTTCCCCGAAGGGACCGACACAGCAGCAAAGAAGGATACATGTCGGTCAATCAATGTGTCCGGAGTAGTAGCAAGCTACCATGGCTTGGTGGAAGCACAAAGAGGCAGTTTCCCGTAAAGAGTACTACTAGACGCACACGACTAGGTGTCGGATCCCATACATACCGTTGCACGTAACACAACCTGACACTCAAGTCATCCAAACAAGTTCATACAAACCAAGCGGAAGCTTAAGCTGTCTGAGTACAGACAGACGAAAGGGGTAAAAAGGCACATGGCCTGACTATCTACAGCCCGCCACATGGCATAAGGTCGTAGCTGGGACACCAGCTAGTCGGCATCGTCGAGATCTAGGAAGAACCTACCTAACGGGTCATGGGGCTCATCTGCAACATTTAATAAGCAAACGTGAGTACAAACGTACTCAGCAAGTCTTTAGACAGACCTAGTCTAATCATGCTCATGTATCAACAAGGGAAGTGGTGGAATTTATGCAGCAATGCCAGCTTTGACTCATGGCTAACCTGCAATACTCAAATTTTAACTCTCTGTTACAATTTTAGATATCGCACACGAGTCCAACAACTTCATAGTAATACACCACCATGGATTCACTTACCTCTCCTGAGAGAGTGCCATCCACGGTACTCACACTTGTCTTGATATTTTTATAAGTATCCATTTGATTATCTATGAACAACATAGTTCTCCAAGTAGTCCATATCCGAGGACGCGGCTATTCGAATAGTTTCACACCCTGCAGGGGTGTACTTCTTCACACACGCTCTCGACACTTCTTGTTGTGTGCTCATAAAACCATGCACCTCGGCAACCTTCAAGCGGATGCCCAGCGAGGAAGTCGGCCACAACCGTCAATCACATAATTCCTCTAGTCCAGGCTATTGCCTATTTGAGACTGAACCCGCACGGAAGTCTGGCCGAATTTTCCGCTATGTCCCCAAACGATGTGCGCAGTGTTCCCAGGCACACCATTCAGGTGACCCTTGGTACACCATGCCATTGCCTACCGCGTCGTAACCCACCCCTAGGGTCAGTGCTATGCATGGCCTCCAGCATGCTATAAACACCAGACACTACTTGCAACTCCTGGACCAAGGACTAAGCGGCTGATAAGTCGAGAGGGGTCGAGTTACCGGAACCCAATGTGTGTTGTAGTAACTAGTCTTGGATCACAAACAAGGAACTAAGTTCCTAAGAACGGTCCCAATGAGACAACCCGCTATGTACTCCTACATAGCCTCTCATCGCTACCTTTACCAAATCGGGTTCAACATAAGTCATCACATTAGAACAACATTGTTTCACTCAGTTCATCACCCAGATGAATCAGACCTAACACAACTCTAAGCATAGAAAGCACAACAGGCAAAGTAAGCTAAGAACATCATGGCACAAGCATATACCAGGTATGCTAGGTTGCAAGGTTTAGCTATTTACTGTGACAATGACAGGTCATGCATAAGAATAGGTTCATCTACAATGTATGACTGACATGTGATCGTTTGTCCTAATGCAGTTAACAAGAGCAGGAGTGAGAGAGTGGGATGTTATCGACATGATCAATGGGGTTGCTTGCCTTGCTAGGTAGGGGGAAGGTTCTCTCCTTCGTTGGAATACTCAGAGGTATCCTCGGAAGCAGGGCCTACCGCAATGCAGATAAGAAACAATCAATACACGCAGGTGCAACAATATGATGCATGATCATGGCATGATAGCATGTGTGGATGAGCTAATTCAACTAGTATTCATGTTGATTTGAAATGAATTTGAAAATAGGTTCAAAATCGTTCTTCATTTCAAATTCGATATACTAACCTATTAGTAAATGTCCATGTTGATCTACATATGTTGCTCTAACACGCATGATAATAGCACCATTGGATTCATTGCATTTTTCTGATAAATTTTCATATATAATTTATTTTCATCTAATTTACAGATTAATTTATATGAATTATTGAAGTTTTAAATAATTTTTGGAATTATTTTTAAACTAGAAAATAGAATTATGACATCAGCCTGATGTCATAGTGACGTCACTTGGTCGGCTGACTAGACCAGATTCAAACCTGACATGTGGGTACCACATGTCAGTGACTCAATCACTTAACTGAATAATTAAAACTAATCCTAGTTAATTAGTATTTCTGGGCCCACTAGTCAGTGACTAATTAGGTTAATTAACTTAAATAATTAATTTTTGTTAATCTAACTTAATTAGAGGGTCGGGCTCACTTGCCAGTTGACCTGGGGTCAAACCCCTATGGTCAACTCCGGCAAGACCCACCGGTGTTGAGCCGCCGATGGCTCCAGAGACGGTGGAGGGGCTCGAGATCCCTCCTCCGACGACCAAATGGACGGCGGAGGGCACCAAACGGACCTATGCTCATGTGCGCGTCCATCCCGACACCTCCCAAGAGCTGAGATGGTCGGAACAGACACCAGCGTCGAGCTTGGCGGCTGCCGGAGCTCGGGCGAGCACGAGCCTGTCCACCCAGGGCGCAGCACGACCTCTACTTGGCACCTACGGCTTCTACGAGCCTCACGAACACGACGGTGGCCTCTGATGGACTAGCTGGTCACCAGAGCATGGCCGGCGTCGAGCTCGATCAGCGGGGCACCTCGAACCTTGATGGAATACAGCGCTAGGGCACGCAAACAAAGGGGGAAAGAGGGGGAAAAGATCCAGGGGCTCACGACAGTTGCAGAGATGTCGAGAGCGGGCTCGGGGGGGCGCCTGGAGCAGCAGCGAGCTTCACTTGCTTGCCGGCGACCGGAGGTTGAAGACGACGGTGATGGCAGTGACAGGGAGCTCCCGGCAGTGCGTGGCTCGGCTATAAGGAAGAGGGGATCTAGGCGGAGCCTTTGGTGGGCTCAGAAGGGCGCGGGGGCAGCTAGAACGGCTGCGAGCAACTTGACCATGGCGGAGGAGAGGAGGGGAGAAAGACAGGCGGGCGAGAGAGAGACAGAGAGAGGGAGCAATGGGGACGGCTCTGGGAGCTTACCCCCGTCGCGCTGGCGAGGGGGAAGCAGGCAGGCAGCTGCCGACGTGGAGGCACGGCAGTGCGCACACGCCGGCCACACTCCCGTCCTCCTGGCATTTTAAGGATATTTTGAAAACAAAAGTAATGATAATGCTTTATTTGGCAGTTTCAGGAGTTAGATCATTTATTTTTAAATTTTTTTGGATGTTCAAATATGTAAAATGGTCCATGTTATAATCATGTCCAAATTTATCAGACATAGGGAACATTTTTAAAGAGCATTTTGGATTTGTTGAATTTTCAACAACTTTGAATTGTTTTGATTCAATGTGAGCTTGGGGTTTCTTCAACTTCCCATTTCAAGTTGATGCCAATTGAAACATGATGCAAACATATGTTGTTCCTATGACTTCTATCTAGGGATGTGACAAGCCGGGTAGGATCTCTTCGTGCATACTCTGACTTTGGCTTCCTGTGGTAGGCGGGGAACGCCCGGCGGCAGGAGCTATTTGACGAGGCGGTCGCCATCCAGAACCATGGCAAGCATGGCTTATACCGGTTGGAGGAGGAGTTGGCGAGGGTCTGAGGTATGCTTGGTCCAGTGGGGGCATGTAGCCCCCGGGAGTTGGGCCAGCTTCTTGGCAGCCGATCTAGATCTTGCGTGTCGGCTGCTTGGTAGTCGGGCCGGGTCTTGTATACTTTTATTAACTATTGTTGGTTTTGTTCTGTAGGGGAATCGAGCGTCCTCCGGGAGGAGAAGGCCCGGGCCGTCTCCGAGTGGGACCGGCTGACACAGAGTGTCCAGGTGATCACCCTGGAAAGGGACCGGCTTGGCGCCCTGCTGGTGGACAAGCAGGCGTCTCAAGACCGCCTGAGGGCTGACGTGGCGTGGCAGGTGGAGGCCAAGGAGAAGGCCACCAATGAGGCAGCTGACGCCGCCCAACGGACCAGCGCCCTCCAAAGCAAGGTGACCCGCCTCGAGAAGACGCTCAAGGAGCGCAAGGCTTCCCTCGCCGAGATAGAGGCGGCGCTGGCATCGGAGTAGGACTCATCTCTACATTTCGCCCTCGAGTTGTACGACTCCTTTCAATGTATGTCTTGGTTTTTTATTTTTTAGCCGGCTGTGTTCTTCTTGCCTTTGAGTTGCCTTTTTTTGATTCTCCCCTCTCTTTTCCAGAACTCTTCCTAGAGACCCAGCGCCGCGCTGAGCGTGCCGTCGAGGAACATCGGGAACATTTCCAGGCACACAGCCATAACATCGAGGAGAACGTCGAGTGGGACATGCCGGAGCATGGGCTGGCCAAGGAGAACCGGCTGATCCATCTCGAGCGGAGCATGGAGTGGCTGAAGACAGCCGGCAAGGAGGTGATCACCACCCTACGGTCGGGTCGTGGGCTTCGGAGAGCCACGTGGCATTATGGCTAGAGAACATTGTGGCCCGACTCGAGGTCTAGAAGCCGGTGCATAGAGGGTGCTCCAGTTCGTCAAGTCATGGTACCGAGGCGTCGACCTGGACTGGCTGCCCACCATGCGGGACGAGCTGAAGGAGGAGCGGGAAGCACGCGAGACCGTCCTTGTCCGCTGAGCCAACGAGCTTGCCTCGTATGTCGACCCGGATGAGCGCCTTCCAGCCCTCGGCGAGGATGGTGAGCCGGTCGCTGAGGATTCCTTTGGCAACCCCAAAGGTCCGGAGGACGAGGAGGTCGCCGATGAGAGCACCGAGTCTAGCAGCGACAACGGCCGCAAGACAGTGGGAACCACGGACGCTAACCTGAAGGCCGCAGCCTCTTCCGGGCCGCACATCGAGCCGGCTGGCGACGCGCCAGCTAGTGACGCATCGACAGCATGAGCCCCTAGGTGCATGTTAGACTCATTTCCACCCACTGGAGGTGTATTGTAATGAACGTATGGCCAGCGGCCTCCATTTTATTTAACTTGTGCTCTGAATTCTCAATGTGTTTGTTTATCATGCGTGTCGGTTCGTCCTTGCCCCCTTTTTGTCCCCTCGGTTCCGTCTGCTTGGCCCCTTTTCCCCTTTAGTTTCGGACCTGACAGCCGGGAGCTAGTCTGTAGCTGGGTCGGGGCGACTGCCTCGAGGGAGCCAGTTCCAAGTTTGGGAACCGCGAGAGTGTTTTGGATAAGTTGAGTGGCAGAGGCGAGGAGGTGTTCCTGCTAGACCTAGCCGGTGCCCCCCTTGCAATCGATTTTTCGTGTGCGCTAAGTTTCACCGCCCCAAGGCCCAGTCAGCCGGACAGCCAGGAGCTGGTATGTAGCTGGGAGGGGTGGGAGGGTTTGTTTGGCCCACACTACTTGATCTACCTCGAGGGAAGACATTTAGGACTAGCCGATGAGCCCCCGGGACAGGGAGCCGGATCCGGGAGCAGGCCGGATTGAATCAATTTTTTAAATGAAACGGGAAGGGGCGTGTCCCTGGAGTCGGCTTGGGGCACCCATTGCATTCATAAGCCCAAAAGGGAAGGGTACATACAACAGTGGTTCTTAGCAGTAAGATGGGCGGAGGAGCGCCGCATTCCACGGGCTCTCCATCACCTCGCCGGAGGCTTTTCGCTTGCGCTTCTGCGGCTTCTGAGCATCTATCAAGTAGTACGCGTTGTTGTGTAGCGTCTTGCTGACGATGAACGGGCCCTCCCATGGGGAGGACAGCTTGTCCTGGGCGTCTGTTTGCTGGATCCACCTGAGCACCAAGTCTCCTTTGCGCAAGGAGAGTGACCGGATCCGCTTGCTGTGGTAGTGCTGGAGCTTCTGCTGGTAGATGGCTGTCCGGCTCAAGGCTAGTTCGCGTGCTTCTTCGAGTAGGTCGACTCCGTCTTCACTTGCCTCCCTTGCTTCCTTCTCTGTGTACAGGGCGACCCGAGGCGAGTCGAACTTGAAGTCGGTGGGGATGATCGCCTCGGACCCATAAACGAGAAAGAAAGGAGTGTAGCCAGTCGATTGGTTGGGTGTGGTCCTGAGGCTCAAAAGGACAGCCGACAACTCGTCGATCCAGCAGTCGGCTGACCTAACAAGTGGTGTTCTGAGTCGGGGCTTGATGCTAGCCAGTATTAGATGTTTGCCCCCTCGACCTTGCCAATTCACTGTGGATGCATGACGGACGCGAGGTCGAGCCGGATGCCTTGCTTGGTGCAGAAACATGCCAGCGCACCCTTGGCGAAGTTAGTGTTGTTGTCAATGATGATTTTGTGGGGGACGCCGTAGCGGACCGTGATGTATTCGATGAACGGATGACCGTGGGCACGTCCAACTTCTTGATTGCCCTGGCCTCGATCCACTTGGTGAACTTGTCGACGGCCACCAGCAGATGCGTCATGATGCCTCATGCGGTCTTGAAGGGACCCACCATGTGTAGCCCCCGAATGGCGAAGGGCCACGAGAGGGGGATGGTCTGGAGGGCCATAGCCGATAGGTGGCTCTACGTGCTGAAGCGCTGGCAGCCTTCACACTTGTCAACTAACTTCTTGGCCTCCTCCAAGGCGGTCGGCCAGTAGAAACCGTGGCGGAAGGCCTTGGCCACCAGGGTCCTGGAGGCGGCATGGTGCCCGCACTTTCTCTGGTGGATGTCGAGGATCTCCAGACCCTTTTACGGCCCGATGCACCACTGAAAAGCGCCGGTGGTGCTGCGATGAATGAGCTCGTGGTTGATGATGATGTAGACCAGGGCTCGGCTCTGGATTCGCCTCGCCGTGGCCTCATCAGGAGGGAGCTCACCACGTAGGAGGAAAGCCAGGATGGGCTGGGCCCATGAGGGAGCCGAGACGGGGGCCGGTTCGGGAGTCCCCGGTTCTGGGTGTCTAGCCCCCGAGACTAGCTCATCGGTCCCCGTGACTCGCTCGCCAGCCCTCGAGATGGGGGCGGTGAGAGTGGCATCTATCGCCATCATGACTGCCCTCGTGTCGGAGGCGCCTGCCTCGAACGAAGTAGGCTGGACTGGCAGAGCCTGTGCCGGCAAGGCAGCCAAGATTGATAGAGCCGGCGGCGAAGATGTCGGGGGGCAGCCAGATTTGCCGATGAGCCGACAGAGTCAGCCAGCACGAAGATGGACTCCGATTCGGGGGAGGGCTTGATCAACGGCTTGACCAGCCGTTCTAGGCAGAGACCGGATGGGATGGCCTGTCGAGTGGAGTGGATCTTTGCCAGTGTATCGGCCGCCTCGTTGTCCTCCCGTGGGATGTGGTGAAACTCAGAGCCCTCGAAGGAGCCGGTGAGCTACTGGGCGAGGAAGCGATAGCTGGCCATGTTGGCGTCTCTGACATTCCACTCGCCGGAGACCTGCTGCATCACGAGGTCGGAGTCGCCAAAGCACCGGATGCGCCTGATGCCAATTTCCTTGGCGAGCCGGAGGCCGTGGACGAGCGCCTCGTACTCGGCCACGTTGTTGGAGGCGGCGAAATGAATCTAGAGTGCGTATTTGAGTTGGTCACCTTTTGGAGATCAGAGGACTATGCCGACACCCAGGCCGGTCCTCATCTTCGAGTCGTCGAGATGCATGCACCAATGCGTGGAGTCTGGGGGGGCACGAACTCGGTCTCCACCCAGTCGCCGAGAAAGTCGGCCATCGCTTGCGACTTGATCGCGGTACGCGGCTCGTACCGGATTTCATGGATGGCAAGGGCGATGACCCATTTTGCAATATGGCCGGTGGAGTCCTGGCTGCTCATGATCTCGCCGAGCGGTGCCGTGCTCACCACGGTGATGGTGTGCTCCTGGAACTACTGCTTGACCTTGTTGGCGGCAAATTAGATGTTGTAGCACATCTTCTAGCAGTGGGGGTAGTTCACCTTGGAGGCGAAGAGGACCTCGCCTAGGTAGTAAAAGGGGCGTTGGACCAGTAGGGCCTTGCTCTCCTCCGGCCGCTTGACCACCTGGATGACGCTTATGATGCGTGTGGTCGCCGTGATGTAGGCGAGCAAGGGATCCTTCTCAGCCAACGCATCTAGGATGGGCGCGTTGGTGAGAGCCCGCTTGAGGCCGCGGAAGGCCTCGTCCGCCTCGTCGGTCCAGTAGAACATGCGCGGCTGCCTCACGTGGCCCGGCTCAACCAGAGCCATCTTGCGAAGGAGCCCATGGAGGGGCAAGGCTTTTCCCCCCAGCTGGCTGATGAACCGGCTAAGGGAGGCATCCGGTGAACTTCTGGATGTCGCGGAGCCGGGTTGTTTTGGGCATTCGGGTTAGCTTCGATGCCGCGGGCAGACACGAAGAAGCCCAAGAGCTGGCTAGCCGAGACGCCGAAGACACACTTCTCTGGGTTAAGCTTGATCTTGTATTCGTGCAGGTTCAGGAAAGTCTCCTGGAGATCGTCGAGGAGGCTGAAATGATTCTTGGTCTTGATGACGATGTCGTCAACGTAGACATGGACGATCCTGCCTATCTGAGGCAGGAGGCACTTCTGCACGTAGCGCTGGAAGGCAGCGCAAGCGTTCTTCAGGCCGAAGGACATGGTGATGTAGCAGTAGGCCCCGAAGGGCGTGATGAAGTAGGTCTTGAGCAGGTCCTTCGGGTCCAGCTTGATCTGGTGGTAGCCGGAGTAAGCGTGCAAGAAAGTCAGCAGATTGTAGCCAGCCATGGAGTCGATGACTTGATCGATCCGCGGTAGGGCGAATGGGTCCTTGGGGCACGCCTTGTTCAGGCTAGTGTAGTCGATGCACATGTGCTAGGTCTTGTTCTTCTTCAGCACCAGGACTGGGTTGGCGAGCCAGTCCGGGTGTGAAACTTCCATGATGAAGCCGGATGCGAGCATCTGGGGGATCTCTTCTCCTATTGTGCACTGCTTCTCCTCATAGAAATGGCGTAGGGGATGCTTGACTAGTTTAGCATCCGGCCGGATGTGATGCTTGTGCTCGGCGAACTTCCTCAAAACATCCGGCATGTCCTTTGGGGACCACGCAAAGATGTCCCGGTTCTAACGGAGGAAGTCGACGAGCTCGCCTTCTTATTTGCTATCGAGGCAGCAACCGATGGTGACGCACTGCGTGAGGTTAGCCGGGTTGAGCGGGATCCGCTTGGTGTCCTTGGACGGCAGTAAGGAGGCCTTGCCGATCGACTGTGAGGGAGGAGCCAGCACGGCCGGCCGGGTGCAGCAAGGGTCACGAGCCGGTCGAGCTGCTGCTTTTCCTCGGCTATCTCCAGGGCCTCGGCCAGCCGGCTGCCGTCTCGAGCGCACTCCATCAACATCTTGTAGTCACCCACGATGGTGATGATCCCCTTGGGACCCGGTATCTTGAGCTTGAGGTGGGCATAGTGGGGGACCGCCATGAACTAGACGAGAGCCGATCAGCCCAGCAGTGTGTGGTAGGAACTCGCGAGGTCCACCACCTCGAACAATACCGGCTCGTAGCGAAACTGACCAGGACCACAAAAGAGGACATTGAGCTTGATCTTGCTGATAGGGGAGAAGGACTTTCCCGGCACAATGTCGTGGAAGACTGTCCGGCTCACCTGCAGATCTTCTACTTTGACCCCCAGCTTGCGCATCGTGTCGAGATAAAGGATGTTGATGCTGCTGCCACCATCAATCAGAACCCGCATGAAGTGGCGGGTGCACTTCTCGGTGGCGCTGGTGGGTGGTCAGCCCAGCTCCAGGTGACAGGATTCTTCGACCAGTGCATGAACTGGGGAGTTGCCCGCATGATGGCATTCACCTCTCGGTGGAGCCGGCGGTGAGCATGTTTGCCCGTCTCTTTGCTGGTGAAGATGACATAGCAGCTGTCCTGGTTGGGGAACTGGTCGTGCAAGCGACCGTCGTTCTGGGCTAGAGCCGGCGCCGGCGCCGGGGTGGCCGGCGCCAGCGCGCGGGCAGGCAGCACGGGAGGAGCCGGAAATCCGCCCCCGGGGCCAATCGCAGTGAGAAGCTGCACTGTCGGAGCGTGTGGGTGGAGGGCTTGGCTCCATAGTGGTTCTTGCAGGGGAGGTCGAGCAACTGCTCGAATGTAAGCTTGGGCTGCCAGGCAGCTTTGCCAGTGCGTTGGTGCTGATTGGAAGTCTGGGCAGCCGGCTCCTGCTCCTCGATGGTGGCGACCTGCCGGCTCTCGTAGAGAGAGTCGGGCTGGTCGTTCTTGCTCATGTTGTTCTGCGACTGCCGGTTGTCGGCAGCTGGTCGTGACGCCGTCGGCGTCGGTGTTGCCTTGGCAGGCGGGGTCATCTTGACCCGAATGGCGGAGTCAGCCATGGCATACTTGTTTGCCTTGGTCATGACCTCAGCTAACATAGCCGGCTCAGAGCATAGGAGCTTGTGCTTAAGGGGAGTGTTGTCGCGATAGCCTTCGATGAAGTATTGTACGGCTTGCACCTCGTGTGCCCCTTCACAGGAGTTGCGGAGCTCGGTCCATCGGGTGAGGTAGTCGTGGAGGGACTCGTCCGCCCCCTGAACGCACATGCCTAGTTCACGGGGGCGGTCGGGCCGCTTGTAGGTGCTGGTGAAGTTGCGGATGGATGCATCCTCGAGGTTTGTCCAGGTGTTGATTCTGCCGGCCGCTAGGGTGTTCAGCCAGGTGTGGGTCGATCCCATTAGCATGAGCGGGGCGTAGCGGATGGCCACGCGCTTGTTCCCCCTGGCGATGCCGACTGCGGTGGTGGAGTCGATCAACCAGTCTTCAGGTTTGGTGGCCCCGTTATAGTTGGAGGTGTCTCGGGGGAGCGTGAAGCCGGTCGGGGACAGCTCATTGCGGATCTGCGGGCCGAAAAACGCTGGGCTAATCGATCCCTCCTCCTCGAGGAGGGCCGACTACGTGAGTCGGTCAATGCAGAGACGAGCGTCTTTTTTGTTCTAGGGGACCCGCGGTCCAAGCCGGGCCGAAAGTTCGGGGCGGATGATAGGCAGGACAGATCGCGCTGGTGTCACACCCTGTGTTTGTCTCACTTTGTTATGCTTGGATTTATAAAATTTCGAACCAACTAAAAAAATTGAGTGCATACTTGTTTGAATGGTGCTTGTTTGATTGTTTGGTTGACTATGTTTGGCACCCTTAGGTTCTACTCCACTCCATATTCAGCTTCCTTGATCCAAACTTCTTGCCCAATGATCATGCCATGTGAATATTGCCCAAAACTATTTTTATCAAATATTATTTTGAACAAAAAGTATTTATTCAAATTAGGTTTTCAAAAAACTCTGAGTTGAGGTTTCCACTAAAGTCCGCAAATGAGGTGGAACCTTTTTCCCCAACCTCTATTTGAAACCTACTATGATTATGACTTCCCAAAACCACCAAATATTGATTTTAAAGATTATTTTAATATTTTATTTAAAGGCTTTTTATTAAGACCAGCAATGGTTTTTGATAGGGAAAAATTATTTAAATGCTTTCAAAATATTTGAGAAAATTTAGGGAAACTCAGTGGGCATATATTTTCCATATATATGAGTTTCCACACATGGTCATTTTCAAAATCATGGGCAAAACCCCTCAAAACCCCTTCTGTCCAAATCAAGCTTTTGAAATATTTCTATAAGAAATATTCTCAATAAATTCCAAGAATATTCCAACAAGTTAACATTGTCATAAGTAATGATCTTGCAAAGTTTCATCTCAATACCAACAGTTTCGATTCATCCAATAATTCCAAAACGATCCCGCACCACATTCAAATTTCAACACCTTTACATTGTGAAGTTTCTTCCCCTAACCCCAAACTTTGTGGACATGTTCTAATAACCAAATAATGATGCTACACTAAGTGGTGCATCAAGGAGATTAACTAAGAATGACTAGATCTACAGAAACCAGATTCTGTTGATTTGTAGGGTTTCACAAGTTTACATTATCAACTTTGCTAAATTAAAGTCAAACTTGGTGATCAAGCCCAACTATTGAAACCACTTCATCCTATTAGGTTTCATCCCTAGTGGGAGAGCCTAGCCAGCCCAAATATTGATCAAACACCTCTGGGCTGAATCCAAGAATGGATAATTGAGCCCCTTCACTTGTTCTCCATGAGCACGAATTTTTACCACAACTCCACCTAGACACCAGCACCTCCAGGAGAAAGACCAACGACAAGCTCCATGATTGAGGGGGCAAAAACCCCACTTGGACCCCCTAGACAACATCTTTCTCTCTATTCTCACTTTTCTCTCTCACTCCTAGCCACCCCAGAGCATCCCATGCCTATTTTCCCATTGTTTACTCCCTTCCGCAGCCTCCGAACATCAGTGGACGCGTCAAAGCACACCAAAGCCTCATCATGCAGGCCAAATTCGCGCTCTGGAGCACGCAGCCACGCTCCAGAGGGTTGACCTCCCACTCCTTCCCATACCCGACCACCTCGGGCCTTCCCCTCGCGCCAGTCTATGCACCTCGACGTCCGCAACACGCGAGGGTACTGGCCAGACCCATGACTCGGCTTTTGAAGAAGGACAATAAGTTTAAATGGACAGCTAAGTGCGAGGAAAGCTTCCAGGAGGTCAAGAAGAGATTGACCATAGCCCCAGTTTTCGCCACCCCCGATATTGACAAGGAGTTTTTGATATATTGTGATGCATGAAGAACCGGGCTTGGAGGTGTTCTGATGCAAGAAGGCAGAGTCATAGCATATATGTCTAGACAGCTACGTCCTCATGAAGAGAACTACGGTACTCACGATCTTGAGCTGGCAGCCCTAGTTCATGCCTTGAAAACATGGCGACATTACCTAATTGGGAAGCGATGTGAGATATACACATACCACAAGAGTTTGAAGTATATTTTCACCGAAAGGGAATTGACCACGAGGCAGCGAAGATGGTTGGTGTTGATTAAGGATTATGACCCCAGTGTTCAATACCACCCCAGAAAGGCTAACATGGTAGCTGATACCTTAAGCAGAAAGGCTTGTTCCTTGATAGCTATGATTAAAGAAAGGCTACCCGCCTTTTATGAAGGACTTGAAAGCTTTGGCTTGGAACTTGCCATTATGAGTTTGAACATCAACCTCGTCTCTTGTCATTCCATGCATCATGCATCATGCCATCATGATCATCATATCAAATTCATAACTTTTGTTGCCTTTCTTGTTCTTGTGAATGTTGTAAAGTGATTGTATGTGTTGTGGGGTGAGTGCATGTGTGGCCTTTATTGGAATGCTCCTCTATTTGTTGCCATTTCAAAGTATCGCGCTATTTCAAACAACTATCCCATTCTTTCTCTTATTCCAATAATATAGCATGTGGATTGTAGATGCTATTTTAATAGATTAAAAATGTTCCAACTCTTCTAAATAATCTGGTGAGTATGGTGTGCATTTTCCTCAAGCATGTTCTCTCGCTTATTATTTTTTTAAAAACAAATGCAACAGATTCCAATTCTAAATTATGTGAATGATTAATTTTTTCTAAAAATGCCAAGGTAATTTTTATTAAATAGAGTATAATTTGCTGATTCAAAACATATTTTTCTTCCTCTGTATCTCCTTTCCAGACATGGATGGTTTATTTTCTTGTTTGGTATTTTACTTAAATAGAAAGTCCTTGTGCTTTGTTTTCGCTGAGAGTGAGCGACCCACCTAGGCTTTTTCCTTCCCCGCGACCCAGCTAGCCCGTGCGCTGGTTCCCTCGAGTGTGGCCGAGCTGGGGCCCGCGCGTCAGTCTCTCCCACCCTCCTTTCTTCCTCCTCCTTTCCACCTCCCTCTCATAGCGCCTGAGCTGATCGACGAGTCCAAGGCCGCCGTGGCAGCCATGACAACCAAAGCTTGGGCTATAAAGCCTTGGCGTCCGCGCCCTATCGTTATGGTTTCCCTCTTCCATCTCTTGCCGCCGCCAGGTGAGTTCCTTCTAGATCCAGCAAGCCGAGAGTGCAGAGACCATCACCGTCATTGATGCATCTCCGGCGAGCTCCTCGAGCGGGCGAGCATTGGGATCGCTCCGCATTGAGCTCTTCTTCCTTAACTTCCTCTCCATCCTCGTGGAACGCCACGAATCGCCGAAAGTTCTTTCTTATTCCTCCACACCCACTGATCTTCATTGCCGTTGTTCTCCCTCAAGCCTGATCATCATTGCTGCGCGCCTCTCCGTGAGCTTCTCCCTGTCCCTGCATCCGTTTCGCTCCAGTTCGCGTGATGTAGCATCGGCCCCGCATAGCCAGCCTCTCGCCACCATTGGACCTCGTCACCGGCGAGACTTTTGTTTGTTCCAAGCATGTGCGAGTAGGGGGTCAAGTTCCTTCTGGCACAAAGGTTTCATTTCTTGCTCTGAAGTGTTGATTTTCACCATCGTAGCCCGCTGTCGAGTTCGCCATCGTCGGCAGAGTTCTTCTTCGTCGGGAGCGCTCTAGCGTGTCTCTGGTCGTGTGCGCATGCGTGCATGTGCGGGATGTTGTTGCACGTGTAGTGGTGCCATACTCCACTCGGTTTGGTCATCAGAGGCCCCCTCCATCGCGAGCGTGTGCCTCTCTTCGTCACCGGCGAGTTGTAGTGTGTGTCTGTGTGTGTGTCGCTTGAAGGTGGGGCCAGATCTCTCGCCAGGGTAGGACTATGTGCAGATGAGCCCGTCTTTTGTGAGATGCGAGAGAGTGGCCGAGTGGTTTGACCGAACCAGCTCGACCAGGAGGGTGTGGGTTTGATTCCCCCTCTGACCCTTTTCTATGTCACGACTTGTTTGTGTGTGCGGCGCAGGATCCCGTGCGGCTGGGTGGGATCGTGTGTGTGTGTGTGCTAGTGCGTGTGTGTGCCGGTGTGTGTGCATGTGTTGGTGGAATCTGCTGAGGCAGGTGGATCCCGTGTGTGTGTGAGAGAGCATGACAGTGGGCCCTGGCCCACATGTCAGCCTAAGAGGGGCCCTGGTGTCTATGCCAGGTGGGTTCCCTCCTTTCTTATTGTCTCTGTTTTATTTTTTTATTCTGTTAGTTTTGTCTATTAAATTGATTTAATTCCATTTTTAGTAATTTCCATATCTGTTCATAGGCATTTTTTGGCATGATCATTTATAGTAAGTTTTGACTTGTAAGTAGGTGGTGTATTTCAAGTGATTTGTAACTTAGAATTGTGGGCATTTTATCTACAATAACCTATGAGTATGATATATGATTTTGGGGTAGAATTTCCAAAGGAATCTAGTGGTGCAACTTGTTTTCTCATTTGAGAAAGTTTTACAAATTGCCATTTTGTCCCAATATGCCATTTTGTCAATTTTTTAAGAATTAATCCATGCATGCTATGATAATTGTGTCAACATGGAAGTGGTACTGTTTCATGAGTATTATGCCATGGTATTTTCTTTTGAAATGATAAACTTGCACATTAGTTGGAATCTTCATCCAAAGTAGCTAATAAAATGTTGTTGATTTCAACATGCTAAATATTTCTAAGTCTCAGAATCTGCTATCGTTTTTATGCCATGTTGAGTGGATGCTAGCAAGTGTTCTGTTGAGTTTTGGCTCAAGCTCAGTGCTAGTGTTTTGTAGTAGAAATTGTCCTCTACCATCATATTAATTTTCATTCCATGAGGTGGTCTCTAGCATCATTGTTTTATGCTGTCAACTTGCTACCAGCTTAACTCAGATTCCAGAAAACTGTGATTTTCACTAAGTCCATAGAATCTATTTCATTATGCCATTTTGTGAGATTCATGCTTAGTGATATGTGCTTCCTTTCAAGTTTGTGTAGTTGGATGTTTTGATATGAATGTTGTGTAGTTTTTGTTCATGCTTTGTTTGAGGTTGGAGACCTCCTGTAGCTCTAGATAATTGTTGTGAAAGTAGCTATGTTGCTATTTTGGGCAGATTGTGTGTGGTAGTGTTTTGTGACTTGTGGGGGCTATGCTCCAATGTTTTGCTTGTTCTTTGGCTCTATTGTGATTGGTTTTTCATTTCCTAAACAGTGGCTACCTTAGAATACCAAGGAATAGTCCATGGCCTTCCTTGTCTCGTATTTTGCCTTCGTGCCTTGCCGTGAGCATAGCGTGAGATCCGTTACTCCATTTCCTGCATTTTACATATTCATTTGCATCGATTTTGCATGAAGAATCCATATTTTCCATGATCATGCATGTTCAAACAACTTGACATGAGATTCTGTCTAGAATTGTAAATAACTTAACTATTGCATGAGAAACTTGACTAGCTTAGGATAGCCATGTTAAATACTTCAAATGAGTCATGCGTCATCTTGTTTGTGCATTGCACTGTGGTTGTTTGTTTATATTTGTTTTTTCTCTTGGGTAGACGTGAGTGTTGAACCTGAGTACGAGGATCCTGGAGAGTACCACTACGAGGACCCAGCTCTTTGTCCCTCTGAAGAACCAACAGGCAAGATGATCGTACCCGAACCCCGACACTATTTTTGCTTTGCTAGATGTCTCGCTCTTATCGTTACAGTTGCATTACCTACCACTTGAATGTCAATACTCCTACATTTCCATGAAAGCCTCTAAACCCTCCTCTACCCAGCAAACCTTGTTTGGCTAAGTTACCGCTGCTCAGCCACTCTTATAGCGTTCTTAGATGCAGGTGCAAGTTGTTTCCATGTCATAACATGGATATATAGACATATCACAATATTTACTGCTATTTAATTTAATGCACACATATATCTTGGTATGGTGGAAGGCTTGGCATTTTGCTCACTTTTTTTTCCACTTTTACCACCATAGCTACTTGTTACCGGTGTTATGTTTCCATATTTTGCGCTCCTAACATGATCGGGGTTGTTATGGGGACCCCCTTCTTTATTCGTTTGAGATTAAAACTTGTCTTGCAAGACCCAACATTGGTACTATTTGCTTAAACAACTTAATAAAATTGCATAGGGTCGTGCAACCCCATGGATAATTAATCAACAACCCGGGCCAGTGCTCCTCATGAGTGTTGTTCCAAACTAGAGTCGTGTGCGGGGCCAACCCAGGGCAACTCGGAAGATTTCTATTAGGCCACCGCACGTTGCGCTCATCCGGTCGTGTCCTGGGAATGAGATACACGACTCTTATTAGGTTCGTTGACACGTCGGGTGGTCTTGCTAGACTTGTTTTACCGTTCTCGAATGTATTGCGTGTGGAACTCTGATCTTCTTCGGGCTATCTCGAGGTGTCTGTTTTCCTAGGATGATCACGCGATCCGTGGTCGAGGTTATTCCCGCGGAGTGTAGTTAATTTTTGATGGATTAGTTGGAGCACCCCTGCAGGGTTAAATCTTTCGGAAAGTCGTGCCCATGGTTATGTGGCAACATGGATATTTTGTTTAACACCCGGTTATAGTTAACTTGAAGTAAGCTCCAATAAAATACACCAACTGTGTGTGTAATCGTGATCGTCTCTGCTCGTGAACATGAACCGAGAGAGAACACGGTGGGGTTATGTTTGACGTAAGTAGGTGTTCAGGATCACTTAGTGATCATGGTAGAACTCGATTGTCTTGTGTAGTCCACCATATTTACATTCTTGTTCTCGTAAGTTATCCACCAAAAAATGCTTAGTGCTTGCTGCAAACTCAACACTTACCCCATCAAACCCAATAAGCTTACATAGTTTCGGTACCCAGGTTACAAGATTGCTGAGTCCCTGTGGCTCACAGATTACAACAATACAGGTGTAGGTGCAAATGAGACCATACCAGATGATGTGACCCAGCTCGAGTGGCATTATGATGAAGAACGTGGCAGAATGTACGTCACGTATCCAGACGAGTAGAGAGGCCTTGGTCGTGATCTTTGGGGCTAGCAAGGCAGTTTCATTGCTTCTTTCCTTCATTTGATTAGGTCCATACACGAACCCTGTCTTCTATATGATGTTTGAATAATTATTGTGAACTTGTAATTTATCTTGTGGCGAGTGTAAGATAACTCAGATACTCATCTCTTCATACATGTATGTGATGTTACTGTAGTTGCAAAACGACTAGATGCGCCTCTATCCCTGTCGGGGCCCCCGTGCCTAAATAAGGATAGGCGAGCATCTTGGGCGTTACAGCAGGCAAGGCCCCAGGATTCTCAGTGGATGAACAAGGAGTTGTTTGGTTCGGCAATCGCATCTGCGTACCTAACAAGGAAGAGATCAAGAATTTGATCTTGCAAGAAGCACATGACACTCTGTAATCCATCCATCCTGAAGGAACCAAGATGTACCAAGACCTCAAGGCAAGGTTCTAGTAGCATGGCATGAAGAGAGAAATAGGCACGTTTGTTGCTAAGTGTGACATATGTGAGAGAGTCAAAGCAGAACATCAGTGACCAGCTGGGCTATTGCAACCTCTCAAAGTGCCTGAATGGAAGTGAGATAAGTCGGAATGGACTTCATCACCGGATTACCAAGGTCGAGAAAGGGACATGATTTCATTTGTGTCATTGGCAATCACCTGACCAAGGTAGCCCATTTCATTCCCGTCAAGACGATCTATGATGGTAATAAGCTAGCCAGCCTTTACATCGAACATATCGTGAATCTTCACGGAGTTCCTAAGGAGATTGTGTCAGACCGAGGCACCCAGTTTACCTCGAGATTCTGGAAGATGTTTCAGGGAGCCATGGGAACCAATCTCTCCTTAAGCACTACATTTTACCCCCAGACCGGTGGACAGACAGAACGAGTAAAGCAGATACTCGAAGATATGCTCTATGCCTATGTCTTGGCATACAGAGCCAAGTGGGAAGATTGCCTGCCGTTTAAAGAGTTCTCCTACAACAACAACTATCAGTCGAGTCTTCAGATGGCACAATTTGAGGTGTTGTATGGACGCAAGTGTCGTACTCCCCTTAACTAGTCAGAAACCAGAGAAGGGTTAGTCTATGGACTAGACATCCTCCATGAGGTAGAAGAGCAAGTTCAACTCGTCCGAGAGCACCTTGAAACCGCCAAGACAAGACAGAAGATCTACGCCGACTCTCACCGTCGAGAACTGAACCTCCACATCGGTGATTATGTTTACCTCCGAGTCACACCTCTCAAAGGAACCAAGCGTTTCCACGTCAAAGGAAAGCTTGCGCCTAGATAAATCGGCCCCTTCAAGGTCACCAGAAGACAAGGAGAAGTTGCCTACCAGCTAGAGCTACCTTCTGATCTATAAGATGTGCACAACGTCTTTCATGTGTCACAACTCTGGAAGTGTCTTCGAGTACCCAATCGCCTCGACCTCTATAAGGACATCAACCATCAAGCCATCGATCTTCAGCCAGACCTCACTTATCTTCAGAGGCCAGTTCACATTTTGGATGAGGCACAGCACTACACCCAGAGCCGCACCATCAAGTACATTAAGGTTCAATGGATCAACCACACTAAAGTAGAAGCAACCTAGGAGCATGAAGATTATCTTAGATCTGAGTTCCCTTAACTTTTTAGCGCTTACCTAGGAATCTCGGGGAGGAGATTCTTGTAAGGAGGGTAGGTCTATCACACCCTGTGTTTGTATCACTTTGTTATGCTTGGATTTATAAAATTTGGAACCAATTAAAACTTGTTAAGTGCATAATTGCTTGTATGGTGCTTGTTTGATTGTGTTTGGCACTCTTAGGTTCTACTCCACTCCATATTCATCTTCCTTGATCCAAACTTCTTGACCAATGATCATGCCATGTGAATACTGCCCAAAACTATTTTTATCAAATATTATTTTGAGCAAATAGGATTTATTCAAATTAGGTTTTCAAAAACCCGTAAGTTGAGGTTTTCACTCCAAGTCCGCAAATGGGGTGGAACCTTTTTCCCCAAAGACTCTATTTGAAAACTACTATGATTATGACTTCCCAAAAGCACGAAATATTGATTTTAAAGATTATTTTAATATTTTATTTAAAGGATTTTCTTAAGACCAGAAATAGTTTTTTATAGGGCAAAATTATTTAAATGCTTTCAAAATATTTGAGAAAATTTCGGGAAACTCAGTGGGCATATATTTTCCATATACATGAGTTTCAACACATGGTTATGTTCAAAATCACGGGCAAAAGCCCTCAAAACCTTTTCTGTCCAAATCAAGCTTTTGAAATATTTCTATAAGAAGTATTATCAATAAATTCCAAGAAAATTCCAGAATGTCAACATTGTCATATTTTATGATCTTGCAAAGTTTCATCTCAATCCCAATTGTGTTGATTCATCAAAATATTCCAAAACTATTCCTGTCCAGATTCAAATTTGAACAACTTTACATTGTGAGGTTTCTTCCCTTGACCCCAAACTTTGTGGACATGTTCTAATCACCAAATAACAATGATACACTAACTGGTGCATGAAGGATATTAACTTAGAATGACTAGATCTATAGAAACTAGATTCTATTGATTTCTAGGGTTTCACAAGTTTACATTATCAACTTTGATCAATTAAGCTCAAACTTGGTGATAAAGCCCAACTATTAAAACCACTTCATCTTGTTAGGTTTCATCCCTAGTGGGAGAGCCTAGCTAGCCCAAATATTGATCAAACACCTCTAGGCTGAATCCAAGATCAATAATTGAGCCCCTTCCCTTGTTCTCCATGAGCACAAATTTTTAGCACAACTCCACCAAGACCCCCAGCACCTCCAGGAGAAAGACCACCGTCTAGCTCCATTATTGAGGGGCAAAAACCCCACTTGCACTCCCTGGACAACATCTTTATCTCCTTTCTCACTTCTCTCTCACACTCCTGGCTACCCCAGAGCATCCCATGCATCTTTTCCCATTGTTTACTCGCTTTCGCAGCCTCTCGACATCAGTGGACGTGTCAGAGTACACCAAAGCCTGATCATGCCGGCCAAAGTCACGCTCTGGACACGCAGTTGCACTCCAGAGGGTTGACCTCACTCTCCTGCCCATACCCAACCACCTCGGGCCTTCCCCTCATGCCAGTCGATGCACCTGGACATGCACAACACGCCAGGGCAACGACCCCTTCCTCTCTCTCTCTAGCGGCCCTCCCTAGTGCGCGCACGGCCACCCCTCTCGGCCAACCATTGGCCTCACACATGCGGGATCTCCTCTCTCTCTCTTTCTTACTTCCGCTCGTCCTACACCAGCCCGAGGAGCATACCAGACACACACACACACACAGACTAGTTGAAAAAGGCCCATTTATCCCGGTTCCAAAGGCCCATCTGTCCCGGTTCTGGACCCGGGACTAAAGGGTCAGGACTAAAGCCCATGACCTTTAGTCCCAGTTCGCTTACAAACCAGGACAGATGGGGCTACACGTGGCCGCTTCGCCGAGCCCAGACATATGGGCCTTTGGTCCTGGTTGGTAACAACAACCAGGACCAAAGAGCATCCATGCGTCAGCAGCTCAGGAGCTGTTTTTTTAAAGAGGGGGGATTTGGAGGGTTAATTTAGGGGTTTCATATATTTTGTTAGCTAGCTAATAGAGATAAGTGACCTCTATTATCTCCGTGCTTGGTCGCAACGCTATGTACTATACGTATAGAGAGAATTTGTGACACGCTAGTTAGTAAGCAAATGAAGGAAACCATTAAGTACACAAGATCGTCATGAACATATAGAGAGAGAAGTGATCGACCTCCTCCTTCTCTGAGAGATTGGTCAAACAACAAGTTTTTGTATATCTATCCTATGTTACAATCCCTAACACCTAATATCAAGTTCCATATGGTATTCACCGGCTTTATTGATGACGTGGTCAATAAAGAATCCCTCCAATTCCTCTTGAATTGCTCGTATGTGATCTTGTGGTAGGAATTCATCCTGCATCTGCCATATCTAAATTGAAGAAGAGGGTCAATACATGTATATGAATAAAACTCAACACAAATGATGATAATAAATTAAAATTGTGAATATTTTTGCTTACTCACTTGATATTCGTTTTTAGGGTATCCCCGCTTATTAGGATTCATCGCGTTGTAGATGAACTCGCAAACATAGTATCCACAAAAATTAGTCCCTTGTTCCTGAAACAAGCACTATACAAGAAATAGAGGTCAGTCAAATGATAAGCAAGCATGCTAAATGGTATATATTTATGAAACTAGCTAGAATCAATGGGAGATGGGCGGAACTAGGTAGTATATATTACTTACTTTTGGGTCTCTAAATTGTAGCTCGGTAGGCAGTCCCAAAGCAATTTTGGTGAAATCTTTCCAAACCCTGCCAGACAATGAAAATAATTACTTGATATATATCAGGAAATGAACAGAGTTGCCGATATGGTGCAATAATGATTGATTCAACTTACCTCTGGAGCATTTCAGTCAGGTTTATTTCGTCTCGAGTCTAAGACGGTTACTACTCCCCGCTCATGCTTAATCTCTAATAGAATAACGTGATGGTTGTGCACACATGCATAGCTCATCAATTACATTACTATATCCTCGAGTAATAAGGGAGAAACCTAATATGCACAAGACAGTAACACTCACTTGAAGTTGCAAGGAAGGAGTATTTTGTCTTTGTTTTGATTTTTAAGCATCGATTGTAGCAAATTCTCATTGGTTTGATTGGGATACATTTGAACCATCACTTCATGTATGATATTTGGGTTAATGAACCCAATGTCATACATTTTAGCTTTTTTGCATTCGACGATCTTCAATCTGTATAATATAGTGATGAGGATAATTATATACATACATGCAATGAAAGAGGTGAGCTATATATAGAGACTTAATTACAGAAGTAATTACAGACACTAGAAAGTCGTGATTTGTATGCCGATATCCTTTTGATTGTAAAACTGGAAAAGCTCGTCAAATTCAACATGAATCAGCTCCTGGCCAAAGAAGTCATGCTTCTCTTTAATACTCATCATCAAACAATCCTTCCCAGACTCGCTGCAGGTTTTCATGTACTAATTATGCAATTGTCTCATCATCGTTCCTAGAGGAGGGCTTCCATCTTTGACGAGAGGCTTACCATACCGGTATTTGAAATCGTCCACCTCCGATGGCTCAAACAATACATCATCGCTCGTGTAATCAGTAGGATTGGTATTGGGCACCATCCCCGGATGATCAGCGGCGATATCGGTAGACACCTTCAGCGGGGGGCACGATTGGTTAGCCTGTTCGTCGAGCTGGGGAATTGTTTTCCCAGTTCTTCGTTTTGCTAACCTCTCATCACTGAAGTAGTTCCCGTCCGCACCGCAGTTTGATATGCCTTTTTAGTAGCGCAGACATAGTTGGTATCCAGCGGAGGCGGTGTAGGTCGCTTCAGGGCCTTGACAGTGCGCTGCGATGCCATCGGATCTATGTTCTGTTCGGAGGTGGAGCTTTCTTTGCAAAATGGGCCCTCACTTGGTCTTGAGAGATCTTCGCGGTCCTCTCGTATGGTAACTTTTCCAATGGCTTGAGAGACTTAGGACCGTATTCGTATGGCCTCCCGCCACTGGCTGTACTGCTAGCAGCGGGAGCGATGGCGTGTCTCTTGTGTCGTTGCTTACGAGGTGCAGGAGGAGGCGGAGTGCTCCAATGCATCGGAGGAGGAGGAGCGGCAACGGCTGTCTTCTGCCGTTGCTGAGGAGGCGGAGGAGGAGGCAGACTGCTCGAACTCGCCGGAGCTGGCAGAGGAGGAGGCGAAGTGCCTTTATCAATGACGTCACGCGCTGGACGAGGCGAAGGAGGAGGCGGAGTGCCTTTATCCCTCACTGGAGGAGGAGGAGGAGGATGAGTGCCTTCATCACTCGCCGGAGGAGGTGTACGAGAAGGAGGAGGAGGAGGCATCTAGTTCGGAAGCTTGATATGCTCCTTCCACCATAGACATCTACTCCTCAGAGCAAATCTCAGCTAAGTCTCCCCTTCACCTGTAGGGTGGTCAAGCTCGAGCTCCTCAAATACCCCCATTATTTCATCCACTTGCACAATAGCATAGCCATGTGGAATCTAACCATGGTGAAAAGTTCCGTCGGTTCGAGGAGGTGCAACAAAGCCGTCAGTCGCCTTTAAGGTGAGGTTAACGCATTTCGTCATAATCTCGCAATGTTGGCCATCTGTGATAGCATCCAGGGGGTAGCTAGGAGCCGTGAAGTCAGGCTGCTGAAGGAGCTCCATGGAAGCCACGCTGCTTCTCCGTTGAGATGGCGGGGTAGCTTCTAGGGTAGCTTCGTGCCCCTGAACAAGCTGCTAGTCGGGAGCTCGCTGGCTCATAAATTCTTCCCCTAGCCTTCATACTCTTGCATTGAGCTCCTACACAACGCTTAGCTCCTGTTTCCTCTTCCTCTCCCAGCTTTTGTAACCGCTTGCGCTGGGAAACCCAAGCTTCCACGAAACGGAGTCTGGCATGCCTCGTGTTCATCCAGGGTGCTCACGATTCCCGAGGGCCTCAGTGAGCTCGTCTTTCTCTCTGTTGGGAATGAACCTCCCTTCCAGCGCTTCCTTCATAACTTTCTTAAGCTTCCTAATGGGTATTGTAAGTTGCTTGTCTATCCAAACACACTTCCCTGTTTCAGGGTCCAAAGTTCCCCCAACCCCGAAGAACCAAGTCCTTGAACGGTCTGGCCAGTTTGCTATCTCTAGTTCGACCCCTTTAGCTCGCAAGTCATCCTCCCATTTGGCCCACAACGGTCGGGCTCTAATGTACCCACCTGACCCTGTGCGATGGTGATACTGCTTCTTCTCAACATTTTTCTTGTTTATCCCTGACATTTTATTACTCTTTTCAGAAGTCTTGTAGGCCATGAATGCGTCCCATTGATCTCTTATCCCCGCATATCGGCCGACGAATACTGGAGTCTTCTCTTGGTCAACAAACTTAGCTTTCAACTCATTCTTCCACCTCCTGAAAAGGTCTGCCATCTTCTTAAGAGCACACAACCTCACCAGTGGCTCTATAGCTGGATTACTCTCATCCTCCTCTAGCTGTAGGGTGAAATTTGCCTTTAGGGCCTTCCAAAGATCTTCTTTCTGTCTATCCGTGACATAACAAAGTTGAGGGTTGTAGTTCTTAGCGTTCTTAGCCGGCTCATTCCATTGCTGGATGCCGATCGGGATGATTTCCCTGACAATAGCTCCACACTGAGCAGAAAATGCATCCTTGGTCTTCTTCGGTTCAATGGGTTGGCCATCGTTCGTGATTAAGGTGATCGCGAACCTTTCTTGCTTGACCAACCTTTTCTTCGGGCCTCGTCTCGTTACTGAAGTTTGGCTCGATCCGGAGGGCTATATAAAAGAAGAAATAAGAGTTAATATGTACATACCAAAACAATTTATGCATCAATTAGTCGGCACAAGCTTAATTAATATATATACCTTGCCGGACGACTTTGCAGCAGCTCCCTCCGTTTGGTCACCGGAGCCGTCATTATCATGTCCTAGCTCTTCTATGTCAAAATTGATTAACTATAAGATATCACCACCACCACAGATTAAGTCCCCCAACAACGCTTCTCCTTCTAAGTCTCTATTCAGGGTTGGATCCATGGTTAGATCCATGGTTTCTACAAATATTACAACATGGAAATTAATATACAAACATGAGAGATGGATATATTAATTGGTGGCAAACATAGACAAGGGATCATATTAGTGCCCTCGACGCTTCTACGGTTTGGGGTGGCCTCGACAACGCTTGTAGGGATTGGGTGGCCTCGATGCTTCTATGGTTTGGGTGGCCTCGACAACGCTTATAGGGATTGGGTGGCCTCGTCAACGCTTCTAGGGTTTGGTTGGGCGAGAGGGGGTTGATCGAAGTTACCAGAGTTTTCTTCTAGTGATTTGCGTAGACTCGAGAGTTTTTCGGGTAGGGGCGAGAGGGGTAGGAGATCGACAACACTTTTTCAGTCCCGGTTTAGGCGGACTCGACAGTTGGTCGGGCGAGAGGGGGTTGATCGACGTCCCCCCTCATGTTGAAATTACCAGAGTTTTCTATATCAACAAAAAAATGCCGGCCGGACATATCATCACGCGGCGGCGGTAAACTACGAAGCACCGATACGGCAACATCGATACGTCAATACGGGTACGGCGATACGGGATACGGCATTTTCTATAAACAGCAATATGGCGATACGACAAGCATGTATAAATAATAATTAAATAACATGTAATGAGAGCTAATATAATAAAATATACATACACATACACATATATGAACACATACATACAAGAACACATATATGAACAGATACATACACATACACATATATGAACACATCATACACATTTATGAACACATATATGAACACTTGCATGAACTTCTCACGTATAGGGGAGGGGGATGTGGCCGGAGCAGGGCAGAGCAGTGGCCGGAGCGGGGCGGGGTGGCTGGCGCGGGGCGGGCGGAGCGGGGCGGGCCAGCCGGAGCGGGGTGGCCAGAGTAGGGTGGCGTGGGGTGGGGCAGCCGAAGCGAGGTCGGAGAGGTCTGCGATGGCGGCCGGCAGCGGTGATGGTGACGGAGAGCTAGCGTGTGAGGTTTGGGCAGCCTGACAGCATGGGTGGGGATCTAGCCTTCGGGGAAGCGAATGGGTCAAAAACTGCTAAGTGTGGGGTTTTTATACAGGAAGCATTGGTCCCGGTTGGTGCCACCAACCGGGACCAAAGCCCCCCTTTGGACCCGGTTCGTGCCACCAACCGGGACAAAAGCCCTTTCGTCCCTGACCCACGTAGGGCAGCAAACCCTTTCGTCCCGGTTGGTGGCACCAATCTGGACCAATGCCCCCCTTTGGTCCCGGTTCGTGCCACCAACCGGGACCAAAGCCATGTTTCAGCAGCCCAAAGGGAAGGAAAGCACCCCCTTTCGTCCCAGTTGGTCTCACCAACCGGAACCAAAGGTGATTATTGGTCCCGGTTGGTGCCACCAACCGGGGCGAAAGGGGGGTGTTGCCCAGGGACAAATATTTAGTCCCACCTCGCTAGGTGAGAGGGCTCGAGAGTGATTTACAAGCACTACTGGTCTAACCCTCTCGAGCTCCTCTCAACTGCAGGCTTACGGGCCTAATCATACACTCCTTTGCCTGTGGGTCTACTAGGCCTGCTACGGGCCTGAATCGTGGCCCAACTAGCTGGCTAGGTTTCTAGTCGTATTCAGGTCGTGGTGGCCCACTAGGTGGCATTTTTTTTAAAAAAATCCTGTTTTTTGTTTTGTTTTTTGCTTTTTTTCTTTCGTTTCCACTTATATTTTTTGAGTGATTCTTTTTTGCTTTTAGGTCACAAAAATTATAAACTTTCTGTTAGTGCCATTAGTTTTCAAATTAGAATAGTTTAAATTTGAATTCTTTGAAATTTGTTTGAATCACTAGTTTGTGAATAACTTCACTATAAAAATAGATTTTTGAGTGATTCTTTTTTCCTGCTATTTAATATCACTTTGTTTTAACATTATATTCAATTTGGTAATTTTTAGGTTATTTTAAATGGTTATTTAAATTAAAAACAAATTTTTTATTTAATTTTCTATTAAAGTTTCTAACAAAAAATTTCTTTATAAAAAATATTTTTGCTATTAATGTTTTGAAAAAAATACTTTGATAATTTTAGTTGAATAAATTTTATATAGTTTTAGTTTCAAAAATACTAGAGGTTTATAAAAGCTTTTAGAGTTTCTTTTTGCTATTAGAGTTTTATATAAGCTTTTTAGTTGATTCTTTTTGCTATTGAAGAATATTATAGTTCATAAAATAATATTTAAATTGATTATTTTTAGTTCATTCTTTTGCTATTAGGGTTTCACAAAAAAAATTTAGTCGATCCTTTTGGCTATTAGTTCATTCTTTGAGCTAAATGACCCTGAAATTGAAAAGCACTACAAATGAACTCTGAAAAGGTTGAAAGTTGGCATGGTATCATAATTTCACCCACATAGCATGTGCTAAAAAGTTGAGAGGGTTACGACAGAAGCTAGAAGCACTTCGTGAACAAAATGGACAATCTCTTTCGAAGTATCAGGGTTTCGGACGAAAACTCATCTATTACAAACGGATTTCATTTTTCTTGAACTTATTTGAACTCCAGACCTTTTGTGTGTTCAAAATGCACGATTCAAAGCCACATTATCAATTTTCAACCCTTTCTGACTTCATTTGTTATTTTTCATGCAGTTATTTTTTTTCTTAGCTAAATGACTCTAAAATTGAAAAGCACTACAAATGAACTCTGAAAAGGTTGAAAGTTGGCATGGTATCATCATTTCACCCACATAGCATGTGCTAAAAAGTTGAGAGGGTTACGGAAAAAGCTTGATGCACTTCGTGTACAAAACAGACACTCTCTTTCGCAATATCATGGTTTCGGACGGAAATTCATCTGTTACAAAAGGCATTTCATTTCTTCACATTTAACTGCAGTGATATTCTAGATCAAAGGCATCATCATAATAGTTGTGGAGAGAAAGTCTTCACTTTTTCTTCCCTTGTGTCCTTTGCTTATTGCGCCGTAACCATGGATAATGTTCATTGTTTAACAGGGTGCTTGGGTCAGCCTTGCCTTTGAAGGGAGGAATTTCCTGAAACTTTTCATAATCTTCAGACATGTCTATCTTGCCCTCCAATCCCACGATGTCTCTTTTGCCTGAAAGAACTATGTGATTCTTTGGCTCATCGTATGATGTATTCGCTTCCTTATCTTTCCTTTTTCTCAGTTTGGTAGACATGTCCTTAACATAGAAAACATGTGCCACATCATTGGCTAGGACAAATGGTTTGTCTCTGTACCCAAGATTGTTGAGATCCACTGTTGTTATTCTGTAATGCGGGTCTACATGTACCCCGCCTCTTGTAAGATTGACCCATATGCATCGATCCAAAGGGACCTTCAAATCATTTCCATAGTCAAGTTCCCATATCTCCTCTATGTATAGTGGACACCGCTATTTTGGTTGGTGCTCCTTTGATCTAGGGAGATCGTTTAAAATGTATTCCCATTTATCTCGTACTCTTTGTAAGTCAATAGAGTCAAAGATGGTCTCCTGGCTAACAAGTACAGCTCATCAAAAACAGTGTTGTCACACCTGAGACGTGTTTGCAACCATCTGTTGAAAGTCTTGATGTGTTCACATGTAATCCAGTCGTCACACTGCCATAGGTGTTTGGAGCGCAGAACGTTCTTGTGTTCGTCGACATACGGGGTCACCGAGGTAGAATTCTGTAGGACTGTGTAGTGTGCTTGAGACCAAGAATGCCCGTCCCCTCATACCGCGATTGAGGGAGACCAATCTTCTTAAGGTCAGGAATGAAGTCAACACAAAACCTAATGACATCCTCTGTTTGATGGCCCATTGAGATGCTTCCTTCTGGCCTAGCGTGGTTATAGACATGTTTGTTTTGGACTCCCATGAACCTCTCAAAGGGGAACATATTGTGTAGAAATACAGGGCCCAGAATGACAATCTCGTCGACTAGATGAACTAGGACATGCGTCATGATATTGAAGAAGGATGGTGGGAACACTAGCTCGAAACTAACAAGACATTGTGCCACATCACTCCTTAACCTTGATAGGATTTCTGGAATGGTCACCTTCTGAGAGATTGCATTGAGGAATGCACATAGCTTCTCAATGGCTAATCGAACGTTTTCCGGTAGAAGCCCCCTCAATGCAACCGGAAGCAGTTGCGTCATAATCACGTGGCAGTTGTGAGACTTTAGGTTCTGGAACTTTTTCTCTGCCATATTTATTATTCCCTTTATATTCGACGAGAAGCCAGATGGGACCTTCATACTGAGCAGGCATTCAAAGATGATTTCCTTCTCTTCTTTGGTAAGAGCATAGCTGGCAGGACCTTCATACTGCTTTGGAGGCATGCCGTCTTTTTCGTGAACACATTGCTGGTCCTCCCGTGCCTCCGGTGTATCTTTTGTCTTCTCATTCATGCCCAAGAAGCCTAGCAGGTTCATGCAAAGATTCTTCGTCACGTGCATCACGTCGATTGCAGAGCAGACCTGTAGGTCTTTCCAGTAGGGTAGGTCCCAAAATATAGATTTCTTCTTCAACATGGGTGCGCGCCCCTCAGCGTCACTCGGAACAGATAGTCCGCCGGGACCCTTTCCAAATATTACTTCTAAATCATTGACCATAGCAAGAATGTGATCACCGGTATTGATGGCGGGCTTCTTCCGGTGATCTTCCTCGCCTTTGAAATGCTTGCCTTTCTTTTGACATTGATGGTTGGTTGGAAGAAATCGACGATGCCCCAGGTACACATTCTTCTTGAAATTGTCCAAGTATATAATTTTGGTGTCATCTAAACAGTGCATGCATGCGTGGTATCCCTTGTTTGTCTCTCCTAAAAGATTACTGAGAGCAGGCCAATCATTGATGGTTACAAACAGCAAAGCATGCAGGTCAAAATCCTCCTGTTTGTGCTCATCCCACACGTGTACACTTTTCCATTCCACAGCTATAAAAATTCTTCAACTAATGGCCTTAGGTACACATCAATGGCGTTGCCGGGTTGCTTAGGGACTTGGATGAGAACTGGCATCATAATGAACTTCCGCTTCATGCACAGCCAAGGAGGAAGATTATAGAGACATAGAGCCATGGGCCAGGTGCTGTGATTGCTGCTCTGCTCTCCAAAAGGATTAATGCCATCTGTGCTTAAACCAAACCATACATTCCTTGCATCACCTACAAACTCCTTCCAATACTTTCTCTTGATTTTTCTCCACTGCGACCCGTCAGCGGGTGCTCTCAACTTCCCGTCTTTCTTACGGTCTTCTCTGTGCCATCGCATATTCTTGGCATCCTCTTTCTTTCTGAATAGACATTTCGACCATTGTATTATAGGAGCATATCACATCACCTTGGCAGCAACCCTCTTCCTGGGGCACTCGCCCTCAACGTCACCAGGGTCATCGCGTTTGCTCTTATAGCACAATGCACCGCATACCAGGCATGCGTTCCGTTCCTCATACTCACCGCGGTACAGGATGCAGTCATTAGGGCATGCATGTATCTTTTGCACCTCCAATCCTAGAGGGAATGCAACCCTCTTAGCTGCGTACGTACTGTCGGGCAATTCATTATCCTTTGGAAGCTTCTTCTTCAATATTTTTAGTAGCTTCTCAAATCCTTTGTCAGGTACACCATTCTCTGCCTTCCACTGCAGCAATTCCAGTGTGGTACCGAGCTTTGTGTTGCCATCTTCGCAATTGGGGTACAACCCTTTTTTGTGATCCTCTAACATGCGATCGAACTTTAGCTTCTCCTTTTCACTTTCGCGCTGTCTCTTTGCATCAACAATGACCCAGCGAAGATCATCATCGGGCACATCGTCTGGTTCCTCTTGATCTTTAGCTTGCCCGGTTCCAGCATCACCTTATTCAGGGGGGCACATAGTTGTCATCATCCTCTTCTTCTTCGTCGTCTTCCATCATAACCCCTATTTCTCCGTTCTTGGTCCAAACATTATAGTGTGACATGAAACCCTTCACAAACAGGTGGCTGTGAAGGATTTTCTGGTCAGAGTAAGACTTCAAATTCGCACATGTAGGGCATGGACAACACATAAAACCATTCTACTTGTTTGCCTCGGCCACTTCGAGAAAATGATGCACCCCCTTAATGTACTCATTAGTGCGTTTGTGACCGTACATCCATTGCCGGTTCACCTGCGTGCATTATCCATAATTAAGTGTGTCAAAAACCATTACAGAACGTCAGGAATACAGAAGTGACCAAATTAATACAAGTTTATCATCACATTAAAACCAAAGTAGATACAGAGTTCTCGTTGACCAACATATTGCTCTCCAAAGCATCTAATTAAACCATACATTGAAACTATTTAAAACATTTCAATGCAACAACATATACGATCATAATCAGAACTAAGGTAACAATTGATCCAATGGCATAATGATACCAAGCCTCTTTATCAGTGGCATGTTTTCTAATATTTCTAAGCTTCAAGCGCATTGCAGCCATCTTGGTCCTGTGATCATCGACGATATTGGCAACATGCAACTCCAATCCCTCCTCTCATCTTCAGTTCTTTTCAATTTTTCTTTCAAATGATCGAATCTTTTTCAGCTTTAGTTAACTTGTTGAGCAGAATTGCATAGTCGGTATCCGTTTTTGGTTCACGTACTTCCTATACATAAAAACATCTACGTCAAGTTGGTGGCATAATTAATTGTCATAGACATTAGATGTGTGAAATAGTTATAAAATATAATATACCACATCTGAATCATTAACTGGACGAGGGCCGACATGGGCAGACACCATAACCATGGCACTATATAATAACAAAAAATAATAGAAGTAAGAAAATCATACGAGTAAGTATATTTTCTTTTAGAAAGAAGATAAGATCAAGAGGCTCACCACGTGGGGGCGATCGATGGCGGTTTCAGGATGGGGACGGGACAGGACGGACTGCCAAACCTAGGCAAATCTTGACGAAAATGGAGTTTGGGGAGCTTCGAGAGGAGAAACCTTAAGTGTGGCTCGGGCTCTTCATCGCACACCTCATGTGCATAGGAGGTGAGCTAGAGCACCACAAATCTCTGACATTGTTGTCCTGGAAAAACAGAGCACTCCACGGCTCTGCTAGCGGCGGGCGAGGGTTTATATAAGCAGATCATTGGTCCCGGTTCGTGGCTGGAACCGGGACAATAGGTCTCCCTTTGGTCCCGGCTCCATCCACAAACCAGGATTAATGGTCATGGGACAGGAGCGAGGCCATTGGTCCCGGTTCGTGCCTAGAACCGGGACCAAAGGGGCCAGACGAACTGGGACCAATGGCCCACGTGCCCCGGGTGGCCCCCTGGGCTAACGAACAGGGACGCTTGCCACCTTTGGTCCTGGTTCACGAGCGAACCGGGATTAATGGGATTAGGAGGCCCAAACCAATGCCATGTTTTCTACTAGTGCCATCTCCTCTCGCGCCTTCTGGCCACGGCCCCGAGCTCGCCGGTGCACCTGAGCTCGGTGGACCACCGGGCGCCTAGTAAAAGGGCCTCCCCGAGCCTCCTCTCCTATCTAGAACTCCCCTCTGTCTCACATTCGGTCGTCCCGAGCGCCCGATTGAGACCACAAAACACCAGTGCTCGAGATCGACTGAGGCGCCGCCACGGCGGAGCTCTGTCGATCTCGGGACACAAGCCCGCTCCGGCGCTCTCCTCGCCTTCATCGGGCCCGTAGGGTCCCTCTGACCTCTTCCCCCTTCCTCCCCATCCGTTTCTAGTAGAGGAGCACCACCAATGATCCCCTCCCGGACCTCCTCCACCATAGGTACTCGTTGCCGGCAAGCCATACCTCCTCCAGCCGCCCTTCCACCTCCAGGAGACTAGCGGCTCAATGCTAGGTCCATCCCCGCCCTTGGTTTCCCTCGCCGTGCACTCCTTCACCGCCCCCTGTCCATAGGTGGGAGATGATAGGTGGGACCCCCTGTCATCCTCACACCTCTCCCCTCTCCCTCTCTCTTGCTGACGCTAGGGCCCACGCGTTAGGTTCAAACATGGCCGCACATGTGCCCGCAACTTAGCTGGGCCAGCCTGGCCGGTTGGGCCAGTGCGGCTGGGCATTTGGCCCAAGGCACAGTGGCCCTTTTCTTTTTCTTTTTAGTAGTTTTTCCAACAATCGCTCAGGATTAAATAAAAATCCAATGCCAAATAGTTTTCAACCTAAAATCATAGAATATTATGTAGAATTTAATGCTGCCATTTGTGAATTTTTTTGAAAACTTTCTATGCACTGTTTTATTTTATAACATGTTTTAGGCATCTTTTTGCCCCTGTTTAAGTAGTTTTCAAAAATATTTTCATAGCAAATCCTTAGGAAAATATTCTTAGTATAGTTTCTAGTATTTATCAGAGTAGGGTAGCTTTTTAGTAGTAGCTTTGTGTGCTTTGTTCTTGTGTGATGCTTATTATTATCGTTATTTATTGCGACGATAGATTGTGTTATTGACGAGGGAGTTGGACCCGAAGACTTTCAAGACCCCGAAGACTTTGTTGAGCCAGGAAAGCACCCCTTTGACCATGTTAAGAAACCACATTTATTGCATGTCATATAGCACTTCACTTTCGTTATATTTGACCATGTAGAGTAGTGACCACTTAGGTGGGTTGCTTCCGATACTTTTGTCGTTGATACTTGCATTGTGCATGACCTTACCTCCTTATGAGGGTTATGCGGGTGGGTGTAGATAGCTTTCTTAGTAGGAGCTACGCAAATAGGATGGGATTATGCATGGTGATGGAAACAAAAGTTTTTTCAAAGATTTTTAGAAAACCCCGTCGGGTGCCACTAATGCCCGAGGGAGATGATGTTGAGATAGGTAACCATGTGACGAAGAAGTGGTGTACCGGAGCAAGTGAGTGTGTGTGTTTTCGAAAACAGATTAGATTTAAGGTCTGCTGAACATCCCAACCTTATATGCACAACCACGTTACCCCTTATGAGACGGGGCTCTGTTGATTACTTTGGTGGGTACTAGCAAGGAGCCCGCATTACTAGTGACGGGAGTGCCGTGGTCACTCTCGATACAGGGTCGTGCCGGTATGGACGATCATGCTCTGTCTTCACAGGCACCGGGCACACCGTTAGTCCCTATATGGATGCTATGAGTGATTTTACATCATGTGGGCTGTGTACCAATTGATTGGACTCTTTGTTAGTTTTGCCAGGGGAAAGTCATTGTCCGGGTGCTTACCTCGGTTATGTTATATACCGCGAGTCGTGGATGGCATGGAAGTTCCCCGAGTCTTGTGGGTAAAAAGTGTGCAACCTCTATAGAGTGTAAAACTATTTGAATAGCCGTGTCCGAGGTCATGGACAAGTGCAGGTACTTCTTAAACTACGTCCAGTTGTTTTCACAAAAACTTGGTGTGTGAGTGGATGACAAAGATGGTATACTTGAGACAAGTCAGATGAGTTGACATGATGACTGAACATGAGATGTTCAACCCCCTTTTAATGATGATATCTATAAGTTTTTTATAAGGATATCTGCCAAATGTTGGTGCATGCTTACAAAGTTACATTATCATGTCGTTGCATACAAAATTAGCTTTCTCCAAATTTACCTTCTTATTGCTATATCATGCATTGTTATACCTTGTTCCACAACTTAGGTTTCTTGCGAGTACATTAAAAGTACTCATTGGCTTGCCACTGGTTATTTAATTGTCCGGGCATGGAAGAGCAGGAGTATGGTGAAGAGTTTGTTGGAGACGAACATACGAACTAAGATGCTTCACGGTCAGAATGCCTGTAGGTTTAAGGCAGATGGCATGGTTTCACGCTTTCGACCAAGATTTCCGTTGTTTGTTATCTTCAAGTGCTTGGCCCTTGTAGCCCTATCTATGTAAGACTTGACCATCATGGTTTGTATTTGTGTAAGACGGTATGTAAGGATGTAAGACTCTTATTATTCAGCTTCTGTGTGTTCAGTGAGCATTGATCTCTACGATCATTGTACACATGCATTCGGTGATCATGACTTATGAGTCGGGGTCCCCATAGCCGGCTCATGCCATGGAGGCGGTGTATGCCTGTGGATGCACCGGCTTATGCCAGCAGGCGCCTCGTTGTGGCGGTTGCTGTGAACCGGGTTGTTGCTGCGCTGGCTGTTCATAGCCTGTTGCTCATTTACTGGCAGGTGAGGATGCTGGGGTTTGCTTGCCTTGGCCCATCGGCCGGAGGCGCGAGGGGAGCAGGAGTGCTGGGTCGGGTGATGGCCAGCAATCCCAGCGTCCTCTCCCTCGGGCCGGTGACCTTCAGAGGCGGCTCCACCGGGGGGTGAGAAGATGTTGCTACGCGTCAGCAGCGTCTATGAGTTCTTTGATGTGACACTCGCGGACGTCACACTCTTCTCCCTCCAAGATAGCCAGATCCTCGTATCCTACCTTGGAGGCGTGTAGGTTGGCTGTGGGGGTGTCCTAGACAGGCGTGTTGCCGCCAAGGATTTCTGCGACCACGCGACCATGCTCGCGCATGGCCCCATGTCGGCTGGGCTCGGTGCTAGCCGGGGTGAGGCCGTAGGCAGAGGCGTACTCCTGCTTAGCAGCCTCCATGTGGCACCACACAACTACGAGGGTGCAGGCGGCCTCGAAGAGTAGGCGGCGAGCCGCCTCCATATCGGCAGTGGCGATGTCAGGGTTTGCCGTCAAAGCGATGGGGGTGCTCAAGCCTCGAAGGTCCACACGGAGCGGGTCGAAGGGGCCGTTGTGGGTCGTAGCCGCGCTGGCCTCAGCCCGCAGCCAGCCGAAAGAGGTGGCGGAGGTGATGGCCATCACTCCCATGCTGACGTGGGAGCCGCTGGACTGGGTCACAACGAGTGTTCCCACAGATGTGGACGAGTCGGTGTAGTGGAGCACCTCGTTAGGGTACTCGTCGATGACTGACGCTTCGACATGGCTTAGCGTGCCAACGCGCTCGGTGAGCGCATCGATATCGAGCGCGAGGTCGACGATGCTGCCCGCAGGGCCTGCCGGAGTAAGCCCCACGAGCCTGCGGTTTCGCTTGGACGTGCAGCGGCCGCAGGAGATTGCGAAGGTTCCCGCCTGGAGCGTGACTCCGTCCGGCGCCGTGTACGGCTCCATGGTGGGAGCCAACTATCGTCGTTTTCACACGACATATGCCATGGGTAGGCTTATCGAAGGTGGTTGGGGCCGGAGGATGCCGACGAGCTCCGGGAGCGGGATTAGGCACAAGCGGTGATGACACGCGATGTAACCAGGTTCAGGGCCCTCTGTGGGAGGTAATACCCCTAGTCCTGCTTGGTCTAGTTGATAGATGGGTATGGTTACAAGGTCTCTCCTGGAGCTGTTGTCTAGAGGTGGAAGAGGGAGCAGCCGGCTCGCCTTCCATTGCTACGTGGGTGAATGTGTGGGAGGTGTACCGTGGGCGTGTGTGCATGGATCTGATCCTCCTCTATGCATGGGGGGGCTTGGGGAGTTTTATAGGCCAACCCCCCGGCCTACAATATTCTTAAGGTACTGCATGGGGGGACCCGCCTGGCAACCTCTCCAGCAGGCGAGTTGATCCTACCCCTTGAGCCGTCTCGTCACCTGCGGGGTCTAGTGACTTCGTGGTCTCGTCGCCCGATGGGGCCTGCCAGCCGGCTCCATGATTGGCCCGCGCCCACCTGCTACGGCATAGGCCGCCCGAGCGGTGTCATCTTGCGCCAGCCGACGAAAGTCTCCGGTATGGCCTGCGGCACTGTAGCCACGCTGGGGCAGGTAATGGAGTGGGCGGAGGCATGTCGGCACTGTTGCCTCGTCCCTTCGTGGTCAGCCAAGGTCAACGGTACGACCGGCTGCACTGTAGCCATACGTGTCTGCACGTCAGCGGTTACTTTGGCCGCGTCGGGACCTGTCGTGGGGTTCTTGTCTTGTAGTGGTACCCACGCGTAGTCGGATGGGACAGAAACCTGCCCCCCCCGAGGGTCAGCAGGGGAGCTGTTGGGGAACGTTGCATGGGAAACACAAAGATTCCTACGCACACGAAGATCTATCCATGGTGATGAGCATCTACGAGAGGGAGAGTGGATCTACATACCCTTGTAGATTGCTAAGCGGGAAGCTTTAAGAAACGCGGTTGGTGCAGTCGAATGTCTTCGTGATCCAAATCACCGTGCGTCCCGCGATCCAATCACGATCCGTTCCACGATCCAATCATGATCTGTCCCGCGATCCGGTAACGATCCGTCCCACGAACTTGATCACAATCCGTCTCACGAACTTGATCACGATCCTTCCGATCTAGCAGCGAACGGACGGCAACTACGTGTTCGGCACACATACAGCTTGATGACGATCTCCACCGTCTTGATCTAGCAAGAAGGGGTGGAGAGGAAGAAGAGTTCTCCGGCAGCCTGACGGTGCTTCGGCGATGGTGGTGGAGCAATTCCGGCAGGGCTTCGCCTAAGCACTGCAGAAAACCGATCTAGTGGAGAAACTATGCATTGGAGGAACGGGTAGCACGTGGCTGAAAATCTAGTACAAAAACCCTCAATACCACCAGTATATATAGGAGGAGAGGAGGAGGGGAGGCAGCTTGGCCTCCAAGCCTTCTAGGCTTCGGCCGAACTAGGAGAGGAGGAGTCCACCTCCTCCACTCCTAGTAGGATTAGGATTCATTTTTTTCCTTTTTGCCTTTTACCAACTTTTTCCTTTTGGGTTTTCTTCTCCAGCCACATGGGCCTTGTGTGGGAGTTTCCACCAGCCCACTAAGGGATGATATTAACTCTCCCACAGCCCATGAAGCCTGTTGGGTCGAAATACCCCTCCCGGAGGTCTACCGGTACACTACCGGCACTCCCGGTACACTACCGATAAGCCTGGAACTTTTCCGGCGACCAAAACAGGACTTCCTATATATTAATATTTACCTCCGGACCATTCCGGAGCTCCTCGTGAAGTCCAGGATCTCATCTGGGACTCCGAACAAACTTCGGTCACCACCATACATAACTCTATACTACCGAAACGTCACCAAACCTTAAGTGTGCAGACCCTGCGGGTTCGAGAACTATGTAGACATGACCGAGACACCTCTACGGTCAATAACCAATGGCGGGACCTGGGTGTCCACATTGGTTCCTACATATTCTATGAAGATCTTTATCGGTCGAACCTCTATGTTAAGGATTCAGTTAATCCTGTATGATGTTCCCTTTGTTCTTCGGTATGTTACTGGCCCGAGATTTGATCGTTGGTATCTCCATACCTAGTTCAACCTCGCTACTGGCAAGTCTCTTTACTGGTTCTTTAATACAAGATCCCATGACCAACACTTAGTCACATTGCTTGCAAGGCTTATTGTGATGTTGTATTACCGAGTGGGCCCTGAGATACCTCTCCGTCACACGGAGTAACAAATCCCAGTCTTGATCCATGCCAACTCAACAGACACCCTCAGACACACCTGTAGAGCACCTTTATAGTCACCTAGTTACATTGTGACGTTTGATACACACAAGGTACTCCTCCGATATCTGTGAGTTGCATGATCTCATGGTCATAGGAACATATACTTGACATGCAGAAAACAGTAGCCATAAACTGACACGATCATAAGCTACGTTTGTAGTTTGGGTCTTGTCCATCACATCATCCTCCTAATGACGTGATCCCGTTATCAAATGACATCTCATGTCCATGGCTAGGAAACCTTAACCATCTTTCAATCAACGAGCTCGTTCACTAGAGGCATACTAGGGACATTGTGTTTGTCTATGTATCCACACATGTATCCATGTTTCCAATTAATACAATTATAGCATGGATAATAAACGATTATCATGAACAAGGAAATACAATAATAAACACTTTATTTATTGCCTCTAGGGCATATTTCCAACAGTCTCCCACTTGCACTAGAGTCAATAATCTCGTTCACATCACTATGTGATTTACATTGTAATGAATCGAACACCCATGCAGTTATGGTGTTGATCATGTTTAGCCCTTGGAAGAGGTTTAGTCAAAAGGTCTGTAATATTCAGATCCATGTGTACTTTGCAAATATTTATGTCTTTTTCCAAGATGTAATCGCGGATGGAGTTGAAGCCTCACTTTATGTGTCTGGTCCTCTTGTGAAACCTTGGTTCCTTGGCCAGAGCAATGGCACCAGTGTTGTCACAGAACAGGTTCATTGGATTCAGTGCACTGGGCACTACTCCAAGATCTTTCATGAACTACTTCATCCAGACACCTTCCTTCACCGCCTTCGAGGCTGCGATGTATTCCTCTTCGCACGTAGAATCATCTACCATGCTTTGCTTGGAACTGCACCAGCTTACCACTCCCCCGTTAAGAATAAATATGTATCCGGTTTGCGACTTAGAGTGGTCTGGATCAGTGTCAAAGCTTGCATCGATGTAACCCTTTTCGACGAGCTCTTCATCACCTTCATAAACGAGAAACATTTCCTTAGTCCTTTTCAGGTACTTAAGGATATTCTTGACCGCTTGCCAGTGCTCCATTCCAGGATCACTTTGAAACCTTTTCTCTATCTTCTGCTGTTACTGGGCATTGAGTCTTACTCAACTTCACACCTCGTAATACAGGCAAGAACCCCTTCTTGGACTGTTCCATTTTGAACTTCTTCAAAAATTTATCAAGGTATGTGCTCTGTGCTATTAAGCGTCTGGATCTATCTCTATAGATCTTAATGCCTAATATGAAAGCAGCTTCTCCTATGTCCTTCATTGAAAAACTCTTGGTCAAATATTCCTTCACGCTTTCCAGCATTTCTATATTGTTTCCAATCAGCAATATGTCATCCACATATAATACTAGAAACGCAATAGAGCTCCCACTCACTTTCTTGTAAATACAAGCTTCTCCGTAAACTTGTATAAACTCAAATGCTTTGATCACCTCATCAAAGCGCTTATTCCAACTCTAAGATGCTTGCACCAGTCCATAAATGGATCGCTAGAGTTTGCAAACTTTGTCAGCATTCTCTGGATCGACAAAACATTTGGGTTGCATCATATACAACTCTTCCTCAAGGAAACCATTGAGGAACGTTGTTTTTACATCCATCTGCCAAATTTCATAGTTGAAATAGGCAGCTATTGCTAACATGATTCTGACAGACTTAAGCATCGTCTACGGGTGAGAAAGTCTCATCATAGTCAACTCCTTGAACTTGTGAAAAACCCTTTGCCACAAGTCGAGCTTTATAGACGGTGACATTACCGTTCGCGTCTATTTTCTTCTTAAAGACCCATTTGTTCTGAATGGCCTTTCGCCCTTCAAGTAATATTTCCAAAGTCCATACTTTGTTTTCATACATGGATCCCATCTCGGATTTCATGACCTCTAACCATTTCTCGGAATCCGGGCCCATCATTGCTCCTCCATAGCTCGTAGGTTCATTGTTGTCCAACAACACGACCTCCAAGACAGGGTTGCCGTACCACTTAGGGGTAGTACGCGGCCTTGTCGACCTATGAGGTTCAATAAATGCTTGATCCGAAGCTTCATGATCATCATCATTAACTTCCTCTTCTATCATCGTAGGTTCCACAGAAACATTTTTCTGCGCTGCGCTACTTTCTGGTTGAAGTAAATGTAGCGACCCGACCTGAAAGGTCGAATCTCCGGTGTTTCCGTACCATCCCAAGATCATGCTGGTACACACACGGTACATCAATGTATATATCAAAGGGAAATCACACAGCATTATATTAATCGAAATCTCATATCGAGTCCTTTATTACAATAAAAATTACAATAAAGTGGCTGAAAGCCAACTCATGAGAATATCTAAATCTTGCGGAAGTGTCAAAGGTAGATGAGTCCATCTGACTCCAAGGGCATCTCACTGAGCATAGAACGTGTCCTCACTCCTGGTCAGAAAAGTACTTTGCAACATGATACGTTACAGCCGTGTAGGTCAGCATATGGAATATGCCGGCGAAGTCACAAAAGAGGGGTGAAAAGATAATCATCTAGTCTACATGCTTATATGGCAGGTGGGGTGGTAAGTTTTTGCGTAAAGCCAATTTTTCCTACATCAAGAGAGGGATAAGCAAAAATTATTACTAAGTTGGTTGATTAATGAGATGGTTCCACCAACCAATTCTCATACCCAATTTGTTAATACCCACATCATCATATTAATTGTGTTGACAATTCCGAATGTTTCAGTTCCTTTGGCTCAACTCGTCCATGACAGTGGACACGGTTAATCGATTAGGTTTGAGTAGTCTGCAGAGTTTTGCACACGTTACCCGCAAGATTTGGTTGCCTCCGTTTAATTTCTCGCACTTCAGGGTGTTTGAGAAACGGATGACCAAAACATGGTCTTCCAAAGGGTTTCCCTGCGACTCTGACGGTGCCCATCCTTTCCTATCGTTCTTCTACATCTCGTAGCACCGCCTGTCCAGGGTCACCATGGTATCCAACCAAGCTAGAGCCCATAATGACTTGTGGCTGTGTAGGTAAGCCTTGGGTCTTGAAGCACCCATCCATCTCTTTGTGCCTGGGTGGACCTTTCCGCGTGAATACTGGCCATCTACAGCATCACCTAGGCAAATCCACTGGTTTCTCCAGGGTGTCGTTCAACCATCATCCACCCAGAGGTATGTTGAAAACTCGGAGTCTTGAAATCTTGATCATTATGTAGGTCTTGAAATTATTAACTCTCTCAACTGTCATGAATCACACAACCAACCCCGTCTACTAATAGCATAGCAAAAAGTAAAACAATGTTTCCCGGGGCCAATGTGTCAAAGAGTTTGAGGGGGTACCTACCACATGATACTACTACAATGTAACCAAGTTTCCAACTAACTTAACTTGCATGCAATTGGGGAAGATGGTAGAACTAATGCATATAAAACATGGGTAAACATGGTCAAAGTGACTTGCCTGATTGATGATCTTCGTACGCGACTGACTCTAAGTAACAAACTTGGCACTCCGGATAATCTAACGAAACAAACAAACACTCAATAAGCATAGAACAGAATATTGTAACCCACAAACATCAATCAAGAACTAGTAAACAGTCAAGACAAAACAATGCACAAATCACAAGTAAGGAAAACACACAAAGTTTTGTTTTCTAAAAGATGATTGATAAAACACTACTAACATAATGAAACTATTGGTATTAACCAAAACAATAGTTGACAGCAAGAAAACAATAAAAAATATTTTATTAATAAACAGAATAAAATCAATTTAAGTTTGTTGAGAATACTTTTAGTAAAGTTTTTTTTAAAAGTTTTGATAAACACTATATGAAACAACTATAGTTTTACTTACAAAAGAGCAAAACAAAACTTATTATTTATTAGCAAAACAAGTTCTTAACAGAAAAGAATTTACAAATAAACTTGTTTTAGAAAACAAAATTAAATTATATAAAACTTTGTTTGAAAGCAAAACTATTACTAACTAGTTGTTTAAATCAAAATAAACCTATTTAAAAGGAAGTTGTGATTCCTATATTAACAAAGAAATAAACTAAACAATTTTATATTTTTATTAACAATGAGTAAAACACTAAATGTTTAAATCAACAAAAACTACTAAACAAATTAAAACTAAATCTAAGTTAAACTAACTAAAACTAAGTAAATAAACTATACTATAATACTAAGCAAATTCTGTTTATAGCTAGAACACTAATCAAAATCATCCTAAAAATTCTCAAACTAAACATGGGGGTAGTCCTAACTAATACCAAACAGTAGCAAAAATATTCATATCAAAATCTATTTTCAAACTCTAGTTATTCAGATTTGAATGATTTGAGCAAATTTGATTCAATTCAAATTTTATAGGTCAAATTTGAAATTTCAAAGTACAGTCTGAAACTACATGAAAAATGTGATCTATTGCAACAAGAATCAACTCAAAACATTTAATAGATTAAAAGTTATAAGCAAAACAAAATTTGGATTCACTCAGTTAACTAAAACAAAAACAGAAAAGGGAAAAATCTACCGGACGGCCAGGGGGCTACGTGGCGCTTTCCTATTGGTTGCGGGCGTGTGCGCGCGAGAGCTTACGGGCGGGCGACCGGTCCGAACAGGACAACGATTCGGAATTAAATCCGATCTAATCTAACACGTTGATTATGGATCCGACGGTCTAGGGAGCTTACGAAGGAAAAGTCGCCGGCGTTGGAGGTCTCCGGTGGATCCGAAGGCGGCGAAGACGATGGCGAGGAGCTCCGGTGGTCGAGGAAGGCAGCGAAGTGGTCCGGGCGGTTGCGGTGGACGTCCTGCGTCGAATGGTGAGGTCGGAGGGGCGAGGGGACGTCCGAGGCGACGGGCACGTGCAATGGAAGCTCCGGTGGTCGGAGTTACTCCGGCGAGGAATTGCGGCAGCCTTTCGGCGAGATAGGAGAGGGGTTTGGGGGGGAAATGGATGCGGGGACTGGCCGGCTTTTATAGGAGTGCGGGGGAGCAAGGGGGTTAAGAGCGGCGAGAGATCCGGGGAGGGGAGAAACGGTCGGCGACGGCGCGCGCGAGAGGAGGGAGGCGACCGAGCGGGGCTAACGGTCGGTCGGGTGGGACCCGGTGGCAACGAGAGGGAGGGCGAGGTTTCCACTTCGGTCAGCCGGCGCGTATTGAATTCGCGAAATAAAGCCTGTGGGCCGGCCCGTTTTAATTCTAAAACCGTTACCGTTTCTTTTAATGATTTTCCAGCGACATTCAAAAGCTTTTAAAACATTCAAACCCTTTATAAATATAGGGGTATTATATATCAAAATTAACAGAATAATAAATGCTATTTAATGAACATTTTTATTCTGTCATTTAAACACCCTGAAAAAAATAATATTTTTAGAAATTGCCTATTCGTTTTTAAAACCTTTTTGCAAATATTTTCAAAACAACTCCTTGTTACTTTTGTTCAAATAGATCACCAAAATGACCCTGGTGTAGAGTGTCATGTTACTCCCCTCTTATTTTGAACATTTTACCAAGATTTCAAATAGGTGAAAGCAACTTAGGGAAAGTAGAAAGGGCTTTCAGAATTTTAGAAAGAACATTTCAACAATACAGGTATTCAAGCAATGATGATGATGGATGCATAGCTATATTTCATAACATTCCAAAATGAAATTTTGGGATGTTACAAACCTACCCACCTTAAGATGAATCTCGCCCTCGAGATTCGGGTTGGCTAGAAAATAGGTGCGGGTGGTCTCTACGAAGATCTTCTTCGTGTTCCCAGGTGGCTTGTTCCTCAGTGTGGTGACTCCACAGAACCTTACAGAACTTGATGATCTTGCTGCGGGTAACTCTGTTGTTAGTCTCAAGGATTCTGACACGCTTCTCCTCGTAGGTCAGATCATTGTCAAGTTGTATGGCCTCTAGGGGCACGGTATCTCGCAAAGGGATATCAGCCATCTCAGCATGGCATTTCTTCAGCTGGGACACATGGAACACATTATGAACTCCGGATAATCCTTCCGGCAATTCCAGTTTGTATGCAACTTCACCTCTACGTTCAAGAATTTTGTAGGGGCCTATGAATCTGGGTGCTAACTTTCCTTTAACACCAAACCTCTTGATTCCTCGAAGCGGGGACACACGAAGATAAGCTCGGTCTTCCACTTTATACGTCACTTCTTTGCGTTTGCTGTCAGCATAACTCTTCTGTCGAGATTGAGCTATCTTGAGTCTGTCATGAATCAACTTGACTTTCTCTTCCAAATCTCGGATAAGATCGGGACCAAAAAGTTGTCGGTCTCCAACACCATCCCACATCAGTGGCGTTCTGCACCTCCTTCCATGTAAGCTTCGAAAGGGGCCATCTTCAGATTGGTCTGATAACTATTGTTGTACGAGAATTTTGCGTATGGTAAGTTGTCATCCCAACTAGATCCATAATCTAGCGCACAAGCTCTCAACATGTCTTCCAGAATCTGGTTGACTCTCTCAATCTGTCCATCTGTCTGCGGATGGAAAGCTGTACTGAATTCTAGCCTTGTACCCAAAGTTTCATGTAACCGATGCCAAAACTTTGAGGTAAATTGTGTTCCTCTATCTGACACGATACTCCTCGGAACTCCATGCATACATACGATCCTGGACATATATATCTTGGCTAGCTTAGCACTGGTATAGGTGGTCTTCACTGGAATGAAATGAGCTACCTTGGTCAAGCGATCTACCACTACCCAGATGGAATCATAACCTGAATGGGTCCTGGGTAATCCTGTGATGAAGTCCATACCAAGCTTTTCCCATTTCCACTCGGGTATCGGCAAAGGTTGGAGTAACCCTGCTGGTTTCTGATGTTCCGACTTTACTCGCTGACAAACATCACATATTGCAACGTGTTCCGCAATATCCTTCTTCATACCAGTCCACCAATAACTTTCCTTTAAATCCAGATACATCTTGGTATTGCCTGGGTGTATCAAGTAAGGGGAATCGTGGGCTTCCTGAAGTATCAACTTCCTGAGCTCTGGGTCATTGGGCACATAGATTCGGTTCTCAAACCACAAAGTTCCGTGTTCATCCTCACGAAAACCTTTAGCCTTACCATCTTCCATTCTCTGCTTTATCTCAGCTACCTCCTTGTCCGATTTCTGGGCTTCACGAATTCTTTCGGTCAAGGTGGACTGAATTTCCAGTGTAGCAACATATCCTCTTGGAACTATCTCTAGCTTGAACTCTCTGAGATCATCGGCTAACTCTTGGGGTAATCCTCCCGCTGTGAGTGTGTTTACATAAGTTTTCCGACTCAAGGCATCGGCTACAACATTGGCCTTACCTGGATGGTAATGTAATCTCATGTCATAGTCCTTGATTAACTCTAACCATCTCCTCTGTCTGAGGTTCAACTCCTTCTGCGTGAAGATATATTTCAGGCTCTTATGGTCGGTGTAAACATCACAACTATTTCCGATAAGAAAATGTCTCCAGGTCTTGAGTGCATGCACAACGGCTGCTAGTTCCAAATCATGGGTGGCATAATTCAACTCATGAGGTCGTAGTTGTCTGGATGCATAAGCTACAACCTTTCCATCTTGCATGAGTACTCCTCCAAGTCCTTGACGTGAAGCATCACAATAAACCTGGAAGTCCTTCCGAATATTGGGCAAAATCAACACTGGGGCTGTGACCAAACGTTTCTTCAACTCCTGGAAACTGGATTCACATTCCTCAGTCCAAACATACTTGGATTCTTTCTTCAACAACTCTGTCATGGGCTTGGCTATCTTTGAGAAATTCTCAATGAATCTCCGGTAATATCCGGCAAGTCCGAGGAAACTGCGGATCTCCTTAACTGAGGTGGGTGACTTTCACTCGGTGACGGCTTCAACCTTAGCGGGGTCTACGGCTATTCCTTCTCCGGAAATAACATGTCCAAGGAATCCGACTTCCGTCAGCCAAAATTCGCATTTGCTGAACTTGGCATATAACTGATGCTCTCTTAGCTTTTCCAGAACTAAACGCAGATGTTCCTTGTGTTCTTCCTCGTTCTTGGAGAATATCAAAATATCATCGATGAACACCACGACAAACTTGTCCAAATATTCCATAAACACCTTGTTCATCAAATTCATGAAGTAGGCAGGAGCATTAGTCAAACCAAAGGACATGACAGTATACTCATACAAGCCATACCTTGTGGTGAAAGCTGTTTTGGGTATATCCTGTTCACGAACCTTCAGTTGGTGATACCCTGATCGAAGATCGATCTTAGAGAATACTTAGGCGCCTACTAGCTGATCAAACAAGTCATTAATCATCGGCAGAGGGTACTTGTTCCTGATAGTCACCTCGTTCAAGGCACGATAATTGACTACCATTCTCAAGGTTTTATCCTTATTCTCCACCAAAAGAACTGGGTCTCCCCAAGGTGATGAACTTGGGCGAATATATCCCTTGTCCAATAGCTCCTTAATCTGCTTCTTGATTTCCAACAGATCATTTGCGGGCATCCGATAGGGTCTCTTGGAAATTGGGGCTGTCCCTGGTTGTAGCTCTATTAGGGACTCAATCTCCCTATCTGGTGGCATGCCTGGTAATTCTTCCGGAAATACATCCAGAAAGTCTTTTACCACAGGTACTTCCTCCTGAACAACTCTTGTGAGGGAATTTAACTGTGCACTCATCTGGGTGCGTCGAGATACATACTTAATCCTCTTGTTCTCCGGGGTGGTGAGTGAAACAGACTTGCTGGGACAATCAAGATTTCCTTCATACTTGGTCATCCAATCCATGCCTAGGATTACATCCAATCCCTAGGATTCTAAGACGATGAGGTCGGTGGGAAAAACATGGTTTCCTATATTGAGTTTCAGGGCATGGCATCCTATTCCTGCCATCATCATACCTCCTGGGGAACTGACCTTAATGGGCTGTCTAAGGGTTTTGGTGGGCAAACCATACTTATCCACAACTACCCTTGATATGAATGAATGAGTTGCACCGGAATCAAAAAGTACTGTAACTGGACGTGAATGCAATAAAAACTTACCAACCACAGTCTCGGGTTGATCATAAACTTCTTCCACGTCAAGGTGGTTCACCTGGGCACGAGGAAAAGGGTTTGGCTTCTTGGCTGCGGAGTTGCCGTTTCCATTTCCCTGCTTGCTCTGGGGACACTCAGTAGCATAGTGCGCTGTCTTCTGGCACTTGAAACAGGTGATGTGGCTCAGATCCTTATGAGTAGGAACGTGACGGTGCTGGTTGTTGTTCCCATTCCCATTGTCAGTCTTGAAATTGCCATGGTTGGGATGGGCATTCCCATTTCCTCCATGGTTGTGGCCTCCATGGTTGTGCACCGCATGAGTGTGCCTTCCAAACTTACCAGTCCCTGATCCGGTATTCCCTGAGTACGAGGAGTAGCGGGGCTTATGATGAGCTCCAGAATTAAACTTCCCTTGAGTGTACTTCCTCTTACGGTTCTCAATTTGCTGCTGTTTACCCTCCAAGATGAGGGCCTTGTCCACCAGCTCTTGGTAGTTGTTGAAAGTAGCCACTACCAGCTGTATGCTCAACTCGTCATTGAGTCCTTCCAAAAACTTTTCTTGCTTGTCCGCATCATCGGCCACATCTCCTGGTGCATAATGGGCCAACATGCTGAACTATTCCACATATTGGGCCACGGAACGATTACCCTGGCGCAAGTTGCGAAACTCGTGCTTCTTCAGACTCATGGCTCCAGCTGAGACATGAGCGGTGCGGAAAGCAAGCTTGAACTGCTCCCAAGTCACATCTGCAATAGGATAAGTGGTGGTGTAGTTCTCCCACCATGAAGCTGCTGGTCCTTCCAGTTGATGTGCGGCAAATCGCACCTTCTCAGCATCAGTACATCCAACGGTGACGAGTTCTCTCTCCATCTTACGGAGCCATTCATCTGCTACAATGGGCTCAGTACTGATGGAGAAAGTTGGAGGGTTCAACCTCAAAAAACGGGTGAGATTGTCAGTCTGGGGTGGATGGTGGTTGTTGTTGTTCTGGTTGTTGGTCTGATTCTGGATCAATAGCTGCATTAGTGCATTCTGCTGCTGAAGGAGTTGCGTGAGTTCTGGCGGGAAGGTGAAGTCGGACTCACGTCGTGGAGGCATCTTGCTGTTTCCAGAGGGGTGAGAATTAGAATAGAACAAGGGCCTAAAAGGAGAAATTTACTACCCATATGCAATGCAACAAACATATAACACCAAACACTCATTCATTTATTCAATCAATGTCAAACATCGGGAATACAAGTCTCAATCAAACTACACATCGACCTACGCTCTTAACGTTGAAAATAAAAGATACATGGAGGGCATAACTAAAGTTTTCCTCAGAAGTACATGGTGACTGAGTCTCCTCCAGTGGTGCTCTCCTCATAGTCATCATCGTCGCTGATGAAAGGAGCCAAGTCTCCCTCAGGATGAAGATTTTCTCCCATGTCCATCTATTCCTCCAGAGTGGCGATGCGAGTGTTCAGCTTGTCGATCCCCTCTAAGAAATCCTTCACCTCATACTCATGCTCGTACTCGGCTTCCCGTAAGTCAGCTTCAAGGTCAATCTCATGGTTCATCAGATTCTTGATTGTCTTCGTATCAGTACGAACTCGAAGCTCCAGAGTCCTGATGTGCGTCTCCAGGGTCTGGATATATGACATGGTGGAGTCTCAAGTGGGAGGGATTATGATGTTGCCATGGGCATCTCTGCGGCAAACCATGCTGAGTCCTGGTGAAATGGTTCCACCTCTGTATTCCTCCTGAATATGTCAAAGGGAACGATGAATGGCCATGTCTCTTCCAAGTATCCAGCTGGGTGCCACGAACTTGAAGTCGATGGGTTTCTTCCGATTCCCGAAGGTCTTCCCTGGGATGTGCACCTCGATCCTGTAGCGTCCATCTTGTGGAAATGACATGATAGGAGTCCCGGTGATGCTCGGCAAAGCAATCCTCACGTCCTTGACGATCCTCATCAGCTCCTTACCAAAAGGCATCGTTGCGTCAGGCTGACAAAACTCCGTGATCAACACTAGGATGAAGGTGGCCATCTATAAATTTTGAAATAATCGGAGAGAAATCAGAAATGAGTAGATGAGAGTATAAGAATTTTAAAGACAAAGAGATACAATCCTAAGGCTTTCCAATCCTAGAGGTTACGTCCTACGGTCAGCGTGTGCTCTGATACCATTTCTGTAGCGACCCGACCTGAAAGGTCGAATCTCCGGTGTTTCCGTACCATCCCAAGATCATGCTGGTACACACACGGTACATACATGTATATATCAAAGGGAAATCACACAGCATTATATTAATCGAAATATCATATCGAGTCCTTTATTACAATAAAAATTACAATAAAGTGGCTGAAAGCCAACTCATGAGAATATCTAAATCTTGCGAAAGTGTCAAAGGTAGATGAGTCCATCTGACTCCAAGGGCATCTCACTGAGCATAGAACGTGTCCTCACTCCTGGTTGGAAAAGTACTCTGCAACATGATACGTTACAGCCGTGTAGGTCAGCATATGGAATATGCCGGCAAAGTCACAAAAGAGGGGTGAAAAGATAATCATCTAGTCTACATGCTTATATGGCAGGTGGGGTGGTAAGTTTTTGCGTAAAGCCAATTTTTCCTACATCAAGAGAGGGATAAGAAAAAATTATTACTAAGTTGGTTGATTAATGAGATGGTTCCACCAACCAATTCTCATACCCAATTTGTTAATACCCACATCATCATATTAATTGTGTTGAGAGTTCCGAATGTTTCAATTCCTTTGGCTCAAGTCGTCCATGACCGTGGACACGGCTAATCGATTAGGTTTGAGTATTCTGCAGAGTTTTGCACACGTTACCCACAAGATTTGGTTGCCTCCATTTAATTTCTCGCACTTCAGGGTGTTTGAGAAACGGATGACCAAAACATGGTCTTCCAAAGGGTTTCCCTACGACTCTGACGGTGCCCATCCTTTCCTACCGTTCTTCTACATCTCGTAGCACCGCCTGTCCAGGGTCACCACGGTATCCAACCAAGCCAGAGCCCATAATGACTTGTGGCTGTGCAGGTAAGCCATGGGTCTTGAAGCACCCATCCATCTCTTTGTGCCTGGGTGGACCTTTCCGCGTGAATACTGGCCATCTCCAGCATCACCTAGGCAAATCCACTGGTTTCTCCAGGGTGCCGTTCAACCATCATCCACCCAGAGGTATGTTGAAAACTCGGAGTCTTGAAATCTTGATCATTATGTAGGTCTTGAAATTATTAACTCTCTCAACTCTCATGAATCACACAACCAACCCCGTCTACTAATAGCATAGCAAAAAGTAAAACAACGTTTCCCAGGGCCAATGTGTCAAAGAGTTTGAGGGGGTACCTACCACATGATACTACTACAATGTAACCAAGTTTCCAACTAACTTAACTTGCATGCAATTGGGGAAGATGGTAGAACTAATGCATATAAAACATGGGTAAACATGGTCAAAGTGCCTTGCCTGATTGATGATCTTCGTACGCGAGTGACTCTAAGTAACAAACTTCGCACTCCGGATAATCTAACGAAACAAACAAACACTCAATAAGCATACAACAGAATATTGTAACCCACAAACATCAATCAAGAACTAGTAAACAGTCAAGACAAAACAATGCACAAATCACAAGTAAGGAAAACACACAAAGTTTTGTTTTCTAAAAGATGATTGATAAAACACTACTAACATAATGAAACTATTGGTATTAACCAAAACAATAGTTGACAGCAAGAAAACAATAAAAAATATTTTATTAATAAACAGAATAAAATCAATTTAAGTTTTTTTTTTGAATGTTTTGATAAACACTATATGAAACAACTATAGTTTTACTAACAAAAGAGCAAAACAAAACTTATTATTTATTAGCAAAACATGTTCTTAACAGAAAAGAATTTACAAATAAACTTGTTTTAGAAAACAAAATTAAATTATATAAAACTTTGTTTGAAAGCAAAACTATTACTAACTAGTTGTTTAAATCAAAATAAACCTATTTAAAAAGAAGTTGTGATTCCTATATTAACAAAGAAATAAACTAAACAATTTTATATTTTTATTAACAATAAGTAAAACACTAAATTTTTAAATCAACAGAAACTACTAAACAAATTAAAACTAAATCTAAGTTAAACTAACTAAAACTAAGTAAATAAAACTATACTATAATACTAAGCAGATTCTGTTTATAGCTAGAACACTAATCAAAATCATCCTAAAAATTCTCAAACTAAACATGGGGGTAGTCCTAACTAATACCAAACAGTAGCAAAAAGATTCATATCAAAATCTATTTTCAAACTCTAGTTATTCAGATTTGAATGATTTGAACAAATTTGATTCAATTCAAATTTTATAGTTCAAATTTGAAATTTAAAATTACAGCATGAAACTACATGAAAAATGTGATCTATTGCAAAAAGAATGAACTCAAAACATTTAGTAGATTAAAAGTTATAAGCAAAACAAAATTTGGATTCACTCTGTTAACTAAAACAAAAACAGAAAAGGGAAAAATCTACCGGACGGCCAGGGGGCTACGTGGCGCTTTCCTATTGGTTGCGGGCGTGTGCGCGCGAGAGCTTACGGGCGGGCGACCGGTCCGAAGAGGAAAACGATTCGGAATTAAATCCCATCTAATCTAACGCGTTGATTATGGATCCGACGGTCCAGGGAGCTTACGGAGGAGAAGTCGCCGGCATTGGAGGTCTCCGGTGGATCCGAAGGCGGTGAAGACGACGGCGAGGAGCTCCGGTGGTCGAGGAAGGCAGCGAAGTGGTCCGGGCGGTTGCGGTGGACGTCCTGCGTCGAATGGTGAGGTCAGAGGGGCGAGGGGACGTCCGAGGCGACGGGCACGTGCAATGGAAGCTCCGGTGGTCGGAGTTACTCCGGCGAGGAATTGCGGCAGCCTTCCGGCGAGATAGGACAGGGGTTTGGGGGGAAATGGATGCGGGGACTGGCCGGCTTTTATAGGAGTGCGGGGGAGCGAGGGGGGTTAAGAGGGGCGAGAGATCCGGGGAGGGGAGAAACGGTCGGCGACGGCGCGCGCGAGAGGAGGGAGGCGACCGAGCGGGGCTAACGGTCGGTCGGGTGGGACCCGGTGGCAGCGAGAGGGAGGGCGAGGTTTCCGCGTCGGTCGGCCGGCGCGTATTGAATTCGCGAAATAAAGCCTGTGGGCCGGCCCGTTTTAATTCTAAAACCGTTACCGTTTCTTTTAATGATTTTCCAGCGACATTCAAAAGCTTTTAAAACATTCAAACCGTTTATAAATATAGGGGTATTATATATCAAAATTAACAGAATAATAAATTCTATTTAATGAACATTTTTATTCTGTCATTTGAACACCTTGAGAAAAATAATATTTCTAGAAATTGCCTATTTGTTTTTAAAACCTTTTTGCAAATATTTTCAAAACAACTCCTGGTTACTTTTGTTCAAATAGATCACCAAAATGACCCTGGTGTGGAGTGTCATGTTAGTCCCCTCTTATTTTGAACATTTTACCAAGATTTCAAATAGGTGAAAGCAACTTAGGGAAAGTAGAAAGGGCTTTCAGAATTTTAGAAAGAACATTTCAACAATACAGGTATTCAAGCAATGACGATGATGGATGCATAGCTATATTTCATAACATTCCAAAATGAAATTTTGGGATGTTACAAACCTACCCACCTTTAAGAAACTTTAAGAAACGACAACTTTGGCTTCTTGCCAAACCACAATTCATATGGCGTCATCTCAACGGATTTTGATGGTACCCTATTTAAAGTGAATGCAATTGTCTCTAATGCATAACCCCAAAATGATAGTGGCAAATCAGCAAGAGACATGATAGAACGCACCATATCTAATAAGGTTCGATTATGACGTTCGGACACACCATTACGCTGTGGTGTTCCGGGTGGTGTCAACTGTGAAACAATTCCACACTGTCTTAAGTGACTGCCAAACTCATAACTCAGATATTCGCCTCCTCGATCAGATCACAGGAACTTAATCTTCTTGTTACGATGATTCTCGACTTCACTTTGAAATTGCTTGAACTTTTCAAACGTTTCAGACTTGTGTTTCATTAAGTAAATATACCCATATCTACTTAAGTCGTCAGTGAAGGTGAGAAAATAACGATATCCACCATGCGCTGTAACATTCATTGGACCGCACACATCAATGTGTATGATTTCCAATAAGTCACTCGCCCGTTCCATTGTTCCAGAGAACGACGTTTTAGTCATCTTGCCCATGAGGCATGGTTCACATGTGTCAAGTGATTCAAAATCAAGTGACTCCAAAAGTCCATTATCATGGATTTTCCTCATGCATTTTACACCAATATGACCTAAATGGCAGTGCCACAAGAAAGTGGTACTATCATTATCAATTCTACATCTTTTGGCATCAATGTTATGAACATGTGTGTCATCACTATCAAGATTCAATATGAATAAACCCCTAACATTGGGTGCATGACCATAAAAGATATTACTCATATAAATAGAACAACCTTTTTCTCTGATTTAAATGAGTAACCGTCTCGCAATAAACAAGATCCAGATATAATGTTCATGCTTAACGAAGGCACTAAATAACAATTATTCAGGTTCATCACTAATCCCAATGGTAATCAAAGAGAGAGCGTGCCGACGGCGATCACATCAACCTTGGAACCATTTCCCATGCGCATCATCACTTCGTCCTTTGCCAGCCTTCGTTTATTCCGTAGTTCCTGCTTTGAGTTGCAAATGTGAGCAACCAAACCGGTATCAAATACCCAGGCACTACTACTAGAGCTAGTAAGGTACACATCAATAAAATGTATATCATATATACCTTGTTTGTCGTTGGCCGCCATCTTGTCAGCCAGGTACTTGGGACAGTTCCGCTTCCAGTGACCAGTTCCTTTGCAACGAAAGCACTCAGTTTTTGGCTTGGGTCCATGCTTGGGCTTCTTTGCTTGAGTAGCAACTGCTTTGCCATCCTTCTTTGTTTTACCCTTCTTGCCCTTGTCCTTGACTTTGCCATTTTTCTTGAAACTAGTGGTTTTATTGACCATCAACACTTCATGTTCTTTTTGGATTTTAGACTCAGCAACTTTTAGCATCGCAAACAGCTTGGCGACTGACTTGTTCATCCCGTGCATGTTATAGTTCATCACAAAGCTCTTGTAACTAGGTGGCAGTGATTGCAGAACTCTGTCAGTGATCGCCTCTGGCGGAAGGGCAATTCCCAACTCCGCTAGACAAGTTGAATACCCAGACATTCTGAGTATATGTTCACTGATAGACCCGTTCTCCTCCATCTTGCAAGCATAGAACTTATCGGAGGTTTCATACCTCTCGATCCGGGCGTTCTTCTGAAAGATAAACTTCAACTCCTGGAACATCTCATATGCTCCATGACATTCAAAATGTCTTTGAAGTCCCGGTTCTAAGCCATACAATATTGCACACTGAACTATTGAGTAATCTCCAGTACGTGCCTCCCAAGCGTTCTTAACGTCTTCGGAGGTCATGTCTTCTGGTTGGTCACCAAGCGGTGCATCAAGGACATATGATTTCTGGGAAGCCGTGAGGATAATCCTCAGATTACGGGCCCAGTCAACAAATTTACTACCATCATCTTTCAGTTTAGCTTTCTCTAGGAACGCATTAAAATTCAGGGGTGCTACTGCGCGAGCCATTGATCTACAACATAAATATGCAAAGTTCACTTAGACTATTGTTCAAGATAATGAGTTTAGTTAATCAAATTACTAAATCTCCCACTCAAATTGACATCCCTCAGGTCATCTGAGTGTCACATGATCCAAATCCACCAACTCAAGTCTGATCATCACGTGAGTTGAGGTGGCTTCAATGGTGAGCATCATTATGTTGACCATATCTACTATATGACTCATGTTCGACCTTTCGGTCTCTTGCGTTCCAAAGCCATGTCTGTACATGTTAGGCTCTTCAAGTTTAACCCGAGTGTTCTGCGCGTGCAACACTGGCTTGCCAACCGTTGTATGTGAACGTAGAGTCTATCACACCCGATCATCACGTGGTGTGTCAACACGACGAACTTTCGCAACGGTGCACACTCGGGGAGAACACAATTTTATCTTGAAATTTAAGTGAGGGATCACCTTATAATGCTACCGTCGTACTAAGCATAAAAAGGTGCATAAAAGGATTAACATCACATGCAATTCATAAGTGACATGATATGGCCATGAACTTCTGCTTTAGATCTCCATCTTGAAAGCATCGGCATGATCTTCATCGTCACCGGCACGACACCATGATCTCCATCATCTTGATCTCCATCAATGTGTCACCATCGAGGTTGTCACGCCCTGCATGCTTCTATTACTATTGCTACCGTTTAGCGATAAAGTAAAGCATTACATAGTGCTTAAAGATTGACACGCAGGTCATACAATAATTAAAGACAACCCTATGGCTCCTGCCAGTTGCCGTACTCATCGACATGCAAGTCGTGAAAATCTATACATCACATGATGATCTCATACATCACATATATCACATCATGTAATTGGCCATATCACATCACAACATACCCTGCAAAAACAAGTTAGACGTCCTCTAATTGTTGTTGCATGTTTTACGTGGCTGCTACGGGTTTCTAGCAAGAACGATTCTCACCTACGCATAAACCACAACGGTGATACATAATTTGCTTTTCAACCTTCTCAAGGACCGCCTTTGTCGAATCCGATCCAACTAAAGTGAGAGAAACTTCCACCCGCAAGCCATCTAGGCAACAAGTTGCGTCGAGGGAACCGGTCTCTCGTAAGCATACGAGTAATGTTGGTCCGAGACGCTTCATCTCACAATACCGCTGAACCAAAATCTGACCAAGGGAGGAAGCAATATAAGCATGAACGCCCACAAACCTTTTGTGTTCTACTCGAGATCTCATCTACACATAGACCTAGCTCATGATGCCACTGTTGGAGTACGTTGCATTGGAAACAAAAATATTCCTATGCACACGAAGATCTATCCATGGTGATGAGCATCTACGAGAGGGAGAGTGGATCTACATACCCTTGTAGATCGCTAAGCGGGAAGCGTTAAGAAACGCGGTTGGTGTAGTCGAACATCTTCGCGATCCAAATCTCCATGCGTCCCGCGATCCAATCACGATCCATCCCGCGATCCAATCACGATCCGTCCCACGAACTTGATCACGATCCGTCTCACGAACTTGATCACGATCCGTCTCACGAACTTGATCACGATCCTTCCGATCTAGCACCGAACGGACGACACCTCCGTGTTCAGCACACGTACAGCTTGATGACGATCTCCACCGTCTTGATCCAGCAAGAAGGAGTGGAGAGTAAGAAGAGTTCTCCGGCAGCCTGACGGCACTCTGGCGATGGTGGTGGAGCAATTCCGGCAAGGCTTCACCTAAGCACTGTAGAAAACCGATCTAGAGGAGAAACTATGCACTGGAGGAACGGGTAGCACGTGGCTGAAAATCTAGTACAAAAACCCTCAATACCACCAGTATATATAGGAGGAGAGGAGGAGAGGAGGCAGCTTGGCCCCCAATCCTTCTAAGCTTCGGCCGAACTAGGAGTGGAGGAGTCCACCTCCTCCACTCCTAGTAGGATTAGGATTCATTCTTTTTTTTCCTTTTTTCCTTTTTCCACCTTTTTCCTTTTGGGTTTTCTTCTCCAGCCACATGGGCCTTGTGTGGGAGTTTCCACCAGCCCACTAAGGGCTGATATTAACTCTCCCACAGCCCATGAAACCTCTTGGGTCGAAATACCCCTCCTGAAGGTCTCCCGCTACACTCCCGGCACTCCCGGTACACTACCGATAAGCCCAGAACTTTTCCGACGACCAAAACAGGACTTCCTATATATGAATCTTTACCTCCGGACCATTCCGGAGCTCCTCGTGACGTCCAGGATCTCATCTAGGACTCCGAACAAATTCAGTCACCACCATACATAACTCTATACTACCGAAACGTCACCAAACCTTAAGTGTGCAGACCCTGCGGGTTCGAGAACTGTGTAGACATGACCGAGACACCTCTACGGTCAATAAGCAATGGCGGGACCTGGATGTCCACATTGGTTCCTACATATTCTACGAAGATCTTTATCGGTCGAAGCTCTATGTCAAGGATTTAGTTAATCCCGTATGATGTTCCCTTTGTTCTTCGGTGTGTTAGTTGCCGAGATTCGATCGTCGGTACCTCCATACCTAGTTCAACCTCGTTACTGGCAAGTCTCTTTACTCGTTCCGTAATACAAGATCTCGTGAACAACACTTAGTCACATTGCTTGCAAGGCTTATTGTGATGTTGTATTACCGAGTGGGCCCTGAGATACCTCTCCACCACACGGAGTAACAAATCTCAGTCTTGATCCATGCCAACTCAACAGAAACCCTCGGAGACACCTATAGGGCACCTTTATAGTCACCTAGTTACGTTGCGATGTTTGATACACACAAGGTACTCCTCCGATATCTATGAGTTGCATGATCTCATGGTCATAGGAACATATACTTGACATGCAGAAAACAGTAGCAATAAACTTACACGATCATAAGCTACGTTTGTAGTTTGGGTCTTGTCCATCACATCATTCTCCTAATGATGTGATCCTGTTATCAAATGACATCTCATGTCCATGGCTAGGAAACCTTAACCATCTTTCAATCAACGAGCTAGTTCACTAGAGGCATACTAGGGACATTGTGTTTGTCTATGCATCCACACATGTATCCATGTTTCCAATTAATACAATTATAGCATGGATAATAAACGATTATCATGAACAAGGAAATACAATAATAAACGCTTTATTTATTGCCTCTAGGGCATATTTCCAACAGGAGCCGGCCCGGGGCAGCCAGTTGTAGCCCAGCCGTCTAGGGCTGAGCCGACTCTTCAGAGAGCCTGCCGCTGGCCAGCTGGCAGCGAGCTTGTTGGCCATGCATCAGCCGGCCTTGAGACAGCTGGCGATATGATTTTTCTTGAAGCGGGGGAGAGAACCACATTGCTTTGGCCTACCTAGGGGTAATAACCCTGTCAGCAAGTTTAGAAAATCAGTCCCTCCGATTTTTGTGAATCGGCATCACCAGGATTGGCAACTTACTATTGGTCACTTTATTGGTGCAACCGAGTTTCCCATATCGGTCTCACCGAGATCCAAAAGTTGCTAACTTTAAGGCAACTTGGTACAATCGAGATTCACACATCGGTTCCACCGAGTCTGACTTATTGTGTGTAACGGTTGGATTTTTGGATATGCCTATATATACCCCTCCACCACCACTCACTCGCAAGAGAAGCACTCAGAATAGTTCCCCACTCATACCTACTGATTTTCTGAGAGATAACCACCTACTCATGTGTTGAGATCATGCCATTCCATTCCTACCATATGAATCTTGATCTCTAGCCTCCCCAAGTTGCTTTCGACCCAATCAATCTCTTATACCAAGCCAAATCTGTGGGAGAGTGATTGTGTGTTGAGGAGTCTATCATCTTGAAGCACAAGAGCAAAGAGTTCATCGACACAATTGAGCCTATTACATTTTGGAGGGTGGTGCCTCCTAGATTGGTTAGGTGTCGCTTGGGATCCTCCTACTTCGGGTTGTGGAGTGAACCAAGATGTTTGTAAGGGCAAGGAGATCGCCTACTTCATGAAGATGTACCCCGAGTTAGGCTAGTCCTCCGTGGACGTAGGCCGTCAGGGTATAGTCAAGGTTGCTTCTTCGTGGAACCCTTCGAAGGTAGAGCCCTTTGTGGACTCTCGCGACTGTTACACTGCGTGCGTTCAAGACTCCATGAACATGGATGTACAATAGCACCACCTATCGGAACCATGGGAAAAATCATCGTGTTACCAATTGTGTTGGATCTTCCTACCCTTCCTTTACTTACATACTTGTCTTTACTTTCCGCTGCTATACTCGTAGACATGCATGTGTAGGGTGTACTTGACATACTATGAATGCTGAAATCTTCCAAGAATTAAAATTGGGAAAAGGTAGATTTTTATTTGGTCAAGTAGTCCAATCACCCCCCTCCTCTAGCACTACTTTCGATCCTACACATAAGCAAACAGGTTGCATGCACACCCACTTAGTTTCCTTTTGAGCTTTCATACACTTATAGCTCTGCTGCATTCGTTTCATGGCGATCCTTACTCACTCGCATTCATATCTATTATTGGGTACGCCTAATTTATGTGAGACTATCTTCTCTTTTTCTTCACAACCTCCACCATATTCTATTCCACCTATAGTGCTATATCCATGGCACACACTCATGTATTGCGTGAGAGTTGAAAATGTTTGATAACATAAAAGGTGTGAAACAATTGCTTGACTTGTCATCAGGGTTGTGCATACATGGATAAATATGTTAGGTAGCATTCCACATCAAAAATTCTGTTTTTATCTTTTACCTACTCGAGGACGAGCAGGAATTAAACTTGGGATGATGATACGTCTCCAACATATCTATAATTTTTCATTGTTCCATTCTATTATATTATTTGTTTTGATGTTTTATATGCATTAATATTCTATTTTCTATTATTTTTGGGACTAACGTATTAACCTAGTGCCAAGTGCCAGTTTCTATTTTCCTTGTTTTTGAGTATTGTAGAAAAGGGATATCAAACGGAGTCCAAACGGAATAAAATTCCACAATTATTTTTCTTGGACCAGAAGAAACCCAGGAGACTTGAGAAGAGCCGGAAGAGCCACGGGTGGGCCACAAGCCACCATGGCGCGGCCAGGGGGCATGCCCCCTGGCTTGTCGGGCCCTCGTAGCTCCTCCAACCCTAATCTTTGGCCTATAGATTCAAAAATATTCCCCCAATACCAAAAAGAGCCATGATAATACTTTTCCACTGTCTAAAGCCTCCATTCCCGACAGATACAATCTTGGAGCCTTTTTCGGTAATCTGTCGAAGGGGGATTCGATCATGGAGGGCCTCTACAGCCACTCCATTGCCCCTCTGATGATGCGTGAGTAGTTCTCCTCAGACCTATGGGTCCACAGCTAGTAGCTACATGGCTTCTTCTCTCTCTTTCTCTTCAATACCATGCTCTTCATGATCTTCATGGGCATCTGTACAATGTAATACTCTTTTGTGGTGTGCTTGTCGAGATCCAATGAATTGTCGGTTTATGATCAGATTATCTATGAATACTATTTGAATCTTATCCAAATTATTATTTGCATGATTTCATATCTTTTCAAGTCTCTTCGAGTTATTGGTTTGCTTTGGCCAACTAGATTGGTGATTCTTGCAATGGGAGAAGTGCTTAGTTTTGGGTTCAATCTTGCGGTATCCTCACCCAGTGACATAGTAGGGGTAGCGAGGCACGTATTTGTACTGTTGCCATCAAGGATAAAAAGATGGTGTTTTCATCATATTGCTTGAGTTTATCCCTCTACATCATGCCATCTTACTTAATGTGTTACTCTGTTCTTCATGAACTTAATACTCTAGATGCAGGCAGGAGTCGATCGATGTGTGGAGTAGTAGTATTAGATGCATAATTCTTTTGGTCTACTTGACACGGACGTGATGCCTATATACATAATAATTGCCTTTGAAATCGTCATCACTATGCGCTTTTCTATCAATTGCTTGACAGTATTTTGTTCACACACCGTATTGTTTTGCTTCGAGAGAGAAGCCTCTAATGAAACCTATGGCCCCTGGGTCCATTTTCGATATTATATTGTCAGATCTATAAACCAAAAATACCAGTATACATTTACGCAATTTTATTTACTTTTCCTTCTCGCAATCTTTTATATGTATCTCTATTATATCTAATCCTTGCAAGTAACCATGAAGGGATTGACAACCCCTTTATAGCGTTGGGTGCAAGTGTTTGATTGTTTGTGCAGGTGCATAAATTGGGGCCTTGCTTGTTCCTCCTACTAGATTGATACCTTGGTTCTCAACAACTTAGGGAAATACTTATTTACTTTCCTGCATCACCCATTCCTCTTCAAGGGAAAAGCAAGAAAAGCTCAAGAAGTAGTATTCCCTCAAATCCAAACCATATTGGAGGGAGAAATGTCTTATGTATCAACCATGTTAGCTCCAACACGCAGAACAAACAGAAAAACTCCACCCGATGACCTACCCTTATGTTTTCCTAGTGGATCATCCCCTTCTCGCTCAATTTCCGCTGTATTGAGACATTTCTCACTAGAGTCCTCTCCTTACTAGGATGACGCCCGCCCTAGCTTTGCCATGGCACCCTCTCTGCTTCACACCACACTTTTGCACGTACCCCAAGGAGGACATGACAGGGGGATTACCCCTGGATAGGCTCAAGGAGACGACTCAACATTATAAAACAACAGGGCGGCCAATGCCACTCAATCCGGGTGCTTCGGGTGGTACCTCGGTCTGGTCGGCTACTGAGTCCGGCCGGCTCCTTGCCCAACCGACTGCTCCGACCGACCTCTATCTGGCTGCTCCAACTTGCCTGCTATGCGAAGTCAACCACCACGTCTCATTGGACACGACATGAAGACACTATAGCCTGCATCATGCGTCACTACACCCCAATAGTGGTGCACTATAGCATGCGTCATCGCGTCACCTCGCATGTCATCTCCAATAGTGGCGCACTATTGCATACATCATGTGTCATCTCATATGTCTTCTCCAATAGTGGATAGTTGGCCATGTGGGACACTGATACGTCTCCAACGTATCTATAATTTTTTATTCTTCCATGCTATTATATTATCTGTTTTGGATGTTTTATATGCATTAATATGCTATTTTATATTATTTTTTGGACTAACCTATTAATCTAGAGCCTAGTGCCAATTTCTATTTTTCCTTGTTTTTGAGTTTCACATATAAGGAATATTGAACAAAGTCCAAATGGAATAAAACCTTCAGAATGATTTTGTCTAGAACAGAAGGAAGCTACGAGACTTGAGAACCAAGGCAGAGGAGCCTCCGTGGGGCGACAAGCCCTAGGGCCGCGGCCAGGGGGTGGCTACGTCTGGTAGGCTTGTGGGCCCACGGCTGCTCCCCTAACCCTAATATTTGGCTTATAAATTCCCAAATATTCCATCATTATCAAAACGAGCCATGAAAACACTTTTCTATTCCAAAGAGATCCAATCTTGGAGCCTTTTTCGGTAATCTCTAGGAGGGGGGTTTGAACACGGAGGGCATCTACATCAACTCCATTGCCCCTCCGATGATGCGTGAGTAGTTCACCATAGACCTACGGGTCCATAACAAGTAGCTAGATGGCTTCTACTCTCTCTTCGCTTCTCAATACCATGTTCTTCATGATCTTCATGGAGATCTATTCGATGTAGTACTCTCTTGCGGTGTGTTTGTCAGGATCCAATGAATCGTGGGTTTATGTTCAGATTATCCATGAATATTATTTGAGTCTTTCGTGAATTCTTATATGCATGATTTCTTTTCTTTGCAAGTCTCTTCGAGTTATTGGTTTGGTTTGGCCAACTAGATTGGTAATTCTTGCAATAGGAGAAGTGCTTAGTTTTGGGTTCAATCTTGCGGTGTCCTCACCCAGTGACAAAGTAGGGGTAGCGAGGCACGTATTTTATTGTTGCCATCGAGGGTAAAAAGATGGGGTTTTCATCATATTTCTTGAGTTTATCCCGCTACATCATGTCATCTTACCTAATGTGTTACTCTGTTCTTCATGAACTTAATACTCTAGATGCAGGCAGGAGTCGGTGGATGTGTGGAGTGATAGTAGTAGATGCAGAATCGTTTATGTCTACTTGTAACGGACGTGATGCCTATTTGCATAATCATTGCCTTGGATATCTTCATAATTATTTGCTTTTGTATCAATTGCTCTACAGTAATTTGTTCAGTCGCCGTAATACTTGTCATTATGAGAGAAGCCATCTAGTGAAACCTATGGCCCCCGGGTCTATTTTCCACATTATATTTTCAGATCTAATACCAAAAATACCAAAAATACTTGCTGCCATATTTTTAATTTACTTTCCGTTCAAGCATCCTATTATATCTATCTCTATTAGATCTCATCCTTGCAAGTAACCGTGAAGGTATTGACAACCCCTTTATAGCGTTGGGTGCAAGTGTTTGTTTCTTTGTGCAGGTACATCTATTGGTGGCTTGCTTGTATATCCTACTGGATTCATACCTTGGTTGTCAAAAATTGAGGTAAATACTTATGTACTTTGGTTTATCAAACCGTTCCTCTTCACGGGAAACCAATGCATGCTCGAGAAGTAGCAAGAAGTATTTCCTTGTATTTACATTGCCGGGGAGATACATAGCAAGTCAAGGATACCAAGTACTATCACAAAATCATCCCTTGTATTTACATTACTTGCCATTTTCCTCTCGTTTTCGTCTCCCCCACTTCTAAAATGATTTTCAGAAATTACCAGAAATAATTGCCTTTTTATTCGCCCTTCTTCGCTCGTCTTCTCGTTTGCTTTTTTGCTTGCTCATGGGCTTGATTGCTTGCTTTGTCACGATGACTCAAGAGAATACCACACTATGTAACTTTTCACTACCAATAATAATGATTTTATTAGTACTCCGATTGCTCCTGCCACTAGTGCAGAATCTTATGAAATTAATGCTGCTTTGCTCAATCTTGCTATGAAATAACAATTTTCTGGCCTTGCTAATGAAGATGCGGCATCCCATCTAAATACTTTTGTTGAGTTGTGTGACATGCAAAATACAAAGATGTGGATAATGATATTGTTAAATCGAAGCTATTTCCATTCTCACTACGAGATCGTGCTAAAACATGGTTTTCATCTTTGCCTAAAAATATAATGATTCATGGAATAAGTGAAACGATGCTCTTATTTCCAAGTAGATTTCGCCCGCTAAGATCATCTCCCTTAGGAACGATATACTGAATTTTAAGCAACTTGATCATGAACATGTTGTGCAATGTTCGGCAAGGATGAAATAGGATTAGGAATTGCCTGCGCATGGTTTGAGTTTATGGATGATTATAATTTTTTTATGATGGATTGAATTTTGCTTCTAGGAATCTCTTAGATTCCGCCGCGGGTGGCACTTTTATGGAAATCACATTAGGAGAAGCTACTAAACTCCTAGATAATATTATGGCAAATTACTCTCAGTGGCACACCGAAAGATCTCCTACTACTAAAAAGTGCATGCTATTGAAGAAATTAATACTTTGAGTGAAAAGATGGATGAATTGCTGAAATTGTTTGCTAGAAAGAGTGTTCCTATTGATCCTAATGATATGCCTTTGTCTTATTTGATTGGGAATAATATCAAATCTATGGATGTGAATTTTGTTGGTAGGAACAATTTTGGTAATAACGCTTATAGACGTTATTTCAATGCTAGGTCGTTTCCTAGTAATGCCTCTAATAATTATGGTAATTCCTACAGAAATTCTTATGGAAATTATAATAAAATACCCTCTTATTTTGACCATAATATTAAAGAATTCATTAGTACGCAAAAAGGTTTCAATGCTATGATTGAAGAAAAATAGCTCAAGATTGATGATTTGGCTAGGAACGTTGATAGAATTTCTCTTGAGATTGATTCTTTAAAAACTAGATCTATTCCACCCAGGCATGATATTAATGAGTCTTTAAAAGCTATGAGAATTTCTATTGATGAGTGTAAAGAAATAACCGCTAGATTTCGTGCTAACCATGAATGGCTTGAAGAAGTATGTTCTTGTGATAGTATTGTTGAAGATCTTAAGGTGTTTGATGTAAATCCCATTGAATATTTGTTTTCCAATATTAATCTTGATAAGTATGGGACTAGAGATGAGTCAACTTTATTCAAAAGCCGTCCCAATGATTTGATAAAAGTGGGACTAAAGAGGTCAAAACTTTAAATAGCAATGAACCCACTCTTTTGGATTTCAAAGACTTTAATCACGGTAGATGCTCTTTGATTGATTGTATTTCCTTGTTGCAATCCATGTTGAACTCTCCTCATCCTTATAATCAAAATAAGGCTTTTACTAAACATATTGTTGATGCTATGATGAAGGCTTTTGAAGAAAAACTTGAGTTGGAAGTTTCTATACCAAGAAAGATATATGATGAGTGGCAACCTACTATTAAGATTAAGATTAAAGATTATTAGTGCCATGGTTTGTGTTATTTGGGTGCTAGCATTTCCACAATTCCAAATACTTTATGTGATGTGTTAGGTTTCCGTGAATTTGATGATTGTTCCTTAAATTTGCATCTTGCGGATTCCAGTATAAATAAACCTATGGGAAGAATTAATGATGTTATTATTTTTGCAGATAGGAATTATGTGTAGATTTCATTGTTCTTGACATAGATTGCAATCCTACATGTCCTATTATTCTTGGTAGACCTTTCCTTAGAATGATTGGTGCAATTATTGATATGAAGGAAGGGAATATTAGATTCCAATTTCCATTAAGGAAAGGCATGTAACACTTTGCTAGGAAGACAATAAATTTACCTTATGAATCTATCATGAGAGCTACTTATGGATTACATACAAAAGATGACAATACCTAGATCTATTGCGTTTTGCCTAGCTAGGGGCGTTACACAATAGCGCTTGTTGGGAGGCGACCCAAATTTATTTTGCTTTCTGCTTTTTGCTTATGTTTGGTGTGTTTGGCACACTATTACATCTTTATGAATTTCGTTTTTGTGTTTAAATTAGTGTTTTATCCAAGTAAAACCATTGGGGTCATCTATGGTACTTGTTGATTTGATCTTACTAGAAAACAGAAACTTTTGCGCTCAGTCCAGGAATTTTCTGAATTTTGCAAAGTGTCAAATTGATCTAAAACTTTTAAAAAAGGATTGATATACAAATTTCCCTGTTTTCCTAATTTGTAAGAATTTTTAGAGTTCCAGAAGTATTCGAAGTTTATAGATTGCTACAGACTGTTATGTTTTTGACAGATTCTGTTTTCTTTGTGTTGTTTGCTTATTTTGATGTATCTATGGGTCGTATCGGGGGGTATGAGTCATGGAAAAGTTGGAATACAGTAGGTATTACACAAATATAAATAAAGAATTAGTTCACAATAGTACCTAAAGTGGAGATTTATTTTTCTTATACTAACGGATCTCATTAGTTTTCTGTTGAGTTTTGTGTTGTGAAGTTTTCATGTTTTGGGTGAAGATTTGATGGACTATTGTCATGCCCAAGATGCGCGCCTATCCATTTTAAGGCATGAGGGCCTCGCAAGGGATAGATGCGCATCTTGCCATTAGCAAGAATAGTATCATCACAACATACAATACTGAAAGAGACGAGTATACAAGATTGGCTTACACTCGCCACATGCTAACCTACAATGTCACTCAAATTCACATCATGAAGTTGAACACAGGGTCCGACTACGGACGAAATTAAACGATAAAATAGTTGCAAATGATACTATCAAGCTATCCCAAAGATCACGACCAGGTCCTCTACTCATCCGGATACGTCACGTACATCCTGCCTCTTTCCTCATCATATTCCCACTAGAGCTGGGTAAGATCATCCTGCACGAACTCATCTGAACCTGTACCTGGAGGGTTGTAGTAACTGTGAGCCACAGAGGACTCAGCTATCATACGCCAGGGTACCGAGACTATTCATGCTTCAAGGTTGGGATGTGTTAAGTGTTTAGTTAGCAGTAGCACTAAGCATTTATGGTGGCTAACTTATGCAATATTAAAATAAATATGAGTGGCCTACGATGAACGATCGAATCAAGTATGATCTCTATGAGATCCTGAACACTTACTTACGTCAATCATAACCTCACCGTGTTCTCTCTCGGATCATGTTCACGAGCAGAGACGATCACGGTTACTCATACAGTTGGTGCATTTTAATTAGAGTTTACTTCAAGTTTACTATAACCATGTGTTTAACAAATATCCAACTTGCCACATAACCATGGGCATGGCTTTCCGAAAGATTTAACCCTGCAGGGGTGCTCCAACTAATCCATCACAAAATTAACCACACTCCACGGGAATAGCATCGACCATGGATCTCGCGGTCATCATAGGTAATTCCAAAGGAATTCCATCACCTCAAGAAAACCCAAAGAAAGTCAGACTCCACATGCAAGACATTCGATAAAGGTAAAGCAAATCCAGCAAGACCACCCGATGTGTCGACGAACCCGATAAGAGTCGCGTATCTCGTTATCGGGACACGACAGATACGCTATGCGTACGGAGGCCTGATAGAAATCTCCCAAGTTGGCCTGGGTTGGCCCCGCACGGTGCTATAGTTTGGACCAACACTCATGAGGAGCACTGGCCTGGGGGTTGACTAAATTATCCACCGGGTTGCAAGGCCCTATGCAAGTTTTATTAAGTTACTAGCAAATGTAATACCAAAGTTGGTTCTTGCCAGAAAAGTTTTAATCTCAACTGAATAAACAAGGGGGTTCCCATAACAACCCCGAGCATGTTAGGAGCGCAAAATATGGAAAACATAACACCGGTAACAAGGAACTAATGGCGGTAGTAGCGGAACAAATCACTTAGCAAAAGGTCAAGCCTTCCACCAATACCAAGATATATATGTGCATTAAATTAAATAACAGAATATATTGTGATATCCAAATCCATGTTATCACATGGAACAACCTGCACCTGCAACTAAAATGCTATAAGAGGGGCTGAGCAGCGGTATCTTAGCCAATCAAAGGTTTGCTAGGATGTGGAGGTTAGAGGCTGTCATGGCAACATGGTGGATGATATTAAGTGGTAGGTAGCACAATTGTAACGATAAGAGCGAGAAACTAGCAAGAAAAAATAGTATCGAGATCTGGGTACGATCATCTTGCCTGTTGGTTCTTCAGCGGAACAAGTAGCGGGATCATCGTAGTTGTACTCTCCTGGGTCCTCGTACTCAGTATCAACACTCGCGTCTACCCAAGAGAAACAGCAACAATAAACATCCAACCAAGGTGCAATGCACAACCAAGATGATGCATGATTCATTTATGAGGAATTAAACAAGGCAATCCAAAACTAGTCATGTTTCACATGCAAAGTGTGTTTATTAATGAATCTGGAAAGAACCTCATGTTACGTTATTTAAACATGCATGAACATGGAAAATATGGATGCATCATGCAAAATCGATAGAAATTCATATAAAGAACGCAAGAAACAGAGTTACGGTTCTCACGATACGCTCACGACAAGGTACGAAGGCAAAATCACAAGACCACCAAGCCATGGGCTAATTCTTCGCATTCCAAGGTATCCACTAGATATGTGACGAACAACCAATCACAATAGCCTCAATAATCATTCAATTCCATGGAGCATAGATCCCACAAGTCACAAAACAATAAAACCCACAATCTGCCCCAAAACAGCAACATAGCAACTTCTACAGCTCACCGCTTGAGCTACACGAACCCTACAGCCACAAGCAAGATATGTACAGAATCTACTCAACGCACACATCAACTTATCCAACTACACAATCAGAAAAGTAGGCTCGCATCAATAAGAATGAAGCAATAAAGTTGACATGATGAAACAGTTTTCTAGGACAGTGAAAAATCCAGTTTTCTGGAATCTGAGATTATAAAGTAGCAAGTTGACAGCAGTAGTTAAATATGATAGAGAGCTCCTATTGGCATGAAAATTAACAGGATGGTAGTAGACAACATCTACTTCAAATAACTAACACTGAGCATGAGCAAATTCCCAACAAATTACTAGATGACACCCACTCTTCATGGTATAAAAAATAACAGCAGATTCTCAGACTTGGTAGTTTTTAAGCTTGCTGAAACAGAAACATCAAGTAGGTAACTTAACAAATTGTTTCACACTTATATGTTTGATTCGCATGTTAAACAAAATACCATGGCATAATATATATAAAACACTAGCACTTCCATGTTGGCACATATCCCAAAGCAAGCATGGATTAAATCATGCAAAAATGACAAAATGACATCGCAGCTAAAATGACAGATTCATGAACTTGCTCAAAAGTGAAATCTGAGAGTCCCAATGAGTTCAGTGGATCTTCCTACCCCAAAACCATGGGTCATACTCATGTGATCATGTGAAACACAAGGCACCAACAAGATGTATACAACAAAGGGTATAACAAGTGGGGAAACCCACTAGTCCCCACACACACACACTAGTGCACAAGGCACTTCACTCAAACACATACACTAGCTCATGTGTGTGGGTGGTCATCCACACACATATGCATACATCTATGCACTATGCATATATGTATATGTATATGTGTATGGTAGCATACACACACACACTCTCTCACAACCAAGCATGCATATAAACTCACACCACACAAGGACATGCATGGGTGCACCTCACATGCACCTACACATACACTCTCATGCATATGCACCTATGTGCATACACATATGCTCATGCACACACTCCAAACACACATACACACGCACTTGCATATATGCCTTAGGCATATACACATACACACAACATCTACACACACAACCACTAATGCACCACCACACACGCACAAGTGTATGTATTCATAAGCACACACACACATCCACCTCTCATGTACTTACATACACACACACTACACCATGTAGGCACACAAACACTACCACAACATATGCATATATACTTGTATGTATATACACATACACACTCTAGCATACCACACATATGTGCATGAGCACACACACATCTATACTCACAACCTACACATGCACATGTGCCCTCATGCATACATACATACAAGTGCACCACACACCCACATATATGTATGCCCACATGCACATACATACACACACCATGTCATACATACACACATGGCAGGGAGAAAAAAATAAAAGGAACACATCCTGGAATTTATCTACACACACATACATATGTTGCAAGTAATAAAACAACAAGAAAACAAAGGGAAAAAATCAAACAACAAAAAGGGGGGAGCTTGGGCTCAAACCCACGACCACTGGGTCGTTTCCCCCCGGCGCTACCATTCTGCTACGACTCGGCTTGTTAACAGGGTAGGGGAGGCACTGCTCTAATACACACACAAACAACATGTTACTGACGAAACTGAAGATTATACAACCCCGGCATCAGACAACGGTGGCAGCGGACTCCGGTGACTACACGCGGCCACAGGCTACTACATGAGTGGGGAATGGTGCAGGAGGCCAACTACACCTGCAGGGGATCCATTCCTGCCCCTCGACAGGATTGGCAAGGGAAGTGGAGGCTCAAGCTCCAAGCTTCCCGGCCATGGCGACAACGCGGGCATAGCAACGGGAAGGCGGCGACCTCGAGCACGACGCATCTACGTGAGGCAGGGAAGGAAGAGGGGATGCAGATGCTCACAGAGGGGCGGCGATGTGCGCTCGAAGCAGGGAAGAAGAGGCACGACGCAGCGGCGAAGGGGAAGAATATCGGCGATGATCCGGCAGCGAGGAGGAAGAGGGTGGCCTCCTGGATCCTCCTAACACCGGGAATGGATCGTGGGTGCTGGCGGCTTGCTCCACACCATCTCCGCCGATAACGAGGCCCGCTGGAGGCGTGAAGACGACGGCGACCTCTCGCTCTTTGAAATTCCCTACTTACTAAACCTTACCGGAAGGGGAAAGAAGAGCGGAGGAGGAGGAAGAAGAAGGAGGGGAGAAGGGGAGCGGCAGCGGCAAGAAGGAGGAGGAACCCTAGGGCTATGCGCTCTTAAAAAGGGGAGGCCGGCCTCGATGTCCATGAGCACCTAACGGTGATGGCGTCCGCACTCTCTCTCACTCTGCACTCTGCTCTCTCTCACAGCGTACTGACGGAGGAGGACGGGAGAAGGTAGCCGTCAGCTACCTGGTGGGCTAAGCGAGGAGGCTTGCCTGGGCCGAGGAAGGCCTAGTGCCCACACAACTCTCTCTCACACACACAAACAAAACAGAAAAAAAGGTTTTTGTAATTAAAAAATCACAGCCACACAAAAATAAATCCCCAGGGTAAAAGAAAAGGTTTTTGTAGCAAAACAAAATATTCTTGTGGAGGAAATAATATGCACTATTTGATAAAATTATCAAGTTGAATTATAGATCAAGTTATTTTAATATTCTAATAAAAGGGCAGCTCCTATTATTTAAAACACAAAGCAAACAAACTACAAAGATCAAAACTATCATACTCACAATTCATAAAACATATGAGGCCACCTCTTGAATATTTTAAAACATTTTAATAAGGCAATTAATTCTGTTGTGAAATAATATGGGAAGAAAGGCATTATGGTGAGATTAATTGATGAAAAGAAAGGAGGGGGAAGAAGAAGGAGTTGGCTCACTTGCTCTCCACCACAAACAACCCACACTCAACACACAACACACATCACAACCCATGGCACATGAACACAAGCAGAGCATGATGAATGCTATGATGATGCATGATTAAATGATGCATGAATGCACAACCACACATGAATGACAAGTTGCAAAACATTTCATAAGCTCATGACACAAGGTTCATACATGGGGTTACATGCCACAAAAGGAAGGGACTGTACTTGGATTGTCACAACTATGGAATAAAGAGTGGCAAGAGCCTAAGCTTGGGGATGCCCATGGCACCCCAAGTCATATTCAGGGATACCAAAAAGCCTAAGCTTGGGGATGCCCCACAAGGCATCCCCTCTTTCGTCTTCAATCCATCGATAAATTTACTTGAGTCTATATTTTTATTCACCACATGATATGTGTTTTGCTTGGAGCATCTTGTATGATATGAGTCTTTCCTTGTTAGTTTGACACAATCATCCTTGCTGCACACATCTTTAGAGAGAGACATGCTGAATCGTGAATTTTTTAGAATACTCTATGTGCTTCACTTATATCTTTTGAGCTAGGCAATGTTGCTTTAGTACTTCACTTATATCTTTATAGAGCATGGTGGTTTTATATTTTATAGAAATTATTGAACTCCGGTTCCTCACTTATATTATTTTGAGAGTTTCTAAAAACAGCATGGTAATTTGTTTAGGTTATGAATTTAGTCCTAATATAATGGCATTCAAGAGGGATATAATAAAAACTTTCATATTAAGTGCATTAACAACCATGAGAAGTTGGATTCCTTGCATATAGTTTTGAGATAATAGGGATGGTAATATCAGGGTCATGCTAGTGAGTAGTTGTGAATTGAAGAGATACGTGTGTTAAAGCATGTGATTCCCGTAGCATGCACGTATGGTGAACCATTATGTAACGAAGTCGGAGCATGATTTGTTTAATGATTGTCAACCTTTGTGTGAGGGTCAGGAGCGCGCGATGGTTAACTCCTACCAACCTCTCCCCTAGGAGCATGCGTCTAATTCTTTGTTTGATAACTAATAGACTTTTGCAATAAGTATGTGAGTTCTTTATGACTAATGTGAGTCCATGGATTATACGCACTCTCACCTTCCATCTTTGCTAGCCTCTCTAGTACCGCACAACTTTCGCTGGTACATCAAACCCTCCTTCCTCAAGACAGCCACCATATAGTCCTCAAAACAGCCACCATACCTACCTATTATGGCATTTCCATAGCCATTCTGAGATATATAGCCGTGCAACTTCCACCATGTAGTTTTTCTATGACTTGCATCATCACTTCATATTGCATATAGAGTTATATCTTGTCATAGGAATAGAGTTGTAATTTATTTTTCTTTGAGTTATAAGTAAATAAAAGTGTGATGATTTTTCTTTAATAGAGCATTGTACCATGAGATAAAAGGATGATGGAGGCTATGACTCCCTCACAAGTTGGGACGAGTACACAGACTTTACAAAAAATAAAAGAGGCCAGCGAAGCCCAAACAAAAAAAAGAGAGGCCAAAGAAGCCCACCAAAACAAAAAATGAGATAAAGAGAGAAGGGACAATTGCTACTATCTTTTTCCACACTTGTGCTTCAAAGTAGCACCATGATCTTCATGATAGAGTCTCGTATTTTGTCACTTTCATATAACTAGTGGATATTCATTTTCCACGACCACTTAGTTTTCTTTTTGAGCTTTCATACACTTATAGCTCTAAGTGCATTTCTTGCATGGCAATCCCTACTCACCCATATTGATATCTATTGACAGACATTTCCATAACCCGTTGATAGGCCTGGTTGATGTGAGACTATCGTCTCCTTTTTTTCCCTTGCACCTCTCCATATTCTATTCCACCTATAATGCTATATCCATGGCTCACGCTCATGTATTGCGTGAGAGTTGAAAAGGTTTGAGAACACCAAAAGTGTGAAACAATTGCTTGACTTGTTCATCGGGGTTGTGCATGATTTAGATACTTTGTGTGGGAAGATGGAGCATAGCCATACCATATGATTTTGCAGGGATGACTTTCTAAGGCCATGTTATTTCGAAAGGACACGACTACCTTGTTGGTGTGCTCGAAGTATTACTATTTTTATGTCAATATTAGACTATTGTTTTGAATCTTACGGATCTGAATATTCATGACAAAATAAAGAATATTACCTGGATAAATATGTTGGGTAGCATTCCACATCAAAAATTCTGTTTTTATCATTTACCTACTCGAGGACGAGCAGGAATTAAGCTTGTGGATGTTGATACGTCTCCAACGTATCCGTAATTTTTGATTGTTCCATGCTATTATATTATCGGTTTTTGATTGTTTTATATGCAATAATATGCTAATTTATATTATTTTGGGGACTAACCGATTAATCTACAGCCTAGTGCCAGTTTCTGTTTTTTCCTTGTTTTTGAGTTTCGCAGATAAGGAATATTAAATGGAGTCCAAACAGAATAGAACTTCCGGAATGATTTTTTCTAGAATAAAAGGAAGCCACGAGACATGAGAACCAACACAGAGGAGCTGCCATGGGGCCGCAAGCCCCCTAGCCGCAGCCACGAGGGTACCTCACACCGGGTAGGCTTGTGGGCCCGTGGCAACTCCGCTAACCCTAATATTTGGACTAATAAATTCCCAAATATTCCATAATTATTAGAACGAGCCACGAAAACACTTTTCCCGCCATTAGAAGCCTCTTTTCCCGACAGATCCAATCTTGGAGCCTTTTCCGGTAATCTGCCGGAGGGGGATTTGATCACGGACGGCATCTACATCAACTCCATTGCCCCTCCGATGATGAGTGAGTAGTTCATCACAGACCTACGGGTCCATAGCTAGTATCTAGATGGCTTCTTATCTCTCTTTTCTTTTCGATACCATGTTCTTCATGATCTTCATGGAGATCTATTCGATGTAATACTCTTTTGCGGTGTGTTTGTCGAGATCCAATAAATTGTATGTTTATGTTCAGATTATCCATGAATATTATTTGAGTCTTTCACGAATTCTTATATGCATGATTTCATATTTTTGCTAGTCTCTTCGAGTTATTGGTTTGGTTTGGCCAACTAGATTGGTAATTCTTGCAATAGGAGAAGTGCTTAGTTTTGGGTTCAATCTTGCGGTGTCCTCACCCAGTGACAAACCAGGGGTAGCGAGGCACGCATTGTATTGTTGCCATTGAGGGTAAAAAGATGGGGTTTTCATCATATTGCTTGATTTTATCCCTATACATCATGTCATCTTACCTAATACGTTACTCTGTTCTTCATGAACTTAATACTCTAGATGCAGGCAGGAGTCGGTCGATGTGTGGAGTAATAGTAGTAGATGCAGAATTATTTCGGTCTACTTGTCATGGACGTGATGCCTATATGCATAATCATTGCCTTGGATATCTTCATAATTATTCGCTTTTCTATCAGTTGCTCTACAGTAAATTTTTTAGCCAGCGTAATACTTGCCATTATGAGAGAAGCCATCTAGTGAAACCTATGGCCCCTGGGTCTATTTTCCATATTATACTTTTAGATCTAAAACCAAAAATACCAAAAATACTTGCTGCCATATTTTTACTTTACTTTTCGTTCAACCATCCTATTACATCTATCTCTATTAGATCTCATCATTGCATGTAACCGTGAAGGGATTGACAACCCCTTTATAGCGTTGGGTGCAAGAGTTTGGTTCTTTGTGCAGGTACATCTATTGGTGGCTCTCTTGTATCTCCTACTGAATTGATACCTTGGTTCTCAAAAACTGAGGGAAATACTTATCTAGTTTGCTACATCAAAGCGTTCCTCTTCACGGGAAACCAATGCGTGCTAGAGTAGTAGCGTGGGCCCACGGCTGCTCCCCTAACCCTAATATTTGGCCTATAAATTCCCAAATATACCATCATTATAAAAATGATCCACAAAAACACTTTTCTGCCGACTGAAGCCTCTGTCCCTGAGAGATCCAATCTTGGAGCATTTTCCGATAATCTGCCGGAGGGGGATTCAATCACGGAGGGCATGTACATCAAATCCATTGCCCCTCCGATGATGCATGAGTAGTTCACCAAAGACCTACGGGTCCATAGCTAGTATCTAGATGCCTTCTTCTCTCTATTTGCTTCTCAATACCATGTTCTTCATGATCTTCATGGAGATCTATCCGATGTAATACTCTTTTGCGGTGTGTTTGTCGAGATCCAATGAATTGTGGGTTTATGTTCAGATTTTCCATGAATATTATTTGAGTCTTTCTTGAATTCTTATATGCATGATTTCATATCTTTGCATGTCTCTTTGAGTTATTGGTTTGGTTTGTCCAACTAGATTGGTAATTCTTGCAATAGGAGAAGTGCTTAGTTTTGGGTTCAATCTTGCGGTATCCTCACCAGTGACAAAGTAGGGGTAGCGAGACACATATTGTATTGTTGACATCAAGGGTAAAATATGGGGTTTTCATCATATTTCTTGAGTTTATCCCTCTACATCATGTCATCTTACTCAATGCATTACTCTGTTCTTCGTGAACTTACTCTAAATGTAGGCAGGAGTCGGTCGATGTGTGGAGTAATAGTAGTAGATGCAGAATCGTTTCGGTCTACTTGTCCCGGACGTGATGCCTATATCCATAATCATTGCCTTGGATATCTTCATAAATATTTGCTTTTCTATCAATTGCTCGAAAGTAATTTGTTCACCCACCATAATACTTGCCATCATGAGAGAAGACATCTAGTGAAATCTGTGGCCCTCGGGTCTATTTTCCATATAATACTTTCAGATCTAAAACCAAAAATACTTGCTGACATATTTTTACTTAGTTTTACTTTCCGTTAAAGCATCCTATTATATTTAGCTCTATTCGATCTCATCCTTGCAAGTCACCGTGAAGGGATTGACAATCCCTTTATAGCGTTGGGTGCAAGAGTTTGATTCTTTGTGCAGGTACATCTATTGGTGATTCGCTTGTATCTCCTACTGGATTGATTCCTTGGTTCGCAAAAACTGAGGGAAATACTTATCTACTTTGCTGCATCAAACCGGTCCTCTTCACAGGAAACAAACGCATGCTCGAGAAGTAGTAGACACCCCTTGTCCCCTCGGCATCCCGAGGCACCACGGGACCTCACTCATGGCCAAGCTCCTCTCACTCTCTCATCCTCACCTATTCTCTCATACTCACACGCGTGAGGCCAAGGAAAGGAGAAACCATCTCCCTCTTCCTCCTCAGACACAGCTCCAGGAGCAACCCTGTACTACATATACACTTCATATATAGACATGCAGGAGTAGGGGTATTATCTCTCCGGAGAGCCCCGAACATGGGGTAAACCACCGCGTGCTACTACCCTATCACATCCCGGACCTTCCACGGCAGCCTTGCTCTCACCTCGATTAGCCACCCCCTATAATCTGTTGTGAGAAAACGACGACAGATGGCGCCCACCATGGGGCTAGCTGCTGCTAAACCGCGGTCCGGGTGGGACTTTCTTCGTCATCATAACCGCGATGTTGCCGTCATCTCTCCGGCGGCGCTCAGGGGTCCGACATCAACACACACTCGGATGCTCGGGTTGGCGCCGGCCGCGTCCTTAGGGTCCCACATCAACATGCCCGCCCGAGCTCATCCGTGGCTGCACTTCCATGCACGACTATTCATTTTTAAACCATGGACCAAACCACCTGGAGGCTATACGTACGTATGGGCAACTACCAACCAAGCAGACAAGCTGCTGGATGGTTAGCAATACACGCGTGTACCTTCTCCTGGTAGCTGGCTAGCTTGAGTAGATTGATTTGCTTCGGCACCGTTGGCGGAACATTTCTTTGGCAAACATAGACGGAAAAGCTGATCGGGAGATTTTGTAATAGATACAGGGGCATGTCGCTCCTGGACTTGTATTGCTTTTCTGGTGTATTACAAGGTTGGGGCTACATGCATATATATATGCTAAATCATGCCTAGCATATGTCTAACCGGTTTGATGTAGTATTCCTAATCCTACTTGATGTAGAATACTAATCATACTAGTACGACTCATACTAGGACTCATGCATGTGTCATGTATGCTAGATCGTGCTTAATTCTAACATTCACCCCCTTAATCACGACATCCTCATTACGACCTGGATCCCAAACACGATTGTTCGTAGTATTTATCCTTGGCATTGTCGTCATTCATCGTAGCAGTCCAGGGACTAACTTTACTTTCGATGGCTCGTTCATAGCTTGACGCCAACTCTCCTCGTTCGTCGTGTCTTCAATCTTCACCCGTTCTTCGGTGCTTGGTAGACTATTTTTCAGATCCTAGAGGGAACATCTCTAGAACCCGAGAGACACCAAACTTCGGTATAACTTTAAGTTTCAAGCTCTTGGTGCTTGTTTCAACCCGTAAAGTGCCTTCTTGAGCTTGTAAACTTTCTATTCTTCATCTCTCTTCTCGTAGCCAAGGGATTGTTCCATGTACACTTTTTCTATGAGATCACTATTGAGGAAAGCAGATTGAACATCCATATGATGGACCTTCCAATCCTCTTGTGCTGCAAAAGCTAGGAGAACCCTCATAGTCTAGAGTCGAGCAACCAGTGCAAACACCTCATCATAGTCAACTCCTTGACGTTGTACGTAGCCCTTTCTGACGAGTCTTGCCTTGTACTTCACAATAGCACCCTGTGTGTCCTTCTTTAACTTGTAAACCCACTTCAAACCGATGGACTTTTGGTTTGGAGGTCGGGTTACCAAAGTCCACGTGCCATTGCTCTCAATCGCCTTCATCTCCTAATAAATGGCGTGTGTCCGGCTAGGACTTTTGCTCGCCTCTACAAAGTTCATTGGCTCCTCAACTCTGAGTAGACATAGTCTGGAGTACTCGAGCGTAACTGGCTTTGTGTACTTGTGTAGACTTTCTTGAGGGTCATGTAGCGAAGAGGCCCGGAGGTGTCCGTTGTGGCTTCCAAAGGAGGCGACACAATTGTCTCGGCGTTGATGCACTTGAGGAAGACAGTTGAGTCGAGGGTGTTTTCTCGACATCTGTGTCATCGGCGTAGTAGTTGTGACTGCGCATCATCTTGATTGTCATCATCACTATGCGCCTCGGTGTCGATGTCGTTGTAGAGATCTCTGCCCTTGTCATGCGAGTCATTGTCACTATCACCTTGTGACCCTTGCGTGTCGTCGTCGGTGTCGGCACCATGATGATCACTACCATTGTGGTCACCTTGGTTGGGCGTCTTGCCAACCACCTGGACGTCTTCCCCTGCATCATCATCGGGGAACTCAACTTTGAATATGTTACCGTTTGGAGCATTGTTGGCTAATGTGCTCCAATTCCACACTTTGTTTTCTTCAAACACAACGTCGCGTGAAATCCGTAGACGCTTGGTTTGTGGATCATAGAAGCGGTATGCCTTGGTGCCTGAACTCCTCTCGTATCCGATGAACACCATCTTGGTGCTATGATCGGCAAGCTTTAAGGGAAGCGACTCTGCCATCTTCACATGTGCCATGCACCCGAACGTCCGTAGATGAGACACATTTGGCTTACGCCCGTAAATAGCTTCATACAGAGTCCTGCCAATCACCGCCTTTGTTGGAGTATGGTTGAGAAGATAGACCGTCGTCGAGACAGCTTCTCCCCAAAAAGTCCCCAACAGGTTCTTGCTCTTGAGTAAACTCCTTGCCATGTCAACAACGGTTCGATTGCGCCTTTCAACAACCTCGTTCTGTCGCGGTGTATAAGGTGCCGTGAGGAACCTTTTTATGCCAATCTTCTCGCAGTAGTCGTTAAACTCGTTTGACGTAAACTCTCCGCCACGATCTATCCGTAGAGCGCGAACCTTCAACTTGTGTTCCATCTGTGTTGCAGCCTTTAGCTTCTTGAACGAACCACATATATATTGAGTATTCATCTACCACAAGGAAGAAGTAATTCTTTCCACCGTGAGTTGTCGGGGTGATAGGGCCACATAGATCACCATGGAGCAGCTCGAGTGCATCACTTGCACAATAGGTAGACTGAATAGGGAACGGCCTGCGGTGCTATTTTCCAACCAACCACCCATCACATACTCGATCAACATGGTTGAGAAATGGCATCCCGGATACCATCAATCTCTTTGATATCTTCTTCAAGGCATAAAAGTTAACATGTCCAAATCTAGCATGCCATAACCACGAATCATCATCACTCTTGGCGAGCCAACACTCCGGTTGAGATTGATCAATGTTGAGGATATAGAGCCTATTTTGTGTGCAATTAACACGGGCTAGCACATTTTGGAGGTTGTCGAAGATCGTCATCACTCTATTCTCGATATCGACCTTGCATCCATTCTGATCAAGCTTCCCGATAGAGATGATGTTGTTGCGAAGCCGTTGGATGTAGTACACTCCCATGAATATGCGATGTTCGCCTGTGAGACCCTCGAAGAGGACGGATCCTAGCCCGCAAATCACCACAGCTGAACCATCACCGAACTTGACTGAGCCTTCAACATCGTATTCCAGCTCGAGGAATTTCTCCTTGCACCCCGTCATGTGGTTACTGGCACCCGTGTGGATATACCACGACACGTTCTGATCCCCGGGTAGGTTCGGAGTCACTTTATTGTCATGAAGTAGAACTTTCCGGCTTGATTTCACAACCACCGTTTCAGCTAGATCACAAACTTCACCCATCAGAAGACCTGGACCTTTGCCTTCTTGCTTCGCTAAATTTGCCCCTATCTCTCACTTGTTAGGCTTCGGACAACCCTTTGCAAAGTGACCCATCTCTTTGCAGTTATAGCACTTGACCCCAGACATATCCAAGTTGCGTTGCTTCCGCCCTTTAGATCGGTCTGCATTACCACGATCTTGTGGCTTGCTTTTTCCTTTGATTTCTTTGGTTGTCCGCCGCACGTTGTGTTGCCTGAACCTTCGTTGCCATGGTGTCTTCTTATGCTACTTGGGGACTCCCAATCTGCGCGCGAGTACATGATTTGGTCACTACCTCCTTCGTTTCCTTTTCGATAGCCATGAGCATTCTCTTCCCACGTCCGTAGGCATCCGATCGCCTCCGTTATGCTCATGTCGTTGATGTCGTAAAGCTTCTCGAGTGTGCTGATTATGTATGTGAATTTGTCAGTTACCAAACTGAAAATTTTCTCCACAATCTCAGTCTCATCGAGCTTTGCACCAAGCGCGCAGATCTCTCCCACCAATGTAGTAAGACGCATGGCATAGTCGTTCACCGATTTAGTTTCCTCCATCTGCAACTTGTGAAATTGGCGCTTCAGCACCTGTGCCCGAGCCTTGGTGACACAATCTTAACCTATCCTCATCTCCTTGAGTGCGTTCCATGCCTCTCTTGCCGTCTCGAACTCCGCCAATGTCATCAGCACGGAATCTGGCACGGACTAGGCTATGGCGGCCATGGCACCTTCGTCGCACTCTTGTCGACATCGTCGTCCGTGATTGCCTGCCACACTCGGAGGGTTCGGAGAATAATCTTCATATTCACCGCCCACATGCCATAGTTGCCATCGGTGAGCATCGGGTACTGGATTGGAATGTTGTGGTGCGCCTGCACGTTGGTGCCACCCATTCCTCCACCACTGGTCGCTAAGTTGCCGCCCTTCTTCACCTTTTCTCCATTCATGTTTACCTTGGAACCGACATTGCCAGACTTGATCGAGTCAGCGTCGCTGTCCATCATCGTAGACCGTAGATCGTCGAGGCTCTAGATACCAATTGTTGGTTTTTAAACCGTAGATCAAACCACCCTTAGGCTATACGTACGTGCTAACAAGCAACCAAGCAGGCAAGTTGCTAGATGGTTCGCAGCACACGCGCGTACCTACACCTAGTAGCTGGCTAGCTTGAGTAGATCGATTCGCTTTGGCTCCGTCAACGAAACATTTCTTTAGCAAACATAGATGGAAAAACAGATCGCGAGATTTTAAAATAGCTACAGGAACGTTTCCACTCAACGTGATTCTCGGGTTGATGTTCTTCGCAATCTCTTCAACTGCTTCAAAAGACTCGACAATGAGAATGTTCAGCAAACTTTCGATCGTCTCGCTCATATCTCCAACGAGTTTGAAGCACTGGGTGCCACTGACATCACCGACCATGAAGTGGTGAAGAAACTACTAAGATCTCTTGATTCCTCGTTCGATACTCTGGCCTTGATGATTCAAGAAAGTAGAGACAACAAGTCACTTGATCCTGCCGATATTCTTGAGAGACTCAATACTCATGAATTCCAACAAGCTAAGAAGAGAGATCTCGTGCTCCGAAGGAAAAAGCAATTTCCTCATCCGAATATGAAGATTCTGATAGTAGCCTTGCTGATCCTGAAGAACTTAGTCATGAGCAGGCAATGCTCGTGAGCAACTTTCAGAAGTTGAGAGGTGGATTTGGAAAGTCATCAAAAAGTGGATTGAGGAAATCAAATTCCCGCAAACGACTAAAAGAAGAGAACTTGTCAGAAATGCAAGAAATCTGGTCACTTTATATCTGATTGTCCTCTCTGGGAAAAAGAATCAAGGAAGAAGAAGTACGAGGAGGATAGTTCTGATGACTCAAAGAAAAAGAAGAAATCTTAAAAATCCTCATCTGTAAAGTCCTCATCTTCAAAGTCCTCAATGAATAAGAAGAATGGTTCCAGAAAGGCTCGGGCTTTCATTGGCAAGGAAATGACTCAGAAGAAGAATCTGAAGAATATGAAGAAGAGGAAGAATCTGAGGTGGAGTCTGAATTTGGTGTTGCTAGCCTTGCTCTCGCTACTGCTTTCGTCACCAAGTCCATCTTCAACGATGAAGAAAATGACTACTCCAACGACTCTGACGTCGGCAATGATGATTATGCTCCCACCTATTGCTTCATGGCTAAAGGTTCTAAGGTACATAAACATCACTCCTCTTCTGAATCAAGTGATGGTGAATCTAATGAATATTTGAAACCTAGTGTTGCATGTCAAGCATGCATTGGTTTCCCATGAAGAGGAACAGTTTGATGCAAAAAAGTAGATAAGTATTTCCCTTAGTTTTTGAGAACCAAGGTATCAATCCAGTAGGAGATACAAGCGATCCACCATTAGATGTACCTGCACAAAGAATGAAACTCTTGCACCCAACTATATAAAGGGGTTGTCAATCCCTTCACGGTTACTTCCAAGGATGAGATCTAATAGAGACAGATATAATAGGATGCTTGCACGGAAAGTAAAGTAAAAAATATGGAAGCAAGTATTTTTAGTATTTTTGGTTTTAGATCTGAAAGTATAATATGGAATATAGACCTACGGGCCATAGCTTTCACTAGATGGCTTCTCTCACGATGGCAAGTATTACGGTGGGTGAACAAATTACTGTCGAGCAATTGATAGAAATGCGAATAATTATGAAGATATCCAAGGAAATGATTATGAATATAGGAATCACGTCCGTGACAACTAGACTGAAATGATTCTTCATCTACTACTATTACTCCACACATCGACCGACTCCTGCCTGCATCTAGAGTATTAAGTTCATGAAGAACAGATGTAGAGGGATAAAGCCAAGCAATATGATGAAAACCCCATATTTTTACGCTTGATGGTAACGATACAATATGACCCTCGCTACCCCTACTTTGTCACTAGGTGAGGACACCGCAAGATTGAACCCAAAACTAAGCACTTCTCCTATTGCAAGAATTACCAATCTAGTTGGCCAAACCAAACCAATAACTCGAAGAGACTTGCAAACATATGAAATCATGCATATAAGAATTCAAGAAAGACTCAAATAATATTCATGGATAATCTGAACATAAACCCACAATTCATCGAATCTCGACAAACACACCGCAAAAGATTATTACATCGAATAGATCTCCATGAAGATCATGAAAAACATGGTATTGAGAAGCAAAGAGAGAGAAGAAGTCATCTAGATACTAGATATGGGCCCATAGGTCTGTGGTGAACTACTCACGCATCATCGAATGGGCAATGGAGTTGATGTGGATGCCCTACATAATCGAATCCCCCTCCGGCAGATTACCGGAAAAGGCCTCAAGATTGGATCTCTCGGGAACAGAGGCTTCTGGCGGTGGAAAAGTTTTTTCATGGCTTGTTCTGATAATGATGGAATATTTGGGAATTTATAGGCCAAAGATTAGGGTTAGGGGAGTTGCGAGGGGTCCACAAGCCTGCCCGGCGCGGGGTACCCCCTGCCAGCGCCTAGCGGGCTTGTGGCCCCATGGCAGTTCCTCAAGTCTCGTGACATTCTTTTATTCCAGAAAAAATAATTCAGGAGGTTCTATTCCGTTTGAACTCCATTTAATATTCCTTATATGTAAAACTCAAAAACAAGGAAAAAACAGAAACTGACACTAGGCTCTAGATTAATAGGTTAGTCCTAAAAATAATATAAATAGCATATTAATGCATATAAAACATCCAAAATAGATAACATAATAACATGGAACAATTAAAAATTATAGATACATTGGAGACGTATCAACATCCCCAAGCTTAATTCCTCCTCTTCCTTTAGTGGAATACTACTGAACATATTTATCCATGTAATATTCTTTATTGTGGCATGAATATTCAGATCTATAAGATTCAAAACAATAGTCTAATATTGACAAAAAAACAGTAATACTTCGATCACACCTAAAAGGTAGTTGTGTCCTTTCGAAATAACATGGCCTTAGAAAGTCATCCCTACAAAATCATATTGTCTGGCTATGCTCCATCTTCCCCACACAAAGTATCTAAATCATGCACAACCGCGATGAACAAGTCAAGAAATTGTTTCACACTTTTGGTGTTCTCAAACCTTTTCAAGTCTCACGCAATACATGAGAGTGAGCCATGGATATAGCATTATAGGTGGAACAGAATATGGAGGAGGTGCAAGGGAAAATGGAGAAGATAGTCTCACATCAACTAGGCGTATCAACGGGTTATGGAGATGCCCGTCAATAGATATCAATGTGAGTGATTAGGGATTGCCATGCAACAAATGCACTTAGAGCTATAAGTGTATGAAAGCTCACAAAGAAAACTAAGTGGTCGTGCAAAATGAATATCCACTAGTTATATGAAAGTGACAATATAAGAGAGTCTCTATCACGAAGATCATGGTGCTACTTTGAAGCACAAGTGTGGAAAAAGATAGTAGCAATTGTCCCTTCTCTCTTTCTCTCATGTTTTTATTTTGGTGGGATTCTTTGGCCTCTTTTTTTTGTTTGGGCTTCGCTGGCCTCTTTTATTTTTTGTAAAGTCCGGATACTCGTCCCAACTTGTGAGGGAGTCATAGCCTCCATCATCCTTTTATCTCATGGTATAATGCTCTATTAATGAAAAATCATCACACTTTTATTTACTTATAACTCAAAGAAAAAGAAATTACAACTCGATTCCTATGACAAGATATAACTCTATATGCAATATGAAGTGATGATGCAAGCCATAGAAAAACTACCTGGTGGAAGTTGCACGGCTATTTATCTCGGAATGTCTATGGAAATGCCATAATAGGTAGGTTTGGTGGCTGTTCTGAGGACTATATGGTGGCTGTCTTGAGGAAGGAGGGTTTGATGTACCGGCAAAAGTTGCGCGGTACTAGAGAGGCTAGCAAAGATGGAAGGGTGAGAGTGCGTATAATCCATGGACTCACATTAGTCATAAAGAACTCACGTACTTATTGCAAAATTCTAATAGTTATCAAACAAAGAATTAGACGCATGCTCCTAGCGGAGAGGTTGGTAGGAGTTAACCAGCGTGCGCTCCCGACCATCACACAAAGGTCGAAATCATTAAACAAATCATGCTCCGACTTTGTTACATAACAGTTGACCATACGTGCATGCTACAAGAATCACAAGCTTTAACCCACTTATCTCTTCAATTCACAACTACTAACTAGCATGACTCTCATATTATCATCCATATTATCTCAAAACTATATGCAAGGAATCCAACTTCTCATAGTTGTCAATGCACTTAATATGAAAGTTGTTATTATATCCCTCATGGATGCCATTATATTAGGACTAAATTCATTACCTAAACAAATTACCATTCTTTTTACAAAACTATCAAAATAATATAAGTGAGTAACGAGAGTTCAATAATTTCTATAAAATATAACACCACCATGCTCTATAAAGACATAAGTGAAGTACTAGAGCAACATTGCCTAGCTCAAAAGATATAAGTGAAGCACATAGGGTATTCTAACAAATTGTCTCTCTATAAAGATGTGTGCATCAAACATGACTGTGGCAAACTAACAAGCAAATACTCATATCATACAAGACGCTCCAAGCAAAACACATATCTTGTGGTGAATTAAAATATAGCCTCAAGTAAATTAACTGATGGATTGAAGACAAAAGAGGGGATGCCTTCCGAGGCATCCCCAAGCTTAGGCTTTTTGGTATCCTTGAATATGACTTGGGGTGCCATGGGCATCCCCAAGCTTAGGCTCTTGCCACTCTTTATTCCATAGTCCATCAAATCTTCACCCAAAACTTGAAAACTTCACAACACAAAACTCAACAGAAAACTCATGAGATCCATTAGTATAAGAAAAATAAATCACCACTTAAGGTACTGTTTTGAATTCATTCTTTATTTATATTTGTGTAATACCTACTGTATTACAGCTTTTCCATGACTCATACCCCCCGATACGACCCATAGATACATCAAAATAAGCAAACAACACAAAGAAAACAGAATCTGTCAAAAACAGAACTGTCTATAGAAATCTGTAAACTTCGAATACTTCTGGAACTCTAAAAATTCTGAAAAATTAGGAAAACCAGGGAAAGTTATATATCAATCCTGTGTAAAAATTTCAGATCAATTTGATGCTCTGAAAAATTCATAAAGTTCCTGGACCGAGCACAAAAGTTTCTCTTGTCCAGCATGATCAAATCAACAACTACAATAGATCACCCCAAAGGTTTTACTTGGCTCAAACACTAATTTAAACACAAAAACACAATTACTACAGAAGTAATAATGTGAAAAACACACCAAAACAGAAGCAAAAAGGAGAAAAAAAATAAAATGGGGTTGCCTCCAAACAAGCGCTATTGTTTAACGCCCCTAGCTAGGCAAACCACAATAGATCTAAGTATTGTCATCTTTGGTAATGGAAATTTTTGTGAGGACCTTTTGAAATCTAGGAGGTTCTTTAGATTTATCAATGATCTTACTCCTAGGCAAGAAGTCAAAAAATTCTCTTGTAGCAATCGGTTCCCGAACAATGTTGATAAAATTAGGGTGTACACTTATCATCTTAAGATCTTCGTCCCCTTTACTAGAGGGTTCACCCTTATTATTCGGAACGTAAACAAACTTGGTAGCCTTAGAAATAGGAAATTTAGGAGTGGTTTGAACAGCGGAAAAAGCGGAACCCAAGTTGGTAATAATGTCCTCTAGCTTTCCTATTCTAAAGGAATCTTGATCCAATTTTTCATTAACTATGGGTTCCTTTTCCCTTAGGTTTTTTAGAGTAACTCCTACCTTAGATCCATATTGAGTGATATGATTATGTATCTTTATATCCAAGTTTCCAATGAGATCTATAGTAGCAACTTTATTTTCAAGATATCTAACATTCGCATAACATGTTCCAAAGTTAAAATTGTCCCATTAACCATGATTGGGGGTGATCCAAACAAATTTATCATAGCAATATAGGAGTCAAAGGTATGACTTCTCAAGAAATTCCCTCCCATGATGGTATCTAGCACATATCTATTCCAAGGAGTGATTGCCACATAAAAATTGCGAAGGAGAACAGTTGTAGATTGCTTACAAATAGATCTATTTTGAGAATTGCAAATTGTATACCAAACATCTTTTAAGTTTTCTCCCTCCCTTTGCTTAAAGTTAAGAACTTCATACTTGGGAGCGATATTAGCAAGGCTAGCCATGAGTTTGAGCGATCTATCACTCAAAAAGGCAAACGAAAAGACGAACAAAAAAGGGCGAATGGCAAATCTTTTTGGTATTTTCTGAAAATCGTTCTAAAAGTGGGGGAGAGTAAAACAAGAGGCAATGGAAAATGATGTAAATGCAAGAGATGAGTTTGTGATGGGTACATGGTATTCGTGACTTTCTATGTATCTCCCTAGCAACGGCGCTAGAAATCCTTCTTGCTACTTCTCGAGCATGCGTTGGTTTCCCGTGAAGAGGAATGGTTTGATGCAGCAAAGTAGATAAGTATTTTCCTCACTTTTTGAGAACCAAGGTATCAATCCAGTAGGAGATACAAGCGAGCCACCAATAGATGTACATGCACAAAGAATCGAACTCTTCCACCCAACGCAATAAAGGGGTTGTCAACCCCTTCATAGTTACTTGCAAGGATGAGATCTAATAGAGATAGATATAATAGGATGCTTTAACAAAAAGTAAAGTAAAAACGTGGCAGCAAGTATTTTTGGTATTTTTGGTTTTAGATATGAAAGTATAATATGGAAAATAAACCCGGGGGCCATAGGTTTCACTAGATGGCTTCTCTCAGGATGGCAAGTATTACGGTGGCTGAACAAATTACTGTCGAGCAATTGATAGAAAAGCGAATATTTATGAATATATCCAAGACAATGATTATGCATATAGGCATCACATCGGTGACAAATAGACCGAAACGATTCTGCATCTACTATTATTACTCCACAAATCAACCGACTCGTGCCTGCATCTAGAGTATTAAGTTCATGAAGAACAGAGTAACGGATTATGTAAGAGGACATGATCTAGAGGGGTAAACTCAAGCAATATGATGAAAACCCCATCTTTTTACCCTTGATGGAAACAATACAATACGTGCATCACTACCCCTACTTTGTCACTAGGTGAGGACACCGCAAGATTGAACCCAAAAATAAGCACTTCTCCTACTACAAGAATTACCAATCTAGTTGGCCAAACCAAACCAATAACTCGAAGAGACTTGCAAAGATATGAAATCATGCATATAAGAATTCAGGAAAGACTCAAGTAATATTCATGGATAATCTAAACATAAACCCACAACTCATCGGATCTCGCAAAACACACCACAAAAGAGTATTACATCGGATAGATCTCCATGAAGATCATGAAGAACATGGTATTGATAAGCAAAGAGAGAGAAGAAGCCATCTAGCTACTAGCTATGGACCCGTAGGTCTGTGGTGAACTACTCACGCATCATCGGAGGGGCAATGTAGTTGATGTAGATGCCCTCCGTGATCGAATCCCCCTCCGGCAGATTACCGGAAAAGGCTCCAAGATTGGATCTCTCGGGAACGGAGGCTTCTGGCGGCAGAAAACTGTTTTCGTGGCTCATTTTGATACTGATGGAATATTTGGGAATTTATAGGCTGAATATTAGGGTTAGGGAGTTGCCAGGGGCCCACAAGCCTGCCCGGTGTGGGGTACCCCCTTGGCCGCGACTACCCGGCTTGTGGCCCCGTGGCAGCTCCTCTGCCTTGGTTCTCAAGTCGCGTGGCTTCCTTTTATTACAGAAAAAATCATTCTGGAGGTTTTATTCCGTTTGGACTCCGTTTAATATTACTTATCTATGAAATTCAAAAACAAGGAAAAAACAGAAACTGGCACTAGGCTCTAGATTAATAGGTTAGTCCCAAAAATAATATAAAATAGCATATTAATGCATATAAAACATCCAAAGCAGATAATATAATAGCATGGAACAATCAAAAATTATAGATATGTTGGAGACGTATCAACTAGTTATGCCAAACTTGCTAATATTGCCACTAGGCAACAAAGTGCACTTGAAAAGCTTCAAAAAATGCTAGACAAAAGCGATGATCTATTGAATGAGAAAGTGGATCAAACTCAAACTCTGTTTGACGATCTCAAAAGTCTTCAGACAAAGTATGATAACCTTCAGAGTCATCATAATGCTCTCTTAGCCGATCATGAGAAGCTTTGTTATGATTTTATTCAAAGAAAGCAAGATCTTGAGAAACTAAGAGTGCGTCATGAGGATCTCCAAAGGGAAAATGATTCCTTACTACCTCAATAGATCAGTACCACTGAGGAAGAATTTGTCCCACCTTGTTTGAAATGCATCGAACGTGAAACTGCTAATTCTTCACCTGAATGTTCAAATGCTTCCATTGCTGCAAATTCTTCAACTATTCCCATGGTCACAAATTCCTCATCTGAGGATACCACAACTATCACTGACGAAAATGCAGGGTTGAAGGAATTGTATGTGACAGGCATGTACAAAAGTCTCAAAGGGCATCAAACCCTTTGTGATGTCCTCAAAAAGCAAATTCTGAACAGGAACCCTAGGAAAGAGTGTATTGACTTTGAGAGGAAACTCAATGTTGATGGATCCTACTAGACACCTGAGCAGTACCCCATAACCTCGAGGATTGCTGCAAAAGGACCTCCTATAGATCCATCCACTTTATCTGGCTTTACATGTAAAACTTCATATTCCTCTGACGAGTCACTTGACTCCAACTACAAATTCTTCAAAAATCAGAAAGGGGAAGTATTCGCCAGATTTGTTGGAACTAACTTCGAGAACGGTTCACCTATGAAGAAAATCTAGGTTCCCAAGAGCTGCTTACAAAATCTTCAAGTGAATGTCCTCATAACACCACTCATGAAGAACAAGAACCCCATATCAAATTCCTCATTTGGACCAAAGTCTTCACTTGGACCAAATTCTTCAAATGGTCAAAAATATCATTCTTGTGCTAATGCATCTGTCTCGCAGGGAAAATCTAAGAGTTCTGAATATGTGCATTATTTTTCAAATCATTATGTTCATATGTCCTCTAAGAATTTCTCTGCTTATTCATATGAGTACTCTAACCCGCGTCCAGTGAAATGAAGTGCACTAGCTTCAATGCCTTCCTTCTCATATGGTTCTCGCAGAATGATGAACTCTTTACCACCCCTCCAGATGTGGGTGGTGAAGAAATTGAACTAATCTCTTATGCAAGGTCAGGTCTCCAGATGAACTTGAACGTCTGATGAATTTGCTGGAGACTAGAGGAAATGCTTGAAACGAGACAAGCTAATCATGTAGAAATGAATTACTCATTTCTCACGTCCTCACACTGCTTTGCTTACTATGTTGAGTGATGAAATTATGTGTGATGAAATTGATGTCATATTCTTCACTGTGAAGCATATGAGTTTGTAAGTTGTACTAATTCATCTTCAGGATGAAACTCCAAATGCGACTAAGTGGATCCTCGACAGTGGATGCACAAACCACATGACTAGTGACACAAATCTACTGATGAATTTGCCACTTGCCTCATCTCATGTGAAGCATATCACCTACGTTGACAAAGGAAAAAAGCAAGGTATTAGGTCTAGGTAAGGTTGCAATCTCAAAGGACCGAGACATGGATAAGGTGATGCTTGTCGAATCCCTCGGGTTCAACCTTATGTCTGTCTCAATGCTTTGTGATCTTGATATGATTGTCATCTTTGGAAAATATCGTTGTGTTGTCATAATGGAATCTGACAAATCCAAAGTCTTCGAAGGCTTTAGGAAAGGAGACTTGTATATTGTTGATTTCTCTACAGGTCCTCAGCCTGCCACGTGCCTTCTTGCAAAGTCCTCAGAAGGCTGGTTGTGGCATCGACGACTTGGACACGCTAGTATGAGGAACTTGCACACGCTTGTGAAGAAAAAGCATGTCACTCGCATTGAAGGTGTAAAGTTCATCAAGGACAACCTCTGTGGTGCATGTGAGTCTAGGAAGATGACAAGATCCAAGCATCCCTCGAAGACAATCACAAACACGACTCGAGCCTTCGAATTGCTTCACATAGACCTCTTTGGCCCCACTCATTATTCCACGCTAACAAATTCTACAAGTTTGAATGGCTTTGTCATTGTTGATGATTACTCTCGTTACACTTGGGTGCATATTATTCTGTACAAGTCTGAAGTGCAGGATGTCTTCAGACGATTTATTTCAAGGGCCTCTACAAACTTTGGTGTCAAGATCAACCATACCTGGAGTGATAATGGAACTGAGTTCAAGAACACAAATCTTGTTGAATATATTGATGAACTTGGTATTACTCATGAGCTATCTGCCGCATAGACTCCTCAGCAGAACAACATCGTGGAGCATAAGAACAGGACTCTTGTTGAGATGGCTCGCACCATGCTTGATGAATACAAGACTCCTCATCGCTTCTGGCCTGAGGCAATTGATACAACTTGCCACATCATCAACAGGGTATATCTTCACAAATTCTTCAAGAAGACTTCATATGAACTTATGACTAGCAAGAAACCCAATGTAAGTTATCTCAAAGTCTTCGGTGCAAAATGTTGGATTAGAGATCCTCACCATAGTTCTAAATTTGCACCGAAAGCACATGAAGGTTTTATGCTTGGTTACGGAAAGGAATCAAACACCTACATAGTCTTCAACACCTACCACCACAAGGTTGTTGAAACTGTAGATGTGTGGTTTGATGAAACTGACGGCTCGCAAAGACAGCACCTGCCTTCTGTGCTAGATGAACAGTCTCCTGAAGAATCCATTAAGTTGAAGGCTACTGAATATGTCATACCCACTGAAGAACCTCAACCTACTGAGGAAGTCATTCCAGACAATGAAGACATTCATACTCATACACCTAAAGAAAATGGTGTTGAAGGAAATCCTCAGCCACGTCAACCTCCTCATCCAAGAATTGCAAATGAAGTGCAGATTGACAAAATCATCGACGACATCAATGCACCAGGTTCCCTCACTCGCTCAAGAGCTTCACATTTGACTAAATTTTGTGGGCACTTTGCTTTTGTCTCTATCATAGAGCCCACCAAAGTTGATACAAGCTATGCAAGAGGAATTGCATCAATTCAAGCTCAACAACATGTGGGAACTTGTCAAGCGTCCAGATCCTCGCAAGAATAACGTCATAGGTACCAAGTGGAGATACCGCAACAAGCAAGATGAAAATGGCCTTGTGGTAAGGAATAAGCCTCGTCTTGTAGCACAAGGCTACACACAGGTTGAAGGAATTGACTTTGATGAAACTTTTGCACCTGTTGCTAGACTTGAAGCTATTCACATATTGCTTGCTTATGCTAACCATCATGATATCGTCTTATATGAAATGGATGTGAAAAGTGCATTCCTCAAAGGTAAGATTGAGGAAGAAGTATATGTTGCTCAACCCAAAGGTTTTGAAGAACCTAAGCATCCTGACAAAGTCTTCAGACTCAAGAAGGCCCTCTATGGCCTCAAGCAGGCCCCTCGGGCATGGTAGGATACTCTGAAGGAATTCCTCATGAAGAAAGGCTTCAAACCTGGTTCACTCGACCAAACTATTTTCACAAAATCCTATGACAATGAACTATTCATATGCCAAATATACATAGACGATATTATCTTTGGCTGTACTGACAAACGTTAAAGTGATGAATTTGCCTATATGATGAGTGCATATTATCAAATGTCTATGATGGGAGGGTTGAAATTCTTCTTAAGTCTTAAAATTCATCAGCAAGACATTGGCATCTTCATCTCTCAAAAGAAATACCTCAAGGATGTTCTCAGGAAATTCGACATGCAAGACTGCAAAGGCGTCAAAACCCCAATGCCTTCGAAACGCCACCTTTGCACTGACAAAAATGGTAAAGATTTAGATTAGAAGGTATATTGCTCCATGATTGGCTCTTTATTGTGTCTATGTGCATCTAGGCCTGATATTATGCTGAGTGTTTGCATGTGTGCCCGATTCCAAGCAACACCGAAGGAATCACACCATAAGGTTGTGAAACACATTCTTCGATACTTAGCTCACACAGCAACGCTTGGATTATGGGATCCCAAAGGCTCAAATATTCACCTCGTCGGATACACTGATGCTGACTATGATGGAGATCATGTGGATCGCAAGTCAACCTCAGGCACATGTCATTTCCTCGGACGATCCTTATGTTGGTCCTCGAAGAAGCAGAACTGCGTGTCACTATCTACTACTGAAGCTTAGTACATTGCTACTAGTTCATGTTGCGCTCAGTTGATGTGGATGAAGTAAACCCTCAAGGACTATGGCATCAAGGTGAAGAATGTGCCTATGTACTGGGACAATTAGAGCACCATCAAGATAGCGTACAACCTAGTTCAGCATTCCAAGACCAAGCACATCCAGATTTGTCATCATTTTCTTCGAGATCATGTACTCTAGGGCGACATCTTCATCGATCACATCCCCATTGAAGAACAACTGGCCGATATCTTCACTAAGCCCTTGGATGAAAAGAGATTTTGCAAGTTGCGGTGTGAGCTAAATATCTTCGAATCTTCGAATGTTCTTTGAAAGGACACACATCCTAACACTTATGCAAAATTGATGACTAGATGTGCAACACACGAAGTAATGTTTATCTTCAATCAATGAAGAATAACCCTCTAAGTGTGAAGAAATTAATGAAGAATTTCATTCTCAGAACCCTACGACAATTGTATGCGGTGCCTGAAATCATCATTCTTATACGGTGGGTCACGCCACCAACCATGGTTGAAATTCTTCAAAGTTGAGTTTTTCGTCATTTTGCAAATTCTTCAAATTTTTAAAATTCCTCAAGTTTGCAAATTCATCAAATTTTCAACTATGAAACTCATGTTCTTCATTCACTACTGGAATCAGAAGATTTGCCGTCTGCCACCTCTTTGTCGTCTCCTAGGGGACGACAAAGAGTGGCTTTGCCATCAGCTAGCAGAAAGCAGACGGCAAAGAGGTGGCAGACGGCAAAGGGTGGCTTTGCCATCAGCCACTTATTTGCCATCCGCTAGCAGACAGCAAAGCGGGAGGGACCCACTAACGACCCAGCCCGCAACTTGACCTAACGGCCCCCCTCTTTGCCGTCCGCTAGCGGACGACAAACCTCCTTCATCGTCTGCTAGAAGACGGCAAAGAGGGCGGTTACTAACGGCTAATTCCCCCTGGCACGCCTCTCTCTCTCTCTTTCTCTCCCTCTCTCCTCCCCGTCGCCCCACGACCCCACCGCCCGCGCCCATCACCGCCCCGTTGCCCCCGCCAGCCCACCCGCACCCACCGCCCCCGCCGCCACGCTCCTCTGACTCCACCGCCACCCCACCCCTCTCTCCCTCCCCGACACCCCCGACATCCTACCGCCACCGCCACCGCCGCACCACCCACCGCCCTCGACGCCCCACCACCGGTGTCGGCCTCCTCCACCTCCACCAACGCCGGCCTCCACCTCCCCCACTCCGGTGAGCCCCCTCCCCCTCTCTATTTTTTCATTTTTAATAGTTTAGTTAGTAATTTAGTTAAATCTAGTTTAGTTGTAGTTAGTAATTTAGTTATTAATTTAGTTATTAATTTAGTTATTAATTTAGTAATAGTTAGTAATTTAGTTTTTTTCATAGTTGTACTTAGTAATTTAGTTAGTAATTTAGTTAAGTCTAGTTTAGTTGTAGTTAAGTTAATTAGTTGTAGTTAATTAGAAGAAGAGAGAAGAAGAAGAGGAGAAGAAGGAGACGAAGAAGAAGAAGGAGAGGAAGGAGAAGAAGAAAAAGAAGAAGAAAAGGTGGAGGAGGAGGAGGAGAAGAAAACAAGAAAAGAAGAAGGAGAAGAAGAAGAAGAAGAAGAAGAAGAGGAGGAGGAGGAGGAGGAGGAGGAGAAGAAGAAAAGGAGGAGAAGAGAAGAAGAAGAAAAGGAAAACGGAAAACCGGGTCAAGGATCTGCGACGGGGTGTGTCGGCGCTGATGTAACCAGGTCGAGGATCGGCGACGGGGTGCGTCGGCGCTGACGTAACCAGGTCGAGGATCGCCGACACGACACCACCGACACCCTAACCCCCGACACGGCACCCAGACACCCCGACACGGCACCCCCTACCCCGACACGACACCACCGACACCCCGACCCCCGACACGACACCCCGACACCCCGACACGACACCCCAAACCCCGACATAGCACCCCTTCCCCGACACAACACCCCCGACACCCTGACCCCGACCCGACACCCCGATCTCGAAAAAGGTGCTCTTCGGCCTTCCAGAGGCCGATGGGCCATACATTTGTGAATTATGAGTTAGGTCATATATTAGTAATGTGAGGTATTCAATTATTATTATGTACATATATATTATTAATTAGTTCATGTTATTATGTATTCAATTTTTTAATGTTGAACTAATTTCGTTCACTCTTTGTCATTGCAGGTGTTGACAGATGGTGGGCTCGGGTCAAGATGGCTCTAAGCCTCCTTCCTCGGCGCGTGCTGGGAGTGGTGCCATTATTCCACCCTAGAAACTATGGAGAGCACTGGTACACAACATGCAGACACCGGCGGGCGCTTCTTCTTCGATAGGGAGAGGTCGGGGGAAGACGAAGAGAGGTGCTAGAGGTAGGAAGGCTGCTGCACCTTCCTCGCCGCCACCCCCAGATGATTCTCCCGACCACATGAGTGCTCCGTCTCAGGTGGACCTGTCTAACTTGGACCCATCTTGGACTCCGGTCCATGAGTCTCGGGTCGACGAGCCTCAGGTAACCGAGCCTTCGTCCCAGGAGACTCTGGTCCCAGAGTCTTCGTCTCAGGGGACTCGGGTCCCAAAGTCTTCGTCCCACGTGACTCCGGAGGCTAGTGTCCATGCTGATGGTGGTGAGGACAACTTGTCTTAGGACACCTGTAGCGAGGGTGAGCTGTTTGAGGAGGGGAAGAAGGTCTACCAACGTGGTTGTACAAAGCTCCCGCCCGTGCCGACGACCGGCGAGCAGAGGTGATTGATTGCTATTAATGCGGAGAAGTAAGTGCATTTACTCTTTTTTAACCTTTTGCCTTCATGTTTCTTCAAATTAATATCTAATGTGTTGGCCTTGTCATACTACAGGGGTTGGAAATACGAGCATGGTGTCCGCAGGCCCAACCAAGTCCTTGGTGTGCTTCTCTGGCACCACTTCCCGGGGAAGGTCCAGTTGCTTGGTGAGGCTGCACAGGTAGCACTGACCTAGGAGCTGTACATAGCTATGCCGGCCCCGCCATAGGATATGGTCGACGGTGTCTTGTGCGAGACGGTGGCTGACATTGTGATTCGTCGCTTTTGGGTAATTTCTCCATTACAGAATTAAAAATCAACAACACCTAGTGATTGTACTAATCAGTGTTGTTTTGTTTGATTGCAGACCTTTTACAGGTGTCTTGAGGAAGACGAGGCGAAAGCGGCTGTTGTTCTCGAAGCCGAGTGCAAGCACCTACTTCAGAACTTACGGCATGAGGCTTGGGTGCAGGCTATTCGAGACTACTACGCCTCGACTAACATTAAGAGGGCAAGAAGAAGTGCCGCAAAAATTATCTGAGTAAGGAGAAGTTAATGAAGGTAATTATCTGTTCTTAAGGCCTTGTACTTAGTTTCTTTGATTTTATTCATAGGCGTAGGGCTGAAATTTCTCTTCTCTAACTTAGGTGCCCCCAAGATGGCATGTGGATAGGATGGACTGTTGGGAGGCATTGGTAGATGAGTGGTGCTCTCCCTAATGGCTAGCCGAACACAACAAGGCCAAGGATAAGCGTGCAGAAATAAGAGGTGTGCCACACCATCAAGGAAGCTCCAACATTTTTGAGTACGGGGATCACTGGGTATGTGGTTTGCTTCATGATTCATGCAATTTCATTCTTCATACTAGCTTGCGCCCTTAACTAATATTTTGTTCCTCTCTTTTAGGCGCGAGAAAATAAGAAGGAGGTGCCACCTCTGTTCGACCTCTTTGCCATTCACCATACTGCCTCGTACAAGAAGGCCAAGGCATTCTTTGAGGATAACCTCGATCATCCAGAGAGCTTCAGCAACATCTCCTCCCACAACAAGCTTGTGAGGTACAGAGATGAGGGGAAGGCGAGGAAAGGGGAGGACTTCAACCCAAGCCAGAGTCCTTTTGATCCAGAGCTCGTGATGATATCTGTTGGCAGGAGGCCCCATGGCTCGAAAGCCATTGGGGACGGACTGATACGTTATCCTAGAACTCTCCCGTAGATCAAGAAGCGCTAGACGAGCTTTGATCCTAAGATAAGGCCTCATTCAGGGCCAATGGAGCTCGCCATTAAGGCTAGGGCCCACGAGCTTCTGGCAGAGGTAAACAGGCAGGCGGCACAGAAGGAGAGGGACATGGAGGAGAGGACGGCTAGGCTCTTGGAGAAGGAGAGGAACCGGAACGACATGTCTCACCGGGCCCTATACGAGCTCCTCGTGGTAAGTTTCTCCTGCATATTAGCCAAATCATGCACGTAATGTTCGTTTCATCACTAACTAATATGAATGACTCATGAAAACAAAATGTGTAGATCGTGTGCCAGAACAATGGTCAGACCCCTCCGTTAATGCCCCATATTGCTAACAAATGCATACTTACCTTAATAAATGACCTAATTAGCTCCAAAATGACCTATACTTAGCTTATTTTCCTCAAAAATGACATAATAACCTTACTTAGCTCCAAAATGATATATTCTATCTAGGATAGCTATAAATGACATATACTTAGCATTTTTTCCTCCAAAATGACTTGATATGCTTAGTTAGCTAGAAAATGGCATAACTACCTAGGATAGCTCAATAATGATCTATAGCTAGCTTAGCTAGTTCATTTATGACATAATTAGCTCACTTAGGTGCAAAATGGCATAACTACCTAGGATAGCTCAATAATGATCAACAATTAGCTTAGCTAGTTCATTTATGACATAATTAGCTCACTTAGGTAAAAAAATGGCATAATAACCTTGGTTTAGCTCCAAAATGACCTATACTTATCTTATTTTCCTAAAAATGACATAATAACCTTACTTAACTCCGAAATGATATATTCTACCTAGGATAGCTATAAATGACCTATACTTAGTATTTTTTTCCTCCAAAATGACTTGATATGCTTAGTTAGCTAGAAAATGGCATTACTACCTTGGAGAAGAGGAGAGGAGAGGAGAAAAAGAAAGAGAAGATAAATTCTTCTTCTTCTAGCTAGTCTTCCTCTTCTTATTCTTCTAGCTAGTCTTGTTCTTCTAGTATTCTTCTTCTAGCTAGTCTTCTAACTTCCTTCTTTCCCAGTTTGTAGATTTGCTTTCGATGAGGAATCTTGCGTTCATGGAGTCTACTCTTCTGCTTGTGCTTCCTTTTTGTTTTCATTTTGTAGGATGAACAATGTGAAACTTGCTACCTATATATGTATGTATGGATGAAACCATTGTATGCTTGTTGTGGGATATGTTGGCTAGCTATATATGTTGCATATGGACTTTTCATTTGGTATGTATATATATGTGTTGGATGATCATATCCATATGGCAGGGATATGATTTGGTATGTATATGTGTTGTTCTGCTTGTTGAAAGTATTTTCAAGTGTGTGTGTATATATATATTTATATATGAAATTATGTGAAATTGAATGAATTCAATAAAAACAGAAAAAATAGGGGTTGCCGTCTGATAGCGGATGACAAAGCTGCCACGTGGCAGCTACCTGTGCAACCTGGAGTAGCACCAGGCCAGCCTAGGTGGGTTCTTTGCCGTCCGCTGGCAGAGGGCAAAGACCAGGTTCTTTCCCGTCGGCTGGCAGACGGCAAAGACCAGGTTCTTTGCCGTCCGCTGGCAGACGGCAAAGACCAGCCTCTTTGTCGTCCGCTGGCAGACGGCAAAGAACTAAGTTCTTTGTCGTCTGCCAGCGGAAGACAAAGCACGTCGTTAAGTCGTTAATGGAGCTACGTTGCCACGTGTGCCGTCCATGCCCTTTGCCGACGCTAGAAGACGACAAAGATGCAAAGGTCTTTGTCGTCTACCAGCAGACAGCAAAGCGCCCTTTACCGTGGCTTATTTAGCCGGACGATTGCCGTCTGCTAGTGGATGGCAAAGCCTTTGCCGTCCGGGATGCATGCCTTTGCCGTCCGGGATGGCTGACGGCAAAGTGCCTGATTCCTCTAGTGATTAACTATATATATATGTTTGAGTTTTCAATGTCCTCAAAACCATTCACTTATTGCTAATTCTTCAAGTTGATTTTCATCTAAGTGAATTTGATCGGACAAATTCCCCCCTGTATGCTAAACTCAACCCAGTCTGTTCACAAATTCTTCATATGCGTTCTACTTTCAAACTTGTTCAAAGTATTCATTGTGTCTCTCGGGGGGATAACCCCGGGGTACCCTAAAGCAACCTACTGCCCCAAAACTTTCTGAAATTGTCGAAGGGTGAGCCGCCTCCCCCTACGGCCAAGATTGAATCCGGCCGGCTCCGCGGCACCGAACGGGCACTGCAGGCTACACATGGCCGGCTCTAGCCAGCCACGCCTTGGATCCTTGCCCCCCTAGCCGGCCGCGCCTTGGATCCCACTGCCTAGGCCTACGCGGCTATAGTGGCCCCCATCCCGTCGGGGGTCAGCGCCCGTATGGCCACAGTGGAGGCAATAGTGCCGCTGACTTCAGTTGACCGTGACCGAGCTCTCAACAGTGTCGGCACGCCTCCAACCACTCCATGACCTACCCTGGCATGGCTACAGTGCAGCCGGCCATACCGCTGATCGAAGTCGGCTGCCGCAAGAGGACGCCTCGAAGGACGACCCATGCTGGGACCTGCCACGTGGGCCCCACCATCTCCCGACGCGACTCCCAGCCGGCGGGCCCTACCGACGATGAGACCCTATAGCCAAGGACCCCACGGTCGGCCACAGAGGCTGCCAGCTGGGGCCCCCTCGTGGCTTCCCAGTCATATTGTAATCTGGGGGCCTAGCCTATAAAGCCCCCCGGAGCCTCCCATGCAAAGAAAAAAGCAAGAAAGCAGATAGACCAGAACCCACACTCTCACCACATAGCCAAGGAAGGGGAGCCGGCTGCTCCCTCTTCCACCTCTAGACAGCAGCTCCAGGAGCAACCTTGTAACCTTTCCTCATCAATCAACTAGATCAGGCAAGACTAGGGGTATTACCTCCCACAGAGGGCCCTGAACCTGGGTACATCGGGTGTCATCACCGCTCATGCCTAATCCCGCACCTGAAGCTTGTCGGTGTCCTCCGGCCCCAACCACCTTCGGTAAGCCTACCCATGGCATTTGTCATGAGAAAACAACGATAATTGGCGCCCACCGTGGGGCCGTACGCGGTGTCATCCGGATTCATGCTCCGGGCGGGACCCCTCACCATTCCCCGCCACCGTCACATGGCTAGGCAAAACCACAGGCTCATGGGTCTTGCTCCGATAGGTCCTGCTAAGCCTTGCCGAAGCACCAGTCGTCGATGAGTACCCTAGCCAGGTGCTGAACTGCGCCAACCCGCGCCACGGCTGTGGGCACACTCGCTGCAACCCAGTTCAGCAGCTCTCACATCCGTGTGGGAGCGATGGCCATCATCTCCTCCACCTCCTCTGGTCATGCACGGGCGGAGGCCGATGCCTCCGTGGCCTGCATTGGCACCTTCGATCCGCTCGGCACGGCCTAAGCACTCCCATTGCCCTGACGGCGAACCCTGATGTCACCACAGCCGAGTTGGAGGCGGCTTGCTGCCTCCTGTTCGAGGACGCCAATGCCCTCGTGGCCACACGATGCTGCATGGAGGCCGCTCAGTGGGAATACGCCTCTGCCTACGGTCTCACCCCGGCTACCACCGAGCCAGTCAGCATGGGGTAGTGCGCGACCACGGTCGCGTGGTCGCCGAAATCTTGGGTGGCAACATCCCCGTCTACGACACCCCCGCGGCCAACCTAAGGGCCGCCAAGGTAGCCTACGAAGATTTGGCTACCTTGGAGGGCGAAGAACGCGCCACCCACGAGCGTCACATCAAAGACTTCATCGACGCTGCCGACATGCATCAGGACCAGCTCGTAGCAGGCGGCGCTGCCTCCGAAGGCCCCCGGACCAAGCGCGAGGGCACAGGAACCACTGGTCGTCAGCTGGCTCAACATTCTTGTTCCCCTCGCTCCTCCTGCCGCAAGGTTGACGCAAGCCACCCCCAGCGCTCTCAGCTACCGGGGAACGAGCAGCCAGCTATGAACAGCCGGTGCACCAACAACCCGGCTCGCAACGATCGCCACCACGAGGCACCGGCTGCTGGCAGCCGGCACAATCGCGGCCACATGCCGCCTCTGCGGCACGAGCCGACGCGGTCGGTCCCACCTGTCATCCACCCCGAACTCTCGGCCCGGCTCGGACCACGTGTCCCCCACAGCGAGAATGACGCCCGTCTCCACATCGAATGGCTCGCGCAGTTGGCCCACCTCGAGAAGGAGGGCTCGATTTTCCCGGCCTGCTTCGACAGCCGGATCGGCAACGAATCATTCCCGACTGGCTTCACGCTCCCCCGAGACACCCCAAAGTAGAACGGAGCCACCAAACCTGAATATTAGCTGATCGACTACACCACCGCAGTTGGCATCACCAGGGGAAACAAGCGCATAGCTGTCCACTACGCTCCCTTCATGCTGATCGGCTCGGCCCGCACCTGGCTCAACAGCTTGGCAGCCGATAGCAACAACACCTAGATGAACTTCGAGGAATCCATTGTCCGCAACTTCATCGGCACCTACAAGCGACCCGGCCACCCCCGTGAACTAGCCATGTGCGTTTAGGGGTCAGACGAGTCCCTCCATGACTACCTTGCCCGGTGGACCGAGCTCCGCAACTCCTGGGAGGGGGTGCACGTTGCAAGCCATACACTACTTCATTGAAGGCTATCACGATGGCACCCCCCTCAAGCACAAGCTCTTGTGCTCTGAGCCGGCTATGCTAGCCGAGCTCATGACCAAGGCATACAAGTACGCCACAACCAACTTTGCCATTCGGGTTAGGACGACTCCGCCCGCCAAGGCAACGCCAACGCCAGCGGCGGCCTGACCGGCTGCCGACAACCGGCAGCTGCAGAACAACAAGTGCAAGAATGATCAGCCCGACTCCCGCTTTGGGAGCCGGCAGGTTGCCACCATCAAGGAGGAGGTGTCGGCTGCCCAGTCTTCTAGTCAGTGCCAACGCACTAGCAAGGATGCCTAGCAGCCCAAGCTCACGTTCGAGCAGATGCTTGACTTCCCCAGCAAGAACCACTCTGGGGCCAAGCCGTCCACGCACACACTCCGACAGTGCAGATTCTCATAGTGACAGGCCCGGGGGGCGGCCTTCCGGCTCCTGTCGCGCCACCAGCCCATGCACCGGCTCCGGCACCAGCTGCCGCCCCGGCGCCGGCTCCGGCTCCGGCCCAGAACGACAATCGCCTACATGACCAATTCCCCAACCAGCACAGTTGCTACGTCGTCTTCAACGGTGAAGAGATGAGCAAACATGCTCAACATCGGCTCCATCGTTAGGTGAATGCCAGCATGTCGACAACTCCCCAGTTCATGCATTGGTCGGAGAAGCCGGTTACCTACAAACGGGCAGATCACCCGGCCGTGATGTCGAGTCCCGGCAGATATGCCCTGGTCCTCAACCCCACCATCGCCACCGAGAAGCGCACCTACCGCTTCTCGCGGGAGCTGATTGATGGTGGCAGCAACATCACATCCTCTACCTCGACACAATGCGCAAGCTGGGGCTGAAAATAGAAGACCTGTAGGCAAGCCGGACGGTTTTCCACGACATCGTGCCGGGAAAGTCCTGATCCCCTGTCGGCAAGATCAAGCTTGACGTCCTCTTTGGCGACCCCGGTCACTTCCTCCGCGAGCTGGTGTTTTTCGAGGTAGTGGACCTCAAGAGCCCCTACCACGCGCTGCTGGGCCGACCAGCCCACATCAAGTTCATGGCAGTCCCCCACTACGCATACCTCAATCTCAGGATGTCGGGCCCCAAGGGAATCATCACCATCGCGGGCGCCTACAAGATGTCACTCGAGTGTGCTCGAGATGGCAGTTGGCTGGCCGAGGCCCTGGAGGTAGTCGAGGAAAAGCGGCAGCTCGACCGGCTCGTGGCCTTTGCCGCCAGCCAGCCAGTCATGCAGGCTCCTCCCTCGCATTAGGTCGGCGAGGCCTCCTTCCAGCCGTCCAAGTACACCAAGCAGATCCTGGTCGACCCGGCCAACCCCGCTCAGTGCATCACCATCGGCTCCCGCTCGACAACAAATATGAAGGCAAGCTCGTTGACTTCCTCTATGAGAATCGGGACATCTTTGCATTGTCCCCCAAAGACTTGTCGGGTGTTCCGAGGAAGTTCGCCGAGCACAAATTACACGTTCGACTAGACGCTAAACTGGTCAAGTAACCCCTATGCCATTTCTCTGAGGAGAAGCGGCGCACTATAGGAGGAGAGATCGCCCGACTCCTCATAGCCGGCTTCATCATAGAAGTTTGCCACCCGGACTAGCTAGCCAACCCAGTCCTGGTGCTGAAGAAGAATAAGACCTGGCACATCTGCATCGACTACACCAGCCTGAACAAGGTGTGCCCCAAGGATCCATTCGCCCTGCCGTGGATCGATCAAGTCATCGACTCCACAGCCAGCAGCGATTTGCTGTCCTTCTTGGATGCGTACTCCGACTACCACCGGATGAAGATGGACCCGGAGGACCGGCTCAAGACCTCCTTCATCATGCCTTTCGGGGCCTACTGCTACATCACGATGTCCTTCGGCCAAAAGAACGCAGGCGCCACCTTCTAGCAGTGCATGTAAAAGTGCCTCCTGCCTCAGATAGGCAGGAACGTCCACGTCTACGTTGATGATATCGTCGTTAAGACTAAGAAGCACTTCAGCCTCCTCGATGATCTTAGGGAGAACTTCACGAACCTGCTCGAGTACAAGATCAAGCTCAACCCAGGGAATTGTGTCTTCGGCGTCCCAGCCGGCCAGCTCCTGGGTTTCTTCGTGTCCGCTCGTGGCATTGAAGCCAACCTGGAGAAGATCAGCGTGTTCGAGCACATGCCCAAGCCGACCCGGCTCCCTGACATCTAGAAGTTCACTAGCTGCCTCGCCTCACTCAGCTGGTTCATCAGCCGGCTGGGGTAGAAGGCCCTGCCCCTCTACATGTTGCGGAACGTCGCATGGGAAACAAAAAAATTCCTACGTACACGCAAACCTATCCATGGTGATGAGCATCTACGAGAGGGAGAGTGGATCTACGTACCCTTGTAGATCGCTAAGCGGGAAGCGTTAAGAAACGCGGTTGGTGTAGTCGAACATCTTCGCGATCGAAATCGCCGAGCGTCCCGCGATCTCATCACGATCCGTCCCGCGATCCCATCACGATCCGTCCCGTGATCTCATCACGATCCGTCTCACGATCTTGATCACGATCTTTCCTGCGAACTCATCACGATCCGTCCCGCAATCTCATCACGAACCGTCTCACGATCTCGATCACGGTTCTTCCGATCTAGCGCCGAACGGACGGCACCTCCGCGTTCAGCACACGTGCAGCTTGATGACGATCTCCACCGTCTCGATCCAGGGAGAGGAGGTGGAGAGGAGAGAGAGTTCACCGGCAGCGTGACAGCGCTCCGGTGATGGTGGTGGAGCAATTCCGGCAGGGCTTCGCCTAAGCGCTGCAGAAAACCGATCTAGAGGAGAAACTATGCACCGGTGTAACGGGTAGCACGTGGCCGGAAATTCTGTCCAAAAACCACCCAATCCACTAGTATATATAGGAGGAGAGGAGAGGAGAGGAAGCCAAGGCCTTTGGGTCGGCCGAAATAGGAGGTGGGAGCAATCCTACTTCACCTCCAATCCTAGTTGGAGTAGGATTGCCTCCTATTGGCTGATTTTCCACTTTTTGCTTTAGGACTTTCTCTCCTATGCCATGGGCCTTTGTGGCTGTTTTCCAAGCCCACTAAGGGCTGGTTATTATTCTCCCACAGCCCATGGACCTCTTGGGGTCGAAATACCCCTCCCGGAAGTCCCCCGGTACACTACCGGCACTCCCGGTACACTACCGATACTCCCGGTACACTATCGATGAGCCCGAAACTTTTTCGGAAACCAAACTGGGACTTCCTATATATGAATCTTTACCTCCGGACCATTCCGGAGCTCCTCGTGACATCCGGGATCTCATCCGGGACTCCGAACAAACTTCGGTCACCACCATACATAACTCTACACTACCGAAATGTCACCGAACCTTAAGTATGCAGACCCTGCGGGTTCGAGAACTATGTAGACATGACCGAGACACCTCTACGGTCAATAACCAATGGCGGGACCTGGACGTCCACATTGGTTCCTACATATTCTACGAAGATCTTTATCGGTCGAACCTCTATGTCAAGGATTCAGTTAATCCTGTATAACGTTCCCTTTGTTCTTCGGTATGTTACTTGCCCGAGATTCGACCGTCGGTATCTCCATACCTAGTTCAACCTCGTTACCGGCAAGTCTCTTTACTCGTTCCATAATACAAGATCCCGCAACTAACAATTAGTCACATTGCTTGCAAGGCTTATTGTGATGTTGCATTACCGAGTGGGCCCCGAGATACCTCTCCGTCACACGGAGTAACAAATCCCAGTCTCGATCCATGCCAACTCAACAGACACCATCGGAGATACCTGTAGAGCACCTTTATAGTCACCCAGTTACGTTGCGACATTTGATACACACAAGGCACTGCTCCGATATCTATGAGTTGCATGATCTCATGGTCATAGGAACACATACTTGACATGCGGAAAACAGTAGCAATAAACTGACACGATCATATGCTACGTTTGCAGTTTGGGTCTTGTCCACCACATCATTCTCCTAATGATGTGATCCCGTTATCAAATGACATCTCATGTCCATGGCTAGGAAACCTTAACCATCTTTTGATCAACGAGCCAGTCTACTAGAGGCATACTAGGGACATGGTTTTGTCTATGTATCCACACATGCATTTAAGTCTCCGTTCAATACAATTATAGCATGAATAATAAACGATTATCATGAACAAGGAAATATGATAATAACTAATTTATTATTGCCTCTAGGGCATATTACCAATAGTCTCCCACTTGCACTAGAGTCAATAATCTAGTTCACATCACCATGTGATTCGCATTGTTATGAATCTAACACCCAATGAGTTCTGGGGCTCGATAATGCTTTGCATGTGAGAGAGGTCTTATACTCAACGGTTCCGCGATATTCAGATCCATGTGTACTTTGCAAATTTCTATGTCAAACCGAAAACACTGCTACCACACTCCACTTGGTACTATTCCAAATGGCTGCTCCACTATACGTATCCAGATTGCTACTACGAGTCATCCGGATTGGTGTTAAAGCTTGCATCGACGTAACTCTTTATGACGAACTCTTTATCACCTCCATAATCGAGAAACATCTCCTCAGTCTCTTAGTTACTGAGGATAATCTTGACCGCTGTCCGGTGATCCACTCCTGGTTCACTCTTGTACCCCCTGACGGACTCATGGCAAGGCACACACAGGTGCGGTACACAGCATGGCATAATATAGAGCCTATGGCTAAGGCATAGGGGATGACGTTCGTCCTTTCTCTTTCTTCTGCCGTTGTCGAGCTTTGAGTCTCACTCAACTTTCAAACCTTACAAATCAGGCGAGAACTCTTTCTCTGACTGATCCATTTTGAAGTCTTTCAAAATCTTGTCAAGGTATGCACTCATTGAAAGTCTCTTCGAGCATCTTGATCTATCTCCATAGATTTTGATGCTCAACAATTAGGTAGCTTCATCCAGGTCTTCCTTTTGAAAATCACTTTCCAAATGACCGTTTTATGCTTTCCAGAAACTCTACATTATTTCTGCTCAACAATATGTCATCCACATATACTTATCAGAAATTCTATAGTGCTCCCACTCACTTTATTGCAAATACAAGTTTCTCGTAAACCTTGTATAAACATTAAAACTTTGATCACCTCATCAAAGCGTATATTCCAACTCCGAGATGCTTGCTTCAGTACATAGAAGGATCACTAAAGCTTGCACACCTTTTAGCATCCTTAGGACTAACAAAACCATCCGGTTGTATCACATACAACCTTTCCCCAAGTAAACAGTTAAGGAAACGATGTTTTGACATCCATCTGCCAGATTTCATAATTGAAAACACAGCAACTGCTAACATAATTCCAACAGACATTAGCACCACTACGAGTGAGAAAGTCTCATCGTAGTCAACTCCTTGAACTTGTCACAAACATCTTTGCAACAAGTCGAGCTTTACAAATAGTGACATTCACCATCAGTGTCTGTCTTCATTTTAAAGATCCATTTGTACTCAACGACCTGCCGTCCAACGAGCAAGTCTACCAAAGTCTACACTTGGTTTTCATACATGGATCCTATCTCGGATTTCATGGCCTCCAACCATTTGTCGGAATCCGGGCCCATCATCGCTTCTCCATAGCTCGTAGGTTCATCGTTGTCCAACAACATGACCTCCAAGACAGGGTTGTCGTACCGCTTAGGAGCAGTACACATCCTTGTCGACCTGCGAAGTTCGATAGTAACTTGATCCTGAAGCTTCATGATCATCATCATTAACTTCCTCTTCAACTAACGTAGGCTTCACAGAAACAACATCCTGTGCTGCGCTACTCTCTGGTTGAACAAAGTTTAAACAACCTCATGAAGTTCTATCTTCCTCCCACTTAATTCTTTCGAGAGAAACTTTTCCTCGAGAAAGGATCCGTTTTAGTAACAAACACTTTGCACTTGGATCTGAGATAGAAGGTTCACCCAACTGATCTTAGGGTATTCTATGAAGATGCATTTGTCCGCCTTGGGTTCGACCTCATTAGGTGAAAACATTTTCCACACAAGTGTCACAGCCCCAAATATTAAGAAATGACAGCTTAGGTTTCTATCAAACCATAATTCACACGGTGTCATCTCAACGGATTTAGATGATGCCCTATTTAAAGTGAATGTAGTTGTCTCTAATGCATAACCCCAAAAATTATAGTAGTAAAACGATAAGAGACATCACAGTATGCACTATATCAATAGAGCATGACTATGATGTTCCGACACACCATCACACTATGGTGTTCCAGGTGGCGTTAGTTGTGAAAAAAAATTCACATTGTCTTAAGTTGTATGCCAAACTCGTAACTCAGATATTCACCTCCATGATCATATCGTAGTTATTTTTATCTTCTTGTCATGATGATCTTCAACTTCACTCTGAATTTGCTTGAACCTTTCAAACGATTCAGACTTGTGTTTCATTAAGTAAATATACACTATATTTACTCAAATCATCAGTGAAGGTAAGAAAATAACGATATCCACTGCACGCTACAAGACTCACTGGATTGCATACATCAACATGTATCATTTCCAATGAATCACTTGCCCACTCCATCCAACGGGGTCCTTTAGTCATCTTGCCCAAGAGGCATGGTTCGCATGTCTCAACCGATTCGAAATCGAATGAGTCTAAAGATCCATCAGCATGGAGTTTCTTCATGCGCTTTATACGAATATGACATTTAGCGGCAGTGCCACAAGTATGTGGTACTATCATTATTTAAGACTAAGAAGCACTTCAGCCTCCTCGATGATCCTAGGGAGACCTTCACGAACCTGCTCGAGTACAAGATCAAGCTCAACCCAGAGAACTGTGTCTTCGGCGTCCCAGCCGGCCAGCTCCTGGGTTTCTTCGTGTCCGCTCGTGGCATCGAAGCCAACCTGGAGAAGATCAGCGCGATCGAGCGCATGCCCAAGCCGACCCGGCTCCCCGACATCTAGAAGTTCACTAGCTGCCTCGCCTCACTCAGCTGGTCCATCAGCCGGTTGGGGTAGAAGGCCCTACCCCTCTACAGGCTCCGTTGCAAGACGGATTTGGTCGAGCCCGGCCACACGAAGAAGCCAGGCATGTCCGACTGGCCCGATGAGTCGGACGAGGCCTTTCGCGGCCTCAAGCGGGCTCTCACCCGCGCGCCCATCCTGGCCGCGCCAGCTGAGAAGGAGCCCTTGATTGCCTACATCATGGCGACCACTCGCGTCATCAGCATCGTCTTGGTGGTCGCGTGGCCGTAGGTGGGCCCCGTCTACTACCTCAGTGAGGTCCTCTCCGCCTCCAAGCAAAACTACCCCTACTACCAAAAGATTTGCTACAACATTTATTTCGCTGCCAAGAAGGTCAAGCAATACTTCCAGGAGCACACCATCACCTTGGTGAGCACGGCCCCGCTCGGCGAGATCATGAGCGGCCGGGAGTCCACTGGCCGGATTGCCAAATGGGTCATTGCCCTCGCCGACAACGAGATCCGGTACGAGCCACGTACCGCCATCATGTCGCAGGCGTTGGCCGACTTCCTCGTCGACTAGGCGGAGACCGAGTTCATGTCGCCTCCCCAAGACTCCCCGCATTGGCGCATGCATTTCAATGGCTCAAAATGAGGACCGGCCTGGGTGCTGGCATAGTCCTCTCCTCCCCAAAAGATGACCAGCCCTCCAGATCCACTTCGCCGCTTCCAACAACATGGCCGAATACGACACCGTCGTTCACGGCCTCCGGCTCGCCAAGGAGGTCGGCATCAGGCGCATCCTATGTTTCGGAGACTCTGACCTCATGGTGCAGGAGGTCTCTGGCGAATGGGAAGCCAGGGACGCCAACATGGCCAGCTACCGCTTCCTCATACAGGAACTCATAGGCTCCTTTGAGGGCTATGAGTTCAACCACATCCCGCGGGCAGACAACGAGGCGGTTGATACGCTGGCAAAGATCGGCTCCACCGGGCAAGCCATCCCAGCCAGCGTCTACCTCGAGCGGCTGCTCAAACCGTCGATCCTGCCCTCCCCGAAATCAGAGTCCATCTTCGTGCTGGCTGACGCTGCCGGACCGTCAGCAACTCCGGTTGCTCCCCCGGCATCTTTGCCACCGGCTCCATCAACCTCGGTTGCCTTGCCGGCACCAGCTGCACCGGTCCAGCCAACTGCATCCGAGGAAGCCGACTCCGATGGCATGGCCGTCATGATGGCAGTCGACGCCCCTCCTACCGTCCCCAACTTTGAGGCTAGTGAGCCAGCCCCGGGGGTTGGCGAGCCCATCCCAAGGACTGATAACCCAGGCCGGAGGGCTCCCAAGCCGGCCCCCATCTCGGCTCCCTCGTGGGGCCAACCCATCCTGGCTTTCCTTCTACGCGGTGAGCTCCCCCGGACGAGGCCACAACAAGACAAATCCAACGTCGGGCCTCGGCTTACAGCATCGGGCGTCTTCCAACGGTGTGTCGAGCCGGAGAAGGGTCAGGAGATCCTCCTCGACATCCACCAGGGCGAGTGCGGGCACCATGCCACCTCCAGGACCCTAGTGGCCAAGGCCTTCTGCCACGGTTTCTACTGGTCGACCGCTTTAGACGCGGCCATGAAGTTGGTCGATGAATGCGAGGGCTGCTAGCGCTTCAGCACGCAGAGCCACCTTCCGGCCACGGCCCTCAAGACCATCCCCCTCTCGTGGCCTTTTGCCGTCTGGGAGCTGGACATGGTGGGTCCCTTCAAGACCGGACGAGGCGGCATGACGCAACTACTGGTGGCCATCGACAAGTTCACTAAGTGGATCGAGGCCAGGCCAATCAAGAAGCTGGACGGCCCGACGGCCGTCCGGTTCATCAATGACATCACGGTTCGCTACGGCGTCCCCCACAGCATCATCACCGACAACGGCACAAACTTCGCCAAGGGCGCGCTAGCGCGCTTCTTCTCCAAGCAGGGCATCTAGCTCCACCTGGCTTCCGTCGCTCATCCATAGTCAAACGGCCAGGTCAAGAGGGAAAACGGCCTAATCCTATCCGGCATCAAGCGCTGGCTCATAACGCCACTGGTAAGGTCAGCCAGCTGCTGGGTCGGCGAGCTTGCGGATGTCCTTTGGAGCCTCAGGACCACGCCTATCCGATCGACCGGCTTCACTCCTTTCTTTCTCGTGGACAAGTCTGAGGCGATTATCCCCACCGACATCGAGTTTGACTCGCCTTGGGTCGCCTTCTACACGGAGAAGGACACAAGGGAGGCAAGAGAATACGGTGTCGACCTACTCGAAGAAGCACGCAAACCGGCCTTGAGAAGGATGGCAATCTATCAACAGAAGCTCTGGCACTACCATAGCAAGCCGATCTGGCCACTCTCCTTCTGCGAAGGAGACCTAGTGCTCAAGCGGTTCCAGCGAACTATCGGCGAGCATAAGCTATCCTCCCCTTGGGAGGGTCCGTTCATCATCAGCAAGGAGCTGCACAACAATGCGTATGACATGATAGACGGCCAGAAGCTACAGAAGCGCAAGAGAGATGCCTCCAGCGAGGAGACGGAGCGCCCATGGAACGCGACGCTCCTTCACCCGTTTTACTGCTAAGAACCAGTGTATGTATGTATCCTTCCCTTTTTGGTCTTAGGAATGCCATGGGTGCCCCAAGACGGCTCTTGGTACGCGCCCCTTTCCACTTCAAAGCTTGTCAATTCAATTCACCACCCCCTAGATCCAGCTCCTGGTCCCGGGGGCTCGTCGGCTAGTCTTAACATCCTCCCTCGAGGTAGATCAAGTAGTCTGAGCCAAGTAAGTCCTCCCACCCCTCCCAGCTACAAACCGGCTCCCGGATGTTCGGCTTGCGGGGTCCAGGGGTAGCACAGCTTGGTTCACATGAAAAATCGATCACTAGGGGGTCGCTGGCTAGGTCTAGCCGGTTCATTTTCCTGCCTCTGTCACTTGCCTTGCCAAAAAAGTCCTCGCGGTTCCTAAACTCAGAGCTGGGTCCCTCGACGCGGACGCCCCATCCTAGCTATAGACCAGCTCCCGGCTGTCGGGCTGGTGGGGTCGAAACCAAGGAGGAAAAGAACTTGAGCTAACAGAACCAAAGGGGCAAACGAAGGGAAGGGCAAGCTGGCACGCATAAAATATGACTTTGCAACAAACAGAAACTTGATAATTTAAAAAGGCCCACAGCCACCAGTTCATTACATATACACCCCAAGTGGATGGACTTGAAATTCTAACAAAATTGCAGAAATAAAAGAAAAAGAGAAAGAGCTCTATGCGGCAGCTGCTCCGTCCTCTCCGTCATCGCCCGCGGTAGCTTCCACCTCTGGGTCCCGAGACGGCTCAGAGTCGGTGTGGTCGTCGGTGCTGGAGCCGGCATCCTCACCATCCGTCTCGGCACCGCTCCCCTCCGGGTCGTCCAGCGCAAGTGCATACTGGTCCTCCGGGACCACCATGTCAGCCACCTGGCACTTAGGGACGTACTCATTCCATGCGGCGAATGACGCGAGGTCGCTGGCTCGCACAGCCAGCTCGTCAACACTGCCTCCATGTCCATGTCGGTGTCGGCACGCTGGGCCGTGAGCAAGCTTAGGTCCAGCTCAGGGTACCACGACCTCACGATGCAGAGGGTCGTGCCCGCACCAGCGCATGCAGCGGAGGCCCTCCAGGCGTTCACCCGCATGGTCCCAAACTCCAGCCACCTCGACAAACGGCTCATCGAGGCCGGATCCACCGCGCTCGGCCAGACGACGCGGACCATCGCCTCTCTGGCCGCCTGAAGCCGCTTTAAGGCGCGAACCACCACCTCCAGCCTTGCCCTAGCAGCGATCCCCACCTTGTTCAAGGTCCAAGGGGCATGCGGCCCAACGTCGTCGCCCTACTCCCACTGGCCCTCACGGTGGGCCGCCATGACAGCCTTAGCGGCCTCCTGCGTACTAGGGAAGAGCCCTAAGAAGAAGAATAAGAAGAAGAAGAAGAAGAAGAGAAAAAAGTAAGATGCATGAGAGGACCAACCAAAACCAAAAACAAGCACGCAGAAAGGTCGGGACGACTGGGACTTACCGTGCAGCAGGCGGTCTATCCCATGTCCCCGCTCCCACAGCTCCGACTCCCTGGTGGACCACTCCTGGAGTTGGCGCTCGTACTCGCTGCAAGCCGCTTGTGCCTCGCCACGCGCCTGCGGCAATGCTACGTCCTTGGACTCCAGTTCCTGGCAGTGGGCCCGCTCCCGCTCCTCCGACTGCTGGCGAAGGGCCGCCTCGCGGTCTCATAGCTCCTGGCGGACGGCCGCCTCGCGGTCAGCCAGCTCTTGGCGGCGGACGAGCTCGTGCTCCTCTGCTTGCTCGCAACGGGTCGCCTCACGGCTCGATAACTCCTAGCAGATGGCCGCCTCGCGGTCCGCAAGATCTTGGCGGTGGGCCGCCTCGCGCTCGGTTGCTGCCGCCTGCACCCTGGCCGCCTCCTCGCGGAGCCGCTCGCACTCCGCGGTCAGGGAGCTCCGATGATCCCCGAGCTCCATGACATGGCGTCGGAGGTTGACCGCCTCGGCATTGGTGTCTGCTCAAGATGGAAAAAGCCACAATCAGAAGACGGAAGAAGGAAAAGGGGATTCGGCTTGCCTCCGCAGAGACCGGCTCGAATCTCGGGGGCCACGCCCCCTCCTCAAAACATATGAAGACTTTACCTCGCAAGTCCTGGGACAAGGTGGCCAGCCGGCCCTCATTCTCCCAATACAAACTCAGAAAGGAGTTGTACGCGGTCACCCAACAGTCGTGCGCCGCCTACCGACAATAGAAACAACATGCAGCATCAGACCTGACCCGCCTACTCCACAGCCGACTCGGTCTTGGGGGCTACACCCAGTGGATGTGCTAGTGCGCCCCCACTGGAGAAAACGCCAAAGAAAAGACAAAGAAGGGAAGAAAAACTTACCACGATGGTCCGTTCCAGCTGCACCTGCCGGTCATTTGCTGCCCGGGCATGTTACGCCGTCTGGGCGCAGTAAGCGGCGAACGCCTCGACCGCGGCAGACACAACCGCCACGAGTGCGCTTGGCGGATCCCTATCTGTCGGGCGGCTGGCCATGGCCTAGTTTTTCTGTGGCCGGCCTCCATCCACCGGCCCGCCCTTTCCTGAGGTCACTACCGGGCCGTCTTCTCTCGGCACCATCATGCCGGTGGCCCCGGACGAGGAGCCCGTGCCGCTCGACCCCTCGGGCGCCTCGGCCTCCCACCTCGATCCTCCGCCGCCGGCCTCTCCCGTCCGGCTCAGTCCGGGAGCCGGTGCCCCCATAGCCGGCTCATCCCGAGCCGGCGCCTCTGGCGCCGAAGGTTCCGTAGGCGACATCTTCAGAGCCGGCGTGTCTGGAGCGAGCGCCCCCGCCGTCGTCGCCCGCGCATCTAGGGGACCAGTTGCCCCAGACGGCACGTCATTTCCTCCATCAGGGCCCGCGCCACGGTCCACCCCCGGCGGCACGTCGCCCGCCCCTGATGGGTCCACGCCACGTCCCGCCTCCTCCTCATACTCGGTAGCAGCATGGTCCGCTCCCGCGTCTGCCGACCATCGCGCGTCCCCTGCGGTCTTTGCGGCCGTTTCCGCCTGTCACATGGGATCATGACGGTCCATGGACCGCATGTCCTGGTGCTCGGGGAAGGGCTCCCAGGATTGGCGGGCTGCCTCCCTATCGGCCCCTCCTAGGGGCGCCCACTTCTTCGTCGCCTCCTCCCACAAGTGGTGCCCCTCGATGCGCAGCTCCTGCTGGGCCGCCTCCATGGCGCGCCAAGCCTCGTTCTCCCTCTCCTCCGTGTTGCTCGACGGCGCCGTTCCCGCGATGTTGCTCGCCGAGGTCCTCCCCAGGGCGCATGCTTCCCTGGGCAAACGGAATAAGAGGGGGAGGGGAGAAGGATGTCCAAGGGAATAGGATTAGGGCATGTCGGTTTACCCGATAACGACGGGGACTGTCACAACCCTAGCAAGTGTCTAGGCTAGCATTGTGTTTGCATCATCATCATCATCATTGCGTCAATATGAAATGAGGAGAAAGAAAGAAACCCTAAGCATTTTATTAATTAAAGGAATTCCAAACAAATGAAATTTCAACAAATCCAAAATGCCCATCAAAAATGTTCCCTATGTCTGATAATTAAGGGCATGGATATACCAGGGACCATTTCAATTATTTGAACATTTGAAATATTTTAAATTATTGAATTCAGTCTCTGAAATTGACAAATAAAAATATTATCATTATAATTGTTTTCAAAATAATCTGAAACTTTTTATACAAGTTTGAAATATACAAACTTGAAGTTACAAAAAGTTTTAGAATTATTGAAGGGGTATTTTGGACCTGCAAGAAATAAACAAGTGTTAGAAGAAAAAAACATAAAACAGAAATAAAAAATAAAAGAGAGAGGAGGCCTGAGGCCTGGCACTGGGCAGCCCATCTGGCCCATGTGCCAGTCGTCTCCTACCTCTGCCAGTAGGCAGAGGCAAAGGAGGGCACGGCGAGGCCTCCACCTCCTCCCTGCTTGGTCGCCCGCCTGGAGGCCCCAGGGCATGCCAGCACCTCGCCGTCGTGCCCTTCTCCTCTCTCCCTCCCGCGAGCTCTCTCCCTCTCTCGCGCTTTCTCCCCCTCGGACCCGCCATGGCCACGCAGCTGCTCGCCGTCGTGCCGCCGTTCTAGCCACCCCCGAGCCCCCCTGACCCAACCAGCAGCTCCGCCTGAACCCCTGAAGCCCCTCGACGGAGGAATCAAGCCGGGAGCCCTCTGCTTCGCCGTCATCACCGAATCCCCTCCACCGATCGCCATCGGTTCTCGCCGTCGTTTGGAGCCATCCGGTCATCCCCGAGCCTTCCGAGCCCCCCCTGCAACCTCCCAGTGAGCACCCCGTCCTCCTCCCTCTCTTCCCTAGCTTCCCTGTGCTCCCTGGCGAGCCTCCGGTGATCACCGGTCCCCCCTGACCAGCCCAATCGACGCGGTCGAGCACGGGCTTTGTTCCAGCGCCTTCCCCGCGTCGATCCGACCCCTCCAGTGGCTTCCGGTGAGCCTCCGCCACGTCGGATGGTCGCCGGCGACCACCCTCCGGCCAGTGCCGACGTGGCCGGCCACTTAGTCGCTAATCACCTTGATTAGCTTAGCCGTGACACTGACAGTGGGCCCCAGAGCTGGGTCAAACCCTGGTCAACGCAGGATTAGCCCCCGTGACACTGACCAGTGGGGCCCCCATGTCAGGTTTGACCCAGAGCGATCAGTTGACCAGGCTGATGTCATGCTGACGCATGGCTGATGCAGTAAATCTATTTTCTGATTTTAAATATTTCCAGAAATAGCTAAAAACTTTGAAAAATCATATAAATTAATCTGTAAGTCAGATGAAAATAATTTATATATGAAAATTTATCAGAAAAATCCAATGAATCCAATGGTACTATTCTCATGCATGTTAGAGCAACCTAAATAGGTGAACATGGACATTTTAACATTAGGTCAATATATGGAATTTGAAATGAGAAAAACTTTGAACATATATTCAAATCCATTTCAAATTGACATGACCAGTAGTTACATTAGCTCATCCATGTACATCATTATGCCATGTTCATGCATCATATTGTTGCATCTGTTTGTATTGAATGTTTCATCTGTGTTGCGGTAGGCCCTAATCCGGAGCATACTACTCCGTACCCTGACGAAGGAGAGAACTCTTCCGCAACCCAGCAAGGCAAGCAACCTCATTGATCATTCCGATAACATCCCACTCTCTCGCTCCTGCTCTCATTTATTGCATTAGGACAAACGATCACATGTCAGTTATACACTGTAGATGATCCTATTCTTATGCATGACCTGATCTTGTCACAGTAAATAGCTAAACCTTGCAACCTAGCATACCTGGTAGATGCTTGTGCCATGATGTACTTAGCTTACTTTGCCTGTTATGCTTGCTATGCTTAGAGTTGTGTCAAGTCGGATTCATCTGGGTGATGAACTGAGTGAAACAGTGTTGTCCGATGTGATGAGCTTATAATGAATACGATTTGGTAAAGGTAGCGATGAGAGGCTATGTAGGAGTACATAGTGGGTTGTCTCATTGGGACCGTTCTTAGGAACTGGGTTTCGTGTTTGTGATCCAAGGCTAGATACTACCACACGTTGGGATACTTAACTGACCCTCTCGACTCATCAGTCGCTTAGTCCTTGGTCCAGGTATTGCAAGTAGGTTCTGGTGTTTATAGCATGCTGGAGGCCATGCGTAGCGCTGACCCTCGGGGTGGGTTACGACGCGGTAGGTAGTGGCACGGTGTACCAAGGGTCACCTGAATGGTGGGCTTGGGAACCCTGCGCACATCATTTGGGACCGTAGCGGAAACTTCGGCCGGATTTTTGTGCGGGTTCAGTCTCAAATAGGCGGTAGCCTGGACTAGAGGTCTTATGTGATTGACGGTCGTGGCCGACTCCCTCGCTGGGCATCCACTTGAAGGTTGCCGAGGTGCATGGTTTATGGCACACAGCGATAAGTGGCGAGAGCGTGTGTGAAGAAGTACACCCCTACAGGGTTATGAAACTATTCGAATAGCCGCGTCCTCGGATATGGACTACTTGGAGAACTTATGCTATTCATAGATAATCAAATGAATACTTCTAAAAATCACAAGACAAGTGTGAGTACCGTGGATGGCACTATTCCATAAGGGGAAGGTGAATCCATGGTAGTGTATTGTGATGGAGGTAGTGGACTCGTGTGCGATAACTAAAATTGTAACAAAGAGTTTAAAACTGAGTAGTGTAGGTTAGCCATGAGTCAAAGCTGGCTTCCTTCATAAACTCCACCATCCTTTGTTGATACATGAGCATAAATAGACTAGGTCTGTTTTAAAGACTTGCTGAGTACGATTGTACTCATCCTTGCTTAATTAATGTTGCAGAAGAGAACCAGGACCCATCAGGTGGGTTCTATCTAGACGTTGACGATGCCGAATAGCTGGTGTCCCAGCTACGATCTTGCCCGTGTGGTGGGCTGTAGATAGTCAGGCCATGTGCCTCTTTTATATTTTGCCGTCTGTACCCAGACACCTTTAGTTTCCGCTGGCTTGTATGACTATGTTTGTATGACTTGAGTGCCGGGTCATGTGACCCCTGTCTGTATGAACATATTATGCAAGGCTCGTCTAAGCCTCTTAAATAAAAGTCATGTTTTTGTATGGTTATGTTGTGATGTCATGGTTGTGTCTATGCATATCGGGCATGTCGTGCGTAAGTGTGACATGCAAGGGTATGTATGGGATCCGACACCTAGTCGTGTGCCTTTAGTAGTACTCCTTACGGGAAACTGCCTCTTTGTGCTTCCACCGAGCCATGGTAGCTTGCTGCTGCTCCAGACACATTGATTGACCGGCATGTATCCTTCTTTGCTGCTGTGTCTGTCCCTTCTGGGAAATGTCTTGCAGTGTAATGGAGTCCCTGTAGCCTGTTACGACTCGTCTACGTGCAGTGATGACATTCGTGTCTCGCGATGTAATGGAGTCCTTCTAACTTGCTACGACTCGTCTACACACGCTTGAGGCCGACACCTGCATTGCTGGGTTATGTATGCCTGTTTTCGTACGGATGTGCTACTTGGGTTCTATGACTAGTTATGTCGGCCTGGGTTCTTTATTGTGTGATTGCCAGCGACATGTTCACATACGTGAGCCAAAAGACGCAAACGGTGCGGCCAAGGTAAGGTGACGGCCGTGGAGTACCGTGCGTGAGGCCGCAAGGTGATGTGGCTTGTTACGGTTTGGAATCATATGACTTAGGATCGGGGTCCTGACAGGGACCTCCCTCCTCGCGGGACCCGTCGAGCCGATCTACCTCCTCTTGCGGCCGCCTCCGCGGCTGCTAGCAGGCTGCTCGGTGGCGGCCCATTTTAGCACCAGACCGAGGCCGACCACCTGCTTCCCCTTGTCACCGGCCGTCGCATCGTTCTGGTCGAGCTCATCACCGCCCTAGCGAAGATGTCTCCTCGGCGGCTCCGTGGCCTTGTCCTCCGAGGCCTCAACGTCCTCCATAGCCTCTGCATCGCGTGATTCCTCTGACTCGGCATCGTCGTTAGTCCAATCCTGCATATTTGGACGGGGAGGGGACTCACCCATCGACTCGGTCGCCTCCGTCTCTGTCTCCTCCCCTCCGGCCTCGGATGCGTTGGCTCAATCTGGTTCGGCCGGATCCACATCGTCAACATCCTCCACCTCTTCAAGGTCCAAATCCACCAAGTCGGCGGCCGGCTCCTCGTACACCTGTAATGAGGGGAAAACCTGCATGCCAGGAGTCGTTCTTCACTGTTAAGTCGAGGCGGCACACTTGGGGGGAGAAAGGAGGGCGAGCCGGCTGCCTCACTTACGACAGGTGCAAGGTGCCTCCGGCTATAAGGGGTTTTGCCCCACTGCCAACTCCCCTCCTTCAGCTTCGCCATGGAAATGGCGTTCACCCTCTACGCCACGTGGACCGACTTCAGCTCCTTAGTGGAGAGACGGCAGGGGTCGTGCCCCGCCATCGGGCAGATGAGGTGCGTCCGGCTGTGCAGCGGCTGCACCTGGCGTGCCACCATTGCCGTCAGTAGGTCGGCCGCCTTCAGGCCCTCCGCCCCGGTCATGAGAACCACCCGCTCGTAGAGCCGGTCTGCTATCTCTGGGGCTACAGGTGGGGCGATCTGCCAGTTCAGCATTGCCACCGGCGGAGTGTTTACGAAGTCGGGGAGGTTGATGTAATCCTCCTCTGGATTCACGTTCTTCACGTAGAAGAACCCCCGCTGTCAGTTCATCAATGACTCCTGCAGCGGGAGTTTTGGGAAGTCGGCTCCCTGGCGGATGTGGATCAAGGCGCCCCCGCAGGTGGTCATGACCGCCTTCTTCGTCACCGGGTCCTTCGTCGTCTGCCGCTTGAGGAAGAAGATTCGGAACCAGAGGTCAAGCCTCGGATCCACCCCTAGGTACCCCTCGCAGAGAGAGATGTAGGACACCAGCTGTAGGACGGCGTTGGGGCAAGGTGTTGCGGCTACAGGCTGAACTGCGTCAGGAACCGCCGGCAGTCCGAGCCCGCGAAGGAAGTGCTCGGCGAAGACAACCACCTCACCGTCTCGCAGAGCTGGGGAGTTCTCCGGCCCAGCCACACGCGCTTCCACGAACTCCTCCGTCGGTAGCTTGCGGCGGTGGCGGAGGTGTGCGATGAACTCCTCGTCGACAATGTTGTCGTCCCACGCCCCCTTGCTCACCATGACCTCTCGATGGGCTTGCGGGCGCTGTGACGGGTGCGGGAGTCCTGCTGCGGGGTGGTCGCCGGCGGCGACGACGGAAGCACAACATTGGCCGCGAGTATCCCTCTTTCTCTTGTTCTCTTGGGGCGGTAGGAGGAGGGCGATGAATGCAAAGCAACGAAGGCGAGGGGAGAGAATGTGCTGTCCTGTACCCCTCCCTCCTCCATTTAAACCCTGCACGGGTGGTCATGGGGTGCGGATTCATTGCACACGACCCCCACGATTCCCGTCGTGTGCGGGACGGCAGTTACCGCAATCGGACATGCCAACTGACGGCCTAAATAGTAGAAGATCTGCGTGGGCCGAGGCCATGGCCGGGGAGGCCCCCCTCTCGGTCTGGTCTTGTCCGCCGCGCGGCCTGTCAGGGTCCCGACCCATGGTGCCCACCACGTGGGGCGGGAGTATCGCCTGGCGAGGCGCTCTAGACGACGCTTGGGCTTCGGGCCGGATGCGGGGCCGGCAGCCGGACGGCCATCGACGACCGCCCTCAGTGGTCGGCCGTGGCACCAGGACGATTCTCAAGTCGGTCGTGGCCTTTGGGGGATACTATCGGGGGGATAACCCCGGGGTACCCTAAAGCAACCTACTGCCCCAAAACTTTCTGAAACGACCGAAGGGTGAGCCGCCTCCCCCTACGTCCAAGATTGAACCCGGATGGCTCTACGGCACCGGGTGGGCACTGTCGGCTACACATGGCCGGCTCCATCAAGGACTGCCGACTGGGTGCAGGGATCCTTGGCGGCCAAGCCTTGGATCCCACTACCCAGCCATGCGCGGCTACAGTGGCCCCCATCCTGTCAGGGGTCAACGCCCATATGGCCACAGTGGAGGCAATAGTGCCGCTGAGTTCGGCTGACAGTGACCGGGCTCTCAACAGTGTCGGCACGCCTCCAACCACTCCATGACCTGTCCCGACATGGCTAAAGTGCAACCGGCCATACCGCTGATCGAAGTCGGCTGCCGCAAGATGATGCCCCGAAGGACGACCCGTGCTGAGAGGTGACCGTTGCTAGGACCTGCCACATGGCCCCAACCATCTCCCGACGTGACCCCCAGCCAGCGGGCCCTACCAACAACGAGACCCTACAGTCAGGGGCCCCATGGCCGGCCACAAAGCTGCTAGCTGGGGGGGCCCTCATGGCTTCCCACTCATATTGTAATTCGAGGCTGGCCTATAAAACCCCCGGAGCCCCCCATGCAAAGAAAAAGCAAGAAAGCAGATATACCAGAACCCACACTCTCACCACGTAGACAAGGAAGGGGAGCCGGCTTCTCCCTCTTCCACCTCTAGAGAGCAGCTCTAGGAGCAACCTTGTAACCTTTCCTCATCGATCAACTAGATCAGGCAGGACTAGGGGTATTACCTCCCACAGAGGACCCTGAACCTGGGTACATCGTGTGTTATCACTGCTTGTGCCTAATCCCACACCCGGAGCCCATCGGCGTCCTCCGGCCCGAACCACCTTTCATAAGCCTACCCATGGCATCTATCGTGAGAAAACGACGACAGTGTCCTTGACCGCTTAAGAATTTGCGAACAGAAACTTTAAAATTTTCACTATCTAAATTTTTGGCGCTTCCCGCTCAAAGCGTTCCGATTCCTACGAGTGGATAACCCACGATCCCCCTAAATATCCACTACTGAGAACGTGGGTGACACATGTCATGTGGAGAGCAAGGGTCAGGGGCAATCTGGTCCGAAATCTTCTGGCAGAATGATTTTCACCTCCGCTATAAATACCCCATCCCCTTTCACTGTGCTCGGTTACTCCTCACTCCCACTCCATCCCAAGCTCCGACCTAGCACCGCCACTCAAATCATCGATGCAGGTGTGGAAGAGCTTCAGTGCCTCAACCGCGCCATCACCATACTCGCATCGGCCGCAGAAATCTTCACTCCGCTGCCGCTGTAGCTGAAGCTAGAGCTTGGGAGATCTGAACGAATGAACTTCTTCTATTTAATCTCACTGTTCGTCGTGTTGTTCATCAGGGTAAATAAAATCTAATTTTACTGCCCTTGTTTGATCTTCAAGTTGTCCACAATTTGTTCAAAGGTATTTATTCTTCAAGAATCATATTCTAAAGCACCTTACATGTTCATACACTTGATGTTTTTCCTAAGTTATTATTTTCTTCAAGATTCCTCAACTATGCGGATCCTCAAAAATTTGCACAGCTCTAGAACCTAAGACAAATAACACTTAGTGAAATTCGTCATGACAACCATGGTCAAATTCCTCACACATGATGTTTTAGAAAAACTTCTAGGAATGCATATGACCTCTTCAAATTCCTCGCACCTATACTCTGTTCACTGGTACAAACATGTACGCTGATGAATCACTAGGTTCTCATCAACTTAACTCATTTGCAGTGTTTCCTAAGGAAAAACTATGTACATCTTCAGAATCTTCAAGAGTTCAGAATCCTCAGCCAAAGAAAATGGCTGATGGGAAGAAACCATAGAAAGGTGTAAACAAACCTAAAGTGCAAACCGCATTTGAGATACCTGATGAACTGTATGAGGAAAATTGCACACCAGATGAAGAAACTCATGGCAAGGAAACAACAAAGCAGAGAAAAATTTGCATACCAAAAATTGATAGGAGATGGGCAAAGGAGAGGAAGGAATATCGCTATGTAACTCCCAAGTATATGAAGAAATTCGCTGTTAAACCCCCTTGCAATAGGCCACCCTTGGCTCCAAACCAAACTACTGATCCCACAAGTCTCAAGACTGGTGATGACTTTCCACAAGAATGGGAAAGACAGCAAGCCAAGCTGGCAAAAAAGGCAAAAGAGGTTGTGCAGAAATTCAACGAAAACTCTGCTGCTGCTGCCACTATCGGAGACTCTGCTAGTGCTCCGAAGAAATCCATTGTGAAGAAATCTACTATGAAGTCTAAATCTTTAACTTCAAAATCATCACATCAGATTCCTCAAGCAAAGCCTTCAAAGGCCTCAGCCGCTGGTTCAGTAGCTGCTGAGTCCTCTGCTGGTGCCGCAAAGTCCTCAACACCTCTACATCATGCAACATGTCAGAGAATAGAGGGATTCTCAATTGCTTCAGGGGCATCAGCAAGTTCTTCAGCCCTAGCATAGTCTTCAACAATTCCTACTCTGTTGAAGCTAAACAGAACTGTTGGACGAGGTCAAAGACCAAGTCCTCACACTAGCAAACTTGTAGTGAATATACCCTCGGGGTCTGAGGATGATGATGAAGTTGATGATGAAGAATTGGAAGAAATCACTAGACAAAGTCGGCAAAGGGCTGCAACAGCCAAAGGCAGCTCTGTTCCTCTCTTGTTGGATCCCAAGATGATCCTCAACTTGATTGACATATGGCATGAGGATCCCAGCACCCCACATTCCTCACTGAACCTACCTCTTGGTGTGGATCATGTCCTCACACACTTCATTACTGAAGAAAAATGGACAAGGGATCAATCTCTAAGAGCTAAGAGGCGCAGGGCTCGAAAACAAAAATTTCTGAGGAATAATGTCATGAATTTGACTCCCAATCAACTCATCACGGGGTTCAGTCTGAAATTCACTGCCTTTCTGACGAACAAGACAAGTATGGTGCTGAATGGAAGGGCACCAAAGTGAGATTTGTCAGTGCAGCCCAAGCTACCGTTAAGGACCATAACGAGAGGGTTGTAGCTCGTCTGCAACCTCAAGTTCCTTAAGCTAAAGAATCTGCTCAGCCTGCTGAAGAATCTGCCAGGGTTATCTCCACTGTTGTGCCTAAAGAAACTACCAGGATAGCTGAAACTGTTGATGCGCGTGATGAAATTGAGAATACAAGGGTGACTGCATCCGTCGTGCCTGAAGAAAATGCTCCTCCTTCACCCCCTGCAGAAACAGTTAAATCATCAAGGGTGAAGACACTCAACCTTCCTTCTGCATCAGAAGCAAAGAAAACCAAGGCTGCGGAGAAGAAGGCACTGAAGAGAAAAGCATCAACTTCAGATTCTTCAGCGGCGAAGAAACTGAAGACACGGCCAAGTTCTTCAACAGAATTGATTGATGCAACTCCTATAAACTCCATGCCAGCCTATGAAATTGTACCATTTGTTGTTGACTATGTCATCCCAAATGATGATCAAGAAGAGAAGAATCAGTCTGCTGCTACCTTAGAGCAGATTGATGAAGAAATTGAAGTGGAAACAAGAGCTTCAACTCCACTGGTATCATCGCCCCTGCCTCAGTTAACTGCTGAAAAGGCCGATGTTGAAGAAATTGATGAGGACGTGGACATTGGAAACACAATCCCTGTCGCCAATGATTAATATTGGGAAGGTGCACACCTAATTTCACCAATGACCACCCCTCTATCACTGATTCCTCAGTCTCCAGCTTAGACTGAAGAAATTCATACAAGATCTAATGACTTAGCTACAAGTGCTACTGAAGATATTCCGGCTACATTAGCTGAGGAAATTGCTGCTCCAACTACCATTGAGGAAACTGCTTTGCAAATTCCCCAATGTGAAGAAATTCCTCTTGTGCCTAAAGAAATTGTGGGCTGCTTCAAGCCAAACCTTCAGCTGAAGCCTAGGATGCCATTCAAAGGCTCAAAGCACCCGAAATTCGTCAAGACGAATTTCTTCAACGAGCCCATCTTCTTCACTACACCCAATCCATATGAAACTGCAAGAGCCAGTTGCACCAGATTATGGACTCCTACACAGATGAAATATTATGCATCAGTGCTATTTGATAAGAAGAAAGTCTTCGAGCACCATCAAATTCCTCATGCGGATATGGAAACAATCCCATCCTCCACACCAATGCTGACAGTTCTTCACAATGCTGGAATTCTTCCATTTTGTGTGGATATATGTGATTAGAATGAAGAGATAATTCTTCATTTCTATGCCACCTTGCACATCACAGGAAATGCTTCTCACGTGAGCTCATGGATCTTGGACTGGATGATTGGATCTACTCACTACATTACACCAGCATCAGAATTGCTTCGGTCAGTCCCAGTTCCAATTCCTTCAGAAGAAGCCCACTGCCTATTTGATGAACCTGCTCTACCCAACCAAATGATGCAAGTGATGATGAAGCCGTTAGCTCCTGGAAACCTCAACGGACCACCTTCCTTGTCAAGGATTTTCTCTATGTGCCGAGGGCGGTCTATCGCATTCTCACGAACACTCTCTGTCCTCAGAAGGGCCACAACTCTGAAGAAGAAGAAGAAGAAGAAGAAGTTGAGGGAGTCATGAAGAACATGCTATTCAACATCATTCATGGGATTCCCATCAACTTCCATGATTTCTTCATGAGGACATTCGCGAATGCAGCCTCAGGCCCATTTGAATTGAAGCCTTATGCTCCCTAGATCATGAAATTCATTAGATCAAGGTCGTGAGTTCCCTTCAAGGCTGACTTTCAGAATCACTTCGGCTTCCTGCCTCCCATTGAAGTCCTCAAGAACACAATTGCCTCAGTTGAAGGAAAAGGCAAAGATGTTATTGATGAAGGTACTGGTCCATTGGATGGTCAGTTTCACAAAGCTGCATCTTACTCCACCAATGATAACAGTGCTACCCAGGACTCTGCTGCAAGAGACTCCGCACAAAAGCCTCGAGAGTCTGCCCCTCGTGTGATGACAGATCCTAAACTCCTCATAAGTGTTCATCAGAAGGTTGATCGCAACCACAAATAGGTCAAGCGTCAGTTTGGTTTAATTCTTTGAGACATGACTGTCACACACAATGCTGTGAGGAAGAACCAATACTACCACCATGAAGTCTTCAACCGCACTTGAGCCATTCTGTCTCACCTCAAGACTCCTACAGAACTGAAGGAGATGAACCTTGAGGGAAATCTTGACTGGGACCATCCACCACAGAAGAAATTCAAGAACGTTCAAGTTCCTTAGCTGGTAACAAGTTCATATTCTTCATCGCGCAAGACTGATGAAGCTAAGGAAATTGATGACATTGCGGCAGGCCCTGGATCGACAAGCGACCCCGACAATGTTGGCGCTCCTCCATCACCTTCAAGATGAAATTCTTCACGGGGCGTTAGTCCTCATTTATTCGTCCCTTTTTGTCTTTGATGACAAAGGGGGAGAAAATTTGAGTTAGTCTTCAAGCGGGTCTATATATATGGGTTATTTTTTGTTTAAGTTACAACTCTCGCTCTTGTGAAGCTTTTGTTGTTTGAGTTGTAAACTTAAGTCTTTTTTCCGATGGTGGTCTGACTCTTTTGAACTACTTTTCACATGCTTATTTCCTCAAGTGCCTTAATGTACGCATGCTGAATTTTGTCAGACACCATTTTCATCATGCATTTCAAATTCTTCATATCATATGTTAAATGCGTGTATGAATTACAAGATATAGGAGGAGTTCTCCATGTTTTTAACCTGCCATGTGCATTTGCAGTCCAAAGCAAATTCCTCAAATATGCACATCTTCAGGGGGAGTTCCTATATATGTCGCAATCAAATTCCTCAAACTCAGTACTTTCACTTCATATGTTTATCCCCGTTGAAAACTTAACCTATTTGTCATCAATCACCAAAAAGGGGGAGATTGTAAGTGCATCTAGTGCCCCTTAGTAATTTTGGTGTATTGAAGACTTATAGGTTAAGAAACTAATGTGTTTTTGAGTGTACACAGAATTTATAAGTCAATGAGGAGTTTGATATATTCGAAGTTTACCGACCCCTACAAAAGTATGTCTTCAACTAATGACTTTGGTGAAGACTTTGGTGAAGACTTTGGTGAAGACTTTGCTGAAGACTTTGGTATTCCTTGAAGACTTTGAAAATGAAGAAGTTGGTGTGACCTTGAAGATATGAACGAGGACTATGAAGCGTGAAGACTTTTGTTTTCGTAGTTTCATTTCCTTTCTTTGAGTCATAGGAAACGCTATCCTATTAAAGGGGGTTGAGGTAATACTAAGGAAAATTTCCAACTGATGCTCAACTCAAAATCCTCAACCTATTCAATCCTTTGAGTGAAGCCTTCTGGAAATCTCTTACGGTTCAGTCAAGTTCTTTAGTGATAGAGACGATGTTCTTCTGGCCTCTGAGGAAATTGGTCTAACTGAGGAGTTAGGATTTCGCGAGTGTGAATTGCCAACAAGTGAGGAATATGATAAGCTTGAGGACTTTCATAGTTCAAAATTCTGACCGTTGTTGTGCTTAGAACCAGCTGTCCCCAATCATTCTATCCACATAACGGTCATATCATTGGGAGCATTTATGTCTTATCATGTCAGGTTGCACCCTAGCTATAAATAGCCACCCCACAACCACTAGTTGGTTGGCTGCTCCGAGAGAGAACTAACAATTTTCATTTGAGAGCAACCCATCCTCCAGGACTTTGAGAGAAAATAATCAGTGAGGAAAAACCAGAATCCAAATCACCAAACACAAAGTGATTGAGCATCACTGAAGAGATTGTTCCTGTGTGGAACCGACGCTTGTTACCTTTGAAGATTATGTATCTTCCAGACGGTTAGCGGTCATAGTGTAGTGCATCATGCAATCAATTGGGGATCACGGAGTGACCTTGGCCTAAAGCATCCAGCAGTCAATTTGGATCGCCGGGTGACCAGTTTGTGAGGGTTCTGGAAGTCTACCCTGAAGACTTACCACGAGTGTTGGGCGAGGACTTTGTGACCTTAGCTCAAGGAGAATACGGTAAGGACTGTGTGTCCTCTAGTTTAAATGCCAGGCCTCTCCAAACCAGATGTACGACTGTCACAGCAGTTGGAACTGGGTCATCAAACCATTATCTTCATCGAGCTACCTGGTTCTATTTCCTCAACCCTTTCATTTCCTCGTATACTTGTTGATGAAATTGATCGTTACTATTTGAAGAATTTGACTGAAGACTTTCTCAATTTCCTCACCTCAAATTCATCACGTTACCTTGTTCCTCACCTGCCTATCCTGTATCACGCTACTTGTAATATGTGCATGTTTTATTTCATCAAGATGACTATGCTGTTGCTATGTTTCTCATGCACATGAGTACTTATTCTGCTGCAAGTTATTCATCACATTTCAAATTCCTAAAGTTGAAATTCCTCAGTGATGAATTTGTAAAAATCACCTATTCACCCCCCCCCCTCAGTCGATAAAACGCACTTTCAGATCTCCACCAAGCATGCAAGTACGCATGGAAATAGTAGAATGGTGAATCATGGGTAAATGCACGCAAGGGTCACAATAGTATGGCAAAAGCATATGAAGAGGCATAACATGCAAAATGAACATGGCAATATGGGCATAATAAGCATAATGGGAAATAAGCCATAGCCATGTGAAAGCCAAGTAAAGAGGTGCGCGTAGTCCTTGCGCGAGGGGAATGGTTGGAGACACATTACGGTGCATCCCAAAGCAACGGTGCTCTCAAGAGCTCGTTTCGTCAACTCATGGGATTGCGAGTTTGACGAATAATCGTGTGTACCTACACAACAAAGAGACATACAAAACAAGGTGTGTGCATGGTAAATATACACATCATCCATCATGATTTGTATGTGCATGTGAGAGTTAGAACAAGATAAGCAATGCTCAAAGAAATTTGATCCATGGTATAGGAACATGTCATCCATCATGAAAGAATAGTTGTTGTGTATAACACGATGGGGACACAAATTAAGCATGTAGATATATGGCACATCAATAGCATTTTTATTCATGGGTAGCATATCATGCACACAAGTTTGTGGATCATGCAATAGATGCGAAGGAACCAACTCTACTAAAATGTATGAGGAAACTATGGGGGTCTCCTCATGTGTAATAGTGGAAGCATAATGCGGAGAATATGGACAATATCCAAAACAATGCATATCCAAACCAAGGTGGTCATGGCATGTCATATGAGAATTATTGCGCAAATAATGCAAAGGAAGCATGGCAATATCATCACAAGAAAAACAAATGCCAGTAATCATGGGTTTGTCATCTATGCCATATGAGCAAATGGGATTTACTTTTATGGTGTATGCATAATCACTATGTCGGGACCCCAATCCTAAGTCATAAGAATCCAGACTATAACATATCACATCACTTTGCGGCCTCATGCATGGTAAGTTCCACGGCTGCAGCCTTACCTTAGCCAGGACCGTTTGCGTCTTTTGGCTCACGTATGTGAACATGTCGCTGGCAATCAAACGACAGAGAACCCGGGCCAACATAACTAGTCATAGAACCCAAGCGGCACATCCATACGGAAACAGGCATGCATAACCCAGCAATGCAGGTGTCGGCCTCAAGCGTGTGTACACGAGTCATGGCAAGCTATAGGGACTCCATTACGTCGTGAGACACGAATGCCATCACTGCACGTAGACGAGTCGTAGCAGGCTACGGGGACTCCATTACACTACGAGACATTTCCCCGAAGGGATAGACACAGCAGCAAAGAAAGATACATGTCGGTGAATCAATGTGTCCAGGGCAGTAGCAAGCTACCATGGCTCAGTGGAAGCACAAAGAGGCAGTTTCCCGTAAAGAGTACTACTAAAGGCACACGACTAGGTGTCGGATCCAATACATACTGTTGCACGTCACACGTACGCACGACATGCCCGATGTGCATAGATACAACCATGGTATCACAACATAACCATACAACAACATGACTTTTATTTAAGAGGCTCAAATGAGCCTTGCATAATATGTTCTTACAGATACGGGTCACCTGACCCGACACTCAAGTCATACAAACATGTTCATACAAACCAAGCGGAAGCATAAGCTGTCTAAGTACAGACAGATGAAAGGGTAAAAAGGCACATGGCTTGACTATCTACAGCCCGCCACAGGGCAAAGGTCGTAGCTGGGACACCAGCTATTCGGCATCATCGACATCTAGATAGAACCCACCAGATGGGTCCTGGGTCTCATCTGCAACATTTATTAAGCAAACATGAGTACAAGCGTACTCAGCAAGTCTTTAAAATAGACCTAGTCTATTCATGTTGATGTATCAGCAAAGGGAGTGGTGGAGTTTATGCAGCAATGCCAGCTTTGACTCATGGCTGACCTACACTACTCAATTTTTAACTCCTTGTTTACATTTTAGATATCGCACACGAGTCCACTAACTCCATAGCAATACACCATCATGGATTCACTTCCCTCTCCTGGGAGAGTGCCATCCATGGTAGTCACACTTGTCTTGATATTTTTATGAGTATCCATTTGATTATCTATGGACATCATAAGTTCTCCAAGTAGTCCATATCCGAGGATGCGGCTATTCAAATAGTTTCATACCCTGCAGGGGTGTACTTCTTCACGCACGCTCTCGCCACTTATCGTTGTGTGCTCATAAAACCATGCACCTCAGCAACCTTCAAGCGGATGCCCAGCGAGGGAGTCGGCCACGACCGTCAATCACATAAGACCTCTAGTCCAAGCTACGGCCCCAAACGATGTGCGCAGGGTTCCCAAGCCCACCATTCGGGTGACCCTTGGTACACCGTGCCACTGCCTACCGCATCATAACCCACCCCGAGGGTCAGCGCTATGCACGGCCTCTAGCATGCTATAAACACCAGAAACTACTTGCAACTCCTGGACCAAGGACTAAGCGACTGATAAGTCGAGAGGGGTCGAGTTACCGAAACCCAATGTGTTGTTGCAGCTAGTCTTGGATCACAAACATGGAACTCAGTTCCAAAGAACGGTCCCAATGAGACAACCCTCTACGTACTCCTACATAGCCTCTCATCGCTACCTTTACCAAATCGAGTTCATCATAATATTACCACATCAGAACAACATCGTTTCACTCAGTTCATCACCCAGATGAATCAGACCTGACACAACTCTAAGCATAGCAAGCATAGCAGGCAAAGTAAGCTAAGCACATCATGGCACAAGCATCTACCAGGTATGCTAGGTTGCAAGGTTTAGCTATTTACTGTGGCAATGTCAGGTGATGCAGCAGAATAGGATCATCTACCGTGTATGACTAACATGTGATCGACTGTCCAAATGCAATAATCAAGAGCAGGAGCGAGAGAGTGGGATGTTATCGGAATGATCAGAGGGGTAGCTTGCCTTGCTGGGTAGCGTAAAGGTTCTCTCCTTCGTCAGGATACTCAAGGGTATCCTCAGAAGTAGGGCCTACCGCAATGCAGATAAGAAACAATCAACACACGCAAGTGCAACAATATGATGCATGATCATGGCATGATAGCATGTATGAATGAGCTAATGCAACTAGTGTTCATGTTGTTTTGAAATGAAGTTGAATATAGATTCAAAATCGTTCTTTATTTCAATTCCATATACTAACCTATTAGTAAATGTCAATGTTCACCTATTTAGATTGCTCTAACATGCATGACAATATCACCATTGGATTCATTGGATTTTTATGATAAATTTTCATATATAAATTATTTTCATCTGATTTACAGATTAATTTATATGAATTTTTTAAGTTTTAAACAATTTTTGGAATTATTTTAAAACTAGAAAATGGAATTATGGCGTTAGCCTGACGTCACAGTGACGTCAGCTGATCAGCTGACCTGGCCAGAGTCAAACCTGACGTGCGGGGCCCGCACGTCAGTGTCTCAGGCTTAACCTCCGCGCTGACCAGGGGGTTTGACCCACCTTGCGGCCCACTGTCAGTGGAAGGAGGCTACACTAATTAGGAGAATTAGCCCCCTAATGACGGCCACGTCGGCGCCCACCGGAGCGGGCCACGGCGTCTCGCCGGAATCGCGCCTCTAGTGACCATTTGGCGCGCGGAGGGTACCTGGAGGCGGCCCATGCACTGGCGCGTCTAGCAGGGCACCTAGGGGGGCTCGGGGGCCACCGGAACGGCGGCCAAGTCAAGCTGCGCGGCAGCGACGGCTCGGGTAAGAGCAGCTGCGGCGCTATAGGCTGCGGGAGGCGGAGCTGAGGGCGGCAACGGCCTCCTGGAAGCTTCACGAGCACAAGCCCGTGGCCAAGAGCGAGCTTGGGCCGCTGTGGCCATGGCTACGCCATGGCCGGTGGCGAGCTCCTCTCGGCTCCAGCGACAAACGGGGCTGGAGGGGGGGAACGGCGACGAGACTGGGGGGAAAGGGTCCGGAGCCTCACCGGAGAGGCTTCTGGCACCTTAGCGGGGTCGGGGACGCACGGGAGACGGCGAATTCCCGGCGGCTTCGCTCTGGCGAGGAGGGGAACAGAGGAGAGGGAGAGGGGAAATGGCAAGGGGGAAGCAGCTGGAGCGGCGGCCAAGCCTATCCCCTCGCCAGCACGACGAGGAGGCGGCCAGGCAGGCAGGGTGGAGGTGGCCAGCGCAGCCATCGCCGGCTGTAGGGGCGGCACGCAGCTGCTTCTCCTCCTAGCAGGAGGAAGAAGACGATGCTGCCCCTGTGGGCCGGGCCCCTTCCTTAGGTTAGCCCAGGTGGGCTTCTTTCCTTTCTTTTTTTATTTCAATTCTTTTCTAACTTCTGACATTTGTTATTTTATTTGCAGTTACAAATGGCTTTGTAAAATATCCAAAACATTTTATATATTGAAGTTTGAATATTTCAAACTGATCTGAAAAGTTTCAAAATAATTTGAAAACTAAATTAATGATAATGCTTTATTTAATACTTTCCAGGGGCTTTATCTATTATTTTTAAATTTCTTTAGGTGTTCAAATTATTAAGATGGTCCCTGTTATAATCATGTCCAAATTTATCAGACATAGGGAACATTTTTAAAGGGCATTTTGGATTTGTTGAAATTTCACCAAATTTGAATTATTTTGATTCAATGTGAGCTTGGGGTTTCTTTTTCTCCCCATTTCATATTGATGCAAAGATGAAACATGATGCAAACACATGCTATACTATGACACCTAGCTAGGGATGTGACACACTATGGTGAGATTGCAAAGATGCAATATGGGAAATCTCATGCATAGCATCTGACAAGTCAAGCGGGTTGTCAAACATGATGTGACCTATAGAGTTCTCATAAGAAATCATATGCAACATGGCATCACAAGTAATAGACTCCACTTGAGAATCGTCAAACACATCATAAATGGGCAATTCATCACATGAGGAAGTCGCATAATCATGAAGCATGGCAATTGGTGGGTCGACATCATGCAAGCAATCAATGTTCTCTAGTGGGACAAGAGTATCACCTTCACCTATGTTACCTTTTTCGTTCCACACATGTGGTGTTGGTGAGGTGGCATAGACCAACTCGTGGTCATCTTCATCGTGATGGAACCATGTGGGGGTGCATCATATTCCACCATATCCATCGTCTTGTCCTAAGGAAGGACGAAGTCATTGAGGATCGGCGTGTCATCGTGTATCGGACCTAGCATCAAATGAGAAGACATAATAGAGGTAGAGGTTAAGTTTTTAGAAATCATAGTGGCGTCACATGCCATCTCAAGTACGTCACTCTCAATATGTGGTGGTGGCTCACACACTCCCTTGAAGTAGGTGCACTCAAACTCACATATGGTGGAGTCACTCATGTCACTCAAGTGGTGGGGGTTGTGTCTCTCCTCACATGGGAATCGTGGCAACTCAACTTGTATGGGGATAGTGGTGAAGGCACTCTCACTCTTAATATGGTGGCAAAAGCCTCTCAACTCATATCCGAATGCCGCCGTGGTCAAAGGGAAACTCCCATGCTCAACCATCTCGTCACCTTCATCATGGATGAAGGCCGAAGATGGCACATCATCACTCTCCTCCATGACCGAAGGGAAAATCCCATGCTCGATCATCTCACTCTCACCTCCAAAGATGGAACCATCCTATTTCCTCACCACCTTGTCACTCGCCTCCAAAGCATGCTCCTTGAGTGGCTCCGTAGTCATGGTCGTCGTCGCACCATCGTCATAAAGAGTCATTGTATACTCGGCATAGTCAACACCACAAAGAGGGATGGCGGTGGAGTCAGACTTAGGAGCATCGTCTTGGAGCTCGTCGGGCTTGGACATCTTGGTGGTACCATGCTCATGCTCATCATCTCGGAGCTTGGTCATTGTGAAGTGTGTGCGGGGTCGAGTATTCTTGGCCTTGAGGTCTTGTGCCGCCTTGAGTGCACCAATATAGAGTTCGTCGAGAGACTCGTAGTTGTTGTCGAAGATAGGCTTGGAGATGTCATTTTTCAATCCCATCATGAAGTAGAACTTCATCCAGATGGGGCCGGTCACGCCGGCTCATCGCAAGGCTTTCTTCATCATCATGAAGTACTCGTCGATGGACTTGGATCCTTGTATGGTTTTCTCCAGTTGGCATTGAAGATGTTCCGTGTAGGTGGAAGGCACAAACTCTCACCGCATCGCTTTATTCATCTTGGACCAACTCATGTTGAAGCTCTTCGAAGATGTGTGAAGCCACCATGTCGACGCGTCGCCATGGAAGTTTCTTTTGGTGCACTTCACTTGATCTTCGGAAGGGACTTGAAGTAACTTGAGGTAGTGGCCCATCTTGCGCTCACAATCGAGATACTCCTCGGGGTCTTTACTCCCATAGAATGGAATGTCATGGTGGAAGTCGATGTCGTAGTAGCTCATGGAGGTCGTGGATTTGATCTTGGGGAGCTTCTCTTGAAGTGCTTGTTGGCAAAGATGCCTCATGTCCAAAGGCGAACATGCCTTGAAGTCACTTGGAAAATATGCCAAGGTAGGTGGTGAAGTCATTGAGCGTTGTTGGTGTCGAGCTCGTGAGCTTCACACTTGTTATTTGTTGGATGCCTTGATGTTGGCATCGTTATTTATTCATGTCATTGATGTTGTCGATGCCGGTGTGATCTTGTCAGAGATGGATGCTTGGGAGCATGTGCACTTGAGCGTCTTCTTGAAGATGATGAAGACCTCTCACGGTTCTTCACGAGGACCTTCATCTCCTCCATTTGAGTGTGCATCTTGACGTTGATGATGTTCTTCATGGCATCAAACTCTTCGTTGTTGTTGTAGACCGAAGATGGTGTTCTTTGCCTAGCCATCACAAGACTCGAGCAAAGGTGAGTGGGAAATGAGATAAACAATACCAAGATACCGTTCCCAAAGTTGAGGATGTATCCCGTTTCACTCAATGTGAATTGAGAGAATAGTGGAATTGGTACCGGACTTGTTCACTCACACCTACAACATAAAGCTTATCGAGTGGCTTGGTTAGGACAAGTGGCACAAAATTCAAGCATGATGTGATTCAAGATATTGAAAATGTTGAGGAAGATTCACAAAATTGCAATTCAAAGCAAATAGATCAATAGCTCTGGTGGCACTAGGAACACATGCACACAGATAGATAAATGGGATCCGTGCAACCAAGGAATGAGCACCAAAATATGATAGACCCGGGAAAAGCTCGTGTTGCACGGATACTAGAAGAGACAATATCTCAATTGCTCAAATGGGCTAGATACACGATTGTGCACCAAGCTAAAAGAGTAAATGTGTTGTCTTCAATCCCAATTATGCTATGTATGTATGATCCAAGTGTATGTACTATGCAAAATGGCTCAATGCTATGTCTATTGCTTATAAGCTCTTTTGTATCTCCTCTTTTTCTTAAAAGCTTTCTCTTCTTTCTTTCTTTTTTCTATGATTGATGCTTGAACCAATATATGAAACAATTATGATGGATGCACGGGAGACACTTACGGCACAAGATATTTCCACGCTAAATGTAGCTATGCGGCACAAGAGTAACACTACGGTTCAAAGGTAACATGGCCCGGCAATTCTCAACTCGCTAGTCTCAATGGGTAAGGTATGCAATAGGCTCTAAGCAATCACAGAAATGGCAAGGATATAGACAATGATGTCGTCGAGGTAACCGTCCTTGCTTACTGTTGGGGTGCCAAAAGGAGAAGTGGTCATTGTCAATGTCAAGGCCGAGGCGATGATGAGTGGCGGCGTTATCATTGTAGAACTGTTCTTAATTAGACAAAACACCTTAGGAAACGGAAACCGCAACTCAAAATCTCAAACAAAATTGGGTTAGGATGGCGAAAGAATATGGTGGGAAAACTATGAGGAGGTTATGGTGGAGGCCTAGGCAAAGATGCTAAAATGCAAAAATTTGATGAAGTTAAATGGTGGTAAAACCTAGATGGGGATCTCGGGACGTCGATAGCATCAAATGAGTCAAAGAACACTCAAATCGGAGTTCGGGAGTAGAAGTTATGATCGAAACGGTGAATCAGCCGAGGCTAAAACTGGGAGGGCGGTTGTATCGCTTGGAAGAGTGGTTGTATTGCTCGTGGAGCGTCCTGGAGGTGTCGATCTGGGAATTAGCGGTTGTACCGCTCCTATGATGAAATTGGGGTTCTAGATTTGTGTTGGGGAAGGGGGGAGCGGTTATACCGCTTTGGGGGAGTTGTACCGCTAATATCGGGAAAAATTCCCACATCTGAGCACGGGGTGAACTTGGGGCGGACCAAATCGATATTCTGGGACCAAATTGATGGGAAAATAAAAATTTTGGGATGGGTTTTGTGGTGGGGATACGAGGGATGTCAAGATCCACTTGTCAAACAACAAAATCGGGAATCAAACACAACAAAATCTCACAAGAACCAACAAATTGTTCGGGAACATTGCAAGGGAAACAAAAAAATCCTACGCACATGCAAGATCTACATACCCTTGTATATCTACATACCATGGTGATGAGCATATATGAGGGGTAGAGTGGATCTACATACCCTTGTAGATCGCTAAGCGGGAAGCGTTAAGAAACGCGGTTGATGTAGTCGAACGTCTTCATGATCCAAATCGCCGAGCGTCCCGCGATCCCATCACAATCCATCTCGCGATGCAATCACGATCTGTCCCGTGATCCCATCACCATCCATCCCGCGATCAAATCATGAATCGTCTCACGATCTTGATCACCATCCTTCCGATCTAGCGCCGAACGGACGGCACCTCCGCGTTCAGCACAAGCACAGCTTGATGACGATCTCCACCTTCTTCATCCAGCAAGAGGGAGCATAGAGGTAGATGATTTCTCCGGCAGCACGACGGTGTGGTGGTGATGGTGGTGGAGCTATTCCAGCAGGGCTTCGCCTAAGCACCGCTGAAATTGATCTAGAGGAGAAACTACGATCTAGAGGAGAGGTAGCACGTGGTTGTGTTTCTGTGTCAAAAACCCTCAAAACCTCTAGTATCTCTAGTATATATAAGAGGAGGGAGGGAGGAGGCTTGGCGCCCAAGGGGCCATCCATTGTCCTTGGCTCAAGGAAGAGAGGAGGAGTCATCCTCCAATCCTAGTAGGATTAGGACTCCTCCTTCCCACTTGGAAACTCTTTCCACCTTGAGTTTTTTCCTCCTCCAACCACTCCAACCACATGGGCCCTTAGGGGAGGCTTCGTCCATCCCACCAGGGGCTGGTTTACCTCCTCCCACAGCCCATGTAGCCTCTTGGGTCGAGACACCCCTCCTGGTGGTCCCCCGGTACCCTCCCGGCACTCCCGGTACACTATCGATGAGCCCGAATCTTTTCCGATGACCAAAACACGACTTCCTATATATCAATATTTACCTCCGGACCATTCCGAAGCTCCTCGTGACGTCTGAGATCTCATTCGAGACTCCGAACAACATTCGGTCATCACCGTACATAACTCTATACTACCTAAATGTCACTAAACCTTAAGTGTGCAGACCATGCGGGTTCGAGAACTATGTAGACATGACCGAGACACCTCGATGATCAATAACCAACAGCGGGACCTGGATGACCATATTGGTTCCTACATATTCTATGAAGATCTTTATTTGTTGAACCTCTATGTCAAGGATTCAATTAATCTCGTACACTGTTCCCTTTGTTCTTCAGCATGTTACTTGCCCGAGATTCGCTCGTCGGTATCTCTATACCTAGTTCAATATCGTTACTAGCAAGTCAGATTACTCGTCCCGTAATACAAGATCCCATGGCTAACACTTAGTCACATTGCTTGCAAGGTGTAACATCCCAAAATTTCATTTTGGAATGTTATGAAATATAGCTATGCATCATCATCACATTGTTTGAATGAAATGAATTGTTGAAGTTCTTCTTTTGGATTTCTAAAAGGCCACTTTCATTTTCTCCCTATACTTGTTTCTACTATTTGAAAATCTCTGGAATTATTCAGAAAAAAAAGAGGAGTAACATGACACTCCACACCAGGGGCATCTTGGTGTATTATTTGAACAATAAAACCAGGGGTTTATTTGAAAGTTTATCTCAAAATAATTTAAAATCAATTAGGCATTTTTCTGAAAAAAATATTTTTTTAAAGTATTCATTTTGACAGAGGAAAAATGTTCATTCAATAGAATTTATTCCCTTGATCATTTTGATATACATATATTCCCTATGTTTGGAAATGATTTGAATGCATTAAAGGGTTTTAAACGCTCTAGAAAATAAAAAAGGAAACGAATTAAAGCGTTTAATTAGAAAACCGGCCGGCCCACCAGACTTTACTCCCGAGACCCTTTCGGATCGGTCACCGACGCGCAGATCCTGCCCCCTCTCTCACTGACACGTGGGACCCACCGTCCGATGGCGCCATCAGTGTGCTCGTCTCCCTCCTCGCGTCGTCGACGTCGCCGGAGATCCATCCTCTGCTGATCTCGCTCCTCTCTCCCTCTCCTGACCCCGCACCTGGCCTATAAAAGCCCGTACCTTCTCCACTCTCCGTTCCGCCCCGAGCACCCCTGCCCACGCCCACAAACGCCACCGCTCCACCTCGCCGGAGTTCGGTCAACGACCGAAGCTCTCCGAGCACGAGGCCGTTGCCTCCGTCGTCCCCAGCCTCGTCCGACGCCACCATTCGATGCCGGAGCTTTGTTGTCGTTGCCTAAGCACTTCAGACGCCGCCATCGACCAACGCACGACCATCTCCGACCACCTCTGACGTCCGGCCGCCGTGGACCTCGCTAGAAAACCTCGACCCTCCCCCTCTGTAAGCCACCGCACCCCCGTAATCATCAGATCTAGATCCAACGTGCCAGATTAGAAGGATTAAAACGCCGAAACGTTTTCTTCTAAGTTTCGGTCGTCCTCCCGCAAACACCCATGCGAACGCGCTAGCAACCAATAGGAAGCCGCCACGTAGCCTTGTCCGTTCGCTAGGAATTTTTGTTCTTTTCTGTTTTGTTTTAGAAAACAGAATATTTTATGTTTTTGTTCTAGTTGTAACTTTTAAACTAATTAGTGTTTTTACTTGATTATTTTTGCATTAGGTCACAAATTTCATGTAGTTTCATCCTTTAGTCTTAGATTTCATATTTAAACTTTAAAATTTGAATCTAACGAAATTTGCTTAAATTACTAAAATCTGTATAACTAGAGATTAAAAATATATTGTTGTATGAATCTTTTTGCCAATGGTTTGTATTAGTTAGACCTATCATCCTACATAGTTTGAGAATTTTTAGGATGAATTTGGTTAGGGTTTTAACAAAGGCAGAATCTATTTAGTTCTTAATAGAGTTTAGTTAGTTAGTTTAGTTTGAATCTCAGTTAGTTTAACTTTTGTTTTTAGTTTTCATTAGGTTCTGTTGTTTCAACATTAGGTGAAATAACTTGCTATTAATAAAAATAATTGTTTAGTTTTATACCTTATTGTTGTAGGAAATCCTTATTCCTTTTCATTAGGTATAGTTTTATAAAGCAATTTACTTTTCACAAGCATTTTAGGAGATTTAATTCTGTTTTCTAATAAAGAATCTTAGTAATTCTTTTTTGTTAAGTAATGTTCTTATTTTATATTAGTAGTAGTCTCGACACTAAAAATTTGTGAGTCAAATATTGGTATTGAATTCTTTCTCTTGATTGTTACTATTGAATTGTTTTATTATTGTTAGTGTTACCTTGCTGTTGTGTGAATTGTATTTAGTTATGCTTATTGTGTGCTTTGTTTGATTCGTTAGATCATTCGGAGTGCGAAGCTTGTTATCTATAGTCACTTGAGTACGAGGATCGTCAGCAGGGCAAGTCACTTTGATCATGTTTACCCATGTTTTATTGCATTAGTTCTACCATCTCCCCAATTGCATGCAAAGTAGGTAATTTGGAAACTTGGTTACTTGATGTAGTATCATGTGGTAGGATCCCCTCAACCCTTTGACACATTGGCCTCGGGAAACGTTGATTTAATTTTGCTATGCTATTAGTAGATGGGGTTGGTTGTGTGATTCATGAGAGTTGTGAGATAATAATTTCAAGACCTACAAGATGATCAAGACTTCAAGACTTCGAGTTTTCAACATACCTCTAGGTGGATGATGGTTGAACGATGCCCTGGAGAAACCAGTGGTTAGCCTAGGTGTTGCTGGAGAAGTGCCAGTATTCACGCGGAAAGGTCCACCCAGGCACAAAGAGATGGATGGATGCTTCAAGACCTAAGGCTTACCTGCACAGCCACAAGCCATTGTGGGCTCTGGCTTGGTTGGATATCGTGGTGACCCTGGACAGGCGGTGCTACGAGATGTAGAAGAACGGTAGGAAAGGATGGGCACCAACAGAGTCTCAGGGAAACCCTTTAGAAGACCATGTTTTGGTCATCCGTTTCTCAAACACCTTGAAGTGCGAGAAATCCAACAGAGGCGATCAAATCTTGTGAGGAACGTGTGCAAAACTCTGCAGAGTACCCAAACCTAATCGATTAGCCGTGTCCACGGTCATGGACAACTCGAGCCAAAGGAACTGAAACTATCTGGAATTCTCGACACAAATAATTATATTGATGTGGGTATTAATGACAACTTGGGTATGAGAATTGGTTGGTGGAACCATCTCATTAATCAACCAACATTATAGTAATAATATTTTGCCCCCTCTTGTAGTAGAAAAAAATTGGCTTTGTGCAAAACTTACTACCCCACCTGCCAAATATGCATATAGAATAGAAGATTTACTTTACACCCCCTCTTTTGTGACATTGCCGACATATTCAATATGCTGACCTACACGGCTGTAACTTATCATGTTGCAGAGTATTTTTCTGACCAGGAGTGAGGATACGCTCGATACTCGGTGAGATGCCCTTGGAGTCAGATGGACTCAACTACCTTTGAAGCTTCCACAAGATTAGTTATTCTCATGAGTTGGCCTTCAGCCACTTTATTGTAATCCTTATTGTAATAAATGACTCGATATGATATTTCGATTAATAAAACTATGTGATTTCCCTTTGATATATACATTGATGTACCGTGTGTGTACCAGCATGATCTTGGGATGGTACGGGAACACCGGAGATTCGACCTTTCAGGTCAGGTCGCTACAGAAATGGTATCAGAGCACACGCTGACCGTAGAACGTAACCTCTAGGATTGGAAAAGCCTTAAGATTTTTTTTCTTTTGTCTTTAAAATTCTTATATTCTCATCTGTTCATTTCTAACTTCCCTCCGATTTATTTCAACCTTTCTAGATGGCCACCTTCACCCAAATTTTGTACACGGAGTTTTGCCAGCCTGGCACGATGATGCCCTTTAGCAAAGAGATGGTGAAGATCGTCAGGGACGTAAGGATCGCTTTGCCAAGCATCACCTGGACTCCTATCATGTCTTTTCCACAAGACGGTCGCTACAGGATCGAGATGCACATCCCCGGAAAGACCTTTGGAAATCGTAAAGAACCCATCGACTTCAAGTTTGTGGCACCCAGCTAGATTCTTGGGAGGGACATGGCAATTCACCGTGCCCTCAGATGTATTCAGGAGGAATACAGGGGTGGTCCCATTTTGCAAGAACTCAGCATGGTTTGTCGCAGGGATGCCAATGGAAATATCATAAACATTCCCACTTAAGACTCCACCCTTTCCTATATCCAGACTTTGGAGACTCACATCAGGACCTTGGAGCTTCGGGTACGCGCAGACACGAAGACGATCAAGAGGCTGATGAACCATGAGCTTGACCTCGAGGCTGACCTACGGGAAGCCAAGTATGAGCATGAGCATGAAGTGAAGGATTTCTTAGAGAGGATCGATAAGATGAACACTCGCATTGCAACTCTGGAGGAACAGCTGGACATGTGGGAAAATCTTCACCCAGAAGGAGACACGGCTCCCTTGATCAGCAACGATGATGACTATGAGGAGAGCGCCACCGGAGGAGGCCACATTACCATGGAATTTTGAGGAGACCTTTAGTTATGCCCCCATGTATCTTTCATTTTCAACGTTAAAGCATAGGTCGATGCTTAGTTTGATTTGGAGACTTGTATCTCGATGTTTGAACCTTGAGTTGAATAAATGAATGAGTGTTTGGTGTGATATGTTTGTTGCATTGCATATGGGTAGTGAAACTTTCTTTTAGGCCCTTGTTCTATTCTAATTCTCACCCCTCTGAAAACAGCAAGATGCCTCCGTGACGTGAGCCCGACTTCACCTTCCCGCCGGAACTCACCCAACTTCTCCAACAGCAGAATGCCCTGATGCAGCTGTTGATCCAGAACTAGACCAACAACCACAACAACCACCCTGCACCTCAGGGCGACAACCTCACCCATTTTCTGAGGCTGAATCCACCAACTTTCTCTAGCAGCACTGAGCCCATTATGGCAGATGATTGTCTCCGCAAGATCGAGAGGGAACTCACCACCCCTGGATGCACTAAAGCTGAGAAGGTGCGCTTTGCTGCCCATCAACTGGAGGGACTAGCAGCTTCATGGTGGGAGAACAACACCACCATGTACCCCATTGTTGGTGTGACTTGGGAGCAGTTCAAGCTAGCTTTCCGCACCGCTCATGTCTCAGCTGGAGCCATGAGTCTGAAGAAGCGTGAGTTTCGCAACTTACGCCAGGGGAACCGCTCCCTGGCCCAGTATGTGGATGAATTCAGCATGTTGGCTCGTTATGCACCAGGAGATGTGGCCGATGATGCAGCCAAACAGGAGAAGTTCCTAGAAGGACTCAACGATGAGTTGAGCGTGCAGCTGATGGTGGCTACTTTCAACAACTACCAGGAGCAGGTAGACAAGGCCCTCATCTTGGAGGGGAAGCAGAAGCAAATTGAAAACCTCAATAGGAAGTATGGACAGGGGAAGTCTAACTCTGGAGTCCCGCTACTCCCCGTACTCAGGGGAATACCGGATCAGGGACCGGTAAGTATGGAGGACACACTCATCACGTGCACAACCATGGAGGCCACAACCATGGAGGAAATGGGAATGATCGTCCCAACAATGGGAACTTCAAGAACGACAATGGAAGTGGGAATGGCAACCAGCACCGTCCCGCTCCAGCTCAGAAGGATTTGAACCATATCACCTGTTTCAAGTGCCAGAAGACATGGCACTATGCCACTGAATGTCCTCAGAACAAGCAGGGAAATGGAAACAGCAACAACAACGGCAACCCATCAGCCAAGAAGCCAAACCCTTTTCCCCGTGCTCAAGTTAACCACATTGATGTGGAAGAAGTCTATGATCAGCCCGAGACTGTGGTTGGTAAGTTTTTATTGCATTCACGTCCAGTTATGGTACTTTTTTATTCTGGTGCAACTCATTCATTCATATCAAGGGTAGTTGTGGAAAATATGGTTTACCCACCAGAACGCTTAGTCATCCCATTAAGGTCAATTCCCTAGGAGGTATGATGATGGCAGGGATAGGATGCCACGCATTGAAATTCAATATAGGAAATCATGTTTTCCCCACCAACCTCATCGTCTTAGAATCCTAGGGATTGGATGTAATACTAGGCATGGATTGGATGACCAAGTATGAAGGAAACTTTGATTGCCCCAACAAGTCTATTTTACTCACCACCCTGGAGAACAAGAGGATTAAGTATGTATCCCGACACACATAGATGAGTGCTCGGTTAAATTCCCTCACAGGAGCTGTTCAGGAGGAAGTGTTGGTGGTAAAAGACTTTCCAGATGTATTCCCGGAGGAATTACCAGGCATGCCACGAGATAGAGAGATTGAATTTCTGATAGAGTTACTACCAGGAACAGCCCCAATTTCCAAGAGACACTATCGGATGCCCGCAAATGATTTAGTAGAAATCAAGAAGAAGATTAAGGAGTTATTGGATAAGGGATATATTCACCCAAGTTCTTCACCTTGGGGAGCCCCAGTTCTTTTGGTGGAGAAGAAAGATAAAACCTTGAGGATGGTAGTCGATTATCGTGCATTGAACGAGGTGACTATCAAGAACAAGTACCCTCTGCCGATGATTAATGACTTGTTTGATTAGCTAGTAGGAGCCAAAGTATTCTCCAAGATCGATCTTCGATCAGGGTATCACCAATTGAAAATTCGTGACCAACATATACCCAAAACCGCCTTCACCACAAGGTATGGCTTATATGAGTATACAGTCATGTCTTTTGGTTTGACTAATGCTCCTGCCTACTTCATGAATATGATGAACAAAGTGTTTATGGAATATCTGGACAAGTTTGTCGTGGTGTTCATCGATGACATTTTGATATTCTCCAAGAGCGAGGAAGAACACAAGGAACACTTGCGTTTAGTTCTGAGAAGCTTAGAGAGCATCAGTTATATGCCAAGTTCAGTAAATGTGAATTCTGGCTGACAGAAGTCGGATTCCTTGGACATGTTATTTCCGGAGAAGGAATAGCAGTAGACCCCACTAAGGTTGAAGCGGTCACTGAGTGGAAGTCACCCACCTCAGTTAAGGAGATCCGTAGTTTTCTCAGACTTGCCGGATATTACCGGAGGTTCATTGAGAATTTCTCAAAGATTTCCAAGCCCATGAAAGAGTTGTTGAAGAAAGAGTCTAAGTATATTTGGACTGAGGAATGTGGAGCTATTTTCCAGGAGTTGAAGAAGCATTTGGTCACAGCCCCAGTGTTGCTTCTGCCAAGTATTCGGAAGGACTTGCAGGTTTATTGTGACGCATCACGTCAAGGACTTCGAGGAGTACTCATGCAGGAGGGAAAAGTTGTAGCCTATGCATCCAAATAGTTATGACCTCATGAGTTGAACTATGCCACCCATGATTTGGAACTAGCAGCCGTAGTGCACGCACTCAAGACCTGGAGACATTTCCTTATCGGAAATAGTTGTGATGTTTACACTGATCATAACAGCCTGAGGTATATCTTCACATAGAAGGAGTTGATCCTCAGACAGAGGAGATGGCTAGAGTTAATCAAGGACTATGACATGAGACTACATTACCATCCAGGAAAGGCAAATGTTGTAGCAAATGCTTTGAGTCGGAAGAGTTATGTGAACACACTCATAGCAGGAGGATTACCCCAGGAGTTAGCCGATGATCTCAGAGAGCTCCGGCTAGAGATAGTTCCAAAAGGATATGTTCCCACACTAGAGATCTAGTCCACCTTGACTGAAAGAATTCGTGAAGCCTAGAAATTGGACAAGGAAATAGCTGAGATAAAGCAGAGAATGAAGGAGGGAAAAGCTAAAAACTTTCTCGAAGATGAACAAGGTACTCTATGGTTTGAGAACCGAATCTATGTGCCCAATGACCCAGAGCTTAGGAAGTTGATACTTCAAGAAGCCCGCGATTCACCCTACTCGATACACCCAGGCAACACCAAGATGTACCTGGATTTGAAGGAAAGTTACTGGTGGACAGGTATGAAGAAGGATATTGCCGAACATGTTGCAGTATGTGATGTTTGTCAGCGAGTAAAGGCAGAACATCAGAAACCAGCAGGGTTACTCCAACCTTTGCCGATACCCGAGTGGAAATGGGATAAGCTTGGTATGGACTTCATCACAGGATTACCAAGGACTCGTTCAGGTTAGGATTCCATCTAGGTAGTGGTCAATCGCTTGACCAAGGTGGCTCATTTCATTCCAGTGAAGACCACCTATACCAGTGCTGAGTTAGCCAAGATATATATGACCAGGATCGTATGTCTGCATGGAGTTCCGAGGAGTATCGTGTCAGATAGAGGAACACAATTTACCTCAAAGTTTTGGCATCAGTTACATGAAACTTTGGGTACAAGGCTGGAATTCAGTACAGCTTTTCATCCGCAGACCGATGGACAGACTGAGAGAGTCAACCAGATCTTGGAGGACATGTTGAGAGCTTGTGCGCTAGACTATGCGTCTAGTTAGGATGACAACTTACCTTACGCAGAGTTCTCGTACAACAGTAGTTATCAGACGAGTCTGAAGATGGCCCCTTTTGAAGCTTTATATGGAAGGAGGTGCAGAACACCATTGATGTGGGATGGTGTTGGAGACCGAAAGCTTTTTGGTCCGGATCTGATCCGAGATTCTGAAGAAAAGGTCAAACTAATTTGAGACCGACTCAAGATAGCCCAATCCAGGCAGAAGAGCTATGCTGATAGCAAACGCAAGGAGCTGACATATGAAGTGGGAGACTGAGCATACCTTCGTGTGTCCCCACTTCGAGGAATCAAGAGGTTTGGTGTTAAAGGAAAGTTAGCACCCAGATTCATAGGCCCCTACAAAATTCTTGAAGGTAGAGGCGAAGTTGCATACAAGCTGGAATTGCCGAAAGGATTGTCTGGAGTTCATGATGTTTTCCATGTTTCCGAGCTGAAGAAATGCCATGCTGAGATGGCTGATATTCCTTTGAGAGACACAGTGCCCCTAGAGGCCATACAACCTGATAGTGACCTGACCTACGAGGAGAAGCATGTCAGAATCCTCGAGACTACCAACAGAGTTACCCGTAGCAAGACCATCAAGTTTTGTAAGGTTCTGTGGAGTCACCACACCGAGGAAGAAGCCACATGGGAACGCGAAGAGATCTTCGTAGAGACCACACGCACCTATTTTCTAGCCAACCCGAATCTCAAGGGCGAGATTCATCTTAAGGTGGGTAGGTTTGTAACATCCCAAAATTTCATTTTGGAATATTATGAAATATAGCTATGCATCATCATGACATTGTTTGAATGAAATCAATTGTTGAAGTTCTTCTTTTGGATTTCTAAAAGGCCACTTTCACTTTCTCCCTATACTTGTTTCTACTATTTCAAAATCTCTGGAATTATTCAAAAAAAAGAGGAGTAACATGACACTCCACACCAGGGGCATCTTGTTGAATTATTTGAACAATAAAACCAGGGGTTTATTTGAAAGTTTTTCTCAAAAGAATTTAAAATCAATTAGGCATTTTTCTGAAAAAAAATATTTTTTTAAAGTATTCATTTTGACAGAGGAAAAATGTTCATTAAATAGCATTTATTCCCCTGATCATTTTGATATATATTCCCTATGTTTGGAAATGATTTGAATGCATTAAAGGGTTTTAAACGCTCTGGAAAATAGAAAAGGAAACGAATTAAAGCGTTTAATTAGAATACCGGTCGGCCCACCAGCATTTACTCCTGAGACCCTTTCGGATCGGTCACCGACGCGCAGATCCCGCCCCCTCTCTCACTGACACGCAGGACCCACCGTCCAACAGCGCCATCAGCGCACTCGTCTCCATCGACGTCGCCGAAGATCCATCCTCCGCTTATCTCGCTCCTCTCTCCCTCTCCCGACCCCGCACCTGGCCTATAAAAGCCCTTGCCTTCTCCACTCTCCGTTCCACCCCAAGCACCCCTGCCCACGCCCACAAACGCCACCGCTCCACCTCGCTAGTGTTCGGTTAACGACCGAAGCTCTCCGAGCACAATGTCGTCGCCTCCTTCGTCCCCAGCCTCGTCCGACGCCACCATTCGACGCCGGAGCTTTGCCGCCATTGCCTGAGCACTTCAGATGCCGCCGTCGACCACTGCACGACCATCTCCGACCACCTCCGGCGTCCGGCCGTCATTGACCTTGCCGAAAAACCTCGACCCTCCCCGTTTGTAAGCCACCGCACCCCCGTAGCTGTCAGATCTAGATCCAATGCGCCAGATTAGAAGGATTAAAACTCCAAAACGTTTTCTTCTAAGTTTCGGTCGTCCGGCCACAAATACCCACGTGCACGTGCTAGCAACCAATAGGAAGCCGCCACGTAGCCCTGTCCGTTCGCTAGGAATTTTTGTTCTTTTCTGTTTTGTTTTAGAAAACAGAAAGTTTTCTCTTTTTGTTCTAGTTGTAACTTTTAAACGCATTAGTATTTTTTATTTTTTATTTTTGCATTAGGTCACAAATTTCATGTAGTTTCATCCTGTAGTCTTAGATTTCAGATTTGAACTTTAAAATTTGAATCTAACCAAATTTGCTTAAATTACTAAAATCTGTATAACTAGAGTTTAAAAATATATTTTTGTATTAATCTTTTTGCCACTGCTTTGTATTAGCTATAGCTATCATCCTACATAGTTTGAGAATTTTTAGGATGAGTTTGGTTAGGGTTTTTAACAAAAACAGAATCTATTTAGTTCTTAATAGAGTTTAGTTAGTTTGATTTTAGTTTAGTTTGAATCTGAGTTAGTTTAACTTCTGTTTTTAGTTTTCATTAGGTTCTGTTGTTTCAACATTAGGTGAAATAACTTGCTATTAATAAAAATAATTGTTTAGTTTTATACCTTATTGTTATAGGAAATCCTTATTCGTTTTCATTAGGTATAGTTTTATAAAGCAATTTAGTTTTACTTTTCACAAACATTTTAGGAGATTTAATTCTGTTTTCTAATGAAGAATCTTAGTAATTCTTTTCTGTTAAGTAATGTTCTTATTTTATGTTAGTAGTAGTCTTGACACTAAAAGTTTGTGAGTCAAATATTGGTTTTGAATTCTTTCTCTTGATTGTTACTATTGAATTGTTTTAGTATTGTTAGTGTTACCTTGCTGTTGTGTGAATTGTATGTAGTTATGCTTATTGTGTGCTTTGTTTGATTCGTTAGATCATCCGGAGTGCGAAGCTTGTTATCTAGAGTCACTTGAGTACGAGGATCATCAGCAAGGCAAGTCACTTTAATCATGTTTACCCATGTTTTATTGCATTAGTTCTACCATCTCCCCAATTGCATGCAAAGTAGGTAATTTGGAAACTTGGTTACTTGATGTAGTATCATGTGGTAGGATCCCATCAACCCTTTGACACATTGGCCCCGGGAAACGTTGATTTAATTTTGCTATGCTATTAGTAGACGGGGTTGGTTGTGTGATTCATGAGAGTTGTGAGATAATAATTTCAAGACCTACAAGATGATCAAGACTTCAAGACTCCGAGTTTTCAACATACCTCTAGGTGGATGATGGTTGAACGGCGCCCTAGAGAAACCAGTGGTTAGCCTAGGTGTTGTTGGAGAAGTGCCAGTATTCATGCGGAAAGGTCCACCCAGGCACAAAGAGATGGATGGATGCTTCAAGACCCAAGGCTTACCTGCATAGCCAGAAGCCATTATGGGCTCTGGCTTGGTTGGATATCATGGTGACCCTGGACAGGCGGTGCTACGAGATTTAGAAGAACGGTAGGAAAGGATGGGCACCGACAGAGTCTCAGGGAAACCCTTTAGAAGACCATGTTTTGGTCATTCGTTTCTCAAACACCCTGAAGTGCGAGAAATCCAACGGAGGCGATCAAATCTTGTGGGGAACGTGTGCAAAACTCTGCAGAGTACCCAAACCTTATCGATTAGCCGTGTCCACGGTCATGGACAACTTGAGCCAAAGGAACTGAAACTATCTGGAATTCTCAACACAAATAATTATATTGATGTGGGTATTAATGACAACTTGGGTATTAGAATTGGTTGGTGGAACCATCTCATTAATCAACCAACATCGTAGTAATAATATTTTGCCCCTCTTGTAGTAGGAAAAAATTGGCTGTATGCAAAACTTACTACCCCACCTCCCAAATATGCATATAGAATAGATGATTTACTTTACACTCCCTCTTTTGTGACATTGCCGGCATATTCAATATGCTGACCTACATGGCTGCAATGTATCATGTTGCAGATTATTTTTCCGACCAGGAGTGAGGATACGCTCTACGCTCGGTCAGATGCCCTTGGAGTCAGATGGACTCAACTACCTTTGAAGCTTCCGCAAGATTAGTTATTCTCATGAGTTGGCCTTCAGCCACTTTATTGTAATCCTTATTGTAATAAAGGACTCGATATGAGGTTTTGATTAATAAAGTTGTGTGATTTCCCTTTGATATATACATTTATGTACCGTGTGTGTACCAGCATGATCTTGGCATGGTACGGAAACACCGGAGATTCGACCTTTCAGGTCGGGTCGCTACACAAGGCTTGTTGTGATGTTGCATTATCGAGTGGGCCCTGAGATACCTCTCCGCCACATGGAGTAAAAAATTCCAGTCTTGATCCTTCCAACCCAACAGACACCCTCGGAGATACATGTAGAGCACCTTTATAGTCACCCAGTTACGTTGCGGCATTTGAGACACACAAGGTACTCCTATGGTGTCAGTGAGTTGCATGATCTCATGGTCATAGGAACAGATACTTGACATGCAGGAAACTGTAGCAATAAACTGACAAGATCATATGCTACGTTTATAGTTTTGGTCTTTGTCCATCACATCATTCTCCTAATGATGTGATCCCGTTAGCAAATGACATCTCATGTCCATGGCTAGGAAACCTTAACCATCTTTGATCAACGAGCTAGTCTATTAGAGGCATACTAGGGACATGGTGTTGTGTATGTATCCACACATGTGTCTATGTTTCCGATCAATACAATTCTAGCATGGATAATAAACGATTATGATGAACAAGGAAATATGATAATAACTAATTTATTATTGTATCTAGGGCATATTTCCAACAGTCTCCCACTTGCACTAGAGTCAATAATCTAGTTCACATCACCATCTGATTCACATTGTTATGAATCTAACACCCAATGAGTTCTGGGGCTCGATCATGCTTTGCATGTGACAAGGTATTTTAGTCAACGGATCCGCAACATTCAGATCTGTGTATGCTTTTCCGATCTCTATGTCATACTGTAAATACTGCTACCACACTGCACTTGGAACTATTTCAAATGGCTGCTCCACTATACATATCCGGATTGCTACTAAGAGTCATCCGGATTGGTGTTAAATCTTTGCATCAACGTAACTCTTTACGAAGAACTCTTTATCACCTCCATAATCGAGAAACAACTCCTTAGTCCTCTAGTTACTAAGGATAATTTTGACCGATGTCCAATGATCCACTCCTGGATCACTTTTGTACCCCTTAACGGACTCACGGAAAGGCACACATAGTTGCGTACACAACATGGAATAATATATAGAACCTATGGATAAGGCACAGGGGACGACCTTCGTCCTTTCTCTTTCTTCTGCCGTGGTTGAGCTTTGAGTCTCACTCAACTTCACACCTTAGAAATCAGGCAAGGACTCTTTCTTTGACTGATCCATTTTGAACTCTTTCAAAATCTTGTCAAGGTATGTACTCATTGAAAGTATCATAAGGCATCTTGATCTATCTCTATAGATCTCTGATACATCTCCAATGTATCTACTTTTCGAAACTCTTTTTCCCTTGTTTTGGACTCTAATTTGCATGATTTGAATGGAACTAACCCTGACTGACGTTGTTTTCAGCAGAATTGCCTTGGTGTTATTTTCTGTAGAAATAAATGTTCTTGGATTGACCTAAAAATTTACGGAGAATATTTTTGGAATTAATAAAAAATATTTGTGAAAGAATCAACTGCAGGGGGCACCACCTGGCCACAAGCCTGGTGGGCGCGCCCACCCCCTAGGGCGCGCCGGGCAGGCTTGTGGGCCCCCTGTTGTTCCTCCGACCTCGTTTGCACTTGTATATATTCCTATTCAGGGAGAAAAAATCAGAGAGAAGATTTCATCGCATTTCACGATATGGAGCCATAGCCATCTCCTGTTCTTCCTCGGGAAACCATATCTGGAGTCCGTTTTGGGCTTCGGAGAGGGGAAATCGACGCCTTCGTCATCACCAACCATCGTTCATCACTAATTCCATGATGTTCTCCATAGTTCATGAGTAATCTCATCGTAGGCTTGCTGGACGGTGATGGGTTGGATGAGATTTATCATGTAACCGAGTTAGTTTTGTTAGGGTTTGATCCCTAGTATCCACTATGTTCTGAGATTGATGTTGCTATGACTTTGCTATGCTTAATGCTTGTCACTAGGGCCCGAGTGCCATGATTTTAGATCTGAGCATATTATGTTTTCATGAATATATGTGTGTTCTTGATCCTATCATTCAAGTTGTAGACACCTATTACGAGTTATGACCCGCATCCCCCAGGGTGACAATAACTGGGATTCTTTCCTGTGATTACCGTAGTTTGAGGAGTTAATGTATTCCCTAAGTGCTAATGCTTTTGTCCGGTTCTCTATTAAAAGGAGGCCTTAATATCCCTTAGTTTCCAATAGGACCCCTCTGCCATGGGAGGGTAGGACAAAACATGTCATGCAAGTTCTTTTCCATAAGCACATATGACTATATATGGAATACATACCTACATTACATTGATGAATTGGAGCTAGTTCTGTGTCACCCTAGGTTATAACTGTTGCATGATGAATGCCATCCGACATAATTACCCATCACTGATCCATTGCCTACGAGATTTCCATATATTGATCTTTGCTAAGTTACTTTTTCGTTGCTCCTGCTACAAACACTACAAAACTGCTACTATCACTTTGCCACCGATACCGTTACTACCATATTACTTTGCTACTAAATACTTTGGTGCGGATATTAAGTCTTTTAGGTGTGGTTGAATGGACAACTCATCTGCTAATACTCAAGAATATTCTTTGGCTCCCCTTGTGTCGAATCAATAAATTTGGGTTGAATAATCTACCCTCGAAAACTGTTGTGATCCCCTATACTTGTGGGTTATCAAGACCTTTTTCTGGCACCGTGGCCGGGAGCATAGCTTTATTCTCTGAGTCACTTGGGATATATATCTGTTGATCACTATGAGGATTCTTAAAGATCCAGAAACCAAGATCTACCCCTCAACTACGAGGACAGGTAAGGAACTGCCATCTAGCTTTGCACTTGATTCACCTTCTTCTATGAGTAAATTTGCGACACCACCACCTGCTAGTAATTTTGATATGTCGCAAGTAATTGATGATGCTACTTTTGCTATGCATGCTGCTTATGATGATACTTTTCTTGATGATACTATGCCACTGGGTGAATTTCTTGGTGAACAAATTGCTAGAGCTAATGTTGAAACTGATAATATTTCTGAATCTGATGAAATTATTGAAATTGAACACTATGATGCATCTTCTAGACCTAGCTCTCCTGGATATGAATTGCCTAATATACCTGAGGGTTATGTTATGGAAGGAGAGGTAGCTAGGGACTTTCTTGCTTGTAAGGATAGATATGATCTTTAGAAATTGCTTCGCAAGTGGAAGGAAAAATCTTTGAATGCTAGAATGCAATATGATCCTAAGTTTGCTACTTCACCTATTTTTCTTACTGATAAGGATTATGAATTCTCTGTCGATCCTGAGTTAATTACTTTGGTTGAATCTGATCCTTTCTATGGTTATGAATCTGAAACTGTTGTGGCACATCTGACCAAATTGAATGATATACCCACCCTATTTACTCATGAGGAAAAAATCGCTATTACTATATTCTTAAGTAGTTTCCTTTCTCATTAAAGGGTGATGCTAATATATGATTTAATTCTCTTTCTCCTAGTTGCGTACGTAGTGCCGAGGATATGATTTATTACTTCTCTGAAAAATATTTTCCTGCCCATAAGAAACAAGCTGCTTTACAGGAAATATTTAACTTTGTGCAAATTGAAGAAGAGAGTCTCCCACAAGCTTGGGGGAGGCTTCTCCAATTACTTAATGCTTTGCCTTATCATCCTCTCAAGAAAAATGAAATAGTTGATATCTTTTATAATGGTTGTGTTTTCAGGGAACGAACTATTGAACAGGCTGAATTACTATTGAATAATATATTGAGCAATGATAATAATTGAACTATTCCCGAACGACCTTCAAAGCCAACTCCAAAGAAAAGAGGTATTCTATTCCTTAGTCATGAAGATATGCAAGAGGCAAAGAAATCTATAAAAGAAAAGGGTATTAAAGCTGAAGATGTTAAGAATCTACCACCAATTGAAGAAATACATGGTCTTGATAACCCGACATAGGTAGTAGAGGTAAATTCTCTCCGTAGATTTGATGAAAGAGATATCACTTATAATAAGCCTGCTAGCCAATGCTTGGATGAATTTGATAGTTTTATTGTGAAGCAAGAAAATTTCAATGCGTATGTTACTAGACAATTGAAACATTATGCTTATATGCTTGATCACTTGAGTGATTATTTGAATAGAACTGTCAACGATCTTAAGCTTATTAGTAAACATGCATCCATGTTAACCACTCAAGTATGACAAGTACATAAGGCTCAACATGATTTGCTTAATGAGATGAATAGTAAAGACAGTGATCATTCTGTTAAAGTTGTGACTAGAGGAGGTAGAATGACTCAGGAACCTTTGTATCCTGAGGGCCATCCTAAACGAATTGAGGAAGATTCTCAGAGAGTCAATACTGACGCACCTATTCCTTCCAATAAGAGTAGGAAAAAGAATGATGATAGTACTTTGCATGCTGCTAGTGAACCTGTTGTGGATACATCTGAGAATCCAAATGATATTTCTATTTCTGACGCTGAGACACAATCTGGTGATGAACATGAGTCTAGTGATGACATTAATAATGATGTTCATGTTGCTGCTCAACCTAGTAATGATAATGATGGGGAGATTGAACCTACTGATGGTCTTGATAACCCACAATCTAAGAATAAAAGATACGATAAAAGAGACTTCATTGCTAGGAAACATGGTAGATAAAGAGAACCATGGGTTCATAAACCCATGCCCTTTCCTCCCAAACCATCAAAGAAAAAGGATGATGAGGATTTTGAGCGCTTTGCTGAAATTCTTAGACCTGTCTTTTTACGTATGCATTTGACAGATATTTTGGAAATGTCCCCTTATGCTAAGTATATGAAAGATACTATGACAAATAAAAGAAAGATGTCGGAAGCTGAGATTTCCACCATGCTTGCTAATTATACTTTTAAAGGTGGAATACCTGAGAAACTAGGAGATCCCGGAGTACCTACTATACCATGCTATACTAAAGGAAATTATGTTAAAACTACTTTATGTGATCTTGGAGCTGGTGTTAGTGTTATGCCTTTCTCTTTATACCATGGACTTGATTTGAATAAGTTGACACCTGAGATCTCTTTGAAAATGGATGATAAATCAACTGCTCTACCTATTGGTATTTGTGAGGATGTACCTGTCATAGTTGCAAATGCTACTGTCTTGACGGACTTTGTTATTCTTGATATTCCCGAGGACGACAGTATGTCAACATCCTTGATAGACCCTTTTTGAATATTGCAGGGGCTGTTATTGATTACAACAAGGGCAATGTCACTTTACATATTAATGGTAATGAAAATACGGTACACTTTCCAAAGAAACAACCTCAAGTTCATAGTATCAACTCTATTGAAAAAATTCCAATGATTATTATTGGAGACTTTGAGTTCCTTATTCCTACTGTCAAGAAGAAATATGATATACTTATTGTTGGGGAAATACATATCCCCACTAAGGAAACTTAGTGTTATTCGAAAATTCTTTGGTTTCATGTTATTCAAAAGAAGTTTGTTAATAAGACTTGATCAACCTTATTAATGGATTCCTTTTGATGAGCATGAGATGGATGAATTTAGAAAGCATGACTTCCTGTACCTAACTTTTACTTTCTGTTAACTATATGAAATTAAGTAAAAATGCTATTATTTTTGTATTTTCTGAGTTTCACGTGCAATAAAAAGCGTCCTGAAAATAAAAGTCCTTCAATTGTCATGAAAATGGAGTATGGTGTTTCTTGGAATATTTAAGAATTTTTGGCACTGAGTATGCATCAGGGGGCTGCGTCAGTGGGCCACAAGCCAGCAGGGCCCGCCACCCCCCTTGGCGCGCCTTGGTGTCTTGTGGGTCCCACGTGGCCCCCCTCCACTTATTCCAGCACGCATTCACTTTATCTTCCTCCAGGAAAATCCCACCATTGCTCAAGCCCGTGTTCTAGCTCCTCATGCTGCCATTTTTGATCTCCTTGCTCAAAGCTCCATTCGCAAAACTGTTTTAGGGAATTGCTCATCGGTATATGACTCCTCCAATGGTCCAATTAGTTTTTGTTCTAGTGCCCTATATATTGCAGATTTTTGTTGTTGTGGTGACTATGTTTTTGAGCTTGCATGTCAAATTTGTATGGTCCCAAGTAGTTTTGATGCATGATATATTCTCTAGGCACTTGAGGGAGTAGTTGCTATGAGTTTTGTTGAGTTTTTTTCACCTTTATTTTCGTTCACTAAAAATTTCAGAAATTTTTCAGAGAAATGAAAGATGTTGAGAAGGTTACTAAGAGGTTCTTCAAGCCGGGGTTCTAAGGAAGATGAAAATGAAATGAAGGAGAAACCTAAATATAATTTTCCTCACGTAGAAGAAATTCGACCGTGTGAATGGCCATCTGACACATTCTTGAGGGCGGATGTAATTTATGAAGATTTCTATTATTTGACCGAGAATGCAGGCATCATCTACTTTATCAACGATAAGTGTGACCAGTACCTCTTGCTCACTAATACCGTTGTGCAAAATTTTCACTTTCGTCCTAGGGAAGACCCTCCTATAGTAGAATTTCACTTATATGATGTGCCTAAGAAAATGAACCTTCATGATTTTTGCAAAGTTTGCAAGATACCCTATGAGGGCAGCATCGGGGAACCACGTCCACGAAACATGGAAGATTTTATTGCCGCAATCACTATAGGAGAAGAGAGAGGCGTGTCAAAGGCAAGAGCAGCTAGTTTACATTTTCTTGTGCTACGCTATTATTCATTATTTGTGGGAAGATGTTTAGTTGGTCGCTGGGAGAGTGGTCGCCATAGTGCTCCTGACCATGCTATTTTGCGCCATGCTTTATTTGCTAATAGAACCTTTAGTCTGGGCTCTATGGTGGCCCAACCGTTGAACACGAACCGTTCGAAGGGGCCCATATTCGGAGGTATCTATGCATCTCGTTTAGCTAAACATTTTGAGATACCCATTAGGCTTCACGAGAAAGATGAGAGGATGATACCGGTGAAGTTTCTAGATTATGACCGTATGGTAGCCCATGATGTTATTAAGAAGAATGATGATAGGAGGCTACTTTACAATTTAGTATTTTGTCAGGGTACTTGTGAGATTATTACTCTACCTGCTTCTTCTATGTTCGATATTCATTCAGGCAGGTACACTATTATGCCCGATGACATCTACCGGTATTGGGGTTTGTCGCAACCCCCAGCACCTGAGGAGGCACCGTCCCTTGATCCATATCAGGTCCCGGTATTTCAGTGGGAGCCACAGGAGGTTGCTAATTAATGGAACGCTCAGTGTCCTCCGGAGTATCCCGCAGAAGGTTATTTCCACCCATGGCCCTAGACCAACTTAGGCCAAAAGCCTAAGCTTGGGGAAGTACGTATTTCTCATCGACATTACATTCATGTTCACACACTCATTTCAGTTGTCGGTGTTCATACTTTTTCATTGTACTATCCATGGTAGTTTATTTCTTGTTTTGGTTTCTTCTTGTGTGTTTAATTTACTTTGAGGAAAATACAAAAAAAATTAGTTCTAGCTTTATTTCCTAGTTGCTTAGTTGTAGCACGAAAGAGAAAACCCAAAAATATTTCTCATTCATCTATTTGCTTGTTGGGAGCTTTCCCGTGTATATAATTTTCCTTTCTTTTCTTTTGGTCGTAAGGAGAAGACCACGATGACATGTTGAGTTGCTCTCATATGCATTATTGTTTATCTTACAAAGAGCCATATTGCCTTGTCTTCTCCTTTGGTTTATTGTTCGCAGATTCTAGCTTAGTCCAATGCATGTGCACTCTTATTATTATTCACATCATTCGGTCGTGCAAGTGAAAGGCAATAATGACAATATTTGATGAAAATATTGAGATGGGGAAAAGTTGGTATGAACTCGACCTATCTTGCTTTTGTAAATATGATTAGCTCAATGCTCCGAATTCAGTACATTATGGGTTGAACGTGTTTGCAATGACAATTAGAGATTATAGTTATTCATGCCATTCTTAATTATCTAAGAGTGGATAATGGTTCGTCTTAAAATGGTTGTGATGTAGTATGATAGAATGTTATCCTCCTCGGAATGATTCAAGTGGCTTGACTTGGCACATGTTCACGCATGTAGTTGAAACAAATCAACATAGCCTCCACGATGTTTAAGTTCATAGTGAATTATATCCTACTCATGCTTGGATTCAATGTTGGTTAATATCAAAGCATGTTGATGACTGGGACGCTCTCTAGTTGGTCGATCCCCAGTCTTTTGCTAGCCTTCACTTGTACTAAGCTGGAATACTGCTTGTGCATCCATCTCAATAAACCCATAGTTGTTCCATATGAGTCCACCATATCTACCTATATGCGGTATTTACCTGCCATTCCAAGTAAATTTGCATGTGCTAAACTTTAAACCTTCAAATAAACATTCTGTTTTGTATGCCCAAATTGCTCATGTGGGGACTGGGGGCTATAAGTATCTTCCATGCTAGGTGGGTTATTCTCACGATATGTGTTGATTCACTATCATTCATGAGAAATTGGCGGGTAATCGGGATGCCCAGTACCATGCTCGAAATAAAAAGCAAATTATAATTAAACAAAACTCCCCCAATAATGTGTTTGTATGGACGGTACCCGTGGATTCGGCCCGCCGTGGAGTGTGACTGATTGGTGGAGGGGGAGTAAAAACTTTACCATTCTGTTTGGGAACCGCCTAGCATGGAAGATATTGAAAACCTCTTGGTCGTTATGTGATCAATGAAAGCATACCACTCCAAAATTCATTACCTATCTCTATTTTAAAAGCTTGAGCTCTGGCACCATGCTGCCTTTTTCGAAGGGTCTTTCCGTTTACTTTATTGTTGAGTCATCATCCTCTTATAAAAAGCACCAATTAGAGAGGACCATCGTCATTTGTATGCCTTGCTATTAATTGATATTGAGTATGAGCATGAATGGATCCCTCTCACCATGAATTACAATGTTTAGTCAGTCCTTGTTCTCCAGAGGTGCTCTGCATTTATGTTTTGCGGTCTCAGAAAGGGCTAGCGAGATACCATTATGTCATATTGTATCATGATTGTTTTGATAAAATTGTTGTCATCCGAGACTTATTATTATTGCTGGCTAGTTGATTATGCCATTGATATGAGTAAACGTGAGACCAAAATGTTATTGTGAATGTGGTTAGCCTATAATCCTTGCTGAAAATCTGAACATAAGTTGGACATATTTACAACAACAAGATCAAACAGAGTTTGTAAATGTTTTTTTATCACTTTTAGTTTATCAACTGAATTGCTTGAGGACAAGCAAAGGTTTAAGGTTGGGGGAGTTGATACGTCTCCAATGTATCTACTTTTCCAAATTCTTTTGCCCTTGTTTTGGACTCTAATTTGCATGATTTGAATGGAACTAACCCGGACTGACGCTATTTTTGGCAGAATTGCCTTGGTGTTATTTTTCTGCATAAATAAAATTTCTTTGATTGACCTGAAAATTTACGGACCATATATGTGGAATTAATAAAAAATATTAGCGACAGAGTTAACTGCATGGGGCCCACCACCTGGCCACAAGCCTGGTGGGCGCGCCCAACCCCCTAGGGTGCGCCGGGCAGGCTTGTGGGCCCCCTGCTGCTCCTCCGACCTCGTTTCCACTTCTATATATTCCTATTCGGGGAGAGAAAAATCAGAGAGAATAGTTCATCGCGTTTCACGATACAGAGCCGCCGCCATCTCATGTTCTTCCTCGGGAGACCAGATCTGGAGTCCATTTTGGGCTCGGAGAGGGGAAATCGATGCCTTCATCATCACCAACCATCCTTCATCACCAATTCCATGATGCTCTCCACAGTTCGTGAGTAATCTCATCGTAGGCTTGCTTGATGGTGATGGGTTGGATGAGATTTATCATGTAATCGAGTTAGTTTTGTTAGGGTTTGATCCCTAGTATCCACTATGTTCTGAGATTGATGTTGCTATGACTTTGCTATTCTTAATGCTTATCACTAGGGCCCGAGTGCCATGGTTTCAGATCTGAACCTATTATGTTTTCATGAATATATGTGTGTTGTTGATCCTATCTTGCAAGTTGTAGACACCTATTACGAGTTATGATCCACATCCCCCAGGGTGACAATAACAAGGATTCTTTCGGGTGATTATCATAGTTTGAGGAGTTCATGCATTCACCAAGTGCTAATGCTTTGGTCCGGTTCTCTATTAAAATGAGGCCTTAATATCCATTAGTTTACAATAGGACCCTGCTGCCATGGGAGGGTAGTACAAAAGATGGCATGCAAGTTCTTTTCCATAAGCACGTATGACTATATATGGAATACATGCCTACATTACATTGATGAATTGGAGCTAGTTCTGTGTCACCCTAGGTTCTAACTATTGCATGATGAATGTCATCCAACATAATTATCCATCATTCATCCATTGCCTATGATCTTTCCATATATTGATCTTTGCTAAGTCACTTTTCCGTTGCTACTGCTACAAACACAACAAAACTGCTACTATCACTTTGCCACTGTTACCGTTACTACCATATTACTTTTCTACTGAATACTTTGCTGCAGATATTAAGTCTTTCAGGTGTGGTTGAATTGACAACTCAGCTGCTAATACTCAAGAATATTCTTTGGCTCCCCTTGTGTCGAATCAATAAATTTGGGTTGAATACTCTACCCTCAAAAACTGTTGCAATCCCCTATACTTGTGGGTTATCAATCTCGATGCCCAACAATTAAGTAGCTTCATCCAGGTCTTCCTTTGAAAAACACTTTTCAAACAACCCTTTATGCTTTACGGAAATTCTACATGATTTCCGATCAAAAATATGTCATCCACATATGCTTATCAGAAATTCTATAGGGCTCCCACTCACTTTATTGTAAATACAAGTTTCTCGTAAACTTTGCATAAACCCAAAAACTTTGATCACCTCATCAAAGTGTATATTCCAACTACGAGATACTTGCTCCAGTCCGTAGAAGGATCACTTGAGCTTGCACACCTTTTAGCATCCTTAGTTCTAACGAAACCTTCTGGTTGTATCACATACAGCCTTTACTCAAGTAAACCATTAAGTAAACGATGTTTTGAAATCCATCTGCCAGATTCAATAATTCAAAAATGTAGCAAATGCTAACATAATTCCAACAGACTTTGGCATCGCTACGAGTAAGAAAGTCTCATCATAGTCAACTCCTTCAACTCGTCGGAAACTTCTTTGCGACAAGTTGAGCTTTATAAATGGTGACATTCACCATCAGTGTCTATCTTCATCTTAAAAGTCCATTTGTACTCAACGACCTGCCATTCAACGGGCAAGTCTACCAATGTCCATACTTGGTTTTCATACATGGATCCTTTCTCGGATTTCATGCCCTCTAACCATTTATCGGAATCAGGGCCCATCGTCGCTTCTCCATAGCTCGTAGGTTCATCATTGTCTAACAACATGACCTCTAAGACAGGGTTGCCGTACCACTCAGGAGCAGTACGTGTCCTTGTCGACCTACGAGGTTCGATAGTAACTTGATCCGAAGCTTCATGAGCATCATCATTAACTTCTTCTTCAACTAACGTAGGCTACACAAAAGCATCTTTCTGCACTATGCTACTCTCTGGTTGAAACAAAGGTTCAACAACCTCATCAAGTTCTATCTTCCTCCCACTCAATTCTTTCGAGAGAAACTCTTTCTCGAGAAAGGACCCGTTTTAGCAACAAACACTTTGTGCTTGGATCTAAGATAGAAGGTTTACCCAACTATTAAGTTAGGGTATTCTATGAAGATGCATTTGTCTGCTTTGGGTTTGATCTCATTAGGTGAAAACCCTTTTTCACATAAGCGTCGTAGCCCCAAACATTATGAAATGACAACTTAGGTTTCTATCAAACCATAATCATACGGTGTCATCTCAACGGATTTAGATGGTTCCCTATTTAAAGTGAATGTACTTGTGTCTAATACATAACCCCAAAATTATAGTGGCAAAACGATAAGAGACATCATAGTACGTACCATATCCAATAGAGCACTACTATGACGTTCGAACACACCATCACAGTATGGTGTTCCAGGTGGCGTGAGTTGTGAAACTGCATCCACTTTGTCTTAAGTTGTAAAACAAACTCGTAACTCAGATATTCACCTCCATGATCATATCATAGAAATTTTACCTTCTCATCACGATGATCTCAAACTTCACTCTGATTCTTCTTGAACTTTTCAAATGATTCAGACTTGTGTTTCATTAAGTAAATATACACTATATCTACTCAAATCATAAGTGAAGGTAAGAAAATAACGATATCCACCGCACGTACAACACTCGTTGGACCGTATACATCAAAATGTATCATTTACAATAAGTCACTTGCCCGTTCCATCAAGCCGGAAAACGGGGTTTTAGTCATCTTGCCCAAGAGGCATGGTCTGCATGTCTCAACCGATTCAAAATCGAATGATCCAAAGATACATCGGCATGGAGTTTCTTCATGCGCTTTACACCAATATGACATTTACCGGCAGTGCCACAAGTATGTGAGACTATCATTATTAACTTTGTATCTTTTGGCATATGTGTTATAAATATGTGTACTACTACGATCAAGATTCAACAAACCATTCATTGGGTGCATGACCATTGAAGGTATTATTCATGTAAGCAGAATAACCATTATTCTCTGACTTAAATGAACAATCGTATTGCAATAAACACGATCTAATCATGTTCATGTTCAACGCAAACACCAAATAACATTTATTTAGGTTCGTCACTAATCCCGAAGGTAGAGAGTGTACGATGTTGATCACATCAACCGTGGAAACATTTCCAACACACATCGTCATCTCACCCTTAGCCAGTCTCTGTTTATTCTGTAGGTTTTATTTCAAGTTACTAATATTTAGCAACCGAACCAGTATCCAATATCCAGGTGCTACGAGGAGTACTAGCAAGGTACACATCAATAACACGCATATCAAATATACTTCTGACGACGTTGTCAGCCTTCTTATCTACCAAGTATCTAGGGTTGTTCCGCTTCAGCGATCGCTCTCCTCATAATAGAAGCACCTAGTCTCAGGTTTGGGTTCAACTTTGGGTTGCTTCACTGGAGCAGCAACTGACTTGCCATCCATGAAGTTTCCCTCCTTACCCTTTCCCTTTTCAAAACTAGTGGTTTTACTAACCATCAACACTTGATGCTCCTTCGCGGTGTCTAAAATCGCGAATAGCTCAGGGATCATCATTTCCATCCGTGGCATAATTATAGTTCATCGCGAAGTTCTAGTAGCTTAGTGATAGTGACTTCGAGAAATATATCAATCACTATCGTATCTAGAAGATCAACTCCCACTCGATTCAAGCGATTGTAGCACCTAGACAATCTGAGCACATGCTCAACGATTGAGCTATTCTCCTTCATCTTGCAGGCAAAGAATATTGTTGGAGATCTCATATCTCACAACACAGGCATGAGCCTGATATCCCAATTTCAGTTCTTAGAACATCTCATATGTTTCGTGACGTTCAAAACGTTTTGGAGCCTCAATTCTAAGTCGTAATGCATGACGCACTGAACTATCAACTAGTCATCGGAACGTGCACGTCAGATGTTCACAACATCTATAGGCAACGCTAAAGGGGGTGACGCACCGAGCGGTGCATTAAGGACATAAGCCTTTTGTGCAGCAATGAGGACAATCCTCAGATCACGGGCCCAGTCCGCAATATTGCTACCATCATCTTTCAACTCTATTTCTCTAGGAACATATAAAAATTCAAGGGATCTACAACGTGAGCTAGTAATGTACAACATAATTTGCAAAGACACTACTGACTATGTTCATGATAATGAGTTCAATTAATCATATTACTTAAGAACTCCCACTCAAATAGACATCCCTCCGGTCATTCGAGTGATACATGATCCAAATTCACCAACTCAAGTCCGATCATCACGTGAGTTGAGGTGGTTTGAATGGTGAACATCATCATGTTGATCATATCTACTATATGACTCATGTTCGACCTTTCGGTCTCTTGTGTTCCGAGGCCATGTCTATACATGCTAGACTCGTCAAGTTTAACCCGAGTGTTCTTCACGTGCAACACTGGCTTGCACCCGTTGTATGTGAACGTAGAGTCTACACACCAGATCATCATGTGGTGTCTGGACACGATGAACTTTCACAACGGTGCACACTTGGGGAGAACACAATTGATCTTGAAATTTTAGTGAGGGATCACCTTATAGTGCTACCGTCGTCCTAAGGAAAACAAGGTTCATAAAAGTATTAAAATCACATGCAAATTATAAGTGACATGATATGGCCATGAACTTGTGCTTTTGACATCCATCCTTAAAGCATCGGCATGATCTCCATCATCACCGGCATGACACCATGATCTCCATCAACATGATCTCCATCAATGTGTCGCCATCGGGGTTGTCGCGCCCACCATGCTTCTACTACTATTGCTATCGCTTAGCGATGAACTAAAGCATTACATAGCACTTAATGATTGACACACAGGTCATACAATAATTAAAGACAACCTTATGGCTCCTGCCGGTTGTCGTACTTATCAACATGCAAGTCGTGATATTCTATACAATACATGATCATCTCATACATCACATATATTTCATCATGTAATTGGCCATATCACATCACAACATACCCTGCAAAAACAAGTTAGACGTCCTCTAATTGTTGTTGCAAGTTTTACGTGGCTGGTATGGGTATCTAGCAAGAACAATTCTCACCTACGCAAAAACCACAACGGTGATACATAAGTTGCTTTTCAACCTTCCCAAGGACCGCCTTTGTCGAATCCAATCCAACTAAAGTAGGAGAAACAGACACCCGCCAGCCATCTTCATGCAACAAAGTTAAACGTCGGTTGATGGAACCGGTCTCTGCAAGAGTACGAGTAAGGTTGGTTTGGGCCGTGTCATCCCATAATACCGTTGAACAAAAACACGACCAAGGGAGGAAGCAATCTAAGCATCAACTCCCACAAACTCCTTTGTGTTCTAGTCGAGATCTCATCTACACATAGACCTAGCTCATGATGCCACTGTTGGGGAATGTTGCATGGGAAAAATTATTCCTACGCACACGCAAGATCTATCCATGGTGATGAGCATCTATGAGGGGGAGAGTGGATCTACATACCCTTGTAGATCGCTAAGCGAGAAGCGTTAAGAGACGTGGTTGATGTAGTCGAACAAATTCACGATCCAAATCGCCGAGCGTCCCGCGATCCCATCACGATCCATCTCGCGATCCAATCAAGATCCGCCCTACAATCCCATGACAATCCGTCCCGTGATCAAATCACGAATCGTCTCGCGATCTTGATCGCGGTCCTTCCGATCTAGCGCCAAACGGACGGCACCTCCAAGTTCAGCACACGTACAGCTTGATGTCGATCTTCGCCTTCTTGATCCAACAAGAGCGAGCGGAGAGGTAGATGAGTTCTCCGGCAGCACGACGGCATGGCAGTGATGGTGGTGGAGCTATTCCAGCAGGGCTTCGCCTAAGCACCGCTGAAACCGATCTAGAGGAGAAACTACGATCTAGAGGAGAGGTAGCACGTGGCTGTTTTTCTGTGTATCAAAACCCTCAAAACCTCTAGTATATATAGGAGGATGGAGGGAGGAGGCTTGGCGCCCAAGGGGCCAGCCCTTGTCCTTGGGGAATGGAGGAGAGGAGGAGTCATCCTCCAATCCTAGTAGGATTACGACTCCTCCTTCCCACTTGGAAACTCTTTCCGCCTTAAGTTTTTTCCTCCTCCAACCACTCCAGCCACATGGGCCCTTAGGGAAGGCTTCTTCCAGCCCACCAAAGACTGGTTTACCTCCTCCCATAGCCCATGTAGCCTCCTGGGTCGAGACACCCCTCCTGATGGTCTCCCGGTACCCTCTCGGCACTCCTGGTACACTACCGATGAGCCCGAAACTTTTCCGGTGACCGAAACAGGACTTCCAGTATATAAATATTTACCTCCGGACCATTCCGGAGCTCCTCGTGACGTCCGGGATCTCATCTGTGACTCCTAACAACCTTTGGTCATCACCATACATAACTCTATACTACTGAAACATCACCGAACCTTAAGTGTGCAGGTCCTACGGGTTCGAGAACTATGTAGACATGACTGAGACACCTCTACGGTCAATAACCAATAGCGGGACATGGATGCCCATATTGGTTCCTACATATTCTATGAACATCTTTATCGGTTGAACCTCTATGTCAAGGATTCAGTTAATCCCGTACGATGTTCCCTTTGTTCTTCGGTATGTTACTTGCCCGAGATTCGATCAACGGTATCTCTATACCTAGTTCATTCTCGTTACCGGAAAGTATCTTTACTCGTCCCATAATACAAGATCCCGTGGATAACACTTAGTCACATTGCTTGCAAGGCTTGTTGTGATGTTGTATTATTGAGTGGGTCCTTAGATACCTCTCCGTCACACGGAGTAACAAATCCCAGTCATGATCCATGCCAACCCAACAGACACCCTCGGAGATACCTATAGAGCACCTTTATAGTCACCGGTTACGTTGCAACATTTGATACACACAAGGTACTCCTCCGGTGTTAGTGAGTTGCATGATCTCATGGTCATAGGAGCAGATACTTGACAGGCAGAAAAGTGTAGCAATAAACTGACATGATCATATGCTACGTTTATAGTTTTGGTATTTGTCCATCACATCATTCTCCTAATGATGTGATCCTATTATCAAATGACATCTCACGTCCATGGCTAGGAAACCTTAACCATCTTTCATCAACGAGCTAGTCTATTAGAGGCATACTAGGGACATGGTGTTGTCTATGTATCCACACATGTATCTGAGTTTCCAATCAATACAATTGTAGCATGGATAATAAACAATTATCATGAATAAGGAAATATGATAATAACTAATTTATTATTGCCTCTAGGTCATATTTCCAGCAGAAATCACAAAAAAATGGTGAGGCTATTTTTGGGGGGATTTTCGAATTGGGACAAAAACATGCGAACTTAAGGCTAGAAAACGAAGGGGGGAGTCCAAATTCATGAGAAACGTGGATCTAGATACCAATATGATATGGGGCAAACTCGTAGGTGTCGACCTTTAACAAATTGGAGGGGGATTCCATGAAGAACACGGGGAATAACGAGGAGAAATCACAAGAGGAAACACTCAAGAACAAGTCCAATCACACATCCACTAGACTCGCCACACACAAGATCCACAAAGGTACATGAACAACAAAGGGAAATAGGATACATGGTAGAGTTCATACCAAATCCCATGGGGAGATGGGGCCTTGATATCCTAGAGGATCTTCCCTCGTGAGGGGCCTTGACATCCTCTATGGATCTTCTCCGGTGGAGGCCTTGATCTCCATGGGAGAGGTAGAGGAAGGAGCAAAGCTCAACTAACTAAGATCTAAACAATTGCTAACCATAGAATGAAGGTAGGGGAGGAGTATATAATCTTGGCCACCAAGGGGTAAGTGGAGAGGGGGATACATGGGACAAAGCCCGTCCTGCGCATAGGCAGTCGAGCGGTTGTATCGCTCGGGAGGTTGGTTGTACTGGTCATTAGGGAATAACTATAACAACCGGTCTAGTACTGGCCTTGCACCGCCTCCTAACAAAAGCTCGGACGGAGGTCGCCCGATGGTGGGCCGGTGGTACCGCCCACTGGTTGTTGGTCGGTTGCTGGCCGGTTGTACCGGCAGCTCCAGAACTTCCTGCAGCCCCTCTTCTTTCTTCTTCTCTTTCAAGCTTCCCTCGCAGATGGTGTAGTTGTTCGTAAGTGCTGGCGCTCCTCCTCATCATCCGTGAAGCTCCGGCAATACCTATGCATGCACACGGGAGGAGTGTCAAGTAGTATACCATCCTCGAAGGGGTCAAGTGACCACCTGTAAAGGAGATGATTCACCTTTATGTATGTGAAGTAGTCATGGCACGTGTCACTTGCCAAACGGACTCTTGTCATGGTGATGTCTATAAGATGCTCCGCATCAAGCATGTACGGTACCGAAGTCCCACTCTTTGTCTCAGCTACAGCTCGCATCGTGACTGTCCGGCTAGCGAGAGCACAAGCTGGAGACCACCCCAGGCGAAAAACGTCCCTAGAGAGAACGGCTTGGGAACCCCGGTCATTTCATTTCTGAGTATATACTCGGTCGAGTCTGCTCCTAGAGTTTGAGTACTCTACGCTCCACTCCATGACCCACTCTTCTCCTCAGCCACAGACCGGCTCCCGGCTGTGCGACAGCAAAAGCAAAGAACCAAAGAGCGGAGAGCACATGAAAAAGATTGAAGGGGGCTCGAACGACGCTGAGTCGGCACCCTTTGTAGAAAGCTTGCACTACGAAAACTAGATATTTGACATGTCTGCATCAACTAAACTCATCTTTTGCACAATCATTTCCATGCGGAACCCCCTCGCATGGAGGCTTGGCAGCCACGCCCGACAGCGCCCCGCGCTCAACAGCATGCGGACCCTGCGTCCGCCCTCGACAGCGCCTCGCGCTCAAGAGTCGGTGGACCCCGCGTCCATGCCCGGAAGGGCTCCACGCCCATCAGCCAGCGAACCCCACATCCGCCCTCGACAGCGCCTCTGACTCAAGAGCCAACATACTCCGCGTCCGCGCCCGGCAGGGCTCCATGCCCATCAGCCGGCGGAACCCGCATCTGCGCCTGGTAGGTCTCCATGCCCATCAGCCGGGGGACCCCACGTCCGCCCTCGGTAGGGATCCATGCCATTCAGCCGGCGGACCCCGCGTCCGCCCTCGGCAGGGCTCCGCGCCCATCGTCGGCGGACCCCGCGTTCGCGCCCGGGAGCGCCTTGCGCTCGACAGCTGGCGGACCCCGCGTCCGCCCTCAGCAGGGCTCCGTGCTCATTTTAACACTCCAAAAATTTTGATTTGGTTTTTAGCAAATTTTATATTGTATTTGAAGGAGGTTATTTTGATTTATCCAACAGACTCTCCTTCTAAAAACTTTTGATGACAAATCTTTTATGAAACCTTTCTCAATCTTGATTCTGGTCTTGAGGGTTCTTCAACATGTGTTGATTCAACAAAAATACTCTTGGGATAGTTTGCTGGTTCTTTTATTAAAAAGAATTTCTATGAATTGGGATTTATTCCTTCCTTTTCAAATATATCCTATGCTACTCTCTTGCCATGACTTGCATTTCAGAATTTCTTCCTAAAACCCTCCAACCTGCTTTGGGTCAAGCCAACCATGCTATTCCAGCAAGGTTCAACCTTTTCCAACATTCTTTTCTATATATTCTTCCTCAAATCATTTTCTGTAATTTATTTTGGAACCCTCAAGTTTACAAAGGAAGTACCAGATTCCTTTGAGATTTGGTTTCAAATAAATTACCCTAGCTACTCCTTGGTACCCTCAACCTAAATCTTGAAAGATCTCCTAGTCCCCAGTTCAAAATTTTCAAAGTTTGTTTACTGTAAGTTTGGACCAGATTTGCCATTTTTGATGCAATTCATTCTTTTCTCTTTCCATAAATTCTGAGAAAATTTAGGGAGCCTCTGGATGCATCAAGAGGCCACCTCTCCAAGTTGCAGCTCTAGGAAAATTGCCCACGTGCGTCAAACATTTCGTCCATTAGGTAGTCGGCACTGTTCATGTCAAGTTTCAGAGTTCAGTTTTAAGTTTTAGAGTCAGTGTCATTTTCTTCAGAGCTTCGCCATCAATCTCGCCAGTAACTGTAGTGGTGCCATGCTCCCTGCTCCTCCTTCTGATCCAGTGCGCCGCATGGTTGGTTGGCTCCATCCTCGTGTCGATGTTGAGCTGGCAGGGGAGCATTGTCCCCATGAGGAGCGGCAGCAATGCCCGCTGCGGTCGCCAGGAAGCTCAGCGAGGTACGGCGCCGCTCCACACCGCCCAAGCCACCGGTGGCCTCCGCGTGTTCATCTCCTCCCCTGAGCACGTTGCAGAACCGTCGCCGTGGCCTGAGAAGTGCAGAGCGCGCTCTCTGCCGTCGACGTGCCCATGAGTACCATTCCATCAAAGCTTGGAGTATCGTCCAAGTTTAGTTGAGCTTAAGCCAAAAATGAAACCATGGGTCCAATCCGAAGCTGCCCGTCGCCAGAACCTCCCGTCCGATCACCACCTCGCCGTAGTCACTCGCCGGAGTAATCCTGCTTGCGGCAGTCCCCTCACCCGGCTATAAATAGGAGGCCCCGAGCCACCCATCACCAAGAGCCTCTCCACCTCTCCTCAGAACCCCACCACACTAATCAGAGGGCCTCGGGAGGGTCTTCTTCCTCGCCTCCGGCCGCCCCGATCCGCTTCGGGCTCCGGCTAAGTTCTCTTTGGTGAGTGTGTCCCATCAGCCCAACTTTGGTCAGTAACCTCCTAGTCCACCACCACTTCTAACTCGAGCTTCAATTTGGTGTTGGCAGCCCCCTCTGGTGAGATCCATCATCACCCGACTCCGCCGTCTGTCGGAGAGGAAGTGGTCGTTGTCATGGTGCTCTCCGATGCCCCCTTCCACCACCCACCAATGCAGAATTGTCCCGTGAGTGCAACCATCCCCTTTCCCTCCTCTAGATCGCCGTTGATCATCGCCGGTGTTCGTCGTTTGCTTCTGGCGCTGGCAAGCTCTGTTTTAAACCCGACGGGTGGGACCACCTCATCAGCCTCTCTTTGCTATTTGAACCATTTTCTGAAAAGCACCTCTGGCCTAAGTATCTTTTCTCTTCAGGCTGACGTATTTTTATCCGAAACATTTTCTGTTTTATCAAACTACCCCTGGATAATTTTCTGTTTAAAACTGACTAGTCCCTAGACTAAAACCTTTATAACTTTTAAACAAAATATTATTTTGAGTTGATTCTTTTTTCTGTCATCTCTATTTTTTTGTCTAGTTTTTATTCATATTTATTTGAAAAATATTTGGGACAATTGTTATGCGCGCACGGTATTTACGTTACAATTTGATCTTTTATGTGACGTAGATACCGAAGGAGGTGACGATGTTGTCAATTTCGCCGAGCTAGACTCCGACTACTCTGAACCAGGCAAACATGTTTGAACCTTTGATATGATGAGTGTTTTCATGTCTGCTTGAGTGCTTATTCTCATGGCATGTTTATATAAGCATTTGTTGAATGTTATATCTCATGCATGGTAAGTTGCAAGTGAGCTACAAACTTGATGTGGTCATGAAACGATGAAACAACCTAGTCATGTGGTGGCATGATAGGTTGTAGGATGGTATTGTTGGAGCATGCCAGTTCTATAACAAACGGTTTAACTCCGGTGTTAACATAGATCGAGTCTTGTTCCTGTTCTCCTTCTTTACGTACTGCCACATGTTTTTTGCAAAGAATACGGTTTAGTAAGTTGCAAACCTCTTTCCATGTACACACCAAATAGAGGGGCCGGGATGAGGGTTCCATGGCCCTGGATTGAAGCCCGTCATCCGGTCAGGGGGCATGGGTGTTTCCGGTTGGGACCGAGAGGGGGGCATCCATTAGAGCACGCGATATAAATTTGATCCCATGCTATTCAAGGTATTGGCCTCCCCGTCTTAAAGTTTTTCTTGAACATTGCCTAGGGTGATACCTGGCATCGGGAGGTGAAATGGGTGTGTACTAGTTAGGTGTGTTTTCTTCTAAAATACCGTTGACGGAACAAGTCCTTTGTGACTACTAAAATCCGTTGGTTGTGGGTAAAGAGTACAACCTCTACAGAGTCAAAACTATTCGAATAGCCGTGTCCACGGTCAAGGACATTGGTTGACAGGTCAAGTATCAGTCTTAGTGTCAGTCTCTGGAGAACTAATATGTTAAATAACGGAAGAAAACTTAGCTGAATATTATTCCTGTGGATGGACTAACATGTTTACAGTTATGTACCGAGTATTCCTTGGGACGGTGCTACCTCCAGGATTACTCGTATTTGAACGTCGAAATATAAGCCCTTTATGTGATGTTGCTCAGACGTCTGACTGTGGCATTCCTGTTATTTACCTTTGAAATAAGCCCTTTATGTGATGTCGCTCTGACGTCCGACTATGGCATTCTGTTATTTACTTTTGATATAAGCCCTTTATGTGATGCCGCTCAGACGTCCGACTGTGGCATTGTTATTGTTTACTTTCATTATAAGCCCTTTATGAGATGTCACATCAGACGTCTGACTGCGGCACGTACTATTATTTATTTTTCAGTATGAGCCCTTTATGTGGTGTCTCCCCAATGCCCGACTAAGGCATGTTAATTTATTTTTACCTTTCGAGACGTTGCTTCAGACACCCGATCGGCCTTCTCATATTTTATTGCAATTTCGGGAGGATTACCGCCTGACTTCCCTTTTACTTACCTTGCAGTGCAAATTTATTACCTGAGTGGGTATTACTAATTTTTGCTCATGTGCATCATGGTTGCATTTGTTATATCTTATGTACAAACTGTCTTGCGAGTACATTCAAAGTACTCACCTGGCTTGTTGATTTGGCCAGATATTGATGAAGGCGATCTTATGGATGAAGAGTACGATAGCGAGTCCAATGCCTAGAGGAGTCTCAGTCACTCCCTTGCGATCCTAGAGTTGGTCACTTGTATTATATTCGCTTCCGCTACCCTAAAATATCATCGAGCCTCACCCCGACGATTGATGTGTTGTAAGATATTAGATTCATGTCACCCACTCCACTATGACATATCCACCACACCCTTTTATTGCGAGTCAGTAGCTATGCCGCCATACCCATTGTGTCATATCCGCCTTTATGTGTAATATTGGCGTGCCTGTAATAAATTGTTGAGCAGCCTCAGCTCAACCCTGTATAATATTAAGTACTACCGGATTTCTGTATCAAGGATTGGTCTACTAGTAAGAAGGGTTTTCTGTACTAGTCAGACGTAAGGGCGATTTTTCAATAAATGTTTTATTAAAAACCGGTCCTAACAACCTTGGTACCAGAGCCAGGCTGACTGTAGGAAGCCACTAGGTGCGATCGCTAATCGGTTATTAGCGTAATAGTGCTATTTTAGCATTTTGCAAATTTTGGCAATTTTTCTATTAGTCATCATAAATTTATGATTTTACTATCTGGAATTTTTGTCTACTTTTGTAGATGGCTGGCCGCGACTGTGAGTCACAGGTGTTCGCCAATGTGCCTGAGGTGTTTATCAAGCTCCTCACCTCCATCGCCAAGATTGCGATTGGGCCATCGACTCGTTCGGAGTTCACACTTTACCAGCACAAGCTCAGTGACAGTGTGTCTACGCACCAGGTCGTGGTGCAGTTTAAGGGAATACGTGCTACAGTACGCCACTTCCGATTTGTTGGGAGGGCCATGCCTACGGAGAGGCACGCTATGCAGATGGCTTCCCGGGAAGCAATTGCTCGTCTCTGGGATGCCCTTCCTTTGATGAAGGCTCGTCGCTACCGCTATGTTCCATCCCACGTGTCATACACTTATCACTATGCATTTGCCTGCACTAGGGGAGAGAGATGAGGCTATTGAGATGCTTGTTGAGTATCTCAAAGCTCTTGAGGCAGCCTTTGATAACCTCGTAGACGACTTGGTGGCTGCTCGTATGGACTCAGTTCAGGGTTGCGGCGCCAGCAGGAGGGAGCTTCTCCATATAGCACCACCATTGTCGTATGTTTCGTCTACAGCATCGTATACGCCTTCCATCTTAGCCACCGCACGTCGTCTGCCTACCACTGAGGAGTTTGACCAAGTCATTTCTCCTACCCCGGTTAGTGATGCACCTCCGGCTGCACCCGCACCAGCTCCACAGCCCAATACTCCATGCCTAGAGCCTATTATTGAGGATGAGGTTGAGTGTCCAGCACCTTTGGGACTTACCCTCGGCTAGCCGAGGGAAGTTTTTACCATCTCCGACTAAGTGCGCCAAGTAGCAGTGTGATGTATCAGCTTGTATGATATGTTTATATGTATATAGGCTTGGTGAGAAGTAGTTTGTATGCGCATCATGTAGGAACTCAGAGAAGTGCACTAGCCTAAATAACATGCCAGGAGTGTGTACACGCATCCTGAGTGTCGTACTGTATAATTCTGGCTTGCTTGTAAGATATGTACTGAGCGGTCCTTCTCCATGCGCAATCAAATATTTTTCTTGAAAAATCTTGGAGTATTTAAATTTCCTGCCTTTGCAAAATTATTTATTTTTGCCACTCAGATTTTTCTTATGTGTTCTGAAAAAAATATACCCTAGAGTGGAAAATGCCTCATCCCTGGACTCGTTCTATGCCAAGTCCACCAGAAGAAAATTATGATACACAGACAGGTAACAATTTCACACAGGGACAGTCTAGTCAGCAAGATAGTGAAGCAGCATTTTCTCAAGTATGCCGCCTTTATGAGCAAAGCCAACAACATCATCAAGAGATGATGAATCATATTATCAATATGGGAAATCACCGAGAACCATACCAGCAGCATTCCAAATTATCTGAGTTACAAAACACACGTCCCCCAACTTTCTCTCACACTGATAACCTCTTGAGGCCGATGACTGGCTTCGAGACATTGAGAGAAAATTAATTATTGCAAAATGTTTAGACCGGGAGAAAGCACTTTATGCACCCCACTACCTCACAGGAGCAGCTGCATCATGGTGGGAAATTTCCTACACATGCACCCCCATGAAGACAACATCACCTGGGAGGAATTCAAGGAAAATTTTCGTGGGGCACACATTCCCAAAAGTGTTATGAAGATCAAGAAAAGGGAGTTTGATGATCTCAAGCAGAGAAGCATGATAGTGACTGAGTATAATAGCCAGTTTACTCAATTATCTCTTTATGCCAACGAAGAAAATATGACTGAAGATAAAGAGATGGAAAAATTTATGGACGGTCTAGCACCAGCACTCAAATGTCATCTAGTCATTCACACCTTCCTATATTTCAAGACACTTGTGGACAAGGCCATTACACTGGAAAATGAGCGCCGCAGCTTGGATGATATTCGAAAGTGCAAAAGGGACAAGACTGCTCATTCCCGCAACAACAAGATCAAGAATGATTTCCAGAGAAATGGGGCGAATAAATCCTCAACCAACACTCCTTGTCCAAATAAAAATTTCCATGCAAGGGACAAGGACTTTACGTATCACCCGGGCGTTACCTGCTTTGCCTGTGCAGAGGAAGGACACTATGCCAAGCAATGCCCAAAGCCAAGAAACTTGGCTCCCAAGCCGAACAACAATGGAAATAATGCAGCTCCCAAGCGCAACAACTTCAATCCCAATAATAACCATAGGATGGGTCACGTGAACCATGTGACCAAGGATGGAGCACAAAATGCTCCGGACATCGTACTCGGTACGTTCCCTGTCAACTCAATACCTCCCACGGTATTGTTTGATTCTGGAGCTTCTCACTCGTTCATTTCCAAGAAATTTGCTTTGCAACATGATTTTCCGATTCTCCCCTTGGAAAATTCCATGACCATCAAGTCCCCCGGGATTAAGCAAATCACTCAGAGTTACTGCTAAGGTGTGGTTATTGAGATTGAAGGGCTAAAGTTTTGGGCAAACCTCATTGTATTGGAAAATAAGGGATTGGATGTTATCCTAGGAATGGACCGGTTAACCACCAACAAGGGATTTATCGATTGTTTTAATCAGATAGTGACTCTCACTCACCATCACGTAAAGACAATAAGAATTGCAGCTCTAGAAAGACCAATATCACTTCAACCAAGATTAAACAAGGTGGATATCTCTTAATTAAGTAATGTTCCAGTGGTGTGTGAATTTCCTGATGTATTTCTAGAAGAGCTACTAGGTATGCCACCAGACAGAAAGATAGAGTTCATTATTGAACTAGCACCTGGCACCAAACCTATCTACAAGAAACCATATAGAATGGCACCATCCGAGTTGATAGAATTAAAGAAGCAGATAAAGGGATTACTGGACAAAGGCTATATCAGGCCCAACTCCTCACCTTGGGGTTCACCAGTATTATTTGCCAAGAAAAGAGATGGAACTCTGAGATTATGTGTGGACTATCGAGCCCTGAACATGGTCACCATCAAAAAAATATCCGATGCCACGGATAAATGATTTATTTGACCAGCTCACACAGGCCAAGGTTTTCTCAAAAATTGATTTGAGGTCAAGATATCATCAATTAAAGATACGAATAGAGGATATTCCTAAGACAACATTTACCGCTAGATACGGGTTATATGAATTTACATTAATGTCGTTCGGACTGACAAAACCCCGCGTATTTTGTCCACCTTATGAACAAACTGTTTATGAAGTATATGGAAAAATTTGTTGTGGTGTTCATTGATGATATTTTGGTATATTCCAACACACCAGAAGAACATGTTGAACATCTCAAAATTGTATTGGGAGAATTAAGAAAACATCAATTGTACGCCAAATTCAGCAAATGTGAATTTTGGTTAAAACAAGTTGGTTATTTAGGCCATGTATTGACCCAAGAGGGTGTTGTCGTGGACCCTAAAAAGGTCAAGGCTGTACTTGAGTGGAAACAACCAGCCAACATAACAGATCTATGAAACTTTTTGGGAATGGCTGGATATTATAGAATGTTAATTGAGGGATTCTCCACCATAGCAAAACCTATTACACAGCTACTCAAGAAGGATAAGAAATTCAAGTGGACCGATGCCTGTGAGAAATGTTTTCAAGAATTAAAGAAGAGATGAACAATAGCACCAGTATTAGTCGTGCGAGACGTACACAAAAATTTTGAAGTATATTGCGACGCGTCCAGAAAAGCCTCGGGTGCGTGTTAATGCAAGAAGGCAAAGTATTCGCATATGCTTCCAGACAACTACGAAGGCATGAAGAAAATTACCCTACTCATGACTTGGAATTGGCAGCTGTTATTCATGCACTCAAGGAATGGAGGCACTTTTTATTTGGAAACCGTTGTGAAATATATACAGACCATAAAAGTCTCAAATATATTTTCACACAACCAGAACTCAATTTACGACAACGACGTTGGTTGGAATTAATAAAGGATTATGATGTCGGTATTCACTACCATCCAGGCAAGGCGAATGTAGTGGCAGATGCTCTCAGCCGAAACCCAAGCTCTAACAGCGGCAGTCTACAAAGCTTAAGACCTGAATTTCAGCGGGAATTTACCAAACTCAACCTGGTGTTAATCACAGAAGGCACTATGGCAAATTTGGAAATACAACCCACCTTGATGGAACAGATTAAAGAAGCTCAGCTCGGACACCCCAGCATCGAAGGCATAAAAAGAAAAGTGAGTGTGGGCAAGGCCTCGGAATTTGTCGTAGATGACAAGGGAATATTATGGTATAGAGACAGGCTATGTGTACCAAATATAGAAAACCTCAAACAACAAATTTTGACCGAAGCCCACACCACTCCATATTCAATCCATCCCGGAGGAACCAAAATGTACAAGGATATTCAGGAGAAATTTTGGTGGCACGGTATGAAAAGAGATATAGCCATATTTATTGCATGTTGTGACTCGTGTCAGCGCATTAAAACTGAGCACCAAAAACCGGCAGGACTATTGCAGCCAAACAGGGTACCTGAATGGAAGTGGGACGAAATTGGAATGGATTTTATTGTCGGGCTACCTCGGTCACGACACAGAAATGATGCCATCTGGGTCATCACCGATAGGTTAACCAAAGTGGCACATTTTATTCTAGTAAAGACAACCCACACCACATAGAGGCTTGCCAGACTTTATCTCAACCGTATTGTCTGTTTACATGGGGTTCCCAAGACTATAATATCTGATAGAGGTACTCAATTCGTCTCCAGATTTTGGGATCATCTATAACAAGATCTGGGAACTCAACTAGTATTCAGTACAGCATACCACCCCCAGACTAGAGGACAAACTAAATGTGTGAACCAAATTCTAGAAGACATGCTAAGAGCATGTGTTCTCACCTATGGAGCAAGTTGGGAAGAAAGCTTGCCATATGCTGAATTTGCATACAACAACAGTTACCAATCCAGTGTACAAATGGCGCCTGTTGAAGCCTTGTATGGACGAAGACATCGTACCCCGCTTAATTGGTCCGAGACAGGAGGTAGTCGTATATTCGGCCTCGACATACTCAAGGAAGCTGAGGAAAAATTTAAACAAATCAGAGACCAACTCAAGACTGCCTAGAGCCGACAAAAGAGTTACTACGATCAAAAACACCGTGAAGTCAGTTTTGAACCAGGTGAATACGTGTCCTACGAGTATCTCCAATGAGAGGTCTGCAAAGATTTAAGGTCAAGGGAAAATTGGCTCCTCGATTTATTGGGCCTTTCAGGATAATTGCATGAAGAGGCACGGTGGCCTACCAGCTAGACCTACCCGAACAACTGTCAGATGTCCATGACGTGTTTCACATCTCACACCTGAGAAACTGTGTGAGCAACCCAGAGAAGCATGTGTTTCATGAGAGCATTGACGTTCAACCATACCTCACATACAGAGAACGCCCAATCAAAATATTGGAGGAGTCTGAAAGGAGGACCCATCAGAAGACAATAAATTTTTCAGGGTTCAGTGGAGCAATCACACCAAGGATGAAACAACATGGGAAAGAGAGGATTTTATACCGTCACAGCACCCACACCTAATTGAGGATTGGCTGAAATCTCGAGGACGAGATTTTTCCTAAGGGGGTAGGTGTTGTAACACTCCAAAAAAATTGATTTGGTTTTTAGAAAATTTTATATTGGATTTGAGGGAGGTTATTTGGATTTTTCTAAAAGACTCTCCTTCTAAAAACTTTTGATGACAAATCTTTTATGAAACCTTTCTCGATATTTATTCTGGTGTTGAGGGTTCTTCAACATGTGTTGATTCAAAACAAATACTCTTGGGATAGTTTGCTAGTTCTTTTATTGAAAAGAATTTCTATGAATTGGGATATATTCCTTCCTTTTCAAATATATCCTATGCTACTCTCTTGCCATGACTTGCATTTCAAAATTTCTTCCTAAAACCCTCCAACCTGCTTTGGGTCAAGCCAAGCATGCTATTCTAGCAAGGTTCAACCTTTTTCAACATTCTTTTCTATTTATTCTTCCTCAAATCATTTTCTGTAATTTATTTTGGAACCCTCCAGTTTACAAAGGAAGTACCAGATTCCCTTGAGATTTGGTTCCAAATAAATTACCCTAGCTACTCCTTGGTACCCTCAACCTATATTTCCAAAGATCTCCCGGTCCCCGGTTCAAAATTTTCAAAGTTTGTTTACTGCAAGTTTGGACCAGATTTGCCATTTTTGATGCAATTCATTATTTTCTCTTTCCATAAATTCTGAGAAAATTTAGGGAGCCTCTCGATGCATCAAGAGGCCACCCCTCCAAGTTTCAGCTCTAGGAAAATTGCCCACGTGTGTCAAACATTTCGTCGAGCAGGTGGCCGGCACTGTTCCTGTCAAGTTTCAGAGTTCAGTGTTAAGCTTTAGAGTCAATGTCGTTTCCTTCAGAGCTTCGATGTCAATCTTGCCAGTACCTGCAATGGTGCCATGCTCCCTGCTCCTCCTTCTTATCCAGTGCGCCGCCTGGTCGGTTGGCTCCTTCCTCGTGTCGACGGTGAGCTGGCAGGGGAGCATCGTCCCCGTGAGCAGCGGCAGCAATGCCCACTCCGGTCGCCAGGAAGCTCAGCGAGGTACGGCGCCGCTCCACACCGCCCAAGCCACCGGTGGCGTCCGGGTGTTCATCTCCTCCCCTGAGCACGCTGCAGAACCGTCGTCATGGCCTGAGAAGTGCAGAGCGCACTCTCTACCATCGACATGCCCGTGAGCGTTGTTTCGTCAAAGCTTGGAGTATCGTCCAAGTTTAGTTGAGCTTAAGCCAAAAATGAAACGATGGGGCCAATCCAAAGCTACCCATCACCAGAACCTTCCGTCTGATCACTACCTCGCCGTAATCACTCACCGGAGTAATCCTGCTTGCGGCGCTCCCCTCACCCGGCTATAAATAGGAGGCCCCAAGCCACCCATCGACCCAGAGCCTCTCCACCTCTCCTCAGAACCCCGCTACACTCATTAGAGGGTCTCAGGTGGGTCTTCTTCCTCGCCTACGACCGCCCCGATCCGCTTCGGGCTCCAGCTAAGTTCTCTTTGGTGAGTGTGTCCCCGCGGCCCAACTTTAGTCAGCAACCTCCTAGTCCACCACCTCTTATATCCCGAGCTTCAATTTGGTGTTGGCAGCCCCCTCTGGTGAGATCCATCATCGCCCGATGCCGCCGTTCAGCGGAGAGGAAGTGGTTGTTGTCGTGGTGCTCTCCGACGCACCCTTCCACCACTCACCAACGCAGAATTGTCCCGTGAGTGCAACCATCCCCTTTCCCTTCTCTAGATCGCTGTTAATCGTCGCCGGCGTTCATTGTTTGCTTCTAGCGCCGGCGAGCTCTATTTTCAACCCGATGGGTGGGACCCCCTCGTCAGCCTCTCTTTGCTATTCAAACCGTTTTCTAAAAAGCCCCTCCAGGCTGAGTACGTTTTCTCTTCAGGCCCTGGACAATTTTCTGTTTAAAACAGACTAGTCCCTAGACTAAAACCTTTATAACTTTTAAACAAAAGATTATTTGGAGTTGATTTTTTTCTATCATCTCTATTTTTCTATCTAGTTTTTATTCATATTTATTTGAAAAATATTTGGAACAATTGTTATGCACGCACGGTATTTATGTTAGAATTCGATATTTTATGTGACGTAGATACCGAAGGAGGTGACGGTGTCGTCAATTTCGCCGAGCTAGACTCCGACTACTATGAACCAGGCAAGCATGTTTGAACCTTTGATATGATGAGTGTTTTCATGTTTGCTTGAGTGATTATTCTCATGGCATGTTTATATAAGCATTTGTTGAATGTTATATCTCATGCATGGTAAGTTGCAACTGAGCTAAAAACTTGACTGGTCATGAAACGATGAAACAACCTAGTCATGTGGTGGCATGATAGGTTGTAGGCTGGTATTGTTGGAGCATGTTAGTTCTATAACAAACTGTTTAACTCCAGTGTTGACATAGATCGAGCCTTGTCCCCGTTCTCCTTATTTCCGTACTGCCACATGTTTTCTACAAAGAATACGGTTTAGTAAGTTGCAAACCCCTTGCATGTACACACCAAATAGAGGGGCCAGGATGAGGGTTCCATGGCCCTGGATTAAAGCCCGTCATCCGGTCAGGGGGCATGGGTGTTTTCGGTTGGGACCGATAGGGGGGCACCCCTTAGAGCGCGCGATATAAATTTGATCCCATGTTATTCGAGGTATTGGCCTCCCCGTCTTAAATTTTTTCTTGAACATTGCCTAGGGTGATACCAGGCATCGGGAGGTGGAATGGGTGTGTACTGGTTAGGTGTGTTTTCTTCTAAAATACCGTAGACGGAACTAGTCCTTTGTGACTACTGAAATCCGTTGGCTGTGGGTAAAGAGTACAACCTCTGCAGTCATAACTATTCGCATAGTCGTGTCCACGGTCAAGGACATTGGTTGACAGGTCAAGTGTCGGTCTCAGTGTCTGTCTCTGGAGAACTAATATGTTAAATAACGGAAGAAAACTTGGCTGAATACTATTCATGTGGATGGACTAACATGTTTACTGTTATGTACTGAGTATTCCATGGGATGGTGCTACCTCCAGGATTACTCGTATTTGAACATTGAAATATAAGACCTTTATGTGATGTCGCTCAGACGTCCGACTGTGGCATTCATGTCATTTACTTTTGAAATAAGCCCTTTATGTGATGTCGCTCTGACGTCTGACTGTGGCATTCTGTTATTCACTTTTGATATAAGCCCTTTATGTGATGTCGCTCAGACGTCCGACTGTGGCATTCTTGTTGTTTACTTTCATTATAAGCCCTTTATGAGATGTCGCATCAGACGTCCGACTGTGGCATGTACTATTATTTATTTTTCAGTATGATCCCTTTATGTGGTGTCGCCCCGACGCTCGACTACGGCATGTTAATTTATTTTCACCTTTCACGACGTCGCTTCAGACACCCGATCGGCCTTCTCATTTTTATTGGAATTTCGGGAGGATTACCGCCCGACTTCCCTTTTACTTAAATTGCAGTGCAAATTTATTACCTGAGTGGGTATTACTAATATTTGCTCATGTGCATCATGGTTGCATTTGTTATATCTTATGTCCAAACTGTCTTGCGAGTACATTCAAAGTACTCACCTGGCTTGTTGATTTGGCTAGATATTGATGAAGCCGATCTTATGGATGAAGAGTACGATAGCGAGTCCGATGCCTAGAAGAGTCCCAGTCAGTCCCTTGCGATCCGGGAGTTGGTCACTTGTATTATATTCGCTTCCGCTACCCTAAAAAAATCATCGAGCCTCACCCCGACGCTTGATGTGTTGTAAGATATTAGAGTCATGTCACCCACTCCACTGTGACATATCCACCACACCCTTTTATTGCGAGTCAGTAGCTATGCCGCCATACCCATTGTGGCATATCCGCCTTTATGTGTAATATTGACTGTCACGCCCAAGATGCGCGCCTATCCGTTTAAAGGCACGAGGGCCTCGTAAGGGATAGAGGTGCATCTTGCCATTAGCAAGAATAGTATCATCACAACATACAATATTGAATGAGAAGAGTATACAAGTTGGCTTACACTCGCCACATGCTAACTTACAATGTCACTCAAATCATAGCATCAAGTTAAACACAGGGTCCGACTACGGACGAAATCAAACGATAAAAGAAGTTGCAAATGATACTATCAAGCTGTCCCAAAGATCACGACCAGGTCCTCTACTCATCCGGATACGTCATGTACATCCTGCCTCTCTCCTCATCATACTCCCATTGGAGCTGAGTAAGATCATCCAGCACGAACTCATCTAAACCTGCACCTGGATTGTTGTAGTAAACTGTGAGCCACAGAGGACTCAGCTATCATGTGCCCAGGTACCAAGACTATTTAAGCTTTTAGGAAGGAAGGTGATGTTTAGTTTGCAGCAGCACTAAGCATTTTATGGTGACTAGCTTACGCAACATGAAATAAATGTGAGTGTCCTATGAAGACGATCGAATCTAGAATGATCTCTAGGAGATCCTGAACACTTACTTACGTCAATCATAACCCCACCGTGTTCTCTCTCGGTTCATGTTCACGAGCAGAGATGATCACGGTAACTCACACAGTTGATGAATTTTAATAAGAGTTTACTTCAAGTTTTCTATAACCGAGTGTTAAACAAATATCCAAGTTGCCACATAACCGCAGGCACGACTTTCCAAAAGTTTTAACCCTGCAAGGGTGCTCCAACTAGTTCATCACAAATAATCACATTCCGTGGGAATAGCCTTGAACACGGTTCTCGCGATCATCGTAGACAATTCCAAAGAAGGCCAACACCTCGAGTAAACCCGAAGAAAGTCAGACTCCACATGCAAGACACTCGATAAAGTTAAAACGAATCCAGCAAGACCACCCGACGTGTCGACGAACCCGATAAGAGCCGCGTATCTCGTTCTCAGGACACGACCGGATGAGCGTAGCGTACAGTGGCCTGATAGAAATCTCCCGAGTTGCCCCGGGTTGGCCCCGCACACGACTCTAGTTTGGACCAACACTCATGAGAAGCACTGGCCCGGGGTTGATTAAATTATCCATGGGTTTGCAAGACCCTATGCAATTAATTAAGTTGTTAAGCAAATGTAGTACCAATGTTGGGTCTTGCCAGACAAGTTTTAATCTCCACCGAATAAACAAGGGGGTCCCCATAACAACCCCAAGCGTGTTAGGAGCGCAAAATATGGAAAACATAACAACGGTAACAAGGAACTAATGGCGGCACGAGTGGAACAAATCACTTAGCAAAAGGCCAAGCCTTCCACCAATACCAGATATATATGTGCATTCAATTAAATAACAGAATTTATGGTGATATTCAATCCATGTTATCACATGGAACAACCTGCAACTAAAAACGCTAAAAGAGGGGCTGAGTAGCGGTAACTTAGCCAATCAACGGTTTGCTGGGAGGTGGAGGTTAGAGGCTGTCATGGCAACATGGGGGCTGATATCATGTGGTAGGTAGCGCACTTGTAACGATAAGAACGAGAAACTAGCAAGAAAAGATAGTATTGGGATCCGGATACGATCATCTTGCTTGTTGGTTCTTCAGCGAACAAGTAGCGGAATCCTCGTAGTGGTACTCTCCAGGGTCCTCGAACTCAGTTTCGACACTCGCGTCTACCCAAGAGAAACAACAGATAAATAACCAACGAAGGTGCAATGCACAACCAAGATGATACATGATCCATTTAATGAAGGATTATAACTTGGCAATCATAAACTAGTCATGTCTCACATGCAAAGTTGTTTATTAATGGATCTAGACAGAACCCCATGTTAAGTTATTTAGACATGCATGAACATGGAAAATATGGATGCAGCATGCAAAATCGATGAAAATGCATATAAGGATCGCAAGGAACGGAGCTACGGTTCTCGAGATACGCTCACGACAAGGCACGGAGGCAAAACACAAGATCACCAATACCTGGGGTAATTCTAGACATTCCAAGGTATCCACTGGATAGGTGATGAAAAACCAATCACAATAGACTCAAGAATCACTCAATTCCATGGAGTATAGCTCCCACAACACACAAAACAACATAGCACTCAACCTGCCACAAAACAGCAACATAGCAAACTCAGGGGTGTTCACAGCCACTTTAACTAGCAAACTCATGTTGGCAAGAACTTAAAAACATGCATATATTAATTCATATGAAAAAGACAAAAGGGCATCACAGCGTAAAAATGCAATTTTGTCAAGTTGCCCCAAAGTCAAATATGACTTCATGGGTGCATACATGGGTTGATTCTACCCCAAAATCAATACTCATACCTATGTGCTTGCATGGAGCAAAAGGGAGCAAAGGGGGGGTCGAAATTTGACCACCCTAGGCCATGGTGACTTATGCCACTCCCTAAACTTGATGTAAATGCCACAAAATGCTATGAGCTCCATAGATACATGTTGAGAGAGGTTATTTAGCATGCTAGGGACATGATACATGGCATAGCATCAAGAACAAGAAGGTAAGCAAGCTAGGAGAGGTCAAATGATCATATGCACATAAAAGGGAACCTACACATGCATTTGTACACTTAAGCTCACACCCATCCACAAACATATGTAAACTCATCACACACACACCAAGCAACATATCCACATGTGCACATGCACATGTAGCTGCATACACATGTACATAGACACATGCACGAGCACTCACATACAAGGTGCACCACACACCCAACACACACACACAAACTCTAGCACACATACACATGTATGTGTGTGTGAAACACACACACACAAACATACAAGGTATCACACCATGCTTGCACTCACCCACTACACTCATATGTGGGTATGTGCAAGGGCACATACACACATATGACCCACACACACACATACAAGCACACACAAGCAAACATGTGTGTATATGCACATGGGTGCATATACACACACACACACAACACACCACTCTCATGTGTGTGTGCACACAAGCACACACACATGCCTGCCACACACACAAATACGCCATACACACATACATACAATCTGTATACAAAAGAAGCAAAGAAAAAGAAAGAAATCAAAAGAAAAAAAGGGGGGAAATGGCGCCCGCGGGGATCGAACCCACGACCGCATGCACTCACACACAGAGACACACCACTGCGCTACCGGCTCGAAGCTTAACAGGGTAGGGGCTCTGCCCACTAGTACACACACGCGACCACAACTCTGACGAAACTGACGAAATCAAGGCAACGGCGATAGGGGAACGACGGCGACTCCAACGGCACTCACACACTCTCAGACAACCCACGCATCCGTTCCCACCATCATCTTGCGAAGAGGAGGACCGGAGTCGAGCCCACGACCGACGAAAGGTACCGGCGGCGACAGCTTACAGCGAGATGACGGCGGCGAAACAGAACCCTGCGCGAGCTGCTCTGGCGATCTACGGCGCGATTGACACTAGGGGAAGGAGGCGGGGACTACGGCAAGCTCATCCCCCTGCTCATCTTGCGACAAGGGGGACGGAGGTGACCGGCCGGTGCTCACCAGCGGACGGCGGCGACAGAAATGACGCGGGCACGACAACAGAGCAGGAGAGGGGAGGAGGATCTCTGATTGCTCACCTCGAGGGGCTCGGGGAGAAGCGGAGCGCGACAATGAACGGGAAGAAGAGGCGGGGACGCGGCTGCGACGGAGGGGAAGAAGACGGCGGCGACAGCCTCTCTACTACGGACGACGACGACAGAGCGTCGCTGCGGAGGAGCTAGGTCCTCCCTAGCAGCGGGAACGGAACGGCGGCGATGCCAGAAACCTCCCCACCATCTCCGATGGTGACAAGCACCACCGGAGGCGCGACGACGACGAGCTCCCTCCTACTGATTAACTGACGGTCTCACTAAACCCACGACAGAGGAAGAAAACAGAGGGGACGACGGAGGAGGAAGAAGGCGGAGATGGTGGCGGCAGCAAGGGAGAAGGAAGAGGGAACCCTAGGGATGCACGGACGCCGAGGGGGGGACCTTATACACCCTGGAGCAACCGGCGACGCGACGGAAAGCAACGGCGGGCGCGCTGCCTCTCTGAACCCAGACTGACGGAGCAGGACGGGGAACAGGTCGCCGTCTACTGTGGCTATGGGCTGGGCCTCGGCCCACCTGCTCCTCCTCTCTAAAACACCACAGCAAAGGTTTTCCAATTAAATAAAACAGCCTCAACCATTAAATCCCCTGGCATTTATAAAAAGGTTTTTGCCCAAAACAAAAATACTTTTGGAAATAAGATGATATGCTCATATTAAATAAAATATTAGGTTGAGTTTATGATCAAGGTATATTATTGACTTATAATAAAAACAGCCCCTGTTTTAAAAGTTTTCAAGAACCAAACACATTCAAATCTCACAAGATTCACTTCCAATATTTATTATATAAATCTGGCTAACACATGAACATTTTTAAAAGGGTTTTATAACAACTTGAAATCTGGACATGATAATAAATAGGAAAAGGGATATTTGGAAGAAGGGGTTGCAAAGGGAATGAGGGGGAGGAGAAGAGGTTGAGAGATGCACACCAGCCAACCACCACTCTCAAGCCACAACAACACAAGGCACAAACCACATACACAAGATTCAATAGAAGACCCACAAACACAAGCAAAACATGGAAGGCATGATGATGAAATGATGGATGCCATGATGCATGAATGAATGAATGCAAGAACAACACAAGAATGACAAGGAGCAAACATCTCATAGCTCATGTCACAAGGTCATACATATGGATTACATGCCCAATAAGGTAGGGACAGCACTTGGGCTATCACAACTCTCTCACACTACAAGAGGATCTCGGCCCGAGATCTAGGAACGGAAGAAGTTTGGAAATTCGGAATGGAGTAGGTCCTCACGTTCCCAAGTAGCTTCTTTTTCGGAATGATGAGACCACTTCACCTTGAGGAACTTGATAGACTTGTTGCGAGTCTTACGCTCAGTTTCTTCAAGAATAGCAACTGGGTGCTCACGATAAGAAAGATCAGCTTGAAGATCGATGTCTTGGAGGTCAATGGTTCGCTCGGGAGTCTTGAAGCATTTCCGGAGCTGAGAAACATGGAAGACATCGTGCACGTTCGCTAAATTTGGAGGAAGCTCAAGTTGATATGCAAGACCACCTCTCCTGTCCACAACTTTGAATGTCTGCACGAAACGAGGAGCCAACTTCCCTTTGATCCCAAATCGCTGCGTGCCTCTCATGGGGAAACTTTGAGATAGACAAGATAATCCACTTGGAAGGAAACATCCCGATGTTTGCTATTATAATAGCTCTTCTGGCGGGACTGAGCTGCTTTGAGGTTCTCACGAATGACATGGCACATTTCTTCTGCTTCAGTGATCATGTCATTGCCCAATATCTGACGCTCACCGGTTTCAGACCAGTTAAGCGGGGTACGACACTTTCTGCCATAGAGAATCTCGAAAGGGGCCTTGCCTGAACTAGCTTGGAAGCTATTGTTGTATGAGAATTCAGCATAAGGAAGACAGTCTTCCCACTTCATGCCGAATGAAATCACACATGCTCTGAGCATATCTTCAAGGATCTGATTGACTCTCTCAACTTGACCACTTGTCTGTGGATGGAACGCCGTGCTGAAACGGATCTTAGTACCCATAGCAGTCTGGAAGGACTCCCAAAACTTGGAAGTGAAGAGACTTCCATGGTCAGAAGAGATGAGCTGAGGAATACCATGCAAAGAGACTACCCTTGACGTATACAATTCTGCAAGCTGAGCTGCCGAGATAGATTCTTTGACTGGCGGGAAATGAGCAACTTTTGACAGCTTGTCGATAACCACAAAGATGGCATCGTTGCCTCTCTTGGACTTAGGAAACCCAGTTACAAAATCCATCTCCACATGATCGAATTTCCACTCTGGGATAGGCAAAGGCTGGAGAAGACCTGTTGGAGCTGATGCTCCGCCTTCACTCTGCGGCAAACATCGCACTCGTTGATAAACTGAGCAATTTCACGTTTCATACGAGTCCACCAGAAGGTTTGCTTGAGATCCTGATACATCTTGGAACTGCCAGGATGAATGGATAGCAGAGAATTGTGTGCTTTGTCCATGATAACCTTTCTGAGATCACCTTTTGGAACCACAAGACGGTCCTCAAAGAACAAGGTATCTTTGTCATCAATACGAAAGCACTTGTACTTCGGAATGCTCTTGGCCACACCTTTCTTCACTTTCTTCACCATAGCGTCTAGCAGCTGTGCTTGGCGAACCTGATCTTCCAAAGTCGGAGAGACTTGAAGATTGGCAAGAAATCCTTGCGGAATCATTTGAAGGTTGAGCTTGCAGAAGGCTTCACAAATCTCGGGTTGAAGAGGCTTCAAGATCAAACTATTGCAGTACGCCTTACGGCTGAGCGCGTCTGCAATGACATTTGCTTTCTCCGGAGTATACTCAATGCTTGGATTGAAGTCTTCAAGCATTTCCACCCAACGAGATTGCCGAAGATTGAGATTGGGTTGAGTGAGAATGTACTTCAGGCTCTTGTGATCAGTGTACACCTCAATTGGTCTACCCAACAACAAATGCCTCCAAGTCATAAGAGCATGCACAACTGCCGCCAACTCAAGATCATGAGTGGGGTAGTTCTTCTCGGCGGGCTTCAACTAACGCGAGGTGTAGGCCACAATCTTCTTATCTTGCATAAGAACACCACCAAGGCCTTGGAGAGAAGCATCACAGAAAACTTGGAAAGGCTTGGACTGCTCAGGAGGAACAAGAACTGGAGCTAAAGTCAGTCTCTGCTTGAGCGTATTGAACGCAGCATCACACTCAGGAGACCAAACATACTTGACACTCTTCTGGAGGAGATTGGACAGAGGCTTAGCAATTTGAGAGAAGTTCTCCACGAATCTTCTGCAATAACTAGCAAGCCCGAGGAAACTCCGAAGCTGCTTGACATTCTGAGGAGGCTCCCACTTCAAGATTGCCTCAACTTTCTCAGGGTGCACTTTAATTCCCTCGGCAGAGATGACATGCCCGAGGTACACCACTTCATTAAGCCAGAACACACACTTGGAAAACTTGGCATAGAACCGATGTTCCCTTAGATTGTCAAGCACAAGGCGGAGATGCTCTGCATGATCTTCTTCTGTCTCTGAGATTACCAGAATATCATCAAGATAAACCAAGACAAACTCATTCTTGAAAGGAGAGAAGATGAAATTCATCATCCTTGAGAAGGTTGGAGGAGCATTCGCAAGACCAAACGACATCACGGTGTACTCATATGAGCCAAAACTCGTCCTGAACGCGGTCTTGGGAATGTCTTCTTCACGAATGTGGATTTGATGATAACCCATTCGGAGATCCAACTTGGAGAAAACTTTGGCACCTTTCAGTTGCTCAAACAACTCATTGATGTTGGGAAGTGGGTACTTGTTTTTGATTGTCTTCTTGTTCAATGGCCGGTAATCAACACAAAGATGATCCGTGCCATCTTTCTTCTTGACAAACAAAACACCACAACCCCACGGAGAAGAACATGGTCTGATCAGACCCAGACGTTCTTGCTCATCTAGCTGCTTCTTCAACTCTTTCAGCTCTTCGGGGCCAAGTTTATACGGGCGCTTGCAGACCGGTTCAGTTCCGGGCTCGAGATCAATCACGAACTCAACTGGCCGGTGCGGAGGCATTCCTGGCAACTCTTCTGGAAAGACATCTTCATACTCACAAACCACCGGAATTTGAGAAATCGCCGAGATTTCACCCTTCTCATTAAGAGAAAAGAGACGGATTGTGTCATTGCGAGCTGCAAAAATAATCATGTCTTCTGAAGGATGAGTCAGCTTGACTTCTTTTGCTTTGCAATCAATGTGAGCCTTATTCATAGCCAGGAAGTCCATGCCCAGAATGAGATCAATATCAGAATTCCCAAGAACAATTGAAGAAGCCAAAAAATAATAATTTCCCATCTTGATAGAAACATCCGGGACAATGCGATTGGAATTCAACATCTTACCGGGCGACACCACAGACAAGGGCTTATGCAAATCTTGATAATCAAACTCATGCTTGACAAAGAAAGGACAAGACATGAAACAATGCGATGCACCGGAATCAAATAACACTTTTGCAGGAATAGAATTAACTGAGAGATTACCCATGATCACATCATTGGACTGCTCTGCTTCAGCTGCATTCACCATATTCACTCTTGCGGTCTTGGGATTATGCTTCACCATAGCATTGCCTGGAGGCTTGACAGGAGGAGGAGGCGGAAGACGCCGCTGGTTGCACTTGTTTGCATAGTGACCCTTCTGGCCACACTTGTGACAAGTCACCTCAGAGAGCGGACGAACATTCCCTGGAGGAGGAACAAGAACAGCCTTGGACGCCTGATTCTTCTGCTGGAAACCTGGGTTGGGTGGGTGGGAAGAACCACAACCACCAAACTGCTTCTTCTGCTGAGGAGGACGAAACGGAAGAGGATTTGGCGCCCAATACTTCTGCTGCTTAGGAACCATCTGAGAGCCGGAAGAAGAAGAATATGAATCCCTAGAACGCTTCTTGGAGTTCTCCAACTTGAGCTGAGCTGCTTCAATCTTTAAAGCCATGTTGTAGAACTGATCAAACTCACGAGGCTCTTGAAGAACAAGGCCTGGCAGAAGCTCGTCCTTGAGACCACCTCTGAACTGATAGATCATAGCCTTATCGTCTGGAACATCTTGCTTGGCATAACGAGCTAGATTCTGGAACTCAATGTTGTACTAGTAGACTGACTTGGTTCCCTCCTTCAGGTGCCTAAACTTCTCACGCATCTCCTCGACAAAGCTTGTCGGAATGTAATGAGCCCTGAAGTCAAAATCGTCCCAAGTAACAACACGATCGCCCCTGGAATCCTTGTACTATTGCCACCAATCAGCTGCCTGACCCTTCAGCTGGAACGAGCAAACCTGACAAAGTCCTCTGGCCTAACATTGCTGCACTCAAAATGCTTGCTCATATCACGAAGCCAATCATCAGCATCTAGAGGCTGCTCACAACAGGTGAAAGTCTTGGGCTGGTTGGCAAGGAATTGATTGAGAGTCGCAAACTGCAATTGATTCTGAAAATTGCCTTGAAAACCTTGCTGACCCTGCTCCCTTTCTTGCAACAACCTGAGCAACATCTGGGTGTTCACATTGGTTGCGGCCATCACAGCTTGCCAAGCTTCTGGAGGAGGAGGCGGAGGAGGCGGTGGCGGGGGTGGTGGTGGAACATCAGTCTGCTCCTCACCACGACCCGGATTGCTGCGAGTTGGTGGAGCCATCCTGAAGATGGACAAAACGCATTAGCCTCATTGATAAGATGAAACATAAGCTGAATCAAATGATTGAAAGAATTGAACAACACACATAGCCTTCCTACTGAAAAATTAGTAAGAATGCTTCTTTTGGATCATGATAACATCATTAGACATAATAAGCTACTTGCAATAACACAACAAGTATTGAGCTAAGCGCTCGTAACAAATGTACATGCCCAATACATCTGGAGAAGATGATCCGAGATGACTACAAGATTTCCCACCTATGAACTTCCAAAAAATTTCTTGTTTATGCGATTCGGGTTGCGGAATCAGGAACCTGCCCTAGGCAATCAGTTGCGACTGCATCTGCAACCTTCCACGCCATAATTCAAGACATTTCGCAAACTCATCTAATCTCGAATCCTCGAACTCACAACGATACTAAACCATGGTGGTACCCCGGATGCCTCCCCGGTACTGGGTGACTCCGACCTTATCTCACCACGATAAGTATTGAAGCAATTTCGAACATTCTCCGTCCTGAGATATCAAGGACGCTGAATGATAACGATGTGCCAACATTCCTCGGAGCTCAACTCCCCGGAAGAAATCAAGTTAGACAGGAGGCACCAAGACAGAACCCTGTCACCTCGGCATCATATAGATTCCAAAATACCCGCGTGATCCTAGAAAAAAAATTCAGCGAGGAGAGGAGTAGAATTAAAATTCCTAAGTCGGAAACCTCACCAGAGCATAGAAGAGGAGTAAAAAGAATCCTACTCTCCGATATAACTAGACTCAAAATAGTTTAACTAGACACAACTCGGCCAAGTTCGAACAAGCAAAGGCTCCTATGGTCGTATGGCTCTGAATACCAACTTGTCACGCCCAAGATGCGCGCCTAACCATTTAAAGGCACGAGGGCCTCATAAGGGATAGAGGCGCATCTTGCCGTTAGCAAGAATAGTACCATCACAACATACAATACTGAATGAGAAGAGTATACAAGTTGGCTTACACTCGCCACATGCTAACTTACAATGTCACTAAAATCATAGCATCAAGTTGAACACAGGGTCCAACTACGGACGAAATCAAACGATAAAAGAAGTTGCAAATGATACTATCAAGTTGTCCCGAAGATCACAACCAGGTCCTCTACTCATCCGGATACGTCACGTACATCATGCCTCTCTCCTCATCATACTCCCACCGGAGCTGAGTAAAACCATCCTGCACGAACTCATCTGAACCTGCACCTGGATTGTTGTAGTAAACTGTGAGCCACAGAGGACTGAGCTATCATGTGCCCGGGTACCAAGACTATTTAAGCTTTTAGGAAGGACGGTGATGTTTAGTTTGCAGCAGCACTAAGCATTTTATGGTGACTAGCTTACGCAACATGAAATAAATGTGAGTGTCGTACGAAGACGATCAAATCTAGAATGATCTCTAGGAAAACCTGAACACTTACTTACGTCAATCATAACCCCACCGTGTTCTCTCTCGGTTCATGTTCACGAGCAGAGACGATCACGGTAACTCACACAGTTGATGAATTTTAATTAGAGTTTACTTCAAGTTTTCTATAACCGAGTGTTAAACAAATATCCAAGTTGCCACATAACCGCAGGCATGACTTTCCAAAAGTTTTAACCCTGCAAGGGTGCTCCAACTAGTTCATCACAAATAATCACATTCCGTGGGAATAGCCTCGAACGCGGTTCTCGCGATCATCATAGACAATTCCAAAGGAGGCCAACACCTCGAGTAAACCGGAAAAAAGTTAGACTCCACATGCAAGACACTCGATAAAGGTAAAACGAATCCAGCAAGACCACCCGACGTGTCGACGAACCCGATAAGAGCCGCGTATCTCGTTCTCAGGACACGACCGGATGAGCGTAGCATACAGTGGCCTGATAGAAATCTCCCAAGTTGCCCCGGGTTGGCCCCGCAGACGACTCTAGTTTGGACCAACACTCATGATGAGCACTGGCCCGGGGGTTGATTAAATTATCCACGGGTTTGCAAGACCTTATGCAATTAATTAAGTTGTTAAGCAAATGTAGTACCAATGTTGGGTCTTGCCAGACAAGTTTTAATCTCCACCGAATAAACAAGGGGGTCCCCATAACAACCCCAAGCGTGTTAGGAGCGCAAAATATGGAAAACATAACAACGGTAACAAGGAACTAATGGCGGCACGAGTGGAACAAATCACTTAGCAAAAGGCCAAGCCTTCCACCAATACCAAATATATATGTGCATTCAATTAAATAATAGAATTTATGGTGATATTCAATCCATGTTATCACATGGAACAACCTGCAACTAAAAACGCTAAAAGAGGGGCTGAGTAGCGGTAACTTAGCCAATCAACGGTTTGCTGGGAGGTGGAGGTTAGAGGCTGTCATGGCAACATGGGGACTAATATCATGTGGTAGGTAGCGCACTTGTAACGAGAAGAACGAGAAACTAGCAAGCAAAGATAGTATTGGGATCCGGATACGATCATCTTGCCTGTTGGTTCTTCAGCGGAACAAGTAGCGGGATCCTCGTAGTGGTACTCTCCAGGGTCCTCGAACTTAGTTTCGACACTCGCGTCTATCCAAGATAAACAGCAGATAAATAACCAACGAAGGTGCAATGCACAACCAAGATGATACATGATCCATTTAATGAAGGATTATAACTTGGCAATCATAAACTAGTCATGTCTCACATGCAAAGTTGTTTATTAATGGATCTAGACAGAACCCCATGTTAAGTTATTTAGACATGCAACATGGCAAATATGGATGCAGCATGCAAAATCGATGAAAATGCATATAAGGATCACAAGGAACGGAGCTACGGTTCTCGAGATACGCTCACGACAAGGCACGGAGGCAAAACACAAGATCACCAATACCTGGGGTAATTCTAGACATTCCAAGGTATCCACTGGATAGGTGATGAAAAACCAATCACAATAGACTCCAGAATCACTCAATTCCATGGAGTATAGCTCCCACAACACACAAAACAACATAGCACTCAACCTGCCACAAAACAGCAACATAGCAATTTGAAAAGCTCACAACTATTGCTACAGGAACTCTACAGCCACAAACAAGACATGGACATAAACTAAACCACACACACACCAATTCATCCAACTATGCAATCACCAAAAGAGCTACACATCAATATGCATGGAGCTTTCAAGTAGGCATGATGAAACAGGTTTTTAGGGACTTAGTGAAAATTCCAGTTTTCTGGAATCTGGGTTAATAAGTAGCAAATGAACAACACTGTTTAAATATGCTAGAAGGGTCCAAATGTCATGAAAATTAACAGGATGGTAGATGGTAACATACACTATAATTAACTAACACTGAGCATGATCAAAATCCCACCACAGCACTTGCTACAATCCACTCTTCATGGCAAAACAATAACTGCAGAATCTCCAGACAGCCATTTCTAAGCAGGATGAACAGTAACAGAAAGTAGCCAACTAAACAGAATGGTTCCCACTGATATCGTGACCTAACATTAATAACAAAAATACAGGGGTGTTCACAGCCACTTTAAATAGCAAACTCATGTTGGCAAGAACTTAAAAACATGCATAGATTAATTCATATGAAAAAGACAAAAGGACATCATAGCATAAAAATGCAATTTTGTCAAGTTGCCCCAAAGTCAAATCTGACTTCATGGGTGCATACATGGGTTGATTCTACCCCAAAATCAATACTCATACCTATGTGCTTGCATGAAGCAAAAGGAAGCAAAGGGGGGTCGAAATTTGACCACCCTAGGTCATGGTGACTTATGCCACTCCCTAAACTTGATGTAAATGCCACAAAATGCTATGAGCTCCATAGATACATGTTGAGAGAGGTTATTTAGCATGCTAGGGACATGATACATGGCATAGCATCAAGAACAAGAAGGTAAGCAAGCTAGGAGAGGTCAAATGATCATATGCACATAAAAAGGAACCTACACATGCATCTGTAAACTTAAGCTCACACCCATCCACAAACATATGTAAACTCATCACACACACACCAAGCAACATATCCACATGTGCACATGCACATGTAGCTGCATACACATGTACATAGACACATGCACGAGCACTCACATACAAGGTGCACCACACACCCAACACACACACACAAACTCTCTAGCACACCTACACATGTATGTGTGTGTGAAACACACACACACAAACATACATGGTATCACACCATGCTTGCACTCACCCACTACACTCATATGTGGGTATGTGCAAGGGCACATACACACATATGACCCACACACACACATACAAGCACACACAAGCAAACATGTGTGTATATGCACATGGGTGCATATACACACACAACACACCACTCTCATGTGTGTGTGCACACAAGCACATACACATGCCTGCCACACACACAAATACACCATACACACATACTTACAATCTGTATACAAAAGAAGCAAAGAAAAAGAAAGAAATCAAAAGGAAAAAAAAGAAAAGGGGGGAAATGGCGCCCGCGGGGGTCGAACCCACGACGCCACCGTGCCCATCAGTCGGCAGACCCCGCGTGGGTCCCCGCGCCCATCAGTCGACAGACCCCGCGTCCATGCCCAATGACCTCGACGCCACCGTCTGCTCCAGCGACAGCAAAAACCCTCCGCCCGACTCTCCGAGTCGTCCGGAGGCTCAAAGGCACCCGGCCTGTGCGCTGGCACACCCCCGCTAGAAGCAAGCCGCGTCGTCCCTGGCCCGCAATCGACCATCATCAACAACTTCTGCAACAAGAACGATAATGGCGAAAACCCTCCGCCCGACTCTCCAAGTCGCCTGAAGGCTCGGAGTCTACTGACAGGGGGATTAACCCCGAATAGGCTCAAGGAGGCGACAACATTTTAAAACAACGGGGCGGCTAACGCCCCTCTGTCCGGCTGCTCTGGATGGTACCCCGGTCTGGCCGCTACTAACTCCGGTCGGCTCCCTGCCTAGTCGACTGCACCAACCATCCTCTGTCCGGCTGCTCCAGCCGGCCTGGTGCGCGAAGTCAACCACCACGTCCCATCGAACAGGACCTGAAGACACTATAGCCTGCACCATGCGTCACTTCACTACACCCCAATAGTGGTGCACTATAGCCTGCATCATCGCGTCACCTCACATGTCATCTCCAATAGTGGTGCATTATTGCCTGCATCATGCGTCATCTCATATGTCTTCTCCAATAATGGAAGTTGGCCATGTGGTCCACCCCTTGTCCCTTGGGTCATCTCATATGTCTTCTCCAATAATGGATAGTGGGCCATGTGGGCCACCCCTTGTCCCTTGGGCCTCTCTTTATGAGAGGCACCAGAGGATCTCACTCATGGCCAATCTCCTCTCGTTCTCTCATCCTCACCCATTCTCTCATACTCACACACGTAAGGCCAAGGCCAAGGGAAGGAGCAGCCTACTCCCTCTTCCTCCTCAGACACAGCTCCAGGAACAACCTTGTTCTATCCCGTTCCAGAAGGTCGGACCTTCCACGACAGCTTTGCTCTCACCTCGATTAGCCACCCCCTGGCATCTGTTGAGAAAAATGACAACAGGACTCCCTCTGACCCAAGAAGGCAGATATAATGTCTCCTAAGCATGTACGATTAATAGGAAATGACAGAATTGACATAGGTCTTATCACATTATGTTTTTCTCTTTGAACCCAAGGAATTGTTGTCATTTGCTAATAAATTTTAGTATTAATCCATCCATACTCAGTTCTTTCAAAAACATGTGATTAAAGGTATATTTAAGTTAAAAGTTGCAGGTGTATCTAAGAAACAAGGTATCACTTTTGCCATGATATCAAGTTCCTAAAAGCTCAGGGGATATGGAAAACAAAATAAAGTATGGTGAAAATGTTCTCCTTGCATGTTACACTTCCAAGAAATATATGAAGAACAAACTAACTGTTTGTTCAACATCATCACCAAAAATAAATAAATAAAGCAGCATAAGTTTATATTGCAACACACAAGTCCCGCTAAAGTATTCTAATAGTATAAAATAATTGTTTTGCCCAATCAAGAATGCATATCATACAAGTGTCATACTATAAGAAAAGAAAAATCGCATCGCTTAGATGGTATACCTGCAATGGCTAATCTAACTTGCGACAATATAGCTTGAGTCAACCTTGAATGGCAAATGTATATACATTACTTGAGCTTCGAAAATAATTAAACTATATAGCTTCCAAGTATAAGTTGAAGGAGTTCTTCGTCATTTCTTTTCTCATTTGTCAAACTATGATAAGAATGTAGAAGAAATTAGCGTAAATAATTTAGTGATGCTATAAACTTGATAATCCTGATTAGGTGAACCGTTTCTGCTCCCTCTTGTTTTGTTGCATTGTATAATGATTAAAAGCATAAAAAACCATCTTGTCCCCTGATCCGGCAACTCTCCATGTAATCTGACGACTGCATTCACAATATAATGTGTCTGCCCGTGACCTGATGCATGCACATTACCTACATTCACAACATAAAATGGATAAAATATAGACATAAGTATAGCAAACAAATAAAATTTACATGGCGGCTTGCATGTAATAATGCATGCATCTCTATTTTCTAAATAGGCCACTTGAAAGTACAGACGAGGCTCAAATTAGCTAATATCCTAATAGAAAACAGAACCGGTAAAGAAAGAAAAAAGGCCAAAGAAACTCAACATAAATGTAACAAAAGCTAGTAACCAAGTAACAAAAGCTAGTAAAACGGTCTCATAAATGTTTGTGAACTTAAGATACCTTACACACGCAGCTAGCAATGTGTAGAGGAACAGAAGCAACAGCTTGTACGTCCCTGACTGTGCAGCCTGTGCAGAGGAACGTCAGAGTCGACGGCTTGTGCGTCCGGGCTGCAGACAAGAGAGATCGATGATAGCTGCGTCCCCAGCAGGAGGAAGGGTGGTGCTGGTTTGTATTGCCAGGGCCATCCGGATGAAAGGCAGCGGGGAACTGAGACAGGATGTTGCTGGAGAGGGAAGACCCGCGGTAGATGGACGTGCATGGATAGGAGGCCGTTCTCTCCAATTCACCATGACCACAAGCACGACGTCACGGCCATGAGCGGCACCACGCCTACCTCTCCTCCTGGATACAACATCCAAAGCTAGGGACACGGCGATCTATTAGTATGGTGGAGACGGACGGCGGTGGTGCTTGAGTGTGCATGAGATGGCAATCAACAACGTACCTCCGTCGCCGGTTCGCACCGCTACTCGCGACCACCCCCTACGATCTGTGATGCACGTCGACGCTCGATCGATCGTTGGCCAGGAACATGGGTACTTGCTGTGGGGGACGAAATGACGTACGAATTTGAGCTTTAGGAAAGAAGATAACGACAGGGGGTCTGGTTAGGAAAGAAGAAATCAGAATCAGGAAGGGGGCAGGAGGTACTGAGGGAAGGAGATCAGGAATTAATAGGGAGCCAGGGTACGGTATTTGTGCAGTCACGAAATCAAATAGGACTAGTTTGTTTTGTCGCTCTTCAACCAAAGCATGTACCGGCGCGGCATAAAATCGATGCATGTATGGTACTTCTGATAAGTATATATGGAAGTAAATAATGTGGTGCCTTGATATCACCGTCCGGCTCATGCATCCATTCAATCGAAACTTTCCTTGCCGCTGATTGCTATACAGCATTTTTTATTTGATTTGGTTTGATTGCCATCCTTTCCTTGTTTGCTTAATAACCGGAGGAGGGAATTAGCATTTGGCAGGCAAACAGTCTGGCGCCACCACGTTTTGGTTTCCCGCCACTGTGTGCTGTATGTATATATATGTGCACGTGCATGTCCAATCGACACACCACGGCCATCAGCCTAAGACAATGCCTCCCCTTCGACCTTCTTTTGTCTCCCCTATAGAAATTTCAGATGATGAGAGCCCCTTGATCATAGACCCTTCTTTTGTCTCCCCTATAGAAATTTCAGATGATGAGAGCCCCTTGATCATAGACATCAAGGACTCCGACCATGAGCATGGCAAAGGCGATGGTGGCGCCTCCTCTGCCAAGGCCGTGTCCATGGCTACCTCCAACGAAGATGGCGGCGACTCCCATGGCAGCGGTAGTGGCGGTGACTCCAATAGCAGCGGCGGTGGTGGCGACACCCATGGCGATGACGACGACATCAACTCTGACTCCAACAACGCTTCCTCGGCCGCACCAACGCATCAGAAAAAGCACAAGAAACCGTACAGGTACTGGCATATCCAGGATATGGTTCGGCTTCTGCAAGCCGCTCGAAAGTTGCAGCGGGATGGCACGAGGCGCAGGATGAATTTTGAAGGGCGGATCGTCTATCCGCCCTGGTGAGGTCACATCACACGACATCACCGATAAGATGAAACATTTGAAGGCGAAATTCAAGAGAATGTGTAAGGAGGAGTGCGAACGTAAGTTCCGCAAGGTGCGCACATGCCAGGATGAACAAATCTTAAAATGCTGCCTAAAGGTGTCGCCCCATCTCATGGAGAAAGCCCGTGCTAAACGTGAGAAGAGAAGGAATTCACGTACTGCTAAAAAGAAGTAGGCAGACGCAGACACAAGCACATGGACAAGGGTCTAGTTCCTTCGGTTTCATCGTACTATTTAGTTTCCACGAGTTTTCTTTCTTTCTTTTCTTTTTGCGAATAAATTATTACATCACTGAGAGTTTAAATGAATAAATATTATTAGGGAACAATGATGCCTCGAGAAGGGAACGACGTCATAGACGCCGCCATCGTCCGCCATGACCGAAGTCGGCGCGGTTTTCACCTGAAGTCATGTCCCCCCAACCTCGTAGCTGCCTGGAACCAAACGGAACCTTGCCATGGAGACGAGGGCCACCGTCGGCACGCCAGCAGGGAGCCTCCAGCTGCCCCTCACCGGTCCTCCTTGCGCCACCGGCCGGCCAAGGTCGTAAGGAGACGGATCTGGACAGGACGCCAGATCCGCAGCCATCGCAGCCACCGACGCGCCCGCGGCCGCCACACCGCCGGCCATGTAGGTTCCCAACGGCTCCGTGCAGCAGGGGCGCTGCCCTGACTGCCGCCCCCAGCCTCCCCGCGTGAGACGCCGTCTCCGCCTCACGAGATCTGCCGCGACGACCACCCGCCCTGGATCTGCGATGCAGGACCCGCCGCCACCACGGCCCTTGCCGGCGATAGCGGCGGCTTGGGATGAAGGAGTGGGGAGGGACCGGCGGCGCGGGATCGGAGGCCCCTGGCGCGCCCGAGGGGAGGCAACGCGAGGGGGAAACTGAACCGAAAAAGAGTCATATGTCTTCTTTTACTTCGTGTATTTTGGTTGGATTCATTAGCTCCAGCAAACTTTTGAAATAATATTTGATTTAACCATGTACCCCTTCCATTTTTAAATATAATTATTGTTAGAAATTTTACTATAGACTACATACGAAACAAAATAAGTAAATTTATACTCTAAAGTATGTCTATATACATCTGTATGTAGTACATAGTGGAATCTCTAAAAAAACTTGTATTTGGGAACGGAGGAAGTACATCGCAAATCACTCTAACTCTTAACACTATTTCGTGCTCACTATGCTGAATTAGTTAGCAAATTGTGGAGCACCGAGGCAGCAGAGCCGTGTTTCCTTGTACGAATCCAGCTTGTTGTTACAATGCAGTGATTTCCTATTTTTCTTGTGGTGCAACCATCTCTATTCTGTTAAAGTAATTCAATCCGTCGTTGACCGCACAAATCTCTTTTTAAGGGACCCCATTTAGTTCTTGCTATCATGCAGTTTAATTTGAAAATTATAACAAGAATTAAAGGAGGGAAAAGACTACAACATGAACGTGCTGTGAGTTTTTCCAACCACAGTACTTAGAGGATCTCCAATAGAAAATGCAAATTTGGAGATGTAAAAATTTACATCTCTAAAAGGTGCCTTTTGCATCTAAAAAAAGGGTCAACTTCAACGGATGATGCAAAACAGAGATGTAAAAAAGCAACTCCAACAGAAGATGTATATTGATGGCGACAATGGGGATTTGGAGGCGGCGATTTGGCGGCGGCGGGAGGCGGGGAGAGGCCGGAGGAGAGTCGGGGCGGCGGCGGCGGCGACAGAGGCGGAGCGAGGCCGGAGGAGAGTCGGGTTGTGACGTAGGAGCGGGGCCGGATGCGAGTCGCAGCGACGTGGGAGACGGAGCTAGGCGGCAGCAGTGGGGATCAAGGCTGCGGCAGGAGGCGGAGCAAGGCTGGAGGAGAGTGGGGGCGGTGACGGCGAAGGCGGGGCGAGGCCGGAGGAGAGTCGAGGTGACAGCGAGGGAGGCAGAGTGAGGCGGCCACAATGGGGTGTCGGGGCGGCGGCGGAAGCGTAGCAAGGCCAGAGGAAAGTTGGGGCGACGATAGCGGAGGCGGAGCAAGGCCGAAGGAGAGTCGAGGTGACAACAAGGGAGGCAGAGTGGGGCGGCCACAGTGGGGAGTTGTGGCGGCGACGGAGGCGGAGCAAGGCCGAAGGAGAGTTAGGGTGGCGACGGTGGAGGCGGAGCGAGGCCGGAGAAGAGTCAAGGGGACAGCAAGGGAGGCGGACGTAGTGGGGAGTCGAGGCGGAGGCAGGAGGATTAATGCATTAATGATACCAGTAAGGAGTGGCCACGGTGAGGATTAATGCATTGCAAAACCACATGCTTTTCTTTTGATGGCATGACACGTTAATCCTCCTTTTTGTCCCTCCTGCCGCCACATAAGGCCGCGCCGGCATAGCCTGGCCAGTGACGGCGGCGGCAGGGCTCTCCCCCTCACGCGGTGGTGGTGTCCTCCTGGCGGCGGCGGCTCATGGGTCGACGGTTCACCGGCGGCAAGGCGCAGCAGGTGACCGGCGGCGAGTGCGTCGACGGCGACTGCGCAGACGTCCTATCTGTGGCTGAGGAGCACCTGTAGCGGCGGCCCAGATTGCGGCCCTTGCCATGCCCAAATGGGTTTCGACGGGCTGGCAGATCTGGAGGTCGGCTTCAGGCGGGCATGGTGGGCCTGGCGGCGCCGGCCTAGGTATCGTGGTGGTGCTGTGACCGGTCAGGCGGCGACGGTCATCTTCTTCATCGGAGGTGGCCGGCCAGAAGCTGGGTGGTCAGATCTCGAGATCCGTCATCTAGTCCCGGCTACGAGTTGGGGAGATAGAGTTGCCGGTGAAAACCGAGCCGACGACAGGCGATGGTGGCGTTCTGTGTCGTTACCTTGATGAAGGCATCGTCGTGTAACTTCTGTCGACCCACTCGTGTTGCTCCGGGGGAAACCCTAGGATCTGGTGTTCCAGATCGGACGATGGCGGCACTACGGTGTCGTTTCTCTCTTGGAAGCATCGTTCGTGGAGCAGCGCTGGAAGACAAAGGCAAGAGGCAGAGCGGCTTCGTCTTGAACGGAGCTTCGGTGGAGATGTCAAGTCATGCCTGGCCGACATGTGCTACGATGTGTCATGCCTGGTCGGCAAATGCTACGCACGACAGATCTTCCAGAGTCCGCGTCGGGATGGACGAGCGCAGGACGGTGGAGTCGTTGGGCGCCGTGGTGGCGTCGACGGATGGCCGGACTGGCAAGGATGATGCGGATTTCTTTCTTAAAGATGGGACAACGGTTCAATGATGATGGCGGCTTTTAAAACGTGTGCATGTGATGTACGCTTTAGGTCTGCTGCACCGGTTGTACGTTCCGATACGTTATATGGATGGATTGGCGACGACATCGGTTATAGATATGAGGAGTAAAAGCACTCCACATTATCAAGTTTGTAGGTGTGAGTGAAGGCTTCGGGTGGCTTGATGTATGTTCTTGTCAGACCTTAGTGAAATAATTAATAAAGATGACTGCATGCTTCAATTGATGCAGAGGCCGGGGGGTTCAACCTCCTTTTCTAAAAAAAAAAATTGATGCTACAGTATGTATATGTATATGCTTAATGAATTAGGTAGGATTTCAGAGATTACTTTTGGTGTTTATGTACGTGCATTCACCTCCTCCCTGCATTAGAATTACAATGGTTTCTTGTTCAACATTCTTACCGCCGGTGGCAGGTTTTAGTTTGGGGTTTAGGTTTTGCTCCGGTGACACCTCATGAATTTTCAATTTAATATGAAATTACAATCAAGCACTTGAATTTATATTTCTATCAATATAATTAGTATTCTCCTATCCTCTTTTCTGCAGGTATGCATGGATCTCTGATCCAGATTCTAGCTATACATCATTCATGCTATACTGTAGAGTGTTCTGTTTACATAGCTACTAAATTCATATAGTTGCTTGCTGATATCTTGTTTTTATAGGTTCTACAAACTATATGCTAATTTTCCATTTGCATGCATCCTGGTTTGTGATGCCAAAAAAGAAAAACGAGCCCTATGCATTAGTTGTGCATCTTGCTTGCACTATCCACATTTCCTATTTTGGTGCTACATCTTTAACTACCAGGTGTTATCAATTGATTAGTTCTACAAACAAAAGAAATCTGAAGGTGTGGCTTTTATTTAATCTTGTGATGCTTCCAGCTACAAGCTTGGAACTGAACCTTAACGGTACTTTTGTGGATGGCCAACCTGCAAGTCTGAAGCAAAATCTGGTAGTGGTATTGCCCCCCTCAGCAAAAAAATATGCATATAGGTCAGCAATCTTAAATGTCCTTCTTTGGTTTCACTGATGCATGACCATAGTGTCACATGGAGTTTTGTCTTTGATCTTCGCCATGCTACTGCTTTGTTGAACCATCTCAAAGCATACGAACCTGGTTCTTTCTGGGCACAATTTTCTTTTATTGTCTTTACATGCTCATTTAATTTATTTATGTTTATTTTCAGTTGCTATGGCGGGGGATATATCCTCCGCCATGAAAGGATGTGTTCCACACTGTGAGATGGTGTAGGTCAATGATAAGGCAAGTGCCGAGGTGAGATCAGGGAGAGACAGCGGCACAAATGAACTTAATTAATAAGCTCACAGGTAAAAAAATGTAGTTTGAAGTGTTTACCAATTTTCGTGGCTTTCCTTGTTAAATGTCCAAAAAGAAACAAGAAAATCAAACTGAATGTGGAGCTTCATTTCATCTACATTTATAACAATGAAAATCTTGAATTTCTTTTGCATTTATGGGTTCTCACTCATCAGAAATTCAGAGTATAACCCCCAACCACCACACAAAGACTGGTATGTGACTTCGATTGGTTGTTTTATTTTTCTCTGTTGTAGAATAGGAATGAGATATGTGCATCTATTTCTGTTGCGTCATATTGTAACTACCAGTCACTCAGTAAGGTCTAACTTCTTGAATGATTTGCATTATTGGGTCTAGAGATGTATCGACTGTTCTTGAAGGTCTGAATTTATATTTGTGTGAAGAAAAAAATTGTTGTTGACATGTTTAGTAGCTCAAGATCTTTCTCAATGTTGCATGTGCTTGAGCTGCTATTTTGAAACATAGTTGTTGAGGTGTTTATCTTTTAATTTGAATTTTTTTAATATGGTCTGAAGTTGTCATAATTGTACTATTTTAAGATGACCGTAAATTACCGGAGTTAATATATGTCATGACCCACTGATCATGAACAGCAAGCAACTCCTAGCCATGTCAAGCAAAGATAAACATGTATGTTGTAAAGAAAGGTTCGACATGATAACCAACACGGACAACAAGATAGTCTAATCCTTCAACACAAGTAAAACATAAGATAGGGTCAACAAGCAGATGCTTGCCTTGCTGGTCAACGTCCTGATGAAGCTGCGTATTTAACTCGTAATACCCCTCGTTGCCATTGCCGAGCTCTACTGAAACGGCGAAGAAACCCCGAAAACGAAACAAATGGAGGGATGTCAATATTCATGAATTTCCAAAATGTGTACAGTGCATGAATTGTATGCGATGTCATGCAAAAAGTTGAAAATGAAGCTACTGAAATCGGCAATAACATTTTCTTGGAGTCCTAGAATACAAGTTATGAATTTTTAAAATTTAAAGACATTTTGTTAAAGTACATTATATTTTATTTCGAGATGTTTGTTGCTAAAGTACAGGATAAACCATCCAACTCCATGTCAGTACTACTCCAAACTGAACTGGAATGATTTTGTCATGGATTTTACAAGTTTAGAAGGTTTAGCATTATACTGTAATTTCCTGATAAACCAAAGGTCAGAGTGAAAACTTACATACACAGGGAAGCCTAACCTTAGTCTAAAAGTCTGAGCAGCAAGTAATTTAAAGTCCGAATATGGTCATGTTTCTTCATAGCAAATCAATCTCTCTTTCTCTCATCTACAAGTAGGTCACGGCTAACATCATCAAGAATCAACAGCAAGCAATAAGCAGCCAACAACATGCAGCGACAGCAGCAGAGCAGCGACAACGGCAAGCAGCAAACAACATCAGTAGCACGCAAACAACAACATTCAGAGGCCATTTCTCACCCTGTTGTTAGTGGCGAGGTTGGACAGAGCAGAGCAACGAGCTCCGGACAGCGTCAATGACAGCCAATGTCGAGTAAGAAGTAGGAGGGACACGCGGCTTCGAATCCTTGGTCCAGAGGAGATGCGGACAAAGCGGAGCCCGTCACTGTCCCTGGAGTTGTTCGGTGAGGACGATGACTGCGGCGTCCGGGGGAACCGAGGAAGGTGGTCTCGGTCCAAGAGGTTCCTGAACGCCGACGCATAGAATCACCATTAAAGGGACGGCAGGAGCAACAATGGAGCTAGGGAAACTACCTAGGAGCAAGAACGCACCGGAAAACAAGGTGGTTCACGGTGCTGTCCAGCTGGCGTGCATGTCGGAAACGGAGGCGTGGGCGTCGATCCAGACTGAGGGCTGGCGGATCCCGCCGATTCCTGTGAGTGGTGTACCAACGGTGAGCGGTGGCGCCCCCGGCGAGCTAGACGAGAGAGGGGATCAAGGAGAAGAGGACATGAAGTGAGGAAGGGAGAGGCAGGGGTTTGCGGGCGCGTGTCCGGTGTCCTGTGAGATGGCGCTGCTGGACTCACCCACGAGATCCACTGGTAATATCTCTTCCCCCTCTTATCTTTCGTAAGCTTCTTAAGATTAACATGATCTGAATGTTTCGATGCTGAGTGGTTTCTCAAAACAAAAGTGTCTCGGTGCTGAAAACTTTACAAAAATATCTTGAAAATTTTCACAGATCCTACCTCTGATATAATGTAACTCTGTAAATTTTCAAGAATTTTTCGAAAGGGCATTTGTCGTGGGAACGAGCCTGACAGTAGAAGGTAGGGTTACGAAAAGAGAGAGCAGAGTCCTAGCTACGGTGAGGGTGTACGCACGGATGTATGAGTTTAGACCCCTCTCGTGAAGGTAACATCCCTACGTCTTAGTGCTCGGGAGCTTTGTTGTGTGGAATGTTGAGATTACAGTGGTTGCGAACTCTTGTGCCAGAGGGGAGGGGCGGCTAATATAGAGTTCGCTGCCCCTCATAATTGCCTGGCATCTAAGGGTCCGATCGTGGGTTTAAAGACTTGCGTTACTGGTAACATATATAATAAAAGCTACTAATGATGAAAAGCCTAATGCCTGCCCGTTAGCCTCCTGGAGGTGGCTTCTGGTCTTCTGGCATCGAGTGGAAATGAGGTATTCCGAGTGAAAGTCAGCCGTCGAGTGGAAGAAGAAGTCTCCGAGCGGATTGCATGTCGAGTGACTTGAGCGTCATCGGGAATCCGGTCGGAAGCTTATTTGTGATCTTCAAGTCCTCTAATGGCATGTCCTTAGGTAGGGCATGTAGGTCAGGCCTAAGACCCTACCCTAGGTACATATCCTCGTCATTAGCCCCCGAATGGATTGGGGTTCGAGTGGTGAATGGGGATATCGATGCCAGTTCAGAATAAGGCATCAAATCTTTCGAATGATATTCGGGACTTCAAGAAACTTGCGTCGACTGAACTCTTCGTCATTCGCCCAGATCCGTTCAGCCTTGAAAGTGCCTGAGTGAATATTCAATGTCAATTTTGTTCCGAGTAACCCAAAGAAATCTTTGGAGGTGGCGGGTCGGTCTGTCAGACCCGGGTTTTGCGGGATACAAAAATTTGGGAAGCGCGCGTGCGATGATGATGCCACGATCGGAGCAAGTGGGGGCATGACGCCTCGATTCTCGTGTCGGTCATTTCGCCACGTACAGGGCGCAGTCTGCGGTTGGCGTGTGCGGTGATCTTGCGGGACCACTAGTCAGCGAGGCACTCAGCAGGGTATAAATCTAGAGGCGCCGCGGATTGCACAGTACTTTTCCCCTAAACTTCCTCTCTTCCTCCGCCTCTCCTGTCTCCAGCGCCACACTCCGTTCTTCTCCGATGAGAGCAGCCGCCGCGATGACGAAGGGCGCCACGGAGAAACTGGAGCGTGCCAAGAAGGGGGCGGTGAAAAGCAAAGGCAGGAAGCCCTCGACCGTTCGGTTCACCGCGCCGGTGGGATGGATGCAGGGAGACTTTCTTCCCTCTGTGGTCACTCGTGAGGACATGGACAGCTTGGTCCCCGACGGGCTTTGTGGCGGACAGCGCTTGGAGGTTGTCGGAGGGAGAGCGCGAACCAGAGCCGTGCGACGGTGAGTGAGTCCTCCTCCTCTCCCACGTCGAAAGAGGTTTTTCTTTGCCTCCCCACCCATTCATTAGAGGGTTTCTGAACTTCTTTGGTGCTCAGCTCCACCACTTCCCGCCGAATGTAATTTCCTACTTGTCTGCCTTCATTACCTTGTGTGAGTGCTTTCTGGGCTGCCCTCCTCATTAGGGGCTGTTCAAGCACATCTTTACGGTTAGATCTCAAACTGTGAAGAAAGCCCTCCCTGCGGATGGGAAGACTCATGTGTTGCAGTTGTGTGGGGGTCTAGGACTTCATAAAAGAGCTCGTAGTTCTTTCCCTTCTATGACATTTCCTAAATCTGTTAGAGGTTGGCAGTCGGCTTGGTTCTATTGCAAAGATGTAGCTTCTCCCAACATGTCGACTGGTCTTTCCCCCTATACAACTGACCATCCAGCTGTCCCCAAGTCTCTGAGGTGACTGAAGGGGAACAGGTCCAAGTGGGAATCTTGGTGGACCCGTGGTGCAACTAATTCGGGGTGGAGTGACTGGCATGGATCTGTTGGAGACATTCCTCAGTCGACGAATTCAGCCGCTCCAAGCCAGGGATCACACCATGTGGCATTACGCAGGCCCCGAGGACTCGACCAGGACGCATCCAGAAGAGGTTCCGCAAAAAACTGTCGAATAGTGGCTTCGCAGCATCATTGGGGCGTGTAACAACCCCTTGGAAGCCAAGAGGATCCGATCTTACTCGGCCAAAACCCCGCCGAAGAATCTGGTAAGTTGCACTTTGTTGACTGAATAACTTGTACTATCGGGTGATAGATTGATTTGTGGACTGACTTCTTTGTTTGAATCATGGAGGAGTGGACAAACATGTACTCGCCTGTTCCCAACGGGAACCAAACTGAAGATAGTGTGGTGAGCGAGGGTGGCAGTGTGGATGGCAACGACTCAGAAGACTCCGAAGACGAGTACGAAAACTCGTACGAAAACGAGTAAGAAGTCAAGTCGCCTCCTCGCTCCGAACGTCGCTCCAAGTCCCGCCAAGACCCTGCGACTGCTGAGGACACGACCCCATGCCCAAGCGAGAAGAACCCAAAGCGGAGCCAACCTTCGACTGTTAAGTCGAGTGAACGATCAGTGAAGCAAACCAAATCGAATGTGGCCAAACCTTGCAAAGCCTTGCCTTGCATGAAGATGGATGTGCCTGTCGTCTCCACGTGAGTGTTTATTTTTGAATTCTCACTGTCAATTGTAACTTTGAATCCTTGTTGACGGAATGTTACTCGATCCATCAGAGCTGCTACTTCAATGACATCGCCTCAACATGACGGAGGGGATGCAATGGACGTAGACACTGCCGATGTAGCCACTTCTCACAAAGGTAATCGACTTTTTAGTTTTGCTTCTTTAATATGGTTTGTCGATTGCCAAAGCTAATTCCGTCGATTGATAATTGCAGAAATCATCCAGCTGGAAGATGACGAAGAACACCCTGGGGTATGGGAGGCAGAGGCAAGACCTTAAGCATCCCGCGCATACGCACTCGAAGAACTTCATCTACGCAGACACCTCAGCGGTCGACTGCGGAGTCCTCCCAGGGGATGAGTGACTCGAGATGGATCAGAGCTGACCCAACAGTGCCTCTGACGAGTGCCCCTCCAGTTGTTTCAACCATCGTGACGTCGACTCCAACCGGACCTTCCCAGACTACCTCGACTGCCCCCAACCATTAAGCCGCTCGCGTCGATGACGGCTTTTCCTCTGCATCGCGTTCCGAAAGATCAGACCGGAGCTGCAAAGGAGGCCATGATCTAGGCAGAGCAGATGATGCTGCCCACCAAGGAGGCGTACGAGGCCAACAAGTTGGCTTACGATGCCAGCACAGCGCTTCGCATGAATGTGCGAGTAAGTTGGATTGTAAGTACATTTTTCGATTGAATTCATGTCTTCTTTGGCTAGACACCCAGTGAGTGTTTACTTTCCACTCGTAGAATGTTTGAAAGCTCTCCACTCGAATAGATCAGGTCTTAGTCGAGTAGGTTTTGGGTCAGTGGGGGCACTCTAAGTGCACTCACTAGGTGTAGTCCCTGAGACCGTTGTCGAGTGCTTGCATCGGCAGGGGTCTTAGAGCCTGCCGTAGGCGGGATACGTTTGCCCTTGATTGCGCTACTCCGTAGCTACTTTGTAGGTTTCATGGATATCATTGATAAACCATGATATGACACTATATAAGGATAGACTGCACTTCATGGAGTGTAGGGGCATGTCACTCGACAGATCGAGTGACGGATGTTCCATAGATGGATATTTTCTATCACTCGACAGGCCGAGAGTTGGCAGATCCAGTGGGGGCACGCTAAGTGCATCCACTGGGTGTAGTCCCCGAGACCAATGTCGTGTGCTTGCACTGGCAGGGGTCTTAGAGTTTGTCGTATGCGGGATACATTTGCCTTTCATCGCACCACTCCGAGGGCCCACCTGGTAGGTTTCATGGATATCATTGATCAACCATGATATGATGCTACATAAGGATAGAATGCACTTCACGGAGTGGGAGGGGCACGTTACTCGACAGATCGAGTGATAGATGTTCGACAGGGCAGACCTTGTCGACTGTTTTATAACTAGTGGGGGCACGCTAAGTACACTCACTGGGTGTAGTCCCTGAGGCTACTGTTGATCGAAGACGATAAGCAGTAGTCTTGAAAACTTGAAATCGGAATTTCTATCATACGCGGAGTACGATTTTCACTCGACATGTCGAGTTGTATATATATTTTTTCTTGGTCGTCCAGCTCCGAAGCTATATTGTAGGTTTTATGGACATCATTTGATCAACCATTATATTATGCTGCTTCAAAGGTGCAGAACGGGGTCGACGGAACACTCGACAGATCGAGTGTTAACCGCTCAAGTGGGGTCACTCTGAGTGCACCCACTAGGTGTAGTCCCCGAGACTGTCGTCGAGTGCTTGCACTGGCAGGGGTCTGATAGAGACTGTCTTGAACTTGTTTATGGTACGAGGAGTACATGAGCCACTCAACATGTCGAGTGTACTTTTGGTTGAATTCTCTTTCCCCTGGACGCATGTTTCATGGACACCATTGATCAACCATGATGTGACGCTATTCCAGGATAGTGGGGCGGGGTGATGTGCACCGCCCAGTCGACCGTTTTTGGTCTTTTGCACTTCAGTGTTGATATTTCTTGTCGATTGAATTTCTTTCTTTGTTGATTTTAGAGGGCTTGTGAACTTGGAACGCGGTACAAGGGGGGCGAGTTGAAAACTCTGGGAGGTAACTTTCATCGACCCCCTGCATTCTCATCTTCACTTTCCATGCTTTGAACCGAGTGCTTTCACTCGAACAGACATATGCAATGAAAACCGTCGACTCCAAGCGCGACTCAACAATGTTGTTTCTTTAGATTCCATGAAGAAAGCATTGAAGGACAAGGACAAAGCGCTTGTTGACACCCAGCGCATGGCGAAGAAGAAAACTAAAGTTGCTAACCAGAAGCTGACTGCTACAAAGTGGATGGAGGAAGAGAACTCGAAGCTGAAGCAAGAGCGTGTGGACCTTATCAAGAATACTAAGCAGCTAACCAAGAGGAGCAACGGCTTGGAGAGGCACTCGGGAGAGTTTTCGAAGAAGATGTATATTCTGCTCGATGGTGAGTTTCTCTGTCGACTGAACTTTATGCAATTTTTGATGACTGTATCTCATCAATCCTCCTCCCATTCTCCCATTCTCCCTTTCTAGAATTCTGCCAAGACTTTGAGAAAGAGACTGAAGAGATCCAGCCCAACTTCGATCCTACCAAATCACCTGTCAGAGACGCGGTGGCCATGAACATGCTCAGACTCAACTTCAGGCTTCAAGGTGTTCAAGCATATGTCCTTCGATTGAAAACTGCGATGGAGAGGATCGACAGGGAGATGTGGCCTGAAGACACTCTTCAGCTCGACCTCATATCTGTTATGGCACGCCCGAACGATCTCACCGGTCGAGTGCAAGCCTGGAAGAAATCTGCTGTTCGCTGCGGCGCTGACGTGGCACTCTCCCTTGTTAGGGTCCATTGCAAGGAGGTGAGGGAAGACAAGTTGAAGGAGCTCCGAGTGGTTAACATGAAGAAACTTCAGTTTGAAGATTTCATGGAGACCTTCAAAGACGCAGCCCACCAGGATCGTGGATGGCATCGACTTGGACACATTCGTCGAGCCAGCCAGCCCGTCGGGCGCTTGAAAACTTCATTTTTGAGAGAAAAACTTTATTTGCTTCGGTATCCCGAGTGAAACTGTATCAGCTTAAAACTTCATTCAGGCCTTAAGCCTGAGCACGTTTGCTTCGCGCAAAACATTTATCTGCGATTAAACCTTTGGATTTATCCGTATTTGGCTTTCAATCATTTGTTCGACTGAGTTTGTTTTTGGGCTTAGGCAAAAACATGTTTGCAGCTAAGCCCCCGAGCGAGAGGATTGCTCAACACTCGGGACATTTTTGACCCTGGGCAAAGATTTATTCGCAGCTAGGGCATCGAGTGGATGTATTACTATCCACTCTGCGGGGAGTTTAACTTAGGCGAAAGCATGTTCGCAGCTAAGCCCCCGAGTGTGAGGATTGCTTGTCACTCGGAGTGTTTTTGAACTTAAGCGAAGACTGATTTGCAAATAGGTCGTCGAGTGAATGGACTGCTATCCACCCGATAGGGTTTTTAACTTAGGCGAAAGCATGTTCGCAGCTAAGCCCCCGAGTGTGAGGATTGCTTGTCACTCGGAGTGTTTTTGAACTTAAGCGAAGACTGATTTGCAAATAGGTCGTCGAGTGAATGGACTGCTATCCACCCGATAGGGTTTTTAACTTAGGCGAAAGCATGTTCACAGCTAAGCCCCCGAGTGTGAGGATTGCTCAACACTTGGAGGAGAATTTTGAACTTAGACGAAGGCTGGTTCGTAGCTAAGTCATCGAGTGAATGAACTGCTATCCACCCGACAAGGTTTTTAACTTAGGCGAAAGCATGTTCGCAGCTAAGCCTCCAAGTGTGAGGATTGCTCAACACTCGGAGTATTCCCAAGTGTGAAACTATACAATCGGAATCGACAGTATATTGTGGAAGTATGATTTGCATAGACGAAGTATTTTTATTACATGAAAAGTTGTTTCGTCTCTAAGTATAAAAGCATCACAGCAGATCCGCGTTCCAGGCTCGTGGCTCGTCCATCTGTTTCTTGAGGTTGTACAGGTGATAAGCCCCGTTGTTCAACACTTTGGTGATGACGAAGGGACCTTCCCACGCTGGAGCAAGCTTATGAGGTCACTCTTGATCCACTCGGAGCACCAAGTCTCCCTCATGAAACAATCGACTCTTGACATTCTTCGCATGGAAGCGCCACAAATCCTGCTGATAAGCTATAGTCCGGATCAGAGCCATCTCTCACTCTTCCTCTAGGAGATCAACACCATCCTGCCTAGCTTGTTCAGCTTCAGCTTCAGAATAAAGTTCCACTCGAGGAGAATTGTGAAACAAGTCACTCAGCAAGACAGCCTCGACACCATAGACTAGGAAAAAAGGAGTCCATCCAGTCGACCGATTAGGCATCATTCTTAGGCCCCATAACACAGACGGTAGCTCAGTCACCCAGGCACCAGCGGCATGATCCAGATCGCGCATGAGACGAGGCTTCAGACCTTGCAGGATGAGGCCATTAGCTCGCTCGACTTGCCCATCGGTTTGAGGATGTGCAACAGACGCATAATCTACACGAGTGCCCTGAGAGGTGCAGAAGTTTCTGAATTCTTCCGAGTCAAAGTTGGTGCTATTATCCGTGATAATGCTGTGAGGAACACCGTATCGAAAAATTATTTCTCTCATGAATGTGACCGCCGTGCGGGAGTTCAACTTCTTGACGGGCTTGGCTTCTATCCACTTTGTAAATTTGTCGACTGTAACTAGCAAATGAGTGAACCCGCCTTTTTCGGTCCAAAAGGGACCAACCATGTCGAGTCCCCAAATAGCAAATGGCTAGGCGAGGGGAATAGTCTTCAGAGCAGAGGCCGGCTTATGTGACAAGTTTGCATAGAACTGGCATCCATGACAATGATCAACAATGTCTTTAGCCATCTCATTAGCCCGAGCCAGAACAAATCAGCTCGGTATGCTTTAGCAACGATTGTCCGCGAGGACGCATGATGGCTTCAAGTTCCCAAGTGGATCTCATCCAGAATCATTCGACCTTCTTCGGGTGAGATGCAACGCTGCGTCACACTAGTTGCGCTTTTCTATGAATAGTTGATCCCCAATCACAAGAAAGGCCTTTGACCTACACACAATGTGTCGAGCCTCTGTTTCGTCTTCAGGGAGTTCTTGTCTGAGGATATAGGCAATGTAGGGCACCGTCCAATCCAGAATGACAACTAGAATCTCCATGACCAAATCAATTACTGCAGGGACATCGACTTCAATCAGATCACTGGAGTTCATATCTTGCGGGGGCTCTTCGGTGAAAGGATCTTCTTGCACCGAAGGAGTATGGAGGTGCTCTAAAAACACATCACTGGGGACAAGTCGTCGAGTGGACACAATCTTTGCTAGTTTGTCGACCACTTGATTCTTCAGTCGGGGAACATGATGAAGTTACAGGCCTTCGAATTTCTTTTCCAACTTTCTCACAACATTGAAGTACCCAATCATAGCTGGGTTTTGAACATCCCACTCTTTCATCACTTGACTCACCACCAAATCCGAGTCGCCATAAACCATCAGCCGCTTGACGCCGAGTGAGATAGCCATGCGCAACCCATACAAAACTGCTTCATATTCTGCCTCATTGTTGGAGGAATCGAAGTGAATTTGCAAGACATGACTAAGCTTGTCGCCCTTGGGAGATATCAGGACAACACCAACACCGGACCCATTCAACATTTTAGAGCCGTCGAAGAACATGCTCCAATGTGCTGAGTGAACCTGGATTGGCTGTTGCTGTTCAATCCACTCGGCCATAAAATCTACCAGTGCTTGGGACTTGATTGCTTTCTTGGCTTCAAATTTAATGTCAAAATGTCCAAGTTCGATTGCCCACTTAGACACTCGACCAGATGCGTCTCGATTTTTGAAAATCTCGGACAATGGAGCATCACTGACGACTGAAATCGAGTGGTCTTGAAAATAATGCGCCACCTTCTTCGCTGATAGGTAAATACCATAAACTAGCTTCTGGTAGTGCGGATATCTTTGCTTCGAGGGGACAGAATTTCAGATACATAATAAACTGGCCGTTGGAATTTGTAAGCTTTACCCTCCTCTTCTCGCTCGACCGTTAGCACCGTACTGACGACCTGATTAGTCACCGCGATGTACAGGAGCAAGGGCTCTTTGCTGCAAGGACAACAAGCACCGGCTGGGTGGAGAGCAGGGCTTTGAGCTCAACAAACTTTGCTTCGGCTTCTGGAGTCCACTCGAATGTGTCGGACTTCTTCATCAATTGATATAGAGGTAGCGCCTTCTCACCAAGACGAGAAATGAATCGACTCAATGCTGCCAGGCAACCTGTGAGTTACTGAACATCGTGCACTCGCACGGGAGTCTTCATTCGGGTAATGGCGCTGATTTTCTCAGGGTTGACATCGATCCCTCGTTCGGAAACGAGAAAACCGAGTAACTTGCTGCTAGGGACGCCGAAAGTACACTTGGCTGGATTCAACTTTATGTCATATCTCCTCAGATTGGCTAATGTTTTGGCCAAATCAGCCAGCAGGTCGGAACCTTTGCGGGACTTGAGCACTATATCATCCATGTACGCCTCAACATTCCGAGGGATCTGGTCGAGTAAACACTTCTGAACCATGTGCATAAAAGTAGCACCGGCATTTTTCAGGCCGAATGGCATAGTGATGTAGCAAAAACACCCGAATGGGGTGATGAAGGATGTCTTTATTTCATCTGGGCCATACAGACGGATCTGATGATACCTAGAGTAAGCATCTAGAAACGATAAACGCTCGCATCCCATAGTCGAGTCAACAATCTGATCTATGCGGGGGAGCGGGAAATGATCCTTCGGGCAGACCCGATTGAGATGTTTGAAGTCAATGCGTATATGCAACGACTTATCCTTTTTGGGCACCATCACGACATTCGAGAGCCACTCGGAGTGGTAAATCTCCCGAATGAACTTGGCTTGCAAGAGACGGGCCACTTGTTCACCGATTTCTTTGCGCTTCTCCGCCGTCGATCGACGCAAATGCTCCCTGACAGGTTTAGCTTTCGGATCAACTCTCAGACGGTGCTCAGCCAGTCCCCTATGAATCCCCGGCATGTCAGCAGGCTTCCATGCGAAGATATTCCAGTTCTCACGGAGGAACTGGATGAGCTCAGCTTCCTATTTGTTATCGAGTGTTGATGATATATTGGTCGGGGCAGCAGTTGGCTCCGTCGGGTGGATGTGCACTTTCTTCACTTCCCTGCCGACTGAAATGCTGACTCAAAAGCGGGATTCTTTGCGCGGAGCAAATCAACAGGGTCAGCGCTCTTCTTGTACTCTTCCAGCTCGACCATGGCCATCTGATGATCGGCGATCTTGGAGCCTTGCTGGAGGCATTCTTCAGCCCGCTGTCGATTGCCAGTGACCGTGATCACACCCTTAGCGCCTGGCATCTTCAACTTGAGATACACGTAACATGGATGGGCCATGAAACGAGCATACGCGGGTCGACCCAAAATGGCATGATAGGCACTCTAGAAATCCACAACTTCAAACGTCAACTTTTCCTTTCGAAAATTTCTATCGTTCCTGAATGTCACGTCCAATGCAATCTGGCCGAGTGACTTGGCCTTCCTCCCTGGGATGAGTCCGTGAAATTGCATGTTGCTTTCACTCAGTCGGGACTTCGGAATGCCCATCCCTTTCAGGGTATCCGCATAGAGGATGTTCAGAATGTTGCCACCGTCCATGAGGACCTTCCTGAGTCGAGTGCCCCCCACCATCGGATCAACTACCAGAGCCTGTCGACCAAGAGTGGCCACATGAGCAGGATGGTCTATTTGGTCGAATGTGATAGCATACTAGGACCACTTGAGGTAGGTGGGGGTAGCCGGTATGGCCATGTTGACCTCCCTGTTGATGACCTTCAGTCGACCCTTGCTCTCTACATCAGCGAAAATCACAAGTGTAGCAGTTACATCTGGGAATGTTTCTTTTATCTTCATCTTCATCCTTTTTAGGAGTCTTGTCACTTGGCGAAGTCTCTTTGAATTGCTGAATAAGTGTCCGACACTGCCGAGTGGTGTGCTGGGCAAAATCACATTGCCCTCCTCATCTTTCCTCGTGTGAATTACACACGGCTGATCCATAATATCAGTCCCTAGCTGATTTTTTTCCTTTCTTAGGGGCATACCGTGCTTTAGGCTTCCCCTTATTCTTTGCTTGGGTCGCCAGTGTGGCTGCCTCTGCTTGAATTGGACCCTCAGCTTTTCGCTTCTGTTTTTTATTGGAGTTACCACCAATATCACTAACGACTGCCTTTCCTTTGCCGCTACGGAGGCGATCTTCTTCCTCGCCATTGGCGTACCAAGTGGAGATCTCCATCATCTTGCGGAGTGAAATGTCACTCGTTCGACCGAACTTCAAATAAAGCTCTCTGTATCTCACACCAGCCTTGAAGGCACACACAACTTGGTGTTCTAAAACATTCTCCATTGTATGATGCAGAGTGGACCACCGCTGAATATAATCTCTCAAGGTCTCATTGGGCTTCTGGACACAATCCTGTAAATCGACCAGCCCGGCAAGGCGCTTGCAAGTGCCCTTGAAGGTTCGGATGAACAATCGGGCAAGATCCTCCCAACTATATAAACTGGATGGAGCCAAGCGATTCAGCCAAGCACGAGCCGAACCATCCAACATCAAGGATAGGTGTATCATTGCGATGTTATTATTGCCGCCACCAATTTGTACAGCCACTCGGTAATCATCCAACCAAGTCTTTGACTTTGACTCGCCAGAAAACTTCCCGATCCCAGCCGCCAGCCTGAAGTTGGGGGAAATCTCTGTAGAACGGATGGCCCTGCTAAAACACTCAGGACCTGAAATCACGGCTGAGCTACCACTCGGAAAATCTCTCTCTTGTCCTTCTCTGTGAGCTCTGCCCCTGTCAATCCGCTTCTGGGTGAGGATATCACAAGCATCAAAACCTGCATTCCGCTCATCACCTAACGAGCGCCTTTCGTCCTGGTGTCGGGGCACATGCGGACCACCCCGCGGAGGAGTGGGCACTCGACGGTGGTCTTCATGGTGAAACTGATCTCTGATTTGCTCTTCACGAAAGTCTCCACCCCTACGATGCAAGGGCGATCCAGCGCTGTGTGCCGACTGAACGGTTTTCGTCCTAGGTGAGTTCATGTGTATCCTATTGCGGGACTGTGAAACAAAAGAATTCTGACGCTGCACTGCATCTACCAAGGCTCTGATTTGCATCAACCCTCTTCCAGCCTCTCACCGTGACGGCTGAATGGAATCTACTATCCTATTAGCAGCTGCAACATTTAGGACAGGGGTACGATATACCTCAACGATGTTGTGGGACCCAGTCGGGAACAGCTGTCACTGCCGTTGATCGGCCACTAGTGGGCGTTGGCGAGCGCACTCGTCGAGTTCCCTTTGGATCTCTTCCAGCTGAATACGCATGGCCTCCAAGGCCTGAGCCTTGGCGGTTGTACCAACGATGGGAGTATGAAGAACTTCACCATCGCGAAAGGGCTATTCACTTGACGCGCCACCAAATCGCGCTTGTCGTGGCCAAAGCCCGGTGGCGGGCTTTGATGCGAGCCCACCATAAGGACCTCCGCTGCTGGATCGCAGCTCTCGCACTCGGAAGGGATATCAGACGGATCGGAATCCGACTCGAACACGCCATGGAGGGACTCGGCAGGCTCGAGTGTTGCGGTTTGCAGAGAAGAAATTTGACGCACCACTGCATGCTTGACCCAACGCTGGAGTCGTGAGCAGCCGGATTGCTTGAGACAGCAGCCAGCGAGGTGAGCCGATGCATAGGGAGTCGACGGCCAACGCAGCAGCACATCGTAGGAACTCGCACGGAAGTGCATGGCCCCATGGACCGGGAGAGCCTTGACGTCGAGAGGTGCTTCCTGAAGCCATGCCGAATCGTCGGCGACGAAGGTGAGCGCTCCGAAAAGATCTCGTGGCCTAGAGCAAAAACACCGCCAGAAGACATGTCGAAGGATGAAAAACGCAACCTCGCCGGAAGTCGCTTAGACGCCTGCCCCACGGTGGGCGCTAACTGTCGTGGGAACAAGCCTCATAGTTGAAGTTAGGGGTACGAAAGGAGAGGGCAGAGTCCTAGCTATGGCGAGGGTGTACACACGGATGTATGAGTTCAGGCCCCTCTCGTGGAGGTAATAGCCCTACGTCTCAGTGCTCGGGAGCTTTGTCATGTGGAATGTTGAGATTACAATGATTGCGCACCCTTGTGCCAGAGGGGAGGGGCGGCTTATATAGAGCTAGCTGCCCCTCATAATTGCCCAGCACCTAAGGGTCCGATCGTGGGTTTAAAGACTGGTGTTACTGGTAACGTACATAATAAAAGCTACTAATGATGAAAAGCCTAACGCCTGCCCATTGGCCTCCTGGAGGTGGCTTCTGATCTTCTGGCGTCGAGTGGAAATGAGGTCTTCCGAGTGACAGTCGACCGTCGAGTGGAGGAAGAAGTCTCCAAGTGGATTTCCTGTTGAGTGACGTGAGCATCATCGGGAATCCGGCCGGAAGCTTATTTGTGATCTTCAAGTCCTCCAATGTCATGTCCTTAGGTAGGGCATGTAGGTTAGGCCTAAGACCCTACCCTAGGTACATATCCTCGTCGGCATTGATAGGTGCCGACGCATCAGCCGAAATTTCAGCCGGTCACCACGCGACCGTCAGATCCAGACAAAAAATACTTTAGAATAGGATCCCACTAATTCATTTTTTTCAAAAAAACAAATCTCACAAAGAAACAATCAAACTAGCAGCGGTCACCATGGACACTCGCCATGGGCATGTGAGCACGACCAACTTGAAGCACAGCCGCCCTCACCGTCTGTTGTTACTAACGTTTCTCGTCGACTCCACGCATGTAACCGCATGCACCTACGGTAGCTGCTCCGGTGGCAACAACGGCAGCTCACCGGCGAGCTCCATGCTTGTAGCACCCTGATGTGCCCATCGCCATCCCCTCATCATCAAAGCTCGCTGCTCAGGGTTGCGTGAGCGATAGCCAAGAGTCAATGTCTTTCATGAATGTAGCAGAAAAGATCGTCTGTCCTAGCAAAAAAAGGACGGTTGCAGCAATTCGTCATCGCAGCCGTCGCAGGTCATGGCTCCTCCATGATGGATGTAGAAAAATCCCTTGCCTGGAGTAGCAAAACCTAGCGAAGGTTGCAGCAATTCTTCATTGCCTCCGTCCCGGGTCGCGGCTCCACCATGATGTATGTAGCAAATTTCCTCACTGGTAGTAGCAAAATCTGAAGATGGTTGCAAAAAATATCAGCCACCGTAGTAGGTCACAGCTCCGTCGTGATGGATGTAGCAAATCTGTCATCGTTAGTAGCAAAATTCGATAATTGTTGCAACTTCTGACTCGGCTGGTTGTAGCTTCCAGGGGTGAAGGTTAGCTCGTAGTGGAGCTAGATAGATTGACGAAACAAAATCCATGGCGGTGCTGGGGGGTGCATGGCCGGGATGTAGCAGGCTGTGATGCTGGTTGTAGCAAATTGCGCCATGAGTTGAAGCATGTAACAAGACGGTGATTTCGGTTGTTTCCCGAAGCAGCATCGCCATGTCCTCGTCGCCCCGTGGTCACCACGCTCATCATCCATGGTTGCAAGCACTTGACACTAGTTGCAGCTCCTAGGCTCACCGCCTACATGTGGGCTATTGGATCGAAGCTCGCATAGTCACCTATGTGCACATTGATGGCTTGAGAGAGATGGGAAACGATTTGAGAGAGAAAGGGGAAAAACCATGAAATAGGAAAGATATGAGAGTGAAAAAGAGGTAACAATTGAAGCGAGGGAGAAGTGCATACAGTTTTGGACATGGATCCACACGGATGCGTGTCGTAAGCGCAGGACCGACCCAAAAGTCAGCCAATCATCTGGTTGCAAGTGTTTTCCTTTTCAGAAGTATTTGACCTCCCATTTTTTCAAATTCAAAATCAAATCTGCCCCAACTTTTTGTTTGAACTATAGGCAAGTGATCAAATTTTGGAATGCATGATTTTTTTACTCGAGTTTGTGGATAACATATCACACTAGTATATAAATTTTCATGAATTACCAATAGTTGAATCATCACCAAACACACATATCACAGTTCTGTCATTTTCTCAAATTTGCACTGGGGCACTTGATTCAAGACACCAAAATTAATTTCATTTTTTGGGATTGTAGTTGTGGAGAGGTATGCCATGCATGAGGTAAACATATATTTAGGACAAGGGTTTTGATGACTAGGCATGCACTCATTCAATTAGGATCACATTTGAGCATAGAACAAAATTTTGATGACTAGGCATGCGCTCATTTAGTTATGACTAGACCATGCAACTATGTGATTAAGTGATACCATGAGAGGCATTTGTATTTGTTTTACATTTTGACATGGTTTATTACAATATTTGCTCTAGGAGTACTTTCATTACCGTGATCACCTTGTACAATCATCGCTAAGGTTATGTAGTCGTGAAAGCTTAATAACTTTTGTGATTTGCATTCATTTATGAACTAAATCATCAACTTGCTCAATAATAGGCTCTATGTGTTCATGTAATGAAGGCTATTGAACCCCTATGGAAGAACGGATTATTTGATTCTATCTTATTATGTGTTGTCTCAAATGCAAGGTATTAGTTATGTAAACCGTTGTTTCAATCCCATGTTTGCAAATGTGATCGATTCCAAATTGTGCACATTCATACTAAACTAATAGTAACGATCATCAAATCATCTATACTTCTTGTGACGAGGGGTGTCAGTCGGAGAAGGATGGATGCACTTCCTCATTTCAACGATCCGCCAGCATAGGTCATAGCTTACGTAAGTGTCTTTGGCCGCGTAATTGATGTGATCTTCGTCCAGTCTTCAGACCCAGGCGTGATGCCAATCAACCTTCTTCTTCTTGCAGAACTACTTCATGCCTCTATAGTAGGGGTCGACGATGACCATGGAGAGGTCAACCAGGGATTATTTCTGCTTCTTCTCATCGCCTAAAACCGTGTATTGACCATGGATGTCGATAAGATTCCGGAAGGCCAAGCCCGTGGTCTTGAGCACCTTTTCATCATTGGTTGTGTCCACTGTAGAGAATATGTAGTCGAGAATGTTGACAAAACTAGCAAAATGCTTGCAAGGCCTTGTGGCCATGCAGTAGTGATAGACAAGGATGTGATGACACACACACAACTGGACAACGATAACCTTCTTGTCATACCCGACACGACCGCCAGTGTACTCGAGGTCGAAGCCGACCACTTTATACTTGTCCTTGCACTACTACAGGAAGGTCCTAGGAAAAATATCTATCAGAGACCTTTCGACCAAACTGTGTGTGATACATGAATCACAAACGTTATAGTTCTAGATCCGGCGCCAATAACACGAACTGTGTGCAATGGCTGGTCCATGAAGCACGATTTGGATAAGACTTGTGTGTGTGATACGTGACATACATTTGGTCCTAATAAACTGTTTGCGATTATCCAAATTAACACAAACGGTTGTACAGATCCAGATGTGTGCGATATGCGTCATATATTTCACTCTGATAAACTGTTTGTGATGATCCAACATAACACAAATGATTGGGCTTAACAAGATGTGTCTAATACCCGGCAAACAGGTATGTAATCAGAATTGTGTGAGAAGACCGATAATAACATAAAAGATTCCTCCTAATAAGCTATGTGTTGTGGGCAAATAGTTGCTTGTAAATAATTGTCAGCGATTGATGGAAACATCACCGATGTGTTCCTTAGTTTACTCGAGTGAGACGTGATTTGCTCTGTCTGCACCACATATAAGCTTTGCATAATGGCACACATAAATTCATGGTGGCTCGAGAGACACTGGCAGTGCGTGTGGCTGAACACCGGCAGAGCATGCCATGGCCGCCTCAACCGCAAGAAACCACATGCATAGACCAGTTGAACACGCACAGACTGGCCGTATACAAGGCGGCCAGCAGTTGCCAACTGCCGACGTACCCGTATACAAGGCGGCCAGCGGTTGCCAACTGTCGATCTACTAGGAAAATGATGATGTCATAATGAAACGTAAACATTTTATTATTATTAATTGTTTACGTACTCATCATTTCTTCCTCCTGTCTTGTCACCGTGCTGCCGCCCAATGATTCCAGACACGCTTCGATACTGCACAGGCGTTTCGTTTGGCCACGCGTCGGTGAGCCCGTTCTCGCATGCACATCGCAGGTTCCCTCACACGACTGCGCAAGCTTCCCACCCGACTTGGCGAAATCCCACAAATCCACATTGTTTGTCGGCCTGTGTATAAACCCTCACGACCGGCGACTCCACAACACTTTCATCAATCCCCTCCATCCCCGTAGCTTATCTAGTTTCCTTCTTCCCCAATCGCCAATGGCATAGGCCCATCGTCATTGCTCAGCCACTCCGCCAGAGGACAGATCTAGCTAGGAGCCTTCACCGCATGGGCCCGACGGTCCTCTGAAGCATGTAGTGCACGTGGCGTCCCTGGTGGGTGGGTGCATGCCACCCACCACACGCTCCGCCACCGCTGCCCGAAGGCGGCGGCCGCCATGGCCGCCACCCCACCGATTGCTACTCTATCCTAACAGTGGCCACCTTGGCCGCCACCACACTATCATTTTCCTTGGACGCAGCCCCATCGTCAGGCGCTGGGGCCATCACCAGCTCCACACCGTTACCCGAATACGGGAGGTGGAGGTTGCATAGGCGCGCTGCCTGGCTTTTGCGTCAGAATTTTGCGCTACATCTACTTCATGGAGCAGGAGGTGGAGCTCCAAGTCACGCACACAAATAAGCTCAACGATGTCGTGGTCGTAGGAGAAGCCGCATCGGCGATGTAGACTGCGAAGATCTATGTTGATTCCCACCGCTTTGAGGAGGCGCGTTTTGAGCTGTGAAGGGCAACAGTGGCATGTAATGGATTCAACTCCACCGGCTCGTTGGTAGGCTTCTCCTCCTTTGCCTATTACTGGGCATGCTCGATAGAGGATAGGCTGTTGAAAGTAGTATAAAGCCCCTCCGTAGTAGTATTTAGGGATTATTTTGCTCAGTTCACCTAACTATTTTTTGGAGAAAAGGCATACGTCCGACTTTATAAATAAAGCTACACGACAGAGTAATAGAACACCAAAACGACATCAGTTTCGGCCACAACCAGGACCAGCAACCAACAAGTAATGGCACAGAGGCCCAACAAGAAGTTTAAGAAGCACACGGGTCAACAGGTCCAATGACAGCTGGGCATGCAGGCCCACAACCTACCCTAGTGAGAGCAACAAAAACCATCCTAACCTTGGGCAGCAGCAACTGGAGGAGACATCATAAGCGCAGATTCATGAACTTTAGAGATGATCAGCTCCAGAGGGTCCCGGTCGGTAGGCTTAGTCAATAATTTCCACTGCTACAAGAAGATAGAGATTTCAAACAACAAGTCAACAGCTTTTTTAGGCAATGACCCCTCAATAGTGAACTTGTTCTGGTAGTTCAGAGCATCCAACATAGCACACCCAGGCCGACCGCAAAAATGTGTTTAGAAATGCCTTGAAGCCCAGAGGAAAGCAACCACAGTTCCTCAAATGAGTGGGGATCTCAATCCAGGTTCAACCACAAATGAACGTAACTCAAGGCCAACTTGGCCAAAACACAACCAAAGAATATATGATTAGCATCTTCCAAATGCGAACATAAACACACAGAATTCCAAGCCAGGCCAATTACACTTGCGGATCTGGCCCGTTGATGGAAGGCGTCCCCTAAAAGCCTGCCACATGAAGATTTTGATCTTAGGGGGAATCCTACACTAGTAGAAAACAAGGTACTAGTCCCGGTTCTAGAACCGGGACAAAACAAATGGGACTAATACCCAAAACCTTTAGTCCCGATTTGCTTACGAACCAGGACCAAAGGGGGCCCACGTGGCTGCTGCAGGGCGCCTAGGCAGGAGGACCTTTAGTCCTAGTTGGTAACACCAACCGGGACCAAAAAGGTAGCCATGTGTCGGCAGCTTGCAGGCGCTAGGTTTTTTTTGGAAGGGGGGTAGGGGTTTTGAAGGGTTAATTTAGGGGTTTCATATTGTGTTAGCTAGCTAATAGAGAGAAGTGACATCTCTTTCTTCGTGCTTGGTCAACGCTAGATACTATACATATAGAGAGAACTCGACACAAACTAGTAAGCAAATGAAGGAAACCATTAATTACACAAGATCATCATGAACATATATAGAGAGAAGTGACATCTCTTTCTCCGTACTTGGTCGAACAAAAAAATTGTGTATCTATCCGATGCTACTACATATATAAAATATAACATCTCTTAAAATCCCTAACATCATCTACCTAAGATCCATTTGCAATTTCACATGGTATTTTCCGTGTTCAGGTATGACGTGGTCAAGAAAGAATCCCGCTAATTCCTCTTGAATTGCTCGTATGCGATCATGTGGTATGAGTTCATCGCGCATCTGGCAGATCTAATTTAAAGAAGTGGGTCAATACATATATATGAATGAAACTCAACAAAATTGATGGTAATATATAAAATAAAATTGTGAATATTATTTACGTATTTCAAATTGTTTGTCAGAGAAGCCCCGCTCATAGGTCAAGTGGCAAATGAACTTGCATACATAGTATCCACATAAAATATTCTCGGGTGCCTGGTACAAGCACTTTACGAGAATAGAGTTCAATCAAACTGATAAGCAAGCATGATAATGGTATTGACGAAACTAGAATCAGTGAGAGATGCGCGGAACTAGCTAGTACTACTTACTTTGGGGTGTGTAAATCGCAGCTCATTGTTTAGGCCGGGAACCAATCTATTGAACTGTTTCCAAACCCTGCCAGGCAAAGAAAATGATTACTTGATATCAGAAAATGAACGAAAATTGCCGATATGGTCCCGGTATTGATTCAACTTACTTCTGGAGCATTGTAGTCATGTCCGCATAATCCTCGGGATCTTTATGTCTCGAGTCTAAGACATTTACTAATGCCCCGTCAAGCTTAATGGATAGCAGAATAAAGTGGAACCTATGCACGCATAACTCGTCAATTACATTACTTAACCTCGAGTAAGCGAAACCGATATGCACAAGATAGTAACACTCACTTGAAGTTGTAAGCAAAGAGTATTTCCCTTTTGTTTGATGTCTAAGGAATGCTTCTAGCAAGTTGTCCTCAATATCTTTGGCTATGTTTTGTACCGACCATTCATTTATAGTGTTTGGGTTAATGAACCCAATGTCGTAGATTTTTCCTTTTTTGCATTCGACGATCTTGAATCTGCATAATATAGTGACGATAATTATATATACATGAAATGAACAAGCTGAACTAGAGACTTATGTTGGAAATATGCCCTAGAGGCAATAATAAATTAGTTATTATCATATTTCCTTGTTCATGATAATCGTTTATTATCCATGATATAATTGTATTGATCGGAGACTTAGATGCATGTGTGGATACATAGACAAAACCATGTCCCTAGTATGCCTCTACTAGCTCGTTGAGCAAAGATGGTTAAGGTTTCCTAGCCATGGACATGAGATGTCATTTGATAACGGGATCGCATCATTAGGAGAATGGTGTGATGGACAAGACCCAAACTACAAACGTAGCATATGATCGTGTTAGTTTATTGCTACTATTTTCTGCATGTCAAGTATCTGTTCCTATGACCATGAGATCATGCAACTCACTGACACCGGAGGAGTGCCTTGTGTGTATCAAATGTCGCAACGTAACTGGGTGACTATAAAGGTACTCTACAGGTATCTCCGAGGGTGTCTGTTGGGTTGGCATGGATCAAGACTGGGATTTGTTACTCCGTGTGACGGAGAGGTATCTCAGGGCCCACTCGGTAATACAACATCACAACAAGCCTTGCAAGCAATGTGACTAAGTGTTAGTCATGGGATCTTGTATTATGGAACGACTAAAGAGACTTTCCGGTAACGAGGTTGAACTAGGTATGGAGATACCGACGATCGAATCTCGGGCAAGTAACATACCGAAGAACAAAGGGAACATCATACAGGATTTACTGAGTCCTTGACACTTGTCGGAATAGCTTGTTATATACTAGAGGGTTTTATGGTTTTGGCACTAGATTTTCAGCCACGTGCTACCCGTTCCTCTAGTGCATAGTTTCTCGTCTAGATCGGATTCTGCAGTGCTTAGGCGAAGCCCTGCCGGAATAGCTCCACCACCATCGCCGGAGCGCCGTCATGCTTCTAGAGAACTCTTCTACCTCTCCGCTCCCTCTTGTTGGATCAAGAAGGCAGAGATCGTCATCAAGCTGTACGTTTGCTGAACGCGAAGGTGTCATATGTTTGGCGCTAGATCGGGATGGATCGTGATGAGTTCGCGGGACGGATCATGATGAGTTCGCGGGACAGATCATGATTGGACCGTGGGACGGATCGTGATGAGATCGCGGGATTCTCGGAGATTTGGATCGCGAAGACGTTGACTACACCAACCGCGTCTCTTAATGCTTCCCTCTTAGCGATCTACAAGGGTATGTAGATCCACTCTCCCTCTCATAGATGCTCATCACCATGGATAGATCTTGCGTGTGCGTAAGAAATTTTTTGTTTCCCATGCAACGTTCCCCAACAGTGGCATCATGATCTAGGTCTATGTGTAGATTAGATCTCGAGTAGAACACAAAGAGTTTGTGGGCGTTGATGCTTAGATTGCTTCCTCCCTTCGTCATGTTTTGGTTCAGCGGTATTGTGAGATGAAGCGGCCCGGACCAACATTACTCGTACGCTTATGAGAGACCGGTTCCCTCAACCGCAACTTGTTGCATAGATGGCTTATGGGTGCCAGTTTCTCTCACTTTAGTTGGATCGGATTTGACAAAGGCGGTCCTTGAGAAGGTTGAAAAGCAACTTATGTATCACCATTGTGGTTTATGCATAGGTGAGAATTGTTCTTGCTAGATACCCGTAGCAGCCATGTAAAACATGCAACCACAATTAGAGGATCTCTAACTTGTTTTTGTAGGGTATGTTGTGATGTGATATGGCCAATTACATGATGTGATATATGTGATGTATGAGATGATCATGTGTTGTATAGAATATCACGACTTGCATGTCGATGAGTACGGCAACCGGCAGGAGCCATAGGGTTGTCTTTAATTATTGTATGACCTGCGTGTCAATCATTAAGCGCTATGTAATGCTTTACTTTATCGCTAAATGGTAGCAATAGTAGTACAAGCATGATGGGCGCGACAACCCCGATGGCGACACGTTGATGGAGATCAAGATGATGGAGATCATGGTGTCGTGCCGGTGACGATGGAGATCATGCTGATGCTTTCAAGATGGAGATCAAAAGCACAAGTTCATGGCCATATCATGTCACTTATGATTTGCATGTGATGTTAATGCTTTTATGCACCTTGTTTTGCTTAGGACGATGTTAGCATTATAAGGTGATCCCTCACTTAATTTCAAGATAAATTGTGTTCTCCTCGAGTGTGCACCGTTGCGAAAGTTCGTCGTGTCGAGACACCACGTGATGATCGGGTGTGATAGACTCTACGTTCACATACAACGGGTGCAAGCTATTGTTGCACATGCAGAACACTCGGGTTAAACTTGACGAGCCTAGCATGTAAAGACATGGCCTCGGAACACAAGAGACCGAAAGGTCGAACAAGAGTCATATAGTAGATATGATCAACATGATGATGTTCACCATTGAAACCACCTCAACTCACGTGATGATCGGACTTGAGTTGGTGAATTTGGATCATGTATCACTCGAATGACCGGAGGGATGTCAATTTGAGTGGGAGTTCTTAAGTAATATGATTAATTTAACTCATTATCATGAACATAGTTAGTAGTGTCTTTGCAAAATTATGTTGTAGATTACTAGCTCATGTTGTAGCTCCCTTGAATTTTATATGTTCCTAGAGAAATAGAGTTGAAAGATGATGGTAGCAATATTGTGGACTGGGTCCGTGATCTGAGGATTGTCCTCATTGCTGCATAGAAGGCTTATGTCCTTAATGCACCGCTCGGTGCGCCAACCCCTCTAGCATCGTTTGTAGATGTTGTGAACATCTGACAGGCACGTTCTGATGACTACTTGATAGTTTAGTGCTTTATGCATTATGGCTTAGAATTGAGGCTCTGAAACATTTTGAACGTCACGGAACATATGAGTTGTTCTAAGAGCTGAAATTAGGATCTCAGGCTCGTGCCCGTGTTGTGACTTATGAGATCTCCAACAAGATTCTTTGCCTGCAAGATGAAAGAGAATAGCTCAATAGTTGAGCATGTGCTCAGATTGTCTAGGTGCGACAATCGTTTGAATCGAGTTGGAGTTGATCTTCCAGATAAGATAGTGATTGATATAGTTCTCCAAGTCACTGTCACTAAAGCTACTAGAACTTGGTGATGAACTATAAAATGCCAGGGATAGAAATAATGATCCCTGAGCTATTCGCGATGTTTGACACCGCGAAGGTAGAAATCAAGAAGGAGCATCAAGTGTTGATGGTTAGTCAAACCACTAGTTTCGAGAAAGGGCAAGAGCAAGGAGGGAAACTTGATGCATAGCAAGTCAGTTGCTGCTCTAGTGAAGCAATCCAAAGTTGAACCCAAACCCGAGACTAAGTGCTTCGATTATGAGGAGAGCGATCGCTGAAGCGGAACAACCCTAGATACTTGGTAGATAAGAAGGCTGGCAACGTCGACAGAACTATATTTGATATACGTGTTAATGATGTGTACCTTGCGAGTACTCCTAGTAGCACCTGGGTATTGGATACCGGTTCGATTGCTAAATGTTAGTAACTCGAAATAAAATCTACGGAATAAACGGAGAACTAGCTAAGGGTGAGGTGATGATGTGTGTTGGAAATGTTTCCAAGGTTGATGTGATCAACATCGCACGCTCTCTCTACCTTCGAGATTAGTGACGAACCTAAATAAATGTTATTTGGTGTTTTGCGTTGAGCATAAACGTGATTAGATTGTGTTTATTGCAACCCGGTCATTCATTTAAGTCAGAGAGTAATGGTTATTCTGTTTACATGAATAATACCTTCAATGGTCATGCACCCAGTGAGAATGGTTTGTTGAAATCTTGATCGTAGTAATACACATGTTCATAACATTGATGTCAAAAGATACAAAGTTAATAATGATAGTACCACATACTTGTGGCACTGCCGCAAAATGTCATATTGGTATAAAGCGCATGAAGAAACTCCATGCTGATGGATCTTTGGACTCATTTGATTTCGAATCGGTTGAGACATGCGAACCATGCCTCATGGGCAAGATGACTAAGGACCCGCGGGCAAGTGATTTATTGGAAATGATATGTGTTGATGTATGCAATCCAATGGGTCTTGTAGCATGCGGTGTATATCATTATTTTCTTACCTTCACTGATGATTTGAGTAGATATAGTGTATGTTTAATTAATGAAACACAAGTCTGAATCGTTTGAAAAGTTCAAGCAAATTCAGAGTGAAGTTGAAGATCATTGTGACAAGAAGATAAAAATGTCTGCGATATGATCGTGGAAGTGAATATCTGCGTTACGAGTTTGGCATACAACTTTAGACAATGTGAAAGTCGTTTCACAACTCACGCCACCTGGAACACCATAGTGTGATGGTGTGTTCGAACGTCATAGTCGTGCTCTATTGGAAATGGTGCTTGCTATGATGTCTCTTATCGTTTTGCCACTATCGTTTTGGGGTTATGCATTAGAGACAACTACATTCACTTTAAAAAGGGCACCATCTAAATCCGTTGAGATGACACCGTGTGAATTATGGTTTGATAGAAACCTAAGCTGTCATTTCTTAATGTTTAGGGCTGCGACGCTTATGTGGAATTTTTTTCCACCTAATGAGGTCGAACCCAAAGCGGACAAATGCATCTTCATAGAATACCCTAAGAACAGTTGGGTGAACCTTCTATCTCATATCCAAGCATAAAATGTTTGTTGCTGAAACTGGGTCCTTTCTTGAGAAAAAGTTTCTCTCGAAAGAATTGAGTGGGAGGAAGATAGAACTTGATGAGGTTGTTGAACCTTTGTTTCAGCAAGAGAGTAGCACAACACAGGAAGATGTTTCTGTGAAGCCTACGTTAGTTGAATAGGAAGTTAATGATGATGATCATGAAGCTTCGGATCAAGTTACTATCGAACCTCGTAGGTAGACAAGGACGTGTACTGCTCCTGAGTGGTACGACAACCCTGTCTTAGAGGTCATGTTGTTGGACAACGATGAACCTACGAGCTATGGAGAAGCAATGATGGGCCCGGATTCTGACAAATGGTTAGAGGCCATGAAATCCGAGAAAGGATCCATGTATGAAAACCAAGTATAGACTTTGGTGGACTTGCTCGTTGGACGGCAGGTCGTTGAGTACAAATGGATCTTTAAAATGAAGACAGACGCTGATGGTAAATGTCACCATTTATAAAGCTCGACTTGTCGCAAAGAAGTTTTCGGCAAGTTCAAGGAGTTGACTGTGATGAGACTTCCTTACTCGTAGCAATGCTAAAGTCTGTTGGAATTATGTTAGTAGTTGCTGCATTTTTCAATTATGAAATCTGGCAGATGGATGCCAAAACATCGTTTCCTTCCTTAAGGAAAGGTTGTATGAGATACAACCAGAAGGTTTTGTTAGTCCTAAGGATGCTAAAAGGTGCGCAAGCTTCAGTGATCCTTCTATGAACTGAAGCAAGCATCTCGGAGTTGGAATATACACTTTGATGAGGTGATCAAAGTTTTTGAGTCTATACAAAGTTTATGAGAAACTTGTATTTGCAATAAAGTGAGTGGGAGCACTATAGAGTTTCTGATAAGTGTATGTGGATGACATATTGCTATTCGGAAATAATGTGAAATTTCTGGAAAGCATAAACGGTTGTTTGAAAAGTGATTTTCAAAGGAAGACCTGGGTAAAGCTACCTAATTGTTGAGCGTCAAGATCTATAGAGATAGATCCAGATGCTCGATGAGACTTTCAATGAGTACATACCTTGACAAGATTTTGAAAGAGTTCAAAATGGGTCAGTAAGAGAAAGAGTTCTCGCCTGATTTGTCAGGTGTGAAGTTGAGTGAGACTCAAAGCTCGACAACGACAGAAGAAAGAGAAAGGACGAACTTTGTCCCCTATGCCTTAGCCATAGGCTCTATATTATGCCATGCTGTGTACCGCACCTAGTGTGTGCCTTGCCATGAGTCTGTCAAGGGGTACAAAAGTGATCCAGGAGTGGATCACTGGACAACGGTCAAGATTATCCTTAGTAACTAAAAGACTAAGGAGATGTTTCTTGATTATGGAGGTGATAAAGAGTTCGTAGTAAAGAGTTACGTCGATGCAAGCTTTAACACCAATCCGGATGACTCGTAGTAGCAATCTAGATACGTATAGTGGAGTAGCCATTTGGAATAGTACCAAGTGGAGTGTGGTAGGAGTGTTTACGGTTTGACATAGAGATTTGCAAAGTACACACGGATCTGAATGTCGCAGACCCGTTGACTATAAGACCTCTCTCACATGCAAAGCATGATCGAGCCCCAGAACTCATTGGGTGTTAGATTCATAACAATGCAAATCACATGGTGATGTGAACTAGATTATTGACTCTAGTGCAAGTGGGAGACTCTTGGAAATATGCCCTAGAGGCAATAATAAATTAGTTATTACCATATTTCCTTGTTCATGATAATCATTTATTATCCATGCTATAATTGTATTGATCGGAGACTTAGATGCATGTGTGGATACATAGACAAAACCATGTCCCTATTATGCATGTAATAGACTAGCTCGTTGATCAAAGATGGTTAAGGTTTCCTAGCCATGGACATGAGATGTCATTTGATAATGGGATCACATCATTAGGAGAATGGTGTGATGGACAAGACCCAAACTACAAACGTAGCATATGACCGTGTCAGTTTATTGCTACTGTTTTCTGCATGTCAAGTATCTATTCCTATGACCATGAGATCATGCAACTCACTGACACCGGAGGAGTGAATTGTGTGTATCAAACGTCGCAACGTAACTGGGTGACTATAAAGGTACTCTAGAGGTATCTCCGAGGGTGTCTGTTGGGTTGGCATGGATCAAGACTGGGATTTGTTACTCCGTGTGACGAAGAGGTATCTCAGGGCCCACTCGGTAATACAACATCACAACAAGCCTTGCAAGCAATGTGACTAAGTGTTAGTCATGGGATCTTGTATTACGGAACGAGTAAAGAGACTTGTCGGTAACGAGGTTGAACTAGGTATGAAGGTACCGACGATAGAATCTCGGGCAAGTAACATACCGAAGAACAAAGGGAACATCATACGGGATTAACTGAATCCTTGACACAGAGGTTCGACCGATAAAGATCTTTGTAGAATATGTAGGAACCAATATGGGCATCCATGTCTCGCTATTGGTTATTGACCGTAGAGGTGTCTCGGTCATGTCTACATAGTTCTCGAACCCGCAGGGTCTGCACACTTAAGGTTCGGTGACGTTTCGGTAGTATAGAGTTATGTATGGTGGTGACCGAAGATTGTTCAGAGTCCTAGATGAGATCCCGTATGTCACAAGGAGCTCCAGAATGGTCCGGAGGTAAAGTTTGATATATAGGAAGTCCTATTTTGGTCGCCGGAAAAGTTTCGGTCTCATCGGTAGTGTACCGGGAGTGCCGGTAGTGTACCAGGAGACCATCGGGAGGGGTATTTCGACCCAAGAGGCTACATGGGCTGTGGGAGAGTAAATACCAGCCCTTTGTGTGCTGGTGGAAGTCCCACACAAGTCCCATGTGGCTAGGAAGAAAAGCCCAAAGAGAAAAAGGTGGAAAAAGGCAAAAATAAGGAGGAGTCCTAGTCCTACTAGGATTTGAGGAGGAATCCTCCAATCCTCCTTGGTTCGGCCGACCCAAGGGATGGATCCTTGGGAGACAAGCCTCCTCATCCTCTCCTCCTATATATATACTAGAGGGTTTTAGGGTTTTGACACTAGATTTTCAACCACGTGCTACCCGTTCCTCCAATGCATAGTTTCTCCTCTAGATCGGATTTCTGCAGTGCTTAGGCGAAACCCTGCCAGAATAGCTCCACCACCATCGCCGGAGCGCCGTCATGCTGCCGAAGTGTTGGGGAACGTCGCATGGGAAACAAAATTTTCCTACGCACACGCAAACCTATCCATGGTGATGAGCATCTACGAGAGGGAGAGTGGATCTACGTACCCTTGTAGATCGCTAAGCGGGAAGCGTTAAGAAACGCGGTTGGTGTAGTCGAACTTCTTCGCGATCCAAATCGCCGAGCGTCCCGCGATCCAATCACGAACCGTCCCGCGAACACATCATGATCCGTCCCGTGAACTCATCACGATCCGTCTCACGATCTTGATCACGATCTGTCCCGCGAACTCATCACGATCCGTTCCGTGATCACATCACGAACCGTCTCGCGATCTCGATCACGGTCCTTCCGATCTAGCGCCGAACGGACGGCACCTCCGCGTTCAGCACACGTGCAGCTTGATGACGATCTCCACCATCTTGATCCAGCAAGAGGAGGTGGAGAGGAGAGAGAGTTCACCGGCAGCGTGACGGCGCTCCGGTGATGGTGGTGGTGGAGCAATTCCGGCAGGGCTTCGCCTAAGCGCTGCAGAAATCCGATCTAGAGGAGAAACTGTGCACCGGTGAAACGGGTAGCACGTGGCCGGAAATTCTGTCCAAAAACCACCCAATCCACTAGTATATATAGGAGGAGAGGAGAGGAGAGGCAGCCAAGGCCTTTGGGTCGGCCGAAATAGGAGGTGGGAAGAAATCCTACTTCACCTCCAATCCTAGTTGGAGTAGGATTGCCTCCTATTGGCTGATTTTCCACTTTTTGCTTTAGGACTTTCTCTCCTGCGCCATGGGCCTTTGTGGCTGTTTTCCCAGCCCAATAAGGGCTGGTTATTATTCTCCCACAGCCCATGGACCTCTTGGGGTCGAAGTACCCCTCCCGGAGGTCCTCCGGTACACTACCGGCACTCCCGGTACAATACCGATACTCCCGGTACACTACCGATGAGCCCGAAACTTTTCCGGAAACCAAACTGGGACTTCCTATATATGAATCTTTACCTCCGGACCATTCCGGAGCTCCTCGTGACGTCCGGGATCTCATCCGGGACTCCGAACAACCTTCGGTCACCACCATACATAACTCTACACTACCGAAACGTCACCGAACCTTAAGTGTGCAGACCCTGCGGGTTCGAGAACTATGTAGACATGACCGAGACACCTCTACGGTCAATAACCAATGGCGGGACCTGGACGTCCACATTGGTTCCTACATATTCTACGAAGATCTTTATCGGTCGAACCTCTATGTCAAGGATTCAGTTAATCCCGTATAACGTCCCCTTTGTTCTTCGGTATGTTACTTGCCCGAGATTCGATCGTCGGTATCTCCATACCTAGTTCAACCTCGTTACTGGCAAGTCTCTTTACTCGTTCCGTAATACAAGATCCCGTGACTAACACTTAGCCACATTGCTTGCAAGGCTTGTTGTGATGTTGTATTACCGAGTGGGCCCTGAGATACCTCTCCGTCACACGGAGTAACAAATCCCAGTCTCGATCCATGCCAACTCAACAAACACCATCGGAGATACCTGTAGAGCACCTTTATAGTCACCCAGTTACGTTGCGACGTTTGATACACACAAGGCACTCCTCCGATATCCGTGAGTTGCATGATCTCATGGTCATAGGAACATATACTTGACATGCAGAAAACAGTAGCAATAAACTGACACGATCATATGCTATGTTTGTAGTTTGGGTCTTATCCATCACATCATTCTCCTAATGATGTGATCCCGTTATCAAATGACATCTCATGTCCATGGCTAGGAAACCTTAACCATCCTTTGATCAACGAGCTAGTCCATTAGAGGCATACTAGGGACATGGTTTTGTCTATGTATCCACACATGCATTTAAGTCTCCGATCAATACAGTTATAGCATGGATAATAAACGATTATCATGAACAAGGAAATATGATAATAACTAATTTATTATTGCCTCTAGGGCATATTTCCAACAGTCTCCCACTTGCACTAGAGTCAATAATCTAGTTCACATCACCATGTGATTCGCATTGTTATGAATCTAACACCCAATGAGTTTTGGGGCTCGATCATGCTTTGCATGTGAGAGAGGTCTTATATTCAACGGGTCTGCGATATTCAGATCCGTGTGTACTTTGCAAATCTCTATGTCAAACTGTAATCACTGCTACCACACTCCACTTGGTACTATTTCCAAATGGCTGCTCCACTATACGTATCCAGATTGCTACTACTAGTCATCCGGATAGGTGTTAAAGCTTGCATCGACGTAACTCTTTACGACGAACTCTTTATCACCTCCATAATCAAGAAACATTTCCTTAGTCCTCTGGTTACTAAGGATAATTCCGACCGCTGTCCAGTGATCCACTCCTGGACCACTCTTGTACCCCTTGACAGACTCGTGGCAAGGCACACATAGGTGCGGTACACAGCATGGCATAATATAGAGCCTATGGCTAAGGCATAGGGGACGACATTCATCCTTTCTCTTTCTTCTGCCGTTGTCGAGCTTTGAGTCTCACTCAACTTCACACCTTACAAATCAGACGAGAACTATTTCTCTGGCTGATCCATTTTGAACTCTTTCAAAATCTTGTCAAGGTATGCACTCATTGAAAGTCTCATCAAGCATCTTGATCTATCTCTATAGATTTTGATGCTCAACAATTAGGTAGCTTTATCCAGGTCTTCCTTAGAAAAAACACTTTTCAAACAACCTTTTATGCCTTCCAGAAATTCTACATTATTTCCGATCAACAATATGTCAACCACATATACTTATCAGAAACTCTATAGTGCTCCCACTCACTTTATTGCAAATACAAGTTTCTCGTAAACTTTGTATAAACATCAAAAACTTTGATCACCTCATCAAAGTGTATATTCCAACTCCGAGATGCTTGCTTCAGTCCATGGAAGGATCACCAAAGCTTGCACACCTTTTAGCATCCTTAGGACTGACAAAACCTTCTGGTTGTATCACATACAACCTTTCCTCAAGTAAACCGTTAAGGAAATGATGTTTTGACATCCATCTGTCAGATTTCATAATTGAAAACGCAGCAACTGCTAACATAATTCCAACAGACTTTAGCACCACTACGAGTGAGAAAATCTCATCGTAGTCAACTCCTTGAACTTGTCACAAACTACTTTGCAACAAGTCGAGCTTTACAAATGGTGATATTTACCATCAGCGTCTGTCTTCATTTTTAAAGATCCATTTGTACTCAACGACCTGCCGTCCAACGAGCAAGTCTACCAAAGTCTATACTTGGTTTTCATACATGGATCCTATCTCGGATTTCATGGTCTCATCCATTTGTCGGAATCCGGGCCCATCATCGCTTCTCCATAGCTCGTAGGTTCATCGCTGTCCAACAACATGACCTTTAAGACAGGGTTGTTGTACCACTCAAGAGCAGTACACGTCCTTGTCGACCTACGAGGTTCGATAGTAACTTGATCCGAAGCTTCATGATCATCATCATTAACTTCTTTCTTCAACTAACATAGGCTTCACAGAAACAACTTTCTGCGCTGCGCTACTCTGATTGAAACAAGGTTCAATAACCTCATCAAGTTCTATCTTCCTCCCACTCAATTCTTTCGAGGGAAACCTTTTCTCAGGAAAGGATCCATTCCAGCAACAAACACTTTGCACTCGGATCTGAGATAGAAGGTATACCCAACTGTTCTTGGCGTATTCTATGAAGATGCATTTGTTCGCTTTGGGTTTGAGCTCATTAGGTGAAAACATTTTCCACACAAGCTTCGCAGCCCCAAACATCAAGAAATGACAGCTTTAGGTTTCTATCAAACCATAATTCACACGGTGTCATCTCAACGGATTTAGATGGTGCCCTATTTTAAAGTGAATGCGGTTGTCTCTAATGCATAACCCTAAAACGATAGTATTAAAACGATAAGAGACATCATAGTATGTGCTATATCAAATAAGGCATGACTACGACGTTCGGACACACCATCACACTATGGTGTTCCAGGTGGCGTGAGTTGTGAAACAACTTTCACATTGTCTAAATTTGTATGCCAAACTCGTAACCCAGATATTCACCTCCACGATCATATCGCAGAAATTTTTATCTTCTTGTCACGATGATCTTTAAACTTCACTCTGAACTTTGCTTTGAACCTTTCAAACAATTCAGACTTGTGTTTCATTAAGTAAATATACACTATATCTACTCAAATCATCAGTGAAGGTAAGAAAACAATGATATTCACTGCAAGCTATAAACACTCATTGGATCGTATACATCAACATGCATTGTTTCCAATAAGTCACTTGCCCGTTTCATCAAGCCAGAAAACGGGGTTTAGTCATCTTACCAAAAGGCATGGTCCGCATGTCTCAACCGATTCATAATCGAATGAGTCCAAAGATCCATCAACATGGAGTTTCTTCATGCGCTTTATACCAATATGACATTTAGCGGCAGTGCCACAAGTATGTGGTACTATCATTATTAACTTTGCATCTTTTGGCATCATTGTTATGAACATGTGTATTACTATGATCAAGATTCAATGAACCACACTTACTAGGTGCATGACCATTGAAGGTATTTATTCATGTAAGCAGAATAACCATTATTCTCTAACTTGAATGAATAACCGTGTTGCAATAAACATGATCTAACCACGTTCATGCTTCAATGCAAAACACCAAATAAAATTTAGGTTCGTCACTAATCCCGAAGGTAGAGAGAGCGTGCGATGTTTGATCATATCAACCTTGGAAACATTTCCAACACACATCGTCACCTCACACTTAGCTAGTTCTCCATTTATTCCGTAGCTTTTATTTCGAGCAACCGAACCGGTATCCAATACCCAGGTGCTACTAGGAGTACTAGCAAGGTACACATCAATAACATGCATATCAAATATACTTCTGTCGACTTAGCCAGCCTTCTTATCTACCATGTATCCAGGGTTGTTCCGCTTCAGTGACCGTTCTCCTCATAATGGAAGCACTCAGTCTCGGGTTTAGGTTCAACTTTGGGCTGCTTCACTGGAGCAGCAACTGACTTGCCATCCATGAAGTTTCCCTACTTGCCCTTGCCCTTCTCGAAACTAGTGGTTTTTACTAACCATCAACACTTTGATGCTCCTTTTTGACTTCTACCTTCGCGGTGTCAAAACATCGCGAGAAGCTCAGGAATCATTTCTATCCCTGGCAATTTATAGTTCATCACCAAGTTCTAGTAGCTTAGTGATAGTGACTTGGAGAACTATATCAATCACTATCTTATCTGGAAGATCAACTCCCACTCGATTCAAGCGATTGTGGCACCTAGACAATCTAAGCACATGCTCAACTATTGAGCTATTCTCTTTCGTCTTGCAAGCAAAGAATCTTTGTTTGAGATCTCATATCTCATAACACGGGCACGAGCCTGAGATCACAATCTCAGCTCTTAGAACATCTCGTATGTTCCGTGACGTTCAAAACGTCTTGGAGCCTCAATTCTAAGTCGTAATGCATGACGCACTAAACTATCAAGTAGTCATCAGAACGTGCCTGTCAGATGTTCACAACATCTACAGACGACGCTAGAGGGGGTGGCGTACCGAACGGTGCATTAAGGACATAAGCCTTCTGTGCAGCAATGAGGACAATCCTCATATCACGGACCCAGTCCGCAATATTGCTACCATCATCTTTCAACTCTATTTCTCTAGGAACATATAAAAACACACGGGAGCTACAGTGCGAGCTAGTAATCTACAACATAATTTGCAAAGACACTACTGACTATGTTCATGATAATGAGTTCAATTAATCATATTACTTAAGAACTCCCACTCAAATTGACATCCCTCAGGTCATCTGAGTGTCACATGATCCAAATTCACCAACTCGAGTCCGATCATCACGTGAGTTGAGGTGGCTTCAATGGTGAACATCATTATGTTGATCATATCTACTATATGACTCATGCTCGACCTTTCGGTCTCTTGTGTTCCGAGGCCATGTCTGTACATGCTAGGCTCGTCAAGTTTAACCCGAGTGTTCCGCATGTGCAAATCTGTCTTGCACCCGTTGTATGTGAACGTAGAGTCTATCACACCCGATCATCACGTGGTGTCTCAACACGACGAACTTTCGCAACGGTGCACACTTGGGGAGAACACAATTTATCTTGAAATTAAGTGAGGGATCACCTTATAATGCTACCGTCGTCCTAAGCAAAACAAGGTGCATAAAAGGATTAACATCTCATGCAATTCATAAGTGACATGATATGGCCATCAACTTGTGTTTAAGATCTCCATCTTCGAAACACCGGCATGATCTCCATCGTCACCGGCACGACACCATGATCTCCATCAACGTGTCGCCATCGGGGTTGTCACGCCCTGCATGCTTCTACTACTATTGCTACCGTAGCGATAAAGTAAAGCATTACATAGCGCTTTAATGATTGACACGCAGGTCATACAATAATTAAAGACAACCCTATGGCTCCTGCCGGTTGCCGTAATCACCGACATGCAAGTCGTGATAATCTATACATCACATGATCATCTCATACATCACATATATCTCATCATGTAATTGGCCATATCATATCACAACATACCCTGCAAAAACAAGTTAGACGTCCTCTAATTGTTGTTGCATGTTTTACGTGGCTGCTACGGGTATCTAGCAAGAACAATTCTCACCTACGCAAAACCACAACGGTGATACACTAGTTTGCTTTTCAACCTTCTCAAGGACCGCCTTTGTCGGATCCGATCCAACTAGAGTAAGAGAAACTGTCACCCGCAAGCCAGCTAAGCAACAAGTTGCATCGCGGGAACCGGTCTCTCGTAAGCGTACGAGTAATGTTGGTCCGGGCCGCTTCATCTCACAATACCGCTGAACCAAAATCCGACCAAGGGAGGAAGCAATCTAAGCATCAACGCCCACAAACCTTTTGTGTTCTACTCGAGATCTCATCGAACCATCAACCTAGCTCATGATGCCACTGTTGGGGAACGTCGCATGGGAAACAAAATTTTCCTACGCACACGCAAACCTATCCATGGTGATGAGCATCTACGAGAGGGAGAGTGGATCTACGTACCCTTGTAGATCGCTAAGCGGGAAGCGTTAAGAAACGCGGTTGGTGTAGTCGAACTTCTTCGCGATCCAAATCGCCGAGCGTCCCGCGATCCAATCACGAACCGTCCCGCGAACACATCATGATCCGTCCCGTGAACTCATCACGATCCGTCTCACGATCTTGATCACGATCTGTCCCGCGAACTCATCACGATCCGTTCCGTGATCACATCACGAACCGTCTCGCGATCTCGATCACGGTCCTTCCGATCTAGCGCCGAACGGACGGCACCTCCGCGTTCAGCACACGTGCAGCTTGATGACGATCTCCACCATCTTGATCCAGCAAGAGGAGGTGGAGAGGAGAGAGAGTTCACCGGCAGCGTGACGGCGCTCCGGTGATGGTGGTGGTGGAGCAATTCCGGCAGGGCTTCGCCTAAGCGCTGCAGAAATCCGATCTAGAGGAGAAACTGTGCACCGGTGAAACGGGTAGCACGTGGCCGGAAATTCTGTCCAAAAACCACCCAATCCACTAGTATATATAGGAGGAGAGGAGAGGAGAGGCAGCCAAGGCCTTTGGGTCGGCCGAAATAGGAGGTGGGAAGAAATCCTACTTCACCTCCAATCCTAGTTGGAGTAGGATTGCCTCCTATTGGCTGATTTTCCACTTTTTGCTTTAGGACTTTCTCTCCTGCGCCATGGGCCTTTGTGGCTGTTTTCCCAGCCCAATAAGGGCTGGTTATTATTCTCCCACAGCCCATGGACCTCTTGGGGTCGAAGTACCCCTCCCGGAGGTCCTCCGGTACACTACCGGCACTCCCGGTACAATACCGATACTCCCGGTACACTACCGATGAGCCCGAAACTTTTCCGGAAACCAAACTGGGACTTCCTATATATGAATCTTTACCTCCGGACCATTCCGGAGCTCCTCGTGACGTCCGGGATCTCATCCGGGACTCCGAACAACCTTCGGTCACCACCATACATAACTCTACACTACCGAAACGTCACCGAACCTTAAGTGTGCAGACCCTGCGGGTTCGAGAACTATGTAGACATGACCGAGACACCTCTACGGTCAATAACCAATGGCGGGACCTGGACGTCCACATTGGTTCCTACATATTCTACGAAGATCTTTATCGGTCGAACCTCTATGTCAAGGATTCAGTTAATCCCGTATAACGTCCCCTTTGTTCTTCGGTATGTTACTTGCCCGAGATTCGATCGTCGGTATCTCCATACCTAGTTCAACCTCGTTACTGGCAAGTCTCTTTACTCGTTCCGTAATACAAGATCCCGTGACTAACACTTAGCCACATTGCTTGCAAGGCTTGTTGTGATGTTGTATTACCGAGTGGGCCCTGAGATACCTCTCCGTCACACGGAGTAACAAATCCCAGTCTCGATCCATGCCAACTCAACAAACACCATCGGAGATACCTGTAGAGCACCTTTATAGTCACCCAGTTACGTTGCGACGTTTGATACACACAAGGCACTCCTCCGATATCCGTGAGTTGCATGATCTCATGGTCATAGGAACATATACTTGACATGCAGAAAACAGTAGCAATAAACTGACACGATCATATGCTATGTTTGTAGTTTGGGTCTTATCCATCACATCATTCTCCTAATGATGTGATCCCGTTATCAAATGACATCTCATGTCCATGGCTAGGAAACCTTAACCATCCTTTGATCAACGAGCTAGTCCATTAGAGGCATACTAGGGACATGGTTTTGTCTATGTATCCACACATGCATTTAAGTCTCCGATCAATACAGTTATAGCATGGATAATAAACGATTATCATGAACAAGGAAATATGATAATAACTAATTTATTATTGCCTCTAGGGCATATTTCCAACACGAAGAACTCTTCTACCTATCCGCTCCCTCTTTCTGGATCAAGAAGGCAGACATCGTCATCAAGCTGTACGTGTGCTGAACGCGGAGGTGCCGTCTGTTCGTCGCTAGATCGGGACGGATCGTGATGAGTTCGCGGGACGGATCATGATGAGACCGCGGGACGGATCATGATGAGTTCGCGGGACGGATCGTGATTGGATCGTGGGACGGATCGTGATGAGATCGCGGGATGCTCGAAAATTTGGATCGCGAAGACGTTCGACTCCACCAACCGCGTTTCTTAACGCTTCCCGCTTAGCGATCTACAAGGGTATGTAGATCCACTCTCCCTCTCGTAGATGCTCATCACCATGGATAGATCTTGCGTGTGCGTAGGAATTTTTTTGTTTCCCATGCAACGTTCCCCAACAACTTAATTATAGAAGTAATACTTACAAACAGTAGCAAGTCATGAGTTGTTTGTCGAGGGCCTCTTGATTGAATAACTGAAATAACTCCACAAATTCAACAGGTATCAGGTCGACTCCAATGAAGTTGTGCTCTTTTTTAATTCCGACAATCAAATTGTCGGTCCCAGACTTCCTGCAGGTTTCCATGTACCACTCATGCAATTTTTGCATCATCGCTGTTAGATGAGGATGATCAGGTTTGACGAGAGGCTTCCCATGCTCGTATCTAAACATCTCTACTACCTCAGCCGTTTCAAATTGTACATCATCGCCCAGGTAATCACCAAGAGTGGTATCGAGCAGTAGCACCAGATGATTAGCGATATCGCTAGACACCTTGAGCGGGGGGCACAATTGCTTCTCCTGTTTGCCGAGCTGGGGAATTGTTTTCCCGCTTCTTTTTTTGTCTATTGTAGAGCTAGAAGTACTTCCTGACCGCTGTGCTTCATCATATGTCTTTTTCATACAGCGGTCATGGTTGGATTGCAGCAGAGGCGGTGGTGGTGGTCGTTTCAGGGCATCCAGAGTGCGCTTCGCTTTCACCGGATCTACCATTTCCTTAGGAGGTGGACGTTTCCGTTCAAAATGGGCTTGCATTTCGGCTTCCATGATTTCAGCGTTTTCCTTGTTAGTCCTCTCATATGGTAACTTTGGAAGAGGCTTGAGGCTTGGACTAAATTTGTATTTCTTCTTGCCTATTGTACTGCTAGCCGTCGAAGCGGCAGTGTCTCTCTTCTGCCATTGCTGAGGCCGCAGAGTCTGCTGACACGTCGGAGGAGGCGGAGTGTCCTGATGCGTCAGAGGAGGCGAAGTGCCCTGACGCGTCGGAGAAGGAGGAGGATGCGGAGTGCCCTATTGCATCGGAGGAGGAGAAGGAGGAGGCGGAGTGCCCTGACGCGCCATAGGAGGAGAAGGAGGAGGCGGAGTGCCCTGATGCACCGGAGGAGGAGGAGGAGGCGGAGTGCCATGACGCACTGGAGGAGGAGGAGGAGGCGCAGTTTCGTGACACATCGGAGGAGGCTGAGTCTGCTAAGGTTTCCAGTTTGGAAGCTTGATGTACACCTCTCTCCATGGACATGTACTCCTCAAAGCATTTTCCAAAAGAATATGCTCTTCACCAGTAGGGAACTCAAGCTCCAGCCCGTCAAATCCATTTATTATTTCACCCATCATCACAATAGCATAGCCATGTGGAATCGGATGGCAATGGAAAGTTCCCTCAGCTCGAGGAGGTACAACAGAGCCGACCGCCACCTTCAAGGTTAGGTTCTGGCATTTCGTCATTAGCACGCAATGTTCAGCCTCCATGATACTATCCACGGGCTAGCGAGGAGCCGTGAAATCAGGCCGCGAGCTCTGTGGAAGCCACACTGCTTCTCCGCTAAGATGGTGGGGTAGCTTCTGGGGCAGCATCGAAGTAAGGATCTTCGTGCCGCTGAGATGGTTGGCCGGTAGCTCGCTGGCTCTCAAGTTCCTCTAGTTTTGCTAATCTTGCATCGAGCTTCTCCATCTCGCTTGCTTCCTGTTTCCTCTTTCTCTCTCAACCACCGCTATCGGGAAACCCATGCAACCACGGAATAGATCCTGATGTGCCTCGTGTTCGTCCAGGGTGTTCTGGATTCCCGAGGGCCTCTGTCAGCTCGTCCTTCCCTCTGTCGGGAATGAACATCCCTTCCTGCGTTGCCTTGATTGCTGCTTGAAGCTTTCGGAAGGGTATTGCAAGTTTCTCGTTCGTCCAAACACACTCCCCTTTCTGGGTCCAAAGTTCCCCCAACCCCGAAGAACCAAGTCGTTGAACGATCTGGCCAGTGCAATGTCGCTGGTTGGACCCCTTTAGCAAGAAGGTCTTGCTCAGCTTTGTCCCACAACGGCCGGGATTTGTAGTAGCTACCTGACCCCGTGTGATGGTGATACTTCTTATTTGCAACATTTTTCTTGTTTGTCAGTGACCTTTTATTACCCTTCTCCGATTTCTTGTAGGCCACAAATTCGGGCCAGTCTCTTATCTTCTCATATTGACCGATGAATTCCGGAGTCTGCTATTTCTCGACAATATTTGTATTCAACTCTTTCTTCCAGTTCCTGAATAGTTCTGCCATCTTCTTAAGAGCAAACGCCTTGACCTTTTTCTCTATAACTAGGTTATTCGGATCCTCCTCTCGCGGTAGGCTGAAATTTGTCATCAGATCGGTCCAAAGATCATCTTTTAGTCTATCGTAGACATAAGAACCTTCGGGGTCCTTATTCTTATTCCATTGTTGGGTGCTGATCGGGATGTTGTCCCTAACAACAACTCCACACTGATGTACAAATGCGTCCGTGGTCCGCTTGGGAGCTTCACAATGGCTAATCGAACATTTTCTGGTAGAAGCCCCCTCAATGCAACCAAAAGCAGATGCGTCATAATCACATGACAGTCATGAGACTTTGGGTTCTGGAACTTTTTCTCTGCCATATTTATTATTCCTTTTGTATTCGACGAGAAGCTAGATGGGACCTTCATACTGAGCAGACATTCAAAGAAGATTTCCTTCTCTTCTTTGGTAAGAGCGTACCTGGCAGGACCTTCATACTGCTTTGGATGCATCCCGTCTTTTTCATGCACACATTGTTGGTCCTCCCGTGCCTTCGGTGTATCTTTTGTCTTCCCATACATTCCCAAGAAGCTTAGAAGGTTCACGCAAAGATTCTTCGTCACATGCATCACGTCGATTGCAGAGGGGACCTCTAGGTATTTCCAGTAGGGTAGGTCCCACAATATAGGTTTGTTCTTCCACATGGGTGTGCGTCCCTCAGTGTCATTCGGAACAGATAGTCCGCCAGGACCCTTTCCAAAGATTACTAGTAAATCATTGACCATATCAAGTATGTGATCACCAGTACGGAGGGCAAGCTTCTTCTCGTGATCTGCCTCACCTTTGAAATGATTTCCTTTCTTTCGACATTGATGGTTGGTCGGAAGAAATCGACGATGCCCCAGGTACACATTCTTCTTGCATTTATCCAAATATATACTTTTCGTGTCATCTAAACAATGTGTGCATGCGTGGTATCCCTTGTTTTTCTATCCTGAAAGGTTACTGATAGCAGGCCAATTGTTGATGGTTACAAACATCAACGCATGTAGGTCAAATTCCTCCTGTTCATTCTCATACCACACACGTGCACCTTTTTTATTCCATAGTTGTAAAAGTCCATCAACTAATGGCCTTAGGTACACATAAATGTCATTGTCGGATTGCTTAGGGCCTTGGATGAGCACTGCCATCATAATGAACTTCCGCTTCATGCACAACCAAGGAGGAAGGTTATACATATACATAGATTCATAAGCCATGTGCTATGCTTGCTGCTCTGCTCCCCAAAATAATTAACGCCATATGCACTTAAACCAAACCATACATTCCTTGGGCCACCTGCAAAGTCCCCCCACTTTCTCTTGATCTTTCTCCACTGCGACCCATCAACGGGTGCTCTCAACTTCTCTTCTTTGTTACGGTCTTCATTGTGCCATCGTATCAACTTGGCATGCTCTTTGTTTCTGAACAAACGTTTCAACTGTGGTATTATAGGAGCATACTACATCACCTTGGCAGGAAACCTCTTCCCGGTGTGCTAGCCCTCAACATCACCACAGTCATCTTGCCTGATCTTATACCGCAATGCACCGCATACTAGGCATGCGTTCAAATCCTCGTACACACCGCGATCGAGGATGCAATCATTAGGGCATGCATGTATCTTCTTCACCTCCAATCCTAGAGGGCATAGAACCTTCTTTGCTTCGTACGTATTGTCGGGCAATTCGTTATCCTTTAGAAGCTTCTTATTCATTATTTTCAGTAGCGAACCAAGTCCCTTGTCAGATACACCATTGTTTGCCTTCCATTGCAGCAATTCCAGTGTGGTATCGAGCTTTGTGTTGTCATCTTTGCAATTTGGTTACAACCCTTTTTTGTGATCCTCTAACATGCGATCGAACTTCAACTTCTCCCTTTCACTTTCGCATTCTATCTGTGCATCAACAATGACCCGACGAAGATCATCATCAGGCACATTGTTTGGTTCCTCTTGATCTTCAGCTTCCCCCGTTGCAGCATCACCGTATTCAAGGGGTGGATAGTTGTCATCATCGTCCTCTTATTCTTTGTCTTCCATCATAACCCCTCTTTCTCCGTACTTGGTCCAAACATTATAGTGTGGCATGAAACCCTTCTCAAGCAGGTGGACATGAAGGGTTTTTGAGTCAAAGTAATCCTTCGTATTCCCACAAATAGTACACGGAGAATACGCAAAACCATTTTGCTTGCTTGCCTCAGCCACTTCGAGAAAATTATGTAGGCCCTTAATGTACTCGGAGGTGCGTCAGTCACCATACATCCATTGCTGGTTCATCTGTGTGCATTATATAATTAAGTTTATCAAAAACCATTACAGAACATCATGAATAGAGAAGTGACCAAATTAATAGAAGTTCATCATCACATTAAAACCAAAGTAGAGTAGTGGTCAAATGTTATTACTGAAAAATAAATACATAAAGTTCATACATAGTTCTCATTGAACAACATGTAGCTCTCTAGAGCATCTAATTAAAACATAAATTGAAACTATGTAAAACATTTAAATGCAACAACAAATGCGATCATAACCGCAACTAAGGTAACAATTGATCCAACGACATAATGGTACCAAGCCACAGTATGAATGACATATTTTCTAATCTTTCTAACCTTCAAGCGCATTGCATCCATCTTGATCTTGTGATCATCGACGACATCGGCAACACGCAACTTCAATTCCATCTTATCCTCCACAATTCTTTTCAATTTTTTCTTCAAGTAATTTTTTTATTTTTCAACTAAATTTAACCTCTCGACAAGAGGGTCGGTTCGAATTTCCGGTTCACATACCTGGTAGATAAAAACATCTATGTCACGTTGGTCGGCATAATTATCATAAACACTAAATGAAACAAATAGTTATAAAAGATAATATACCACATCCGAATCATAGACGGGACGAGGGCCGACGGTGGCGGATACCAAAACCATGGTACTATATAATAACAAACAATAATAAAAGTAAGAAAATTATACAAGTATCTATCTAAATCATACAAGTAAGATTTTTTCTTTCAGAAAGAAGATAAGAACAAGAGGCTCACCATGGTGGTGTCGGCGACGAGATCGACAGGGGCGATCAACGGCGGTAAGGACGGGGACGGGGCAGGACGGATCGCCAAACCTAGACAAATCTTGAGAAAAGTGAAGCCTGGAGGTCGAGCTTGGAGAGAAGAAAGCTTAAGTGTGGCTCGGGCATTTCATCAAACCCCTCATGTGCATAGGAGGTGAGAGCTAGAGAAACACACACCTACACACGAAGTTCGGCCAAAAAATAGAGTGATCGGGCAGGGATGGGGGTATATATAGGCTTATCTTTAGTCCCAGTTGGTGGCTAGAACCGGGACAAAAGACTGACATTTGTTCCCGGTTCAAGACACCAACTGGGACTAAAGGTGCTGGGCTAGGAGCAAGGCCCATTGGTCCCGGTTCGTGTCTGGAACCGGGACCAAAAGTGTCAGACGAACCGGGACCAATGGCCCCCGAGGCCTGGCCGGCGCCTTGGCCTCACGAACCGGGACTAATGCACCCTTTGGTCCCAGTTCGTAAGTGAACCGGGATTAATGCCCTTATCATGGGCTCAACCAAAGCCCTGTTTTCTACTAGTGCTAGCTCTCCAAATGTACTTGAACTTGGAAGTGGGAGACCCCAAAACAAGGCAGGAGTATAAGGACTTCACCGAAAACCTACCAGAGGCCACATGTGGCCAAGCCATGGAGTCCTCCTTCTCCGAGAGCACTAGAAAAAAGACATCGAGACGATGCCAGTCGCCCAAAGAGAAGGCGTCCTCCAAAGGCCAAGATCCCAATTACATGAAGAGAGCTCAGAGATAGAGACCTCAGGGTTGGAGCAATACGAAAACAAAACAGGGAAGGAAGAACCTAGAGGTGCATCACCGGACCACCAATCGAGCCAAAAACATGAAGAAGCCCCATTACCAACAACAAACTTAACATGCTCCTTAAACACGTCCCTAACTTTGACCAAAATTTTCCAAAACTGTGAACCAGGGGACGCAGGAGCAAACATTGGGCTCCCATTCGAGAAGTATTTGGCTTTTAAGAGGTCAGACCCAAAGAGTACCTGGTTAAAGTGTACCACATACGGAGGGAATATTCTCTAACCGATTTTGATGAACTGATGGACCGTGAAACCTTGTCTTTGCGCTGTCGGAGCTGGTCATGGAAAGCAGAACTGTCACTGCCAAAGACACCGGTCAGGAGAGATTTGGAGGGGAGTGGTCGGCGGACAACATATCTCACTAATGGGAGGAGATGCTTGCTACTATTTCATCTAAGGAGCGAGTAGGATAGGTATTTCTTACACCGCAGTTCTTTCATGCAACATCTATCCACTTCAATCTGTTGCTAGGGTTTCTAAGGAGAACCGGCTGCCGTCTACAACCAGGAGCCCAATCGGCCGGGGTTTCTCGCCGCAGTATATGCAAAAATAGATGTCCGTATCAACATGGTCATCTCAATGCTGATTGGGATTTTCTTGCCTTAACCATGATACGTAACCCAGCTAGTGATGACACATATAACCCAAGCGAGTGGATAATGATCACACAACAAAAGGAAACAACATTTCAGCACTCCTTCGATAGCTACTGATAATTTTTGCTCATTCTACAAGTTTTTTTCAAATTCGCAATGCAAGTAACCTAAGGTGTTGTGCATACATATAATCAGTTCAACTGAGCATTAGCTCCATCTCAACCTGTGTAGCCATTCGTCATAGGCACCATCAATTGGGTCAGATGTTCAAAACAAGCTCTGTGATGGCCCCACAAAAGAAAACTCATCGCTAGTGCACCACCCCACGCGTTCCTCTAGTGCTAAAACATGGGGGAAGAACTCTTACCCAATGTGAACTAAATGTTCTCTATTCTTCGTCACCAGCATGCTCAAGAAGAAAGTTTGCAGCGAGTTGCTCATTCTTGTCGCAGGCAAAGAATGCTTCGATGACACGTGCTCCCTCAAACCCCATGGCTTCCAGTTGAAGTACGAAAACAAATTCGACCAACCAAGGTGAGTATGTGAGATGCATTGTGTATTTATGCAGCGAAAAGATTTTTGAAGTAATTATAAGCATACCCTTCCAATTGCATCTTGCTCTTCTGGTGTCACACTAATAGCATGAGGCATCTCATCCTGGGCAGCCTAGTCTAAGAAGTCCCTAGAAATGTCAGGAGTGTATGATTTAGTACATATATCGTTGCAAACTCTACTCAAATTAGAAGTAATTGTGAGGATGAAGCACCATGATTTATTGCCTAAGGAAAAAGAACATGCAAGTACAGGGTAAAGGATGCAGCGGCCGGCTAATAGACATCTTTAGATTAAGTAGCACACAGGTTCTCTAAGGCACTACTTTTAAGGATAGGTTATCATGTTATGTTTAGATCTATATTCCGTGCAGTTATAGCAATCCCAAAAATTCCAGTTTGGGGCCTAACTTCCCATCACCCAGCTATACAAATCGCTGTTTCAATGGCTTTGGATATTCATGCAGTCCAGAACACCTAGTTATGTTCAGTGCCTCTAACTTCATATCTAGTTTTGATGTTCATTGACCATTGTGTAAGTCAGGAAGTCACTGATTTTAATCAAATATTAAAATTGCTGGCGAAACTGCAGCAATCGCGGCGCAATGGCTGCTCAGGAGGCTCCCCGCGACGTAATGGCCGTAAATAGCCGAACTGCCGCGAAGGCCGTGATGTTTGCGCGAAACGGCCCAATTTTGCCCCGATAGAGCAGCTCGTCCAGGAAAAACGTTAGCTGCTCTATCCACATCCCCTTCTGTCCCTGCTTGCAGCGGCTCGGCTGTTCTTCACAGCTGCGCTCGGCTGGCCAGCGGCCGGCGGCAGTGATGGGCGAGGCGGCAACCAGGGTTTCATGTAGCAGCACCTCCGCTATGAACACCATGGTCTACAAGGTTGCGACCGGCGACGAGGGGCCTCTCCGCCGCCGCACGACGACATCGACGAGCCCACATCTCGCCTGAGTCTCACACAATTACAGCTCCCAGTACATCGCCAGCAGGTACAGCCTAGTCCTCTTATCCTGATTCCGTACAAGCAACAAAACATGGCAGGCTCTTGGGATTCCTGCTGAAAACTCCATTTTCCTGATGAAAATCCTTCCAGCTGAAAAGGACCTCTGTTTCTACTGAAAATGTCCATGCAGTAGTTGTCGCTAAATGGCTTAGCGGTCGCTATAGCCGGCTATAGCGTCTGTAGCATCTGGGATGGGCTGCCGCGAAATGGAATCTCCCGTGATTTAAAAGTATGATTTTAACCTTATTGACTCGTGTTACATGTTCACGGAGAAGTTAAAAAATATACTTTTCACTATCCTCGCAAACTGCAATCTATTAGTTGATGCACCTACTTGTGTTTGTTGTCGCTCTTCACAATGAACTTTTGCAGCTATGAGGGCATTTATGCAACGCTTTTTTAAAAAAAATGAGCGTTACCTTCGGCCTCTGCGTCAGCATGATGCATACGGCCTCTTTATTAAACAAGATCAAATCAAATAGTTGTCCACCTCTGCTAAGTTGCAAAGGAATAACAAGTCTGAGCGGAAATATAGAGAAATAAAAAGCCACAACCGGCAAAAATAGAACTACATGCCTAACCACCTATCCTATTATTGGACCGCCATCCAAACCGGTTGAAATATCCCGCGCTACCATCTTCCACTGGGCAGACCCAGTAACCAAAGGCTCCCTGACTTCTGCAGAAGTGAGTAACGACCACATATGCATTTATGCAACGCTGCATGATTTAAAGCTGAAACAAGCATAAGTACGTGCCTCTGAAAGTTAAGAAGACCAGTTTTCCCTTGGGAGGGATACATGCAGAAATATGAAATTTAAGTGGTAAAAAGGACCCTAATGCAAATATCAACTGGCAGACTTGGAACATACTCTGCGGGTGGTGTTTCAGGCTGAGAAGTCGTGGTTGATGGGACCCTGCAGAAAGATGGTGCATACATTTAGTTTGAGCAAGACCCTATGTACATGCAGTAAAATGCAATGAGGAACGCTAGCAAGGGACTCACTGGGGCTGAGGAGCTTGTGGTTGAGCAACTGGAGGTGCTTGACTGGTAACAGGAGTGCTTGAAGGCTAGTAATGGTTCATGTATCAGTACAGATACTTAGTTTTTGGTTTCATCCGCAAAAGAAGAATCTGACCTGGGTAGATGAAGCTCCACTGAAAGTAGAAGCTTTGCTCTACAGAAAATAAGTAAATAGCTATACTTTTAAGAGAATAAGAACATGGCGGACGAATAAATAGACATTGTACATCAGGATGCCAGCAAAGTATTGCATCAAGTAAGGCGAATAAGTATTTTATTAGTGAATAGTAACAGTCAAGTGCCATATCTGAATCTAATATTTCACATGTAACCGCTGATGTTCACTCCTTAATAATTCATGTTGTTACAATTGTTACACCAAGCATATGACAGAACTGAAATAATCCATACTGTATAGGGCATAAGCAGCCTACCTTGCTAAGAATGACAACTAGAAATCCATCTTCGCTAACTTGATTCTCATCCAATGTGCTTTCATCCTTCAAAACCTTGCCATTGTGAATCAGCAGTTGTTGACCCCATGGATAACTATCCTTTCCTTGAATCTCTTCAATGTTCTTCTTGACAGCCATAATCTGATTCAAATCAAACAGTTAGCAAGATATTAAAGTAATTATTCCGACTGACATTTTTTAGTTCAAAAGTCTTTGAGGTGCTACTTTGACAAAAAAAAACTGTACATTAAGAATAAATATTGTGAACAACAAATTAACAGCAAATCTCATGGCAAAGGGACACAGGTGGGGTAGAACAGCGGATAACAAGGTGTCCAAAGGACCTAAATCCTCGCCAACTCCAGCTTTCCATCCTCCCAAAACCACAACCCCCGGAACAAGCTCTTAGCACCAGCATATCCACAAAATTAAAGTTGCGTAAACAGGGAAAGAGCATTGTGCGTCTACCAATCATGTCCATTTGGAATACTGCCAAAAATGGTCTGCCAATACCTATTTTTAAACAGCATGCCTCCAACAACATGTTCATCATCCTTCCTGCAAACTCACCCGCCTAAGACGATCCCGAGCACTCACAGGTAAATGCGAGGACGCAGTGCCAACATCTCAGCAAAAAAACCTAATCAGCAATAGCATACCCAAATCTAACGAGCTAATCCCTTCCGTATATCAAAGCATAACCACATGTCCCTAAAATCTAGTTCACCGTCACATCATCTGCATTCACCGGCAAAATCGCTGTGAAGCTGTGCATCCAGCGAAGAACACATGCCCTGATTGAATTTAAAAAAAATAACGGGGAAATTCGAAACTAAATGATGGGAGCGTGCGGGGAATCTCACGGTGTCATTTTGCTAGACCCGGATCTCGAAGTGGATGCCCTTGGGAGTCTTCACCGTCAGCTTCATGGCGGCGCCGCGGTGGTCACGGCCGGGGGATCGAAGTACCTTCCTTTCCTTCCCTTCCCGTTACTCACGCTAGGGTTTTAGCAGGTCATGTGCTGTTGACGCAACCCCCCTCCGTCACCGGCTCCGCGCCGCCGCAGTCGCTTGATGCGTCGCCTCCTGCTCCGTCGTTTTTTAAAAGGCCCATGAGCCTACTAACCTCATCCCTATTTCTAAGGTCCCCTCCCGGTTCTCTAGGATGGTTATTACGAAGTAGTAGTGAGAGTATATCTGGCCATGGACCGGGCCAGACCGGGCTTGGGCCGGGCCCTAAAAAGCCCACGGCAGAAAACGGATGCCCAGGCCCGGCCAGGCCCTGTCATCGGGCCTACTTTGAAGCCCAAGCCCGGCCTAGGCCCTAAAAAGCCCATCTGGCTTGGGGCCATGGGCCGGGCTTCTTCTTTAAAATCCCAATATACCAAGCCCAACCCCGTCCTGGCCCTGCGGGTGGACTCAAAACTCAGGCCCAAGCCCGGCCCACGGGCAAGTCCATCGGGCCTATGCCCTGGATTTTGGGGTCGGGCCTGGGTGGGCCGACCGGGCCGGGCCGGAGATGCCCATGGGATAAGTGAGAGTAATGGGCAAAGGATGAGGCAATGGAAGATGGAGTACGGGGCTGCATGCATGTTTATCCAACAAAGAGCAACCCGCTTTCGGCAAACCATCTCTATGGGCACTCTGCGATCGTGATGGTAGGTTCGTCCCACCTCCATAACATTGGTTTATTTTTGTTCGTTTTTTTGTCTCACCTCTCACCATCCCTTCTTACCGGTTTATTTTTGCCTCACCTCTGACATACAGAAAAAAATCTAAACGGATCAAACATTCCATGTAGGAGCAAGTTATTTAGTAATGTCTTTATATGAAAAAACCAATCATAGCTAATCTCTAAATATCAAATCTAAATTAATTAATTTTATCATAAGTCGCCCAATCACATTAGTTACTATTTTCATACATCACCAAAATTACACATTCCCTCGGTTTTTTTTGGTGTGTCGCTCCCTCCTCCCTGAGTCCCTCTGAAGGAAGGAAATCAATAGGAAATCCCTCCTTTCAATTGAAGCACGTCTTGACCAAGAAATCTCTAACTTCTGTTTCAGGGTTTTTTCGTCTCCCCTTCCACCTATGTCCGTATTTTTTCGTCTATTTTTTTTGTGCCCCCTCCCATCGTCATATATTTAGTAATGTATTTATGTGAAAGAATCAATCAAGATTAATTTATAATGGATCTTTAAAGACCAAATTTGAATTAATTAACCTTCAATTAATAATTTCATACATTACCGAATCTCTACTCCTAAAAGGAGAGTTGGTAAGCCGATAGCCGCAGTTTTATTTCGCCTTACCTCCCACCACCCCCCTTCACGGTGGTTTCTTTCCTCCCATCACATATTGGTTTTTTCCTCCGCCTTCCACACTCGTTTTTTCTCCTTTGATCTGGTTTTTTCTCTAAATTGTCCGGCTTGAGACTCTATCCTCTCACACACTCAAATGTAGCAAATCTCTCCTAGAGGAAAGAATCTGAAAGCAACGCCCTCTTTCCTAACATCGGATGCAATCTTAATAAATTGATTGGATCCTTATGAGTGCCATGAGCAAGTGCGGAAAATCTCTCCCAAAGAAAGGAATTTGGACTCAATCGCCTGCTTTATGAATTTGCCAGCCCCACCCCACTTCGTTGGTTTTGTTTTGTAGCCCCACCACCAATCTAAGGTCCTAATCATTCCTAGAAAAAAACTTTAACTTTCATTGCCTAGGCCCACACATTCCCAATCACAAAACAATCTACTATAATCTTTCCTTTGGTCCCTTCCAGATCGTGACCTTCTCTCCCAGTCGATCTATTCCTCACCTGACAGCCAGGACCAGGCGACTATATCCCATGGACATGCCCAACTAGCGGGTGAGGGACAATGCAGAACTGATGTGCATCCGAGATCCCAAGCATCCACCCAACGTTGACCTCTCCCTGGTCCTCTTCTCCCTACCGAGAAGGTCGTGGCCAGGAACAAAGGATGGATCTGGTTGTAGTGATGCAGGCACCGGCCAGATTGTAACCATGGGCAAAGCAGTAGGCGACTGCATCCGGAGATGGAGGTGGTGGCACGTGTGATAGGCAGTGACGAGGATATGTACCTAGAGTAGGGTCATAGGCAAGGCCCGCATATCCTACCTAAGGACACCGCATGGGAGGACTTGAAGATCAAGCATGAACTTCTAAATGGGTCTCTGGAGACGTTCAAAGTCACTCGACAGTAATCCACTCGGAAGCTCCCGTTCTCACTCGGCAGTCGCGTGTCACTCGACGGACCTCGTTTCACTCGACGCCAGAAGACCAGGAGCCACCATCAAGAGCCCAACGGGCAGACGCTGGCTTAATGGCCCTTAATATTTTTTACTACGTACGTTACCTGTAACGGCAGACTTTACACCCCACGACCAGACCCATTGATACGGGGCCATTACGAGGGGCAACGAACTCTATATAAGCCGCTCCTCCCCTCCTGCACAAGGGTGAAGAAAACTATTGTATTCTCTACATTCCACTCGACATAAAGCTCCCGAGCACTGAGACGTAAGGCTGTTACCTCCACGAGAGGTGCCTGAACTCATACATCTGTGTGTACACTCTCGCCGTAGCTAGGACTCTGCCCTCTCCATTCGTACCCCTACCATCAACTATCAGGCTCGTTCCCACGAAAGTTGGCGCCCACCGTGAGGCAGGCGTCTAAGCGACTTCCGACGAGGTTGCGTTTTACATCTTTCAACATGTCTTCCGGCATTGTTTTTGCTCTGGGCCACGAGATTCGTTCGGAGCGCTCACTTTCATCGCCGACGATTCGGCATGGCTCCAGGAGGTGCCTCTCGATGTCGAGGCACTCCCGGTCCGCGGGGCCGCGCATTTCCGCGCGAGTCCGTGCGGCGTGTTGCTGCGTCAGTCGTTGAGCCCTTACACATCGGCTCCTGTCGCCGTTCGCGGTCGCAAGCGGTCCAGCCGCTCACGACTCCAGCGGTGGGTCGAACACGCAGCGGCGCGTCAAGCTTCTTCGCAGGTTGCAGCACTCGAACCTGCCGAGTCCCTTCATGGCGTGTTCGAGTCGGATTCCGATCTGTCCGACGTGCCTTCCGAGTGCGAGAGCTGTGATCCCGCAGCGGAGGTCTTGATGGCGGGCTCGCATCAGAGCTCACCGCCTGGTTTTGGTCGTGACGAGCATGAGGCTAGTGGCCCATCGAACGTGCAGTCGCGTCGCGATGAGAAGGTCCTTCATACCCCTATCATCGGCGCGACCGCCGAGGCCCGGGCTTTGGAGGCCGCGCGCGTTCGTCTGGAAGAGCTCCAGGCAGAGATCGACGAGCGTGCCCGTCCACGCCCACCTCGCCCCAGTCGACGTCAGCGACAGCTGTTCCCAACTGGATCTCATGATGGCGTCAAGGTATACCGAACTCCCATGCTTAATGTTGTTGCTGCTGCTAGGATAGCAGATTCCATTCAGCCTTCCCGGTCAGAGGCTGGTCGAGGGCTGTTGCAGATCAGAGCACTGATAGATGCAGCACAATGCCAGAATTCAACAGTTTCTCAGTCTCGTCACAAGATACACAACAATTCACCCAAGGCAGAGACCGTTCAGTCGGCACATAGTCCTGGGTCGCCCTTGCGTTGTCGAGGCGACGATTATCGTGAAGGGCAAGACAGATATCAGCACCACCGTAAAGACCACCGTCGAGTGCCCACTCCTCCGCAGAGTGGTCCGTACGTGCCCCGACGCTAGGACGACAGGCACTCCTTCGGTGACGAGCGGGACGCGGACTTTGATGCCCGCGCGTACCTTCTTCAGAAGCGGATCGACAAGAGGAGAGCCTACAGAGAAGGACACGACAAAGATGTCCCGAGTGGTAGCTCAGCTGCAGTGTTTGGTCCAGAGTGTTTTAGCAGAGCTATACGTTCTGTGGAGATTCCCCCCAACTTCAGAATGGCGGCGGGGATCAGAAAGTTTTCTGGTGAAACAAAACCGGAGACTTGGCTTGATGATTACCGAGTGGCGGTGCAGATTGGCGGCAGGAATGACAATGTCGCAATGAAGCACTTGCCTCTTATGTTGGATGGTCCAGCTCGAGCTTGGTTGAACCGTTTGGCTCCTTCCAGCATTCATTGTTGGGAAGATCTTGCCCGAGTGTTTGTCCGGACCTTCGAGGGCACTTGCAAGCGCCCCGCAGGTCTGGTCGACTTACAACACTACGTCCAGAAGCCTAGCAAAACCTTAAGGGACTATATTTAGCGATGGTCCACACTGCATCATACGGTGGAAAATGTGTCGGAACACCAGGCTGTTTGTGCCTTGAAAGCCGGTGTGAGATACAGAGAGCTGTATTTGAAGTTCGGGCGCACTGGTGACATTTCACTCGGCAAGATGATGGAAATTGCCACTTGCTACGCCAATGGCGAGGAAGAAGACCGTCTCTGTAGCGGCAAAGGAAAAGCGGTCGCCAACGAGTCTGGCGGCGGTAACAATAGGAAACAAAAGCGGAAGGCTGAAGACCCAGTTCCAGCAGAGGCAGCAGCACTGGCGACTCGGTCGAAGAACAAGGGCAAGGCCAAAGCTTAGTATGCCCCCAAGAAGGGGAAGGGCCAGCCAGGAATCGATATCTTGGATCAACCGTGTGTGATTCACACGAAGAAAGATGCAGAAGGCAAACTGATTTTGTCCAAGCACACCACTCGACAGTGTCGAACCCTCATCTAGTAGTTCAAGGGAGACCAGTCGAGTGGGAAATCTCCTGAAAAAGAAGATGAAGATGAAGAAAAGGAAACATTCCCGGATGTCACTGCTACACTGGTGATCTTTGCTGACGTCGAGAGCAAGAGTCGCCTAAAAGTCATAAATAGAGAGATCAATATGGCTGTGCTAGACACCCTCACCTACCTTAAATGGTCTCAGTATGCTGTCACATTCGACCAGACTGACCATCCTGCCCGTGTGGCCACACCCGGTCGAAAGGCTCTGGTAGTTGATCCGGTGGTGTAGGGGACTCGACTCAGAGAGGTCCTCATGGATGGTGGCAGCGGCCTGAACATTTTGTATGCGGATACCCTGAAGGGAATGGGAATTCCTATGTCCCGACTCAGCGAAAGCAGCATGCATTTCCATGGGTCATCCCAGGAAAGAAGGCCAAGTCACTCAGCCATATAGCATTGGATGTGGCATTCGGAGATAGCAAAAATTTCCGAAAAGAAAAGTTGACGTTTGAAGTCGTGGATTTCAAGAGCGCTTACCAAGCCATTTTGGGTCGACCCGCTTATGCACGTTTCATGGCCTGACCATGTTACGTGTATCTCAAGATGAAAATGCCGGGCCCTAAGGGCGTGATCACAGTCACTGGCAATCGACAACGGGCCGAAGAGTGTCTCCAGCAAGGGTCCAAGATTGCCGATCAACAGATGGCAATGGTCGAGCTAGAGGAGTACAAGAAAACCATTGATCCTGCTGATTTGCTCCGCGCAAAAAAGCCAGCTTCTGAGTCGGCATTTCAGTCGGCAGGTGAAGTGAAGAAGGTGCACATCCACCCAACAGATCCAACCGCTACCCCGACGAATATCTCGACAACACTCGATAGCAAATAGGAAGCCGAGCTCATCCAGTTCCTCCATGAGAACTGGGGTATGTTTGCATGGAAGCCTGCTGACATGCCGGAAATTCCCAGGGAGCTGGCTGAGCACCGTCTGCGAGTGGATCCGAAGGCCAAGCCCGTCAGGGAGCATTTGCGTCGATCCGCGGCTGAGAAGCGCAAGGCAATCGGAGAAGAAGTGGCCCGTCTCTTGCAAGACAAGTTCATTCGGGAGATTTACCACTCCGAGTGGCTCTTGAATGTTGTGATGGTGCCCAAGAAAGATAAGTCGTTGCGCATGTGCATTGACTTCAAACATCTTAATAAGGTGTGTCCGAAAGACCATTTTCCGCTCCCCCGCATAGATCAGATTGTTGACTCGACAGCGGGGTGCGAGCAATTATCATTTTGGATGCCTATCCTGGGTACCATCAGATCCGTCTGTTTGGCCCAGATGAAATAAAAACAGCCTTCATCACCCCATTTGGGTGTTTCTGCTACATCACCATGCCTTTTGGTCTCAAGAATGTCGGCGCTATTTTTATGCGCATGATTCAGAAATGTTTACTCGACCACATCCTTCGGAATGTCGAGGCGTGCATGGACGATATAGTGGTCAAGTCCCGCAAAGGTTCCGACCTGCTGGCTGACTTGGCTGGGACATTCGCCAATTTGAGGCGATTAGACATAAAGCTGAATCCGGCCAAATGTACCTTCGGTGTCCCTGGCGGCAAGTTACTCGCTTTTCTCGTTTTCGAACGAGGAATTGATGGCAATACCAAGAAGATCAACGCCATTACCCGTATGAAGACTCCCGTGCGAGTGCACGATGTTCAGAAGATCACAGGTTGCTTGGCGGCATTGAGTCGATTCATTTCTCATCTTGGTGAGAAGGCTCTGCCCTTGTATCAGTTGATGAAGAAATCAGACACATTCGACTGGACTCCTGAAGCCGAAGCAGCGTTTGTTGAGCTCAAAGCCCTGCTGTCCACCCAGTCGGTGCTTGCCGCTCCCACCAGTAAAGAGGCCTTGCTCCTGTACATCGCGGCCACAAATCAGGTCGTCGGTACAGTGCTGACTATCGAGTGAGAAGAGGAAGGCAAAGCGTATAAGGTTCAGCGGCCAGTCTATTATTTCTCGGAAGTTTTGTCCCCCTCAAAGCAGAGATATCCTCATTATCAGAAGTTGTTGTATGGTATCTACTTATCAGCAAAGAAGGTGGCACATTATTTCCAAGACCATTCGATCTCAATCGTCAGTGATGCACCTTTATCAGAGATTTTCAATAATCGCGATGCATCAGGTCGAGTGGCTAAATGGGCAATTGAGCTGGGACACTTCGACATCAGATTCGAGGCCAAGAAGGCAATCAAGTCCCAAGCATTGGCAGATTTCATGGCCGAGTGGATCAAATAGCAACAACCTATCCAAGTTCACTCGACGCATTGGACAATGTTCTTCGACGGCTCCAAAATGTTGAATGGGTCCGGTGCTGGCGTTGTTCTGATATCCCCCAGAGGCGACAAGCTCAGCTATGCTTGCAAATTCGTTTTGATTCCTCCAACAATGAGGCAGAGTATGAAGCACTTTTGTACGGGTTGTGCATGGCTATCTCGCTCGGCGTCAAGCGCTTGATGGTTTATGGTGACTCATATTTGGTAGTGAATCAGGTGATGAAAGAGTGGGATGTTAGAAACCTTGCTATGACTGGATACTGCAATGCAGTCCAGAAGCTGGAGAAGAAATTTGAAGGTCTGGAACTTCATCATGTTCCCCGACTGAAAAATCAGGCAGCTGATGAGCTATCCAAGATTGGTTCCACTCGACGGCCTGTCCTCATCGGAGTGTTCCTGGAGCATTTGCACACTCCTTCGATTCAAGAGGATCCCTTCACTGAAGAGCCCCCACAAACCTTAAGCTCCTCCGACTCGACTGAAGTCGATGTTCCTGCTGTAATTGACCTGGTCATGGAGGTGCTAGTTATCATTCCCGACTGGACTGTACCGTACATAGCCTATATCCTCAGACAAGAGCTTCCTGAAGATGAAGCAGAGGCTCGACAGATTGTGCGTAGGTCCAAAGCTTTCACTGTGATGGGTGATCAACTTTTTAGAGAAAGTGTGTCTGGTGTCATCCAGAGCTGCATTTCGCCCGAGGAAGGTCGAATGATTCTAGATGAAATCCACTTGGGAACCTACGGACACCATGTGTCTTAAAGGGCGATCGTCGCTAAAGCATACCGAGCGGGTTTTTATTGGCCACGGGCTAATGAAATGGGTAAGGACATTGTTGATCATTGCAAAGGCTGTCAGTTCCATGCAAACCTGTCACACAAGCCAGCGTCTGCTCTGAAGACAATTCCACTTGCCTGGCCATTTTTGGTTTGGGGGCTCGACATGGTTGGTCCTTTCCGACCCGGAAAAGGAGGATTCACCCACCTGTTGGTAGCAGTCGACAATTTCACCAAGTGGATCGAAGCCAAGCCCATCAAGAAGCTGAATTCCCGCACGACGGTCACATTCATGAGGGAGATCATTATCCGGTTCGGCATTCCCCACAACATCATCATGGACAATGGCACTAATTTTGACTCGGAAGAATTCAGGAGATTCTGTAACTCCCAAGGCGCCCGAGTGGATTACGCTTCCGTTGCACATCCTCAAACCAATGGGCAAGTTGAGAGGGCTAACGGTCTCATTCTACAAGGTCTAATGCCTCGTCTCATGCGTGATTTGGGTCATGCCGCTGGTGCATGGGTAACTGAGCTGCCATCTGTCTTGTGGGGGTTGAGGACAACGCCCAATCGGTCGACTTGACGAACCCCTTTCTTCCTTGTCTATGGTGCTGAAGCTATTCTGCCGAGTGACTTGAACAACAATTCTCCTTGAGTGGAGCTATATTCTAAAGCTGAAGCCGAGCAGGCTAGGCAAGATGGGGTAGATCTTCTGGAAGAAGAGCGTGAGATGGCTCTGATTCGGACCATAGCCTATCAGCAAGACTTGCGGCGCTTCCATGCAAAGAATCTCAGAAGCCGAGCGTTCCATGAAGGAGATTTGGTGCTCCAAGTAAATCAGCACCGACCTCACAAGCTAGCTCCTGCATGGGAAGGCCCTTTTGTAGCCACCAAAGTGCTAAACAATGGAGTCTATCACTTATATAACCTCATGAAGTAGATGGATGAGCCACGAGCTTGGAATGCAGACCTGCTTCGACGTTTTTACACCTGAGACATTAGTTTTCTGATGTAATAAGAGTCCTTCATCAATGCAATTTGTTTCTGCAATTAATACCTCATCGATTCCAACTGTGCAGTTATTTACTTGGGGATACTCCGAGCGACGAGCAATCCTCGCACTCGGGGACTTAGCTGCGAATCCTATCGGGTGGATAGCAGTCCATTCACTCGACGGTCTATTCGCGAATCCGTCTTCGCTTAGGTTCAAAAAAAACTTGTCGAGACGATGGTAATCCATTCACTCGACAGCTTAGATACGAATCGACATTCGCCTAAGTTCAAAATACTTCGAGTGATGAGCGATCCTCTCGGGGGCTTAGCTGCGAATACCATTCGCCTAAGTTAAAAAAACAATTCGTCGAGACGATGGTAATCCATTCACTCCAAAACTTAGATGCGAATCGACATTCGCCTAAGTTCAAAATACTCCGAGTGATGAGCGATCCTCACGCTCGGGGGCTTAGCTGCGAATACAATTTGCCTAAGTTAAAAACCTCGTCGACTGGATAGTAATCCATCCACTTGATAGCTTAGCTGCGATTCGACATTCGCCTAAGTTCAAAATACTCCGAGTGATGAGCGATCCTCACGCTCGGGGGCTTAGCTGCGAATTACATTTGCCTAAGTTAAAAAATTCGTCGAGACGATGGTAATCCATTCACTCGACAACTTAGATGCGAATCGACATTCGCCTAAGTTCAAAATACTCCGAGTGATGAGCGATCCTCACGCTCGGGGGCTTAGCTACAAATACAATTCGCCTAAGTTAAAAACCTTATCGACTGGATAGTAATCCATCCACTTGACAGCTTAGCTGCGATTCGACATTCGTCTAAGTTTAAAATACTCCGAGTGATGAGCGATCATCACCCTCAGGGGCTTAGCTGCGAATACATTTCGCCTAAATTAAAAACCTCGTCGAGGCGATGGCAATCCATCCACTCGACAGCTTAGATGCGAATCGACATTCGCCTAAGTTCAAAATACTCCGAGTGATGAGCGATCCTCACGCTCGGGGGCTTAGCTACGAATACATTTCGCCTAAGTAAAAAAAAGCAGTCAAACAGACGATTGAAAGTCAAAGCGCGAGCAAAATCCAAAGTATAAAACCGCGGATAAACGTTGTGTGCAGAAGCAAATGTGCTCAGGCCTAATGCCTGAATAAAGTTTTAAGGGATACAGCTCCACTCGGCATACCGAGGCAAATTTAATTATTTTTTTCCAAAGACTCAAGTTTCTAGGCAGGTAACGGATTGGTGGGCTTGACAAAAGTGTCCAGGTCGATGCCGTCGGTGATTCTGGTGGCCGCCTCGATGAAGGTTTTCATGAAGTCCTTGAACTAGAGTTTCTTCATGTTCACCACTTGGAGCTCCTTCAGCTTCTCCTCCTTCATGTCCCTATAATGGACCCTGACCAGAGACAACGGCACGTCGGCCCCGCAACGACCAGCAGATTTTTTCCAAGCTTGCACTCGACTGGGAAGTTCGTTCAGGCGAGCCATCATGGAGTTGAGGTCGAGCTGAAGAGTGTCCTTAGGCCATAGCTCCTTGTCGATTCTTTCCATAACAGATTTCAGTCGAGCGATATAGGCTTGGGCACCCTAGAGCCGAAAGTTAAGCCGCAACATGTTCATCGCCACCGCATCAGCAACTAGCGACTTGGTGGGGTCAAGCATGGGCTCAATCCCCTCTGCTTCCTTTTCAAAGTCCTGGCAGAATTCTGATTGAGGAAGGGGAATCGGTGAACTGCAACCCTCAATTTTTTTTCCAAATGTTAGTCGACAAGAAATACTCACCGTCGAGCAGAAGATACATCTTCCTTGAGAATTCTCCCAGATGCCTCTCCAGGCCATTGCTCCTCTTGGTTAGTTGCTCGGCCTTCTTGGCAAGATCCGCACGCTCCTGCTTCAGCTTGGCGTTCTCCTCTTCCAGCTTCTGGACGGCAGCCAACTTTTGCTCTGCAGCTTCAGTTTTGTCCTTGGCGACTTGTTGGGCGTCAGCAAGTGCTTTGTCCTTCTCCTCCAGTGCCCTCTTCATGGAATCTAAAGAAACAACATTGTTGAGTTGCGCTTGGAGTCGACGGTTTTCATTGCGCATGTCTGTTCGAGCGAGAGCACTCGGTTCAAAACATGAAAAGCGGAAGATGGGAATGCTGACAGTGAGCACTTATTACCTCCCAAAGACTTCAGCTCAGCACGTGCTCGTTCCAGGGCGTTGTTGGCAACGGCCAAGTCCACCTGCAATTGGTTCTTCTCCTCCTCCATCTCCTTGTACCGCATCCCAAGTTCGCAAGCCGTCTGGAACCAACAAAAGACAGGAGTTCAATCAGCAAAGAGTTCTTGGACAATCGACTGAGTTATTAAGATTGGTGAATGCCCATGTGGGAAGAATTCAAAAAGAAAGTCCACTCGACACATCGAGTGGCTCTGGCGCTCCGCACGCCGTAAACAAATTCAAACAGAAAGCTATATCTATTAAGACCCCTGCCGACGCAAGCACTCGACAGAGGTCTCGGGGACTACACCCAGTGGGTGCGCTACGGGCGCCCCCACTGAAATGGTTAACTCTCGATCCGTCGAGTAACTCATCAGAAAACACACTCGACAAGGTCAGCCATGTCGTGACACTCAACCCGTCGAGTGACGCACCCACCCTACTCTATGGAGTGCAGCCTATACTTATGCAGCGTCATATCATGGTTTGCAATTAATAACCATGAAACCTGTAAGGAAGATGCGGAATTGTATGATTCAAGGCGAAGTGTATCCTGTATACAATAGACTCTAAGACCCCTGCCGATGCAAGCAATCGACAACGGTCTCGGGGACTACACCCAGTGGGTGCGCTAAGAGCGCCCCCCACTGAGACGGTTAACTCTCGATCCGTCGAGTAACTCGTCAGAAAAAAAACACTCGACAAGGTCGGCCCTGTTGTGACACTCAACCCGTTGAGCGACACACCTCCCCCACTCTATGAAGTGCAGTTGATCCCTATCTAGCGTCATATAATGGTTTCATAATAATATCCATGAAACCTGCAAGGTATCTATGGAGTGGTGTGATTCGAAGACAAAGTGTATCTTGTATACAATAGACTCTAAGACCCCTGTCGATGCAAGCAATCGACAGCGGTCTCGGGGACTACACCCAGTGGGTGCGCTAAGAGAGCCCCCCCTGAGACGGTTAACTCTCGATCCGCCGAGTAACTAGTCAGAAAACACACTCAACATGTCGAGCGACAACAGTACTGCGTGTACTACCAATCCTAGTCCTACTCGACTACGATCCGATCTATTCGACTAGAGGAAGTTCAAACATTCTACGGCAATCACCCAATGGGTGTTCAACAGCCAAGTAAAGACAATAATTCAATCGGCAATGGACTTACAATCGAACTTACTCGGACATTGGTGCGGAGGGCCGCACTGACGTCAAAAGCCAGCTTGCTGGCCTCGTACGCCTCCTTGGTCCTCAGCATGAGCTGCTCCGCCTGGATCATGGCTTCCTTTGCAGCTCCGGTTTGGTCTTCCGGGGTGCGATGCAGAGGGAAGGCCGTCGCAGGTGGGGTCGGCGCAGTTGCTGGAGCAGCTAGGGCAGCCTGAAGAGGTCCGGTCGGAGCCAACATCATGACGGTCGAGATGGCTGGAGGAGCATGCGATGGAGGCATCGCATGCTCAACCCTGGGTCGCGTCGAGTCACCTCTCCTCTGGGAAGACTCCGCAGTTGAGCGCTGAGGTGCTTGCGACGATGACACCCTTCGGGTGCGAGCGCGCGAAGTGTCCAGCAGCCCCTCATCATCCTCCACTTGAATGACCTCTGTAACAATCGACAACATCAACATCTGCATGTGTCGAGTCCTATTCGAAAAAACTAACAACTTTCTTACCTCTATGAGATGTGGCAGCGTCAGCGGTATCAACACCCATTGCGTCCTCTTCGTCTCGACGAGGCGAGGTCATAGATGTTGCAGCTCTGATGGATACGACAGCTTTCACTTAGATATAACTCAAGACTTCAGTCGACAGAACAATTCGGAAATGAACACATACGTGGAGATGATAGGTATGGCCACCCTCATGCGGGGCAGTGCTTTGCGAGGCTTGGAGGTGGCTTGCTTGGGCTGCTTGGCCAGTCTTTCGTTCGACTCGACAGTGGAGGGGCGGCTCCGCTTGGGGTTCTTCTCGCTTGGGTATGGGGCCTTGTCCTCAGCAGCTGTCGGGTCATGGAGAGCCTTAGTGCGGCCTTCGCGACGAGGAGGCGACTCGACTCCTTCCTCTTCGCCGGAATCTTCATATTCATCCTCAGAGTCGGAAAGTCCGTTGCCGTCCATGCTGCCGCCCTCGCTCACCATGCCGTCATGCACATGGTTTTCGTTGGGAACGGGAGAGTGCATGTTCGTCCATTCCTGCATAATTCAAACAAGAGAGTCAGACTACAAGTCAATACATCACTCGAAGGTATAAATGTATCGGTCGACATCACACGTCTCACCAGGTTCTTCGGTGGGTTTTTAGCCGAGTAAGGCCGGATCCTCTTGGCTCCCGAGGGGTTGTCACAAGCCCCAGTGATGCTCCAAAGCCACTTCTCGATAGTCTCTGATGTAACTTCTTCTGGATGCGTCCTGGTCGAGTCCCCCAGGCCTGAGTAGTGCCACATGGTGTGGTCTCTGGCCCGAAGTGGCTGTATACGTCGACCAAGGAACATTTCAAGCAGATCCATGCCTGTCACCCCGCCCCAGATCAGTTGAACCACGGCCTCGACTAGGATACCTACTTGGACATGCTCCTCGTCGGTCACCTTCAGGGACTTAGGGGCAGCGGGTCGGTCAGTTGAAAACGGAGGAAGACTAGTCGACATGTTGGGTGGCGCTACATCTTTGCAGTAGAACCAGGTCGACTGCCAGCCTCGGACAGACTCGGGAAGAGTAATGGCAGGAAAGGAACTACGTTGCCTTTTCTGGACCCCTAAACCTCCACACAACTGGAGCACATGGGTCTTCCCATCGGCGGCAAGGATTTTCTTCACAGTCTGTGATCTGACCGTGAAGAGATGCTTAAACAACCCCCAATGGGGAGAGCACCCCACGAAACACTCGCACAAGGTGACGAATGCATACAAGTACGCCATGGTGTTCGGCGGAAAGTGATGCAGCTGCGCACCAAAGAAATTCAAAAATCCCCGGAAGAATGGGTGGGGTGGCATGGAGAAACCTCTTTCTACATGGGAGAGGAGAAGTACCCGCTCTCCGTCGCATGGCTCCGGCTCGTGCTCCTCCCCCAGCAGCCTCCAGGCGCCGTCCACCACCAGCCCGTCGGAAACGAGGCCCTCGAGGTCGGCGCGGGTGACAACAAAGGGGAGAAAATCCCCCTGCATCCACCCCTCGGGCGCGGTGAACTGAGCGGTCGAGGGCTTCTTGCCCTTGAGCTTTGACGTCCCCTTCTTTGCGTGCTCCAGCTTCTCCGTCGCGCTCTTCGGCATCGGAGCAACGGCTCTGGTCGGAGGGGAGCGGTGTGCTGTGTTGGGGAGCAGAGGAGGCGGAGGAAGAGAGGGAGAATCGGCGGAAGGTACTGTGCAATCCTCGACTCAGAGTGCTTTATATGCTGCCGAGTGTCTCACTGACCGGTGGACCTACGAGATAACCACACACGCCAACCGCTGACGGCGCCCAGTGCGTGGCGAGATGACCGGCGCGAGAATCAAGGCGTCATGCCTCCACTTGCCCTGATCGTGGCGTCATCTCCGCGTGTGCACGCGCTTCCCAAATTTTCATATCCCGGAGAATCCGGGCCCGTCAGACCGACCTGTCACCTCCCCAAGATGCGCTCGATTCACTCGGACACTTTTAAGACTGAATGGATCCACGCGAGCGGAGAAGAATTCGATCGACGTGAATTTCGTTGAAGACCCGAATATCATTCGGAAGATTTCGCGTGTCGATCCTGAATGAACGCTAAGGCTCAGAGTTCAATCGACGTGAGTTCCAGGGAAATCCCAAATATCATTCGGAGGATTTGATATACTAACTCAAGGTCCACGTTGATACCTTCTTCCACCACTCAAACCCCGATCCATTCGGGGGCTAATGACGAGGATATGTACCTAGAGTAGGGTCCTAGGCAAGGCCCGCATACCCTACCTAAGGACACCACATGGGAGGACTTGAAGATCAAGCATGAACTTCCGAGTGGGTCCCTGGAGACATTCAAAGTCACTCGACAGTAATCCACTCGGAAGTTCCCGCTCTCACTCGGCAGTCGCGTGCCACTCGACGGTCCAGGAGCCATCATCAAGAGCCCAACGGGCAGACGCTGGCTTAATGGCCCTTAATAGCTTTTACTATGTACGTTACCTGTAACAGCATACTTTACACCCCATGACCAGACCCATTGATGCGGGGCCATTATGAGGGGCAGTGAACTCTATATAAGCCGCCCCTCCCCTCCTACACAAGGGTGAAGAATACTATTGTAATCTCTACATTCCACTAGACATAAAGCTCCCGTGCACTAGGATGTAGGGCTGTTACCTCCACGAGAGGGGCCTGAACTCATACATCTGTGTGTACACCCTCGCCGTAGCTAGGACTCTGTCCTCTCCATTTGTACCCCTACCATCTACTGTCAGGCTCGTTCCCATGACAGGCAGCACGAACATCTTCTTCAACATGATGTGATGTCTCCACTACAATCACAAGGCAATCACAATCCAACCATCCTATTGCAACTCATTATGTCCACCATGCTCAACTATGAAAATTGTAGTTTAAGTACTGTGTGTGTGTCGTTGCATCCTTCACTTGCTCCCTCCAGGCACCAGCAGTCATTCGGTGCGCTCTCCAAGATGCTGTCAATCGAAGGGGCGAGCAGGAGCCATTTTGGTCATGTATAAGAGAACGTGGGTGAGGGGTTACATCCTCATCCCCATCCAAAGTTCTATCTATAACACTCCACCACCATCACCTCTGAAGAAGGACACCTAACCACATGGGCATGGGCACTACCCTTGGCTTGTGCCAAGCTTGGGGGTGCCCCGTTATCGTATCACACTACGCCTTTTCCTTTTTCCTTTTTACTATATTTCCTAGTTTGATCCTTTTTTTGATCTAGTAGAATAAAAGTTTTAGTATGATCTACCTTTTAGTTTTTGCTTTTGCTCTCCTTATGTAAGCAAGTCGGAGAGTTATATAATAAAAAGCACATTTGATGAGAGGGCTTTGCTAGATTACTATGCTCTAGAAAGTAATGAATATAGAATAATAGAACAAAAACAAAGAGTATACATAATGATCTTATGAGGAGTGATGACTTCACATATAAAAAGTATGTCGATTGAAATTTGTTGAGAGTTAATAAACATAGTAATTGGTCATTGGTGCAATTGAAAGGAAATGATAAAGAAAGAGAGATTCACATATAAATATATTATCTTGGACATCTTTTATGATTGTGACCACTCATTAAAATATTACATGCCAAGAAGTTGATTTTGGACAAGGAAGACAACATAATAGGTTATGTTTGCTTGCCCCCGGATAGAAGTTATATGGTTTTAGATCCTCCAACAAGTCGTGCTTGCTTCCACCTCATATTAGCCAAAACTTCCACACCAAGTGGAGATACTACTTGTGCATCCAAACACCTCAACCCAGTTTTAACATTAGAGTCCACAATACGTACCCATGGGTTGAATGAGATCCTTCAAGTAAGTTGTCATCGGTGCAAAATGGCAACAAAAATTGCTCCTAAATGTGTGTGATCTTTTATTGTAAGGTGTACGAAGTTGTGATAGTAAAGAAATAAAAGCGACAAACTGCATAATAAAGGTTGCTATCACAAAGGGCAATACAACGCGACGTTCCTCTACACTAAGGGTTTATGCATCCAAAAACAAAAAGTGCATGACAACCTCTGCTTCCCTCTGCAAAGGGCCTATCTATTACTTTTACCTTTTAGAACTTACCTTTATGCAAGAGTCATGGTGGTCTTCATCAATTCCTATATTTCATCTCTCTTGGCAAGCATTATGTGTTGGGGAACGATCTAGACCTATATATCCACTCGGATGTGGGTGATCATGAGTTATTTTTGTTGACATCACCTTCGGGGTGAATAGTTGGGAGGCAAAACTACAAGTCCCTATCTTCTTCTGTGTTCGATTGAGGATTTGATCTTGTGGGTACCACGTCAGTGCTAGCAATTGTGAATGACTAAAAGATGACTGAGTATGTGTATTTGCTTTAAAAGCTATTATATTGACTCTTTCCGATGTTATGATAAATTGTCAATTGCTTCAATGACTGAGATCATAGTTTGTTGATTGTCAATAGAGTTCATGATTCATACTTTATATTGTGAATGAATTGTCACTCTAGTATAAAGAATCCCATACAATTAGTATTGTTGTTCTAAAGTTGATCATGATGCCCTCATGTCCGTATTTTGTTTTATCGACACCTCTATCTCTGAGCATGTGGACATATTCATCAATCTTGTCTTTCGGTTGAGGGCAAGCGAGGTCTAAGGTTGGGGGAATTGATACGTCCATTTTGCATCATGATTTTATATTGATATTTATTGCATTATGGGTTATTACTACACGTTATGGTACAATACTTATGCCTTTTCTCTCTTATTTTACAAGGTTTACATGAAGAGGGAGAATGCCGGTAGCTGGAATTCTGGACTGGAAAAGGAGCAAATCTAAGATACCTATTCTACACAACTCCAACAGTCGTGAAAATTTACGGAGAATATTTTTAGATTTAATAAACAATACTAGCGCAAGAATCAACCAGAGGGGGCCACCTGCAAGCCACAAGCCTGCTAGGAACGTCCACCCCCTCGCCGCACCTAGCAGGCTTGTGGGGCCCCTGTGGCTCCTTCGACGCCCATTTTCTGCTATATGAAGCGTTTTGACCTGGAAAAAAAATCAGACGAGAGCTTTCGGGATGAAGCGCCGCCGTCTTGAGGCGGAACTTGGGCAGAACCAATCTAGAGCTCCGGCAGGGCTGTTCTGCCGTAGAAACTTCCCTCTCGGAGGGGGAAATCGAAGCCATCATCATCACCAATGGTACTTTCATCGAGAGGGGGTCAATCTCCATCAACATCTTCACCAACACCATCTCCTCTCCAAACCCTAGTTCAACTCTTGTATTCGATCTTTGTCTCAACACCTCAGATTGGTACGTGTGGGTTGCTAGTAGTGTTGATTACTCCTTGTAGTTGATGCTAGTTGGTTTACTTGGTGGAAGATCATATGTTCAGACCCTTTATGATAATTAATACTTCTCTGATCTTGAACATGAACATGTTTTGTGAGTATTTACGTTTGTTCTTGAGGACATGGGATAAGTCTTGTTATAAGTAACGATGTGAATTTGGTATTCGTTCAATATTTTGATGAGATGTATGTTGTCTCTCCTCTAGTGGTGTTATGTGAACGTCGACTACATAATAGTTCACCATTACTTGGGACTAGGGGAAGGCATTGGGAAGTAATAAGTAGATGATGGGTTGCTAGAGTGAGAGAAGCTTAAACCCTAGTTTATGCATTGCTTCGTAAGTTGCTGATTTGGATCCATATGTTTCATGCTATGGTTAGGTTTACCTTAATTCTTCTTTCGTAGTTGCAGATGTTTGCGAGGGGGGGATAATCATAAGTGGGATGTTTGTCCAAGTAAGGGCAGCACCAAAGCACCGGTCAACCCACATATCAAATTATCAAAGTAACGAACATGAATCAAATGAGCAGGCTCTCTTTATGGAGTGTGACGAGCACGGGATCGAGCATCACCGCTGCTTCTTCCTTAATGTTGTCGTAGATCAGGCGCATGTCACCTCCATGGTCGCTAGCCATGGTTGAACACGAGCCATCCGCATGTAGATGTGCATCTATGGTGGCGGCTTGATTAGAAACCCTAGCCAGCGGGAGGAGGAATTGGCGACGACGATGGAGGTGACCTACTTGGATGAGTCACCGGTGCTGATGGGATGGTGCTCACACCGACGGTAGTCCTCCATGCCTCCACATTCAGCGTATAGTTGATGTTGTGCCCGTCCCCTCCTCCGCCTCCATGTACTTCTTTGTACACCACCATATCCTCCTCACTACGGCTCACTGTCGATGCCTCAGGCATTGCGGCGAGCCCCACATCTGAGCGTCGGGAGAGGCGATGGCACACGGTTCGACATTGCGGGGGTGCATGGAGAGGCTGGGTGGAGGGTGCGGCATGTGAGGCTGAAATTGATTTAAACAAAATCTGTTATTTTGTTTCCTTAAAATTCATTATTTATTAATTTTTAATTTTTTGTTTCCTAAAGTAAATTGTATTGATGGAAAGAATCAATTAATTTGGGTATGTTAGGCAAGTTGGATCCATGATCTTTTATACGTTAAGAAAAGTACGGGTTTGCAAGGAAAAAATGAAGAGAAAAATAAACCAATGAATAAGAACCAACATGAAGGTGTGGTGGGAGAGGAAACACACAAAAACCCAAACAAAAATGGGAGACAAAACAAAATGATGTTGAGAGGAGGGGCGAAAAAAACAGATGAGAAAAACTAAATTAATGGGATTAAAAAAATTTGCACCTGCATGGAAAGTTTTAATTTGTTTAGACTTTTTCTCATCATGTGGGAGGTGAAACGAAATAAATTGCACCTGCATGGAATGTTAATTAATGTAATTTGGTGATTTATGGAAATATTTATTAATGTCATTGAGTGATTTATGCTAAGGTTAATTAATTTAGATTTGGTATCTAAACATTCACTAGAAATTAATCTTGATTGATTATTTCACATAAATACATTTCTAAATCTAAGATGATGGGAGGAGGGATGAAAAAACTGGACGAAAAAAACTGGACGAAGCTGGGAGGGATGACAATAAAAAACCAAGACAAGAAGCTAGCAACTCTCCCTTTAGGATTAGAGATTATGAACTCATGATTGTAGATTGTTGCATCACAAAACTAGAGAGTTCCTATGAGAACAAAAGTGAAAAAGGTTCCATACTAAAAGGATCCTTTGTATTTGCATGTGATGCAATCAGACTAACTATGTCTTCACCGAGGAGTGTGATGCCCCTCCAAACACTAGCACAGAGATAATGCACTATTTAAAACTATAGTCTCCACTAGAGCATGATAGAATAAATAAGTACTAGTGAATGAAGCGTATGCATAGTAGCAGTCGTATGTATTTTTTGATTGATTTTTACTATGTAGAAAGATACATGTGGCTGCATGTAAAAAGAATTTATCCCTTCTTACAAAGCAACTTCGAAATATATGCTCATTCTATAGTTTCATCATGTAAAGTTTATTTTAATTGCAGATGGATATACATTTGTTTTCTCGGGATAATTAGTTATTTTTAGCAGAGTTGTTGAGTGATCATGGTGCAAATTTATCATCTTTCCTTGTTTGATCTATCTCAAGTTTCATTTACTTATTAGTGATGGAGGATGGTTTATATGGAGGTGTTGTGAGACGAAGTAATCGACGTTCTCGTTGATCATACTATAGTTGAAGTTCTGGTTGATTATATTGTAGTCGAAGTTGAGTACAAGCACAAGTCCTTTGATAATATTTAGTTTCTGATTGCATGGGAAGGACACATATACATTAGTTTGTGAAGCTAAATCAATAAACGACTCAGTTCTACAATTTTTAGTAAATATTAGGGTGTGTAAATTTTGCATCTTCAGCTCTCTAAGTGAAACCCTCGATGATTAACATGATTTATGGAGTCTGTTTGGACCGTAGCTGGCTTAAACATGTTGATGTTTATCAATATAATTTTCAAACGTGATTTTATCTCAGTGAGACCATTTATTAGTATTTTTTCAGTATCAATGCACACACATCCCCAATCCCTAGAAGGGGATCGGCTGCAAACGACTCATCAATACCTTGCTAGAGGTGAAGATGGTGTGGCTTGCCACTTCGTCGACAGTGAAGGAGAGTCAGGGGTTACAAATTTGAGTATAGGCGGCGGGAGGTCATGAACGTTTGATATGGTGACCGGATTTAGAGGGATGACCTGTGAAGAAGGCGACAACTCTGGCAAGGGGCAACGAGGCAGCACATGACAACATTTCCTTACCGCTGATGGAGGTGGCAGGTGGTTAGGCAAGGATAGGTGGGCGGGTTGACAGGGTGGAAGACGATAAAAGTAGCGGCATGACATAGAAGAATAGTAGCTGCACCGGGTCGCCACCGGTGAAGGAGATGCCACTGATTAACAAACTCAAGTGCAGCGTGCAGGAGGTCGCATGCGCTGGAGATGGTGTGGCAGGGTTTAGTGGGATGGTGGGCACCGATGGTGGAGGTGACTACTCTAAGCAGGGGCGTGTCACAGCACATTAGTATTATAGGATGGTGGTGGCAGTTTGTTAGGTAGGGAGAGGTAGGCGGGTTGACAAGGTTGATGAATAAAAAGGCAAAGGCGAGAGGAGGAGGAGGGAGAGGAAGAAGAATAATAGTATTAGAGGTGGGTAATCGCTGGCGAAGGGGCAGGGGATTACAGCCCAGTTGAGCGGGACAGCAGCTGTGGTGTGGCCGCCGTGTTTGCCCGCGTTTTTAGACCAAAATGTCTTGCGCACGATATACATTTGACCTGGAGAGCATTTGCTCCCTGGTAAAAGGACGGCGTCCACGGCCTTTGGATATATTTATCGGAAAACCGATGCGTGGGGCGATTTGAAATTCGCCCTTCTTCTAGCACGCTCCCGGCCGGCGAGATGCTCGCCGCCGTTGAGCTCGGGCAGGATTGGGGGCACGTAGAGGGTGCCTCTCCTCCGCCGGCTCCGACCTAGGTCCCGAAGCCGGTGCCGTTCCGATGGGCGGATTTGGCCGACGATGAGGATTCGGACGCGACGGGTGGTAGAGTGGAGGTCCAGGCCACGCTGGCCCCACCGGTGTTCGGCGAGTTCCTTGCTAGGGCTCGGTCGGACCCGCGGCTTGGCCGACGGGCGGCCGTTCTGGTGCCGGCGTTTTCGGTCGGCCGGCCTTCTCGCGCGATGCGGCTCGCGGCTCTGGTTACGGCGGACGCTGGCGGGGCTCCGGTGAGTCCACGACCCTCGCAGGAAGGATCTGGGACCGCCGTCGTGGTTGTGGTGTCGGGGCTGCCGCCGGGGTGCCTCCCTCGATGCGTTCGTCGTCGTTGGCGCCGCCGCCACCGCAGGAGGGAGTTCGCGAAGGAGTGCTAGGGGCGCTGGCCAGCTGGACTAGACCGGCTAGGGCGGCTCGGTTGGGCCGGCCCATGTCGGGGAGGCTGACTTGGGCCATGGGGCTGCGGCGGCCCATGCTCTCGCCAAGGGCCAGATGGTTTTGGACAAGGCGAATTGGGCGTGGGTGCTGGAACACGCCGACCCGCATCGCTGGCTGTGGGTGCGCCGCGGCGCCGCCGGGCCGGATGGCGGGTCCCCGGCCTCGCGGGCGGACGTCGCCCGGTACCGAGTCAATGCCCGCTATCTCAAGCGCCGAGCTGACTCGTCCAAACCTAGCCCGTGCCCTCCCTCTCCCTCCTCCCCTGCGCCGCCGCCCTCGACATGCGCTCGCTCCCCTGCCTCTGTGCCGCCCCCGCCTCCTTCATCCGGTCGCCCCCGCACTTACGCCGCCGTCCTCATGACGCGCCTTGCCGGTGATGCGGCTCCGCGCCCGAAGCGACCGCTGGAGCACCCGGAAACCTCGAGGCCGCCCCATGGCCCCCCTGTTCCGGCCGGAGATGGTGCTCGCCGGGGTTGGCTGACCGCGAAGACTGGAGTGCCTCCTGGTGGTCTCCTCCCCCGACCCCGTACCGCCCTCCCCCCGCCCGGGCTTCTGTGCGGATGGCCTACCGAATCGAGAGACCGGCACGTCGGGTGCTGGACAGGGCGGCCGCTCTGGTTAGGCCGAGCGAAACCCGCGCCTCCCCCTCCCGGCCTTGGTGGCCGCGCGTCGCCAAGATGGGAAGGACCGCCGACAGGATGACGACCTTCGGCGCGAGGCGGAGCTGCGTGACACGTTTCGCCGCCGGCCGGCGTATGCTGCCTCTAACCACGCTGGCCACGACCTTAGCCTAGACGCGCGCGAGGATGGCCGGCGCCCGACGGATTCTGGTGCTCGCGGCTGGGGAGGGGATGCCTATCCGGGTCGCGGCGACTCGAGTGACTTGCGCCGGCGTGGCTCGGGTTCGCCTCCGCCACGCTTCTCTGATGGCCGGGGCTACGCCGCCCCCCCCCCCCGGCGACGCGCAAGAAGCACAAGAAGAAGCGAAGGGCCATGGACACCCGTTCTGAGGGGACCTCGGCGCCGGTAGTGGCACCCCCGAATGATGGGGAACCAGAGCAGGAGGCTCCAGCGCCTCCCCTGGCAAGGGGTGGTCGGCCCCGGACCCGCGAGGAGACCATGTGCATCAACTCTGGATGTGCCGACCACTTCCGATCGGAGTGCGAGGCCCCTCCCAGGTGCCCTTCCATGCTCGCATACTTGGGGTACGGGCTTCCGGAAGGGGGCTTCTACTACGTGGACGCGATTCTTGAGGATCGGCCAGTCAGACCGCATCTCGCCACGATCACCCTCGTCCCCGGTCAGGAGCCGCCCCCCTCGGTGCTGGTCACCATCGAGGTCATTCGTGCCGAGCTCTCTGCTTACATCGGCGACTTCCGTGAGCGCACCTTCTCGTGGGTGGTCACGGAGACGGCCCCGCTCGTCTTTTTTGTGCCCTTTCCATCCGCGGAGATGCTCAATGTCTGCTCCCGCGATGATGTCAAATGCCCCAATTAGTTCATGATCTCTATAAAGAAGGCGGAGGCAGTGCCAGACCCGCTACCCCCTTGAGCAGGTGTGGATCCTTAACTACGGCCTCCCCGCGGGGGGCAAGCATGACCACATCCTGAAGGCAGTGTCCGAGCCGGTGGGCAAGCTCCTGACGGTCGACATGGACTCTCTGGAGGGCGACAGACCGGCGTGGGTTGAGATCCTGTGCCTGTCGTCGGCTGACATCGACGGCCTCTCGCTGGTCTTCTACTTTGGAAGAGCCAAGGGGGTACGTCTCACTTACGAGCTCGACCTGGACGACCTGGAGGCGCGGACGGTGGTCAGACCTCCTCCCCCACCGCCAGCTTTGACGGGGGCAGGACCGGGAGGGGATGGGGACTCGTCTGATGGCAGCTCTTCCGGCTCGGGGGCCAGTGACTCCCCTCCCGGGCTACCCGCGGTCCTCCCTGGCCCGGCTGCGGCTAGAGGGACTTCGACCCCGATGGCGGCCCGGGCTGGCCTCCCCGCCCCTGCACTGGAGGCTTCTGGGCTGGAGGTGGGCGCTAGGAGCCCAGGATGGATGTGTGCCTCCCGTCATCCCCTCGCTCCCCCGGGGCGGTCTGCTACACTCGCTCGCCTAGGACCCCACTTGCTCCGGCCTTGGGGTCCCCGGTGCCGGTTCCCGCCATGCCTCCGCCGCCGGGTGTGGGGCTGACCACGGTCGACACCACCTCCCTCGTGGATGGCACCCGGACCCGGCCGACTCCCTCACCGTCGGTAGCAGCCCGCCAGAGCGCTCGGATCTACGGTTCTAGGGCGCTGCCAGATGGCCGGGTGCCGACCATTGCGGAGAAGGCGGCCATGCGGGCGGCCGTTCGTGACCTCTCCCCAAGTATATCCCCTCCCGCTCCTAGTCCTTCTTGTTCTGGATCCCGGTATACGATTCTTGGGTCTGTTCCACTTGCGCACTTTGGGGATGTGGCTATCGATTGTGATATTGTTTTCCGTGGGGAGAAGGGCCCACGGATGGAACAGATTGCGGCTATCTGTGCTAAGGAGTGGCTGGACTGGGTGTTGGAAGAGGCTCACGCTCGAGCTGAGCAGCGGGCATCGGACATCCTTGCCTCCACCGCACTCGGGCCTATCAGGCCGGGGATTAACCTGGCGTCCGACGACTCTACGCATAGAGAGACTGGGGTTGAAGGCAGGCCGAGCTGTCAGGGTATGATGTCTGCCACTCGTGACGGCCCTTCAATTGGAAGGGTGTTACGGGACAGGCCTCCCACATGCCTCCACCCCACTGACCAACGGGCGGCGGTGCGCGGGGTTAGTGCCGGCCTTCCAGATGGGAACGCTAATGGCGCGAATGCCCCTATTAGGAAGGGGCGTCGTGGACACCCGACCAAGCAGGTCCCCCGGTCAGCAGGCAACGGCCGGGCTAGTTCGGCCCCACCAGAGGGGCCCTCTAGTTCAACGGCGATGGTTCCATCATGAAGCTCCTATGCTGGAACATACGAGGCTTCGGGCACCTGGGCCGAAAGCGGCGATTGATTGAGTACATTAGGCAAGAGGGGATTTATATAGTTGGGTTGCAAGAGACCATTCGTCAGGACTTCTCTATCCAGGAACTTCAGGGGCTCTCCCGGCACCCGTTTGCCTGGCAATGGCTGCCGTCTGCGGGCCTATCGGGCGACATCTTGCTCGGGGTACGGGAGGATGCCTTCTCGGTCGAGGACATGGACTGAGGGGAGTTCTTCCTTAGTATGTCCGTCACGGACCGACGTGTCAACCTCAGTTGGGAGGTGATCATCGTCTATGGCCCGGCTGACCACGGGAGGTCAGCGGACTTCTTGGCCGAGCTCAAGGATAAAGTCGAACGCTGCACTACACCTGTAGTGGTGGCCGGAGACTTTAACCTTATTCGGCATGAGGCTGATAAGAGCTCCCCGCATGTTGATCGGGTGCGTATGCACATGTTCGACGACTGCATTGCTGACCTAGCTCTACGGGAGATAGCCCGCATAGGGGCTAGATTCACGTGGACCAATAAGCAAGCGGACCCTATCCAGAGTGTGCTTGATAGGGTCTTAGTATCGGTTCAGTGGGAGGTCAGGTTCCCGCTATGCTCGCTTCGGACGGTTATGCGTATCAGGTCTGACCACGTCCCTCTGCTTTTATCCTCGGGGGACGATGCTCCTTCTCGAACGAGCCGGTTTCACTTTGAGCCTGCATGGCTGCTACAGCCAGGGTTCTTCGAGTTGGTGCGGGACCGATGGGTAGAAGCTGCGGCCTCCCCGCCTAGGGCTCTCTGTGCCACTGACACCTGGCACCACTGCACTAAGCTCGCCCGTCATCTCATGCGGGGGTGGGGGGCTAATCTTGGCGCGGACATTAGAGCGCGCAAAGAGGCCCTCCTGGTGCAGATTAAGGCTCTCGATTTGCTGGCTGATTCATCTGGCCTGTCGGCTGATGAATGGCTGAGACGTTATGCCCTTGAATCCTCGTTAATGGAGATATTCAAGGGTGAGGAGCTCTATTGGCAATGCCGTGGAGGGCAGAAATGGCTCCTTCAGGGTGATGCCAATACAGCTTACTTCCAGGTGATCGCCAATGGACGCCGGCGAAAATGCGCGATCCCGTGCCTCTGGGAGGGGGGCACCCTTCTGGAGCACCCGAATGAAATTAAGGCTCACATCTACTCCTTCTATAAGGAGCTATTCTCGGCGTCATCCCGTAACGGGGTTTCGTTGGCCGAGGACTTCTGGGCTCCTATTGACAGAGTCTCGGATTCGGAGAATGCGGAGCTAACACTCCCATTCTCGTCGGAGGAGGTGGGCAGGGCTATCGCCTCCATGAAGGCGGGGTCGGCCCCGGGCCCGGACGGACTGCCAGTGGCCTTTTTCCAGCGGTTCTGGCATGTCATAATGCCGGTGATCATGCCGATGTTCCATGAATTCTATATTGGAACATTTGACATGTCCCGGATCAACTATGGTGTGATTACCCTGATCCCCAAAATAGTTGGGGCAACGGATATTAGACACTTTAGACCTATCACGGTGATTAATGTGCTCGAGCGCATCTTCTCGAAAGTATGCGCTACACGCCTAGCCCCGGTAGCGGAGAGGCTAGACCATCCCCTCCAGACTACATTCCTGAAGGGCCGATGGATCCATGATGGGATCCTGGCTCTCCACGAGATCGCACATGAGGTATATTCGCGAGGCCATAAGGGCGTCTTCCTCAAGTTGGATTTCTAGAAGGCGTACGACCGTCTAGATTGGTCCTTCCTGCAGATGGCGCTCGTGCATAGGGGCTTTGATGACAGATGGTGCTCCTAGATTATGCAGTTGGTGCAGTCTAGCAGGACAACCATTAATATTAACGGTGAGGTGGGTCCCTTCTTTACATCCTCAGCAGGCATGAAGCAAGGGGATCCTATTTCTCCCTTGCTTTTCAACCTCGCCGTAGATGTCCTGGCCGGCATCTTGGATAAAGCAAGGATGGCCGGTCACCTTACAGGGGTTGTTGGTCACCTAATCCCTAGGGGAGGGGTCACCCACCTACAATAAGCTGATGATACCATGATCATGGTGGAAGGGTCGGACCTAGATTTAGTCAATCTAAAGTTCTTACTGCTATGCTTTGAGGCGATGTCAGGGCTAAAGATCAACTTCGAAAAAAGTGAGGTCTTCGTTCTCGGGTTTCCGCTTGAGGACCAACGATGGATTGCAGATAACTTAAACTGCAAACTGGCATCGTTCCCCACAACGTATTTGGGGATGCCTCTGGCTGACTCGAAGATCTTGGTGAGTGGGTTTGATCCTTTGGTTGGCCGGGTGGCGGCACAGGCCGAGCCGTGGCGAGGCCGGTTTACATCCCAAGGAAGTAAAACGGTCCTCATTAGTTCTAACCTTGCGAGCCTCCCCATGTATATGATGGGGCTGTATATCCTTTTGGAGGGCGTTCATAGCTCATTCGATAAGGAGCTAGCTAGGTTCTTCTGGCAAGCATCCGATGGATGTCAGAAGTACCACATGGTCAAGTGGGCAGATATTTGCCTACCCAAGGACCGTGGAGGTCTTGGGATTACGGCATCCCATACGATGAACCTCGCTCTCATGTTACGTTGGGTCTGGCGGATCCTGCGTGGCGAAGGAGGGCTGTGGCTACAGCTCCTTCAGGCAAAATACCTAAGGGGCGAGCCGCTCCTCGCATGCGCCCGATCCGGAGGTTCCCAGTTTTGGCGGGCGATTCAAAAGATTAAGGAGGAAATTCGACTAGGAATTTCCTTCTCTATAGGCAATGGGGAGGGAACCCAGTTCTGGCTAGACCCATGGGTTGGGGATGAGCCGCTAAGGATGGGGTTCCCGGTTCTATTTTCCATATGTTCCGATCCGACTCTTCTCGTTTCTGTGGCCAGGCGCCTGGGGCATTGGGATGTACGGTTCAGGCGCTCATTTGGCCCGGTGGAAACTGCTGAGTGGTTCTGCCTTATCGAGGCACTGCCACCGACGCTCCCGGACCATCCGGACACCATGGCCTGGCGGCTATCACCGTCTAGGGTATTTTCAGTCAGCTCAGCATACCAGGCGTTATGTCATGCGCCCATCATCCCCTGGCTTTCGCCTCTGTGGAAGGCCCCCTTGCCACTAAAGATCAAGATCTTTGTGTGACAACTTCTCCGAGATCGTATCCCTTCGGGGACGGAGGTGCGTAAGAGGCATGGACTCGGGGATGGAATGTTCCCCTTATGCACGGTGCCGGAAACAATGGCACACATCATCTTCACCTATAGGGCGGTGAGAGCCCTTTGGACATTCATACGCGAGACTCTTGGGCCTGACTGGGAGGCCCAGGACCTAGCGGAATTCCTCCAGACCAGGGCCAACCAAACCGGGAGACGTCGCTGCTTATTTTGGCTGATCTTTGCGGCGATGTCATGGACCCTCTGGACGACTCGCAATAAGATGGTTATTGAGCGGATCTTCCCCAGGCAGGCGTCTGACTCATTCTTCAAATTTCTTGCCTTTCTGCAGCACTGGCACCCGCTCTCTAGGCAGCGAGATCGGGACCGACTTGACAACATGCTGGACGCACTTCAGGCTACGGCGCACCGGCTATCTTCTCCGTAGGGCCGCTTCGCGGTTGCCACTAGGTGCCTTTTTTCTATCTCTTCTTTCTTTTCTTGGGCATGAGTGTGCCGCTGCCCCGGCTATCCAGTTCCGTTGGATGTGTGTCTGTTGCTTGTACGGACTGTTGCTTTATTTATAAAGCGGGGCGAAAGCCTATTTCGAAAGGGGCAGGGGATTAATAGATTAGAGTGTGGGGTGGGAAGGTCTTAGGCGTCGGAGTTGGTGGCAAGGTGTAGTGAGATTGCTGGTGCAACATCTTGTTGCACTTCATCTTACACAATCCATCACAAGCAATCAGAAAATAGATGAAACTATGTTAGGGAGATCTACTTGGGTGGAGAGACGAGGAAGAATGCAGCTCAGGATGATCACTTTCATGGTCTACTTATCTATGTCACTTAATTATCAATTTGGTTGATTTACCTATATTGTCAGCTTAGCAACACATATTTTTTGTATTGTCGCTCATGCCAACGCACTGGCATTTAACTAGTTACTACTCATGCACAGTAATATTTGCACTCCCATGGGTTTTTGTCATGTCCAAGAATTAGCATTTATTTTGAACCCGCCGAATAGCAAATTTCTAGGGACCTCGCACTGATTCGTTCGTGCTGGGAGGGTCGCTCGAACGAACGAACTTGTTCGACATGTACCTCTTCAGTCAAGAGCAACTAGTTAGCCAGTGCTCCAGAGCCTTCCAACGACCATTCCCATGAGTCGTCAGTTGATGCATTCTAGGCCGCGCAGCGTATCGCATTCTGATAGTTTCCTTATAATTTTTTTTCATGCGTTTTCGGCTTTTTAGGTATGTTTTTTCTTGTTTTTTTCGATGTTTTGGTTTTTCATCGGTCTTTCTTAGGTTTTAGACGCAAAAAAAAATCAAAAACAAAATCACAAGAGGCACGGTTTTTCTTCCTTTAGAGGCACGGTTTTTCTTTCTCAGAAACAAAAAAACACGTTTTCTGTTTTTTCTTCCGCGAGCGTCACGATTTTACTTCTGCGAGAGGCACGGTTTTGCTTTCGCGAGAGGTACGGTCCGAAAACGGGAAAAACGTGTTTTCTATTTTTTCTTTCACAAGAGACACGATTTTGCTTCCGCAAGAGAAACAGTTTTGCTTTCGTGAGATACATGAGCATGCCTCTTGAGTATCGACACGGAAAAAACATGTTTTCTATTTTTTTAGTGAGAGGCACATTTTTGCTTCCGCGAGAGCCTCTCGAAAACGAAAAAAGAATGTGTTTTCTTTTCTTTTTTGCGAGAGGCGTAGTTTTTTCGTCCCGGATTTTCATCCATGTTTGTGTGAAAAAAAGTTTATAAAAACCTATCAACATGGGTTCTAGTTTTGAAGATCTCGACGTGAGGAATCTAACGGTGATAACGGTTCGAGATTTAGACGCACAGTTTAAGATATAACATATTTTAAAAATATGGATCTATGAATAACGGGAAAACTCCTAGGTTGCAAGAAGTGACACACATGAAGTGTGCCAATTGTCACAACTTGGGCAGGTCGGAGTGATCTTTAAAATGGGTTCTCCTCAATTAGTAACTTCGCCTTCAGCTCGAATGATTTCACGATAACAATATTTTTCCCTAACAGAATGCAGCCAAAAACGATGGGCAGAAAAAAACCAGAGTTCGCTTGAGAGAAAACAAACCCTTTTCGTGCTGGGATCTGATACCTCTGGAGCGTGCGTTGGTTTTCCCTTGAAGAGGAAAGGATGGTGCAGCAAACTAGATAAGTATTTCTCTCTGTTGTTGAGGACCAATGTATCAATCCAGTAGGAGGAACAAGCAAGTCACCAATGGATGCACCTACATAAACAATCAAACCCTTGCACCCAACACTATAAAGTGGTTGTCAATTCCTTCACGGTTATTTGCAAGGATTAGATCTCATAGAGATAGACGTAAAAGATTACGGAAAGTAAAAAGGTAAATAAATTGCAGCAAGATATTTTTGGTATTTTTGGTTAATTGATCTGAAAATATATTATGGAAAGTAGACCCGGGGACCATAGGTTTCACTAGAGGCTTCTCTCTTGAAGGAAAGTATCACAGTGGGTGAGCAAATTACTGTCAAGCAATTAATAGAAAAGCGAATAATTATGAAGATATCTAAGGCAATGATTATGCACATATACATCACGTCCGTGTCAAGTAGATCGAAATGATTCTGCATCTACTACTATTAATCCACACATCGACCGACTCCTGCCTGCATCTAGAGTATTAAGTTCATGAAGAATAAAGCAACGCATTAGGTAAGAGGACATGATGTAGAGGGATAAAATCAAGTAATATGATGAAAACCCCATCTTTTTATCCTTGATGGCAACAATACAAATACGTGCGTCGCTACCCCTACTATGTCATTGGGTGAGGACATCGCAAGATGGAACCCAAAACTAAGCACTTCTCCCGTTGCAAGAATTACAAATCTAGTTGGGGAAACCAAACCAATAACTCGAAGAGACTTGCAAAGATATGGAATCATGCATATAATAATTCAGAAGAAGACTCAAGTAATATTTATGGATAATCTGAACATAAACCCATAATTCATCAGATCTCGACGAACACACCGCAAAAGAGTATTACATCGGATAGATCTCCATGAAGATCATGGTATTGAAGCACAGAGAGAGACAAGAAGCCACCTAGATACTAGCTACAGACCCATAGGTCTACGATGGACTACTCACGCATCATCGGAGGGGCAATAGAGTTGATGTAGATGCCCTTCGTGATCGGATCCCCCTCCAGCAGATTACCGGAAAAGGCTCCAATATTGGATCTCTCGGGAACGGAGGCTTCTGGAGGCGGAAAAGTATTTGCATGGCTCTTTTTGGTATTGGGAGAATATTTGGATATTTATAAGATAGAGAATAGGGCGAGGACTCCTGTCAGGGAGTCACAAGCCTGCTAGGCGCGTCCAGAGGGTGGCCGCGTCCCTGGCTCGTGACTTCCTGGCAGCTTCCTTGCCTTGTACTCCAAGCCTGGTAGATCTCTTTTGTTCAAGAAAAAATCATCGCAAAGATTTTATTACGTTTGAATTCCGTTTAATATTTCATATGTGCAATACTCAAAAACAAGGAAAAAACAGAAACTGGCACTAGGCTCTAGATTAATAGGTTAGTTCCAAAAATAATATAAAATAGCATATTAATGCATATAAAATATTCAAAACAGATAATATAATAGCATGACACAATCAAAAATTATAGATACGTTAGAGACGTATCAGGCTCCAAAAAACTCAACTAGAATTTTTTCCAAGGCCTACCTGGTGTTGAATATGTAAAATACCGCCACAAATTGACAAATTACCATGTACTCCTCCCTTCTAGTTTATGGGTCTCAATTCAGAAATCTCAACAGACAAGGTTGATGGTGAGTGGTGGAATATTTTTGTTAGTTTGCAAAAGTTTTCAATTAATGCTCTCGTTTTCCTCGAAAAATTGTGTTTACGAATGCTTTAATTGCAATGCATGCAAGTGTAGCGAATAAATAACCAAGACCTTTTACATGCATTGGTTAGTTTTCTCTTAAGCTTGACATACCGGAATTTAATGCACCTCAAAATCTGAACATGTGATGAGAAGCAATAGGAATGAGACTTATAAAATGGAAAAACAGAAATTTTGAGTTAAGCCCTATAAACCGGAAAGGAGGTAGTATAATCATGGGTAGCCATGATGGAAGTATGAAAAAAAGGACATACATGAAGTTGCCATACATGTTGCAAAATAAAATGAACCTAGAAGTTGCCATTGTTTCATTTTCCAAGTGGATGTACAAAGTTATTTGGATGGTATAAAACATAATATACTATGATTTTATAAAAAAGGGAAAATGTTTAAAGATAATCCGTAAAATAGAAATTTATGAAGGTGTATAACATGTAATAATGTTTCATTGTTTAGAAAACAAATTTAACATGGTCCAAATAACAACTTTGTCATGGTCAGAACAACATATTCGCCATGGTCCAAAATAATGAATTTTCATGGTCCAAAAACAATTAATTTGCCATGGTCAAATAGGGAAAAAGGATGACATGGTGAAGAAAAATCAAATTTTCCATGGTCGAAAAACAAAATTTGCAGTGGTCCTAGAATAAATTTGTCCATGGTCCAAAAATAAATAAATTTTCCATGACATAAAAACAATTTTTTCCATGGTGTTTTAATTAAATTGGTCATCCTTTAATTGCCATGAAAAAGAATGAACAGTAGAAAAACAAAAATCCATGTTTCCTGTGAGATATATGCTGTGTACATTTAGAATAACGCAAGGTTACGAACAAAATTGCCATGGAAGATGTATATTAAAAAAATCATTGTGTTTTTCTTGAAATTGCCATGCTTTATAAGGAAGCGCACATGAATTGAATAGTGCAAAACACTAAATTATCAAAATAAAATAAAATTGCATGGCAGATTTGTACTAAATTCGCCATGTTTTTTTAATTAAAATTGCCATGCTTTGTTTGGCACATTTGACGTGTATGTTAAAAAATAACACAAATTAATAACAACTATGCCATGACAGATACATATCAAAATTTGCTGCCATGGTATTTTACATAAGATTGCCATGCTTGTATATGAGAAAATTGCCATGGGAAAATAGAATAGACTGTGCAAACATAGAATTATGAATAAAAGTTTGCCATGGTAGATACATATTAAAATTTTCCATGCTATCTTTATTTTAAGATTGTTATTCTTGTATATGAGAAATTGCCATGGGAAATAGAATGGGCAGTGCAAACACATTATTATGAACACATTTTTGCCATGGCATATGCATATTAAAAAAGTTCATGGTATTTTTACAAAAGATTGCCATCTTTCTATGTGAGAAAATTTGCCGTGTGTACAGTAAAAAATGCCATGGGCCAACCATTTTTTATGAGGATTCTCTGAGAAATATATTTGCCATGGGACTAGTTCAAAAAAACAATAAATTGCCTTCGATGATAAATAGGGTAAAATATACCATGGTAAATAAATAGAGTAAAAAATGCCATGAAAACTGAAGTTAATTTGTCATGGCAATAAAAGTAAATTTACCACGCTATAGAAGTAAATTTGACATGTTCTCAAAAGGTAAAATGTTATGAAGATCAAAATTTTATACATATGTCATGTGACTATTCTAAAAGTTGTTTCAAATTTTGCTATCATGTATAAGACACTTTTTTGAAAAATTTATCATATGACCAATCCACACAATTGTTTTTGCCAATGATATGCTCAATGAACTAGAACCTGTAGGGGCTTATTAAAAGATACGAACAACAATTGCCATGGCATATGCATATATGCATATATATATTTTTCATTATATTTTTATTATAAATGTCAAGATTTGTTTAAGAAAAATGTCATGTATGTAAAATAATTTTTCCACCATATGAAAAAAGGAATTTGCCATGGAACTTGAATTAAACTTGCCATGGTCCATAAATTAAGTTTGCCATGGTCGACAAAGTAGGGTTGCCATGTTGGAGTAATTAAAAAATAATACACTACAAATTATTCTTTAGTAAAATTGCCATGAGACGGAAAAGGAATTTGCCATGATATTAAAAATGAATTGCCATGGTGCATGAAGTAAATTCGCCTACATTTCGCATATGACCATTACAAAAAATTATCCCAAAACTTGCCCTGGTTTTTAAGACACAAATGTTCTCAACAACCGCCTCGTGAGTGAATTGAAAGAATGCAAAATTGCCATGATGTAAAAAAATTCATGGCGCCACTATACAACATGTTAATTCACATGTAAAAATGCGATGATGTGGGAATTGTCATAGACGTACAATAGAAAAACAATTATCTTAAGTTGCCATGCTTAATCTAGTTATCCTCAACCTACAAGTCGAATGGAAAATAAGCCATGGCTATGAAGTAAATTTGCCATGCGACAAAGTAAGTATGCCATGTTCTTAAAAAGGTAAAGTGTTAGGAAGATCAAATTTTCAGAATGCCAATTAGCCATGGTATTGACAAAGAGATAATTCCCCATGATCTACATTCCTACATACGTACTAAGAATTGCCATGTTGCTGTAAAAAAGGTTAGATGGCTAAATTTTCCATGATCCATGATTCCTGACTGTATAGATCCTTTCCTCTGCTACAAACTTCTGAGACTGTGCAACCACATGAATAGCCAATGTGTACAAAAAGTTATTCTCCGCACCATTTCTGCTACAAAATGTCTGTGAATGTACACATATAAGAAAGGCGATGTGTAAAATTAGCCATTTCGGCTACAAAATTTCAGCAGAAACCCATTTCCGCACTGGGCCAGGAAACCAAAGATGAGTAGGAAAGGGTATCTAAATCCCCAAACATCAAGCACTACAATGCCCAATGCCGATGCTAGCGCCATACTGAAGCAAACATACTTGGTTAATGGATTCTGTCATTTTATTTGATTTTTGAGGTCAATGCTTCATGATGGCCAAAGTCGCAGCAACTTAGAACCTACAGGGGTAAAAATAGTAGGAAGCTAGCTGAGGCAGCAACTCCGGCTACTTACTAGGCCTGGAGCACGTAGACGACAATGGGGATCATAAATAAGTGTGGCCATCGACGAACACCTCGAGCACGTCCTCCGGGTCAGGCGGCATCTCCATGCACTCCCTGCCGACGAGCTCCGACGGTGGTGGCTGGGAAGGCTAGGGACTGCGTCCTTGGAGGCCGATGAAGCAAAAGGTTCGTCGGCGCTCCGTCCTCCGTGCTCGTGCCGGCTTGGAGGCCGAGGGACTTGTCGTGCTCCTACTCTCGAGGTCGTCGCGGGACCTCCCATCGATGCTCATGGCTTAGGCGTTGCTTATCGACCGGAGGCAGGAAGCGGGTGCGACGTGTGATGGAGTAGAGAACAGGTGTGGCCAGCGGCAAAGGCAGGGAGAGGCTGCGCCGAGCGGCGGAGGCATGGGGTGTGTTTGGATTGCTACCAAACCTGACCATTCCAAAAAATTGGCTAGCCCATACAATTTGGCAGCCGTTTGGAATACTACCAAAATATTGGCACGCATAGCTCGCCTGCGGCATGCCAACTCGCAGGCGAGCTGTGGGCGTAGAAAAGCTCTGCAATTTTTTTGGCACGGCGACTCTCTCCCTTGATTCTCGGTGGACCCAATATAATATTTCTTTTGGCATGCAGATCGCTCATTTTGATTGATTATTTTACCTTTAACTAACCGGGTTTCCTCACAATGATTAGCAAGTTCCTTGTTAATGTAAAAAATGCTAAAATGTGCAGCTTGTTGTTAACGGGAAAAGGATAAATACATGCAGGTTGTTTTCAGCAAAAAAGAAAAGGTAGATGCATGCAGCATGTCTCTGCGACTCGGCGTGATTAGCAATTTCTGCCCATAGTAGTCTCATGACTGTCATGATGTTGTTTTTCTCTTGATTGCATCTTAGCTTTAGTCTAAGGTTGGGATGCCCCGAAAGGCATTTTCTCTTTCGTCTCAATCCATCGGTATGTCACTTGAAGTTATATTTTTATTCATCATATGATATGTGTTTTGTTTGGAACGTCATTTGCTTTAGTTTGTTTTAATTTTAGTTTTTCACAATAATTGTTTTCTAGACAGTCCCACTTGAGAGAGACACAAGATCACCATGATTTATTAGAATACTCTTTGTGCTTCACTTATATCTTTCGAGCTAAGTAGTTGCTTTAGTACTTCACTTATATCTTTTAGAGCACGGTGATATATAAATTTTATAGAAATAGTTACACTCTCGTTTTTCACTTATATTTGTTTGAGATTTAATAAATAGTGATGGTAATTTGCATGAGTTATAAGACTAGTTGAAAAATAATAGGTATTCAATGAGTGCATGATGAAAACCTTCATGTAGCACTTAAAACAGAAATTTTGGGTCAATGATATTGATGTGGTAATATGAAAGGGCACAAGTGCATGATCATTGGTTAGTAAGAATATCATGAATTAGAAGTTATTAACTTGTTCATGTAAATATTTTTATGGCATCGAGATGATGTGTGAGCATTCTTATTCCTCGTTGAAATCCTAGTGCTATTTAAGTCGGAGGCGTGCGGCGGTTAACTCCTCCTAACCTCTTGCCAGGGGCATGCGAGTAGTACTTTGCTATGAGAGAGATAATAAAATCTTGTAATAAGTATGACATTTCTTTATAACTAATGCTAATCCATGGATGTACGCACTCTCACCACCTCATATTTGCTAGCCTCTTCGGTACTGTGCATTGCCCATTCTCACCTCGAGGATCGGTGCAACCTTCGCCGGTGCATCCAAACCTCGTGACATGATACACTCTCTTGCACATAAGAATCATTATATCATCCTCAAAACAGCCACCATACCTATCAATTATGGCATTTCCATAGCCATTCCGAGATACATTGCCATGCAACTTCCACTGTTACATCATATGACTATTACTTTCATTGTCATATTGCATTGCATGATCATATAAGCTGACATGGTATTTGTATGAAATCCAACGTTCATCATTTTTTATATACATGTTACGCTTGATCACTTCACATCCTGGTACATTGCCAGAGGCATTCATACAGAGTCATACTATAATTTTTCATGTTGAGTTGTCATTAAATAAAAGTCTGATGATCATCGTTATTAGGGGACTGCCTCGGTGAGGAAAGGATGATGGAGACAATTATTCCCCTAGAAGTCGGGATGAGAATCCGCACAAAAAAAAGAAAAAAAAAATAGAAAGATAGAGAAAAACAATAAAGGAGAAAAGGAAAAAAGGAAAAAAGAAAAAAAGAAAAAAAAGAAAAATGAAGAACTAGTTTGCTTGTTTGTAGTCATGTCTAGTTCTTCTTTTGTTCGAGTTACTCCCGATAAAGATGTATTCAATTTTAGATAAAAGTGAGGAGAAATTTTGAAAGATTCATGGTATAGAATTTTCTATGCTCAAAATAAATCAACTAATAAGATATCCACTACTACCTTGATCCATAACTTTTATGTTGGTGTGACAACTTGGTATAGGTTTTTCCATGACACCATTACCGGTGGGAACTTCTTAACGTGTCATACTTTGGACGCTTATAATGCCATTGAAAATTTATTTGGAACATCACCTATTATCGTTAATGAAGCTACCTTGACCTTGGAACATGTCATGCAAAGGATTTATGCCATTGAAAACAAAATGATTACTAGTTAATTGATTGAGGAGTTAAATATCACTCAATTTGGGTCACGGGTAGGAATGACTTTGAAAACTTTAAAAGAAAAGGATAATATTATTGATGAGAGAGTAGAGCAAGTTTCAAATAGAATTGATAAAATTGAGGAGGTCATTGATAAAGTAGGTTTCGCTTTTACACCCTCAAAGACTAATGCTAGTACTTGTCGAAACAAAAGCCCTAAGTTTGTCTATATTCCTAAAAGCATTAGTACTCCTCCTAGTGGAAGAAACAAAGATCTCAAAATGATTAGTGTGCACGCCAATTTCATAAACCTTATAAGAGACCCTTTCAAGCCTCTTAGTGTTCCTAATAATCAGTGTGTTATCAAAGAGCTTGATTTCAAAGATGATAATACTTCAAACTATGCATTATGCCTTCCTAGGGGCATAAAACAATAGTGCTTGTTGGGAGGCAACCCAATAGTTATCTTTATTTTTTTCTTTTTTACTTTCTGTCTTGGTGTGATAACATGATTATTTACTCTGCAATGATTTTGTTTTTATGTTTTAATTAGTGTTTGTGCCAAGTAAATCCTATGAGATAACTCACAAGATAAGTAAAATTGATACGGTGCAAAAACAGAAACTTTAGCATCCAATGCAGATTTTTTTTGATTTTACTGGAATGTCTTTTTCATCTTAGTTTTTTACATCATATTTCTATACAAATGCTTCAGGCTTTCTTAATGTTTCAGAATTTCTAGAGTTATATAAGTATAGGTTCTCTATAGATCATTACAATAGATAGATTCTATTTTTGCTTCCATAGTTTGCTTGTTTAGATGATGCTATGGATTGTATCAGGGGGTATAACCATGGATAAGTTACAATACAGTACCTATTATGCAATAATTAGATATGAATCAATTTATAACAGTACCTAAAGTATTTGATATGTTTCTTATACTAACGGATCTCACGAGGTTTTGTTGAGTTTTGTGTGATTGAAGTTTTCATGTTTTTGGTGCTATCATGATGGAAAATGAAATACGGAGCAACAAGAGCCTAAGATTGGGATGCCCAAGGCACCCCAAGGTAATATTGTAGAAATACTCAAGCGTCTTAACTTGGGGATGCCCCGGAAGGCATCCCCTCTTTCGTCTCAATCCATCATTATGTCACTTGGAGCTATATTTTTATTCGTCACATGATATGAGTTTTGCTTGGAGCATCATTTGCTTTTGTTTGCTTTTACTTTTATCTTGCCACAATCATCATTTTCTAGAAACACCTATTTGAGAGATACAAACCTTAATCATAATTTGTTAGAATATTCTATGTGCTTCACTTATATCTTTTGAGCTTAGAAGTTGCTCTAGTACTTCACTTATATTTTTTCGAGCATGGTGGCATATTGATTTTATAGAAATATTTGCACTCTCATTCTTCACTTATATTTGTTTGAGAGTTAATAAATAGTGATGGTAATTTGCATGGGTCATAAGACTAGTCCAAAAATAATAGGTATTCAATGAGTGATAATAAAAACCAGAAATTGTGGGTTAATGACATTGATGTGGTAATATGAAAAGGTGTGAGTGCATCATTGTTGATTCGTATAAGTGTCGGTATTAAGAGGTTTTAACTTCTTGTTCGTCTAAAAAATAAAAAGGCCTAGTGAGGATGTGTGAGCATTTCTATTCCTCCTTAATATCCTAGTGTTGTTTCGGGTCGGAGCCGCGCGATGGTTAACTCCTACCAACCTCTTCGCTCGGGGCATGCGAGTAGTACCTTGATTTGTGATAAAACTAATAAAACTTTGCAATAAGTATATGAGTTCTCTATGACTAATGTGAAACCATGGACACACGCAATCTCACCTAATCATATTTTACTAGGCCCTTCGGTGGCGTGCCTTGCCCATTCTCACCTCGAGGATTGGTGCAACCATCGTCGGTTTATCGAAACCCTGTGACATGATATGCTCCGTCACACATAAGCCTCATTATATATTCCTCAAAACAGACATCATACCTACCTATTATGGCATTTCTATAGCCATTCCGAGATATATTGCCATGCAGATTCCATCGTCAGATCATATGACTAGTTCGTTCATCATCTACTAGTGCAGGCGCATGCTATACAAACTTTTTCACCCCTTTCCGTGACGTAGTCTTAAACCGTGGCCTTGCATGTGTGGGCGATAGGGTATCCCAGAGGACACGGGAAACCCGTCGGTGATGCCTACCCTCGGTCACACACGATGGGCAAAATATGGGCCATCACATACATGTACGTTGGGGAAGTCGTGTGAGATGTGCTTAGCATCCCACACAGTGAATCCCAAATGTACGTTTTAGTTCGTATTGTACATCACACACAATTTTCTGCATAACATCATCTGTGTTAGGGGTGGCCATCATGCACGGTGCCTAGAAGAAACTGTTTGGCATCGGACTGTCCATCACACACATGTTTTATGTGAAAAGGCTTGTGAATGGGTGTTCTAACACACATAGTTTTTGGCTGGAAGTCGTGTGTGATTGTTCACAAATCCAATGCGCCAATTTTCTAGAAATCGTGTGTGTTTGTTGAGGTCATCGTTCACAATGTTCTATGACAAACCGTCTGCGACATGGAACCCCAATAATCAGGCTAATTGCTCTATTACTTATAATCCAGTCAGTAAACAAATTTACACTTCGGATCAAGCAAAAATTATATTTCATTTTTTATTACAGCAACCATGATTTCGTAATTGAAATACATTAGAGTACAACATCATATAGGCATATACTACCTAGCTACTCAATTACACGATAGGAACGAGTTTCACATGCAATATCTAAAACCTTGCTAAAATAGCATCATATATGTTAAATAGTCAGATGAAACTCGTCTAGAAAACTGTTTAAGCGGAAGGCAAATAATGAGCCTTCCTGATGTCGAAGCTCCTTGCAACTTTATGCCAGTGCCTGTGGATGGTTGCCCGCCCATCCTTCATCCTCTTGAGGAAGACTTCGATATATCGTGGGTGTTATATGAATACCTTCCTCGCCTCTTGACCATACAGGTGATTTGAGATGTACTTATCGATGAACTGCTTTGGAAAGGACTGGAAATAAAGATATGCATAAATTTCGTTTTGAAAAATTGAAACGTCACAAACGGAAAAAAGACAAGGTAAAAGATAGTACCATCCTATAGTTCACTCATTTCTTCTTCATTGTGTAGACAAACATCTTGTTGTTTTCCATCGCAAGTTTCTTTATCTTTAAAATCTTTTCGAGTTTCTTGATTTGACTGATATTCATGAGCACATCATTTGCGCACATGCAAAATGGGTCGAATAGTGGGTCTAAACCTCTTACAGCAGGACCTACATGTGCAATACCAAATTATTATTAGAAACATAAATATTCAAATGGTTCCTGCAATTGCACAATAATGTGCTATTAGGCAAAGGATCATGAAAGTGCAAACCACAATGGTGAACTTGAGTGTCTCCCATTGTTCCCCCTATAACTTGTTTAAGATAGATATTGATAAGGTTTTAAGTGAGGTTTGGTGTGCTATCAATAAAATATGTTAATGAAAAATAAACTCATTGCAGATCCAACATATGAATTCGAGGCACATGGAAAAGCCAAGCGTGCTAAGAACTATGAAATATAGCAATTGTATGTTTCACATGCATAACAAAACAAAATCATACCAACAATAATCGAACATCACATTGTAGATGGTCAGGAAAACAAATGAACCAAACATTTAACTGAGCATCACATTGCACAATAGAACGTACTAGAAGGCTAGATTGCATAGTAGCATTACATTGCATATTTCACTAGAATTTCTGAAGGAAAGGTAGGAGTAGCACATTCAACAGGTAAATCAAACATGCTTAATGATACGTCCATTTTGCATCACGCTTTTATAATTATATTTATTGCATTATGGGCTGTTATTACACGTTATGGTACAATACTTTGCCTTTTCTCTCTTATTTTATAAGGTTTACATGAAGAGGGAGAATACCGACAGTTGGAATTCTGGACTGGAAAAGAAGCAAATCTGAGATACCTATTCTGCGCAACTCCAAAAGTCCTGCAAATTTATGGAGAATATTTTTGGAATTAATAAAAAATACTGGCGAAAGAATCAACCAGAGGGGGGCCACCAGCAGGCCACAAGCCTGCTAGGTGCAGCCACCCTTGGTCGCGCCTAGCAGGCTTGTGGGGCCCCTATGGCTCCTCCGACGCCCATCTTCTCCTATATGAAGCGTTTTGACATGGAAAACAATCAAGGGAGAGCTTTCGGGACGAAGCACCGCCGTCTCGAGGCAAAACTTGGGCAGAACCAATCTAGAGCTTCGGCAGGGCTATTCTGCCGGGGAAACTTCCCTCCCGGAGGGGGAAATCGAAGCCATCGTCATCACCAATGATCCTCTCATCAAGAGGGGGTCAATATCCATCAACATATTCACCATCACCATCTCCTCTCCAAACCCTAGTTCATCTCTTGTATCCGATCTTTGTCTCAACACTTCATATTGGTACCTGTGGGTTGCTAGTAGTGTTGATTACTCCTTGTAGTTGATGCTAGTTAGTTTACTTGGTGGAAGATCATATGTTCAGATCCTTTATGATAATTAATACTCCTCTGATCTTGAACATGAACATGATTTCTAAGTAGTTACGTTTGTTCCTGAGGACATGTGATAAGTCTTGTTATAAGTAATCATATGAATTTGGTATTTGTTCGATATTTTGATGACATGTATGTTGTCTCTCCTCTAGTGGTGTTATGTGAATGTCGACTACATAACACTTCACCATTATTTGGGCCTAGGGGAAGTGTGGGGACCCCGCCTCATAAGTCGTGATCACCGAATGCATGTGTACAGTGATCCCAGAGATCAATGCTCACTAAACACACAAAAGATGAATAACAAGAGTCTTACATCCACATTTAGCGTCTTATACAAATAAATACCATGAAGGTCTAGTCTTACATAGATAGGGCCACAAGGACCAAACACTTAAATAGAACAAGCAACGGAAATCTTGATCAAAAGCGTGAACCCATGCCATCTGCCTTAACCTACAGGCATTCTGACTGGGAAGCGTCCTAGTTCGCATGTTCGCCACCAACGAACTCTTCAACATACTCCTGTTCTTCCATGCCCGGCCAATTAAATAACCAGTGGCAAGCCAATGAGTACTTTGAACGTACTACCAAGCAACCCAAGTTGTGGAACAAGTAATAATGATGCATGGTATAACACTAAGTAGGTAAATTGCGGCAAGCTAATTTTGAATGTAATGATAGGATCAAATAACTAGGTAAACATGCATCAACAGTTGGCAGATATCCATATGTACGAGTTACGGATATCATCATAAGCAGGGGTTGAACATCACATGTTCATCCATTATTCTAAGTCCTCGGACTTACTCAATCGTCAGGCTAAGTCGTCGTACTTAGCTCAAGTACCATCCTTGTCACCAACACACGCACACACATCATTTGTGAAAACATTTGGACGTAGCACAAGAGCGGTCATCCAACTGTCCTTGACCATGGACACGGCTATTCGAATAGTCTTATACTCTACATAGGTTGCACACTTTACCCACAAGACTCGGGGAACTTCCGTGTCATCCACGACTCGTGGTACATCACATACCCGAGGTAAGCACCCGAACAATGCCTTTCCCATGGTGATACTAAACAAATATTCCACTCATTGGTGCCATCCCTCATGATATACACCACACGTATCATCCATGAGGGCACACAACGGTGTGCCCGATGCTTGTAAAGACAGCGCATGGCCTTCCACTTCCGGGACGACCCCATATCAAGAGTGAACACTTCACTCTTGCCACTAGTAATGCGGGCTCCTTGCTAGCACCATCCATAGTAATCAACAAATACCCATCCCATATGAGGTATCATGGTTGTACATGTAAGGTTGGAATAATGGTCGCAACTTACACCAATCCGTTTTGGAAAACCACACACACACACTTGCTCTGGTACACCACTTCTTTCTCAAGTGGTCACCCAAATCGTCATCATCTCCCTCGGGCATTAGTGGCACCCAACGAGGTTTTCAAAAAGTCTTTGAAATCATTTCTTCCCTTCTGTCACTATGCAAATCCCAACCCACTTGCATAGCATCTATTAGCATCCTATCTACACCCACCCGCATAACCCTCATAAGTTGAAAGGGTCATGCACGATGCAAGTGTCAATGGTAAAAGGATCGGAGGCAACCCACCGAAGGGGGAAGCACCACATCATGATCAATCATCAGAACAACAAGTTCTATATGTCATGCATGAAAAGGTTTCTTAACATGGTCAAAGGGCTGCTTGCCTGGCTCAAGAAAGTATTCAGGGTCTTCAAAGTCTTCGGGTCCAACTCCCACGTCAGTAGCGCAATCTATTGCCGCGATAAATAGCGATAAAATAAGCATCACACAAAAACAAAGCACACAAAACTAATATTAAAAAGCTATCCTGTTCTGATAAATACTAAAAACTATAATAAAAATATTCTCCTAAGGTTTTGACATGAAAAAGGTTTCAAATCTATTTTTAACAGTGGCTAAAAATGCCAAAAAGGGGGTTTAAAATAAAACTGTACATAAAAGATTTTTTAGATATTTTTACAAGTGGCACTAATAAATTATATGGATTATTCTAGGAATTTAGGTGGAAAAATAATTGGATTTGGATTTTTATTTAATCCTGTGGCATTTTTAGAAAAACCCCACAGAAAAGAAAAAGAAAAAGAGAGAGAGAGAGAGGCCTCAGAGCCTGGGCCAGTGGCGGCCAGTAGCTAGGCTGGCCCAGCTGGCCAGCGTGTCGGCCACGCGCGCGGTCAGGTTCAAACCTGACGCGTGGGGCCCGACTGTCGGCGACCTCTAGGAGAGAGAGAGCGCGGGAGGGGAAGATGAGAGGCCGATACATGGGACCCACCTGTCGGATCCTTCTCCCACCTCGGGGCAGAGAGGGGGAGGCTCACAGGCGGCGGTGGAGGGCACGTCGGTGGCAGGAGAGAGCGGGGATGGACTCGGGGTCGAGTCGCCGGTCCCCTGGAGGTCGAAGGGGTGCCGGAGGTGGTCGGAGTCGCCGATGGTGAGCACCCATGGCGGAGGAAGCTTCGGGAGAGATCGCCGGGCCTCTCCGAGCTGCAAACAGGACGGGGTCGAGGGGGGAACGGTTCAGGAGAGCAAGGGGAGACTAGAGGAAGGAAAATGGGGACCGGAGGGGGTCGCTACCAGGAGATCGGTGACGAGGTCGCCGCGGCGGTCCTCGGCTCGATCCTGAGCGCAGAGGCTTCGGGAGTTCTCCAAGGCGCACATGGGGTCTACTGGGGAGTGGAGAGAGAGGCCATAGGGGAGAGGAGGATCGGGGAGGGCCTTAAGTAGGCGGCCCTCGGTCCATCGAGCTCGGGTGCACCCGCGAGCTCATGGCCGAGGCCAGAGGCCACAGAAGAGGGAGGAAGCGAGCCTGGGGTGCATGTGGAGTTTTCCTAGGGCAAGGGGAAAGAGGAGAGAGGCGGGGGAGCACGCGCATGTGAGCTCTGCGATTGGCCGGCTCGGGCGGCCACGACGCATGCGAGGGGGGTCATAGGAGGGATAGAGAAGAGGGAGGACAATGGGGCGGCGTGTTGCGGATGCCGAGGCCGACCATCTGGCGAGAGGGGGGCGCTCGAAGTGGTCAGGGCCATGCAGTGGGCAACGGCTACAGTGCCTGCCGGCACTGTAGCGTGCTCCAGAGCGCACATTTGGCATGCCACGACATGCCAACGGTGTCTTGTGCGTGTCCAAGGGTGTCTAAGGGGATCTAGGGGTGCCTAGGCTAGGGAAAAAAATGCATTGCATGCCCTGGGAGAGAGATAGGATAAGAGGACAGGGTAAAAATGTTCATGCCAGGGCTGTCCAGAGGTGAAAATGAGGGTTTTACCCCATCTTCTAGTGGCTTATGGACATGAGGTTTTTGTTGGTGGTGCTTGGGCACTACAAGAGGGTGTGGTAAAAGTTTGGAGGCAAGGGGGGGAGTGAAAGTGGTGAAAACAAGTACTTTGCCATTTCACGAGAAGGTGTTTGATGGGTGTTTGGGAAAGATAAGTTTACCAACTTACTAAGATATTCAACAGGGTCAAATATTAGGTAAAGAGGTGATGGATCACCAGATTTGAGCTCAAATGAGCAAAGTTGACAACGCAAACTTGTGAACCCTAGAAACTAACAGAATCTGCTTTCTGTAGATCTAGTTATGCCAAGATTTTACCCTCGATGCACCACTTAGTGTAGCACCATTATTTGGTGATTAGATCATGTCCACAAAGTTTGGGGTCAAGGGAAGAAACTTCACAATGTAAAGTTGTTCCAATTTGACTCTGGACAGGGAGGGTTTTGGGATTGTTTGATGAACCAAATCAAGTTGGGTTGAGATGAAACTTTGCAAGATCATCACCTATGGTAGTGTTGACTTGATGGAATTTTCTTGGAATTTATGTAGAATATTTCTTATAGAAATATTTCAAAAGCTTGATTTGGATAGAAAGGCTTTAGAGGGATTTTGACCATGATTTGAACACGCCCATGTGTTGAAACTCATATGTATGGAAAATATATGTCCACTGAGTTTCCCTAAATTTTCTCAAATATTTTGAAAGTATTTAAATAATATTTCCCTATGAAAAAACATTTTTGTTCATAAGAAAAAGGCTTTAAATAAAATATAAGAACAATCTTTAAAATTAATATCTGGTGGTTTTGGGAAGTCATAAATATAGTAGGTTTGAAATAAAGCCTTTGGGGAAGAAGGATCCACCCAATTTGAGGACTTGCAGTGCAAACCTCAACTCAGGGGTTTCTGAAAACCTAATTTTAATAAATCATTTTTGGTCAAAACAAAATTGGATAAAACTAGTTTTAGGCACTATTCACATATCATGATCATTGGGCAAGATGTTTGGGTCAAGGAAGATGAATATGAAGAGGGATAGAATCTAAGAGTGCCATACACAACAATCAACAAGCAAGCAAGCAACAATTCAAACAAGCATAAGCACTGAAAAAGTTCTAATTGGCTCCAAATTTTATAAATCCAAACATAACAAGGTGGTACAACACAGGGTGTGACAGACCTACGCCCTTACAAGAATCTTGTCCCTGAGGTTTCTAGGCTAAGCGCTAAAAGGATAAGGAAACTCAGATCTAAGATAGTCTTCACACTCCCAGGTTGCTTCAGCTTCAGTGTGGTTGCTCCATTGGACCTTTAAGTACTTGATGGTGTGGCTTTGGGTGCAATGCTCGGCTTCATCCAGAATGCGAACTGCCCTCTCACGATAAATGAGGTCTGGCTGAAGGTCAATGGCTTGATGGTCGATGTCCTTGTAGAGGTCGGGGCGGTTTGGAACTTCCAGGCACTTTCGGAGTTGTGACACATGAAAGACGTTGTGCACATCCGATAGTTTGGAAGGTAGCTCTAGCTGATAGGCAACTTCTCCTCGCCTGTCGGTGATCTTGAAGGGGCCGATGAACCTTGGTGCAAGTTTTCCCTTGACATGGAATCGCTTGGTTCCCTTAAGAGGCGTGACACGGAGTTAAACATGGTCTCCAACACGGAAGCTCATGTCCCGACGGTGAGAGTCGGCATAGCTCTTCTGTCTTGTCTTGGCGGTCTCAAGGCGCTCTCGGACAAGTTGAACTTGCTCGTCTGCTTCGTGGAGGATGCCTGGTCCGATGACTAACCGTTCTCCGGCCTCTCACCAGTTGAGGGGAGTACAACACTTGCATCCATACAACACCTCAAATGGTGCCATCTGAAGACTTGCCTGGTAGCTATTGTTGTAGGAGAACTCGGCAAATGGTAGGCAATCTTCTCACTTGGCTCCATAAGCCAAGACACAAGCGTGAAGCATATCTTTGAGTATCTAATTTACTCTTTCAGTTTGCCCACCAGTCTGGGGGTGAAAAGCAGTGCTGAAGGAGAGCTTGGTTCCCAGGGCTTCTTGGAACCTATTCCAGAACCTTGAGGTGAACTGGCTGCCTCGGTTCGACACAATCTCCTTAGGAACTCCGTGAAGACTCACAATCCGGTTAATGTAGAGGTTGGCCAATTGGTACCCATTGTAGGTTGTCTTGATGGGAATGAAGTGGGCAACTTTGGTCAGGTGGTCGACAATGACCCAAATAGAGTCATGTCCCTTGCTTGACCTTGGTAAACCGGTGATGAAATCCATCCCGACTTTGTCCCACTTCCATTCAGGCACTCTGAGAGGTTGCAATAGCCCAGCAGGTCGCTGGTGCTTAGCTTTGACTCTATGACATATGTCACATTTAGCGACAAATGTGCCTATCTCCCGCTTCATGCCATGCCACCGGAATCTTGCCTTGAGGTCTTGGTAAATCTTGGTTCCTCCAGGATGGATGGAATATGGAGTGTCGTGAGGTTCTTGCAAGATCAAGTTCTTGAGCTCCTCTTTGTTGGGTATGCATATGTGATTCCCGAACCATACAACTCCTTGTTCATCCACTGAGAACCCTGGAGCCTTTCCTGCCTTGATCTTCCTCTTGATGCCTTCAATGCTCTCGTGTCCCTTCTGGGCTTCCTTAATATCATCCATCAAGGTAAGCTTTGCTTCGAGGTTGGTGAGGAACCCAGGTGCAACTAGTTCCAAGCCGAAGCTTTCAAGCTCTTCATATAGGGCGGGTAGCCTTTCCTTAATCAAGGCATTCAAGGAACAAGCCTTTCTGCTTAAGGCGTCTGCTACCACATTGGCTTTTCCGGGGTGGTATTGAACACTGAGGTCGTAATCCTTGATCAACTCTAATCATCTTCGCTGCCTCATGTTCAATTCTCTTTGGGTGAAAATATACTTCATACTCTTGTGGTCTGTGTATATCTCACATCGCTTCCCCATAAGGTAATGTCGCCATGTCTTCAAGGCATGAACCACGCCTGCCAACTCGAGATCATGAGTAGCGTAGTTCTCTTCATGAGGACGTAGCTATCTGGATAGATATGCTACAACTCTGCTTTCTTGCATCAGAATACCTCCAAGCCCGGTTCTCGATGCATCACAATATATCAAAAACTCCTTGTGAATATCGGGGGTGTCCAAAATGGGGGTTGTGGTCAATCTCTTCTTGAGCTCTTGGAAGCTTTCCTCGCACTTAGCTATCCATTCGAACTTCTTGTCCTTCTTCAAAAGCTGGGTCATGGGTCGGGCAATGCTCGAGAACCCTTCCACGAGCTAGCGGTAATATCCCGTGAGTCCGAGGAGGCTCCTCACTTCCTTCACGGTGGTTCGGGTTTGCCATTCAGTCACGGTTTCAATCTTGGCAGGATCCACTGATAATCCTTCTACAGTCAACACATGACCCAAGAACCTGACTTTATGCAGCCAGAATTCACACTTGCTGAACTTGGCATAAAGCTGGTGTTCTCGAAGCTTCTCTTGGACCAATCTCAGGTGTTCCTCATGCTCTTCTTCAGACCTGGAGAAGACGAGTATGTCATCAACAAAGACGACAACGAACTTGTCCAAGTATTCCATGCAGACTTTATTCATGAGGTACATGAAGTAGGCAGGGGCATTGGTTAACCCGAATGACATGACCATGTACTCATACAGGCCATACCGGGTTACAAATGTCGTCTTCGAATGTCTTGGGGTCTGATCTTCAGCTGATAGTACCCAGACCTGATGTCGATCTTGGAGAACACCTTGGCTCCATTCAACCGATCAAACAGGTCTTCAATCTTGGGGAGTGGGTATTTGTTCTTTATTGTGACTTTGTTGAGAGAACGGTAATCGACACAGAGTCTGATAGTTCCGTCCCTCTTTGACACAAATAGAACAGGTATTCCCCAAGGAGAGGCACTTGGGTGAATGAATCCTTTTCTGAGCTGCTCTGCCAGTTGCTTCTTCAATTCAGCCAACACTTCGGATCCCATCATGTAGGCCTTCTTATAGATGGGCCTTGATCCGGGCATAAGCTCAATGATGAACTCAATGTCGCGGTCAGGAGGCATTCTAGGAAGATCATCTGGAAACACATCCAGGTATTCACACACCACTGGCACTTGATCCAACTCAACTCCCGATAGACAGTTAGCCCGAGGGGCTTGAGTGGAGGTAGGGTTGGGAACATACTTGACTTCCACTCCTTGGCTATTTGTCATGGTAACTATCCTCTTGGCACAGTCTAACAAGCCTTGGTGCTTGTTCAACCAATTCATGCCAAGGATGACATCCAAGCCTGGTGAATCTAGAACTATAAGGTCTGCTAGGAAGTCTACCCCGTTGATGTTAATCTCCACTCCTTTACAACCTATCCCAGACTTCATAACTGATCTCGAGGTTTGTATCAACATACGGCTACCTAGGGGTGTAGGTTTCATGCCACTCTCTAATGCAAACTTTTGGGTGACAAAAGAATGCGAAGCTCCACAATCAAACAGTACTGTTGCTGGGGTTGAGTTGATGAGGAACATACATAGTATGATGTATGGGTCTTCCTGGGCTTCCTCTGCGGTGGCATGATTCACACGACCTTTGCCATTGTTGGGCTGGTTGCGTGGAGCGCGGTTCCTTGGTGGTTCTCCACGACCTTGACCTTGAGTTGGCGCATTGGGGCGCGGTGCATCGGGCTTCTTGTTCGGCCAGAGCTTAGAGATGTGTCCAGACTGACCACATCCAAAGCAAGTGACTTGCCCATGGTTGTTGTTGTAGTTCCTGCCACCGTTGTTGTTATTGGGTTTGTTGTAAGCTGGCCTAGGATTGGCATACTGCTGAGGCTGGTAGCTCGGACGAGGCATAGGAGGTCTAGCCTGCTGTGGCTGATAGATCAACTTGGCCGGGGCTGGCTGCCAGGGGCGAGGCTTCTGGTTGATGGAGCTACCCTTGCTGATCATCTTGCGCTTGCGAGTGTCGTCTATGGCACGACGCTTGTCTTCCAGCACGAGGGCCTTGTTCACCAGGTCGAAGAAGGTACGACAGTCGCAGATGATGAGCTGATACTGCAGGGTGTGTTGAAGTCCATCCATGAAGCGTTCCTTCTTGGCAGCTTGTGTGTTGACATCTTTAGGTGCATACCTTGATAACAGGTTGAACTTCTGCAGGTACTCCTTGACAGAGCCACTTCCTTGCTTCAACGCTCAAAACTCTCTCTTCTTGATAGCCATGATCCTATAAGGAATGTGGGCGGTTCGGAATCCTTCTTGGAAGTCATTCTAGGTGATCACATGCTCACCTTGCATGACCTTGAATCCATCCCACCAAGCTCGGGTGGTACCTCCGAGGCAGCGAGGGGGCATAAAGCACCTTCTCATGGTCCTCATTGCAATTTACTAGTGACAGGGGTCCTGGATGGTGCGAATCCAGTCATCAACATCCAATGGTTCAATGGTCTCGGTGAAGGTTGGGGGCGAATTCCTCATGAACTCAGACATAGTGGAGCAGCCATTGCCCTTCCTACCATGCTGCTGGTTGTTCACAAGGGCCTGAGCCATCTGCTGAATAGCAGCATTGTTGGCTTGCCGTTCCTCCCGACGAACTTGGAGAAACTTGGCTATGGTCATGTTCTCCGGTGGAGGTGGTGGCGGGGGAATGTCGCCTTGTGGCTACTCCTGGTGTCCTCCAGTGTGAGCAGCCCCACCAGCTCCCTATTGCTGGCTTGAGTTGCCGGCTTCAGGGTTGGCAAAGGAGTTGTTGCGGGTAGCAGTCACCATCTTGTTTCGAGTATCCAAGTCAAACAACTAGGATAGTCGAGAGGAAAAGCAACAATGGAAAAGCGCGCCTAAGGGGGTTGGTCGAGTGCAAGTGTGGTAAAACGAAGGTTGAAAGACCAACATATATTAAGATAGACGATGGAGTCGCTTACATGTTGCCTAAGGCAAAAGCGTGACTTGCATCGGAACACACACAACAAAACAAACAACAAGCACACATGGTTTCATATGAACCATTACGCGGACTCGACTTCGCATGAGGGATACATGACTGATCCTACCCTAGGGTTCTCGGACTCAGGTGGTGGAGTGCTCGCTCTCGTAGCTACACTCCTCTGGGTCTTCCTCCTGTTCATCATCTGAACGGGCATCATTCCCAGTCGAAGGGGTCGGGGAACAAGGAGCTCCATCCCGACGATGCTTTGCTGGCGGGTCGGTGAAGAACTCATGGTACTCCTTCGCACTCATGCGATGACGGCGTGTAGGTGCATCACTAGCTGGGGGTACTTGTTGGGGAACGTTGCATGGGAAACAAAAATTTTCCTATGCTTCACCAAGATCAATATAGGAGATGAGCATCTATGATAGGAGAGATTGGATATACGTACCCCTGTAGATCGCTAAGCGGAAGCAATAAAGAACGCGGTTGATGTAGTGGTAAGTCTCCGCGATCCAAATCGCAAGCCATCCCACAAATTCCCGATCAAGTACCGCATGGAGGGCACATCCGCGTTCAGCACACGTGCAGCTCGATGAAGATCTCCGCCTTCTTGATCCAGCAAGAAGGAGAGGAGAGGTAGAAAAGTTCTCCAGCAACGCAACGATGTTGCGTCGATGGTGGTGGAGCAAATCCAGTAGGGCTTTGCCTAAGCACTGCTGAAAACCGATCCAGAGGAGAAAATGATCTAGAGGAAGAAGAGGGCAACACTTGGAAGAATTAGTGTTGGGGCTGCCCTCAAAATCCTCTAGTATATATAGGAGGGAGGGGAGAGGAGGCAGCCCTATCCTCTCCTCCAAGGAGAGGTTCGGCCGAAGCATAGGGGGAGAGTCCATCTCCCACAAGGGAGGTGGATTCCAAGTGGGACTATTTCCCAAACTTGCCCCCTACTCTATCTCTTCCTCCATGCACATAGGGCCTCTTGGGATGGCTTTCCCAGCCCACCAGGGGCTGGTGCACCACCTCTAAGGCCCATGTGGCCCCTTGGGGTGTGTGGGACCCACTTGGTGGTACCCGGAACCAATTCGTCACTCCCGGTACACTACCGGAAATGCCCAAAACTTTTCCGGAGTTCAAACACCACTTTCCTATATATCAATATTTACCTACGAACTATTTCGGAGCTCCTCGTGACATACGGGATCTCATTCGGGACTCCGAACAACCTTCAGTCACCACCATACATAACTCTATACTACCAAAACGTCACCGAACCTTAAGTGTGCAGACCCTGCGGGTTCGAGAACTATGTAGACATGACCAAGACACCTCTATGGTCAATAGCCAATAGAGGAACCTAGATGCCCATATTGATTCCTACATATTCTACGAAGATCTTTATTGGTCGAACCTCTATGTCAAGGATCCAGTTAATCCCATATGATGTTCCCTTTGTTCTTCGGTATGTTACTTGCCCGAGATTCGATCGTCGGTATCTTCATACCTAGTTCAACCTCGTTACCAGCAAGTCTCTTTACTCATTCCATAATATAAGATCCCATGGCCAACACTTAGTCACATTGCTTGCAAGGCTTGTTGTGTTGTTGTATTACCGAGTGGGCCCTGAGATACCTCTCCGTCACACAGATTAACAAATCCCAGTGTTGATCCATGCCAACCCAGCAGACACCCTCGGAGATACCTATAGACCACCTTTATAGTCACCCAGTTACGTTGCGACGTTTGATACACACAAGGCACTCCTCCTGTGTCGGTGAGTTGCATGATCTCAGGGTCATAGGAACATATACTTGACATGCAGATAACTATAGCAATAAACTGACACGATCATATGCTACATTTATAGTTTGGGTCTTGTCCATCTCATCATTATCCTACTGATGTGATCCCGTTATCAAATGATATCTCATGTCAATGGATAGGAAACCTTGACCATCTTTGATCGACGAGCTAGTCTACTAGAGGTACACTAGGGACAAAGTGTTGTCTATATATCCACACATGTAATGTGTTTCCAATCAATACAATTATAGCATGGATAATAAACAACTATCATGAACAAGGAAATATAATAATAAAAACTTTATTTATTGCTTCTAGGGCATATTTCCAACAGTCTCCCACTTGCACTAGAGTCAATAATCTAGCTCACATCACTATGTGATTTACATTGTAATGAATTGAACACCCATGCAGTTCTGGTGTTGATGATGTTTAGCCCTTGGAAGAGGTTTAGTCAACGGGTCTGCAACATTCAGATCCGTGTGCACTTTGCAAATATTTATGTCCTTCTCCTTGATGTAATCCCGGATGGAATTGAAGCGTCGCTTTATGTGCCTGGTCCTCTTGTGAAACCTTGGTACCTTGGCCAGAGCAATTCACAAGTGTTGTCACATAACAGAGTCATTGGATTCAGTGCACTCGGCACTACTCCAAGATCTGTCATGAACTGCTTCATCCAGACACCTTCCTTCACTGCCTCCGAGGCTGCGATGTACTCCACTTCGCATGTCGAATCGGCTACCATGCTTTGCTTGGAACTGCACCAGCTTACCGCTCCCCCGTTGAGAATAAATATGTATCCGGTTTGTGACTTAGAGTCATCCGGATCAGTGTCAAATCTTGCATCGACGTAACCCTTTACGACGAGCTCTTGATCACCTCCATAAATGAGAAACATTTCCTTAGTCCTTTTCAGGTACTTAAGGATATTCTTGACCGCCGTCTAGTGCTCCATTCCAGGATCACTTTGAAACCTTCCGGCCATACTCATGGCAAGGCTGACATCGGGTCTTGTGCACAACATTGCATACATGATAGAGCCTATGGCTGAAGCATAGGGGATGACACTCATCTTCTCTCTACTTCTGCAGTCACTGGGCATTGAGTCTTACTCAACTTCACACGTTGTAACACACGCAAGAACCCCTTCTTGGACTGATCCATTTTGAACTTCTTCAAAACTTTATCAAGGTATGTGCCTTGTGAAAGTGCTATCAAGTGTCTCGATCTATCTCTATAGATCTTAATGCCTAATATGAAATCAGCTTCTCCTAGGTCCTTCATTGAATTTTTTTGTTCAAATATTCCTTCACACTTTACAGCATTTCTATATTGTTTCCAATCAGCAATATGTCATCCACATATAATATTAGAAACACTACAGAGCTCCCACTCACTTTCTTGTAAATACAAGCTTCTCCGTAAACTTGTATAAACCCAAACACTTTGATCACCTCATCAAAGCGCTTATTCCAACTCCGAGATGCTTGCACCGGTCCATAAATGGATCGCTGGAGTTTGCCAACTTTGTTAGCATTCTCTAGATCGACAAAACCTTCCGGTTACATCATATACAACTCTTCCTCAAGGAAACCGTTAAGGAATGCTGTTTTGACATCCATTTGCCAAATTTCATATTCAAAATATGCAGCTATTGCTAACATGATTCTGACGGACTTAAGCATCGCTACAGGTGAGAAGGTCTTCTCGTAGTCAACTCCTTGCACTTGTGGAAAAACCTTTGCCACAAGTCGAGCTTTATAGACGGTGACATTACCATCCACGTATGTCTTCTTCTTAAAGATCCATTTGTTCTGAATGACCTTTCGCCCTTCAAGTAATACTTCCAAAGTCCTTACTTTGTTTTCATACATGGATCTCATCTCGGATTTCATGTCCTCTAACCATTTCTCGAAATCCGGTCCCATCATCGCTCCTCCATACCTCGTAGGTTCATTGTTGTCCAACAACATGACCTCCAAGACAGGGTTGCCGTACCACTCAAGAGCAGTATGTGCCCTTGTCGACCTACGAGGTTCAGTTGTAACTTGATCCGAAGCTTCATGACCATCATCATTAACTTCCTCTTCAACTGTTGTAGACTCCACAAAAACATATTTCTATGTTGCGCTACTCTCTGGTTGAAGTAAAGGTTCAATAACACTACAAGAAATATGCTGTCTTGTGACCCTTTGTCAGTGACCTTGGAAAAAATGGTTGTAAATCTATGACCTTTTGAGGCAAATTGGTCATAAGCTGTCCAGAGGGGTCCTAACCCTAAACACCAACGACCATTTTGGTCAGAAAGGTCATAATTTCCTTAATTGAAATGGTCATAAAGCAAAGAACACCGGTCCACTGCCTTATTTCTAGCTGATAATGACCAATATAAATGGTCGTAAGCTATGACTTGGCACCACCTCATCAGTTTTGCCTATGTGTCATGTCCATGTGTCAATTTTCGCCTACGTGTCATGTCCATGTGTCAATTTTTCCCTAGGTTGTGAAGCAATCTATATCTTTGGTATTCCCAAAATTCCCAAAAAATTCTCATAAATTCTTTGTATCATATCTTCATGAAATATGTCAAAAACCTTCCTTGCCTAGTTCAAAAATATTTATTTTCCTATTCTGTTCACAACAACACTTTGTGAAGGAAGTGCTACTTATATATTCTTGATTGCCCTAAAAAATTTTGGGAACTCTTTCCTATCCAAATCATTGCCTCATGGAAAAATTCAACTCCATTTGCCCAGTAAATCATCCTCGGCAAATTTCCAAAATATTCGTTCACCTAGAAGCTTTGTGAAGGAAGTACTGGCTATGCATATCATAATGAGTTGAATTATTACTAGATCTTCTATATGCCCAAATAATAGCTATCCACAAAATTTTACCCCCGTCTAACAATCCATCTGAGCTCACCATCCAATCTTTGTTTCTAGTAATATTTTCAGTTTGTGAAGCAACTACATTTTATATTTCTTTATAATTGCTGAAACTTTACCAGTACATGACCATGATCACAGAACCTCCCTCCACCAAATTTTAGCTCATTTAATTTACCAAATTTCCCTCAACATTTTTCCTAATATTCTCTTTAGTGGAGAGCATTGTGAAGCAAGTACCATTTTTATTTACACAAATAGTATGAAATTTTTAATGTGCCTTCATATGCCCAAATTGTCCTCCTCCTACAAATTGCAGCTTAATCCAATCATCTATGTGAGCCCAGCTTGAATTTTTACTTTTTGTCCAAATTGGCACATTGCAAAGCGAGTGCTATATAGACCCCTTGTATTGCCCTCAAACTTTTTGGGCAGTCTTCCATATCGAAATAATTGCCACATGCCAATATTCAGCTCAATCCATTCATTATTTTGAGCCCAGCTTCAACATTCATATTTCTGTCCAGTGTGGCACTTTGCAAAGGAAGTAGCACCTAAGCTCATCCATTTGAGCTGAAAATTTGTGAAGACATTCTTCTTAGTAGATGATCATCTTCAGCCAAAACTCACGTCCATTGTCCATGTGCATTTCCCGTACTGCTAATGAAACACTTGGCTGCTAATTCATGTTTGAGCATAGTTCCGTCTCCTCGTGAGATTCTTCTACTGTAATTTTCTTCCTAGCACCTACTTGGGGAGTGTCCAGCCCACTAGACATGCCTATGCCGTCTTGAATGCATGGCAATGCCACGGTCATGCGGTGACCACGCGGCGGGCATACGAGTTTACGCGCTCTGGAGTTGGGGCACTCGACCACCATCCAAACCTCTACGTATCGCCACCAAACCATGTATTTCTGATTAAACAGATACTTATGTAACTAGAAATAATTTTTTGAAAAAAATAATGAGCAAACTATTAAGGCAGCTGCAGTTCAAATTTGTCTCGGTTCGTGCTGAATCGACAGAGTTTTGTCTTTCTCACTAGAGGTGGATCGAAAGATTTTGGCACCCAAATATTTTGTCAATTATGCATTAAATATGGCCTAATATTTTATAAAAATGATTTTGTCCAATTTTGTAACAAATATTTGGTAGGTCCTTCCCAAAAAACTCATTTTGGGCACTCGAAAAAAGGAAAATGATTTTTTGTGGAAAGAAAATGAAAAATCCCTTTGGCAACATTGTTTGCCATTCCAACATGCATCCTTGTGCACAATATGAGATCATTTGAACAAACTATTCCATGAATGTGGCCATAAGATTGATCATTTGGCTTGAAAGCCATGAATCTTCACGGATGATAGCTCATTTCTGAGAACACTTTTTTAAAATAATTACAGTAGCACAAGTTTATTATTTTTCCTGGTAACTTGGTCACATATGATGACACAACACGGAGGTTTTGCATTAAATATGGCCTAATATTTTATAAAAATGATTTGGTCTAGTTTTTCAACGAATATTTGGTAGGTCCTTCACAAAAAACTCATTTTGGGCACTCGGAAAATGGAAAATGAATTTTCTGTCCAAAGAAAATGAAAACTTCCTTATGCAACATTGTTCGTCATTCCAATATGCACCCTTGTGCATAATATTATATCATTTTAACAAACTATGCCATGATTGTGGCCATTAGATTGATTATTTGACTTAAAAGCCATGAATCTTCACACATGGTAGCTCATTTTTACGAACACTTTTTTAAAATAATTGTCGTATTACAAGTTTATTATTTTTCATGGTAACTTGGTCATATCTAATGACACAATGCGAAGGTTTTTCAACTTTTTGAATTTTTTTGAATTTTTTATGCCCATATCGAAATGCGGTCAAAACGACGGGCATGCCCGTTCCTATCTAATGGTTGAATCTTGGAAACCTTTTGATGTTTCTCTGATTAAATAGATAATTTTGTACCCAACCTTTTAGTCAATTGTATATTAAATATGACCTAATGTTTTAGAAAAATTATTCCGTCCAATTTTGCAACAAATATATGGTAGGTCCTTCACAAAAAAACTTGTTTTGGGCACTCAAAAAAAAACTATCACGGACATTTCTAAGGACACTTATTTTAAAGATATTTGTATTATTACTAGTTTGTTATTTATTTACTTCTTAAAACTAGGTCACATTTGATGACACGACGAGAAGGATTTTCATTTTTTCATTTTGTTCGAATTTCTCAAGTCAAGAAAATAGCTAACATGATTTAACATATTATATTTAAATCTACTCCGGCCAATTTAAATGGTCATAATATTGTATTGCATTGTGATTGGTCCAAAGACAACACACGCGGATCATGGATGAACACCGTTGGATCCGGGTGGATCCAACAGCAGCCCTCACCCCTCGCCTCCCCATCAACCCCACCTGAGCCGAAACCCTAGCACTGTCTTTTGGAAATCTTCCATCCACCCCCCGCCTCCTTTCTTTATTTCTCGCGACCCCGATCCCCCTCTCCACCGACACTCTCCTCTCTCACGACCACGATCCCGATCACAATGCCAACCCCGCCGCTGGCAATCTTCTCCCCCCTACGCTGCCGCCCCAACCTTCTCTTCCCCTCCCAAGGGAAGGGAGGGAACAGAAGGAAGGGAGGGAAGGCCGACCAAGGAGGTCGTTCGAGCGCCCAGATCCTCACCGTCGTCGTCAACCTGATCTCGCCAGAATCGATCCCGACCGGCGACCGACCTCCTCGCCGGATCCAGCGCCGCCCCGCCAGATCCAGCGACCCCTCACACCATAGAGGCCCGCAGTAGCTCGTCTCGGTGCCGTGCCAGCGTCCGCGTCATCGGTGATCTTGCCATGACCCCCTTCTTGAATTGCTCCCGTCGATCAAGCTCTTGATCTGCATAACATAACCATGGATGCATCGAATCTATGTGATTCAACTACAGAATGGCTCAAGATTCTCCTCCACATTCAGTTCTCCTGGACGGCGCATCCGGTTCGTGCGGGCGATCGAGCACGGGTACTAGCCCCCCGAGGTCGATAGCTGGCGCCAGTTCTGGTTCAAGGGGAGGTCGGCGTTCAGGCTGAGAGGCAACCTGGCGGCCCACGTTGTCGTCGACGACCAGAACGTCGCCATGTGCGTCCGAGAGGGCCGCCACGGGAGGCTTACCCCACTCGTCATCAACCTGCCCGACGGTGGCTATGGCGGGACCCTCAAGATCATCGTCTTCCTGGTCGGGACTGGCGGTGAGAGCCTCTCTCAATGCCCCAACTTCCTAAGTGCATATCTCCTCGTGGTGAAAAACCGGTAGTACTTGACTGAATTTGTTATCCACAACGTGTGGACTGTGGTATAATTTACTGAAACTGTTGTGGTTTGAAGAACAATTATCTGATCTGTTCAAGTCTGAAACTGTTAGTGTGAGGTGTCTGCAAGTGTTGTAATCATGTAGATAAGTAGAAGATGATCTGGAACTAAAACCCCAAATCAGATGATTCACCCCTTTTCAGCCTTAACATAGAAGATGGTGATATCAGTTTGATTTGCCCATTTCACTTGGGTTGAATAACCTGTGAGCAAAATTCACTTGCCTATTTTATTATGATCCTATTTTGCTATATCATAGTTTGCTGGTGCATGCTATTTATTCAGTTTGGAGACTGGTGTAATTTAAGTACAGAGTAGCACTATTCCTGGTTATGTAGCTACTCCCTCTCAATGAATGATACTCTTTTTAGTTTAAAGCCTTGTTGATATTCATGTTTTTTTGTCTTCGTTTTGCTGGCAAGATGCAGTAAATCCCGAGGGGATTAATCTGATGCAGTAGATCTTGGGGGTATTATCGTACTGAACCCAAACCAAAATGCTCCAAAATTAGTTGAATGTTTGTGAACTCGGTAGCATGGTTGTATTTTTGTTGTGGATCTGATCTGGTTCTAACCATTTTGTTCTATAACTATAGATGCTTCATGTTTTGTCACGAGCTTCAAGATGAAGAAGTCAGAAGAAGCTAATTTGGAGCTAGTTATTGGAGTAATGAAGCCCCTGTTGTTGATCCTATTGACAAGGGTAGGCCAATTAGATCAAACTGAAGGACAAACTTGGTTATGTGACATATTCTACACTTGTAGAGCTGTTGTACTGTTATCACATTTGTACGTGTGTTATAAGATGTAACAAATTGATTCTTGTTGTTATGTGGAGTATTATATCTGTTTTTCTTATTTGTTTTGATTTAAACATTGGTTGTTTATTTACTAGGATTTTGAAATCTAGAGAACCTAACCCTGGCAACAGGAACCTACAATCCAGAAACTGAAATTTGGGACCCACTTACCAGAACCTGACAATCGGGACCCATTAAAAAATAATAAAAACAAAGGCCATGGCCCAAAAATTAAGAAAACTAAGTTGTTGGGCCTGACCCATGAAGCTGACCAAAAAATGATAGAAAAATTATAAAAAGGCTGAATTGTTGGGCTTGGCTCAACTAAAGTGTTGAATTGGACCGGGCCGATTCTTATCAACGACCAATCCAGTTGGTCGTAATTCTGCTACATCAGCTTGCCACGTCGGATCCGACGTGGCCTAGGCACACTGCCAGTGACCAAAACACTGCTAGTTTTTGGTCATAAACGTCTACGACCAATCCAGAAGAAAGGCCCGTAAAAAGGTCATAAATGAAAAACAATGACCATTCGGTGACCAATATTGATGGTCGCAAGTTAGCATATTTCTTGTAGTCTAACCTCATCAAGCTCTATTTTCCTCCCACTCAATTATTTCGAGAGAATTTTTTTCTCAAGAAATGTTCTGTTCTTTGCGAAAAACACTTTGCCTTCGGATCTGAGATAGAAATTATACCCAACTGTCTCTTTTGGGTATCCTATGAAGACGCATTTCTCCGCTTTGGGTTCCAGCTTTTCAAGCTGAAGCTTTTTGACATAAGCATCACATCCCCAAACTTAAAAAACGACAACTTTGGCTTCTTGCCAAACCATAGTTCATATGGCGTCGTATCAACGGATTTTGATGGTGCCCTATTTAAAGTGAATACATCTGTCTCTAATGCATAACCCCAAAACGATAGTGGCAAATCGGCAAGAGACATCATAGAACGCACCATATCTAATAAGGTTCGATTATGACGTTCGGACACACCATTACGCTATGGTGTTTTAGGTGGTGTCAATTGTGAAACAATTCCACACTATCTTAAGTGACTACCAAACTCATAACTCAGATGTTCACCTCCTCGATCAGATCGTAGGAATTTAATCTTCTTGTTATGATGAATCTCAACCTCACTCTTAAATTGCTTGAACTTTTCAAACATTTGAGACTTGTGTTTCATTAAGTAAATATACTCATATCTACTTAAGTCATAAGTGAAGGTGAGAAAATAACGATATCCACCACGCGCCTCAATGTTCATTGGATCACACACATCAGTATGTATGATTTCCAGCAAATCACTCGCCCGTTCCACTGTTCCAGAGAACGGCGTTTTAGTCATCTTGCCCATGACGCATGGTTCACATGTGTCGAGTGATTCAAAATCAAGTGAATCCAAAAGTCCATCAGCATGGAGCTTCCACATGCGTTTTACACCAATATGACCCAAATGGCAGTGCCACAAGAAAGTGGTACTATCATTATCAACTCTACATCTTTTGGCATCAATGTTATGAACATGTGTATCATCACTATCAAGATTCAATATGAATAAACCCCTCACATTGGGTGCATGACCATAAAAGATATTACTCATATAAATAGAACAACCATTATTCTCTGACTTAAATGAGTAACCGTCTCGTAATAAACAAGATCTAGATATAATGTTCGTGCTTAACGCAGGCACTAAATAACAATTATTCAGGTTCATCACTAATCCCGATGGTAACTGAAGAGAGAGTGTGCCGACGGCGATCAAATCAACCTTGCAAGCATTTCCCACTTGCATCGTCACTTCGTCCGTCGACAGTCTTCGTCTATTTCGTAGTTCCTGTTTTGAGTTGCAAATGTGAGCAACCGAACTGGTATCAAATACCCAGGCACTACAACGAGAGATAGTAAGGTACACATCAATAACATGTATATCATATATACCTTGTTTGTTGTTGGCCTCCTTCTTGTAAGTCAGATACTTGGGGTAGTTCCGCTTCCAGTGACCAGTTCCCTTGCAATGAAAGCACTCAGTTTCTGGCTTGGGTCCAGCCTTGGGTTTCTTCACGGGAGGAGCAACTGCTTTGCCACCCTTCTTGGAATTACGTTTCTTGCCCTTGCCATTCTTCTTGAAACTAGTGGTTTTATTGACCATGAACACTTGCTGTTCTTTCTAGATTTCAGACTCAGCGACTTTCAGCATCGCAAACAGCTCGGCGACTGACTTGTTCATCCCGTGCATGTTATAGTTCAACACGAAGCTTTTGTAGCTAGGTGGCAGTGATTGAAGAACTCTGTCAGTGATCGCCTCCGGCGGAAGAGGAATCCCGAACTTCGCTAGACGAGTCGAATACCCAGACATTCTCAGTATATGTTCATTGATAGACTCGTTCTCCTCCATTTTGCAAGCATAGAACTTATTAGAGGTATCATACCTCTCGATCCCGGCATTCTTCTTAAAGAGAAACTCCAACACTTGGAACATCTCATATGCTCCATGACGTTCAAAACATCTTTGAAGTGCCGGTTCTAAGCCATAAAATATTGCACACTGAACTATTGAGTAATCTCCAGAATGTGCCTCCCAAGCGTTCTTAACGTCTTCGGATGACAAGTCTGCGGGTTGGTTACCAAGCGGTGCATCAAGGACATATTCCTTCTGGGAAGCCGTGAAGATAATCCTCAGATTATGGGCCCAGTCCGCATAGTTACTTCCATCATCTTTCAACTTAGCTTTCTCTAGGAACACATTAAAATTGAGGGGTTCCACTGCGCAAGGGTACTACTGCGCGAGCCATTGATCTACACCATAAATATGCAAAGTTTACTTAGACTATTGTTCAAGATAATGAGTTTAGTTAATCAAATTACTAAAGCTCCCACTCAAATTGACACCCCTCAGGTCATCTGAGTGAAACATGATCCATATTGACCAACTCAAGTCCAATCATCACGTGAGTTAAGGTGGTTTCAATGGTGAACATCATCATGTTGATCATATCTACTATATGACTCATGCTCGACCTTTTGATCTCTTGTGTTTCGAGGCCAGTTCTGTAGATGCTAGGCTCGTCAAGTTTAACCCGAGTGTTTTGCATGTGCAACTCTGTCTTACACCCATTGTATGCGAATGTAGAGTCTATCACACCCGATCATCACGTGGTGTCTCGACACGACGAACTTTCGTAACGGTGCACACTCGGGGAGAACACAGTTCATCTTGAAATTTAAGTGTGGGATCACCTTATAATGCTACCGTCGTCCTAAGCAAAATAAGGTGCATAAAAGTATTAACAACACATGCAATTCATAAGTGACATGATACGGCCACGAACTTGTGCTTTTGATCTCCATCGTGAAAGCACCGTCATGATCTCCATCGTCACCGGCATGATACCATGATCTCCATCATCTTGATCTCCATCAACGTGTCGCCATCGGGGTTATCGCTCCCACCATGCTTCTACTACTATTGCTACCATTTAGCGATAAAGTAAAGCGTTACATAACGCTTCATGATTGACACGCAGGTCATACAATAATTAAAGACAACCCTATGGCTCCTGCCGGTTGCCGTACTCATCAACATGCAAGTCGTGATATTCTATACAAAAACATGATCATCTCATAGATCACATATATCACATCATGAATTTGTCCATATAACATCACAACATACCCTGCAAAAACAAGTTAGACATCCTCTAATTGTTGTTGCATGTTTTATGTGGCTGCTATGGGTATCTAGCAAGAATGATTCTTACCTACGCAAAAACCACAACGGTGATATGAAGATTGATTTTCAACATTCTACAAGGACCGCCTTAATAAAATCTGATCCAACTAAAGTGGGAGAGAAAGACACCTGCCAGCCATCTTTATGCGATGAAGTCACATGTCAGTCGATGGAACACTGTTTCTCGGAAGCGTACGAGTAAAGTCGGTCCGAGCCACTTCATCCCACAATACCGCTGAACCAAGAAAAGACTAAGGAAGGAAGCAATATGAATATCAATGTCCAAAAACTCTTTGTGTTCTACTCAAGATCTCATCTATGCATAGACCTAGCTTATGATGCCACTGTTGGGGAACGTTGCATGGGAAACAAAAGTTTTCCTATGCTTCACCAAGATCAATCTAGGAGATGAGCATCTATGAGAGGAGAGATTGGATCTATGTACCCTTGTAGATCGCTAAGCAGAAGCGTTAAAGAACTCGGGTGATATAGTGGTACGTCTTCGCGATCCAAATTACAAGCCGTCCCACGAACTCCCGATCAAGTACTGAACGGACGACACCTCCGTGTTCAGCACACATGCAACTCGATGAAGATCTCCACATTATTGATCCAGCAAGAGGGGCGGAGAGGTAGACGAGTTCTCCAGCAGTGCGGCGACATTGCGGTGATGGTGGTGGAGCAATTCTGGCAGGGCTTCGCCTAAGCACAGCTGAAAACCGATCTAGAGGAGAAAACGATCTAGAGGAAGAAGAGGGCAACACTTGGCAGAATTAGGGTTGGGGCTGCCCTCAAAATCCTCTAGTATATATAGGAGGGAGTGGAGAGGAGGCAGCCCTAGCTTCTCCTCCAAGGAGAGGTTCGGTGGAAGCATAGGGGGAGAGTCCACCTCCCACAAGGGAGGTGGATTCCAAGTGGGACTCTTTCCCAAACTTGGCCCCTACTCTATCTCTTCCTCCATGCGCATAGGGCTTCCTGAGCTGGCTTGCCCAGCCCACCAGGGGATGGTGTGCCACCTCTAAGTCCCATGTGGCCCCTTGGGGTATGTGGGCCCTACTTGGTGGTCCCCGGAACCCATTCGTCACTCCTGGTACATTGCCGGAAATGCCCGAAACTTTTCAGGAGTTCAAACACCACTTTCCTATATATCAATCTTTGCCTCTAGACTATTTCGGAGCTCCTGTTGATGTCCAAGATCTCATCTGTAGCTCCAAACAACCTTCGATCACCACGATACATAAATCTATACTACCGAAACGTCACCGAACCTTAAGTGTGCAGACCCTACGGGTTCGAGAACTATGTAGACATGACCGAGACACCTCTATGGTCAATAAGACATAGCGGGACCTGGATGCCCATATTGATTCCTATATATTCTAAGAAGATCTTTATCGGTCGAGCCTCTATGTCAAGGATCCAGTTAATCCCGTATGATGTTCCCTTTGTTCTTCGGTATGTTACTTGCCTGAGATTCGATCCTCGGTATCTTCATACCTAGTTCAACCTTGTTACCGGCAAGTCTCTTTACTTGTTACGTAATATAACATGACATGGGTAACACTTGGTTACATTGCTTGCAAGGCTTGTTATGATGTTGTATTACCGAGTGGGCCCTGAGATACCTCTCCGTCACACGGAGTAACAAATCCTAGTGTTGATCCATGCCAACCCAGCAGACACCCTCAAAGATACCTATAGAGCACCTTTATAGTCACCCAGTTATGCTGCAAAGTTTGATACACACAAGGCACTCCTCCGGTGTCTGTGAGTTGCATGATCTCATGGTCATAGGAACATATACTTCACATGCAGAAAACTATAGCAATAAACTGACACTATCATATGCTACCTTTATAGTTTGAGTCTTGTCCATCTCATCATTCTCCTAATGATGTGATCCCGTTATCAAATGACATCTCATGTCAATGGCTAGGAAACCTTGACCATCTTTGATCAACGAGCTAGTCTACTAGAGGCACCCTAGGGTCAAAGTGTTGTCTATATATCCACACATGCAATGTGTTTCCAATCAATACAATTATAGCATGGATAATACACAATTATCATGAACAAGGAAATATAATAATAAAAACTTTATTTATTGCCTCTAGGGCATATTTCCAACAATACTCCTCCTCGATAAGTGACAACTGGTCGTCCCTCGGGGGCTCCATCCTTCTTGATCTTGTCTGGCTTCGTCTTGGCTTGCCAAAGTAGCTCTTGGGTGTGATGAAGTTCCTCGCAGAGCTTCACAGACTCCTTAATCAAGTGGTGTACCATACTATCGGCGGAGAGGCTGAAGTAGGTCTGGAACCTGAGTGGTGTGTCGTCCTCATGGGTTGGATCCAGTGTCCATCTCTCGCCAAGATCATCCTTCCTGAAGGGAAGGTAGCGAGTAGCCGGCTCGTCAGCCATCTCTGGAATGATGTCTCAAAGGTGGAGGAGTGCCTTGCGTGCAACTGACTCGATTGCGAGTACCATGGTCTCCATCCATGGTCCTTAGAAGAACCAACTAGTCGGGGAGTCATTTGCCATCACGACCACATCCACGTGGTACTCCCTCATGACGACATCGACCCAGTGCTTGTGGTAGAGGAAAACGGGTGGTTGGAGGAACTGGCACTTCTCCAGGATATCCCCAAGGAGTAAGGGAAAGTCGGATGTCAGTAAGGCTTTAGGTACGACGACCATCTACAAAGGTTTGAAGGGAGGAGAGTCAGCAAAGTGTCGTGTGAAGAATAGAAGAGGTAAATAGTATTGAATTCCTAAGTATAGGTGCTAGGTGTAGTTTTTGAAAAACGGTTTTATTCTAACTAACGTCCATGCTAACTAAGGGCTTCCTATAGTCAGGATGGCTCTGATGCCAGCTCTGTCAGGACCTCGACTCATAAGTCGTGATCACCGAATGCAAGTGTATAGTGATCCCAGAGATCAATGCTCACTAAACACACAGAAGCTGAATAACAAGAGTTTTACATCCACATTTAGCATCTTACACAAATAATGACCATGAAGGTCTAGTCTTACATAGATAGGGCCACAAGGACCAAACACTTAAATAGAACAAGCAGCGGAAATCTTGATCGAAAGCGTGAACCCATGCCATCTGCCTTAACCTACAGGCATTCTGACTGGGAAGCATCCTAGTTCGCATGTTCATCACCGACGAACTCTTCAACATACTCCTAGCCAATTGAATAACCAGTGGCAAGCCAATGAGTAATTTGAATGTAATTGCAAGCAACACAAGTTGTGGAACAAGTAATAATGATGCATGGTATAGCACTAAGTAGGTAAATTGGGGAAAGCTAATTTTGAATGTAATGACATGATCAAATAACTAGGTAAACATGCATCAACAGTTGGCAGATATCCATATGAACGAGTGACGGATATCATCATAAGCAGGCGTTGAACATCTCATGTTCATCCATTATGCTAAGTCATAGGACTTAGTCGATCGTCAGGCTAAGTCATCAGACTTAGCTCAAGTACCATCCTTGTCACCAACACATGCACACACATCATTTGTGAAAACATTTGGACATAGCACAAGAGCGGTCATCCAACTATCCTTGACCGTGGACACGGCTATTCGAATAGTTTTACACTCTACAGAGGTTGCACACTTTACCCACAAGACTCGAGGAACTTCTGTGTCATCCACGACTCGTGGTACATCACACACCCAAGGTAAGCACCTGAACAATGCCTTTCCCATGGTGATACTTAACAAAGAGTCCACTCGTTGGTGCCATCCCTCATGATATACATCACACGTATCATCCATGAGGGAACGCAACGGTGTGCCCGGTGCCTGTAAAGACAGCGCATGGCCTTCCACTTCCGGGACGACCCCGTCTCAAGAGTGACCACTTCACTCTTGCCGCTAGTAATGCGGGCTCCTTTCTAGCACCATCCATAGTAATCAACAAAGCCCCATCCCATAAGGGGTATCGTGGTAGTACATGTAAGGTTGGAATAATGGTCACAACTTAGACCAATCCGTTTTTGAAAACCACACACACTCACTTGCTCCGGTACACCACTTCTTTCTCAAGTGGTCACCCAACTCATCATCATCTCCCTCGGCCATTAGTGGCACCCGACGGGTTTTTCGAAAAGTCTTCGAAATCATTTCTTCCCTTCCATCACTATGCATAAATCCCAACCCACTTGCGTAGCATCTATTAGCATCTATTAGCATCCTATCTACTCCCACCCACATAACCCTCATAAGGTGGTAGCGTCATGCACGATGCAAGTGTCAATGGTAAAAGTATTAGAGGCAAACCAGCAAAGGGGGGAAGGACCACATCATGATCACTCATCGGAACAACAATTTCGATATGTCATGCATGAAAAAGTTTCTTAACATGGTCAAAGGGCTGCTTGCCTGGCTCAACAATGCCTTCGGGGTCTTCAAAGTCTTCAGGTCCAATTCCCTCGTCAGTAGCGCAATCTATCATTGCGTTAAATAGTGATAAAATAAGTATCACACAAAAACAGAGCACACAAAGCTAATATTAAAAAGTATCCTATTCTGATAAATACTAAAAACTATAATAAAAATATTCTCCTAAGGTTTTGACATGAAAAAGGTTTTCAAATCTATTTTTAACAGTGGCTAAAAATGCCACAAAGGGGTTTTAAAATAAAACTATACATGAAGGTTTTCAAATATTCTTACAAGTGACACTAATAAATTCTATGGATTATTGTTGGAATTTAGGTGGAAAAATAATTGAATTTGGATTTTTATTTAATCCTGTGGGATTTTTAGAAAAACCACACAGAAAAGAAAAAGAAAGAGAGAGAGAGAGAGAGAGAGGCCTCAGAGCCTGGGCTAGAGGCGGCCAGCAGCTGGGCCGGCCCAGCTGGCCAGCCAGCCGGCCACGCGCGCGGTCAGGTTCAAACCAGACACATGGGGCCCTGCTGTCGGCGACCGCGAGGGGAGAGAGAGCGTGGGAGGGCGAAATGAGAGGCTGATAGGTGGGACCCACCTATCGGATACTTCTCCCACCCTGGGACAGAGAGGGGGAGGCTCATCGGTGGCGGTGGAGGGCACGACGGTGGTAGGAGAGAGCGGGGATGGACTCGGGGTCAAGTCGCCGGTCCCTTGGAGGTCGAAGGGGCACCGAAGGCGGTCGGCATCGCCGGCGGCGAGCACCCGCGGCGGAAGAAGCTTTGGGAGAGATCGCCGGGGCCTCTTCGAGCTGCAAACAAGACGAAGTCGAGGGGGAAATGGGTCAGGAGAGCAAGGGGAGACCAACGAAAGGAAAATGGGGACCGGAGGGGGTCGCTATGAGGAGATCGGCGACTAGGTCGCCATGACGATCCTCGGCTCGATCCCGAGTGCAGAGGCTTCGTGAGTTCTCTGGGGCGCACAGGGGGTCTACTGGGGAGTGGAGAGAGAGGCCAGAGGGGAGAGTCGGCTCGGGGAGGGCATCGAGCTCGGGTGTGCCCGCAAGATCGTGGCTGAGGTCAGAGGCCACGGAAGAGGGAGGAAGTGAGCCTGGGGTTCATGTGGAGTTGGTCTAGGCCAAGGGGGAGAGAGGAGAGAGGTTGGGGAGCACGTGCATGTGAGCTCCGCGGTTGGCCGTCTCGGGCGGCCGTGGCGCGTGTGAGGGGGGCCAGAGGAGGGAGAGAGAAGAGGGGGGACAAAGGGGCGGCATGTTGCGGACGCCGAGGCCGACCATCTGGCGAGAGGGGGCACTCGAGGTGCTCGGGGCCATGCAGTGGACAATGGCTACAGTGCCTGCCGGTACTGTAGTGTGCTCTAGAGCGTGCGTTTGGCATGCCACGGCATGCCAACGTTGTCTTGTGTGTGGCCAAGGGTGTCTAGGGGGATCTAGGGGTGCCTAGGCTAGGAAAAAAATGCATTGGATGCCCTGGGAGAGTGATAGGATAAGAGGAGAGGGAAAAAATGTTCTTCCCAGGGTTGTCCAGAGTTGAAAATGGGGGTTTTACGCCATCTTCCAGTGGCTTATGGACCTGAGGTTTTTACTAGGGGTGGTTGGGCAGTGCAAGAGGGTGTGGTAAAAGTTTAGAGTCAAGGGGGGAGTGAAAGTGGTGAAAACAAGTACTTTACCATTTCACCAGAAGGTGTTTGCTGGGTGTTTGGGCAAGATAAATTTACCAACTTACTGATATATTCAACAGGGTCAAATATTAGGTAAGAAGGACATGGATCACTAGATTTGAGCTCAAATGAGCAAAGTCGACAACGGAAACTTTGTGAACCCTAGAAACTAACAAAATCAGGTTTTTGTAAATCTAGTTATGCTAAGATTCTACCCTTGATACACCACTTAGTGTATCACCATTATTTGGTGATTAGATCATGTCCAGAAAGTTTGGGGTCAAGGGAAGAAACTTCACAATGTAAAGTTGTTCCAATTTGACTCTGGACAGGGAGGGTTTTGGGATGGTTTGAGGAACCAAATCAACTTGGATTGACTTGCTGGAATTTTCTTGGAATTTATTGACTTTCTGGAATTTTGTTGGAATTTATTGAGAATATTTCTTATAGAAATATTTCAAAAGCTTGATTTGGACAAAAAGGCTTTAGAGGGATTTTGCCCATGATTTGAACATGCCCATGTGTTGAAACTCATATATATGGAAAATATATGTCCACTCAATTTCCCTAAATTTTCTCAAATATTTTGAAAGTATTTAAATAATTTTTCCCTATGAAAAACCATTTATGGTCTTAAGAAAAATCCTCTAAATAAAATATAAGAATAATCTTTAAAATTAATATCTGGTTGTTTTGGGAAGTCATAAGTATAGTAGGTTTGAAATAAAGCCTTTGGGGAAGAAGGATCCACCCAATTCGAGGACTTGTAGTGCAAACCTCAACTCAGGGGTTTCTGAAAACCTAATTTGAATAAATCATTTTTGGTCAAAACAAATTTGGATAAAAATAGTTTTAGGCACTATTCCCATGGCATGATCATTGGGAAAGATGTTTGTGTCAAGGAAGATGAGTATGAAGAGGGATATAATCTAAGAGTGCCATACACAACAATCAACAAGCAAGCTAGCAACAATTCAACCAAGCACAAGCACTGAAAAAGTTTTAATTGGTTCCAAAATTTATAAATCCAAACATAACAAGGTGGTACAACACATGGTGTGATAGGAAGGCATTGGGAAGTAATTAGTAGATGATGGGTTGCTAGAGTGACAGAAGCTTAAACCCTAGTTTATGTGTTGCTTCATAAGGGGCTGATTTGGATCCTTATGTTTCATGCTATGGTTAGGTTTACCTTAATTCTTCTTTCGTAGTTGCGGATGCTTACGAGAGGGTTTAATCATAAGTGGGAGGTTTGTCCAAGTAAGGGAAGCACCCAAGCACCGGTCCACCCACATATCAAATTATCAAAGTAACGAACGCGAATCGAATGAGCATGATGAAAACTAGTTTGACGGAAATTCCCATGTGTCCTCGGGAGCGCTTTGCTTTATATAAGAGTTCACCCAGGCCTGTCCTTTGCTACAAAAAGGAATGGGCTACCTTGCTGCACCTTTGTTACACTTGTTACTTGTTACGAATTATCTTATCACAAAACTATCTGGCACCGATAATTTTAGTGCTTGCAGAGAATACCTTACTGGAAAACGCTTGTCATTTCATTCTGCTCCTCGTTGGTTTTGACACTCTTACTTATCGAAAGGACTATGAGATATCTACTATACTTGTGGGTCATCACTGAACAGGCGTAGCTATTTGAACACATGTCATTAGTAATTAACCTTAAAAACACGACATTTCTCGTCGTTGGAGATATCGATAACGATGGGCTTGGACGAGGGTGAGGCCTCCACATCGTGGGTGCCCACCTCGTAGTGGTGAGTGGCCTCACCCTATCCAGGCACCAACCTGCCGGCTCTAGAGTTGAGGAAATCACGAGTACGTTGAGAAAACAACTTGTAGTCATCGTTGAAGGCAACAATGGGCCCTCGAGAAAACACAACGAGCGGTTGTTCAAAGAAGCCAACCGTGTGGCGGAGTCCATGCTCGAGGCGTTGTCCTCGACGACTAGATGCTGCTCCAAGATCTGGGGGTCGACATGCTTGGCAGCCATTGCAGCCTCATCGGCGCGTGTAGTCCTGATTTCCTTCTCCGCAACCAGGTGCTCCTTGAGATCCTGGCTATACTACGTGCACCCTGTCTTTCGGCGGTGATTATGTGGGTGGGCCAGCGATTTTGGTGGACTGAGTCACACCGGCAGTCGGGGCATGTGGGATGAAGGAGGAGGGGGTGGACGGTGAGGGTGTATGGGAAGGTGTGGATTACCTGACTATGACTAGATGGAGGAGACCGAGCAGCAGGAAGGAGTGTCGCCGATGAGGAGGCGGTGCTACAAGAAAGCAATGAAGGTTTGAAAGTAGGAAAGGAAGGGGAGCAGGGGGAAATGTGTCTTTTGATTCGTACGAGGGGTGGGGGAGGTAGATATTTGTGCCACAACACAAAATTTTGTTCGGTGCAGCGAAAAAGAAGCGCACACAGTCACATCGGACATAGTCCCTTTACCATAACTATGTGTGATATTCAACAACACAAATGTATCCTATAGTTTATCCCGTGTGTGATGTGACTGAGGGGCCGTTTGGATGGAATCCAATGACAGCCCTGCCAAAATTTTGGCGTTGTCTCACGCCACATGAGAGCGTTTGGATGGCTGCCCAAATTTCAGACCTAGCCAATTTGTTGGTCACCAAGTTCAGTTTTTCCGCCAACTGCGGGCGATTCGGCGGCAGCGAAATCTTCCACCAAATAGTTGGCACACGAAGCATTGCCAGGACGAGTGCGGGCATCATCCAAATGGCCCCTGGGCATGGAAATTTTGGCCTCCAAGCTTCCGAAATAAGATATTGGATACTACATTGCACATGGTACATACCATTCATTTTCATTTGGAAGAGAAAATGGGGATAAGGCGGCAATTTTTTGTTCGAATTTCCCTTGTTACATTGGTCAACGACGTCATTTCTTAATTTAACAACACTTGCAAATTTGGGTACTACACAAAAGAGCCTACAACACTACCCGCACTTACTTTATCAAGAAACTAATAAACAGTAGTTAGTTGACCTATACATTACTCTAGTAAAAGTCCATCGCTCTAGAAAAAGACTAAAATTCCGCCTGGCATTCGTCGATCTTCGCCGCTTCCTCGATGACCTGCTCCCGCTCAACGACCTCTGGGGTAAGGAGACCCATGGGATCCGCCGCCACATACTCCAGCATCTCGCAGTCTCCGCCCACCATCTCTTTGGATAAGGCAGCCTTGTGTCGAGCATGGGCGGCATTGCTCTGGGCATGGACGACCATGCTACTTCTTGAGCTTGTGCTGGTTTTCCCTTGAAGAGGAAAAGGTGATGCAGCAAAGTAGATACATATTTCCCTCAGTTGTTGACACCCAAGGTATCAATCCAATAGGAGGTACAAGCAAGACCCCAATTTATGCACCTACACAAACAATCAAACACTTGCACCCAACGCTATAAAGGGGTTGTCAATCCCTTCATGGTTACTTGCAAGGATGAGATCTGATAGAGATAGATATAATAGATTGCTATAAGTAAAACTAAATTAAAGTAAATAAAATTACAGCAAGGTATTTTTGGTATTTTTGGATTATAGATCCGAAAATATAATATGGAAAATAGACCCGGGGGCCATAGGTTTCACTAGAGGCTTCTCTCTTGAAGGAAAATAATACGGTGGCTGAACAAATTACTATCGAGCAATTGATAGAAAAGCGCATAGTTATGACGATATCCAAGGAAATGATTATGCACATAGGCATCACGTTCGTGTCAAGTAGACCGAAACGATTCCGCATCTACTACTATTACTCCATGCTACTTCTTGAGCCTGCGTTGGTTTTCCCTTGAAGAGGAAAGGGTGATGCAACAGAGTAGATTAGTATTTCCCTCAGTTTTTGAGAACCAAGTCATTTATCAAGTAGGAGATACAAGCAAGTCCCCAATCTGCGCACCTATACAAACAATAAAATACTTGCACCCAATGCTATAAAGGGGTTGTCAATCCCTTCACGGTTATTTGCAAGGATGAGATCTGATAGAGATAGATATAGAAGATTACTAAAACAAAAAGTAAAACAAAAGTAAAAAGTTTCCAACAAAGTATTTTTGATATATTTGGTTTATAGATCTGAAAATATAATTTGGAAAGTAGACCCGGGGCCATAGGTTTCACAAGAGGCTTCTCTCTTGAAGGAAAATAACACGGTGGGTGAACAAATTATTGTCGAGCAATTGATAGAAAAGAGAATAATTATGAAGATATCCAATGCAATGATTATGCATATAGAATTCACGTCCTTGTCAAGTAGACCGAAATGATTATGCATCTACTACTATTACTCCACACATCGACCGACTCCTACCTGCATCTAGAGTATTAAGTTCATGAAGAACAGAGTAACACATTAGGTAAGATGACATGATGTAGAGGGATAAACTCAAGCAATATGATGAAAACCCCATCTTTTTATCCTTGATGGCAACAATACAAATATGTGCCTCGCTACCCCTAGTATTTCACTGGGTGAGGACACCGCAACATTGAACCCAAAACTAAGCACTTCTCCCATTGCAAGAATTACCAATCTAGTTGGCCAAACCAAACCAATAACTCGAAGAGACTTGAAAAGATATGAAATCATGCATATAAGAATTCATAAAAGACTCAAATAATATTCATGGATGATCTGAACATAAACCCACAATTCATCGAATCTTGACACACACACCGCAAAAGAGTATTACATCGGATATATCTACATGAAGATCATGAAGAACATGGTATTGAAGTACAAAGAGAGAGAAGAAGCCAAGTAGCTACTAGCTATGGACCCAAAGGTCTGTGGTAAACTACTCACGCATCATCGGAGGGGCAATGGAGTTGATCTAGATGCCCTCTGTGATCGAATCCCCCTCCTACATATTACCGAAAAAGGCTCCAAGATTGGATCTCTCGGGAACGGAGGCTTTCGGCAGAGGAAAAGTATTTTCGTGGCTCTCTTTGGTATTGGGGGAATATCTGGGAATTCATAGGCCAAAGAATAGGGTTAGGAGACCTATTGGGGTGCCACAAGCCTGCCAGGCACGACCAGGGTAGGTGGCCATGCCCCCTAGCTTGTGACCTCCTCGAAGATCTCTTGCCTTGCCCTCCAAGTCTGGTAGATGTATTCTGGTCCAAGACAAATTATTGCGAAGAATTTTATTCCGTTTGGACTCCGTTTAATATTTCTTATCTGCAATACTCAAAAACAAGAAAAAACCCAGAAAATGGCACTAGGCTCTAGATTAATAGGTTAGTCTCAAAAATAATATAAAATATCATATTAATGCATATGACACATCCAAAATAGAAAATATAATAGGAGGGAACAATCAAATATTATAGATACGTTGGAGACGTATCATCATCCCCAAGCTTAATTCCTGCTCGTCCTCGAGTAGGTAAATGATAAAAACAGAACTTTTGATGTGCAATGCTACCTAATGTATTTATCCATGTAATATTTTTTATTGTGGCTTGAATATTCAGATACGTAAGATTCAAAACAAAAATTTAATGTTGACATAAAAACAGTAATACTTCAAGCACACTAACAAGGCAATTGTGTCCTTTCAAAATAACATGGCCTTAGAGAGTTATCCAGACAAAATCATATGGTCTGGCTTTGCTCCATCTTCCCCACACAAAGTATTTAAATCATGCACAACCCCGATGACAAGTCAAACAATTGTTTCACACTTTTTATGTTATCAAACCTTTTCAACTCTCACGCAATACACGAGCGTGAGCCATGGATATAGCACTATAGGTGGAATAGAATATGGTGGAGGTTGTTAGGAAGAGAAGAAGATAGTCTCACATCAAGTAGGAGTATCAACGGGCTATGGAGATTCCCATCAATAGATATCGACATGGGTGAGTAGAGATTTCCATGCAATGGATGCACTTGAGCTATAGGTGTATGAAAGCTCAAAAACAAACTAAGTGGACGTGCATCATGATGAAAAATTCCACTAGTTATATGAAAGTGACAAAATATGAGACTCTCTATCATAAAGATCATGGTGCTACTTTGAAGAACAAGTGTGGAAAAAGAAAGCAGCATTGTCCCTTCTCTCTTTATCTCATTTTTATTTTATTTTAGTGGGCATCTTTGGCCTCTTTTTTGGGGGCTTCATTGGCCTCTTTTATTATTTGTAAACTCCGGAGACTCATCCCAACTTGTGAGGGAATCATAGCTTCCATCATCCTATTCTCTCACAGGACAATGCTCTAATAATGATGATCATCACACTCTTATTTACTTATAACTCAAAAAAAATTACAACTCGATACCAACAACAAAATATGACTCTATAGGAATGAGATATGAAAGTGATGGTGTGTGTCATGAAAATGGAATGGTGAAAGTTGCATGGCAATATATCTCGGAATGGATATGGAAATGCCACAATAGGTAGGTATGGTGGCTGTTTTGAGGAAAGGTATATGGTGGCTATTTTGAGGAAGGTGTGTTTGTCGCACCGGAGAAAGTTGCGTTGTACTAGAGAGGCTAACAAAGGTGGAAGGGTGAGAGTGCGTATAATCCATGGACTCAACATTAGTCATAAAGAGCTCACATACTTATTGCAAAAGTCTATTATTTATCGAAGCAAATTATTAGACGCATGCTCCTAGGGGAGAGGTTGGTAGGAGTTAACCATCGCGCGCTCCTGACCCTCACACAAAGGATGACAATCATCAAACAAATCATGCTCCGACTTCGTTACATAATGGTTCACCATACATACATGCTACGAGAATCACAAACTTGAACACAAGTATTTCTACCAATCCACAATTACTCACTAGAATGACTCTAATATCACCATCTTTATATCTCAAAACTATATGCAAGGAATCAAACTTCTCATAGTATTCAATGCACTTTATATGAAAGTTTTTATTATATCCCTCTTGGATGCCCATTATATTAGGAATAAATTCATAACCTAAAACAATTACCATGCTGTTTAAAGACTCTCAAAATTATATAAGTGAGGTATGAGAGTTCAATTATTTCTATAAAATAAAATACCATCGTGCTCTAAAAAGATATAAGTGAAGCACTAGAGCAACATTGCCTGGCTCAAAAGAAATAAGTGAAGCACATAAAGCATTCTAATAAATTCACAATTAATGCATGTCTCTCTCAAAAGATGTGTGAATCAAGGATGATTCTAGCAAACTGTAACATCCCAAAATTTCATTTTGGAATGTTATGATATATAGCTATGCATCATCATCACATGGTTTGAATGAATATAATGGTTGAAGTGTTTCTTTTGAATTTCTCAAAGGCACTTTCATCATTCCCTTTTTCTTGTTTCACCTATTTGAAAACCTTTGGAAAAGTTCAAAGAAAAGAGGGGAGTACCATGACACTCCACACCAGGGGCATCTTGGTGAAATAGTTGAGCAATAAAACAAGGGGGTCTATTTGAAAGTTTATCTCAAAAAGGATTTAAAATCAAATAGTAATTTCTGAATTTATTTTTAAAAAATATTCAATATGACAGAGGAAAAATGTTCATTGAATAGCATTAATTCTCCTGATCATTTTGATATATATATTTTCTATATTTGGAAATGTTTTGAATACTTTTAAAAGAGTTTTACTGCACTGGATATTAAAAAGGAAACGAATTTATTCGAAACGGGCCGGCCCACAACGTTTAATTCCCGAAACCGCTCCGAGCCGACCGACCGATGTGCTGACGCCGCCCTCCCTCTCTTTGACGCCTCGGCCCCACCGCCCGATCCAGAAAACGCCGCGGTCACCTTCCTCCTCGCGTCGACAGGACCTTGCCGGAGATCCCTCCTCTCCGGATCTCCCTCCTCTTTCCCTCCCCGACCACCGCACCAGCCCTATAAATAGCCCCAACTCCGTGCACCCTGTTCCACCCGTTTCCCCCTCGTCTGACCCCATTCTCTCACCGGAATCCCACGTCGGAGCTCCACCCCCAGCCGAAGCTCCCGGAGCTCGTGCCCGTCGCCTCTGTCGTCCCCAACCCCAACCGTCGCCACCAACGGACGCCGCAGGTCCGCCGCTGTCGACAGGACCCCTTGGACGCAGTCCCTAACCACCGGAGTGCCACCCCCCCGATGACCTCGTCACCTCGGCCTCGCCGGAGAAGCCCCTCGTTGGCGACCACTTCTCTGTGAGCCCACTCTCCCTCTCTTAACCGTTCGATCGTACATCAATGTCTAGGATTAGATCACTTTAATAACCGAACCTGTACGTGCTAAGCTTCGGTTACCCACCCGCAAACGCTCGCATGAAAGCCCTCTCGGCTAACCACAACCCGCCACGTAGCCCCTGTCCGATGAGTTTTATTTTCCTTTTTCTTTTTCTGTTTTAGAAAACAGAATGTTTTCAAATCTTGTTTTTTTATATCTTTTAAACTATTTAGTGTTTTTAGTTGATTCTTTTTGCATTAGTTCACATATTTGATGTAGTTTATGCCTGTATGCTTAGATTTAAAATTTGACCTTTAAATTTTGAATCTAATCAAATTTTTTCAAATTACTAAAATCTGTATAACTATAGTTTAAAAATATATTTTTGAGTGATTCTTTTTGCCACTGTTTGGTATTAGTTAAACCTATCATTCTACATGATTTGAGTTTCTTTTGAACAAATTTAGTTACTGTTTTTAACAAAAACAGAATCTGTTTAGTTCTTAATGTAGTTTAGTTTTCTTAATTTTAATTTAATTTGAATCTGAATTAGTTTAAATTTTGTTAATAGTTTTCATAAGTTTCTGTTGTTTCAAACATTTAGGTAACATTACTTGCTAATATTTAGAATGATTGTTTAGTTTTATACCATGTTGTTATAGGAATCTTTATATATTTTTCATTAGGTATAGTTTTATAAAAGAATTTAGTTTTAGTTTCACAAACTAGTTAGATGATTTAGTTAGATTTCTAATAAATAATTTTAGTAAATATATTCTATTAAGTAGTATGATGATAATAATATTAGTGTTAATAATATTATTGTTTTGGGTGCCTATTCCAAAGTTATAGGAACATTCTAGTTATTTTCATTTTAGTAGTGTTTCTTTACACAAAAGTTTTAGTGAATTTGATTCTGTTTACTAAAATTGATTTTTCTTTACTATTTCTTTTCTACTAGCTATTGCTTGGTTGTTTGCCTTAAAGTAGTAGTAGTAGAAGTTTTTGACACTAAATTTTTGTGAGTCAAATTTTTTATTTTGATTTCTTTCTCTTGATTGATACTATTTAATGGTTTTAGTATTGTTTGTTTAACCTTGCTGAATTGTGTGAATTGTTTTGTGTTTATGCTTATGGTATGCTCTTGTTTGATTCGTTAGATCATCCGGAGTGCGAAGCTTGTTATCTAGAGTCACTCGAGTACGAGGATCGTGAGCAAGGCAAGTCACTTTGACCATGTACACCTATGTTTTATTGCATTAGTTCTTCCATCACCCCAATTGCATGCAAAGTAGGTAATTGGAAACTTGGTTACTTGTTGTGGTATCATGTGGTAGGTACCCCTCAACCCTTTGACACATTGGCCCCGGGAAATGTTGTTTTACATTTTTCTATGCTATTAGTAGACGGGGTTGGTTGTGTGATTCATGAGAGTTGTGAGTTAATAATTTCAAGACCTACATGGTGATCAAGTCTTCAAGTCTCCAAGTTCTTCAACTTACCTCTGGGTGGATGATGGTTGAACGGCGCCCTGGAGAAACCAGTGGTTAGCCTAGATGATGCTGGAGAAGTGCCAGTATTCATGCAGAAAGGTACACCCAGGCACAAAGAGATGGATGGATGCTTCAAGACCCAAGGCTTACCTGCACAGCCACAAGCCATTATGGGCTCTGGCTTGGTTGGATATCGTGGTGACCCTTGACAGGCGGTGCTACGAGATGTAGAAGAACGGTAGGAAAGGATGGGCACCGACAGAGTCTCGGGGAAACCCTTTAAAAGACCATGTTTTGGTCATCCGTTTCTCAAACACCATAAAGTGCGAGAAGTCCAACGGCGGCGACCAAATCTTGTGGGGAACGTGTGCAAAACTCTACAGAGTACCCAAACCTAATCGATTATGGTTTAGTTTATCTCATGAGTTGGCCTTCAGCCACTTTATTGTAATCATTATTGTAATAAAGGACTCGATATGAGATTTTGATTAATTAATGCTTTGTGATTTCCCTTTGATATATACATTGATGTACCGTGTGTGTACCAGCATGATCTTGGGATGGTACAGAAACACCGGAGATTCGACCTTTCAGGTCGGGTCACAACAGAAATGGTATCAGAGCACACACTGACCGTAGGACGTAACCTCTAGGATTGGAAAAGCCTTAGGATTTATTTCCCTTTTGTCTTTAAAATTCTTATACTCTCATCTACTCCTTTCTGACTTCCCTCCGATTATTTCAAAATTTATAGATGGCCACCTTCATCCCAGTTTTGATCACAGAGTTGTGCCAGCCTGACGCAACGATGCCCTTTGGCAAGGAGCTGATGAGGATTGTCAGGGATGTGAGGATTGCTTTTCCAAGCATCACCGGGACTCCTATCATGTCTTTTCCACAAGACGAACACTACAGGCTCGAGGTGCACATCGCAGGGAAGACCTTTGGGAATCGGAAGGAACCCATCGACTTCAAGTTTGTGGCACCCAGCTGGATACTTGGGAGAGACATGGCCATTCATCATGCCCTTGGACGTATTCAGGAGGAATACAGAGGTGGACTCATTTCACCAGGACTCAGCGTGGTTTGTCGAAGGGATGCCAATGGAAATATCATAACCACTCCCACTGAGAACACCACCATCTCCTATATCCAGACTTTGGAGACGCACGTCAGGACCTTGGAGCTTCGGGTACGTGCCGACACGAAGACGATCAAGAGGCTGATGAACCGTGAGATTGACCTCGAAGCTGACTTACAGGAAGCCGAGTACGACCATGAGTATGAGGTGAAGGATTTCTTAGAGAGGATCGACAAGCTGAACACTCGCATCGCAACTCTGGAGGAACAGATGGACATGGGTGAAAATCTTCATCCCGAGGGAGACATGGCGCCTTTGATCAGCAACGATGATGACTATGAGGAGAGCACCACTTGAGGAGGCTCCGTCACCATGTACTTTTGAGGAGAACTTTAGTTATGCCCCCATGTATCTTCATTTTCGTCGTTAAAGCGTAGGTCGATGTTTAGTTTGAATGGAGATTTGTATCTCGATGTTTGATCTTGAGTTGAATAATTGAATGAGTGTTTGGTGTGATATGTTTGTTGCATTGCATATGGGTAGTGAATTTCCCTTTTAGGTCATTGTTCTATTCTAATTCTCACCCCTCTAAAAACAGCAAGATGCCTCCGCGACATCAGCCCGACTTCACTTTCCCGCTAGAGCTCACCCAACTTCTTCAGCAGCAGAACGCCCTGATGCAACTGTTGATCCAGAATCAGACCAACAACCACCCTCCACCTCAAGGCGACAACCTCACCCGTTTTCTGAGACTGAATCCCCCAACTTTCCCCAGCAGCACAGAGCCCATTGTGGCAGATGATTGGCTCCGCAAGATGGAGAGGGAACTCACCACTGCAGGATGCACTGAGGCTGAAAAAGTGCGCTTTGCCGCCCATCAACTGGAGGGACCAGTAGCTTCATGGTGGGAGAACTACACCACCACATACCCCATTACTGGTGTGACTTGGGAGCAGTTCAAGCAAGCTTTCCGCACCGCACATGTCTCAGCTGGAGCCATGAGTCTGAAGAAGTGTGAGTTTCGCAACTTACGCCAGGGGAACCATTCCGTGGCCCAGTACGTGGACGACTTCAGCACGTTGGCTTGTTATGCACCAGGAGATGTGGCTGATGATGCAGCCAAGCAGGAGAAGTTCTTGGAAGGACTCAATGATGAGTTGAGCGTGCACCTAATGGTGGCTACCTTCAGCAACTACCAGGAGCTGGTAGACAAGGCCCTCATCTTGGAGGGGAAGCAACAACAAATTGAGAACCGCAAGAGGAAGTATGCACAGGGGAGGTCTACCTCTCGAGCTCATCAGAAGCCCCGCTACACACCGTACTCAAGAAATACTGGATCAAGGACCGGTAAGTATGGAGGACACACCCATCCAGTGCACAACCATGGAGGCCACAACCATGGAGGAAATGGGAATAATCATCCCAAGAATGGCAGCTTCAAGAATGGTAACGGAAGTGGGAATGGCAACTAACACCGTCCCGCTCCAGCTCAGAAGGATCTGAACCATATCACCTGTTTCAAGTGTGAGAAGATAGGGAACTATGCCACTGAATGCCCTCAGAACAAACAAGGGAATGGAAACGGCAACTCCGTAGCTAAGAAGCCAAATCCGTTTCCTCGTGCTCAGGTGAACCACCTCGATGTCGAAGAAGTCTATGATCAGCCCGAGACTGTGGTTGGTATGTTTTTATTGCATTCACGTCCAGTTATGGTACTTTTTGATTCTGGTGCAACTCATTCATTCATATCAAGGGTAGTTGTGGAAAAGTATGGTTTACCCACCAGAACCCTTAGTCAGCCCATTAAGGTAAATTCCCCAGGAGGTATGATGATGGTAGGGATAGGATGCCATGCCCTGAAACTCCACATAGGAAACCATGTTTTTCCTACCGACCTCATCGTCTTAAAATCCCAGGGATTGGATGTAATCCTAGGCATGGATTGGATGACCAAGTATAAGGAAACCTTGATTGCCCCAGCAAGTCTATTTCACTCATCACTCCGGAGAACAAGAGGATTAAGTATGTATCCCGACGCACGCAGATGAGTGCTCGGTTGAATTCCCTCACAGGAGTTGTTCAGGAGGAAGTACTGGTTGTACGAGACTTTCCGGATGTATTCCCAGAGGAATTACCAGGCATGCCACCAGATAGGGAGATTGAGTTCCTAATAGAGCTACTACCAGGGACAGCCCCAATTTCCAAGAGACCCTATCGGATGCACGCAAATGATTTGGTGAAAATCAAGAAGCAGATTAAGGAGCTATTGGACAAGGGGTATATTCGCCCAAGTTCATCACCTTGGGGAGCCCCAGTTCTTTTGGTGGAGAAGAAAGACAAAACCTTGAGGATGGTGGTCGATTATCGAGCATTGAATGAGGTGACTATTAAGAATAAGTACCCTCTACCGATGATTAATGACCTGTTTGACTAGCTAGTAGGCGCCAAAGTATTCTCCAAGATCGATCTTCGATCAGGGTATCACCAACTGAAGATTCGTGAACAGGATATACCCAAAACTGCTTTCACCACCAGGTATGGCTTATACGAGTATGTAGTCATGTCCTTTGGTTTGACTAATGCTCCTGCCTACTTCATGAATTTGATGAACAAAGTGTTTATGGAATATTTGGACAAGTTTTTCGTGGTGTTCATCGATGACATTTTGATATTCTCCAAGAGCGAGGAAGAACACAAGGAACACTTGCGTTTAGTTCTGGAGAAGCTTAGAGAGCATCAGTTGTATGCCAAGTTCAGTAAATGTGAATTCTGGCTAATGAAAGTCGGATTCCTTGGACATGTTATTTTCGGAGAAGGAATAGCAGTAGACCCCGCTAAGGTTGAAGCAGTCACTAAGTGGAAGTCACCCACCTCAGTTAAGGAGATCTGCAGTTTTCTCGGACTTGCCAGATATTACTGGAGCTTCATTGAGAATTTCTCAAAGATTGCCAAGCCCATGACAGAGCTGTTGAAGAAAGAGTCTAAGTTTATCTGGACTAAGGAATGTGAGGCCAGTTTCCAGGACTTGAAGAAATGTTTGGTCACAACCCCAGTGTTGATACTGCCAAACATTCGGAAGGACTTCCAGGTTTATTGTGACGCATCTCGTCAAGGACTAGGAGGAGTACTCATGCAGGAGGGAAAAGTTGTAGCATATGCATCCAGACAGCTACAACCCCATGAGTTGAATTATGCCCCTCATGATTTGGAACTAGCAGCCGTAGTGCACGCACTCAAGACCTGGAGACATTTCCTTATCGGAAATAGTTGTGATGTGTACACTGATCATAAGAGCCTGAAGTATATCTTCACGCAGAAGGAGTTGAACCTTAGACAGAGGAGATGGTTAGAGTTAATCAAGGACTATGACATGAGATTAAATTACCGTCCAGGAAAGGCAAATGTTGTGGCAGAAGCTTTGAGTCGGAAGAGTTATGTGAACACACTCATAGCCGGAGGATTACCCCAGGAGTTAACCAATGATCTCAGAGAGCTTCGGTTAGAGATAGTTCCGCAAGGATATGTTGCCACACTAGAGATTCAGTCCACCTTGACCGAAAGAATTCGAGAAGCCCAGAAATCAGACAAGGAGATAGCTGAGATAAAGCAGAGAATGAAGGAAGGCAAGGCTAAAGGCTTTCATGAAGATGAATAGGGTACTCTATGGTTTGAGAACCGAATCTATGTGCCCCATGACCCAGAGCTCAGGAAGTTAATACTTCAAGAAGCCCACGATTCACCATACTCAATACACCCAGGCAACACCAAGATGTACCTGGATTTGAAGGAAAGTTACTGGTGGACAGGTATGAAGAAGGATATTGCCGAACATGTTGCGGTATGTGATGTTTGTCAGTGAGTAAAGGCGGAACATCAGAAACCAGCAGGGTTACTCCAACCTTTGCCAATACCCGAGTGGAAATGGGATAAGCTTGGTATGGGACTTCATCACAGGACTACCTAGGACCCGTTCAGGATATGATTCCATTTGGGTAGTGGTCGATCGTTTGACCAAGGTGGATCATTTCATTCCAGTGAAAACCACCTATACCAGTGCTAAGCTAGCCAAGATATATATGACCAGGATCGTATGTCTGCATGGATTTCTGAGGAGTATCGTGTCAGATAGAGGAACACAATTTACGTCAAAGTTTTGGCATTAGCTACATGAAACTTTGGGTACAAGACTGGAGTTCAGTACAACTTTTCGTCCGCAGACCGATGGACAGATTGAGAGAGTCAACGAGATTCTGGAGGACATTTTGAGAGCCTGTGCGCTAGACTATGGGTCCAGTTGGGATGATAACTTACCTTACGCAGAGTTCTCGTACAACAACAGTTATTAGATCAGTCTGAAAATGGCCCCTTTCGAAGCTTTATACGGAAGGAGGTGCAGAACACCATTGACATGGGATGGTGTTGGAGACCGAAAACTTTTTGGTCCCGATCTTATCAGAGATTCTGAAGATAAGGTCAAACTGATTCGAGACCGACTCAAGATAGCTCAATCCCGGCACAAGAGTTACGCTAATAACAAACGCAAGGAGGTGACATATGAAGTAGGGGATCGAGCATATCTCCGTGTGTCCCCACTTCGAGGAATCAAGAGGTTTGGTGTTAAAGGAAAGTTAGCACCAAGATTCATAGGCCCCTACAAAATTCTGGAATGTAGAGGCGAAGTTGCATACAAGCTTGAATTGCCGGAAGGACTGTCCGGAGTTCATGATGTTTTCCATGTTTCCCAATTGAAGAAATGCCATGCTGAGATGGCTGATATTCCCTTGAGAGACATAGTGCCCCTAGAGGCCATACAACTTGACAGTGACCCGACCAACGAGGAGAAGCCTGTCAGGATTCTCGAGACTGCCAACAGAGTTACCCATAGCAGGATCATCAAGTTCTGTAAGGTTCTGTGGAGTCACCACACCGAGGAAGAAGCCACCTGGGAACGCGAAGAAGATCTTCGTAGAGACCATCCACACCTATTTTCTAGCCAACCCGAATCTCGAGGGCGAGATTCATCTTAAGGTGGGTAGGTTTGTAACATCCCAAAATTTCATTTTGGAATGTTATGATACATAGCTATGCATCATCATCACATTGCTCGAATGAATATAATGGTTGAAGTGTTTCTTTTGAATTTCTTAAAGGCACTTTCATCTTTCCCTTTTTCTTGTTTCACCTATTTGAAAACCTCTGGAAAAGTTCAAAGAAAAGAGGGGAGTAACATGACACTCCACACCAGGGGCATCTTGGTGAAATACTTGAGCAAGAAAACCAGGGGGTCTATTTGAAAGTTTATCTCAAAAAGGATTTAAAATCAAATAGCAATTTCTGAAAATATATTTTTTCAAATATTCAAGATGACAGAGAAAAAATGTTCATTGAATAGCATTAATTCTCCTGATCATTTTGATATATATATTTCCTATATTTGGAAAAGTTTTGAATGCTTTTAAAAGAGTTTTACTGCAGTGGATATTAAAAAGGAAACGAATTATTCGAAACGGGCCGGCCCACGGCGTTTAATTCCCGAAACCTCTCCGAGCGGACCGACCGACGCGCTGATGCCGCCCTCCCTCTCTCTGACGCCCCGGCCCCACCGCCCGATCCCGAAGGCGCCGCGGTCACCTTCCTCCTCGCATCGACAGGACCTCGCCGGAGATCCCTCCTCTTCGGATCTCCCTCCTCTTTCCCTCCCCGACCACCGCACCGGCCCTATAAATAGCCCCAACTCCCCGCACCCCGTTCCACCCATTTCCCCCTCGTCCGACCCCCTTCTTTCACTGGAATCCCACGCCAGAGCTCCACCCCCAGCCGAAGCTCCCGGAGCTCGTGCCCGTCGCCTCTATCGTCCCCAGCCCCAACCGTCGCCACCAACGGACGCCAGAGGTCCACCGCTGTCAACAGGACCCCTCGGACGCCATCCCCAACCAACGGAGCGCCGCCCCCGACGACCTCGTCGCCTTGGCCTCGCCGGAGAAGCCCCTCGCCGGCGACCCCTTCTCTGTGAGCCCCTCTCCCTCTCTTAACCGTTCGATCGTAGATCAACGTCTAGGATTAGATCACTTTAATAACCGAACCCGTACGCGCTAAGCTTCGGTCACCCGCCCACAAACGCTTGCATGCACGCCCTCTCGGCCAACCACAACCCGCCACATAGCCCCTGTCCGATGAGTTTTATTTTCCTTTTTCTTTTTCTGTTTTAGAAAACAGAATGTTTTCAAATTTTGTTTTTGTTATATCTTTTAAACTATTTAGATTTTTTAGTTTATTCTTTTTGCATTAGTTCACATATTTGATGTAGTTTATGTCTGTATGTTTAGATTTCAAATTTGACCTTTAAATTTTGAATCTAATCAAATTTGTTCAAATTACTAAAATATGTATAACTATAGTTTAAAAATATATTTTTGAGTGAATCTTTTTGTCACTGTTTGGTATTAGTTAAACCTATCATTCTATATGATTTGAGTTTTTTGAATAAACTTAGTTACTGTTTTTAACAAAAACAGAATCTGTTTAGTTCTTAATGTAGTTTAGTTTTCTTAATTTTAATTTCATTTGAATCTGAATTAGTTTAACTTTTGTTAATAGTTTTCATAAGTTTCTGTTGCTTCAAACATTTAGGTAACATTACTTGCTAATATTTAGAACGATTGTTTAGTTTTATACCATGTTGTTATAGGAATCTTTATATATTTTTCATTAGGTATAGTTTTATAAAACAATTTAGTTTTACTTTCACAAACTATTTAGATGATTTAGTTAGATTTCTAATAAATAATTTTAGTAAATCTATTCTGATAAGTAATATGATGATAATAATATTAGTGTTAATAATATTATCGTTTTGGGTGCCTATTCCAAAGTTATAGGAACATTCTAGTTATTTTCATTTTAGTAGTGTTTCTTTACACAAAAGTTTTAGTGAATTTGATTCTATTTACTAAAATTGATTTTTCTTTACTATTTCTTTTCTATTAGCTATTGCTTGGTTGTTTTCCTTAAAGTAGTAGTAGTAGAAGTTTTTGACACTAAATTTTTGTGAGTCAAATTTTTTATTTTGATTTCATTCTCTTGATTGATACTATTTAATGGTTTTAGTATTGTTTGTTTAACCTTGATGAATTGTGTGAATTGTTTGGTGTTTATGCTTATGGTATGCTCTTGTTTGATTCGTTAGATCATCTGGAGTGTGAAGCTTGTTATCTAGAGTCGCTCGAGTACGAGGATCGTCAGCAAGGCAAGTCACTTTGACCATGTACACCTATGTTTTATTGCATTAGTTCTTCCATCACCCCAATTGCATGCAAAGTAGGTAATTGGAAACTTGGTTACTTGTTGTGGTATCATGTGGTAGGTACCCCTCAACCCTTTGACACATTGGCCCCGGGAAATGTTGTTTTACATTTTTCTATGCTATTAGTAGACGGGGTTGGTTGTGTGATTCATGAGAGTTGTGAGTTAATAATTTCAAGACCTACATGATGATCAAGTCTTGAAGACTCCAAGTTCTTCAACTTACCTCTGGGTGGATGATGGTTGAACGGCGCCCTGGAGAAACCAGTGGTTAGCCTAGATGATGCTAGAGAAGTGCCAGTATTCATGCGGAAAGGTACACCCAGGCACAAAGAGATGGATGGATGCTTCAAGACCCAAGGCTTACCTGCACAGCCACAAGCCATTATGGGCTCTGGCTTGGTTGGATATCGTGGTGACCCTGGACAGGCGGTGCTACGAGATGTAGAAGAACGGTAGGAAAGGATGGGCACCGACAGAGTCTCGGGGAAACCCTTTAAAAGACCATGTTTTGGTCATCCGTTTCTCAAACACCATAAAGTGCGAGAAGTCCAACGGAGGCGACCAAATCTTGTGGGGAACGTGTGCAAAACTCTGCAGAGTACCCAAACCTAATCGATTAGCCGTGTCCACGGTCATGGACTGTTTGAGCCAAAGGAACTGAAACTATCTAGAAGTCTCAACACAATTAATTATATTGATGTGGGTTATTAATGTCAACTTGGGTATGAGAATTGGTTGGTGGAACCATCTCATTAACCAACCAACATTGTAGTAAGTATGCCTTTGCCCTCTCTTGTTGTAGGAAATTTTTGGCTTTATGCAAAAACTTACTACCCCACCTGCCATATTTGCATATAGACTAGATGATTACTTTACCCCCTCTCTTGTGAGTTTGCCCGCATATTCAATATGCTGACCTATACGGCTACAACGTATCATGTTGCAGAGTACTTTTCCGACCAGGAGTGAGGATACTCTCTACGCTCGGTGAGATGCCCTTGGAGTCAGATGGACTCATCTACCTTTGGAGCTTCCGCAAGATTATGGTTTAGTTTATCTCATGAGTTGGCCTCCAGCCACTTTATTGTAATCATTATTGTAATAAAGGACTCGGTATGAGATTTCGATTAATTAATGCTGTGTGATTTCCCTTTGATATATACATTGATGTACCGTGTGTGTACCAGCATGATCTTGGTATGGTACAGAAACACTGGAGATTCGACCTTTTAGGTCGGGTCGCTAAACAAACGAAATAGCAAAGATTCATATCGTACGAGACGCGCCAAGGAAAACACATATCATGTGGTGAATAAAAATACAACCTCAAGTAAATTTATCGATGGATTGAAGACAACAGAGGGGATTCAGCAAACTAGATAATCTTGTGTAGAAATCTATAGACTTGGAATGCTTTTGTAACTTCAGAAATTATGAAAAATTTGGAATATCAGGGAAATTTGTATATCAATCTTGTGTAAAAATTCCAGTCTCATTTGACGCTCTGATTAATTTATAAAATTCTAGGACTAGGCACAAAAGTTGTTTCACCAAGATCAAATCAACAATCACCATAGACCATCCCAAAGGTCTTACTTGGCTCAAACACTAATTAAAACACCAAAACACAATTACTACATAGGTAATAATGTGTGAAACACTCAAAAACATGAAAATAAATTTGGGTTGCCTCCCAACAAGCGCTATTGTTTAACGCCCCTAGCTAGGCATAACGCTTTTAATGATCCTCACATAAAAAGTATTAATTGAAACATGCAAGAGACAATCATCAATCTCATAATAAGTACATTTAAGTCTAACCCACTTCCTATGCATAGTGATTTTGTGATCAAACAATTTATGGGAGCAAGAATCAACTAGCATAGGAAGGCAAAACAAGCTTAACTTCAAAACTTTGAACACATAGAGGGGAAACTTGATGTTACTGCAATTCCTACATGCATATGTTCCTCCCCTATAATAATTTTCTATATCATCATGAAGGAATCTCACAATATAACTATCACACAAGTCATTCTTTTCATGATCAATTATAGCCTACGTGTCATCACCAAAACTTGGGGAACAAAAAATATCATCTTCATCAAGCATAGAATCCCCAAGCTCGTGGTTTTGCATAACATCATGGATATTCAGAGAATTCATACTAACAACATGGAAATCATGATTTTCATTCAAAGATATATCATGAATCACTTTATAATTTTCTCCTTTCAACACTTCATCAAAATTTTCATGATTTTCAAGCAAAACTTCATAGAGATAATCAAGTGCACTCAACTCATTAGACATTGGTTCATCATAATTTGGTTTGTTGAAAACATTAGAAAGTGGATGAGGATCTATATCAATAGATTTTTAGCAAGCAAAGATGCAAGCAAATAGAAGGCACATGGCAACACAAGCAAACACAAAGCAAACGAAAAGGCGAACGAAAGAAGGGCGAATAAAAAGGCAATTTTTATTTTATTTTTTTTAAAATCATTTTACAAGTGGCGGAGAGGAAAACGAGAGGAAAAAGCAAAATAATGTAAATGCAAGAGATGAGTTTGTGATGGGTACTTGGTCGGCTTGATGTGTATCCTCCCTAGCAACGGCGCCAGAAATCCTTCTTGCTACTTCTTGAGCTTGCATTGGTTTTCCCTTGAAGAGGAAAGGGTGATGCAGCAAAGTAGATAAGTATTTCCCTCACTTGTTGAGAACAAAGGTATCATTCCAGTAGGAGATACAAGCAAGTCCCTAATCTTTGCACCTACATAAACAATCAAACACTTGCACCCAATGCTATAAAGGGGTTGTCAATCCCTTCACGGTTATTTGCAAGGATGAGATCTGATAGAGATAAATATAGAGGATTACTAAAACAAAAATAAAAAAAGTAAAAAGATTGCAGCAAAGCATTTTTGGTATTTTTGGTTTTATAGATCTGAAAATATAATATGGAAAGTAAACCTGGGGGCCATAGGTTTCACTAGAGGCTTCTCTCTTGAAGGAAAATAACACGGTGGGTGAAAAAATTACTGTCGAGCAATTGATAGAAAAGCGAATAATTATGAAGATATCCAAGGCAATGATTATGCATATAGGCATCACGTCCGTGTCAAGTAGACCGAAACGATTCTGCATCTACTACTATTACTCCACACATCGATCGACTCCTGCGTGCATCTAGAGTATTAAGTTCATGAAGAACAGAGTAATGCATTAGGTAAGATTACATGATGTAGAGGGATAAACTCAAACAATATGATGAAAACGTCATCTTTTTATCCTTGATGGCAACAATACAAATATGTGCCTCGCTACCCCTACTATGTCATTGGGTGAGGACACTGCAAGATTGATGTCGGTGTACTAAAGTTTGGGATTTTAGTACCCCATACTTGTACACGGGCAGTCGTAGCCACACCGGCGGCAAGGCCTGCTAGGGGACTGATGGAACCAAGTACAAAGACGTCAAGAAAGCATTCAAGTCAACAATCGCAAGGCCGATGGCCAAAAGCTCGAACCCCGGCAAGATCTTGCCGGGGTTGCATACAGAGCCCCGGTAAGAAGCGCACTCGGCAAGACCTCGCCATCGGCCAGCGTAGAGACCAGGTGTCATCCCACCTAGATATGTGTCAATGTGCCAGCGATGGAGGAGGCTAAACGGTGACGATGGGATGGGCTCCTATCCCATCCCGTAGAAGGTCAGGGATGCCTAACGGACCATTAAATGCATTTGTCCTACACCATCAGTGTTAGGTATGATAGCACCGTAGCACTGTACCCCTCATGTATGTACTGTACGCCATTGTTGGGATCCCCTTAGTCATCTAAAAGGAGGCCCAAGGTGTTACGAGGGGGATCTTTTTCAACTTTCTGGCCTACGCACGTAGTAGCTGTGTACGGTTCATCACATAGCGCTCTTGTAGCCAGAACCCAAACACCCATAATACACTAAAGCAGGAGTAGGGTTTTACGCTTCTCAGCGACCCAAACCTGGGTAAAAAGCTCCCCTCGCGCTTCTCGTCAGATCTGCTCTTTGCGCATACCGTCTCCCTGTCGAACCACAAAGGGATCCACGTGATCCCATAGGTGTTGCACCCCGACATGTTTGGTGCACCAGGTAAGGGGTGAAGCTTGTGTGAAACTGATCAAACGATCAGTGCGCCAATTTCTCCATCATCTGCATTGCCATGGCCCCCAAGAAGAAGGGTTTCATGGCGGTTGATCCATCCATGTCCGGTGCGTCTATAGCCACTTGGATAGGCAATGGTGTGGATGCAGGCGAAGGTCTTGAGCCTCCATGACGTTCTGGTGATCAAGGCCAAGCCAGTGGCGCCATTCGTAGCGACGATGGCAACCCGCGCGCCGCTGGATCTCAAGATGGAGTTGTGCTGTCTACGGGCGGTGCAGTGAACTCCAGGGATGGAAGGGCACCTTCCAAAATACCCATGCCGGCACATACGCCGCCGCCTTCTCAGGTCGCATGCAATGAGGAGCGTCGTGGCGTCGGTTGTTCTAAGCTCCCCCATGGAAAGACTCCTGAGCATCATTCCCGAGATTCGTGGGGCCAGCATGCATGCTATAATGCCGGTGGAAGTGGCGCGCGGTTGCAGGACCATGATGGAGCTCATTCTAACACGGTTAGGAGTCGGAGCACCTCACGTTCTTCGCACCTTGCGTTGCCGACTACATTGGGAGAAGTGTTGGCACGAGCAAAGCTACTCCTGAATTTCCCCCTGCTCTGGAGAAGCTTGATGAGTGGAGCCTCAGCAGCGGTCCATTAAGTCTGCATGCACCAATGGCAACAAGGACGGAGGTGGCACGAACACGGTGCACTCTCCTCCGTGGCGGCAATAGCGGTCGCCGACTCAATGGGTCGGCGCCGATGGTGATGACTCAATGGCGTCGTCTGGTCCACGAACTCACTGCAGTCAACGTCAAGTTCTTCGGGAGCGAACCAAAGAAGACGCTGTGACTACCATCGAGCGGCAGCGGGAAGCGCGCCATTAATCCGATAGGCGTGCAGGACCCAGTATAGACAAGCCTGTGCTGGGGTATCCTGTCGACCTACCTTGAGGTGGATTGTCCAGCATTTACCCGTGAGTTGTGGCGAGTCCCGTGGCCCAATTCCCGAATGTTCAAACCAAAGGTATGAAAGCACATTTGCTCCCTTGGTGGTTTTGGTAATTACTAACAACATATAAGTCATTGAACTAATGTTTCCACCAAGTATATTTCAGGACAAGTTCAATGACAGGGATGGCCAAAGGATTGTGGAATTACCCCAAGATGCAAGGAAATAGGTTAACCAAGCTTCAAGCAAGAGGACTCTACATTTTACCTTTGTGAGAAAACACTTTGAGTCCATAGGTAAGCCAATACTATTAAAAGGGGGTATAGTTTTGATGGTGAACAATATGCTCAAACATGCACAAGGTACAGTCACCAAAACATCCACAAATTCTGTCACCAAGTTCTATCCTAAGCCAAATATGCAAAATCGGTGCAACCAACATTCCTATCCAGGTGCCACCGATTCCAATCCCTAGACAAACTCAACCAAATCCTAACACTTCGGTGCAGCTGACACTGCACTTGGTGCCACCGAGTTGGGTTGCCAAGTTTCTATTACGCAAGTTCTCATTTTCGGTCTGACCAAGAATGGTGAATCAGTGTAACCGAGATTGGTAAATCTGACCATTGGTCACCTTGTCGGTGCAACCGAGAATTGTATAGCGGTCCCTCCAAGATTCAAAAGTTGCCACTTTTGGTCACTTCGAACCACCGAGATTTACGCATCGGTGTGAAAGAGTCTGACTTATTGTGTGTAACGGTTGGATTTTTGGGGATGCCTATATATACCCTTCACCACCACCCACTCGAAAGAGAAGCACCCAGAACTATTCCATACCACATCCTACTCAGTTTTCTGAGAGAGAACCACCTACCCTTGTGTTGAGGTCAAGATCTTCCACTCCAACCATATGGATCTTGATTTCTAGCCTCCCCAAGTTGCTTTCCACCAATCCCATCTCTTCTACCAAGACAAATCTATGAGAGAGTGATTGTGTGTTGAGGAGTCTATCATCCTGAAGCACAAGATCAAGGAGTTCATCGTCATTACCTAGCCTATTACCTTTTGGAGGGTGGTGCCTCCTAGATTGGTTAGGTGTCACTTGGGAGCCTCCTACTTCGTGTTTTGGAGTGAACCAAGAAGTTTGTAAGGGCAAGGAGATCGCCTACTTCGTGAAGATCTACCCATAGTGAGGCTAGTCCTTCGTGGACGGAAGCCGCATGGAATAGTCAAGGTTGCTTCTTTATGGAACCCTTCTTGGGTAGAGCCCTCAATGGACTCTCGCAACCATTACCCTTTGTTGGTTGAAGACCCAATGAACGCGGACGTACGATAGCAACACCTATCAGAACCACGGGAAAAATCATTGTCATCACTTGTGTTTGCTTTCCTAACCCTCTCTTTACTTACATGTGCAATGTATTTATTTTCTGCTGCTACACTCTTAGACATGCATGTGTGGGGTGTTACTTGGTATTCTATGAATGCTAAAACTTGCCTAGAATTAAAATTCCGAAAAGGCAAAACTTTTATTTGCCAAAGTAGTCTACTAACCCCCCTATAGACCTACTTTCGATCCTACAGGTGGCATCAGAGCTTTGGTGTCCATTGCATTGGTTTCACAACCTAGGAGAAGTATGACATCTTGTGAGGGAAACTATCACCTTAGAGGTCCATACTTTGATGGCACTAATTCTGCTAGTTGGAAGCATAAAATGAAAATGCATTTGCTTGGTCATAATCTTGCCGTTTGGCTGTTGTTCGTGTTTGCTTGCAAGGTGATTTCTTTGTGGATGGAAAGGAACCAGATCGTGAAGCGTGTGAGGATGAATTGAAGATGTTGCAACTCAATGCTCAAGCATGTGACATTATCTTCAACTGCCTATGTCCTGAAGAATTCAACAAAATCAGCCGTCTTGAACATGCAAATGAGATTTGGGATACCTTGGTTGATATGCACGAAGGAACTGAGTACATGAGAGAATCCAAGTTAGATGCTCTTCAAGGTCAACTTGACAAGTTCAAGATGAAGGATGGCGAAGGAGTCACTGAAATGTACTCTAGGCTAGCTCTCATCACAAATGAGATTGCTGGCTTAGGAAGCAAAGAAATGACTAACAAGTTCATCATCAAGAAGATACTTCGAGATTTGGATGAGAGATATGACACCATGTGCACATTGATCCAAATGATGCCCAACTACAATGTTCTCAAACGAATGGAAGTGATTGGTAGAATTGTTGCTCATGAGATGACATTCAAAGACAAGGAAGACCTTGATCACAAGTCTAGTGGTGCTTACAAAGCCACAAGTGATGCTCTCGCTACATCAAGCGACAACCTTGTCACAAATGAATAGATAAGCCTCATGGTCAAGAAATTCAACAAGTTCTACAATATTAGAAGCAAAGATTGCAGCTCCAACTGAAGATATGAAGAGAAGCATTCGTCAAGTCTTGACCGAAACTACTACAATTGTGGGAAGCCTGGACACTACTCCAATGAGTGCTCGTCTCCTTACAAACGAAGAGAAGAGTCACCAAGAAGACGAAGCTCAAGAGATGAATCACCTCGAAGAGAGAGAAGGAGTAGAGATGATCGTTATGAACGAAGACCCTCAAGGAGAAGTAGGGACTCGGAGAAGAAGGACAAGCACACTAAGAGCTACTCAAGAAGAAAGCATCAATATCATGTTGGTGCATGGGTTTCCAGCTCTGACTATGACAACCACTCCGAGAGAAGCTTTCACTCCAACTCCGACTATAGTCAAGATGATGGTGTTGCTGGAATTGCACTAGTGACAACCAACTCTTGTGATATATTTGATTCACCAAATGAAGGAGGGGGAAGTTGCTTCATGGCTAAAGGCCCCAAGGTATCTCACCCTGAATATCTTGATTTCGGTAGTGATGAAGATGATTTTCTTGATGATGATGACTTGCTATGTGATAAAACTAGTGATGTTAATCATAATGTACTTGATATTTCTCATGCTAGTCAAGATAAGTCAATTGACAATGATAACATGAAAATACAAGAACTAACTACATAACTCAAGACTCTTAAGTTAGCTCATGAATCTACTCTTGAAGATGATAGAGAGCTTGTAAGAACTCATGAGAAGTTACACTTCGAGAAGCTCAATTTGGAGCAAGAACATGAATTTCTTAAAGCTATCAATGGCGATCTCCGAAAGAAGACTTCATCTGATAATGCCAAATGACTACTCTTGTCTACATTCATGCCACAAGTCAAATCTAAGCAAACTACTAACAAAGGAAAGAAAGGTTCTTCATCTAGTAGCAACAATAAAAATGCTAAACCCAATGATGTTGCTCCTAGTAGTTCTATTGATTCCACTAATGATGAATCTCTTAGCCAAGTTACACTTGAGCAAGAAAATGCTTTATTAAAAGGAATTATAGAGAAAGGTATCTACAAGAGTCTTGAAGGGTACAAAAATTTTGATGACATTGTACGCAAGCATGGAGGATACCGGAAGAATCGTGGTGTTGGCTACTTTAACGCTAAAGGATTTGAATGGGAAGAAGGTCAATATCGCAATCCCAAGTTTGTTCCTCAAAAGGAGAAGTATGAAAATACTCTTCCCACGGGCACAAACACTCAAGATGACCTTCCACCACAAGACACCAAGCTCAAGGGAAAGAACAAGCTCCAAGAGGACTTTGACTCTTATGAAGATGAACCCCAAGCTTTGGTGAAGTGGGTTCCCAAGGCTACTACAAGCTCAACTTCTACAAGTGCTACTTCAACACCAAGGATCCCCATCAACTTGATGTGGATTCCCAAGAAGAAGAACTAGAGAGTTCTGGAGGGGTGACTCTGCCAATGAAATTCACTGATATTCATTGTTGGCAAGATCTATTTGCAATCAACATCAACCCTATGCAATAGATCAAGGAGTCACATATTCCCTCAAAGGTAAGCAATGGACAAGGTAATAAACAAATCAATGGACATCATTACACATGATTTGCACTCCATGTCCATAGATATCCTTGTATTTGTCTCTTGTGTGTTGGGACTAACCCATGTAGGTGAGAAGAGTAAGGAAACAACAAGGATGCTCCCAACTCTTGGTGATCTTGATCAACCTTGAGCATCCACCACTACCTCACCAACATGAAGTCTTCATCAACAAAACCCAAGGTTAGTTTATCCCTCTTATGGGGGATGTTACATCAAGGGGGAGCTTTACTCTAAGACTTGAGTCAAAGCATCTCTTAGTGTGTGACAACATTAGATGCTTTATGTAAAAGTGGTAAACCCCCTTGTGCTTAAACGATGAGTATGACCTATGATCAAGTACTCTTACTTGGCTCCTAAGTCAAATACTCATATATAGATGACTTCATCATCGCCCAAGTGCTTGTTGGATGCTAGAGTGTTTGTGCATGTTTGCCATGATTTCATTTGACATCTTATTGGGTGAGCATGTTGGTCTGCATTTATTTTCTCATTCGAGGATATCCAATTGATTCTATTTGGTTTTTAATTTATCTTTTGCAAACTGGATATACAAGAATGCCTAGGACCACTTCTTTAGCTATCTATGCTTTCTCACCTCATACTCTATTCACGCTGCATCACAAAATTTGAACAAGTGATTTTCGATCCCTCTGTGTGTGGAGCACTCGGAGTTCCGTATCGACAAGGACTGATCATTAAAACCTCCCAAGTGCATCTCCATGGCACCAAACACAATATCTCGGTCTCACCGAATGCCTAGGGTTGATCTGGTTTTCAATCTCGGTACCGTTGATTCCATCTTCTTGGTTACACCGAGTTTCCCTATCAACTGATAGTTGAGGAACTCGGTGACACCTAAAAGTTAGAATCAGTGTCACTGATAGTGGTGGGTATATAAGCTATGGACCCCGACACTTTGAAATTCAATCTCATTCGTCGCGCCTCAAAACCCTAAGTTGCTGCCTACAAGACCCCTGGTAGTCGCCCTTGCCTCCCTACGCTCCTCCACTTCTGGGAATCACCGTCGCCAACGAAATCCTCTCCCTTGTCCTCGCCGTAGAGGATCCGCACCGAGCTAGGGTACGGATTCAATCTCTATTGCGCTCCTCGTCAGATTCTTGGGCATTAGATTCATATTTATCATTGATACACTCTTTGCATGTTTTCCTATCCACTCAAAACTCCATAGTCTAGCTAATAATGAACTTTCTAGGGTTTTGCTGTCCGCCCGATAAATCTCGCTGGAACCTAAACAGACATATCGGTCTCACCGATGTGATCTTCTATGTGGCTGAGAACTGACTCGGTGGAAGCGAGTTCCTCTTTTCGGTCAGACAGAAAAGGGTGCGAAGGTTCAGTTATGTGAGTCAGTCAGTGTTGACCCCACCAAAAAAATTGTTTCGGCTGTACCGATATTTATTTGACAGAATGCAAAAATCGTGAAAATTCATTGTTCAAATTTCAAAAACCAGCCTCATTTTGTGATGACTCATCTACTTATGCACTCCTATACTCTATTCACAGGGTTAGTATGTGAGACACAGAGGACAGTCAGAAGTTGGCAGAGCAGGGAGTTGACATGAGTTCTAGCAAAAGGCGAGAGGCCAGTTCTTTTTCAGATCCAGGCACCCCTAGCTCTCGTGGGTTGCCCAAGGCTGCCACTAGAACCAGGAAGAAGCTAAACTCTGATGAAGAAGATTCAGATTTCATTCCTAAGGAGATTCTTGCGAAGAAGCAAGAAAAGGCTGCTAAGAAGTCAGCAATTGAAGGTACTTCTTCTAGAAGAGTTATCAGCGAGATCAATGTCAGCTCAGAGACTATCAAAGCACATGAGAGGGCTAGAGCCACTATATCCATTGATCCCCCAAAGAAGGCAAGGCCTAAGAAGGTAGGGGAGAAGAAGTCTAGGAAGAGGATTGTCCATGTGATTGGCAGGCCTACCTCTATGTATGAAGATCCAGAGGAGCGTGTTGGTGCTGCTGCTAAGAAAGAGGAGGAAGAACATGTTGAGAAAGCCCCTCCCAAGAAGAAAGCCAAGAAGCTGATGGCTGATGCTATGCGAAAGACTAGCACTTCCAAGAGCACCAAGCATACTTCCAAGAAAGCTACAACACAAAAGTCCAAGGGGACTACCAGAGACATTCTAGCTTCTGAGAAGAACAAGGGGACTGCCTCCAGACTTGACGATGATGATAACTTGACTACTTTGATGAATCTCAGATCACATCTTCCAGTACATGATGCTAGCCACTTATTTGCTGAAGACATGAAGAAGAGGAAAGTCTTAGGATTGAGAGCCTGGAGAGCCATAGATCCTTATGCTCAGAGGAGGAAAACTGTTGTTAACTACATGTTCTACACTAGAGAGCAACAAGATTTTTATGAGACAATGTTGCTTGACAAGAGCCCAGCTGTTAGTGATATGAGATATGTCCATTGGAAATTTATTAAGGATAATGTGGACTACTTACCAAGTGTCCAAGATAATTTCCATTGCATTGGTTTGGACAAGTTCATTGGCAGAGAGCTGACTGCATGGAAAGACGAGATGATCATGCAATTCTACTCCACTGCTCATTTCTATGGAGATGGTAGAATTGTATGGATGACTAAAGGAGCAAGGTATGAATCCACTGTTGAGGAGTGGGCTGCACTTCTAGGAGTTCCAGAAGCTCAGGAAGGTGATCTGGATATATACTCAGAACCCAAGGCAAGTCACAATGCAATGAAAGATATGTATACTCCTATCCCTGTAGACAAGGTGCAATCACACAAGCTAGGATGCATCTACTATTTGCAAGTAGGCCTCCGTACTATGAACACTATTGTGAGGCACACCTTGATGCCCAAGTCAGGAGATGATAAGATGATCCGAGGCTAGTCCATTAACATGTTGATCCACCTTGACAAGAACACCTGGATTAGAGTCATGGATTTTACTGTTGAGACAATCAAGAGGGTTGCTGCTGATCAAAAGCACTCTTGCTGCTATGCAACCTACATCCAGTTGCTTATGAACCCGCAGTTGGAGAAGCACATTTTTGCTCTAGATCGTCCTCATTTGCCCCTAAATCTAGAACTTGAGGATAATGTTGTGGTGATGTACCCAGATCATCCCACATCTACTACAACACAGGCAGAGGCAGAAGCAGTTCGAGCTGCTAGTGCTCAAGCCCCCAGATCCAGAAACGAGCAAATGTATCTTCTGATCTCAACCGTCCAGGGCATGTAGAAGGATATCACGGGGATTCTGGACAACCATAAATGTCTAGTGAGGATCTTTGAGACAAGAATCAAGGTTCTTGTAGATAAGGTGGACAAGTTGTCAAAGATAGTTATAGAGATTCAAAAGGAAGTTGACTCCATGCACATTCCTCGGTTCTCTTCTACTTCCTCAGATGATGATGATTATGATTATGATGATGAGGATGGATCACCTCTCGGGCCAGGAACCCAGTTCACTACTCAGGCTAGATCAGTCAAAGTTCATGCACCAGACTTGAGGCCCTCTTCATCAGCTCCTGCTACTGTCAGCAGAGCTCCTGCTCCATCAGCTCCAGTTCCTCCCGTGACCACTCCAGCTCCATCCACGACATCTGCAAAGATGTTCGCCGATGCCGTTATATCGACTCCTTCATCGACAACCGGAGGAGATCAGCCCAAGAACAATTAGATCTATGCCTTTCAACTTTTTGGTAACTTTTTGCCAAAGGGGGAGAACTGTATATAGATCCTTTAGGCTTCGAGTGAGAGAGCGTTTGGTGTTTGTTGATTTTTCACAAAACAATTGCTTTTGGTTTCTGTGATACTGTTTTGTTTTGCTTGTGATACTCGCTTGATGATGTTTGATCATACGCCTTAATGTGTGATGCTACTATTTCCTATCATCTTAATGTTTATGTGATGATCATTCATCTTTCGTTGATTGTGTTGTGCTACAATATTCATTCCGATTACTCTCGCACACCAGCAAGTGGTATGTGACATGTAATAAGTAACCCCTGTACCTAAACGATTATGCATTCGCATTCAAACGCAAATTTAAAAATAATGCACAAATTTAGGGGGAGATCTTGCTTATCACATACTTCTCAAAGCGACGATTATATTCCATGATTATATCTTTGTCGAAGCTTTGATCTATATGTTGTCATCAATTACCAAAAAGGGGGAGATTGAAAGCACATTTTCTCCCTTGATGGTTTTGGTAATTAATAACAACATATAAGTTCAATGATAGGGGTGGCCAAAAGATTGTGGAATTAACCCATGATGCAAGGAAATAGGTTTGCCAAGCTTCAAGCAAGAGGACTCTACATTTTACATTTGTGAGAAAACACTTTGAGTCCATAGAAAAGCCAATACTATTAAAAGGGGGTATAGTTTTGATGGTGAACAATATACTCAAACGTGCACAAGTGACAGTCACCAAAAAGTCCACAAACTCTCCCACAAAAGTCTGTCCTAAGCCAAATATGCAAACCGGTGCGACCAACATTCCTATCCCGGTGCCACCAATTCCAAACCCTAGACACACTCAGCCAAACCCTAACACTTCGGTGTAGTGGGACTACACACGGTGCCACCAAGTTGGGTTGCCAAGTTTCTGTTACGAAAGTTCTTATTTTTGGTCCGACCGAGAATGGCGAATCAGTGTCACCGAGATTGGTAAATCTGACCATTGGTCGCCTTGTCGGTGCAACCGAGAATTGTATAGCGGTCCCTCCAAGATTCAAAAGTTGCCACTTTTGGTCACTTCGAACCACCGAGATTTACACATCGGTGTGAAAGAGTCTGACTTATTGTGTGTAACGGTTGGATTTTTGGGGATGCCTATATATACCCCTTCACCACCACCCACTCGAAAGAGACGCACTCAGAACTATTCCATACCCATCCTACTCAGTTTTTTGAGAGAGAACCACCTACCCTTGTGTTGAGGTCAAGATCTGCCACTCCAACCATATGGATCTGGATTTCTAGCCTCCCCAAGTTGCTTTCCACCAATCCCATCTCTTCTACCAAGACAAATCTATGAGAGAGTGATTGTGTGTTGAGGAGTCTATCATCCTGAAGCACAAGAGCAAGGAGTTCATCGTCATTACCGAACCTATTACCTTTTGGAGGTTGGTGCCTCCTAGATTGGTTAGGTGTCGCTTGGGAGCCTCGTACTTCATGTTTTGGAGTGAACCAAGAAGTTTGTAAGGGCAAGGAGATCGCCTACTTCGTGAAGATCTACCCATAGTGAGGCTAGTCCTTTGTGGACGGAAGTCGCATGGAATAGTCAAGGTTGCTTCTTCATGGAACCCTCCGTGGGTAGAGCCCTCCGTGGACTCTCACGACCGTTACCCTGCATGGGTTAAAGACTCCATGAACGTGGACAAATGACAACACCGCCTATCGGAACCACGGGAAAAATCATCGGGTCATCACTTGTGTTTGCTTTCCTAACCCTTTCTTTACTTATATGTGCAACGTCTTTATTTTCCACTGCTACACTCTTAGACATGCATGTGTAGGTTGTTACTTGATATGCTATGAATGCTAAAACTTGCCAAGAATTAAAATTGGGAAAAAGGAAAAACTTTTATTTTGTCAAGTAGTCTAATCACCCGCCCCTCTAGACCTACTTTCAATCCTACAAGGTCCCGGAGAAATACGACGGTAAGACCCACCCATTCGAGTTCTTGAGCATCTACACCATTACGATGCAGGCTGTTGGGGCTCACGACGACAAGATACTCGCGAACCACTTCCCATTGGTCCTCAAGCCCAATGTCAGGTCATGGTTGATGCATCTGCCGGAGAATTCCATTTCTTCCTGGGCAGATCTATGTCATGAGTTTGTTGGCGCCTTTACCGGAGGCCACCAAGCTCCTGGCCAAGCAAGCGATTTGCATCTCATCCACCATAAGGAGGGCGAAACCTTGCGCAAGTACATTCAGAGATTCAGTCGTATACATCACAACATCCCAGACGTTCATCCTGCTACTATTATCAACATGTTTCATTATAACATGTGCAACCGTAGGATGCGCGAAGAGCTGGAGATGAACAAGGTTAAGGATGTTGCCAAGCTCTACGCTCCGGCTGATAGATGTGCTCGAGCTAAAGAAGGGAGGAGACTCCCAGGGAAGATGTTGGCGCCGGAGTTGACTCTGACGAAGACACCACTGCCTTGGCAAAGAAAGGACGATGGGGGAACAAGAAACGCAAGGACATGGCCATGCTTGCTGTCGAGGAATTGGGCAACCTCAACATTGCTAAGAAGACTAGGGTTGACGGCCCCGACAAGGAGGTTGCCAGGTGTGTCTATTGTCAGGCCTTGGTGGCTGCCGACAAGCCGGAGGGTTCCGACAAGCAGTACTGCGAGATCCATCGCACCAAGGGCCACGATCTCCAAAATTGCCGGTAAGTTGAGAAGCTTGCTGAGAGGCAGAAAGCTGAGTATGTGAGGTGGGATAAGGAGAAGTCCAAAGATGGTGTAGAGGGGCCAACAAGAAATGCGGTGGACGAGGAGGCCGCCACGGCAAGGCCAAGCAACGGGAGAGGCCCGCTCGAGGCCGTGACAAGGAAGAGGGGGATGACAATGGCAACAAGGAGGATGACGAGTCCAGCGAGCACGAATTTCAAAGGGCTACATATGTCATGTGCTTCGACGGAGGCGCCTCATTGCATTCTTCCCGCTGCCAACTTATACAATGGGCACGCGAGATTAACGCGACTGAGCCATCTATCGAAGCCCGGAAACCATTGAGATGGTCTCACACGCCTATCATTTTTTACGTCGAGGATCACCCTGATAGTACAACTGTGGTCGGGTGCTGTCATTGTTGGTTTCTCCAAAAATTTGCAACCTAAAGGTGATGAAAATGATAGTTGACGGTGGGGCCAGTTTGAACCTGATTGTGAGAGCTTGGCTTAATAGGAATGATAGACTACTCATATCAACAAGGAATTCCTTCTTTTCTAGGAGCCCACTCTAAAAGAAATCCAAAGTTAAGGATTCTTGGCTTCGAGCGATTCTAGGATGGGTGGCCGACTGGGAAGTTGGTTTCGGGTGCGCACGAGTGAGGACAAAGTGCGCAGGAAAGACTAGTGTTGGTCTATGGGGCTAGTCTAGATTCCGCTAGATGTAACGGGGTGTTATAATTGGTATCAGAGCCGACTCTTGTGGTTACACGGTAATATGTCTCCAACGTATCTATAATTTATAAAGTATTCACCCCATGTTTATAATAATTCTATATGATTTTGGTATGATTTTATTAGAAGTAACCCGCACTGCCACTATTTTCAGCAGAACTACCGTGGTGTTCTTTTTGTGCAGAAATAGAACTTATAGGAATGAGCTGAAACTTTATGGAGAATAATTTTGTAAAATATAAAAAATACTGGAGCAAAGAGTCACTGGAGAGGAAGGCCGAGGAAGCCACAAGCCATAGGGGCGCTTCCCTAGGGTGCGCCCCCTGGCTTGTGGGTCCCACGGGAGTCCACCAACCTCCCTCTCAGCTCTATAAATCCTCAAATATTCCAAAAAACCCAAGGCATAACCTATATCGGGAGTTCTGCCGCCGCACACCTCAAGAGCCATGAAAAACCAATTTTGGCCCTCTCCGACACCCTGTCGGAGGGGGCACCATAACCGGAGACCATCTTCATCGTCCCGGAGGGGCCATCAACATCATGGAGGCCAAGGACCAGAGGGAGAACCTCTCCCCATAGAGGAGAAGGCCATGGATAAGGAAGCACAAGGGGTAGAACCTCTCCCCCTCTCTCCAAGTGGTGCCAGAGTGCCATCGGGGGAACCATCACCGCGGTGGTCGTCTTCATCAACATCACCTTCTTCATCACCATCCTCAACTCTTTTTAGCGGTATACTCTCCCGCACCCCGCTGTAATCACCTACTTGAACATGGTGCTATATGCTAGATATTATGATCCAATGATGTGTTGCCATCCTATGATGTTTTGAGTAGATTACTTTTGTCGTTTGGGTTGATTCATGATCTAGATTGGTTTGAGTTCTATGTTTATTTTGGTGCTTTCCTATGGTGCCTTTCGTGTCGCACACACGTGAAGGATTCCTGCTGTAGGGTGTTGCAATACGTTCATGATTCGCTTATAGTGGGTTGCTTGAGTGACAGAAGCATAAACCCGAGTAAGGGAATTGTTGCGTATGGGATAAAGGGGACTTGATGCTTTATTGCTATGGTTGGGTTTTACATTAATGATCTTTAGTAGTTGTGGATGCTTGCTAGAGTTCCAGTCATAAGTGCATATGATCCAAGTAGAGAAAGTATGTTAGCTTATGCCTCTCCCTCATATAAAATTGCAATAATGATTTGCGATCTTGTTAACAATTGCCTAGGATAATTCCGCAGACCGACCAATCATTATTCCACAATCGCTATTTGTAATATATTGTAATATTATGATAACATCACCTATTTTTATATTTTAGTTCTCCGATATCATGCAAAGCTATCCTCTTCATACCCACAACATAGTTTTATTTCTCGTTTCTAGTTGGAAGCAAACGTTCGGTGTACATTTCTAGTTGGCAGATAGGACTTGACATAATATTGATCTTACCTTTAGCTCCTTGTGGGTTTGACACTCCATACATATCACTTCCACCTTTGGAAATTGCTACGATGATTCCTAGCACTTGGGGATTATCAAGCTCTTTTCTAGCACCGTCGCCGGGGAGCAATAGCGTGGGGTTGATATTCTCGTGTGTGCTTGTATGCTTTCTTCACTATATAGATTTTGTTTTCCCTTCTTGTTTTCCTTAGTTGTGGGTGAAACAAACAAAAAAAATGAAAAAAATGAAAAATACAAAACGAGTTACTTGCCTCTTTTGCCTAAGAAGTTTGTGCATTGGAGAAGTGATGGTCGACCTTGAACACTTGTGTTCATGTTCATGGAAACAATGTAGAAATTTTCATGGAAGCTTATGTAAAATAATTATCACCTTGTATATATCCATTATACTATAAAAATAAAGTGCCAAATTTAATTTTAGGATGATTAGATTGCTTGTTTGGTGTGTGCAGTGCAAAAACAGAAACTTTGGTTGTAGTGCGTGAATTTACATTTTTTCCGGAACGTCAAAAGTTTCTGAATTTTTTACACAGTACTCCTATGCAATTTTTTTTAATGTTTACTAAATTTTCAGAATTTTTTGAGTTACATAAGTATAGGAAGTTTCCAGATTACTACAGACTCCTGTTCTTCACATATTCTGTTTTCTATGCATTGTTCTCTTATTTTGATTAATCTATGGCTTGTATCGAGGGGTATGAACCATGGTGAAGTTGTACTATAGTAGATATAATGCTAATATGAATTTTGAATGAGTTGACAACAGTACTTAAAGTAGTAATTTTCTTTATTATACTAACGGATCTCACGACGGTTTTGTTAAGTTTTCTGTGAATGAAGTGTTTGAAGATCGAGGAGGTATTGATATAAGAAGAATACAAAGTGACAAGAGTTCAAGCTTGGTGATGCCCAAGGCTCCCCAAGGAAATATTTCAAGGAGACTCAATCACCTAAGCTTGGGGATGCCCCGGAAGGCATCCCATCTTTATTCTTCAACAATTATCGGTATACCTTGGTTTTTGTTTTGTTCTAGTGATATGTGTCTTTAATGTTTGTCTTTTCCTTTATGCTCCCTTCTATTATGAGATAGTCCTTGAAGGATTTCTAGAATGCTCTTTGTGCTTCACTTAAATCTTTTGAGTACGGATTTGTAGAATGCTCTTTGTGCTTCACTTAAATCTTTTGAGTATGGCTTGATAGAATGCTTCGTGTGCTTCACTTATATCTTTTCAGCTTGGATATTGGTTAATATATATTAATTGTAGAATGCTCTATTAACTTATCTTATATATTTTAAAGTATGAATGAAATGATCATCGGAATTTGGCTTGGAAGAGTATCATTGAAATATCATGCCTAGCTAAAAAGGCATTAAAGAAAAGCGCTTGTTGGGAGACGACCCAACACTTTTACTTTGTGTTTTTATGTGTTCACATGATTAATATACTGTAGTAATCATGTTTTGTGCCTTTTATTTCAATAAAGTGCCAAGTAAAGCCTTTGGGATAGTGTGGATACTTGCTTGTTTGATTCTGTGCAAAAACAAAAAGTTTTGCGTCCAGTATATGAATTATCTGGTTTTACTGGAGCGTGAAACCATTATGAAAGTTTCACACAACATTTATATGCAAATTACTTGAGTTTTCCTAATGTTTCAAAAAAAATAGAGTCAGGTAAGTATAGTGATAATTCAAATCTTTACAGACTGTTTTGTTTTTGACAGATTCTGTTTTGCATGCATAGTTTCCTTGTTTCAAGTGTTCCTATAGCTTATATTGAGTAATATAAATTATGATAATGATATAATGAAGTAGTTATCATGGGGTAATAATTATGAATCTTGTCTTGACAGTACCTAAGTGAATTATTTATCTTTATTACACTAACCCTTCTCACAAAGTTTCGTTAAGTTTTGTGTGATTGAAGTTTTCAAGTTTTGGGTGAGATACCGATATGAGAGGAATAAGGAGTGACAAGAACCCAATCTTGGGGATGAGCTAGGCACCCCCAAGGTAATATTAAAGGAACACTCAAGTGTCTAAGCATGGGGATGCCCCGGAAGGCATCCCCTCTTTCATCCTCAACATTATCGGTATTTCTTACTTGGAGCTATATTTTTATTTGTCGAATAATATGAGTTTTGCTTGGATCATCATTTTTTTCTATGTTAGGTGTTATTTATAATCTTGTTTTTCAGTAAAAAGTTCCAAGAATTGCATTAGGATGCTTGCATTTCATGTTTTGATGTGTGCTATGTAAAAACAGAAACTTTTATTATCGGTTATCCTACCTCTATCCAAGCAACCGCAAGCAAATATTTCAAGAACTCTCAAGTATCTAACCTTGGGGATGTTAAACATCCTACCTCTATCCATCAACAATTATCGGTTACCCTATGTTGAGCCTAAATTTTTATTCGTTCACATGATGCATGCTATTCTTGGAGTGCAATTTTTATTTTGTTTGATATTTAAATAAAATCTTTGTATCAGAAATTTTGAATAAGAGAGATTCCTCACATGGCTATTTAACTAATTAACTTTGCATTGATATTCACTTATATCTTTTTTGAGTAGTTTGTCATTCACTCTCATGCTTCACTTATCCTATGTGTAGATGGTTGAATGAATCGAATACCATAAATCTGAAATAAAAAATGCTCCGTATACTTATCCCATGGGGAGTAATGACTTCACACATAATAAGTATAGGGGGTGAGATATATTGAAAGTTAGCAAACACCGCAATGGTCACTTGAACAATTCATGAAAGAATATTGCAGGAAGAGAGATTTCACATATAGATATACTATCCTGTACATCTTCTAAAATTGTGAATACCAATTAATTATTTTTAAAACTTGAGCAAATTATTTGAAGGAAGAAAATGTAATGAGTTATGCTTGGTTTATTTGAATAGAAGTTATATTGTTTTGGATCCTCCAACATGTGGTGCTTGCTTCCACCTCATACTAACCAAAACTTCCGCACCAAGTAGAAATACCACTTGTGCATCCAAACACCCTTAAACCAGTTTTGCCATGAGAGTCCACTATACCTACCTATGGATTGAATATGATCCTTGAAGTAAGTTGTCATCGGTGCAAAAAGCAATAAAAATTGCTCATAAGTATGTAAGATCTTTTATTGTAAGGGAAAATAAGCGTTGTACGAATTTGTGATGAGAAAGAAACAAAAGCGACATACCGCATAATAAAGGTTGCTATCACAAAGGACAGTACAACATGAATTTCCTTTGCATTAATAGTTTGCACATTGAAAAAGAAAAAGCGGATGACAACCTATGCTTCCCTCTGCGAAGGGCTATCCTTTACTTTCTTGTACTTACCTTTATGCAAGAATCATGGTGGTCTTCACCACTTCCTATATTTTGCCTTTTTCTCTTGGCAAGCGTCATGTGTTGGGGAAAGAGCCAAGCATATATGGCCACTCAAATATATTTGATCATGAATTATTATTGTCGACAATTATCTACATGATAAATAAGTTGGGAGGCGAAACATTAAGCCCCTATCTTTCTTTGTGTTTGATGGATGCTATTTGTTCTAAAAATAAGCTTTGAGTGCCAATAATCATGGAAGAATATATGATAATTGAGTATGTGGAATTTGCTAAATCAAAGCTCTTACATAGACTCTTCCTGAAAATAAGATGAATTGCAATTGATTGATGACTACGAATATGGTTTGTTAGTTTTGAAGAAGCTTTCTGGTCTATACTTTAACATGTGAATAGCTTGTTACTTGATCATGAGAAGTTTTATGAGATGAGTTACTGTTTATGGTTTATATTGATGCTAGAAAAAGTGATTGGAATTATCATTCATCAAACTTGTGCGCTTTCTAGCATTCACACTTCATGAATTATTTCTTTTATCATTTACCTAATCGAGGACGAGCAAGAATTATGCTTGGGGATGTTGATACGTCTCCAACATATCAATAATTTATGAAGTATTCATGCCATGTTTACAATAATTCTATATGATTTTGGTATGATTTTATTAGAACTAACCCGGACTGACGTTGTTTTCAGCAGAACTACCGTGGTGTTGTTTTTGTGTAGAAATAAAAGTTCTCGGAATGAGCTGAAAATTTACGGAGAATATTTTGGAAAGTATAAAAAATAGTTGAGTGAAGAGTCACCATAGAGGAAGGCCAAGGAAGCCCCAAGCCACAGGGGCGCCCCCCCTAGGGCCCGCCCCTGGCTTGTGGGTCCCTCGGGAGTCCACCCACCTCCCTCTTAGCTCTATAAATCCTCAAATATTCCAAAAAGCCCAGGGCATAACCTAGATCGGGAGTACCACCACTGCACACCTCCAGAGCCACGAAAAACCAATCTTTGCCGTCTCTGACACCCTGCCGAAGGGGGTCACCATCACCGGAGGCCAGCTTCACTGTCCCGGAGGGGCCATCAAAATCATGGAGGCCAAGGACCAGAGGGAGAACCTCTCCCCATAGAGGGGGGAGGCCATGGAGAAGGAAGCACAAGGGGGAGAACCTCTCCCCTCTCTCCCGGTGGTGCAGGAGTGCCATCGGGGGAACCATTGCCGCGGTGATCGTCTTAATCAACATCACCTTCTTCATCACCATCCTCATCTCGTTTTAGCGGTCCACTCTCCCTCACCCCGCTGTAATCACCTACTTGAACATGGTTCTTTAAGCTACATATTATGATCCAATGATGTGTTGCTATCCTATGATGTTTTGAGTAGATTACTTTTGTCCTTTGGGTTGATTGATGATCTAGATTGGTTTGAGTTGTATGCTTATTTTGGTGATGTCCTATGGTGCCTTCCATGCCGTGCACACGTGAAGGATTCCTGCTATAGGGTGTTGCAATACTTTCATGATTCGCTTATAATGGGTTGCTTGAGTGACAGAAGCATAAACCCGAGTAAGTGAATTGTTGTGTATGGGATAAAGGGGACTTGATGCTTTAATTCTATGGTTGGGTTTTACCTTAATGATCTTTAGTAGTTGTGGATGCTTGCTAGAGTTCCAATCATAAGTGCATAGGATCCAAGTAGAGAAAGTATGTTAGCTTATGCCTCTCCCTCATATAAAATTGCAATAACGATTTGCGATCTTGTTAACAATTGCCTAGGATAATTCCGCATGCCGACCCATCATTATTCTAGACTCGCTATTGTAATATATTGTAATATTATGATAACATCACCTATTTTAATATTTTATTTCTCCGATATCATGCAAATTTATCCTCTTCATACCCACAACGTAGTTTTATTTCTCGTTTCTAGTTGGAAGCAAATGTTTGGTGCACGTAGAGTCCTATCGGTGGCATATAGGACTTGAGAGAATATTGGTCTTACCTTTAGCTCCTTGTGGGTTCGACACTCCATACTTATCACTTCCACCTTTGGAAATTTCTACGATGATTCCTTGGTCTTGGGGATTATCACACGGGCATGCGCGTGTCAGGTGCACGGGCACATGGCGCCTGGCGTGTGTGGCCCCATCGTGGCACATAGCATGGCACATGTGCCGGACTAGACGCACATATGTGTTCTAAAAGGGAACATTCCTGATGGGCCAACGAGGACGTTGGTTCCTTTGAGTGGGGTGTATGTGAGAGTGGCTTAATAGGAATGATAGATTACTCATATCAACAAGGAGTTCCTTCTTTTTTGGGAGCCCAAGTACTCCAAAGTGAAGCGTGCTTGGCTTGGAGAGATTCTAGGATGGGTGACAGACTGGGAAGTTGGTCCCGGGTGCGCACGAGTGAGGACAAAGTGTGCAGGAAAGACTAGTGTTGGTCTGTGGGGCCAGTCTATACCCCGCGAGGTGAAGCGTGCTTGGCTTGGAGCGATTCTAGGATGGGTGACAGACTGGGAAGTTGGTCCCGGGTGCGCACGAGTGAGGACAAAGTGTGCAGGAAAGACTAGTGTTGGTCTGTGGGGCCAGTCTATACCCCGCGAGGCATAACGGGGTGTTACGCTGATCTCGCATGATGTGATCAAAAGGTTGCAAATTCCTGATGAAGATCTCGAGGAGACGGACACATTTCAGGGGATCAATCCAGGGAGGAGTGAACCGAAGGGCAAGATCACACTACCGGTAACATTTTGTAGTGACATGAACTTCAGGAAAGAGAAGATAGTTTTCGACATTGCCAAGATTACATTGCCGTATAATGGGTTCTTTGCCATCCAGTGCTGGCCAAGTTCATGGCGGCAGCACACTACACTTACATTGTATTGAAGATGCTCAGGATGATTAGCGTCATCACAATCAACTCTAACAAGAAGGATGCACTTATCTGCGCTGGCCAACTTTACCGGGAGGCAGTTGCAGCACCTTCCGCCAAGGCACCTGCTCCTACCGCTGAAGCTCCCGGGGGGAAAAAGACCGGCAAGACCTCTTGTACACACTCTGGCAAGTGCATCTCTTCGGAGTGCTATGCTCCCATTGACGATGTGCCAGAGAGCTCCACCGGCAAGAACAAGAAATCCAACGCAGCTCCACCAAAAACCAAAAAGGTGCCTATCATGGAGGATGGTACGGGAGGAACTTTCACCATAAGTTCCACCCTCGACGACAAATAGGAAAGCGCGCTCATTGCCTTCCTGCGAGCGAATGTCGATGTGTTTGCATGGCAACCATCTGATGTCCCCGGTGTTCCCAGGCAGGTAATTGAGCACCATCTTGCTGTCTGTCCTCATGCACGGCCCGTCAAGCAGAAAGTTAGGAAGCAAGCCTTGGAGCGGCAATAATTTATTGCCGAGGAAATCAGGAAGTTGGAAGCGACAGGTTTGGTCAGAGGAGTGCTCCATCCAACATGGTTGGCCAATCCAGCTGTAGTGTGCAAGGCGAATGGAAAATGGAGGCTGTGTATTGACTATACAAATCTCAATAAAGCCTGTACAAAAGATCCTTTCCCCTTGCCGCGCATTAACCAGATTGTGGACTCCACTGAAGGCTGCGATTTGCTATCATTTCTTGATGCTTATTCAGGATATCATCAGATCATCATGTCTGAGGAAGACGAAGAGAAGACCGCATTTATCACCCCATGTGGTACATATTGCTTTGTGTGTATGCCCTTCGGGTTGAAAAGTGCTGGTTCAACATTTATAAGAGCAGTCAAGATTGGTTTTGAGCCTCAGCTACATAGAAATATGGAAGCTTATATGGATGACATAGTGGTTAAAACCAAGGACAAATCAACACTCATACAAGATCTAGAAGAGACGTTTGCAAATCTGCGCAAGATCAATTTGAAGCTCAATCCTGAGAAATGTGTGTTTGGTGTTCCATCTGGCAAGCTTCTCGGATTCTTTGAGTCTCAGCATGGGATCGAAGCGAACCCCGAATAGATCAAGGCAATTGAGCAGATTGAAGCACCAAGACGCGTCAAAGATTTGCGTTGTCATCCTAGCTGTGTTGTAGCTCAGAGTAGGTTCATCTCAAAATCTGCTGAGTGCGCCCTTCCCTTTTTCAAAATCTTGAAAAAGGCAGGTCCAATGAAGTGGACTCCGGAAGTGGAGGCAGTGCTGCAGGATATGAAGAGGAACCTCTCCTCTCCGCCAATACTTGTCACACCTAAACCACAAGATTCGTTGTTGCTATACTTGGCGGCAACAAATCAAGTGGCTAGTGATGTTCTAGTGGGAGAGGAGTCGACGATGAAGCAGCGACAGAGGCAGGGCCGCCAAGCGATGAGCCAGGATTTTCCCCGGCAGAGTCTAGTGCTGACAAGCCAGGATGTGAGCAGATAAGTGAAGCGACATAGAGGAAGAAGATGGTGCAGCGCCCAGTTTATTTTCTCAGCTCCCTTTTGGAGGGGGATAGGTCCAGATACTCTGGCGTGCAAAAGTTGCTTTTTGGCCTCCTCATGGCCTCAACGAAGCTGCGCCAATATTTCCAAGCACACGAGATCTCTGTTGCCACTCGCTTTCCGCTGCAATGGATTTTGCGAAATCTAGATGCGAATGGCAGGATTGTAGAGTGGTCTTTGGAATTGTCAAGCTTTGGTCTCAGATTTGAAAGTAATTTCAACTTTCTAGAGGAGAGCCTTGGCAGAATTCATTGCAGAATGGACTCAAACGCCAGATGAAGAGATCCAAGAAACGACCCTCCCCAGCAAGGAGCCAAGCCAAAAATGGGTTATCTATTTTGATGGGGCTTTCTCCCAACAGGGCGCCGGTGCTGGCGTGCTGCTTGTCGGACCGACCGGAGAGCACCTCAGATATGTAATTCGGATGCACTTTCCCCGGGAGAGTTCGACAAACAACACCATAAAATATGAAGGGCTGCTTGCCGGTCTTAGGATTGCGACAGACCTTGGAATCAAGAAGCTCGCCATCAGAGGTGATTGACAGCTTGTCGTGAAGCAAGTCAACAATGATTATCAGAGCCCGTTGATGGAAGCCTATGTGGATGAAGTGAGGAAGTTCGTGGAGTGCTTTGATAGTCTGCAAATAGAGCATGTTCCTCGTGTAGAAAACAACATTGCCGACAAGCTGTCGAAGCGTGCTGCCCTCAAGTTACCTGTGGAACCAGGGACTTTTGTGCTCTCATTGACTCAACCATCCGTAGCACCTTAAGCAAGGCAAAACAAGAGAAGTAAGTTGAATTCCAGCCAGTACTTTCCCGCAGAGCTCTTAGAAGCTGATGGCAAGAAAGTTGCCGGGATCAACACCAAGCTTGCCGGGGACAACAGGCTTCGGAAGGGCCTCAATCCCTTGCGGTAGAGACAAATGCTCCCCTGGCACAAGACATGCCTTTGATTCTTGCCATCGAGCCCCAAGCTCCGGCATGGGCACATCTCATTGTTCAGTTCCTTCAAACAGGAGAACTCCCAGAGGAACAAGAAGAAGCGGAGAAAGTAGCCCGTCAGTCTAATGTGTACAAGTTTGTGGACAATGTCCTGTACAGAAAAAGACCGAACAGTGTGAAATTGAAGTGCATTCCTCGGAGGATGGACTTGAGCAGTTGGCAGAGATACATGGAGGCATATGTGGCTCCCACATAGGATCAAGAGCTCCTGCCTGTAAGGCATTCCGGCAAGGGTTTTTTTGGCCCACTATTCTCCAGCATGCAACTACACTAGTAACCAAGTGTGAAGCGTGCCAGTTCCATTCGAAGAAACTACATCAACCAGCTCAAGCTCTTCAGACAATTCCTCTTTCCTGGCCATTTTTGGTCTAGGGGATTGACATCTTGGACCCCTTTTCCAGTACCGGGGGCTTTGAGTACTTGTACGTCGCAATTGACAAGTTCACAAAGTGGCCAGAAGTGGAAGTAGTGAGAAAGGTGACAACGCAATCGACTGTTAAGTTCTTCAAAGGAATAGTTTGCCATTTTGGAGTACCAAACAGGGTCATCACTGACAACGGCACATAGTTCACAAGCCGCACCTTCATGCAATATGTCCAAGACCTTGGCAACAAGATCTGTTTTGCTTCTGTTGCTCATCTGAGGACCAACGACCAAGCGGAAAGGGCAAATACTGAAGTGATGTGAGGGCTTAAGACAAGAACTTTTGACAGGTTGTGCAAGTGCTAGATTGATGAGCTGCCGGCGGTTCTTTGGTCAATCAAAACGACACCAAATCGAGCCATCGGCCAGACAACCTTCTCCCTTGTATACGTGGCGGAAGCAGTTCTCCCCACGGAACTCATATACGGGTCATGTGTAGCGACCCGACCTGAAAGGTCAAGTCTCCGGTGTTTCCGTACCATCCCAAGATCATGCTGGTACACACACGGTACATCAATGTATATATCAAAGGGAAATCACTCAGCATTATATTAATCTAAATCTCATATCGAGTCCTTTATTACAATAAAGATTACAATAAAGTGGCCAAAGGCCAACTCATGAGAATATCTAAATCTTGCGGAAGCGTCGAAGGTAGATGAGTCCATCTGACTCCAAGGGCATCTCACTGAGCATAGAACGTGTCCTCACTCCTGGTCGGAAAAGTACTCTGCAACATGATACGTTGCAGCCGTGTAGGTCAGCATATGGAATATGCCGGCAAAGTCACAGTAGAGGTGTGAAAATAATCAGCTAGTCTATATGCATATATGACAGGTGGTAGTGTAAGTTTTTGCGTAAAGCCAGTTTTTTTTTCCTACATCAAGGGAGGGGCTAAGCAAAATATTACTAAGTTGGTTGATTAATGAGATGGTTCCACCAACCAATTCTCATACCCAAAATTATTAAATACCCACATCATCATATTAATTGTGTTGAGAGTTCCGGAAGTTTCAATTCCTTTGGCTCAAGTCGTCCATGACCGTGGACACGGCTAATCGATTAGGTTTGGAATACTCTCCAGAGTTTTGCACACGTTCCCCACAAGATTTGATCGCCTCCGTTTGATTTCTCGCACTTTAGGGTGTTTGAGAAACGGATGACCAAAACATGGTCTTCCAAAGGGTTTCCCTGCGACTCTGTCGGTGCCCATCCTTTCCTACCGTTCTTCTACCTCTCTTAGCACCGCCTGTCCAGGGTCACCACGATATCCAACCAAGCCAGAGGCCATAATGACTTGTGGGTGTGCAAGTAAGCCTTGGGTTTTAAAGCATCCATCCATCTCTTTGTGCCTGGGTGGACCTTTCCGCGTGAATACTCTCCATCTCCAGCATCACCTAGGCAAATCCACTGGTTTCTCCAGGGTGCCGTTCAACCATCATCCACCCAGAGGTATGTTGAAAACTCGGAGTCTTAAAATCTTGATCATTATGTAGGTCTTGAAATTATTAACTCTCTCAGCTCTCATGAATCACACGTCCAACCCCGTCTACTAATAGCATAGCAAAATAAAACAACGTTTCCCGGGGCCAAAGTTGTCAAAGAGGGTTGAGAGGGGTACCTACCACATAATACTACTACAATGTAACCAAGTTTCCAACTAACCTATCTTGCATGCAATTGGGGAGATGGTAGAACTAATGCATATAAAACATGGGTAAACATGGTCAAAGTGACTTGCCTGATTGATGATCTTTGTACGTGAGTGACTCTAAGTAACAAGCTTCGCACTCTGGATAATCTAACGAAGCAAACAAGCACTCAATAAGCATACAACAGAATATTGTAACTCACAAACATCAACCAAGAATTAGTAAACAATCAAGACAAAACAATGCACAAATCTCAAGTAAGAAAACACATAAAGTTTTGTTTTCAAATGGTGAGGAATGAAAACACTACTGACATAATGAAACCATTTGTAATAACAAAACAATTGTTGTCAGCAAGGAAACAATGGAATATTTTATTAATAAACAGAATATAATCAATTTAAGTTTGTTGGGAAAAGTTTAGTAAAGTTTATACAAGTTTGTGATAAACACTATATGAATCAACTATAGTTATATTAACAAAAGAATGAAAAACTAAACTTATTATTTATTTGTAAAACATGTTCTTAACAGGAAATAATTTACAATTAAATCTGTCTTAGAAAACAGAATTAAAATATACAAAACTTTGTTTGAAAACAAAACTATTACTAGTTAGTTGTTTTAATCAAAATAAACCTATTTGAAAATAAGTTGTGATTCCTATGTTATATAAAATTAAACTAAGCAAATTTATATTTTTATTAACAGTAAGTGAAAACACTAAATGTTTACTAACAGAACCTAATAAACAAATAAAACCAAATTCTAAATCAAACTAATTAAAATTGAGTTTATAAAACTATATTATAATACTAAGCAGATTCTGTTTTTGGTTAAAACATTAATCAAATTAAACCTAAAAATCCTCAAACTAAACATGAAGATAGTCCTAACTAATACCAAACAGTAGCAAAAAGATTCATGTGAAAAACTATTTTCAAACTCTAGTTATTCAGATTTGAAGATTTTGAGCAAATTTGATTAAATTCAAATTTTATAGTTCAAATTTGAAATTTAAAAGTACAGGGTGAAACTACATGAAAAATGTGAGCTATTTCAAAAAGAATCAACTCAAAACACTAAATAGATTAAAAGATGTAGCTAAAACAAATTTTGAAAACATTCTGTTAATTAAAACAAAACTGAAAATGAAACCTGACTTTGCAACGGCCAGGGGGCTACGTGGCGCGATCCTATTGGCTAGCATGCGCGTGCGGTAGGTGATTTAGAGAGGGCGACCGGTCGGTAGAGGATACCGGTTCGGATTTAAATCCGTTCTAATCTTGGTCGTTGATTCAGGATCCGATGGTCGAGGGGAGCTTACGGGGAAAAGTCGCCGGCGTCGGAGATCTCCGGCGAGTCCGGGCGACGGCGACGGTTCTCCGGAGTCGATTGGTGAGGTCGGTTGGGCGAGAGGTGGATGGAATCGGTGGCTACGGTCGACGGGAGGTCCGGTGGGGGTGGGAGCTCCAGCGAGCAATTACGCGGTCTTCCGGCGAGGGACAGAGGGGGCTAGGGGGAAAATGAAAGGCCGGGCTCTGGGGCTCTTATATAGGTGCTCGGGGGTGCGGGGAGTTAAGAGAGGAGAGAGATCCGGCGAGGGGAGGAAACGGCCGGCGTCGAGTCCGGCGCGCGCGGGAGGAGAGTGATGACCGCTCGGTCATTACGAGCGAACAAGGTGGGGTCCAGTGTCAGTGAGATAAGGGCGTGTCCGTTACGCGCGGTCGGCCGGCTTCTAATCAATACGCGAGTAACTGCCGTGGGCCGGCCCGTTTAATACCGGAAACGGTTACCGTTTCCTTTTAATAATTTTCCGGAGACATTCAAAAGCTTTTAAAGCATTCAAACCTTTTATAAATATAGGGGTATTATATATCAAAATTAACATAATAATAAATTCTATTTAATGAACATTTCTATTCTGTCATTTGAACACTTTGAAAAAAATATTATTTCCAGAAATTGCCTAATTGTTTTTAAAACCTTTTTGCAAATATTTTCAAAATAACTCCTGGTTATTATTGTTCAAATATATCACCAATTAGTCCCTGGTGTGGAGTGTCATGTTCCTCCTCTCTTATTTGAACTTTTAACCAAAATTTCAAATAGGTGAAAGCAACTTAGGGAAAAGTAGAAAGAGCTTTATGAAATCCAGAAGAGACATTTCAACAAACACATACATTCAAGCAATGATGCTGCTAGATGCATAGCTATAATCATAACATTCCAAAATGAAATTTTGGGATGTTACAAACCTACCCACCTTAAAATGAATCTCGCCCTCGAGATTCGGGTTGGCTAGAAAATAGGTGTGGGTGGTCTCTACGAAGATCTTCTTCGCGTTCCCAGGTGGCTTCTTCCTCAGTATGGTGACTCCACAAAACTTTGCAGAACTTGATGATCTTGCTGCGGGTAACTCTGTTGGCAGTCTCGAGGATTCTGACAGGCTTCTCCTTGTAAGTCAGGTTATTGTCAAGCTATGTGGCCTCTAGGGGCACTGTATCTCTCAAAGGGATATCAGCCATCTCAGCATGGCATTTCTTCAGCTGGGACACATGGAACACATCATGAACTTCGGATAATCCTTCCGGCAATTCCAGTTTGTATGCAACTTCGCCTCTACGTTCAAGAATTTTGTAGGGGCCTATGAATCTGGGTGCTAATTTTCCTTTAACACCAAATCTCTTGATTCCTCGAAGCGGGGATACACGAAGATATGCTCTGTCTCCCACTTCATATGTCACTTCTTTACGTTTGCTGTCAGCATAACTCTTCTGTCGAGATTGAGCTATCTTGAGTCTGTCACGAATCAACTTGACTTTCTCTTCAGAATCTCGGATAAGGTTGGGACCAAAAAGTTGTCGGTCTCCAACACCATCCCACGTCAGTGGTGTTCTGCACCTCCTTCCGTATAAAGCTTCGAAAGGGGCCATCTTTAGACTGGTCTGATAACTGTTGTTGTACGAGAATTCTGCATAAGGTAAGTTGTCATCCCAACTAGATCCATAATCTAGCGCACAAGCTCTCAACATGTCTTCCAGAATCTGGTTGACTCTCTTAGTCTGTCCATCTGTCTGCAGATGAAAAGCTGTACTGAACTCTAGCCTTGTACCCAAAGTTTCATGTAACTGATGCCAAAACTTTGAGGTAAACTGTGTTCCTCTATCTGACACGATACTCCTCGGAACTCCATCTAGACATACGATTCTGGTCATATATATCTTGGCTAGTTTAGCACTGGTATAGGTGGTTTTCACTGGAATGAAATGAGCTACCTTGGTCAAGTGATCTACCACTACCCAGATGGAATCATAACCTGAACGGGTCCTGGGTAATCTTGTGATGAAGTCCATATCAAGCTTTTCCCATTTCCACTCGGGTATTGGCAAAGGTTGGAGTAACCCTGCTGGTTTCTGATGTTCTGCCTTTACTCGCTGACAAACATCACATATTGCAACATGTTTCGCAATATCTTTCTTCATACCTGTCCACCAATAATTTTCCTTTAAATCCAGATACATCTTGGTATTGCCTGGGTGTATCGAGTAAGGTGAATCGTGGGCTTCCTGAAGTATCAACTTCCTGAGCTCTGGGTCATGGGGCACATAGATTCGGTTCTCAAACCACAAAGTTCCGTGTTCATCCTCACGAAAACCTTTAGCTTTACCATCTTCCATTCTCTGTTTAATATCAGCTATCTCCTTGTCCGATTTCTGGGCTTCTCGAATTCTTTCGGTCAAGGTGGACTGGATCTCTAGTGTACCAACATATCCTCTTGGAACTATCTCTAGCTTGAGCTCTCTGAGATCATCGACTAACTCTTGGGGTAATCCTCCAGCTCTGAGTGTGTTCACATAAGTTTTCCGACTCAAGGCATCGGCTACAACATTAGCCTTTCCTGGATGGTAGTGTAATCTCATGTCATAGTCCTTGATTAACTCTAACCATCTCCTTTGTCTGAGGTTCAACTCTTTCTGCGTGAAAATGTATTTCAGGCTCTTATGATCGGTGTAAACATCACAACTAGTTCCGATAAGGAAATGTCTCCAGGTCTTGAGTGCGTGCACTACGGCTGCTAATTCCAAATCATGGGTGGCATAATTCAACTCATGAGGTCGTAGTTTTCTGGATGCATAAGCTACAACCTTTCCATCTTGCATGAGTACTCCTCGAAGTCCTTGACGTGAGGCATCACAGTAAACTTGGAAATCCTTCCGAATATCAAGCAAGATCAATACTGGGGCTGTGACCAAACGTTCCTTTAACTCCTGGAAACTGGCTTCACATTCCTCGGTCCAAACATACTTGGATTCTTTCTTCAACAACTCTGTCATGGGCTTGGCAATCTTTGAGAAATTCTCAATGAACCTCCGGTAATAACCGGCAAGTCTGAGGAAACTGCGGATCTCCTTAACTGAGGTGGGTGACTTCCACTTGGTGACGGCTTCAACCTTAGCAGGGTCCACTGCTATTCCATCTCCGGAAATAACATGTCCAAGGAATCCGACTTCCGCCAGCCAAAATTCACATTTGCTGAACTTGGCATATAACTGATGTTCTCTCAGTTTCTCCAGAACTAAACGCAGATGTTCCTTGTGTTCTTCCTCGTTCTTGGAGAATATCAAAATGTCATCGATGAACACCACGACAAACTTGTCCAAATATTCCTTGAATACTTTGTTCATCAAATTCATGAAGTAGGCAGGAGCATTAGTCAATCCAAAAGACATGACCGTATACTCATACAAGCCATACCTCGTGGTGAAAGCTGTTTTGGGTATATCCTGTTCACGAATTTTCAACTGGTGATACCCTGATCAAAGATCGATCTTGGAGAATACTTTGGCTCCTACTAGCTGATCAAACAAATCATTAATCATCGGCAGAGGGTACTTGTTCTTGATAGTCACCTCGTTCAAGGCACGATAGTCAACTACCATTCTCAAAGTTTTATCCTTCTTCTCCACCAAAAGAACTGGGGCTCCCCAAGGTGAAGAACTTGGACGTATATAACCTTTGTCCAATAACTCCTTAATCTACTTCTTGATTTCCAACAGATCATTTGCGGGCATCCGATAGGGTGTCTTGGAAATTGGTGTTGTCCTTGGCTGTAGCTCTATTAGGAACTCAATTTCCCTATCTGGTGGCATTCCTGGTAATTCTTCCGGAAATACATCCAGATAATCTTTTACCACAGGTACTTCCTCCTGAACAACTCCCGTGAGGGCATTTAACCTAGCACTCATACGTGTGCGTCGGGATACATACTTAATCCTCTTGTTCTCCGGGGTGGTGAGTGAAATAGATTTGCTAGGGCAATCAAGATTTCCTTCATACTTGGTCATCCAATCCATGCCTAGGATTACATCCAATCCCTGGAATTCTAAGACGATCAGGTCGGTGGGAAAAACATGGTTTCCTATGTTGAGTTTCAAGGCATGGCATCCTATCCCTGCCATCATCATACCTCCTGGGGAACTGACCTTAATGGGCTGACTAAGGGTTTTGGTCGGCAAACCATACTTATCCACAACTACCCTTGATATGAATGAATGAGTTGCACCGGAATCAAAAAGTACTGTAACTGAACGTGAATGCAATAAAAACTTACCAACCACAGTCTCGGGTTGATCATAGACTTCTTCCACGTCGAGGTGATTCACCTGGGCACGAGAAAAAGGGTTTGGCTTCTTGGCTGCGGAGTTGCCGTTGTTGTTGCCGTTTCCATTGCCTTGCTTGCTCTGGGGAGACTCAGTAGCATAGTGCCCTGTCTTCTGACACTTGAAATAGGTAATGTGACTCAGATCCTTCTGAGCAGGAACGTGACGGTGCTGGTTGTTGTTCCCATTCCCATTGTCAGTCTTGAAATTGCCATGGTTGAGATGGTTGTTCCCATTTCCTCCATGGTTGTGACCTCCATGGTTATGCACGGCATGAGTGTGCCTTCCAAACTTACTGTTTCCTGATCTGGTATTCCCTGAGTACGGGGAGTAGCGGGGCTTCTGATGAGCTCCAGAGTTAAACTTCCCCTGAGTGTACATCCTTTTGCGGTTCTCAATCTGCTGGTGTTTACCTTCCAGAATGAGTGCCTTATCCACCAGCTCTTGGTAGTTGTTGAAATTAGCCACTACCAGCTGCATGCTCAACTCATCGTTGAGTCCTTCCAGAAATTTCTCTTGCTTGGCCGCATCATCGGCCATGTCTCCTAGTGCATAACGTGCCAATGTGTTGAAGTCGTCCACGTACTGGGCCACAGAGCGATTTCCCTGGCGCAAGTTGCGAAACTCGCGCTTCTTTAGACTCATGGCTGCAGCTGAAACATGTGCGGTGCAAAAAGCTTGCTGGAACTGCTCCCAAGTTACATCAGCAATAGGATATGTGGTGATGTAATTCTCCCACCATGAAGCTGCTGGTCCTTCCAGTTGATGTGCGGCAAATCGCACCTTCTCAGCATTAGTACATCCAGCGGTGACAAGTTCTCTCTCCATCTTGCGGAGCCAGTCATCTGCCACAATGGGCTCAGTACTGCTGGAGAAAGTTGGAGGGTTCAACCTCAGAAAACGGGTGAGATTGTCAGTCTGGGGTGGATGGTGGTTGTTCTGGTTGTTGGTCTGATTCTGAATCAATAACTGCATCAGTGCATTCTGCTGCTGAAGGAGTTGAGTGAGTTCCGGCGGGAAAGTGAAGTCGGTCTCACGTCGTGGATGCATCTTGCTGTTTTCAGAGGGGTGAGAATTAGAACAGAACAAGGGTCTAGAAGAAATTCACTACCCATATGCAATGCAACAAACATATCACACCAAACACTCATTCATTTATTCAATCAACGTCAAACATCGGGAATACAAATCTCAAACAACTAAGCATCGACCTATGCTTTAACGAAGAAAATAAAAGATACATGGAGGGCATAACTAAAGTTTTCCTCAAAAGTACATGGTGACTGAGTCTCCTCCAATGGTGCTCTCCTCATAGTCATCATCGTCGCTGATGAAAGGAGCCAAGTTTCCCTCAGGATGAAGATTTTCACCCATTTCCATCTGTTCCTCCAGAGTGGAGATGCGAGTGTTCAGCTTGTCCATCCTCTCTAAGAAATCCTTCACCTCATCCTCATGCTCGTACTCGGCTTCCCGTAAGTCAGCTTCAAGGTCAATCTCGCGGTTCATCAGATTCTTGATTGTCTTCGTATCAGCACGAACTCGAAGCTCCAGAGTCCTGATGTGAGTCTCCAGGGTCTGGATATAGGAAATAGTGGTGTCTGAAGTGGGAGGAGTTATGATGTTTCCATTGGCATCTCTGCGACAAACCACGCTGAGTCCTGGTGAAATGGTTCCACCTCTGTATTCCTCCTGAATACGTCCAAGGGCACAATGAATGGCCATGTCTCTTGCAAGTATCCAGCTGGGTGCCACGAACTTGAAGTCGATGGGTTTCTTCCGATTCCCAAAGGTCTTCCCTGGGATATGCACCTCGATCCTATAGCGTCCATCTTGGGGAAATGACATGATAGGAGTCCCGGTGATGCTCGGCAAAGCAATCCTTACGTCCTTGACGATCCTCATCAGCTCCTTACCAAAGGGCATCGTTGCGTCAGGCTGGCAAAACTCCGTGATCAACACTGGGATGAAGGTGGTCATCTATAAATTTTGAAATAATCGGAGAGGAGTCAGAAACGAATAGATGAGAGTATAAGATATTTAAAGACAAAGAGAAACAGTCCTAAGGCTTTCCAATCCTAGAGGTTACGTCCTACGGTCAGCGTGTGTTCTGATACCATTTCTGTAGCGACCCGACCTGAAAGGTCAAGTCTCCGGTGTTTCCGTACCATCCCAAGATCATGCTGGTACACACACGATACATCAATGTATATATCAAAGGGAAATCACACAGCATTATATTAATCGAAATCTCATATCGAGTCCTTTATTACAATAAAGATTACAATAAAGTGGCCAAAGGCCAACTCATGAGAATATCTAAATCTTGCGGAAGCGTCGAAGGTAGATGAGTCCATCTGACTCCAAGGGCAACTCACTGAACATAGAACGTGTCCTCACTCCTGGTCGGAAAAGTACTCTGCAACATGATACGTTGCAGCCGTGTAGGTCAGCATATGGAATATGCCGGCAAAGTCACAGTAGAGGTGTGAAAATAATCAGCTAGTCTCTATGCATATATGACAGGTGGTAGTGTAAGTTTTTACGTAAAGCCAGTTTTTTTTTCCTACATCAAGGGAGGGGCTAAGCAAAATATTACTAAGTTGGTTGATTAATGAGATGGTTCCACCAACCAATTCTCATACCCAAAATTATTAAATACCCACATCATCATATTAATTGTGTTGAGAGTTCCGGAAGTTTCAATTCCTTTGGCTCAAGTCGTCCATGACCGTGGACATGGCTAATCGATTAGGTTTGGAATACTCTGCAGAGTTTTGCACACGTTCCCCACAAGATTTGATCGCCTCCGTTTGATTTCTCGCACTTCAGGGTGTTTGAGAAACGGATGACCAAAACATGGTCTTCCAAAGGGTTTCCCTGCGACTCTGTTGGTGCCCATCCTTTCCTACCGTTCTTCTACCTCTCGTAGCACCGCCTATCCAGGGTCACCACGATATCCAACAAAGCCAGAGGCCATAATGACTTGTGGCTGTGCAGGTAAGCCTTGGGTTTTAAAGCATCCATCCATCTCTTTGTGCCTGGGTGGACCTTTCCACGTGAATACTGGCCATCTCCAGCATCACCTAGGCAAATCCACTGGTTTCTCCAGGGTGCCGTTCAACCATCATCCACCCAGAGGTATGTTGAAAACTCGGAGTGTTAAATCTTGATCATTATGTAGGTCTTGAAATTATTAACTCTCTCAGCTCTCATGAATCACACGTCCAACCCCGTCTACTAATAGCATAGCAAAATAAAACAACGTTTCCCGGGGCCAAAGTTGTCAAAGAGGGTTGAGAGGGGTACCTACCACATAATACTACTACAATGTAACCAAGTTTCCAACTAACCTATCTTGCATGCAATTGGGGAGATGGTAGAACTAATGCATATAAAACATGGGTAAACATGGTCAAAGTGACTTGCCTGATTGATGATCTTCGTACGTGAGTGACTCTAAGTAACAAGCTTCGCACTCCGGATAATCTAACGAAGCAAAGAAGCACTCAATAAGCATACAACAGAATATTGTAACTCACAAACATCAACCAAGAACTAGTAAACAATCAAGACAAAACAATGCACAAATCTCAAGTAAGAAAACACACAAAGTTTTGTTTTCAAAAGGTGAGGAATGAAAACACTACTGACATAATGAAACCATTTGTAATAACAAAACAATTGTTGTCAGCAAGGAAACAATAGAATATTTTATTGATAAACAGAATATAATCAATTTAAGTTTGTTGGGAAAAGTTTAGTAAAGTTTATACAAGTTTGTGATAAACACTATATGAATCAACTATAGTTATATTAACAAAAGAATGAAAAACTAAACTTATTATTTATTTGTAAAACATGTTCTTAACAGGAAATAATTTACAATTAAATCTGTCTTAGAAAACAGAATTAAAATATACAAAACTTTGTTTGAAAACAAAACTATTACTAGTTAGTTGTTTTAATCAAAATAAACCTATTTGAAAATAAGTTGTGATTCCTATGTTAAATAAAATTAAACTAAGCAAATTTATATTTTTATTAACAGTAAGTGAAAACACTAAATGTTTACTAATAGAACCTAATAAACAAATAAAACCAAATTCTAAATCAAACTAATTAAAATTGAGTTTATAAAACTATATTATAATACTAAGCAGATTCTGTTTTTGGTTAAAACATTAATCAAATTAAACCTAAAAATCCTAAAACTAAACATGTAGATAGTCCTAACTAATACCAAACAGTAGCAAAAAGATTCATGTGAAAAACTATTTTCAAACTCTAGTTATTCAGATTTGAAGATTTTGAGCAAATTTGATTAAATTCAAATTTTATAGTTCAAATTTGAAATTTAAAAGTACAGGGTGAAACTACATGAAAAATGTGAGCTATTTCAAAAAGAATCAACTCAAAACACTAAATAGATTAAAAGATATAGCTAAAACAACTTTTGAAAACATTCTGTTAATTAAAACAAAACTGAAAATGAAACCTGACTTTGCAACGGCCAGGGGGCTACGTGGCGCGATCCTATTGGCTAGCGAGCGCGTGCGGTAGGTGATTTAGAGCGGGAGACCGGTCGGTAGAGGATACCGGTTCGGATTTAAATCCGTTCTAATCTCGGTCGTTGATTCAGGATCCGATGGTCGAGGGGAGCTTACGGGGAAAAGTCGCCGACGTCGGAGATCTCCGGCGAGTCCGGAACGGCAAAGACGACGGCGTGGTGCTCCGTTGGTCGGAGAAGACGGGGAAGTGGTCCGGGCGACGGCGACGGTTCTCCGGAGTCGATTGGTGAGGTCGGTTGGGCAAGAGGTGGACGGAATCGGTGGCTACGGTCGACGGGAGGTCCGGTGGGGGTGGGAGCTCCGGCGAGCAATTGCGCGGTCTTCCGGGGAGGGACAGAGGGGGCTAGGGGGGAAAATGAAAGGCGGGGCTGTGGGGCTCTTATATAGGTTCTCGGGGGTGCGGGGAGTTATAAGAGGAGAGAGATCCGGCGAGGGGAGGAAACGGCCGGCGTCGAGTCCGGCGCGCGCGGGAGGAGAGTGATGACCGCTCGGTCATTACGAGCGAACGAGGTGGGGTCCAGCGTCAGTGAGAGAAGGGCGTGTCCGTTACGCGCGGTCGGCCGGCTTCTAATCAATACGCGAGTAACTGCCATGGGACGGCCCGTTTAATACCGGAAACGGTTACCGTTTCCTTTTAATAATTTTCCAGAGACATTCAAAAGCTTTTAAAGCATTCAAACCGTTTATAAATATAGGGGTATTATATATCAAAATTAACAGAATAATAAATGCTATTTAATGAACATTTCTATTCTGTCATTTGAACACTTTGAAGAAAATATTATTTTCAAAAATTGCCTAATTGTTTTTAAAACCTTTTTGCAAATATTTTCAAAATAACTCCTGGTTATTATTGTTCAAATATATCACCAATTAGTCCCTGGTGTGGAGTGTCATGTTCCTCCTCTCTTATTTGAACTTTTAACCAAAATTTCAAATAGGTGAAAGCAACTTAGGGAAAAGTAGAAAGATCTTTCTGAAATCCAGAAGAGACATTTCAACAAACACATACATTCAAGCAATGATGCTGCTAGATGCATAGCTATAATCATAACATTCCAAATTGAAATTTTGGGATGTTACACCATGTCGAGTGATCTCTTATGATGCGATTGAGCAAGAGCAGTTGTGCCAGGATGACGTAACGCTCCTTGAGCAAGATCGTCTTTAGGCTGCTGTGCGAGCAGCATGCTACCAGCAAGCTATGCACCGCTACCATAGCCGCAAGGTTCATGCCCGAAGTCTTGAGGAAGGCGACCTTGTTCTTCGGCACATTCAGTCGGACAAGAATTCAAACAAGTTGATGACGAAGTGGGAAGGCCCTTATCAGGTAGTACGAGTCACCAGGCCTGGCACAGTCCTCCTAGAGACCAAAGATGGCGTCCTAGTGAGTAATTCCTTGAATATCAAACATCTCCGTAAGTTCTATCCATAAGGTGTGGTTGTCGGGAATCCCGGCAACCACCTTTTGTGCGAGTCTTGCCGGCGAGGCATGTAATCCTTTGTACAAAGCCAGGCGCAGACCTTGTGCATAGTTAAGTAAGATCGAGCGTCCTACAACTCTTGTTGATTTCCTTGTTTTCTTATGTGCATGTTTATCTGAGGTGTTGCGTTACGCTTATTCCTAGCAAGTTCTAACGAACTGCCAAGGTTCCATATCTCTATTTCCTCTTCCCTCTTTTTATTAAAACGATAGAAGGTTCCCTCCTGTACAAGTTTGCCGGGGGGAAGGAGATGGTATGGACACCTACAGGTGGCGTTCGAAGTTGACATCTTGCAGAGAGGAGTACATCAACAAAAAACTAAGTAATTTTTTACTATGAGGTTATTTTCCTTGGACGATTTTGACTTTTTATGTGGGAAACCTGCATGCGAAGGAACCTTATCGTGATCGGTTGTGCCCTTACTCTTTTTCGAGTCCGCTCAACAGCTTAAGTGGCTGCACTGAAAATGTCAAGGTAACTTTGTCATGATCGGTTGCGCCCTTACTCTGTTTCGAGCCTGCTCAGCAGCTTAAGTGGCTGCACTAAAAATGTGAAGGTATCTTGCCGACGGCAGCACTGCCAGTAGGCTGCTAAGGATCCTCTCCTCAAAGCGCTGGCTGCGGGGCTGCGTCCACCGACAAGTTTCCAATAAAGCGTAGGGAGTGTACCATACAGAGAAGAATGTAACAAGAGGAGTAACATGCATCCATTTAAAGGGAATGAAATTTACACGAAATGGCATCTCTTCCTAAGTACATCTTTATTTGACTTTCTCCCTAGGGTCATATTACAAGAAGAAAAAGATAGAAAGAGGCCCCCGATAGAAGCCCAGCCTAACCCCTCCTTAACCAGCACTAGGCGGAGGGCAGGACTTCTATAAGGGAAGACGAAGCCAAAGTCCATGTGCCTGCCGAGAGATCCAGGTGGAAGATGAGGTAGCACCCGAGACAAGGACCCCCGACAAGGTCGCTCCGCCGGGAGGGAGAGAGGCATGAGCTGATGGTGATGGTGCGGCAGCGACCAGTCAGAGCTCAGGTCGTCGTATTCCGACTTGACAGCCTAGAGCTCGGACTCGTTGTCGTTGTCTTCACCCACACTGTCGCTCGAGGAGGAACTTTTGGAACCGCTCAAGCTTTCCTCGATGTAGCTAAGGCGGACGCCTGAGCGTCCGTAAATCTTGACACGGAGCAAGTCGGCCTCTACCATCTTGAAGCGTAGGACATGCCCATCCAGGAGGTTGTGGGCGCGGGCAAAGGTTTTCCAACCGCCCCTGAGGAGCATGACGCGACTCTCCGGATACTCAACACCCACCCGCGCGGCGCCACAACATCCATGCGCCCGTAGCCATAGGACGGGTGTCTTGTCAACCTCCATCACCCTGGCGAAAGGGTGAGGGAGACGCAGATGGCTCTAAAGGGGACCGCGCAGCTTGATGACGAACTCCAGCGCCGTCCCTCAACATGGGTCTCTTCAAGAAGGGGGTCCGGAATCAGAGGAAGGGGTGGAACGGTGCTCTGCTTCCCCCGACCATGACCTCCATGTCGGCTATGACCCCTCATACCTCTTCCACGACGCGTGCTTGGGCTGCCCTCTGACTTCATGGCTGAAGCCATAGCATGATCCTGACGGGAACCCCTTGCTGGTCGAGCGCAATACGGTGGCCTCTCTTGCCCCCCAGCCATGGCTAAGGGCGAGGAAAACTACGATCAGGAAGGTATAGAAGGGCAAGCTCTAGAAGTTCACACTCGAGGAGGAAGGAAGGATGGATGATCATCGCCCCAAGCTACCCCCAATTTATAGGGAGAGGTGCTGGACTAGCTCTCCTCCGCCCCAAGAGTCGCCGCCCATCTCCGCCAATCCTGTCACCCACGATCACGGGCGAACAGGTAACTGCCCCATTGCTCCAATCCATGGCGCTGCAGTTTCTCCCACGAACAGGTAACTTTAAGTCATGGACGCCCGTTGCCAACTCCCCGCTATGCGAGCAGCACACGAGGCGGAAACGCCCGCCCCGCGCACGTATCCCACGTCATGCACTAAACGTGCATCGTGGGGAGGCGCAGTAAGCAGAATAATTACAACCACAGGCTCCTGCCACACGTGCACATGCACTATTTGGGCCTAGCCCAACAACGCCTCACACCCGTGTGTGGCCTATGCCCGAGGACTCCTATCGGTATACTAAAGTTTGGGCTTTTAGTACCCCATACTTCTACACAGGCAGTCGTAGCCACACCAGCGGCAAGGCCTGCCAAGGGATTGCTAGGAGCAAGTGCAAAGACGTCAAGAAAACGTTCAAGTCAACAATCGCAAGGCCGAAGGCCAAAGGCTGTAACTCTAGCAAGATCTTACCGGGGTGGCTTATAGATTCCTCGCAAGAAGCGCACCCGGCAAGATCTCGCCATCCTGCCAGCGCAGAGACCAGGTGTCCTCCCACCTAGTTAAGTGTCAAGGCACCGGTGATGGAGGAGGCTAAGCGGTGGCAATGGGACGAGCTCCTGTCCCATCCCGTAGAATGTCAGGGACGCCTGATGGAGCATCAAATGCATTTGTCCTACACCATTAGTGTTAGGTATGATAACACTGCAGCACTGTACCACACGTGTATGTACAATACGCCACTGTTTGGACCTCCTTAGTCTATAAAGGAGGCCCAATGCATTACGAGGGAGGATCTTCTTCAACTTTCTGGCTCACGCGCATAGCAGCTATGTACGGTTCATCACATAGCGCTCCTGTAGCCAGAACCCAAACACCATAATACACTAAAGCAGGAGTAGGGTTTACACTTCTCAGCGGACCGAACCTGGGTAAAAATCTTCCCTTGCACCGCTCGTCAGATCTGCTCTTTGTGCATACCGTCCTCCTACCAAACCACAAAAGGATCCACGTGATCCCATAGGTGTCGTACCCCGACAATTGAACCCAAAACTAAGCACTTATCCCATTGCAAGAATTAGCAATCTAGCTAGCCAAACCAAACCAATAACTCGAAGAGACTTGCAAAGATATGAAATCATGCATATAAGAATTCCGAAGAGGCTCAATTAATATTCATGGATAATCTAAACAAAAACCCACAATTCATTGAATCTTGACAAACACACCGCAAAAGAGTATTACATCGGGTAGATCTCCATGAAGATCATGAAGAACATGGTATTGAAGCACAAAGAGAGAAGAATCCATATAGCTACTAGCTATGGACCCATAGGTATGTGGTAAACTACTCACGCATCATCGGTGGGGCAATGGAGTTGATGTAGATGCCCTCTATGATCGAATCCCCCTCTGGCAGATTACTAGAAAAGGCTCCAAGATTAGATCTCTCGGGAATGGAGGCTTTCGGCGGCCAAAATGTATTTTCGTGTCTCTCTTTGGTTTCGGGGGAATATTTGGGAATTTATTGGCCAAAGAATAGGGTTAGGAGACCTGCTGGGGGGCCACAAGCCTGCCTGGCGTGGCCAGGGTAGGTGGTCACGCCCCCTGGCTTGTGACCTCCTGGCAAGTCTCTTGCCTTCCCCTTCAAGTCTGGTAGATGTCTTCTCGTCCAAGAAAAATCATCGTGAAGATTTTATTCCATTTGGACTCCATTTAATATTCCTTATCTGCAATACTCAAAAAGAAGAAAAAACATAAACTGGCACTAGGCTCTAGATTAATAGGTTAGTTCCAAAAATAATATAAAATACCATATTAATGCATGTAAAACATCCAAAACAGAAAATATAATATCATGGAACAATCAAACATTATAGATACATTGGAGACGTATCACTCCACACATCGACCAACTCCTGCCTGCATCTAGAGTATTAAGTTCATGAAGAACAGTGTAACACATTAAGTAAGATGACATGATGTAGAGGGATAAACTCAAGCAATATCATAAAAACCCCATCTATTTATCCTAGATGGCAACAATACAAATACGTGCCTCGCTACCCCTACTTTTTCACTGGGTGAGGACACCGCAAGATTGAACCCAAAACTAAGCACATATGTAATCATGCATATAAGAATTCAGAGGAGATTCAAATAGTATTCATAGATAATCTGATCACAAACCCACAATTCATAGGATCTCGACACCACAAAATAGTATTACATCGGATAGATCTCCATGATGATCATGGAGAACATGGTATTGAAGAACATAGAGAGAGAAGAAGCCATCTAGCTACTAGCTATGGACTGAAGGTCTGTGGTGAACTACTCACACATCATCGGAAGGGCTATGGAGTTGATGTAGATGCCCTCCGTGATTAAATCTCCCACTAGCAGATTACCAAAAAAGGCTCCAATATTGGATCTTATGGGAACAGAGGCTTGCGGCAGTGGAAAAGTATTATCGCGGCTCTGTTTCGTATTGGGGAATATTCTTGAATTTATAAGCGAAGAATTAGGGTTGGAGGAGCTACGGGGGGCCACAAGCCAGGGTCGCGTCCCCCCTAGGGCGTGCCCAGGTGGCTTGTGGCCCACCATTGGGACTTCTGGCCTCTTCTCCTAGTCTCCTGGGTTCCTTCTAGTCCAAGAAAAATCATCATAGAATTTTATTTTGTTTGGACTCTGTTTGATATTCCTTTTCTGTAATACTCAAAAACAAGGAAAAAACAAAAATTGGCACTGGCCACTAGGTTAATAGGTTAGTCCCAAAAATAATATCAAATAGCTTATTAATGCATATAAAACATCCAAAACATATAATATAATGGCATGGAACAATAAAAAATTATGGATACATTGGAGACGTATCAGGCCACAATCTTGGCTAGGGAGGCTGCCGATGAACGGACGCCTTCTCGAGCACACTCAGCGATTACCAACTCAACGGATGTGTGTTACTGAACGGTGTGAGAGAAGGCATATGTAATTTGTGAAGTGACTGGCACGAGATGGGCGGGTGGCCTTGAGATGGAACTGGGCATCACTACAGGAATCAGGGACATCGCCGTCTGCCATGATAGACGGCAAAGGGCACAAAGGCGAACGACACATGCCTTTGTCGTCTGCTAGAGGACGACACAAAATTAGGCCCAGCGGACTCCGGCAAAGAGGTTCTTTGTCGTCTATTTTGGCCCAGCGGACGACAAAGATTCTTTGTCATCAGCTAGCAGACGGCAAAGGACCTGGACGGCGTACTGCTGACGGCACCACCTTTAGGTGGCTAACGGATCCCCCTCATTGCCGTCTACCACCCACCCCCTTTGTCGTCTGCCTGCTACCTCCCTTTGTCGTCTTCCTCCCTCCCACCCTTTGCCATCTCCTGCCCTCTCACAATTTTCCGTCTGTCGCCCGCCCACCTTTGTCGTCTTCCGCCTCCCCCTTTGCCGTCTACCACGAACGGCAAAGAGGCAAAATGGCCCCAGCCTGTCTTTCCTAGGTTTCATAGGTGGCCGCCATGTGGTAGCTTTGCCGTCCGGGGCAGACGACAAAGGGGCCTTTGCCGTCTGGGGTAGACGGCAAAGAGGCTGTATTGCCTCTTTTTATTTTTTTGTTACATTCAACAATTTTCAAACAAACAATTTATGATATGTACATAAATATTTCACCGAAACAATGTGCGGCAGCCATATATGATCAACCAACAATTATGCCAAATTAGAAGTATCAAATGCCACATTGTTTGCCATATTACAATAGGTTCATCCATACATACATATAGTCTCATCGATACAAATGACTCAATACATGAAAACAGAAAGTAAACCTAGCAATACATCAAACCAAGTTGTCGTGAACTCGTCTCAAATCTGCAAAATTGGAAATAAGAAAGTTAGAAAAATAATACTAGAATAAATAAGTAGAAGAAGATCTAAAATTAGAAGAAGATGAAGAAGGGGAAGGGGATGTTTGGTTTCATGACACAACTAGCCACACTTTGCCACAACTCAACTTAGGCAAGTTTGACCGTGTTAGGTGTGTTTGGTTCTTGCCACAACTAAGGCAAGAATTTTTTTATTAGCACTAGGACCCACATGTCATAGATAGAAAAAGTGTGGCAAGATTCCCTTAGGCAAGCCAAAGTGTGGCTAACTATTTGAGCCCCTTAAGTAAGGCAAGTGTGGTAAAATTGTGGCAAGCCAAAGTGTGGTAAAATTGTGGCAAGCCAAATTGTGGCTAACTATTTGAGCGCCTCAAGCCAAAGTGTGGCAAGCCAAAGTATGGCAAGATTCTCTCTTTGTCTCCTATTGTTTTTCTTCTTACTATTGCTTATTTGTGTCATTTGAGAGATAACCTAGGTAATTATCACATTTTTACCTAACTAAGCTTATTGTGTCATTTTGCAAGAAAATAAGCTAAATTTATGGCATATATGAGGTTACCAAGTCTATTGTGTCATTTTTGAGTTAACTAAGCTTATTATGTAAGTGTGGAGGAAACAATGCAAAGTACAGGTCATTTTACAGCTAACTTAGGTACAATATGTCATTTGGGAAGTACGTCAGCTTACTATGTCATTTTAGAGGAAACAAAGCTAACTTAGGTAAAATATGACATTTGTCCAAGTGCTAGGTTTGTCATTGTGCTAAGTTTGTCTAAGTGCTATGTTTGTATTTGTTTGAGAAAATGAGCCAAGTAAGTGGCATATTAAGTAGGGCTTACCATCCTCGTCATCACGAAGGTGAAGCACCGGGGTTGCTCGGGTCGTGCGATGTGGCTCGGGAGTTATGTTGTACCAAAGATCATTTGCGTTAGCATGATGATGCTAAAATGTTAAGAATAGTAACTAATGAACATTGAAATGAAACTCACCGTTCCAGCCGTGGTAATGACTGGCATCGGGAGGGGTCTGACCAGTCTTCTCGCACAAAGTCTGCACATTTGGTTTTGCCAAGAAAATCATATTGGTTATTAATGAAAAGAACATGTAGTGCATGATTTGGCTAATATGAAGAAGAAACTTACCACGATGAGCTCGTACATGGCCCAATTAGACACATCATTCCCTGCCCTCTCCTCCTCCAACAACTTAGTTGTCCTCTCTTCTAGATCCCTCTTCTCCTCCACCGTCTGTTGGGCCTATTCCACCAGAAGCGCCTGGGTTGTCTCTCTCTTTCTACAAAGCAACCTACAACACAACTCCTCGTTAGCATTTTAATCATATTTGTTCACACACACAATGTAATGGAGGAAACCTATCTGAGTCCGTATGACTAACCTCAATGGCGAGCTGGACTGGCTGTGGACGAGGCGGCATCTCAGGACAGGAGCTCGTCTGGCATGCATTGATCTGCCGGAGAGTGCTCGAAGACCGTATATGTCCATCTACAATGGCTATCGAGCCATGGGGCCTCCCGTGGCCAGCTATCATCACCAGGTCTGGATCAAGTGGATGCTGGCTCGGGTTGAAGTCCTCCCCATTCACCACCTTCCCCACATCTGTGTACCTCACGAGTTTGTGGTGGGAGGAGATATTGGTGAAGTTCTCGGGATTATCGAGGTTAGACTCAGAGAATGCCTTGACCTTCTTGTATGAGGCAGTATGGGCCATGGAATAGAGGTTGTACACCTTTGGCACTCGGTCTGATTGTGATGAGCCTACAAGAGAGGAACAAAGTATTAATAATGGCTAAACCTAGCACTACAAGAATGAATTACAGGAATCATGAAGCAAACCACATACCCTGTTCCGCCCGAACTGACAAATGTTGGCACTACCTTGCTGGTGTGGCACACCTTCCATTTGGGCACGCCATGCCTTGGCATCGTTGTGGATGACTCGCCATTGGTCAGAGCACCATTCATTCACCACCACCTCCCAACAACCCATCTTATACGCACACCATCTCGGGGGCACCTAAGTTAGTAAAGAGAAATTTGAGAGCTACGCCTACGAATAAAAGCAAAGGAAACTAAGTACAAGGCCTTAAGAATAGGTAATTATCTTCATGTACTGTTCCTTGTCCAGAATCTTTCGGTGGGACATCGACTTGGCCTTCTTAATACGCTGTGAGGCGTAGTAGTCTCGAACAGCCTGTACCCGAGCCTCATGTTGTAAGTTCTATAGTATGCACTTGCACTCGTAATCGATAAGCTTTGCCGCGGCCTCCTCAAATCCCTCCTCACACCTGTAGAAGGTCTGCAATCAAAAGAGATAACACTGATTAGTACAATAACTAGCTATTATTGATTGTTAATTGTGTAAAGGATAATTATCCAGAACTTCCTGATGACCATGTCAGCCCTCGTGTGGCACAACACACTGTCCATCATCTCCTCCGATGGGGCCAGGGCAGCCAAGTAGTGCTCCCATTTCAATCCTACCACTTCTTGATAACCCTCGCAGGGCAACGTGACAAACCCCGGGAAGTTATGTCGTATAATCACACAAAGGATGGAGTTGGGCCTACGGACATCCTTGGCGTGAATCCAAATCCTGTAGTATGACAAAGCCAATGGATTAGATATGTGAAGAAACATTAAGGCAAAAGGTTTAAAATGAGTAAATGCACTTACTTCAATGACTCAGGGTTAATCAGCCACCTCTGCTCGCTCATAGACAGTGCGCTCAACCACCCCGTCCCCGCTATCAGAAAGCTGATCCCCGCCACAATTAGCATGGCCACTCGGCTCCGGCTGATGCAAATCCGGCCAGGTATCCCATCCGATGGATGCCTGTGGAGTCTCATAGGACGAAGCATCTGGCACCGGAGTCTCGCGGGACGAAGCGTCTGGCACAAGAGTCTCGCGGGTCGAAGCATGTGGGATAGAAGGATCGTCGACCCGAGGCTCATGGATAGGAGTCCTTGTAGTCTCCACCTCAGACAAGTCCACCATAGTAGTCCTGTGCTTGGGTGAGTCAGCTGGGGGTGGCGGCGAGGAAGGCGTAGCAGCCTTCATACCTCTCCCATGGCCACCATGTGTAGCTTTAGGAGCTCTCTTCTTCCCCCTATCTTCTTTCCCGGTGGGAAACTTCACCAACGAAGAAGTGCCCTCGGGTGACCCAATACTATCATAAAACGCTCTCTGGAGAGTTTGGGGTGGAATGGAAGTACCCCTCCCACCATGTGCCGACGAAGGATCCTTGGATCGCTCTCGACCCGCGTCCACCATATTCCAACACTTCCATGAAAAAGAGTAAACGAAATTAGTACAACATAAAAAATTGAATACCGACATGTATAATAATATGTATATATATAATTTGAGTCTATCATCATCATGTATACCTAATATGAACTAATAATAATCTTCGTCATCTATATATGCTCCGGGATCAATAAATACATCATCATCATCACTATCATTAATGAATGCATCATCATCACTATCGAGAGAAACATGTGGAAGGCCTCCTTTATGTAATTGGTCAAGCATTGAGAGGTCATCCTCAATAGTAACCTCTTCTTCTTCCGTCTCTTCTTTCCGGCTCAGGGGTGAAGTCGGATTCAATGTTGCTCTCTACCTCAATGTTCTGGGGTGAAGTAGAGCGGTTCTTGACATGTTTTATTGGAAATACGTGTTTCTTGGAAGAATTCTCCTTCATATGTGTCTGGGTTAATGTGAGGTTCATAATAATCTTCATTTAGGGGAGGTGGTCTAAAATGTGGCGGCACATCATAAACGACATCTCAACCATCCCTCTTTAGATTCGCTACATACCCATTGGGAAACATGAACTGCATTTTCACCCACAAGATCATTTCCCTCATAGCTAGCCTTCCAAGATTGAACCATGCCTTTGGCTTCCTCCAGTTCTTCTTTCCTTTAGGTTGTTGTATATTTTGTAACGTTATATCACATAAAGCCTCTTGATCAACTCTAGCCTGAGGATTATCCTTTGTCTTTCCCTCTATGACGAACAATGTACCAAAAAGGGCATCAACGATATTGTTTTCAGTGTGCATCGTGTCGATGTTGTATGGGAAATGGAGGTCTTTAAAGTAAGGCAGATCCCACAAGCATATCTTGTGAGTCCAGGCATGTTTCGAATATACCCTTTGAAATACCCTAGACGATTTGGATCTGGCTCGAGAGCGTTTATCTGACCCATGGTCTGTTGGGCTGACAGTGCAGGTGGTGCAGAGTTTTTGACAACCCTACCTTTCATGAAATTCTTCTTGTCTTTTCTGAGCTTATGGCGAGGATTCAGGAATTGTCTATGCAAGTCGAAGCAAGAATACTTGCAACCAACCTACAGCCAACGAAACTCAAGAGCTGCCTTGCATGTGGGTCATGGGAATCTTCCATGCACACGAAAGCCAATGAATAGCACATACGCCGGCAAGTCATGCGTCGAGTAAATGTACAATACATGCATTTTGTAGTTTTTTTGTAGCGGTGTCATGTGTCTTGATCCCATTATCCCAAGCTTCTTGCAATTCATCCTTAAGCGGTTGCATGTACACATTCATATTCTTCCCTAGATAGTTGAGCCCTAGAATTATCAATGTGAAGAGAATGTTCTTTCTTTTCATAATCTCTCCGGGGGAGATTGAGTGGAATACCAAACACTTGGAATCCATCTGTGCTGATGGGGACTCGAGGATGCCTGGGATCTGCCACTTTATCCTTATGTATTGCATCGAAGTGCTTCCACGCAAAAGCGTCTGAAGTCTGTCCCAACATTGGATTCCCATCTGCATGTAGTTCGGTTCTTTTGCCCAATTTATGCCATGTCATCTATCTGGCCGCCTCTTCGACCATGAAAAGACGTTGCAGTCTTGGTGTGATTGGCATATACCGAAGAACATTAACTGGGATTTTGGTCTAACTCTTCTCACCCATACCGTTGTCTACCACAACATACCTGGAAGACTTACAAATGGGACAATAGTTCAAGCCCGCATACTCAAGCCTAAATAAGGCACATCCATTCTCACAGGCATCTTAAGCGCACGTAGGATATTGGCCGACTGGTACATGTTTGCTAGCAATACATGGCCTTTGGGTAGAAAGCCTCCAAATATCGTCATCATCGTGTCGTAGCATTCTCTGCCTAGATTGAACTGAGCCTTCAGAGCCATTACTTGAGCGATGGCATCCAGCTGACAAAGCTCAGTGTGCTCGTGGAGAGGACGTTTTGAAGACTCCAACATTTCATAGAAGGCCTTTGCAGATTCCTCAATCTCGTCACCCAAATCCTGAGCATCATCAAAGTCTTGCACCATGTCTTCCATCCTGGTACCATGCTCGTTGGTACGATGACGAACAACCTCAGCTCTGGTACGTTGGGCAGAGTCACCATGAAATGTCCACACTGTATAATCAGGCATAACCCCACTTCTGCAAGTGTTTACCCATTTCATCTCGTGACCACCTTTTATGGTTGTCACACTGGACACAGGGGCACCAGGTTATTTCTTAGCCATTTGCAATGATCATTTCTTTTTGTCTAGGGTGACCGGTGTACATCCACGCACGATCACTCATCTTGCCTACCTACTAAACACACAAGAAATATATATATATATATAATTCATCATCTATATACATTCGTTAATCAAGTTTTTCAGTTTTATTACGTCCATGCAAGCTACACGCTAATAGGTAGATGTAGGTCCTAATCCCACCTGAGTATGTGTAGAGTCGGTTCGTTTTCCCATGCTTTGCTCTGGATCCGACGTAGAATTTCGGCAGCACCTCCCCGCTATTCTCTTAATACATGTCTTGACAATAAGCAGAGAGGATGTGTACTCGGAGAACAACAGGGAGGCACTGACAAAATTCCACATCGGATCTGGAGCAGAGCATACGGTAAAACGAACACAATCTACACATACTCAGGCTGTCCATCGATAACGTTGGACAATTCAAAAGGATGGCGGTTATAAATATGCAAAGACATGCATATTTATAAATGCCTCCCTTTCGAACGGGAGACGCATACTGGTCACGCATACTGATGATTGAAGACACCTATAGCTAGCAAGTTTCATTGGCATGAATACCGAAACGAGCAAATTAAGGGGGCCAGGGGAGGAGATGTCATTTGTGCTCACCAAAGAACGCAACAGGGGAGCTCTTCAAATGCACGGGGAGGTTGTCTAACAACTGCACATTGAAATTTACCCGATCAACACAAATATGATTTTTTATAAAAAAATCAGAAAATGTGTGACCTAACTCATAATTTGCGAAACTATGACCTCCTCAGCCTCTACAAGGCCGAAGAACACCTTTTCGGTCAACATGATGCAGAATAGGTGTCGAGGGTCGGGGGTTAGTGGCGTCAAGAGTGAGTGGCATCGCGGGTCAGTGGCGTCGGTGGTCGGGTGTCAAGGTTCGAGGGTCGGTGGCGTCGGTGGTCGGGGTTTGATGGCATCGGGGGTCACGGGTAGGTGGCGTCGGGGGTCAGGGGTCAGTGGCGTTGGGGGTCAGTGGCGTCAGGGGTCGGGGGTCGATGGCACTGGGGTTCGAGGTTCGGTGGCATCGGAGGTTGGGGGTTAGTGGCATCGGGTGTCGGGGGCTCTTCTCTGCTTCTTCTTCTTCTTCTTCTTCTTCTTCTTCTTCTTCTGCTTCTACTTCTTCTTCTTCTTCTTATTCTTCTTATTCTTCTTCTTCTTCTTTCTCCTCCTCCTCCTCCTCCTCGTCCACCTCTCCTTCTTCTTCTTCTTCGTCTTCTTCTCCTTCTTCTTTTCCTTCTTCTTCTAATTCTTTTCTTGTTTTCCCTTTTCCTTTTTCATTTTTTCCTTCTTCTTCTTTTCATTATTCTTATCTAAACACTAGCACTAGCACTAACACTAATAACTAGGACTAACCTAAACTAAACTAGCACTATCACTAACCTAAACTAAACAATAAAAAAGAGAAAATACAGTAAACTAAATTAAACTAGCACTAGCACTAACCTAAACTAACCTAAACTAAACAGAAAAAAGCCACTGAATAGTAAAAACATAAAAAAATTAAAAAGCTCACCTTGCGGGGCCAGTAGAGGAGGGCCGTCGCGGTGGTGGAGGAGGGCCCAGTGTGGGGGAGGAAGGCAGCGGAGAGGGCGGCAGCACCACTTTGAGCTCCGGTGGTGGGGCATCGCGGGGAGGCGCGGGTGGAGGAGGGATGGCACGGGCGAGGGGGTGGCAAGGGGGAGAGGGGGTTGGCACGGGCAGGGGGCTTGCCGCGGTTGTGGGGGCGGCGCGGGGGAGGGGGCTGCAAGGTGGGAGGGGGCTCAGTGCGGGGAAGTGGCTCGTCGCGGGGAGCTGTAGTGGTGGGAGCGGTGTTGGGGAGGGGCGGCGAGAGGGGGAGGGGGCTCGCCGCTGGGAGGGGCAGTGGTGGACGAGGGTCGCGGGGAGGGAGCAATGGTGGAGGAGGGAAGCGGGTAGGGAGGGCTCGCCATGGGGAGGGCTGGCTCTGGCGCCGCCGTAGTGGTTTGTGGTAGACAGAGTGAGAGATGGGGAGGAAGGGAGAGAGAGTGAGAGATGGGGAGAAGGGGAGAGAGAGGGGTGGGGCGGGGCCGGGGCACGACCGTTAGCCATTAGGTCGCCATCCTCTTTGTCGTATGCCACCGGACGGCAAAGAGGCAAAAGGCTGACGGCAAAGAGCCGCACACGGAATCCACGCCATCAGGTTGACCCATGGTCCAGTGGGGCCCCTCATACTCTTTGTTGTCTACTTTTGGGCGCTTTGCTGTCGGCTGGCAAACGACAAAGTATGGGCTGACGACAAAGATTTCCTTTGCCATCAGCTCATACTTTGTCGTTCGTTTTCTGTAAGCTGATGGCAAAGATGCTCTTTGCCATCAGGAAGCTGACAGTAGAGACATGGCAGACGACAAATCCCTAGATTCCAGTAGTGCGTCCACCATCAGGGCTATGGATAAACTAACAGTTGATGTCCCATTCTCGCCATTTTCTATCCCCGTCGTGGTTGTTGCTGCCACCCTCCTAGCTATAGCAGTTGTCGTTTCGGTTGTTGCAGCTGCCCTGTCGGAGGTAGCAGTCACGTTCAATCATGTTGAGAGCGCACTCATTTCTGTCACGGTCGCGCTCAGGCCAGAGTGGGTTGCCGAAGTTTCCCTCACGTCGGTGATCCACATCCCCATCTTTCATCGGTGATGATTGAAAAGTAAAATGGTCTTAGGAGTTAGTCAGGTAAACTGGTCGGTGGTGTACAATAGCCGACGAAGCTTCCAGCCTAAGCCATGTATTATGAGGACTGGCGTAAGATATTTCGTACTACATCACACATGATTCATGAACATGAACTGTTTGTGGAAGACATGATTTTCAAAATGTTTTTAAAACAAAAAATGAGGTTACTTCGACAAAGGACTGTGTTTGGATTGCAATAAGATTGATCCACAGTGAACACTGACCCATAGCTTTGTCGTGCTAAGATATGGAATTATTTAGGGTTCGTTTGGCATTTTGTAAATTAATTGAGTTTTCTAGACATTTAATGTTTATACTTCAAATTTGAACTATCGTCGTCCGGTGCATCCAAATGGGATGAAAAATCATATTAGTGTCCATGACTTCATATTCAGGTCACGCTCAAGAAATGGGAATGAATTTCAAACATCTTGGCATCTTGTCTCGGCCACAAAAGTTGAGAAACTTGGTTTTTAAATTACTAGATATCCAAAATGCATCAAAGATTGTAAAAACTTGGCATGTTGTCATGGCATGGCATATATGTGCCATGGTAGAAAAACTATCCAACTTGGGACAATTGTAGGCACAAGTCCCTTACAAATTGGAGCTTCTCACTACAAGGTTTGTGGTTTCGATAAGAAACATGTCACCTTACATGGGCAAATTGACATCTGCTCATCTTCTCGCCTTGAACTTTTGTTAGAGGCAACACAAACTAGTAAGAGTGTCTTGCTAAAATGTGGAATTATTTAGGGCTCTTTTTGCATTTTCAGACGTTAATTGAGTTATGTAGGCATTTAATGTGGATAATGAAAATTTGAACTCAAATCACAACGTCCGGTGCATCAGAATGGGTTGAAACATCATTAACTATCTATGGCTACTTGGGCCCCATGCAAGATATGGGAATGGATTTTAACCATCTCAGGGTCTTGAATCCGCCACATACATTGAGGAACTTGGTTTTACATTCATGTATAAATCAAAAACTCATCAGAAATTAATGAAACTTGGCATGGTGTCATGGCATGGCGCATATATGCCCTAGTGAAAAAATGTCCGATTTGGGACAAGTTTTGGCACAAGCCCCTTACAAACCTGAGCTTCTCATGGTAAGCTCACTTTTTCGGTTTCGATATGGAAAGCATCACCTTAAGTGGGCGAATCAACATCCAATGCCGCTTCTTGTCTTGAACTATATATTTCTATAGGCAACATATACCAAAATGAGTATGGTTCCAAAATATGAAATTATACATGGTTCCTCTGGCCTTTTCATACATTAATAGACACTTATATGCATTATTTAACATGCATAACTCAAAATTGAACTACATTCACAAAGTACAGTGCATCAAAATGGGTTGAAAATCATATAAGTGTGCATGCATCTTTGGGCTCCCATGCATGATATGGGAATGATTTTCAAACATCTCGCGGTGTTGGCTCGACCACACAAACATTGAGAAACTCTGGTTTTAAATCATGTGTAAATAAAAAACTCATCAGAAATTTCATGAAACTTGGCATGGTGTCATGACAAGCATGGCTCGTCTGTGCCAAGGGAAAATAATGTCCAATTTGGGAGAAGATTTGGCACAAGCCCCTCACAAACCATAGCTTCTCATGGGAAGCTTTGTTGTTTCGATATGGAATGTGTCTCGTTACGTGGGCGAATCAATATCCACTACCTGTTCTCATCTTGAACTATTTCTATAGGCAGCATATACCAAAATGAGAGTGTCGTGCAAAAATATGAAATTATACATTATAAAAGCACAAATATGTTGTCATATTTTTCATGTCATTAATAGTGAACAAAAGCATATTGAAACAAAGAACTATCACGTTTCCACACAGATGGTTGCATTTTTTTCAAACCGTGGGCGTTCTACCGCCCTTACATGATGTCAAGCGTCGCACTCTTTTATTGGCACTAGTGCAGAAAAACCTAGCTATGGCGTGGCAGAAAGGGCCTTGCTGGCGTAGGAAACCGACACCAGCAATATGGTTCCACAGTTAAAAATTAGCGATGGCGTTGGAGCCGATGCCAACACAATTTATAATACTAGGTTTATGTTGTACGCTGGTATTATGACATGTATCTAAGGCGTTCACATTATTTCGACGTCACAAATAACTAAAAAACACAGCAGGCATTGTACCTTCTCAGCATGCCATTACTTAATTTGTAAGTATCTAAAAATCGCTGGCATGACTGCCGGAAAGGGCATCATTTGCATGGTAGAATAATGTAACAGATAAAGGCAATTGAAAGACATTTTATATCATAGATAGTGCTTAAATAATTAGTTAAGATAGCTAGTGATCAAGTTTTGAAGTACTATAACACAAAAACACACGAACATGTAAATCATCGACTAGAAGTATTATAGAACCAACAACTTAGGTAGCTGACACTATCCTATTACATATCGGCATAGGGATCACTAACGTATTTCTTCGTCGGACCCGCGATAGACACAGGACCGTCAGCATCAAACCCCTGCTTCCGAAGGCAAGCTTTTATCTTCTCCGGTCCGGAAGGTGCACCGCCTTTGAAAACCCCACAATGGTCGATGACATCCTTGTTGAGGATGGTAGAAAACATCACCTGGATGCATCTAAATTCGGCTCTGTTATTTCCCCGACTAATTTCCTTCATTTTCTTCCCCCATGCGATGACCTCTGATTTCTTTTTAAGGCGTTCTCCCTCCCGTACGTACTCTCCATGTGGTGGGCAACATAGTAGCCATCTATATCACTATTTTCTGGCTACTACGTGCAACAAAAGTCGGGTTTGTGGCCAAAACATACCATTTTAAACTTTTCAAACTTGCCATATCCATCTCTGATCACTCCTTCCCGTCTGGTATACTCGAAAACTGCTTCATCTAGGACCTTCTTGATGCCACCGTAGTCTTTTTTCACTTTCCTCGTTGAATCGAAGAAATAAGTTTCGACAAACTTTGGGGTATAACGATGAGGACACAATGTTCTCTATATACAAAGTCAATTGAGTTAATTAATGGTATTAATTGGAAGCATGCATAATGAGATTGTACAAAATAGTAATCTAACTAGACACAATGACTTAATTACATCAGATAGTAGGGCACGACAAGGTAGTCTTTGTCCATGTTGGCAATCGTGAAGTCTGTCAAATACTTCCCCAAAGCTTGTCGACGCTTAGGGTAATTGGTGTCGGTCTTGTGCATGAGGTAAGGGTCCGCTACCATGACATCCTTGTTGAGATCACATTTAGCAGTGTAGGCAGCATTGATTGCCCATAGGCGTACTCGGGAAGAACTAAGCTTCATTAGACAGAACCTGTTGAAGATGTCCTCAAATGGCACATAGAATATTTCCACGGGGAAATCGTCGCACAAACCAAGATTTGGTGGCACCGTCACTGAAAAAACTAGGAGAAACCCACCTCCAGCAGAGAATGCATACTCATCCCTAGTTAGAACCGTGTCATGCAGAATCCCCAATTCTGTTTGCGGAAGATCGTTGAGCTCCTTCGGAAGGATGGGATCACCTCGGGAATGGTACTCCCTCCATTGAACAACAAGCTGAACTTTTTTACTCTTCTAAACCGGTTGGCTGGCAGCATGTGCCTTCGTCTTATTACAAGCTAGTCTCTTTCTCTTTTTCTTGCGTGACAGGTTAGGCTAGCTGGCTATATAGTCTGGCAATGCTTTTGTGACCGTCGCATTGAGTGTGTTTGTACTCAAAAATGCTCCATTGTGTGGTGTCACCTATGTGTGTGGTGGTATGAAGTCCTCATTGAAAAGACTCTTCTGGCAAGGAACAACATGTTGCTATTGAGCAAGCGGAGGCATAGATGAGAATCCAAGAGCAGGACCAGCAAACGTAGATCCATCAAGGTTGCATATGTTTGGAGCTGATTTATGATATTCGTCAGTAAGGAAGTATCAATTGACAAGTAGATTGTCCTCACTGTCGTAATCACCACCATTAACATGGCCTTCACCGCTCAAATCAGGATCCCCACCATTGACATGGTCCGCACCGCCCAAATCACCACCACGTACATGGTCCTCACCGTCAATAATTGGCGCATTATCGTGGTCCTCACTGACATGCACATTGTTGTTGTTACGAACTTAATGTTGAATCTGACCTAAAAGAGATGGTCCTCGCCCACGTGTGCTGTAATTGTTCATCTTCTGTGAGGTTTGGGAGATTTGGACGTTTCCTAGATGAATTTGATTCTTCGGCTATTGCATTGGCCAAAACAAACATTGTGAGAGGGTCAACTGGCTATCAACACCTGGAGGTTGTATCGGAGGAGAAATATATTCAAAACCCCTTACAACAACAGACACCTCAACTTTGAAGACCCCCTCGGGCATGGCCACTTCATGCATCATGGTATCTTTGGGGCGAATGATCGACCAAGTTGCAACTTTAACAAGTTCATCACGCACATAAGCTAAGAGACTGCATGGAGTGTCTTGAGTAAGAGCGTTGAGAGCATCCATTGCTGACGACATTCCAATGGAAGTGACAGCATGCTGGCTGCTATCCTTGGCCGAAATAGTTTGGATCACAATGTTTCCTAGTTCACTGTTCTTGATCCAATTCTTCACGCTCTCGATTATCGAAGGCAGCATGGCTTTGGCTTGGGCTTGGCTTTGAATGTTGATGCGTTCTTCGATGTTGGTTGTGGCTGCGACTATTAATGCGATGATGGTTGGAGCCCTGGCTTCAATTATTTGATGCTCAATGCTCCACTTGTTGGCTCTCCTTATATGTCGTTGCATCTCCCGGTCTTTGGGATAACGATAGTCCCATTTTGCACCGCATCCAATACCGCACCCGCTGGCGGTGCTAACGGCTGCTTGCCAAGGGTAATGTTGATCGTCCGGTTAAGAGGAGTTTTCCACCTCGCCGATGACCCTTGCGAGCTATGAGGTTCTACATGTTGCCTTGCCCGTTCTTCTTCTAGTTTCCTTGTTTGGTGATCCGTGGTAAATTCCGTTGTCTTCTGATCATAATGGTATCGCTCCCTGACATAGTTATTGATACGTCTCCAGCGTATCCATAATTTTTGATGATGTCATGCTATTATATTATCTATTTTGGATGTTTTATATGCATTAGTATGCTATTTTATATAATTTTTGGGACTAACCTATTAATCTAGAGCCTAGTGCCAATTTTTGGTTTTTCCTTGTTTTTGAATATTGCAGATATAGAATATTAAACGGAGTACAAATGGAATAAAATCTTTGGAAAGATTTTTTCTGGAAGGAAAGAGATCTACTAGACATGGACTACACGACAGGGTGTTGCCAGGAGGTCACAAGCCAGGGAGGCGCGGCCACCCACCTGTCCGCGCTTGGCAGGCTTGCGACCTACTGGTAGGTCTCCAAACCCTATTCTTCATCCTATAAATACCCAAATATTCTTCTAAATACCCTATTGTTGCCATCAAGGGAAAGAAGATGGGGTTTTCATCGTATTGCTTGAGTGTATCCCTCTACATCATGTCGTCTTACCTAATGCATTACTCCGTTCTTCATGAACTTAATAGTTGGATTTCGGGCTCCACGAAACCCTTAATATTCGAACATAGGGGCATGTGCGAAGATCCCCTACAGCCTTGCCCGACCTAGCTCGCTACTCGATGAACACGACAAGGAACTCGCACGAAGACGAGGAAGAAGATGAACACGACGATTTACCTAGGTACGGGCCGCTGTGAAGCGTAATACCCTACTCTTGCTTTTGGTGGATTGCCTCTCATGGAGGTGAGGTGGATGAACAAGTACAGTGTTTTAGGCCTCCTAAGGGCTCTCGGTGGTGTTCAAGGCCCCTCGCAGTTTGGTGGAGTTGGTGGATTTGTCCAAGTGCCGATCCTCCTCTATGAAGCCGCCTACCCTCTATATATAGCGGTGTCCCGGGTCCTCTTCCCTTATCGCAATGGCGGGAAACGATCCCACAACGGCCAATTTTGAAGGGGGGCAGGGGTTTGTGCTCGCCCTACCCAAAGGCGGTCTTCATCTGCAAAGTAGTTGTCGACAGCGCATGGATGGGATCAGCGATGACATCCGCCCTGGAGGGCGGGTGGGTGCGGTCTTCTTACACCGGAATGGAAACCTTTGGTGGTGCTTTGGGAACCCACGTATGTCCTTGCTCCCTTTGCACCAAAGGGGAAATGGTGCCGCCTGGCGCGCTGGCGCCTTCCTGTCCTTCCTTGCATCACCCTTGACTCCCGAGGCCGAACCTTGCATAGTAATCTCCGCTGCTCCGGAGGGGTCCTGAGGAGGCCCATCCTTCGCAGGTCTTGTCGTTGGCATTGCGAAGGCCTGGTCCTAAGTGGGGCCACACCTTGCTGCGTCGGTGATGAAGTCGGCCTTGGCTCTAGGCCGTAGGCAGGAAGGTCTGGGTACCCCCATTCCCAGAACGCCGACAGTAGCTCCCGGGACCATGACATGCTCGGGGCGTCCTTGGGCTGGAGTCCTAAGGATGGCCAGGTGCACCGCGGGCCCCATTCGCCTGCGGGCCAGGCTTGCCTTGTATTGTGCGGGCAATGTCGGGTGCCCCTCGCCCTTTTGCCCCCGCACGAATTGTCAAGAGCCCGAGTCCTAGCGTTGGGTAATTATTGTCTTCCTTTCCTGTGCACGTACTCTCGCTTTCCTGGTCTCCCACTCTTGCAGGCGCCTCCCCAAATCCAACGCCGCTCCGTCCTCTTCCTTGCTGCTTCGGCCTACTAGCTCTGTGATGGCCCCCGCCGGCAAGCAGAAGCTAGAGGGGTAGAGCTCTGCCTCCGCTCCCATCTTGCCGGCACTCCTGGGGTCTTCCATCACCAAGGATGAGGACCTTCGCCTGGTGCTTCCATGGACGGCGGATGGGTCCAACGAGAAAGGGCGGACCCTGATTTGGGGTGGCTCCTCGATGAAGCAGCCCTCGTCCCAAGCGGTATACCACTTCTTCCTCAATAGCATCTTCGCTGGGCTTGTTTCGCCCTTCTCAGTGTTCTTCACCGCTATCCTCGACCACTACAGGATCCAGGCCCTTCACCTCCAGCCCAACTCCATCTTGCTCCTGTCCATCTTTGCCTTCTACTATGAGGCCTTCGTGGGTGTGCAGCCTTCGGTAGATCTATTCCGTAATTTCTTCAACTTGCGCTTGCATGACAGCGCCCAATGGTCAGCGTGCGTCCCTTTCGTCGCGGTCCAGAGCGGCAACATGCTCCTGAGGCCGGGAAGAAAGTGGAGAACTTAAGGCACCGCTAGGTCCTCATGGATCTCAAGGACACTAACTCTTGGTTGGATCTGCAGAAGGGGCTGCCGGAGAAGTCTTCCGTGTGGACGTCTGCGAAACTTTCTAACCTCCGGGCCGAGACTATCCCGAAACGGTTCACCCACGACATCAACGCCAAGAAGTTGACTAGTGGGATGATAGTGAAGGAGTTCTTGGCACAGCGCCTAGCGCCCCTTCAGGCCCATTCTAGGCCCTTGTGGGACTATCAGGGCAACGGAAATAACCTCAAGCTTCGGTCCGCATGCATATCTCCCGGGGAACTGAGCAGGGCTTTGGCGACCCTGCTCGGTGGCGATCTCGGTGATCTTCCCGAGGCTCATGCTCTGCTGTACTGCCGCGACAACGGGGACGACCTAGTTGCCATGATGCCTGTCTTCAACAAGGTGGGGCTATTCCTAGTTGAGGGCCCTAGTCCGGTGATGGTGTCTTCCGGTGATACCTCACATGGGGAGGACTCGGAGAGGACCGCCACCGATGGCCCAGAGAGGGCGTCCCCCCATCGCAGGGCACCCTTCTGCGCGAGGTTGACGATGATGACGATGTTGGTGAAGTTTTTACTGCGGGCTCCTCGCGCGCTGGTAAAGCCTCCAGGGGGCTGGGGCCAGCCCCTCGTGCCATGCGGTCCACGTGCTTGTCGACTCCTGGGAAGCGCGGAGCCAAGTCTCCTCTGGCGCCCCCGCCTCCGTTGGCAGGACGACTGAGGTGCCGGCGTCGCCCCACCCAAATGGCAAACCGTAGGCAAGGTGGGCGAGGACAGGGCCATGACGATCCCTCCTATGGCCACCCCAGTTGTCGGCGACCCTGATCCCCCGCGCGGTGGCTCCCTCTCCATGGGGGGCTTGGGCGCCCCTGTTGTTGCGGGATGGAAAGGAAAAGGAGATGGTCGACGTCGAAGAGTAAGCGACCCAACGCTCACATATTCGTGGCTTGTGCGTTGCTGACCTCCCCTTGCTTGGTGCCCAGGGATGTCGCTTCATTGAAGATGAGGAAGAAGAAGGCAGACGTCAAGCCGAAGGCGTCTCCTAGTGTGCCACCTGCCCTTGCCGACTCGCCGTCGCCTGCTACTAAAGAAGTGAGGGCTCGTGAGGTGACCCCTCAGGCCATCGTTGCCGAGCCCCCAGAGCCCCCGATGCCTATCGACGCGATCACTCCTGCCCTTGGGATCGTGATGGTGCCGGTGTCCGGAGGACTGTCCCCTGAGAGCCTGCTAGCCGCCGATTCGTCCGTGTCCATTGTCGCCGAGCGGCTACGAGAACCCCGTGTCCTTCATGATGCCGCTTCCTCGAAGGCGACCCCCACGACCGTGCTGGGGGCTCCTCAAGGGGAGACCTTGACACCTCTGGTGCATGTCCACGACGTCCTGGACGGGGCCTTTGCTGCTCTGGGTCAAGTTTGTGACGCCTCCGTGAGTGCCCGTGGTCGCCTCGTGGGTGGACGCCTAGATCTCCTCTCAGGGTTGCTCCGAGCCGCCGCCGCCGCTGTGGTGATGTGGGGTGAGGCCGCGGCTGCCGCGGCGAAGAGCGAAGAGGAAACCATGGCCGCTCACGCTATGCATGAACAGGTGGAGGCCCGTCAGAAGGCCTTCCATTAGGAGGAGGCCAAGCATGCGGGGCAGCTTTGTCGGCAGACGGAGGACCTTGAGGCCCGTGAAGCCAATCTTGCCGCTCGGGAAGCCGAGCTGTCTCAGTCTGCGTTCCGCCAGGAGGCAGAGTGGGTGCGCCTGGACGCGTACGAGAAGGAGATTGCTTCGAGGAAGATTCTTCTTGACTGCAAGGAGAAGGCTATCGCTGCGGCCGAGGAGAAGAATGCCGCAGAACTAAGCGCCTTCCCTGCTGTCGAGCTCAAGCTTCGCAAGGCGCTCCACGCGCTTTGCCAAGATAGATTCGCGGAGCCTCTGGCCGCTCTGGAGGACGACTTCGCGGTGCTTGCTTCGAAGCTCGTCGGGGCGCTGGAGGGCGCCATCGTCAAGGTGGATAAGGTCTTGGACAGTGATTGTCGTGACATCTTTTCTAAGGCTGTGACGCGCATCTTTAACCATCTTCATCTTCGCGAGCCAGGGTTTGACTTCAACGTTGTGATCCTCCCGGTCGCCCCTGAGGCCCACGCGGGCGCCACGGCAGTGGTGAAGGTCTCCTTGGAGATGCTGGTGAAGAGGTTCACCCGCGTCATGGTTCCTCCTCCTCCGGATGCTGCAGAGGCTGGCAGTGGGGAAGATGACGCCAACGATGTCGACGACGAGTCCCGAGAGGGTGCGATGAACGGCGGTGACGGTTCCTCCTGATTCCTTCCTCTTGCTCCTTTCCTGCAATGCACACCATACCTCGTGGAGGCGTTAAACTCATTTGTGTTGGTGAAACTTCTAGTGCTTGTAATAACTATTAGACTACATGATTGCTTTCTTTGCCTTCTTTCCTTCTTACTTGCTGTGATGCTTTGCGTTGGCAGGGCCCAGCCCGCGCATACCTCAACCGCCGTTGGGCCGACCGGAAACCAAGGGCGGTCCAAGGGGCAAGGGGCTACGAGTCCAGTTAAGCTCCTGTCGCGATGCTCAGGAGTCCCCCTTGACGTACGAGCATCCCTCATGAAGGGAACATGGTGAGGATTGAGATAACTTGAAACTTCCGAACACCTTTAGCGCTCTGCGTCGGCAGGACCTGACCCACGCATACCTCTAGCGTCGTTGGGCCCATCGGAAAGAACGGTCCAAGGGGTGAGGGGTTACGGATCCAGTTAGGCTCCTGAGTCGCGATGCTCAGGAGTCCCCCTTGATGTGCGAGCTCCAGCGTCCTTCCTAGTGACTCCGAACACGTTTAATGGTCTGCGTCGATAGGGCCCTGTGAGAGCCTGGCTTAATAGGAATGATAGACTGCTCATATCGCCACTGAATTCCTTCTTTTCGCCAGGAGTAACGAGGTGTTACAGGCCCGGCCCGTGCATACCTCCACTGCTGTTGGGCCGACCGAAAACCAAGGACGGTCCAAGGGGCGAGGGGCTATGGGTCCAGTTAGGCCCCTGAGTCACGATGCTCCGGAGTCCCCCTTAACGTATGATCCCCAACATCCTTCCTAGTGATTTTTGAGAAGTTTTTTGAGCACTCTGGGCTCTGCGTCAGCATGGCCCGACCCGTGCATACCTCAACCACCGTTGAGCCGACCAGAAACCAAGGACGGTCCAAGGGGCGAGGGGCTACGAGTCCAGTTAGGATCCTGAGTCACGATGCTCAGGAGTCCCCCTTGACGTATGAGTGGCTCTCGTACCTTTGCTTGCCAGCTTCTCCGGAGATGGGCACGTGATGACCAGGTTTGGTAGACCTGGGATGGTGGCGTGTACTAGGCCTGGACCGGTAGTAGCCCCATGCAGCCCCCTCACGCGTGCATCCCTAGGGAACGCAACGAGAAACGGGCTGCCAGGGGCCTTCCTGAGGTCTGATGCAGCCGCTGGGGCGCCCTCAGTTGTGTATACCCCCACACCGGGCGTGGGGCTTCCACCTTGCGTGGGCATAGTCATTTGTGGACCGTATTGTCTGCCAGCATGGCGCTGTGGCTTCCACATTGAGTGGGATAGTCATTGATGGACCGTGTTGACTTCTCCACCAGCGCTGGGCTGTGGCTGTCCACATTGCGTGGGAAGGGACCCCTCCGCGTCCTCGGGGCGGGGGGGGGGGGCGGCATGTACATCCCATAGAGTTCATACGCGTGGCCGACATGGTAGAACTAGGAGGTGTATCTGGAGGTCGCGTGGATGCTTTGGCCTCGCACGTGTCCCTACCTCAAAGGCGGTCCACGCCTGAATCTTCTTATAGGTGGGGTCATTTGAAACCCCGCATGCTTCTTCTTCTTCTTGAGTGAGGTAATTTGGAAGCCCCCTTGGCACTCTATGTCCTCAGGTCCCGGTCCCGCACATTTCCCCACGACTGTTAGGAACGACCGGAAACCAAGGACGCACTTCACGAGGCGAGGCCCCGGCGCTCCTGGTGCCAACCGGAAACCAGGACGACACCAGGAGGGTGAGTGACATTATCACCAGTAAGGCTCATGAGGAACACCCTTTGATGCTCAAGTTGCTCTACATTGACAGGTCCTGGTCCCACACATTTCCCCACCACCGCTATGTACGACCAGAAACCAAGGACGCACTTCACGGGGCGTGGCTCCGGCGTCCCTGACACCGACTGTAAACCTGGACGACATCAGGAGGCCAAGTGGCATTTTGACTAGTAGGGCTCCTGAGGCTCAATGCTTAGGAGCCCCCTTTGACGCTCGAGAAGCCCCCATTCCATTTTGTTGGCTGCTGCCTCGGGAGGCCGCAGGGCCTCCCGAGATTCCATGCGACGCATTGCGGTCGGAGGGGGGGTCGACCACCCAACGATGCAAGTAAGGTAGAACGTCAGGACATTGGATAGATGCATGAGAAACTATTGAAATAAGCATAAATGAAGCGGTGGCGGGGGCATGCCCTAATCCCCTAAAGATCATGTGGCCCAGTGTGCGCCCTCGGATAGACTGAACCAAAAAATTACCAGGCAACAACCAACAGAAAGTCACCTGGCGGCCATGCCGCTGAAGATCTCAAGCCGCTTCCACGTGCACGACCTTCATGTGTCCGTCGTCTCCCGAGGCTCAGAACCTTCGCTTGGTCCGAGCATCTCCTCCATCTCCTCACAGCTCTCCCCCAGCCAAGGCGTGAGCATCGCTCGATGAAGGCGCTGGGAGGTGCCGTCTGCATTCGCCAGCTCGAACGGCATGCGGACAGAGGTGTTCGGGTAGACCCATCCATGATCGGCATGCGCTGGCCAGTAGGGGCCGTGAGCCGCTGCCCTGTTAATCACGAGCGCGTTCATGCAGATGCGCGGCTGATCGACTGTGCCGATGACAACGACTGCGATTGGCGGTGCAGGGCAGTCCCCGCCTCGCATGGCGTGGGCTTCTAGAAGCTCTTCGATCGCTCTGAGGAAGGACTCTTGTGAACTGCGACCCACCTCTGTGACCCAAGCTCAAGTTGGCGTGCGTCGGAGCACGCCTTCAGGTTGTGCTCGAGCACCTCTCTTGCCTCACTAACCATGCCAGAAACTTTCCCAGTGGGACCCCGTAGGTCCGGCCAAGAGGGGTGCCAAGCATGCTTTCCTATGCGATGGGAGGCAGGACCCCCCCGCTGAGCGTAGAGCCTGAGGCTCCAGGACGCCTAGCAGGGAGGGGTTGCTTCTTCTTCTTACGCGGGTCCTCATGATGCAGTACGTCTTCCTCGTCATCCGACTGCTCGGCCGCTGCAGCACGGTAAGCTTGCTCGAGGGTACAAACAACGTCCTTCTTGTCGCAAGCAATGGTGATGACGCCACCGCTCCCTGGCATATTGAGGACGTTGTAGCCGTGGTGGGTCACCCCCATGAACTTGCCGAGACCCGGGTACCCAAGGATCGCGTTTTACGGAAGGTGGATGTGGGCGACATCGAAGACTATGATCTCGGTGTGGTAGTTCTTGCGCCAGCCGAAGGTGACAGGCAGACGCACCCGTCCGATGGGTATGGTGGACCCATCCATGACCCCCAGAGAAAGGCTTAGTTGGTATGAGTTGTTCGTACGACACCTGGAGCGTCTCAAAGGTCTCGATGGAGAGGACATTGAGCCCCACCACACTGTCAATGAGGGTCTTGGTGACGAGGACGTTGCTGATGGTTGTGGTACACAACATGGGGAGCTTGCCGGCAATAAACGAACACCTGAGCTGATCGCTTGAGTCGAAGGTGATGGCAGTCTGTGACCACTTGCGGGGGCGCATTGCTTCAGGCTTCAGTAGAGATGCATTCACCTCCCGTGTGAATTTCTTGAAGGCACGGTTCGATGTTGGGGCCTGGGCACCACCCAGGATACAGGCCACCGCCCTGATTTCCTGGAAGCCCCCAGCTCCATCATCCTGCCTGTCTTCCTCCTACCTTCTGGGTGGCGGAGGCATCGGGGGTAGTCCATTCTCACACAGGTGAACCTCGCGAGGCTAACTACGTCACGACCCCTCCGGAGGGTCGTCGCGCCAACGGTCCTCACGAGGCGGGTCGCGCCAGCGGTCGTCCCGAGGCTGATCACGCCAGTTGTCCTCCTGAGATGGATTGCGCCACCCCTGATGCGGCTCCCGGTTGTCCTAGCGGCCTCCACCATGGCCAGCACCACGCCCCAAGCCTCGGTCGCCTCGGCTGGGGCGCCTGCTGAAGTGCTCGACACGGATCAGTCGGAGTTCCTGACAGTCAGCGGTGTCATGGTTGTTGGTGCCGTGGAAGATGAAGGTTGGCCTTCCTCCTAGGGGTGCTCTTCTCCCCAGCCGCGCTTTGCCTCAGGTTCGGCGGCAAGCACCGTCGGGGCCTTGCGCTTTGTTTCCTTGGCCTTGATCTTCTTATCTTCTGCTTCCCCCGCCGGAGGCTCGCGGAGCGACAAGCAGCCCTCCTCGGCCTTGGCGTAGTTGTTCGCCAGGGTGAACATCTCCAAGGCAGAGCATAGTTCATCGTTCATGGTGAGCTCTTACTTCATCTTGAGGTCGCTGACTCCGTCGGTGAAGGCTGAAATGATAGCTTCATCCGACGCCCTGGGGATCTTGAGGCGCGTGGTCGTGAAATGTTGTATGAACTTGTGTAGGGTCTCCCCATCCTGCTGCTAGATACAACACAGGTCATTCACAGTAGGCGCGTGGTCGCGGGTGCCTTGGAAGTTGGCGATGAAGTGTTTGCACAGACCATCCCAGGACGTGATGCATGCCTCTGGGAGGTTGAAGAGCCAGGAGAGCCCGCCACCCTTGAACGCCATGGGGAACCAACGCGCCATGACCTTGTCGTCTCCTCCTGCAGCCCGGATGCTCAGCGAGTAGAGTTGTAGGAACTCGGCTGGGTCTACGGTGTCGTCGTAATACAGGGGCAGGTCAGGCTTGAACTTGCAAGGCCACACGGTCGGGTAGAGATCCCGGGCGATGGAGAGGCACCCTACTGGCTTGACTAGCGCCGCTTGCTTGAGGGTGACCTAGTATTGATGCTCCCGTGGGGCTGCCTCGAACGGTATCGAGTCGCGACATTGGCTCGACAGTGCAGGGAACGCACGCGTGTCGGCACACGGCCGGGGAACCACTTGGCAGCTTACTTCATCCCCCGGCGTGACCCTTGGTTCGCGGGGCCGGTCGCGGGGCGCGCTTCTCACCTGGTCTCGGGGTCAACATCACGTCGTGGAGGGAGAGGTGGGGCGTCTTGCACCACGTCACTTGCGAGGGACGGTTGGGGCCAAAGTGAGTTGGGGAGCATTAAAGCGTCACTCACAGCGCTGATAAGCTTCGCGATGCGCCGAAGCTAGTCCTCGAAGTGGTCGGGGGCGTTGAGGTAGTGAAGCAGCTCGTTAGCCATGGCGAGCATGCCTTGGCTATGCACCGGCCCCGTCCGAACATGAGAGAACGAGCCGGAGGCTGGAACAATCAACGGAGTGGCGGTGCGGTCGTCGCACTGCACGGTGACCGGCTAGGAGGAGTCTTGTTGCTCGTGGACGTCAGGGCCTGTGGTAGTGTGACCTGCGTGCAATGGCGCAGACCACCGGTGCCGTCTGGGCGACGCAGGTGGAACGACACTTGGCGCGGGCTCGGCGAGCGTCAAACATCAGAGCGGCGAGGTGGGAGAGGATATTGGCTTGAGGGAGACTCCGACACGCCCCTACCTGGCAGGCAAATGTTAGATTGCGGGCTCCGTGAAACCCTTAAAATTCAAACATAGGGGCGTGTGCAAAGATCCCCTGTAGCCTCGCCCGACCGAGCTCGCTACTCGATGAACATGACAAGGAACTTGCACGAAGACGAGGAAGAAGATGAACACGATAGTTTACCCAGGTTCGGGCCGCTTTCAAGCGTAATACCCTACTCCAGCTTTTGGTGGATTACCTCTCGTGGAGGTGAGGTGGGTGAACAAGTATAGTGTTTTTGGGCCTCCTAAGGGCTCTCAGTGCTATTTGAGGCCCCTCACGGTTGGGTGGAGTTGGTGGATTTGTCTAAGTGCCGATCCCCCTCTATGAAGCCGCCCACCCTCTATATATAGCGATGGCCCGGGTCCTCTCCCCTTATCGCAATGGCAGGAAGGGATCCCACAAAGGAGAATTTTGAAGGGGGTAGGGTTTCATGCTCGCCCTGCCCAAAGGCGGTCTTCGTCTGCAAAGCAACTGTCGACAGTGCAGGGATGGGCTAAGCGATGACATCCGCCCTAGCGGGCGGGTGGTTGCGGTCTTACACCGGAATGGAATCCTTTCGGGGGTGCTTTGGGAACCCGCGTACGTCCTTGCTCCGTTTGCACCAAAGAAGAAACTGTGCCGCCTGGCCCACTGGCGTCTACCTGTCCTTCCTTGCATCACTCTTGTCTCCCGAGGGAGAACCTTGCATAGTAATCTCTACCACTCTGGAGGGGTCCTAAGGAGGCCCATCCTTTGCGGGTCTTGTCGCTGCTCCTCCTCATGAGGCTTGGGACCTCGCGTGGGCCTTGTCCTAAGTGGGGCCACGCCTTGCTGCATTGGTCGTTGAAGTGGGCCTTGCCCTGGGCCGCAAGCAGGCAGGTCTGGGTACCCCCGTTCCCAGAACGCTGACATTAATACTCTAGATGCAGGCACGAGTCAGTCGATGTGTGGAGTAATAGTAGTAGATGCAGAATTGTTTCGGTCTACTTGACACGGACGTGATGCCTATATACATAATCATTTCCTTGGATATGTACATGATTATTCGCTTTTCTATCAATTGCTTGACATTAATTTGTTTACCCACCATGATATTTTCCTTAAGAGAGACACCTCTAGTGAAATATATGGCCCTCAAGTCTACTTTCCATAATATATTTTCATATCTATAAACCAAAAATACCTTTCTTCAGTGTACTTATCTTTTTCTTTCCGCAGTCGTTTACATCTATACCTATTGAATCTAATCCTTGCAAATAACCATGAGGGGATTGACAATCCCTTTATAGCATTGGGTGCAAGAGTTGGATTGATTGTGTAGGTGCATCCATCGCTGCATCACCCTTTCCTCTTCAAGGGAAAACCAACGCAAGCTCACATGTAGCAAGAAGGATTTCTGGCGCCGTTGCTGGGGAGGATACACATCAAGCCTACCAAGTACCCATCACAAACTCATCTCTGGCATTTACATTATTTGCAATTTGCCTCTTGTTTTCCTCTCCCCCACTTATAAAACGATTTTCAGAAAATAACAAAAAGATTTGCCTTTTATTCGCCCTTTTAGTTTGTCTTTCGTTTGCTTGTGTGCTAGATCGATTTCTTGCCACCATGTCAGAATCTAGAGAGACTTTCATTGAAAAGGATAGTAATAATCTTGAGGGGAATTTTGATGATTTTGCTAATAACAACCCTCATGAAGAACCTACTATCACTCATACAAAAAAATCCGCAGAGGTAGTGGTAATATCATTGGAAAAGGCGTTGTTCAAGACTTCTTTACTTGTGCGGGGACGCTTCCTACCTTGCAAGGATTGATACGTCTCCAACGTATCTATAATTTTTGATGATGGAATGCCATTATATTATCTTTTTCGATGTTTTATATGCATTAATATTCTATTTTATATTATTTGTGGGACTAACCTATTAATCTAGAGCCTAGTGCTAGTTTCTATTTTTTCCTTGTTTTTGAGTTTTGCAGATATGGAATATTAAATGGAGTCCAAACGGAATAAAATCTCCAGAGAGAATTTTTTTGGAAGGAAACAAATCAACCAGGCTTAGAGTGCACGCCAGGGCACCTGCCAGGGAATCACAAGCCTGGTAGGTGCGGCCCACCTGGTCACGCCTAGCAGGCTTGCCATCTCCCGGAAGGCCTCGTAACCATATTCTCTATCCTATAAATACCGAAATATTCCCCCAACATCAAAAATAGCCATGCAAATACTGCTCCTCCGCTAGAAGCCTCCATTCCCGAAGACCCAATCTTGGCGCCTTTTTCGGTAATTTGTCGAAGGGGATTTCGATCACGGAGGGCATCTACATCAACTCCATTGCCCCTCCGATGATGTTTGAGTAGTCCACCACAGACCTACAGGTCCATAGCTAGTAGCTATATGGTTTCTTCTCTCTCTTTGATCTTCAATACCATGTTCTTCATGATCTTCATGCGGATCTATCCGATGTGATCCTCTTTTCTGGTGTGTTTGTCAAGATCCGATGAATTGTGAGTTTATGTTTAGATTATCCATGAATCTTATCTGAATCTTCTCTGAATTCTTATATGCATGATTTCATATCTGTGTAAGTGTCTTCGAGTTATTTGTTTGGTTTGGCCAACTAGATTGGTAATTCTTGCAATAGGAGAAGTGCTTGGTTTTGGGTTCAATCTTGCGGTGTCCTCACCCAGTGACATAGGAGGGGTAGCGAGGCCCATATTTTATTGTTGCCATCAAGGATAACAAAATGGGGCTTTCATCATATTGCTTGATTTTATCCCTCTACATCATGTGATCTTTCTTAATGTGTTACTTTGTTCTTCATGAACTTAATAGTTTAGATGCAGGCAGGAGTTGGTCGACGCGTGAAGTAATAGTAGTAGATGCAGAATCGTTTCGGTCTACTTGACATGGACAGGATGCCTATATGCATGATCATTGCCTTGGATAACTATATGATTATTCACTTTTCTATCAATTGTTTGACAGTAATTTGTTTACCCACCATGATATTTTCCTTCAAGAGAGAAGCCTCTAGTGAAATCTATGGCCCTCGGGTCTACTTTCCATAATATATTTTCGGATCTATAAACCAAAAATACCAAAACTACTTTGCTACAATTTATTTATCTTTTACTTTCCATTTTCATTTACATCTATCTCTACCGGATCTAATCCTTGCAAATAATCGTGAAGGGATTGACAACCCCTTTATATCATTGGGTGCAAGAGTTTGATTGTTTGTGTAGGTGCATCCATTGGTGACTTGCTTGCTTGTCCTACTGGATTGATACCTTGGTTCTCAACAACTGAGGGAAATACTTATCTACTTCGATGCATCACCCTTTCCTCTTCAAGGGAAAACCAACGCAAGCTCTAGAGGTAGCAAGAAGGATTTCTTGCGCCGTTGCCGCGGAGGATACACATCAAGCCTACCAAGTACCCAGCACAAACTTATCTCTTGAATTTACATATTTGCCATTTGCCTCTCATTTTCCTCTCCCCCACTTCTAAAATGATTTTCAGAAAATACCAAAAAGATTCGCCTTTCTATTCTCCTTCTTTTGTTCGCCTATTTATTGCTGGACCAATTACCGGTTGCTATGTCTAGCATTACCACGTCCCCTTTGTGACAAGATTTTGAAGTTCTTTACTTCAAACAAAAACAAGGGGAAATTTTGAAAGATGTCTGGTATAGGCTAATGGAATCTTATCATATTTCCAATTTAAAATGAGATGCAAAAGTTTTGCATAGAAATTTTTACGTTGGCTTAGCTTTGCATCATAGAGTGATTTTAGATTTCGCCTCAAAAGGAAATTTTATTGAGCTAGATGCGAATGCTGCTTATGAAGTTTTGGAAGGGATATTAGGGGTTACTCCACCAAAAAAGGGGTTTGCTTTCTCACAAGAGGGAGTTCAAGTTCTCGACAAATTGGGTGACTTACATAAGCACTTGGTCAAGTTACAACAATATCACGAAGCCCTTAAACATATCAATGGGAACCTCAATCGCTTGAATACTTTGATTACCCTTTGCAATAAGAGTTTGGATATCTTGGATATCATGATGGATCCTTCCCCTACCAATGTGGGAAAGAGGAAAGAACCCCCTGGATTTGAGAAGGTTCTCACAAAAGTTGCTAATACCAAAGATGACAATACCTAGATCTATTGTGTTTTGCCTTGCTAGGGGCGTTAAACAATAGCGTATGTTGGGAGGCAACCCAATTTTATTTTTGTGTTCTATTTTTGCTTATGTTTCTGAGTGTTTCCCAATTTATTACTTCTGTAGTAATTGTGATTTGGTGTTTTAATTAGTGTTTGAGCCAAGTAAAACCTTTGGGTGATCTATGGTAGTTGTTGATTTGATCTTGCTGAAAAACAGAAACTTTTGCGTTGAGTCCAGGAAATTTCTAAATTTTTCAGAGCATTGAATGAGTTTGACATTTTTACACAAGATTGATACATAAATTCACCATGTTTTCCTAAATTTTTCGTTTTTTTTGAGTTATAGAAGTATACAAAGTTTTCAGATTGCTACAGACTGTTCTGTTTTTCACAGATTATATTTTCTTTGAGTTGTTAGCCTATTTTGATGAATCTATGGGTTGTATCATTGGGTATGAACCATGTAGAAGTTAGAATACAGTAGGTATAACACCAATATAAATAAAGAATGAGTTCACAACAGTACCTAGTCTGGTGATTTATTTTGTTATACTAACGGATCTCACGAGTTTGCTATTATGTTTTGTGTTGTGAAGTTTTCAAGTTTTGGGTAAAGATTTGATGGACTATGGAATAAGGAGTGGAAAGAGCCTAATCTTGGGGATGCCCAAGACACCCCAAGTCATATTAAAGGATGCCAAAGAGCCTAAGCTTGCGGATGCCTTGGATGGCATCCCCTCTTTCGTCTTAAATCCATCGGTAAATTTACTTGAGGCTATATTTTTATTAACCAAATGACATGTGTTTTGCATGAAGCGTCTTGCATGATATGAGTCTTTGCTTCTTAGTTTGTCACAATCATCCTTTTTGCATGCATATTTTGAGAGAGGCACTCTCAATCATGAATTTATTAGAATCCTCTATGTGCTTCACTTATACCTTTTGAGATAGGCAATTTTGCTCTATGTGCTTCACTTATATTTTTTAGAGCATGGTGGTGTTTGCGTTTATAGAAATAATTGAACTCTCATACCTCACTTATATTATTTTGAGAGTCTCTAAACAACATGGTAATTGGTCTAGGTTATGAATTTAGTCTTAATATGATAGGCATCCAAGAGGGATATAATAAAACCTTCCATATTAAGTGTATTGAGTATTTTTGAGAAGTTTGATTCCTTGCATAAAGTTTTGAGATATAAAGATGGTAATGTTAAGAATCATGTTAGGAAGTAATTGTGATTTGGTAAAGATACTTGTGTAAAGGTTTGTGATTCCCTTAGCATGCACGTATGGTGAACCGTTATGTACGGAAGTTGTAGCATGATTTGTTTATAGATTGTCGACCTTTGTGTGAGGGTCGGGAGCGCGCGATGGTTAACTCTTACCAACCTCTCCCCTAGGAGCATGTGTTTAATACTTTGATTGAATTACTAATAGACTTTCGCAATAAGTATGTGAGTTCTTTATGACTAATGTTGAGTCCATGGATTATACACTCTCTCACCCTTCCGCCTTTGCTAGCCTCTCTAGTACTGCAAAACTTTTGCCACTACAACAAACACCTTCCTCAAAAAAGCCACCATATACCTTCCTCAAAACGTCCACCATCTATCTTTCCTCAAAACAGCCACCATACCTACCTATTATGGCATTTCCATAGCCATTCCGAGAAATATTGCCATGCAACTTCCACCGTTTCCTTCTATCACTTGCACCATCACTTCCATATTGCATATAGAGTCATATTTTGTCATAGGTATCAAGTTTTAATTTTCTTTTGAGTTGTAAGTAAATAAAATTGTGAGGATTATCATTATTAGAGCATGTCCCATGTGAGGAAAGGATGATGGAAGCTATGATTCCCTCACGAGTGGGGATGAGATTCTGGACTTTATGAAAAAATAAAATAAAATAAAATAAAAAGGCCTTAGATGCCCACCAATAAAAAATGGAATTTTTTTCAAAGCAAGCACCAAAAATACACCAAATTCAGATAAAGTATACCCATTTCCAAAAATATCAAAAATAGCACCCTGTCGGCCACCACCAGGCCGAAGAGGGGCTCGTCGGCCACCACAAGGCCGAAGAGCCCCCTATCGGCCAACCCTAGGCCGAAGAGACCCCTGTCAGCCAATCAGAGGCCGGGGAGAGGCCTGTCGGCCAGAGGGGGCCGAAGAGCAACCTGTCGGCCTATGGGAGGCCGATGGGCCCCTGGATAAGGCCCAGGACTTCTTTCTTCCTCCTATGACCACTCGTTTCACCCTCCCCATCCAGTAGCCTGCCGCTCTCCACCTCTCACTCCTGTTACTCTCTGGTGCCTCCACCGCCTCGCCGATCTCTTTGCTCGACCACCCATTTTGTTATCCAACCCGCGTAAACAATAGAGCAGGGTGCTCTCCACCGGCCTACGGTATTTTTTTTGGCTTCCAACTCAATCGAATGAGAACTTTCAAGTCGGTAGTGGATTTAGTTCTTATTGGTCACCATCCATCTACAGTTAAATGGATTTCCCATTTTGCCGAGCTCTAGGTGGCCCTTGTGCTGCCGTTGATTCTGGTGCGTCTGTATTTACTATGGTGTTGGATTGTCGATGTTCAAGACGTGTTGTAAGATTCTATGTCTTGTTTATCTGACTGTGGCATATTCGAATGCCTTTGTTTATATGATTATGATGTTTGCTTCCATTCCTGTTGTAGTATGTTCCGTGCAGTGTTAGATCACATCTTGCTCGGTACATTGAGGAGTCCAGAGCTTTAGCTATTTAGAGAGGTGACACAGATATTGATCTTGCTCTACACAACACTGAGGATAACTTATACCATGTTATTCTTAGACATGGTAGGATGAGTAGTAAATTCCATGGTACTTCATGGGAGGAACTTGTGAATGATTATGGTCTCCGCCATAGTGACATGATGACTATTATGCTTGAGCACTATGGAACTTATATTAGTGTCGAATTTCATCGGGATGATGTTATGTTGTTTCTTTTACCCCATGTTGGTAAGTTATTTGTTTGACTGATTTTCAGTTTTGTTTCAGCTTATACCTTTTGTTCTTCTGCTCAGTTTGTGAAATCATTTTTTGTAGCTCTCGGGGATTTGAGTGAAACTCAGAGGGAACTTGTTGACAACTGTTTTTGTAGTCGTGGTGTTAATCTGAATTATCATCAAATGTATGTCATGTTGCGGCAGCTCTTTGATGACAACTACATATTGTGTACTCCTTTTGTTCATAGGATGGATCGCATGAATGTTATTTCTCAACATATGGTAAGCTTTGGTTTCTGGTTTTTATTATTTATTTATTCTTTGCTGGTTCATAGGATGGATCATATAACTTGCCTATTTTTGTCAGGTTATTCCTACCATGGTTGTGAGGAGTTTGAAGGAATTTGTGTCTATTCCTAGGACTGGTTCCTTAACTCTTGAAATTACTTTGGATTTAGAAGATGATGATATATTTATGAGCATTCCTTGTTCCTACTTCATTGGCTTGGGTGATCGAATGGTGTTGAAGAAGGAAGGTTTCGGTAATTTTCTACTGGCATCGTCTATTGAAGTCAACAATTTGGTGCTCATAACCTTCAAACAGCTTGAACAGGAGCTAGCTGGTGTTTTCAGCTATCTCCCACAGTGATCGTATTGTCTCGCCCTACTATTCCTGTTTTTATTTTCCCGCCCTAATATCCCGCCATTTTATTTCCTGCCATACTCTGTCGCCACCTTTTTCCCACCATTCTCTCCCGCCACTTTCCTTCCCGCTATTCTCTCCCGCCACTTCCTTCCCACCATTCTCTCCCGCCATTATCTTTCCCGCCTTTCTCTCCCACCATTCTCTCCTGCCATTGTCTTTCCCGCCTTTCTCTCTTGCCAACTTCTTTCCCGCCTATATAACCACATTCAAAGTAAGGAGGGTCAGCAGGACCTTCCTTTCCCTTTCGCTCCACCATCCTTCCGCTCTCGCCATCCTTTTGTGGAGATGTCTCATCCTCCTCATCCTCACTATCCTTTTGATCATAGTTTTCACACTGGTATGTTCGATCGTCTTCTTCGTCTAGCTGCCAATTTCAAGATGAATGATAGAGTAGTTCCATGGGAGGAACTCATTAGTAGTGACTTCATAATGAATGAGTTGGCTCGCTCATTAGCTAGGAGTGGGTGGCCTCCCAGGACTTTTGAGGAGATACGGAAAGAACTTCTGAGGTTGCATGCCAGATGGCAAAAGCAACTGCACAAGGGTGAAGCTTACCTCGGGATTGCTGTGAATAATTCAGGCTTATGGTCAGCGGAAAGTGAGGACGAGGACGACCTCTTCCTGCCGAGCACCAAGGTGAAGAGTTCTGCATCGATGAAGGGCAAGAGTTCTACATCGACGAAGGGGAAGAGTTTTGCATCGACGGAGGACTAAGATGACATCTTCATGCCGAGTAACAAGGTGAAGACGACCGCATCGTCGAAGGGCAAGAGTTTTGCATCGACAAAGGGCATGAGATCTACATCGACGGAGGATGATGATGATGCATTCATGTAGTATGTTTTTCGTGTAGTACTGTTTTCTGTAGTGGTGTTTTCTGTAGTGCTGTTTAATTAAGTTGTAACGTTTAATTCAGTTATACCGTTTAATTTAGTTGTAACATTTAATTCAGTCGTAATGTTTAATTCAGTTGGACGCATTTGGTTTGCAGTACTAGTATTCTCTCTCTAAACCAAATAAGTCTCAACCATGAATATGTCGCATACATGAATATGTCCGGTACATAGAGGCTACATATGTCTCATACATAAACAGATAGTCATGTGTCATACGTAGATAACCATATCACTGCTGGGGACAACGACGAATCTTGGGCTTCCTCGGACGATAAGTGCTGAGGCGGTGGACGAGTGTCACGATGACCACGACCATAGAACACCTCGTCTGTCGGTGTCTGTGTCTCCTGTGTCGATGGTGGTGGTGGTGGAGTGGCAAGAACTATCTCCGAGATACCGTAGGTGCATGCAGCATAGTCATCGTCCTCACCATCGCCGGGTATGTACGAACCAGGACCAGTAAACACAGGTGACTGAACTGAAGTAATGAACCATTGCGACTGGCTACCGCCTGTGGTAAAGTAAAACATGTAAAGAATGACTTACGAGGCTACAATTTTTAAAAGAATGTATAAAGTTAAGTTACCTAGGTCCATCTGTTGAAGCCAAGAAGAGTCCCCGGGTTGTGAAGGAGGTGGCTGCTGGTAGAAATAGCCCTCGGGTTGTGAAGGATGTGGCTGCTGGTAGAAATAGTCCCTGGGTTGTGAAGGAGGTGGCTGCTAGTAGAATTAACCCCCAGGTTGTGAAGGATGTGTCTGCTGCAAGGAGGAGCTCTCTGGCTGTGAAGGAGGTGCCTGCTACGAGGAGGAGCTCCCTGGCTGCAAAGGAGGTTCCTGCTGCCAGGAGGAGCTCCCTGGCTGTGAAGGGTGAGGTTCTGAATGCTGCAGAGAGGGGCGTGGCGAACGATGTGTTGCACGAGTGTTAACAACATCGGAAGATCGTCTACATGTAACAGCTGCGACGATCCCACGTATCTTCGCTTGAAGACTCTTCAACCTTGTTGCTTGCTCTCGTAGTGGGATATTTTATCCTCTGTCAACGCGGTCCACTAAAGCGGTAACCTCCTCTAGCGCTTGAGATGACAATTCACCATGTACACAGAAAGTTAACCAATTGTACATGTTTAGGTATAGGGAAAACATAGCATGTGAGAAAAATTAAGGACATACCGCGTGTTGTCTGATTCCCACAACTGAGGCAGTTGGGAACAGATCGCTGGCGAGAGGAACTGGGATATGATCCAGAGCAGATGATGGAACCAAGTAGATCCTCGTGCTCCGTCTGTAACGCTTCAGATACAACCCGAAATTGTCCTAGTCAAAGGCATGAACTTCATCCTAGATATTTGGCAGGGCAGTAGACCATTCCTCGAGGTAAGGTATGATGTCATGAAACCAAGAAGCCTGGGACTTGTTTCCTCCTACGCGATTGTACCTAAGATTGAAATGCATGAGCTATAAGCCGAATGCAGAGTTGAGAACTAAAGTAGTATTACTTACTTGTGCATGTGATCTAGTAATTGTGAAATAACCGGAATGTTAGGCTCTTGGCATAGACGGAATTGTCTCATCACCCGATTAATAGCCATCTCCTCAACTGTCACATCGAACACAAACTTTGCCTTGGTCATCCAATAATGCTGATCTCTAGTGCAGAATCCAGAAATCCCACCTAGGTACCTTTTTGAAATAGCCTTATGTGTGTATGGCTCCCATATAACTTGATCCTCGTGCAGACTATCAAACCACACCGTGAAGGAGGGGTAGTAGCCCATCACCTGGCTAGGCGCAAACTGTCTCTGTGCATGACAACAAACATTAGTACATAATATTGAATAGCAAGAAATAAACATTACTAATTCATATTGTTAATAATGAAAATACCTCTCTCCGTGCCCAAACAGATCCCACAGTAGGCAAGTCGCCGATAGAAGGGACGTAATGTCCAGCCATGTCCTTATTACCGAAAGGTTTGTCAATGCTTACGTAGGGTCGACCAATAGAGAATTTCTCATATGACCAAAGCTGCAACAATAGTGGACATCCTACAAGACCAGATTTTCTTGACTTCAACTGGCAAGCTTTGCACAGGCCTCTATACGTAGCTGCTAGCCCAGCAGAACCAAAACTCCTCTACAAAATGTTCTCCAGGGAACGTGCGTTAGCTATCTCTCATGCAACACCGATGAGTCGTGCATCTACAATGGTCATGTGGTTCTCTGTGAACATCGTCTTGCCAAACAACCACATAATATATGCCTCTTGGTACCGGTCAATCTGCGCCTCTAACAACTGAACAGTGGGATATCCTCAGGCGACAATCTGAAACTGGCTCAACCACCTGAAAAGAGGCCCGTGCCGATCGTTGTCTAGTGCCGTGGTAGTTGGTACCGTAGCCGAAAAACAGGCATGCATAGATGCTAGCCAACCAGTTTCTACCTCTAAAGGTCCTATGGCAGCACCGGCCAGAGGTAATCCCAACAAGTAAGACACATCCTTTAATGTAGGATCCATCTCTCCCCAGGGAAAGTGAAACGTATGTGTCTCTGGTCTCCATCTATCTACCCAATCAGGTAAGGAGTGACCTGTCGTAAGAGAAGCATGATAGTTGCCTCTTGTGCAACTGCATTGGTTAACCTGCGTCATCCAAGTCTGGGTGATCAACGCACTCATCCAATATACCCTCAACCAGTCGTGCCAAGGGTAGAAGTCCAGCCCAATTCAACCTACAAAATTAATAGAATGTAGCTTACAATTAGCTTCTATCAAAATGATGTCGAACATAGTAAGTGATTATACCGACACATACCTATCAACCCATGAAGGGTGTATCATCTAGCTAGACTTTGGGATGCGAGTGATCAACACGCCTAAGTTCATGCCCGATTCCGTACGTGTGCCTCAGTGCCCTCTATCAATATTACCATTAAGCAACGGATACGAAGCCATATTTGCAATTAGAACATAGTCCACACATATTACAAAATAAAACATAGGTGTTTGAATATTACAAATAAAAACATAGTCTCGCATATAACAAATAAAAACATAGTCTCACATATTACACATTAAAACATAGTCTCACATATTACACATTAAAACATAGTGCACACATATTACAAATAAAAATATAGTCCGGCATATTACAAATTAAAACATAGTCCCACAGATTATGTAGCTTCTGAGTTATTCATTCCTCATCCTCCCCTTCATCCTCGAGAGCCACGTCCACCATGACTGCTAGGACCTCCTCTTGCAACTGTTGTTGGAATCGTCGATGTGGAAGCACTCGCCGATGTGGAAGCACCATTTTTCTTCAGGTCAGGGCAATATTTAATCCTATGCCCATAAGCCGCGAGGAGCGAACATTATCTGGTTGCTCCACCAGCTTCAGATTGGTCCATATCATTTTGGATGTGCTTTACCTTACACCTTCCCCTGCTAGTTCACCGTAGTCCAGGATCAGGGATGTATACTCTATCACCATCGTTTACCTTGTTGAAGTTGCTGACGACTCTAAACCCTGTCATCTCACCTATCCAACTGAATCTAGCCACACGCAGCCAACACATGTGAGCAAGGCAGGTGCAATTACTGCGGTTTGTTGCATGTACACTCACAAGTTGGATGAAATTCTACTCCAATTTTAACCTCATGCGTCTTCACCTCATTTGCAGAAACAAAACCATCAGTAGGAAGTTGAATCTCATACCTCCTTTCCTGATTACCTATGAGTGTGACAGTGCGCTTTTTTGCTTTCTTTATCTTCTCAGCCATGTACTCCATGACACGGCTATAATAAGGAGTGTTTTGATTATCTGCAATATGCTTCTTTGCTAACTCGTGCCTTTCTCTGAAATATCTCACAGTGCCATGGAACATACCCTCCACAATAGCTGTCAGTGGCAATGCTCTATTTCTCCGAGTATAAAGTTATAGATCTCTGCAAGATTGGTTGTCATGGGGCCATACCTAGCTCCATGGGTGTCATGCAGCAAAGACCAATTCACTGGAGGCTCTTTCTCTATCCACTCAGAAAAACTCTTTATTGCCCTGCCCTTCTTTCTCTTCATATTAGGAGGGTCAATTGCTGGCAAGTCACAAAGACCAACTGGCTCCTCAAGCTCCGCAATGAGTGCTGTTAACTTAATCTGGTCTTTTTCCATTTTATTCCTAGCAAGGACCTGCTTCTTATTAAACTCATCTAGTTTTGACCAAATAAAATCGTATTTGCGCCGCTGTGCTTGCATAAAATTTTGAACAAGTTCATCAACCGTTTGTTCTTGAACTGTGAGAAAACATTTGCACCCAGATGGCGCATGCACCACCGGCTTTGCAAGTCCTTCCAAGGTGTTGGCTCGTCAACAGTTGGATTACTCAGTGTGTTCACGGCCTTCAATATGCCGGGATGTCTGTCATGAATGAGACACATATTTGATCGGTCCTTCACGATCGCAATTTTAACTTGCCAGAAGAACCATACTGTCACATCCCTAGCTAGATGTCATAGGATAGCATGTCTGTGCATCATATTTGAATTTTGCATCAACATGAAACGGGGATTAAAAGAAACCCCAAGCTCACATTGGAATCAAATTAATTAAAAGTTTGTGCAAACTCAACAAACTCAAAATGCCCATACAAAATGGTCCCTATGTCTAATAAATATGGACATGAATATATCAGGGGCCATTTTAAATATTTGAACAATTATAGCAATTTAAAATAAATAATAAAGCCTCTAAAAATGCCAAATAAAGCATGATCATTACTTTATATTTCAAAATATCCTGAAACTTTTTATAGGAGTTTGAAATATTCAAACTTAATTATATAAAACTTTTGGGATATTCTATAAAAGCATTTGTTCCTGAAAAAGAAATAAAACAAATGTCAGAATTAGAAAATAGAGAGAAAAAGAAAAGAAAAAAGGGAAAGAGGCCCAGAGGGGAGCCGGCCCAGCTGGCCCATGCCAGTCGTCCCTGTCCTCTCGCCAGGAGGACACGGGCACGCGCTCACCATGCGCGGGCACGCGCCCGGCCACCTCCTCCCTGCCTGGCTGCTGCCTAGAGGCTCCCGAACGCGCCAGTGTGAGGCCACGCTGTGGCCCTCTTCTCCTCTCCCTCTCTCCACTGCGCTCTCTCTCTCTCTCTCTCGCTTTCTCCCTCCTCCCTGCCGCCATGGCCAAGCCTTGCTCGAGCTCGCCGCCGTCGCTCTAGCCGCCACCTCGCCTTGCAAAGTAGCCACCGAGATCCGCCGCGACCCCCTCGTCCTTCCCATGAATCTAGAAGGCGTCAGGAGCCCCTCTATGTCGCGCCATCGCCGTTCCTCCCTGCCGGCCACCAGAGCCCCGCCTCGGCATTTCGCCCCGTCTGGGCCGTCCCCGACCTCGATGTCGCCTCTGCTGGAACTGCGACGAGCTGCTGGTGCTCCTCCCCCTTTCCCCCTTCTCTCCCGTGCCCTCTAGCATCATAGCCGGTCCTGCCCGAGCTCCGGTTGCCTCTGCCCTCGACACCGGCATCGATTCCGACCACCCCAACCTCTGCTTTGGGGCTAGATCGACACGCACTCGAGCGTAGGTCCTCCCAGTGCTCTCCGCCGTCCGTTTGGTCGCCGGAGGAGGGGTTTCGACCCCCTCCGCCATCTCGGACGTCAGTGGCGGCTCAACGTCGGCGAGTCAACCGGCGTTGACGACGGGGTTTGACCTCGGGTCAACTGGCAAGTGGGCTCGAAACTTTTAATTATAATTAGATTAAGAAAAAATAATTAACAAAATTAATTAACCTAATTAGTCACTGACCAGTGGGCCCAGTGTCAATTAAGTAATTAGGATTAGCTTTGATTCTCTGGTTAAGTGATTGAGTCACTGACATGAGGGCCCCACCCTGTCAGGTTTGACCTGGCCTAGTCAGCCGACCTGCTGACATCGTAGTGACGTCAGGCTGACACCTAATTCATTTTCTAGTTTTAAAATAATTTCAAAAAATGTTTAAAACTTCAAAAATTCATATAAATTAATCTGTAAATCAGATGAAAACAATTTTTACATGAAGATTTATTAGAAAAATCCAATGAATCCAAAGGTGCTATTATCATGAATGTTAGAGAAAGCTATGTAGATGAACATTGACATTTACTAATAGGCTAATATATAGAATATGAAATGAAGAATGACTTTGAACCTATATTCAAACTCACTTCAAATTAACTTGGACAATAGTTGCATTAGCTCATCCATACTTGCTGCCCTGTCATGATCATGCATCATATTGTTGCACTTGCGTGTATTGATTGCTATTTATCTGCATTGCGGTAGGCCCTGCTTCTGAGGATACCCCCCGATTATTCCAACGAAGGAGAGAACCTTCCTGCTACCCAGCAAGGGAAGCAACCCCGTTTGATCATTCGATAACATCCCACTCTCTCGCTCTTGCTCTTGTTTATTGCATTAGGACAAACGTTCACTTGTCTATCATACATGGTAGATGAACCTATTCTTTTGCATGACCTGTCATTGTCACAGTAAATAGCTAAACCTTGCAACCTAGCATACCTGGTAGATGCTTGTGCCATGATGTGCTTAGCTTACTTTGCTTGCTATGCTTGCTATACTTAGATTTGTGTCAGGTCTGATTCATCTGGTGATGAACTGGGGTGAAACAATGTTGTTCTGATATGATAAGCTTATGATGAACCCGATTTGGTAAAGGTAGCAATGAGAGGCTATGTAGGAGTACATAGCGGGTTGTCTCATTAGCACCGTTCTTAGGAACTGAGTTCCGTGTTTGTGACCCAAGACTAGATACTACCACATGTTGGGCTCTGAACTATGACCCCGCTCAACTTATCAGTCGCTTAGTCCTTAGTCCAGGAGTTGCAAGTAGTTTCTGGTGTTTATAGCATGCTGGACGCCGTGCATAGCGCTGACCCTAGGGGTGGGTAACGATGTGGTAGGCAGTGGCACGGTGTACCAAATGTCACCCGAATGGTGGGCTTGGGAACCCTACGCACATTGTTTGGGGCAGTAGTGGAAACTTCGGCCGGACTTCCATTCGGGTTCAGTCTCAAATAGGCGATAGCCTGGACTAGAGGTCTTGTGTGATTGACGGTCGTGGCCGACTCCCTCGCTGGGCTTCCACTTCAAGGTTGCCGAGGTGCATGGTTTTATGAGCACACAGCAATAAGTGGCGAGAGCGTGTGTGAAGAAGTACACCCCTGCAGGGTATGAAACTATTCGAATAGCCATGTCCTCGAATATGGACAACATGGAAAGCTTATTCTGTTCATAGATAATCAAATGGATACTCATAAAAATATCAAGACAAGTGTGACTACTGTGGATGGCACTCTCCTAGGAGAGGGAAGTGAATCCATGGTGGTGTATTGTCATGGAGTTAGTAGACTCTTGTGCGATATGTAAAATCTAAACAAAGAACTAAAAATGGTGTAGTGTAGGTTAGCCATGAGTCAAAGATGGCATTGCTGCATAAACTCCACCACTCCCCTTGTTGATACATGAGCATGAATAGACTAGGTTTGTTTTAAAGACTTGGTGAGTCTGTTTGTACTCACATTTGCTTAATAAATGTTGCAGATGAGACCCAGGACCCATCATGTGGGTTCTATCTAGATGTCGACGATGCCGAATAGCTGGTGTCCTAGCTACGACCTTATGCCCTGTGGCGGGCTGTAGATAGTCACGCCATGTAACTTTTTTACCCTTTCATCTGTATGTACTCAGACAGCTTTATGCTTCCGCTTGGTTTGTATGAACTTGTTTGTATGACTTGAGTGTCGGGTCATGTGACCCATATCTGTAAGAACGTATTATGCAAGGCTTGTCTGAGCCTCTTAAATAAAAGTTGTGTTGTCGTATGGTTATGTTGTGATGCCATAGTTGTATCTATGCATATCGGGCATGTCGTGCGTACGTGTGACATGCAACGGTATGTATGGGATCCGACAACTAGTTGTGTGCCTTTAGTAGTACTCTTTACGAGAAACTGCCTCTTTGTGCTTCCATCGAGCCATGGTAGCTTGCTACTACTCCGGACACATTGATTGACCGGCATGTATCCTTATTTGCTATTGTGTCTGTCCCTTCAGAGAAATGTCTCGCAGTGTAATGGAGTCCCTGTATCCTGCTATGACTCGTCTATGTGTAGTGATGGCATTTATGTCCCATGGCGTAATGGAGTCCCTGTAGCTTGCTATGACTCGTCTACACGCGCTTGAGGCCGACACCTGCATTGTTGGGTTACATATGCCTGTTTCCGTACGGATGTGCCACTTGGGTTCTATGATTAGTCATGTCGGTCCGGATTCTCTCTCATTCGATTGCCAGCGACATGTTCACATACGTGAGCCAAAAGACGCAAATGGTCCCGGCTAAGGTAAGGCTGCAGCCGTGGAGCTTACCGCACATGAGGCCACAAAGTGATGTGATCGTTACAATCTGGATTCATATGATTTACGATCAGGGTCCCGACACATACCCAACTCAGAAAGATCTCACCCTCCACAAATGCCATGGCTAGTGGAATGATTTGGTTGTTCCCGTCCACACCAATAGCAGTCAGGATTTGCCCTTTGTACTGACCAGTCAGGAATGTACCATCCACAAACATCACAGGAAGATAATGCCTGAAAGCTTCGATGCACTACCGAAAGAGAAGAATACTCGTTTTAACACCTTGTAATCTGGTATACTATCCAACCTCGTGTGTTGAATGTTAACATAAGTGTCGGGATTCCTCTCCTTCAGTATGTCAAGGAGACGGACAACATTATCATATGAGTAGAAGAACGTCCCAAACCTTTCCTCCATAGCTTTCTACTCAGCCCTCCAAGCCTTCCCATATGGAATGTCATAATTCCATCTAACCTTCACTCTTGTCTTGATGTGTTTTGCTTCCATATCTTTCTTCTCCACTATCTCAGTATACATGAGTTGCGCTATGAGAATTGAAGTAAGGTTTGGATGACGAACCAACATGTTTTTCCTCACACAATCATGTGGGATAACATTAGTCACAACCCAGTGGATGTTATACTTTGGCACGTGGTCGTGCACCTTTGCAGGACAACCTGATTCAACACACTTCATGGTATATTTTGTTGGACTAGATGTGTGTGTCCGGAAAACCCTCTGCGTAGACATAGCCCACTTTATCACCGCATACTTCCTTTTTTCTTTGTGTCAAACATAGCCCCTATCTGAACTTGGTTCAGATTATATTGCCATGGAGTCTCATGGCCATCGTTGACAGTAAAGCCGGCGGATATGTCCTGCTCCCATCCACCAGGAATTGGTACCTCCTCCTCATCCTACGAATTTTCAGAATCAAGTCCCTCTGCAATCCCATCCTCGTCCTCTTCCTCCATCACCCTGTGCATTTCATTGCCTTCCTCATCCCCATCAGCAACACCAGAGGAAGCTAATACTATCGACTGAATACTCTTCCCAGCAGCATGACCACTAACATTGTGTGGCACATAATCTGACTCTTTCTTGGCTTAGCTAGCATTCACATCCAGTGGCTGTGACCCGGATGCATAAATCTCATTAGCCACTTGACTACTCTGGCCTGGTTCATACCCCATGTTGGGTGGTGCGATATTCTCCTCCTTCGCCACTGGTTGCACTAGGGCATACGGATGGATTCTTCGGTCTCTGGAATGACTTAATAGAGACAACCAATGCTGGCTCCTATCTATTGGAATCAACTCCCACTTGACATTTTTACAGGATTTGGTCCACAATGCATGAATACTGAAGGAACAAACTTCAGGATCTAGGCCAAAACTAGTAGTCAACCAGTGCTTCAACTACCTAATGTCCAGTCTGTCCGGGTCTGAAAGTGTCATCTCGCCTTTTTTAAACTCGCTAAGATCAACCCCCAACTCATTATATTAAACATTACTAGGGCCCTAATACACAGTGAAATTTACAGATTCAGACATTTTCACCTGTCAAACATTGCCAGCTTCTGATTATTCACAAGGAATAAATCTACACTAAAATAAACATACACTAAAATATACCTACGTATACTAAATAAACGTACACTAAAATGAACTTGACTAAAATAAACCTACACTAAAATATACTCACGTACACTAAATAAACCTATACTAATATGACTACACTAACTAAACCCACACTATTCAAACAGACACTAAAATCAATACACTAATAAAAGTAACCTAAACTAATTTTGCATACATTAAAAAAACTAACAAAAAACTAAACTAAACAAACAGAAAAAATGTATACCTTCGACATGTGTGTGCCCTTCTTCTTCCTCTCCACCTTCTTCTTCCTCTCCACCACTCCACCTTCTCACCATTCACACCTCCACCACCCCCACCATGTCTCCTCTAAACGAACAACACACTACCACATTGCAAAAAATGAGACCGTAGGGCGGGTGAGATGAAGACGATCTATTGTTTCACTGGATTGAAACGGAAAATGGGTGGATGTAGAAGGAGATCAAGGAGGGGGGATTTTCGGTCAAGAACTAGCAACTGGAGAGAAAGAACGAGGCAGGAGGAGGAAGAAGAGGGAGTCGGTGGCGGCGGACCTTATCCAGGGGCTCTTTGACCTCATAGCGGCCGACGGGCCCTCTTCGGCCTGGCGCTGGCCGAAGGGCCAGCTCTTCGGCCTCCCTTAGGGCGATGCGCCCTCTTCAGCCCAAACAAAGCCGACCAGTCCCCGGTCAGCCCAATCAGGCTGACGGGATGCTATTTTTTGAAAAAAAATGGACGTACTTTTTTCAAATTTGGTATAATTTCCGTACTACTTTTGAATAAAAATCAAAAAAAGTGACAAAAGAGAGAAGGGACATTGCCACTATCTTTTTCCACACTTGTGCTTCAAAGTAGTACATGATCTTCATTATAGAGTCTCCTATTTTGTCACTTTCATATACTAGTGGGAATTTTTCTTTATATAAGTTGGATGCACCCCCACTTAGTTTTCTCTTGAGATTTCATATACTTATAGCTCTAGTGCATCAGTTGCATGGCAATCCCTACTCACTCACATTCAAATCTATTAATGGACATCTCCATAGCCCGTTGATACGCCTAGTTTATGTGAGACTATCTTCTCCCTTTCCTTGACAACCTCCACCATATTCTATTCCACCTATAGTGTTATATCCATAGCTCACACTCATGTATTGCATGAGAGTTGAAAAGGGTTGAGAAAATAAAAGTGTGAAAACAACTGCTTGACTTGTCATCGGGGTTGTGCATGATGTAAATACTTTGTGTGGGGAAGATGGAGCATAGCCAGACCATATGATATTGCAGGGATAACTTTCTTTTGCCATTATATTTTGAAGAGATACAATTGCTTTGATAGTATGCTTGAAATGTTATTGTTTTTATATCAATATTAAGCTTTGTTTTGAGTGTAACGGATCTGAATATTCATGCCACAATAGAAAATATTACATGGATAAATATGTTAGGTAGCAATCCACATCAAAAATTCTGTTTTTATCATTTACCTAGTCGAGGACGAGTAGGAATTAAGCTTGGGGATGCTGATACGTCTCCAACATATCTATAATTTTTGACGATGGTATGCTATTATATTATCTATTTCAGATGTTTTATATGCATTAATAAGCTATCATTAAAAGTGCACGGGCGTGCGTGACAGAGTCTTGCAGTCGTGATCATTGCGCTTACTGTGCTTCCCCACGATGTCCATTGAATGCGGGACGTGGGATGCGTGCACGGCGCAGCCGTCAAATTTTCAATTTCTACATCGGGTCGTTTCCGGCACACGCGCCGCATGCATAGCGGGGAGCCAGCAATGGGTGGCCGTGACATAAAGTCCCTAGGAAAAGCAGTAACTACGGCGCCTTGGATTGGAGCAACGGGGCGGTTGTTGTTCACCTTGTGATCGAGGGCGCCGCTATTGGAGGAGGTGGGCAGCAACCCTTGGAGCGAGGGAGAGCCAACCCCCAAGTGCCCTCTATAAATTGAGGGGTAGCGAGGGTGATGCCCTTCCATCTCTCCTCCTTCCTCCACAACTTGCCCTTCCACGTCTTCCCAACCCTCGAACGATGCTCGCTCTCTGCCATGAACAGGGGGCGAGGGCGCCCACCATCCTCAGCTCCTCGGAGGAGCCCCCGTCGGGATCATGCCACCGATTTAGCCATAGAGACGGAGGGCGGCCTGAGTGCGCGTAGTGGAAGAGGCGCGAGGGGCTGTGGCCTTCATGGGGTCCAAGGTCGGGGGAGGTGGAGAGCTGCTTCGTCTCCTCCTTGGACGCTAGGCCTCGCCCTTGAGGAAACCCACACCGAGGGGACGGCGCTGGATTTCGTCCTCGAGATGGACGGTCCCATCTAGAGCCATCTGCGCCTCCATCACCTATTTGACAGGGCAAGGGAGGACGACGAGCCGCCCATCTTGTGGTTACGGGCTTATGGATATTGCAATGGCGTGACACGGCTGGACGTCGAGTACCCGGCGAGCCGCATCATGTTTCTTGGGCGCAGCTGGAAGACCTTCGCCCGCGCCCATAACCTCCAGGAAGGGCATGCCCTTCGTTTTAAAATGACGGAGGCCAATATGATCTCCGTCAAGATTTATGGGCACTCAGGCGTCCGTCTCAGCAACCGTGAATAGAGCTCGAGCAGTGGCGAAAGCGTGTCCTCGGGCGAGAGTGATGAGGAGGAGAGCGGCTAAGACAGTGATGATGAGCCCAGTTTTCGAACGGCCAAGTCGGAGCCCGATGATTCAAGCTCAGATTGACCGCCGGCTGCACCATCACCGCCAGCCTGACGCCTCTCCCCCTCCCGGCAGGATGCCCTTGCCAGGGCCATAGTCCTGGGCGCTACCTCATCTTCTAGCTGGATCTTCCGGTAGTCCCGTGGACTTCGGCTTCTGGGGTCCATCCCCCTTTTCACCCGTGCTGGCCCTCTCCTCCGTGCAATGATGGTCCAGGAGGGGCCAAGCTATTGCCTACCCATCTAGCAGCCCTACCCCCTCCGTGCAATGCTTGTCCAAATGGGTCAGGCTGGGCTTGTGTTGGGGGGCTCTGGCCATCCTTTTCTTCTTGTAGCCCGCCTCCCCTTTCCATCTTTTTCTTCTTGTAATCTCCCCTAGGGGAGAAAGTCAAATAAGGATGTACTTTGGAGAAAGCGATATCTCATGTAAATTTCGCCCTATTTTGAATGGCTGTGTATTATCTTCCTTGTTGGACTATTTCTTCGTATGAAATTTTCCCTACGCTTTCTCGGAAGAGTCTTGCCGACGTGTGTAGCCCTACCGTGAGCACTTCGAGGAACGGGTCCTTAGCGGCCGGCTGGCGTTATTACTGCCGGCAAGACGCCTTTGTGTTTTCGACGTCGCCACTCGAAGTGTTGGTCATGGTCGAAACAGAGTAAGGACGCGAGCGCTATCACTTGAGTCGTTGAGCGGACTCAAAATGATGCAAGGAGCATGGGCACGGTCACTTAAACAATTGAGCAGTCCCGAAACACAAAGAGGGTGCGGCCAATCTCGACAAGGTTCCCTAGCGTGCAGGTTTTCCATACAAAGGTCGAAATCATCCAAGGAGAATAACCCCATGGCAGGAATTTATTTGGGGTTTTGCAACTTATCTTTTCTTTGTCGTGCTCCTTCTGGCATGATTTTTTTGGGACATCGCTCGTAGGTATCCATACCACCATTCCCTCCCTGACAAAGCTGCATGCGAGGTAACCTTCTGTCCTTTGAGAAAAAGAAAGAAGAGAAAATATGGGTGTGGAACCTTGGCGGTCTGTTAACTTTTGCCGAGGGTAAGTGTGATGCAATATCTTAGATAAACATGCACATAAGTAAACATGAGAATCAATCAAGGTTTGCAGAACACTTATCTTTATTCAACTACACACAGAGTCTGATCTTGTTTTTGTACCAAGAATTATATGCTTCAGCGGAAAGACTTGTACAAAAGGTGATTGCCGGGGGGGTGGTAACTGTGCCTTATGGCTAGAACTTACGAAGATGTTTGATATTCCAGGAGTTGCTCACTGGGATGCGATCTTCGGTATCCAGGCGGACTGTGCCGGGCCTGGTGACTCGTACTACCCGATAAGGGCCTTCCCACTTCGGCATCAACTTGTTGGAATTCTTGGCGGACTGAACTCGCCGAAGAACAAGGTCACCTTCCTCAAGACTTCTGGCATTAAATTTGCGGCTATGATAGCGGCACAAAGCTTGTTGGTAGCGTGCAACTCTCACAACAGCCTGAAGACGGTCTTCCTCAAGGAACATCGCGTCCTCTTGCCGCAACTGCTCTTGCTTGAGCTCGTCATAAGCAAGCACTCGAGACGACCCGTATATGAGTTCCGTGGGGAGAACTGCCTATGCCCCATAGATGAGGGAGAAGGGTGTCTGGCCGGTAGCTCGATTTGGTGTCGTTCTGATTGAGCAAAGAACCAATGGTAACTCATCAATCCAATGCCTTTAGCACTTGTGCAGCCTACCAAAAGTTCTCGTCTTGAGGCCTCACAACACTTCAGCGTTAGCCCTTTCCACTTGGTTGCTGCTCCTTGGCTGGGCAACAGAAGGAAAACAGATTCTGCTGCCAAGGTCTTGGACATACTGCATGAACGTGCGGCTCGTGAATTCTATGCCATTGTTAGTGATGATCATGTTGCGAACACCAAAGCGGGAGACTAGTCTTTTGAAGAACTTGACAGCTGACTGTGTTGTCACCTTTCTCACTGCTTCCACTTCTGGCAACTTTGTGAACTTGTCGATTGCTACATACAAGTAATCAAATCCCCCGATAGCACGGGGGAAGGGGCCTAGGATGTCGAGCCCCCAGACCGAAAATGCCCAGGAGAGAGGGATTGTCTAAAGGGCTTGAGCTGGTTGATGTAATTTCTTCGAATGAAACTGGCATGCTTCACACTTAGTTACTAATGTCATTGCATCCTGGATGGCATTGGGCCAAAAGAAACCTTGCCGGAATGCCTTTCCGGCAAGGGCTCTTGATCCTATGTGGGAGCCACATATGCCTCCATGTATCTCTGCCAACGGCTCCAGTCCATCTTCTCGGGAAATGCATTTGAGTTTCACACCATTCGCTCTTTTTGTGTACAGGATGTTCCGCACGAACTGATACATACTAGACCGGCAGGCTACTCTCTCTATTTCTTCTTATTCCACGGGAAGTTCTCCTGTTTGTAGGAAATGGATCATGTGTTGTGCCCATGCTGGAGCCTGGGGCTCGACAACAAGGACTTAAGGTCTATCCTCTACCGAGGAAGCATTTGCCTCAACAGAAAGGGCCTGTGGCCCCGCCGGAGTCTGCCGCTCCCTAGCGAGCTTGGGAGGAACGCGTGCTTCCACGGCAAGATCCGAGGGGCCTGCCAGAGCACATCGCTCATCGACAAGCATGTCGTTGTCCTTGGCAACCTCCTCATCGGCGGCTTCCGGGAGCTCTACCGGGAGATACTTGCCGGAACTCGACTTCCTTCTCTTATCTTGCCCATTCGATTGTGCTATGGAGGGTTGAGTCAGTCAAAGCACAAAAGTTCCTTGTTCCACAGGCAACTTAAGGGCAGCGCACTTTGACAGGCCATCGGCAATGTTGTTCTCTACACGTACAACGTGCTCCATTTGCAGGCCGTCAAAACATTCTTCCAACTTCCTCACTTCCTCTACATCAGCTTCCATCAATGGGCTCTGGTAATCTGTGTTTACTTGCCTGATGACAAGTTGAGAATCACCTCTGACAATGAGTTTCTTGATCCCAAGGTTTGCTGCAATCCTGAGACCGGCAAGCAGTCCTTCATACTCAACAGTGTTGTTCGTTGATCTCTCTCGGGAAAAGTGCATCTGAACCACATATCTGAGGTGCTCTCTGGTGGGTGCGACAAGCAGCACTCCAGTACCGGCGCCTTGCAGTGAGAAAGCCCCATCAAGATACATGATCCATTCTTGCTTTGTTTCCTTGTCGTGGAGAGTTGACTCTGGAACTTCTTCATCTGGCGTTGGGGTCCATTCCGCAATGAATTCCGCCAAGACCCTCCTCTAGATGGTCAAAGTGCTTTCAAACTTGAGACCAAAGCTGGATAGTTACAAAGCCCACTCCACAATCTTGTCGGTAGCTTTTGGGTTTCGAAAGATCCGCTGTAGCGGGAAGGAAGCGACAACCGTGATCACATGTGCTTGGAAGTAATGGCGCAGCTTCCTCGATGCCATAAGAAGGCTGAAGAGCAACTTTTGCACGCCAGAATATCTTGACCTAGCACCCTATAGCAAGGACCTGACAAAATAGACTGGTTGCTGCACCATCTTCTTCTTCTGGATCGTCTCATTCAACTGCGCAGATCCTTCTTTGCTGGCACCAGACTTTGCCAGGGAATGTCCTGGCTCGTCGCTTGGCGATCCTGCCATTGTCACTGCCTCTTCGTCAACCTCTCTTTCAGCCACTAGTGCAGCACTCGCCACTTGATTTGTGGCCGCTAGATATAGCAGCAATGGCTCTTGTGGTTTCAGCGCGACTAGGACTGGCGGAGAGGAGAGGTACTTCTTCAAATCTTGCAGCGCTGCCTCCGCCTCTGGAGTCCATTTCATTGGACCTGCCTTCTTCAAGATTTTGAAGAAGGGCAGGGCGCGCTCAACACACTTTGATATGAACCTACTCAGAGCAGCAACACATTCGGCAAGACGACACACATCTTTGACATGTCTTGTTGCTTCAATTTGCTCAATTGCTTTGATTTTGTCGGGATTTGCTTCAATTCCACATTGAGATATAAAGATACTGAGAAGCTTGCTAGACGGGACGCCGAACACACACTTCTCAGGATTGAGCTTCATGTTGATCTTGCGCAGGTTTGCGAACGTTTCTTCTAGGTCTGATATGAGAGTGGCCTTATCCTTGGTTTTGACCACTATGTCATCCATGTAAGCTTCCATATTTCTATGTAACTGGGGCTCAAAACCAATCTAGGACGCTCTTGCAAAGGTAGAACCAGCACTTTTCAACCTGAAAGGCACATGCAAAAAGCAATACGTACCACATGGGGTGATAAATGCGGTCTTCTCCTTGTCTTCGTTGGCCATGAAATTCTGGTGATAGCCTGAATAGGCATCAAGGAAAGACAATAAGTCGTAGCCGGCAGTGGAGTCCACAATCTAGTTGATGCACGGCAAGGGAAAAGGATCTTTGGGTCAGGCCTTATTGATGTTTGTGAAATCAATGCATAGCCTCCACTTCCCATTCACCTTGGGCACTACGACTGGATTGGCCAACCTTGTAGGACGGAGTACTCCTCTAATCAAGTCAGCCGCTTCTAACTTCTTGATTTCTTAGGCAATAAACCGTTGCCGCTTCAAATCTTGCTTCCGAACCTTCTGCCTTATAGCCGCACATGTGGCAGACGGCAAAGTGGTGCTCAATCACCTTCCTCGGAATGCCGGGGATATCAAATGGTTGCCATGCAAACACATCGACATTCGCCCGTAGGAAGGCGATGAGCATGCTTTCCTATTTGTCATCAAGGGCGGAACTTATGGTGAAAGTTCCCTCCTCCCATGCCATCCTCCTTGGCAGGAACCTCCTTGGTCTCTAGTGGAGCTGCTTTGGACTTCTTTCTCTTGGAGGTGGAGCTCTCTGGCACATTGTCGATGGGAGCGCAACACCTCGAGGGGGCACGCTTGTTGGAATGTGCGCCATAGGCTTTGCCGGTCTTCTTTCCCCCGGGAGCTTTAGTACCAGGAGCAAGTTCCTTGGCGGTAGGTGCTTCGGCTGCCCCTCAATAGAGTTGGTCGGCGCAGATATGCGTGCTTTTATTGTCAGAGTTGATCATGATGACACTCATTGGCCGAGGCATCTTCACCACATTGTAAGCGAAGTGGGTGGCCGCCATGAACTTGGCCAGCGCTGAGCGACCAAGGATGCCATTATACGACAATGAGATCTTGGCGACATCAAAGACGATCTTCTATGTTCTAAAATTAATATCATTGCCAAATGTCAACGGCAGGGTAATCTTGCCCTTTGGCCGAGTTCTCCCTGAATTGACCCCTTGGAAAGCACCTGTCGGATTTGCAGCCTCTGGATGACGTCAGGTGAGGTGAGGTTTAGGCTGGCCCCACTATCGACTAGCATCTTCGTCACCTTGAGGTTGCGAATTGTTGGCAAAACCAACAATGGCAAGAACCCGACCGCAGTTACGCGATCAGGGTGATCCTCGGCACCGAAGATGATAGGAGTGTTGGACCACATTAGAGGTCTCTATGCAGCGATAGAGGGTTCCACTGTGTTTACCTCACGTGCCCACTGTTTAAGTTGGCGATGAGAGGAATGCGACGAAGAGCCTCCTTCGATGCACATTATCTCTATAGCCTTCTGAAACTCATGCTCGTTGGACTCGTCGTTGTCCGCGGCATCACCATCGTCATCCTCTTGCTTGTCGTGGCCACGAGCGGGTCGGTCCTTTTGTTGTGGGGGCCTGCCATGGTGACCACCTCGGCCAACGCACTTCTTGCCGGACCCCCCAACACCATCCTGGCCTTTCTCCTTGTCTCGCCTCTCGTACTCGGCCTTCTGCTTCTCGGCAAGCTGTTCAACTTGTCGGCACTCTTGAAGATCGTGCCCCTTGGTGCGATGGATCATGCAATACTGCTTGCCGGAGCCCCCCGTCTTGTCGGCAGAGCCATTTCCTGACAGGAGACGCACCCGGCAACATCCTTGCCGGGGTCATCAACCTTGCCCTTCTTGGCGGTACCGGTGTTGTCGGATCCCTCGATGGCAGGCACGGCCTTGCCCTTGCGCTTCTTGTTGTGCTGCCGGCCCTTCTTCACCAGGGCGGTGGAGTCTTCATTTTCGCCGGGGAGTCTCCTCCCTTCTTCAGCCCGAGCACATTTGTCTACCAGAGTGTAAAGCATAGCAACATCCTTGACTCTGTTCATCGCCAGCTCTTCCCGCATCCTCCGGTTGTGCATGTTCTCATGGAACGCGCTGATAACAGTGGCAGGATGGACGTCCGGTATGTTGTGGTGCACACGGTTGAACCTTTGGATGTACTTGCGTAAAGTCTCGCCCTCCTTCTGAGGGATGATGTGCAAGTCGCTTGCCTGACTAGGAGCTTGGTGACCTCCAGTGAAGGCGCCCACAAACTCGTGGCACAGGTTTGCCTAGGAGGAGATGGATCCCTCCGGTAGGTGCATAACCCATGACCGGATGTTGGGCTTAATCACCAACAGGAAGTAGTTGGCAAGTATCTTGTCGTCACGAGCCCCGGCAGCCTGCACCCCAATGGTGTAGATGCTCAAGAACTTTGACGGATGAGTCTTGCCGTCATATTTCTCTGGGACCTCTGGCTTGAATGTGCGAGAATTGGGCCACTGGACGTGCTGCCGCTCACGGGTAAACGCTAGACAACCCACCTCATAAGCCCTCACCTCCCCGACAACGGCGCCAAAAAAGAGCTTGATGTCTACTACACAACCTTCTTGTAGACTCGTGTTGGGCCTCCAAGCACAGAGTTTTGTAGGACAATGGCAATTTTCCCTCAAGTGGATGACCTAAGGTTTATAAATCTGCAGGAGGTGTAGGATGAAGACGGTCTCTCTCAAACAACCCTGCAATCAAATGACAAAGAGTCTCTTGTGTCCCCAACACACCCAATACAATGGTAAATTGTATAGGTGCACTAGTTCGACGAAGAGATGCTGATACAAGTACAATATGGATGGTAGATATAGTTTTTTGTAATCTGAAAATATAAAAACAGCAAGCTAACAAATAGTAAATGGTGAGCAAAACGTTCTATAAATACTTGGAAACAATGCCTATGGTCCAAACTTTCACTAGTGCAATTTCTCTCAACAATATTGACATAGTTGAATCATATGTAAATACCTCTCGTGCGACAAAGAGTTCACTCCAAGGTCACATATAGTGGAGAACTAATGAAGAGATTATTGTAGGGTACGAAACCACCTCAAAATTATCTTTTCCGATCAATCTTATGAACTATCCCTATAAGTGTCACAAACAGCCCTATAGTTCGTGCTAAAATAACACCTTAAGATACACATCAACCAAAACCCTAATGTCACCTAGATACTCCAATGTCACCAAAAGTACCCATGGGCTTGATTATAGGATATGCATCACATAATTTCAGATTCATTATGTTCAATCCAACGCAAAGGACTTCAAAGAGTGCCCCAAAGTTTCTACTAGAAAGTCAAGACAAAAACGTGTGTCAACCCCTATGCATAGATTCCCAAGGTCATGGAACCCGCAAGTTCATCACCAAAAAATCCATCAAGTGTATCAATAGAACATCCCATTGTCACCACAGATATCCAATCGCAAGACATACATGAAGTGTTCTCAAATCCTTAAAGACTCAATCCGATAAGAAAACTTCAAAGGGAAAACTCAATTCATCACAACAAGTGTAACATCCCAAAATTTCATTTTGGAATGTTATGATATATAACTATGCATCATCATCATATTGTTTGAATGAATATAATGGTTGAAGTGCTTCTTTTGAATTTCTGAAATGTCACTTTCATCATTCCCTTTTTCTTGTTTCACCTATTTGAAAACTTCTGGAAAAGTTCAAGGAAAAGAGGAGAGTAACATGACACTCCACACCAGGGTCATCTTGGTAAAATATTTGGACAATAAAACCAGGGGGGTCTTTTGAAAAATATTTGCAAAAGGTTTTAACACCAAATAGGCATTTTTTAAAATAATTATTTTTACAAATTATTCAAATGACAGAGGAAAAATGTTCAATAAATGGCATTAATTCTCATCATCATTTTGATATATATATTTCCTATATTTGGAAATGCTTTGAATGCTTTTAAATGAGTTTTACTGCTCTGGATATTAAAAAGGAAACGATTTAATTCGAAACGGGCCGGCCCACTGCAGTTAAGTCCCGAAACCGCTCCGAGCCGACTGACCGATGCGCTGCCGCCGCCCTCTCTCTCTCTGACACCCTGGCCCCACCGTCCGATCCCGAAGACGCCGCGGTCGCCTTCTTCCTCGTGCGCGCGCCACCGTCGCCGGAGATCCCTCTCCCGGATCTCCCTCCTTTTTCCTTCCCCGACCACCGCTCCGGCCCTATAAATACCCCGTCGACTCCCCGCACTCCATTCCACCCCTGAACTCCACTCTACCTCGCCAGAGCGCTGCCCCACGAGCTCACCGGAGTTCGACACTCGACCGAACCCTTCCAAAGCACCTGCCCGTCGCCTCTGTCGTCCCCACTCCCCTCCGACCCCACCAGAGCACACCGAAGACCCGCTGCCGTCATTTGCACCCCACGGACGCCGTCCCCAACCACCGTAGCACCTTCCCCGACGACTTCTCCGCCTCGGCCTCGCCGGAGAATCCCCTCGCCGGTGACTCCCTTCTCTGTAAGCCACCTCCCCCTCTCTTAGCCGTTCGATCCAGATCCAACGCGTAGGATTAGATCGTTTTAAAAGCCGAACCGGTACGCGCTAAGCTTTGGTCACCCGCCCGCAAACGCCCGAACGCACACCCCGTAGCCAACCAGACAGCGACACGTCACCCTGTCCGTTCGATCAGTTTTTCTTTTCTTTTCTTTTCTGTTTTAGAAAACAGAATGTTTTCTGTTTTTGTTTTTATCATATCTTTTAAACTATTTAGAGTTTTTAGTTGATTCTTTTTGCATTAGTTCATACATTTGATGTAGTTTATGTCTGTATGCTTAGATTTAAAATTTGAGCTTTAAATTTTGAATTTAATCAAATTTGTTCAAATTACTAAAATCTGTATAACTATAGTTTAAAAATATATATTTGAGTGAATCTTTTTGCCACTATTTGGTATTAGTTAAACCTATCATTCTACATGATTTGAGTAATTTTTTGAATAAATTTAGTTACTGTTTTTAACAAAAACATAATCTGTTTAGTTCTTTATATAGTTTAGTTAGTTTAAATTTTAAATAGTTTAAATCTGGGTTAGTCTAGACTTTGTTAATAGTTTTCATTAGTTTCTGTTGTTTCAAACTTTTAGGTAACATAACTTGTTAATATTTAAAATGATTGTTTAGTTTTATACCATGTTGTTATAGGAATCTTTATATCTTTTTCATTAGGTATAGTTTTATAAAACAATTTAGTTTTACTTTCACAAACTAGATAGGTGATTAAGTTAGATTTATAATAAATAATTTTAGTAATCCAATTATGTTAAGTAATATGATGATAATAATATTAGTGTTAATAACATTATTGTTTTTGTTTCCTATTCCAAAGTTATAGGAACATTCTAGTTATTTTCATTTTAGTAGTGTTTCTTGACACAAAAGTTATTTTCTTTACTATTTCTTTTCTACTAGCTATTGCTTGGTTGTTTGCCTTAAAGTAGTAGTAGTAGAAGTTTTTGACACTACAAATTTTGTGAGTCAAAATATTCTTTTATTTTGATTTCTTTCTCTTGATTGGTACTATTGAATGGTTTTAGTATTGTTTGTTAACCTTGCTAAATTGTGTGAATTTTTTTGTATTTAAGCTTATGGAGTGCTCTTGTTTGATTTGTTAGATCATCCGGAGTGTGAAGCTTGTTATCTAGAGTCACTTGATTTCAAGGATCGTCAGGAAGGCAAGTCACTTTGACCATGTATACCTATGTTTTTATTGCATTAGTTGTACCATCTCCCCAATTGCATGCAAAGTACGTAAATTGGAAACTTGGTTACTTGATGTAGTATCATGTGGTAGGCACCCCTCAACCCTTTGACACATTGGCCCCGGGAAACGTTGTTTTACATTTTGCTATGCTATTAGTAGACGGGGTTGGTTGTGTGATTCATGAGAGTTGTGAGTTAATAATTTCAAGACCTTCATGATGATCAAGTCTTCAAGACTTCAAGTTTTCAACTTACCTCTGGGTGGATGATGGTTGAACGGCGCCCTGGAGAAACCAGTGGTTAGCCTAGATGATGCTGGAGATGTGCCAGTATTCATGCGGAAAGGTCCACCCAGGCACAAAGAGATGGATGGATGCATCAAGACCCAAGGCTTACCTGCACAGCCACAAGTCATTATGGGCTCTGGCTTGGTTGGATATCGTGGTGACCCTGGACGGGCGGTGCTACGAGATGTAAAGAACGGTAGGAAAGGATGGGCACCGATAGAGTCGCAGGGAAACCCTTTGGAAGACCATGTTTTGGTCATCCGTTTCTCAAACACCCTGAAGTGCGAGAAATCAAACGGAGGCGACCAAATCTTGTGGGGAATGTGTGCAAAACTCTACAGAGTACCCAAACCTAATCGATTAGCCGTGTCCACGGTCATGGACAGTTTGAGCCAAAGGAACTGAAACTATCTGGAACTCTCAACACAATTAATTATATTGATGTGGGTTATTAATGTCAACTTGGGTATGAGAATTGGTTGGTGGAACCATCTAATTAATCAACCAACATTGTAGTAATTATGCCTTTGCCCTCTCTTGTTGTAGGAAAAATTTGCTTTATGCAAAAACTTACTACCACACCTGCCATATTTGTATATAGACTAGATGATTAATTTACCCCCTCTCTTGTGACTTTGCCAGCATATTCAATATGGTCACCTATACGGCTGCAACGTATCATGTTGCAGAGTACTTTTCCGACCAGGAGTGAGGATACGCTCTACGCTTGGTGAGATGCCCTTGGAGTCAGATAGACTCATCTATCTTCGATGCTTCCGCAAGTTTATGGTTTAGTTTATCTCATGAGTTGGCCTTCAGCCACTTTATTGTAAACATTATTGTAATAAATGACTCGATATGATATTTCAATTAATTTATGCTATGTGATTTCCCTTTGATATATACATTGATGTACCGCGTGAGTACCAAAATGATCTTAGGATGGTACAGAAACACCGGAGATTCGACCTTTCAGGTTGGGTCGTTACAGAAATGGTATCAGAGTACACGCTGACCATAGGACATAACCTCTTGGATTGGAAAGCCTTAGGACTTATTTCCCTTTTGTCTTTAAAATTCTTATACTCTCATCTACTCGTTTCTGACTTCCCTCTGATTATTTCAAAATTTATAGATGGCCACCTTCATCCCAGTGTTGATCACGGAGTTTTACCAGCCTGACGCAACGATGCCCTTTGGCAAGGAACTGATGAGGATCGTCAGGGACGTGAGGATTGCTTTGCCGAGCATCACCGGGACTCCTATCATGTCTTTTCCACAAGACGGACGCTATAGGATCGAGGTGCACATCCCAGGGAAGACCTTTGGGAATCGGAAGGAACCCATCGACTTCAAGTTTGTGGCACCCAGCTGGATACTCTGGAGAGACATGGCCATTCATCGTGCCCTTGGACGTATTCAGGAGGAATATAGTGGTGGAATCATTTCACCAGGACTCAGCGTGGTTTGTCGCAGGGACGCAAATGGAAATATCCTAACCACTCCCAGTGAAGACACCACCATTTCCTATATCCAGACCTTGGAGACGCACGTCAGGACCTTGGAGCTTTGGGTACGTGCCGACATGAGGACGATCAAGAGGCTGATGAACCGCGAGATTGACCTCGAAGCTGACTTACGGGAAGCCAAGTACGAGCATGAGTACGAGGTGAAGGATTTCTTAGAGAGGATCGACAAGCTGAACACTCGCATCGCAACTCTGGAGGAACAGATGGACATGGGTGAAAATCTTCATCCCGAGGGAGACATGGCTCCTTTGATCAGCAACGATGATGACTATGAGGAGAGCACCACTTGAGGAGGCTCAGTCACCATGTACTTTTGAGGACAACTTTAGTTATGCCCCCATGTATCTTCATTTTCGTCGTTAAAGCGTTGGTTGATGTTTAGATTGATTGGAGATTTGTATCTCGATGTTTGACCTTGAGTTGAATAAATGGATTGAGTGTTTGGTGTGATATGTTTGTTGCATTGCATATGGGTAGTGAATTTCCCTTTAGGTCATTGTTCTATTCTAATTCTCACCCCTCTGAAAACAGCAAGATGCCTCCGCGACGTGAGCCCGACTTCACTTTCCCGCAAGAGCTCAACCAACTTCTTCAGCAGCAGAACGCCCTGATGTAGCTATTGATTCAGAATCACACCAACAACCACCCTCCACCACAAGGCGACAACCTCACCCGTTTTCTGAGACTGAATCCCCCAACCTTCTCCAGCAGCACAGAGCCCATGGTGGCAGATGATTGGCTCCGTAAGATGGAGAGGGAACTCCCCACCGTAGGATGCACTGAGGCTGAAACAGTGCGTTTTGCCTCCCATCAACTGGAGGGCCCAATAGCTTCATGGTGGGAGAACTACACCACCACATACCCCATTACTGGTGTGACCTGGGAGCAGTTCAAGCAAGCTTTCCGCACCGCACATGTCTCAGCTGGAGCCATGAGTCTGAAGAAGCGTGAGTTTCGCAACTTACACCAGGGGAACCGTTCCGTGGCCCAGTACATGGACGACTTCAGCACGTTGGGCCGTTATGCACCAGGGGATGTGGCCGATGATTCAACCAAGAAGGAAAAGTTCTTGGAAGGACTCAATGATGAGTTGAGCGTGCAACTGATGGTGGCTACTTTCAGCAACTACCAGGAGCTGGTAGACAAGGTCCTCAACTTGGAGGGGAAGCAGCAGCAAATAGAGAACCGCAAGAGGAAGTATGCAGATGGGAAATCTACCTCTGCAGCTCATCAGAAGCCCCGCTACACCCCGTACTCAGGAAATACCGGATCAGGGACTGGTAAGTATGGAGGACACACTCATCCAGTGCACAACCATGGAGGCCACCACCATGGAGGAAATGGGAATAATCGTCCCAACAATGGCAGCTTCAAGAATGGTAATGGAAGTGGGAATGGCAACCAACATCGTCCCGCTCCAGCTCAGAAGGATCTGAACCATATCACATGCTTCAAGTGTCAGAAGACAGGGCACTATGCCACTGAATGCCCTCAGAACAAGCAAGGGAATGGAAACGGCAACTCAGCAGCTAAGAAGCCAAATATGTTTCCTCATGCTTAGGTGAACCACCTTGACATGGAAGAAGTCTATGATCAGCCTGAGACTGTGGTTGGTAAGTTTTTATTGCATTCACGTCCAGTTATGGTACTTTTTGATTCTGGTGCAACCCATTCATTTGTATCAATGGTAGTTGTGGAAAAGTATGGTTTACCCACCAGAACCCTTAGTCAGCCCATTAAGGTAAATTCCCCAGGAGGAATGATGATGGCAGGGATAGGGTGCCACACCCTGAAACTTCACATAGGAAACCATGTTTTTCCAACCGACCTCATCGTCCTAGAATCCCAGGGATTGGATGTAATCCTAGGCATGGATTGGATGGCCAAGTGTGAAGGAAACCTTGATTGCCCAAGCAAGTCTATTTCACTCACCACTCCGGAGAACAAGAGGATTAAGTATGTATCCCGACGCACATAGATGAGTGCTCGGTTAAATTCCCTCACAGGAGTTGTTCAGGAGGAAGTACTGGTTGTACGAGACTTTCCAGATGTATTCCTGAAGGAATTACCAGGCATGCCACTAGATAGGGAGATTGAGTTTCTAATAGAGCAACTACCAGGGACAGCCCCAATTTCCAAGAGACCCTATCGGATGCCCGCAAATGATTTAGTGGAAATCAAGAAGCAGATTAAGGAGCTATTGGACAAGGGATATATTCGCCCAAGTTCATCACGTTGGGGAGCCCCAGTTCTTTTGGTGGAGAAGAAAGACAAACCCTTGAGGATGGTGGTCGATTATCGAGCATTGAACGAGGTGACTATCAAGAATAAGTACCCTCTGCCGATGATCAATGACCTGTTTGACCAGCTAGTAGGCGCCAAAGTATTCTCCAAGATCGATCTTCGATCAGGGTATCACCAACTGAAGATTCGTGAACAAGATATACCCAAAATAGCTTTCACCACCAGGTATGGCTTATACGAGTATACAATCATGTCCTTTGCTTTGACAAATGCTCCTGCCTACTTCATGAATTTGATGAACAAAGTGTTTATGGAATACTTGGACAAGTTTGTCGTGGTGTTCATCGATTACATTTTGATATTCTCCAAGAGCGAGGAAGAACACAAGGAGCACTCGCGTTTAGTTCTAGAGAAGCTTAGAGAGCATCAGTTGTATGCCAAGTTCAGTAAATGTGAATTCTGGCTGACGGAAGTCGGATTTCTTGGACATGTTATTTCCGGAGAAGGAATAACAGTAGATCCCGCTAAGGTTGAAGTAGTCACCGAGTGGAAGTCACCCACCTCAGTTTTCTCGGACTTGCCGAATATTACCGGAGATTCATTGAGAATTTCTCAAAGATTGCCAAGCCCATGACAGAGCTGTTGAAGAAAGAGCCTAAGTATATCTGGACTGAGGAATGTGAGGCCAGTTTCCAGGAGTTGAAGAAATGTTTGGTCACAGCCCCAGTGTTGATACTGCCAAACATTCGGATGGACTTCCAGGTTTATTGTGACGCATCCCGTCAAGGACTTGGAGGAGTACTCATGCCGGAGGGAAAAGTTGTGGCATATGCATCCAGACAGCTACGACCCCATGAGTTGAATTATGCCACCCATGATTTGGAACTAGCAGCCGTAGTGCACGCACTCAAGACTTGGAGACATTTCCTTATCGCAAATAGTTGTGATGTGTACACTGATCATAAGAGCCTGAAGTATATCTTCACGCAGAAGCAGATGAACCTCAGATAGAGGAGATTGTTAGAGTTAATCAAGGACTATGACATGAGATTACATTACCATCCAAGAAAGGCAAATATTGTGGCTGATGCTTTGAGTCGGAAAAGTTATGTGAACACACTCATAGCCGGAGGATTACCCCAGGAGTTAACCAAAGATCCCAGAGAGCTTCGGTTGGAGATAGTTCTGCAAGGATATGTTGCCACACTTGAGATTCAGTCCACTTTGACCGAAAGAATTCGAGAAGCCCAGAAATCAGACAAGGAGATAGCTGAGATAAAGCAGAGAATGAAGGAAGGCAAGGCTAAAGGCTTTCGTGAGGATGAACAGGGTACTCTATGGTTTGAAAACCGAATCTATGTGCCCCATGACCCAGAGCTCAGGAAGTTGATACTTCAAGAAGCCCACGATTCACCATACTCAATACACCCAGGCAACACCAAGATGTACCTGGACTTGAAGGAAAGTTACTGGTGGACAGGTATGAAGAAAGATATTGCCGAACATGTTGCGGTATGTGATGTTTGTCAGCGAGTAAAGGTGGAACATCAGAAACCAGCAGGGTTACTCCAACCTTTGCCGATACCCGAGTGGAAATGGGAAAAGCTCGGTATGGACTTCATCACAGGACTACCTAGGACCCGTTCAGGATATGATTCCATTTGGGTAGTGGTCGATCGCTTGACCAAGGTGCCTCATTTCATTCCAGTGAAAACCACCTATACCAGTCCTAAGCTAGCAAAGATATATATGACCAGGATCGTATGTCTGCATGGAGTTCCGAGGAGTATTGTGTCAGATAGAGGAACACAATTTACCTCAAAGTTTTGGCATCAGCTACATGAAACCTTGGGTACAAGACTGGAGTTCTGTAACATCCCAAAATTTCATTTTGGAATGTTATGAAATATAGCTATGCATCTATCTGCATCATTGCTTGAATACATGTATTTGTTGAAATGTTCTTTCTAAATTTCTGAAAGCCCTTTCTACTTTCAATGTGTTGCTTTCACCTATTTGAAATCTTGGTAAAAAGTTCAAATAAGAGAGGAGGAACATGACACTCCACACCAGGACCCATTTGGTGATCTATTTGAACAAAAATAACTAGGGGTTATTTTGAAAATATTTGCAAAAAGGATTTAAAAACAATTAGGCAATTTCCGAAAATAATATTTTTTGAAAGTATTCAAATGACAGAATAAAAATGTTCATTAAATAGAATTTATTATTCTGTCAATTCTGATGTATAATACACCTATATTTATAAAAGGATTGAATGTTGTAAAAGCTTTTGAATGTCGCTGGAAAATCATTAAATAAACGGTAACGGTTTTAGAATTAAAACGGGCCGGCCCACAGGCTTTATTTCGCGAAATCAATACCGACCGGCCGACCGACGCGCAGTCCTCGCTCTCTCTCTCTGAGTGGCGGACCCCACCCCGACCGCCCGAAGACCCGCGCGGTCATCCCTCTCCCCTCGCCGACCACGTCGCCGGCCGTTTCCACCTCCGCAGATCTCGCCACCCATTCACTCCCCCTCGATCCCCAGCACCCCCTATAAGTACCGGCCAGTCCCCGCATCCATTTCCCCCAAAGCCCTCTCCTACCTCGCCGGAAGGCTGCCGCATCTCGTCGCCGGAGTTGCCACCATCACGGGACCTCCCCATCGCCATTGCCGTCGACTCCATCCACCTCTCGCCCCACCGTTGCCACCAATCGACGCCGGACGTCAAGCTCCGTCGCCCGGACCACTCCGCTACCTCCCTCGACAACAGGAGCACCAACCCCGACGACTTCGCCGTCTCGGACTCGCTGGAGAATCCCCTCGCCGGCGACCCCTTCTTTGTGAGCTCCCCCTCTCACTCCGTAGCCGTTCCATCGCAAACCAACGTCTTAGATTAGATCAGAATTAATTTCGAACCAGTATTCTCTACCGACCAGTCGCCCTCCCGTAAGCTCCCGCGCGCACACGCCCCCAACCAATAGGATCGTGCCACGTAGCCCCGTGGCCGTCCGATAGATATGTCCTTTTTCTGATTTTTGTTTAGTAAACAGAACCTGTTATGATTTTGTTTTGCTTATATATTTTAATCTGTTTAATGTTTTGAGTTGATTCTTTTTGCAATAGCTCACATTTTTCATGTAGTTTCACCCTATACTTTTAAATTTTAAATTTGAACTATAAAATTTGAATTGAATCAAATTTGCTTAAAACCTTCAAATCTGAATAACTAGAGTTTGAAAATAGATTTTGACATGAATCTTTTTGCTACTGTTTGGCCTTAGTTAGGACTACCTTTATGCTTAGTTTGAAAAAATTTAGGATGATTTTGATTAGTGTTCTAGCTATAAATAGAATCTGCCTAGTATTATAGTATTTGTTTTTTTATTTACATAGTTTTGGTTAGTTTAACTTATATTTAGTTTTAATTTGTTTAGTAGGTTCTGTTGATTTAAACATTTAATGTTTTACTTATTGTTAATAAAAATATAAAATTGTTTAGTTTATTTCTTTGTTAATATAGGAATCACAACTTCCTTTCAAATAGGTTTAATTTGATTAAAACAACTAGTTTAGTAATAGATTCTTTTAATAGAGTTTTATATAATCTAATTCTGTTATCTAAGACAAGTTTATTTTGTAAATTATTTTCTGTTAAGAACATGTTTTGTCAATAAATAATAAGTTTTGTTTTGCTCTTTTGTTAGTAGAACTATATTTGTTCCATATAGTGTTTACCAAAACTTTTAAAAACTTTACTAAAGTTTTTCCCAACAAACTTAAATTGATTTTATTCTGTTTATTAATAAAATATTTTATTGTTTTCTTGCTGTCAACTATTGTTTTGGTTAATACCAATATTCATTATGTTAGTAGTGTTTTATCAATCATCTTTTAGAAAACAAAACTTTGTGTGTTTTCCTTACTTGTGATTTTTGCATTGTTTTGTCTTGATTGTTTACAAGTTCTTGATTGATGTTTGTGGGTTACAATATTCTGTTGTATGCTTATTGAGTGTTTGTTTGTTCCGTTAGATTATCCGGAGTGCGAAGCTTGTTACTTAGAGTCACTCACGTACGAAGATCATCAATCAGGCAAGTCACTTTGATCATGTTTACCCATGTTTTATAGGCATTAGTTCTACCATCTTCCCCAATTGCATGCAAGATAGGTTAGTTGGAAACTTGGTTACATTGTAGTAGTATCATGTGGTAGGTACCTCCTCAACCCCTTTGACAACATTGGCCTCGGGAAACGTTGTTTTACTTTTGCTATGCTATTAGTAGACGGGGTTTGGTTGTGTGATTCATGAGAGTTGGGAGAGTTAATAATTTCAAGACCTACATAATGATCAAGATTTAAGACTCCGAGTTTTCAACATACCTCTGGGTGGATGATGGTTGAACGGCACCCTGGAGAAACCAGTGGATTTGCCTAGGTGATGCTGGAGATGGCCAGTATTCACGCGGAAAGATCCACCCAGGCACAAAGAGATGGATGGGTGCTTCAAGACCCAAGGCTTACCTGCACAGCCACAAGTCATTATGGGCTCTGGCGGTGCTACGAGAGGTAGAAGAACGGTAGGAAAGGATGGGCACTGTCAGAGTCGCAGGGAAACCCTTTGGAAGACCATGTTTTGGTCATCCGTTTCTCAAACACCCTGAAGTGCGAGAAATTAAACGGAGGCGACCAAATGATGTGGGGAACGTGTGCAAAACTCTGCAGAGTACTCAAACCTAATCGATTAGCCGTGTCCACGATCATGGATGACTTGAGCCAAAGGAACTGAAACATTCGGAATTCTCAACACAATTAATATGATGATGTGGGTATTAACATTTTTGGGTATGAGAATTGGTTGGTGGAACCATCTCATTAATCAACCAACTTAGTAATATTTTTGCTTAGCCCTCTCTTGATGTAGGAAAAATTGGCTTTACGCAAAAACTTACCACCCCACCTGCCATATAAGCATGTAGACTAGATGATTATCTTTTCACCCCTCTTTTGTGACTTTGTCGGCATATTCCATATGCTGACCTACACGGCTGCAACGTATCATGTTGCAGAGTACTTTTCCGACCAGGAGTGAGGACACGTTCTATGCTCAGTGAGATGCCCTTGGAGTCAGATGGACTCATCTACCTTCGACGTTTCCGCAAGATTTAGATATTCTCATGAGTTGGCTTTCAGCCACTTTATTGTAATTTTTATTGTAATAAAGGACTCGATATGAGATTTCGATTAATATAATGTTGTGTGATTTCCCTTTGATATATACATTGATGTACCGTGTGTGTACCAGCATGATCTTGGGATGGTACGGAAACACCGGAGATTCGACCTTTCAGGTCGGGTCGCTACAAGTTCAGTACAGCCTTTCATCCGAAGACCGATGGACAGAGTGAGAGAGTCAACCAGATTCTGGAGGACATGTTGAGAGCCTGTGCGCTAGACTATGGGTCCAGTTGGGATGACAACTTACCTTACGCAGAGTTCTCATACAACAACAGTTATCAGACCAGTCTGAAGATGGCCCCTTTCGAAGCTTTATACGAAAGAAGGTGCAGAACACCATTGACGTGCGATGGTGTTGGAGACCGACAACTTTTTGGTCCTGATCTTATCAGAGATTCTGAAGATAAGGTCAAACTGATTCGAGACCGACTCAAGATAGCTCAATCCCGGCAGAAGAGGTATGCTGATAACAAACGCAAGGAGGTGACATATTAAGTAGGGGATCGAGCATATCTCCGTGTGTCCCCACTTCGAGGAATCAACAGGTTTGGTGTTAAAGGAAAGTTAGCACCCAGATTCATAGGCCCCTACAAAATTCTGAACGTAGAGGCGAAGTTGCATACAAGCTGGAATTGCCGGAAGGACTGTCCAGAGTTCATGATGTTTTCCATGTTTTCCAATTGAATAAATGCCATGCTAAGATGGCAGATATTCCTTTGAGAGACACAGTGCCCCTAGAGGCCATACAACTTGATAGTGACCTGACCTATGAGGAGAAGCCTGTCAGAATTCTCGAGACTGCCAACAGAGTTACTTGAAGCAAGATCATCAAGTTCTGTAAGGTTCTGTGGAGTCACCACACCAAAGAAGAAGCCACCTGGGAACGCGAAGAAGATCTTCATAGAGACCACCCGCACCTATTCTCTAGCCAACCCGAATCTCGAGGGCGAGATTCATCTTATGGTGGGTAGGTTTCTAACATCCCAAAATTTCATTTTGGAATGTTATGATATATAACTATGCATCATCATCATCATATTGCTTGAATGAATATAATGGTTGAAGTGCTTCGTTTGAATTTCTGACATGTCACTTTCATCTTTCCCTTTTTCTTGTTTCACCTATTTGAAAACTTCTGGAAATGTTCAAAGAAAAGAGGGGAGTAACATGACTCTCCACACCAGGGTCATCTTGGTGAAATATTTGGACAATAAAACCAGGGGGTCTTTTGAAAAATATTTGCAAAAGGTTTTAACACCAATAGGCATTTTCTGAAAATAGTTATTTTTTCAAAGTATTCAAATGACAGAGGAAAAATGTTCAATAAATGGAATTAATTCTCCTGATCATTTTGATGTATATATTTACTATATTTGGAAATGTTTTGAACGCTTTTAGATGAGTTTTACTGCTCTGGATATTAAAAAGGAAACGATTTAATTCGAAACAGGCCGGCCCACTGCAGTTAAGTCCCGAAACCGCTCCGAGCCGACCGACCGACGCACTAACGCTGCCCTCTCTCTCTCTAACACTCCGGCCCCACCGTCCGATCCCGAAGACGCCGCGGTCGGCTTCTTCCTCGCGCGCGTGCCGCCATCGCCGGAGATCCCTCTCCCGGATCTCCCTCCTTTTTCCTTCCCCAACCACCGCTTCGGCCCTATAAATACCCCGTCGACTCCCCACACTCCATTCCACCCCCGAACCCAACTCTACCTTGCCACAGCACTGCCCCACGAGCTCGCCGGAGTTCGGCACTCGACCGAACCCTTCCAAAGCACCTGGCCGTCGCCTCTGTCGTCCTCACACCCCTCCGACCCCACCAGAGCACGCCGGACACCTGCCGCCATCATTTGCACCCCTCAAACGCCATCCCCAACCACCGGAGCACCTTCCCCGACGACCTCGCCGCCTCAGCCTCGCCGGAGAACCCCCTCGCCGGCAACTCCCTTCTCTGTAAGCCACCTCCCCCTCTCTTAGTCGTTCGATCCAGATCCGACGCATAGGATTAGATCGTTTTAAACGCTGAACCAGTACGCGCTAAGCTTCGGTCACCCGCCCTCAAACGCCCGAACACACACCCCGTAGCCAACGAGAAAATGACACGTCACCCTGTCCGTTCGATCAGTTTTTCTTTTCTGTTTTAGAAAATAGAATGTTTTCTGTTTTTCTTTTTATCATATCTTTTAAACTATTTAGAGTTTTTAGTTGATTCTTTTTGCATTAGTTCGTATATTTGATGTAGTTTATGTCTGTATGCTTAGATTTAAAATTTGAGCTTTCAATTTTCAATCTAATCAAATTTGTTCAAATTACTAAAATCTGTATAACTATAGTTCAAAAATATATTTTTGAGTGAATCTTTTTGCCACCGTTTGGTATTAGTTAAACATATCGTTCTACATGATTTGAGTAATTTTTTGAATAAATTCCGTTACTGTATTTAACAAAAACAGAATCTGTTTAGTTCTTTATATAGTTTAGTTAGTTCAAATTTTAAATAGTTTAAATCTGGGTTAGTCTAGACTTTGTTAATAGTTTTCATTAGTTTCTATTGTTTCAAAATTTTAGGTAACATAACTTGTTAATATTTAAAATGATTTTTTAGTTTTATACCATGTTGTTATAGGAATCTTTATATCCTTTTCATTAGGTATAGTTTTATAAAACAATTTAGTTTTACTTTCACAAACTAGATAGGTGATTAAGTTAGATTTATAATAAATAATTGAGTAATACAATTCTGCTAAGTAATATGATGATAATAATATTAGTGTTAGTAACATTATTGTTTTAGTTTCCTATTCCAAAGTTATAGGAACATTCTAGTTATTTTCATTTTAGTAGTGTTTCTTTACACAAAAGTTTTAGTGAATTTGATTCTGTTTACTAATATTTATTTTCTTTATCTTGATTGGTACTATTGAATGATTTTACTATTGTTTGTTAACCTTGCTAAATTGTGTGAATTGTTTTTTATTTATGCTTATGGAGTGCTCTTGTTTGATTCGTTAGATCATCCGGAGTGCGAAGTTTGTTATCTAGAGTCACTTTATTTCGAGGATCGTCAGCAAGGCAAAGCACTTTGACCATGTATACCTATGTTTTTATTGCATTAGTTCTACCATCTCCCCAATTGCATGAAAAGTACGTAAATTGGAAACTTGGTTACTTGATGTAGTATCATGTGGTAGGCACACCTCAACCCTTTGACACATTGGCCCCGGGAAACGTTGTTTTACATTTTGCTATGCTATTAGTAGACGGGGTTGGTTGTGTGATTCATGAGAGTTGTGAGTTAATAATTTCAAGACCTACATGATGATCAAGTCTTCAAGACTTCAAGTTTTCAACTTACCTCTGGGTGGATGATGGTTGAACGGCGCCCTGGAGAAACCAGTGGTTAGCCTAGATGATGCTGGAGATGTGCCAGTATTCATGCGGAAAGGTCCACCCAGGCACAAAGAGATGGATGGATGCTTCAAGACCCAAGGCTTACCTGCACAGCCAGAAGTCATTATGGGCTCTGGCTTGGTTGGATATCGTGGTGACCCTGGACGGCCGGTGCTACGAGATGTAGAAGAACGGTAGGAAAGGATGGGCACCGACAGAGTCGCAGGGAAACCCTTAGGAAGACCATGTTTTGGTCATCCGTTTCTCAAACACCCTGAAGTGCGAGAAATCAAACGGAGGCGACCAAATCTTGTGGGGAACGTGTGCAAAACTCTGCAGAGTACCCAAACCTAATCGATTAGCCGTGTCCATGGTCATGGACAGTTTGAGCCGAAGGAACTTAAACTATCTGGAACTCTCAACACAATTAATTATATTGATGTGGGTTATTAATGTCAACCTGGGTATGAGAATTGGTTGGTTGAACCATCTCATTCATCAACCAACATTGTAGTAATTATGCCTTTGCCCTCTCTTGTTGTAGGAAAAAATTGCTTTATGCAAAAACTTACTACCCCACCTGCCATATTTGCATATACACTAGATGATTACTTTACCCCCTCTCTTGTGACTTTGCCAGCATATTCAATATGCTGACCTATACGGCTGCAATGTATCATGTTGCGGAGTACTTTTCGGACCAGGAGTGAGGATACGCTCTACGCTTGGTGAGATGCCCTTGGAGTCAGATGGACTCATGTACCTTCGATGCTTCCGCAAGTTTATGGTTTAGTTTATCTCATGAGTTGGCCTTCAGCCACTTTATTGTAAACATTATTGTAATAACGGACTCGATATGAGATTTCGATTAATTTATGCTGTGTGATTTCCCTTTGATATATACATTGATGTACCGTGTGAGTACCAGCATGATCTTGGGATGGTACAGAAACACCGGAGATTCGACCTTTCAGGTCGGGTCGTTACAGAAATGGTATCAGAGCACACGCTGGCCGTAGGACGTAACCTCTTGGATTGGAAAGCCTTAAGACTTATTTCCCTTTTGTCTTTAAAATTCTTATACTCTCATCTACTCGTTTCTGACCTCCCTCCGATTATTTCAAAATTTATAGATGGCCACCTTCATCCCAGTGTTGATCATGGAGTTTTGCCAGCCTGACGCAACGATGCCCTTTGGCAAGGAACTGATGAGGATCGTCAGGGACGTGAGGATTGCTTTGCCGAGCATCATCGGGACTCCTATCATGTCTTTTCCACAAGACGGACGCTATAGGATCGAGGTGCACATCCCAGGGAAGACCTTTGGGAATCGGAAGGAACCCATCGACTTCAAGTTTGTGGCACCCAGCTGGATACTCTGGAGAGACATGGCCATTCATCGTGCCCTTGGACGTATTCAGGAGGAATATAGAGGTGGAATCATTTCACCAAGACTCAAACTGGTTTGTCGGAGGGACGCAAATGGAAATATCCTAACCACTCCCACTAAAGACACCACCATTTCCTATATCCAGACCTGAGGCTTGTGACTGCATCGTGGGTCTTCTGGCCGAACTCTGATGCTCCGCGGGTCTCTTATGGTCCATAAAAAATCATATCGAAGATTTTATTCTGTTTGGACTCTGTTTGATATTGCTTTTCTGTAAAAGTCAAAAACAAGGAAAAAACAGAAACTGGCACTGAGCCCTGGGTTAATAGGTTAGTCCCAAAAATAATATAAAGTTGTAGTAAAATGATTGTAAAACAACCAAGAATGATAATATAGCAGCATGAAAGAAGCAAAATTTATGGATACGTTGGAGACGTATTAGCATCCCCAAGCTTAATTCCTGCTCGTCCTTGAGTAGATAAATGATAAAAACAGAATTTTTGATGTGGATTGATGCCTAAAGTATTTATCCATGTAATATTCTTTATTGTGGCATGAATATTCAGTTTCGTAAGATTCAAAACAATAGTCTAATATTGACATAAAACAGTAATACTTCAAGCACACCAACAAGTAGTCGTGTCCTTCCGAAATAACATGGCCTTAGAAAGTTATCCCTACAAAATCATATAGTCTGGCTATGTCCATCTTCCCCACACAAAGTATCTAAATCATGCACAACCCCGATGAACAAGTCAAGCCATTGTTTCACACTTTTGGTGTTCTCAAACGTTTTCAACTCTCACGCAATACATGAGCGTGAGCCATGGATATAGCATTATAGGTGGAATAGAATATGGAGGAGGTGCAAGGAGAAAAAGGAGAAGATAGTCTCACATCAACAGGGCGTATCAACGGGCTATGTAGATGCCCATCAATAGATATCAATGTGAGTGAGTAGGGATTGCCATGCAATAAATGCACTTAAAGTTATAAGTGTATGAAAGCTCAAAAATAACTAAGTGGTCGTGCAAAATGAATATGCACTAGTTATATGAAAGTGACAAAATAGGAGACTCTATATCGTGAAGATCATGGTGCTACTTTGAAGCACAAGTGTGGAAAAAGGTAGTAGTCATTATCCCTTCTCTCTTTCTCTCATTTTTCCCTTTTTTCATTTTTTCTTTTTTTTATTTTGGTGGGCTTCTTTGGCCTCTTTTTTTTGGCCTTTGCTGGCCTCTTTTATTTTTTGTAAAGTCTAGGTACTCATCCCAACTTGTGAGGGAGTCATAGCCTCCATCATCCTTTTCTCTCATGGGACAATCATCTATGAATGAATAGTCATCACACTTTTATTTACTTATAACTCAAAAAAAGGAAATTACAACTCGATACCTATGACAAAGTATGACTCTATATGCAATATGAAGTGATGGTGCAAGTCATGAAAAAAACTACATGATGGAAGTTGCATGGCAATATATATCGGAATGGCTATGTAAATGCCATAATAGGTAGGTATGGTGGCTGTTTTGAGGAAGGAGGGTTTGGTGTACTGAAGAAAGTTGCGCGGTACTAGAGAGGCTAGCAAAGATGGAAGGGTGAGAATGTGTATAATCCATGGACTCAACATTAGTCATAAAGAACTCACATACTTATTGCATAAGTATATCAATTATCAAACAAAGCATTAGACGCATGCTCCTAGGGGATAGGTTGGTAGGAGTTAACCATCGCGTGCTCCCAACCCTCACACAAAGGTCGACAATCATTATACAAATCATGCTCCGACTTCGTTACATAACGGTTCATCATACGTGCATGCTACGGGAATCACAAGCTTTAACACAAGGATCCCTTCCAATTCACAACTAATCACTAGCATGTCTCTCATATTACCATCTCTATTATCTCAGAACTATATGCATGGAATCAAACTTCTCATAGTTTTTAATGCAGTTAATACGAAAGTTTTTATTGTATCCCTCTTGGATGCTCATTATATTAGGACTAAATTCATAACCTAAACAAATTAACATGCTGTTTTAAGAATCTCTCAAAATAATATAAGTGAGGAACGAGAGTTCAATAATTTCTATAAAATATAACACCACCATGCTCTAAAAAGATATAAGTGAAGCACTAGAGCAACATTGCCTAGCTCAAAAGATATAAGTGAAGCACATAAGCAAATGACAAGCTACTCTCAAAGGATATGAGTAGTCAAACAACTAAGGATCTATGTGAGGACTGTCTCTCCCTCAATAAATATTTTCAGATATTAAGTACTTTATTCAAACAACAAGCAAAAGAAAAATAGCACTCCAAGAATAGCACACATCATGTGAACGAATAAAGATTTAGGCTCAACATAGGCTAACCGATAATTGTTGATGGAGAGAGGTGGCATGCATAGCATCCCCATGCTTAGATTCTTGATATTTCTTACTTGGGGTGCCTTGGGCATCCCCAAGCTTGAGCTTTTGTATCTCGTTTAATCCTCTAATACCACGGTTTCATCGACAGCGTCGAAGACGAAAGAGGGGATGCCTTCCGGGGCATCCCCAAGCTTAGACGCTTGAGACTTCCTTGAATATTACCTTGGGGGCTCCTTGAGAATCCTCAAGCTTAGGTTCTTGTCACTTCTTATTCTTCTCATATCGGTGTCTCTCCCAAAACTTGAAAACTTCAATCTCACAAAACTTAACAGAACTTTGTGAGAAGGGTTAGTGTAATAAAGATAGATCATTCACTTAGGTATTGTCAATACAAGATTCATAATTGTTATCACATAATACCTACTGTATTCCATCATTCCCACACTTTATATTACTCAATATAAGCTATAGGAACACTTGAAACAAGCAAACTATGCATGCAAAATAGAATCTGTCAAAACAGAACAGTTTGTAAAGACCTGAATGATCACCATACTTCCCTTACTCTAAAAATTCTGAAACATTAGGACCACTCAAGGAATTTGCATATAAATTTTGTGTAAAAATTTCATAATTTTTCACGCTCCGGTAAAATCATATAATTAATATACTGGACGCAAAACTTTCTGTTTTGCACAGAATCAAACAAGCAAGTATCCACACTATCACAAAGGCTTTACTTGGCACTTTATTGAAATAAAAGACACAAAACATGATTTAATACAGTAGCTTAATCATGTGAACACACAAAAACAGAAATTAAAAGTGTTGGGTTATCTCCCAACAAGCGCTTTCCTTTAATGCCTTTTAGCTAGGCATGATGATTTCAATGATTCTCACATAGGAATAGTAATTGAGACATGCAAAAGAGCATCATGAATCCTCTGAAAAGCACATTTAAGTCTAAACCACTTCCTATGAATAGGGATTTTGTGAGCAAAAAAATTATGGGATCAAAAATCATCTAGCATAGGAAGGGAAAACAAGCATATCTTCAAGAATTTAAGCACATAGAGAGGAAACATGATATTATTGCAATTCCTATAAGCATATGTTCATCCCTCATAATAATTTTCAGTAGCATCACGAAGAAATTACAACATATAACCATCACATAAATCATTATTTTGATGATTCACAAGCATAGAAAAATTGTCACTCTCCACATAAGCAATTTTCTTCTCCTTCGAAATAGTGGGAGCAAAGTCAACAAAATAACTATCATGACATACTTGATTGACATAACCACTTTGAATATTAAAATCATGATGACAAGTTCATGGTTACAATTACTCTTTATAGCATACGTGTCATCACAATAATCATCATATATAGGAGGCATGTTATAATCATAATAGTTTTGCTCATCAAAACTTGGGGGACTAAAAATATCATCCTCATCAATCATAGCATCCCCAAGCTTGTGGCTTTGCATATCATTAGCATCATGGGTATTCAGAGAATTCATACTACCAATATCACTATCATGCTCATCATTCAAATATTTAGTGCCAAACATTTTAATAACTTCTTCTTATAACACTTGAGCACAATTTTCTTTTCCATCATTTTCACGAAAGACATTAAAAAGATGAAGCATATGAGGCGACCTCAATTCCATTTTTTGTAGTTTTATTTTATAAAACCACACTAGTGAAAAACAAGAAACTAAAAGATTTTATTGCAAGATCTAAAGATATACCATCAAGCACTCACCTTCCCGGCAACGACGCCAGAAAAGAGCTTGATGTCTACTACACAACCTTCTTCTTATAGACTCGTGTTGGGCCTCCAAGCGTAGAGTTTTGTAGGACAATGACAATTCTCCCTCAAATGGATGACCTAAGGTTTATCAATCCAGGGAAGGTGTAGGATGAAGATGGTCTATCTCAAAGGACGCTGCAATCAAATGACAAAGAGTCTCTTGTGTCCCCAACACACCCAATACAATGGTAAATTGTATAGGGGAACTAGTTCGGCGAAGAGATGGTGATACAAGTACAATATGGATGGTATATATAGTTTTTTGTAATCTAAAAATATAAAAACAGCAAGGTAACAAATAATAAATGGTGAGCAAAACATTGTATAAATACTTGGAAACAAGGCCTAGGATCCATACTTTCACTAGTGCAATTTCTCTCAACAATATTAACATAGTTGAATAATATGTAAATACCTCTTGTGCGACAAATAGTTCACTCCAAAGTCACAAAAAGTGGAGAACTAACGAAGAAATTATTGTAGGGTACGAAACCACCTCAAAGTTATCTTTTCCGCTCAATCTTATGAGCTATCCCTTTAAGTGTCACAAACAGCCCTAGAGTTCGTACTAAAATAACACCTTAAGATACACATCAACCAAAACCCTAATGTCACCTAGATACTCCAATGTCACCACAAGTACCCATGGGCTTGATTATATGATATGGATCACATAATTTCAGATTCATTATCTTCAATCCAACACAAAGAACTTCAAAGAGTTCCCCAAAGTTTCTACCAGAAAGTCAAGAAAAAAACATGTGCCAACCCCAATGCATTGGTTCCCAAGGTCACGAAACCCGCAAGTTGATCACCAAAACATATATCAAGTGTATCAATAGAACATCCCATTGTCATCACAGATATCCCATCGCAAGACATACATCAAGTTTTCTCAAATCCTTAAAGACTCAATCCGATAAGAAAATTCAAAGGGAAAACTCAATTCATCACAAAAAGATAGATAGGGGAAAACTCCATATGATTCAATCTATATCATCAAAGCTCGCGGTACATCAAGATCGTGCCATCTCAAGAACACAAGAGAGAGAGAGAGAGATCAAACACATAGCTATTGGTACATACCCACAGCCCCGAGGGTGAACTACTCCCTCATCATCATGGAGAGCGTCGGGATAATGAATATGGCCTCCGGTGATGGTTTCCCCTTAGGCCGGGTGCCGTAACGGGCACCCGATTGGTTTTTCATGACTCTAGAGGTTTGCGGCGGCGGAACTCCCGATCTAGGTTCTGCGTTGGTTTTTTTTGTATTTATAGGAATTTATGCCAGTGGAAACGAGTCAGGATGGGCCACGAGGGAGTCACAAGCCTGGTGGGTGCGCTAGGGGGTGGTAGTGTCCTTGAGGCTTGTGACTGCCTTGTGGGTCTTCTCACCCAACTCCAATGCTCCATGGGTCTCTTCTGCTCCATAAAAAATCATATCAAAGATTTTATTCCGTTTGGACTCTCTTTGATATTCCTTCTCTGTAAAACTCAGAAACAAGGAAAAAACAGAAACTGGCACTGGGCTCTAGGTTAATAGGTTAGTCCCAAAAATAATATAAAGTTGTAGTAAAATGATTGTAAAACATCCAAGAATGATAATATAGCAGCATGAAACAAGCAAAAATTATAGATACGTTGTAGACGTATCAACCGCCCGCAGGCGGTACATCTCCGTCCTGAGACCCGGCGGCGCGGGGGTTCCCACCGCCGCCATGGACGCTTCTGCTGTAGACTTCGCCGCTTGCTTGGCCTCGACCATCAGAGGGTCGCGGGTATTATGAATCCCTCCTCCTCCTCCACCCACGCCCACATCATTGCCTGTCTGTGCAAATACAAGGACAATGGACATAGATGGGCCAACCTCCGTCATGCCCTTCTTCTTGGGGGCTATGGCGACGATGAGTACGAAAGAACTGGCATGCTGACCACCAGAACAGGTTCACACAACCTTCGCCCCCTACTTGGCACGCCAAAGATGTCGTGAGGGAATGAGCACCTATGGGATCCGAGGGGCCCCTTTCGGTTCAACGGGGGAGAGGGATCGTGCAAAGAGCAGGTCTGGAGAACAGCATACTGGGATCTTTACCTAGGTTTGGGCCACAAAGGTGCATAAAACCCTACTCCTAGATGGTTGTATTATCGGTATCTTGCGGGTTCTAGCTAGAGGAGCACTACGAGCAGCAGCTACATGCATGAGCTAGGAGATTGGTCAAAAGATCCCTCCCTGTAACGCCCCAGGCCTTCTTTTATACTCTGAAGGGGATCCCAACAGTGGCGTACAGTGCATACACTGGGTGTACAGAGCTACAGTGCTATCATACCTAACACTGACGGAGTAGGACAGATGCATTTAATGCACCGTCACGCATCTCTGTCCGTCTATGGGATAGGACAGGAGCCCGTCCCATTGGCACCACTTAGCCCCCTCCAACTTCTTTGCCGCAACGCGTGTCCAGGCGAATTGACAACTGGCATGTGTCCTGGAGGGGCCAAGTCGGGGCTTTGCCTTAGCGGTGCCTCGTCCTTGCCAGGGCCTCATCCTTGCTCATGGGTTGGAGGGTCATCCCGCAAAGGTCTTGCCGGGGGTCTTGAGTCTTCTGCGTTTGTTCCAGGCAGGTTCCTATTGGGCCCCATCGCCAGGGTAGCTACTACTGCCCGTGCATGAGTAAAGGGGCACTAAAGAGCCCAAAACTCTAGTGCACCAACATCCTCACCCAGTGACAAAGTAGGGGTAGTGAGGCATGTATTGTATTGTTTCCATCAAGGGTAACAATATGGGGTTTTAATGAAATTGCTTTAGTTTATCCCTCTACATCATGTCATCTTTCTTAATGTGTTACTCTGTTCTTCATGAACTTAATACTCTAGATGCATGCAGGAGTCGATTGATGTGTGGAGTAATAGTAGTAGATGCAGAATCATTTCGGTCTACTTGTCACGGATGTGACTCCTATATGCATGATCATTGCCTTGGATAACTACATGATTGTTCGCTTTTCTATCAATTGCTTGAAAGTAATTTTTTTACCCACCATGATATTTGCCTTCAAGAGAGAAGCCTCTAGTGAAACCTATGGCCCCCGGGTTTATTTTCCATCATATTCAGATCTATACTTGCTGCAATTTATTTACCTTTTACTTTCCGCACTTGTTACATCTATATCTATCGGATCTAATCCTTGCAAATAACTGTGAAGGGATTGACAACCCCTTTATAGTGTTGGGTGCTAGAGTTTGATTATTTGTGTAGGTGCATCCAATGGTGACTTGCTTGTTCCTCCTACTGGATTTATACCTTGGTTCTCAAAAACTGAAGGAAATACTTATCTACTTCGCTGCATCACCCTTTCCTCTTGAAGGGAAAACCAACCCATGCTCAAGAAGTAGCAAGAAGGATTTTTGGCGCCGTTGCCAGGGAGGATACACATCAAGCCTACCAAGTACCCATCACAAACTCATCTCTTGAATTTACTTTATTTTCCATTTGCCTCTTGTTTTTCTCTCCCCCACTTCTAAAATGATTTTCAGAAAATACCAAAAATATTTGCCTTTTTATTCACCCTTCTTTCGTTTGCCTTTATTTTGCTTGTGTGCTTGAGTGCTTGCTTTGTCACGATGTCTGAGAATACCAAGTTGTGTGACTTTTACAATACTAATAATAATGATTTTATTAGTACTCCTATTGCTCCCGCCACTAGTGCGGAATCTTATGAAATCAATGTTGCCTTGCTAAATCTTGTTATGAAAGAACAATTTTCTTGCCTTCCTAGTGAAGATGCCGCACCCCATCTAAATACTTTCATTGAGTTGTGTGATATGCAAAATAAGAAAGATGTGGATAATGATATTGTTAAATTGAAGCTATTCCCGTTCTCGCTTTGAGATCGTGCCAAAACTTGGTTTTCATCTTTGCCTAAAAATAGTATTGATTCATGGAATAAGTGTAAAGATGCTTTTATTTCCAAGTACTTTCCTCCCACTAAGATCATATCCCTTAGGAATGATATAATGATTTTTAAGCAACTTGATCATGAGCATGTTGCATAATCTTTGGAGAGGATGAAATTAATGATTAGTAATTGTCCCGCACATGGTTTGAGTTTATGGATGATTATACAAATTTTCTATGCGGTATTGAATTTTGCATCTAGAAATCTTTTAGATTCTGCCACAGGTGGTACTTTCATGGAAATAACGTTAGGAGAAGCTACTAAACAACTAGATAAAATCATGACAAACTACTCTGAATGGCATACCGAAAGATCTCCTACTAGTAAAAAGGTGCATGCTATTAAAGAAATAAACACTTTGAGTGAAAAGATGGATGAATTGATGAAATTGTTTGCTAGTAAGAATGCTCCTATTGATCCTAATGATATGACCTTGTCTTGTTTGATTGGAAATAATAATGAATCTATGGATGTGAATTTTCTTTGTAGGCACAATTTTCGTAACAATGCGTATAGAGGTAATTTCAACCCTAGGTCGTTCCCTAGTAATTCCTCTGATAATTATGGTAATGCATACAATAATTCCCATTGAAATTATAATAATATTCCCTATTATCTCGAGAATATTGTTAAAGATTTTATTGGTTCACAAAAAGTTTTTAATGCTACTATTGAATAAAAAGTGCTGAAGATTGATGATTTGGCTAGGAGTGTTGATAGAATTTCTCCTAAGATTGATTCTTTGAAATCTAGATCCACTCCACCAAATCATGATATTAATGAGTCTTTGAAAGCTATGAGAATTTCTATTGACAAAAGAAGGGAAAGAACCGCTAGAATTCGTGCTAAACGTGAATGGCTTGAAAAGTTGTTTTCTCGCGATAATAATGACGAAGATCTTAAAGTGATTGATGTGACTCCTATTCAATCTATGTTTTCCAATATAAATATCGATAATGATGGGACTATAGATAAGTCAACTTTAGTTACAAGGTGTCCCAATGATTTGGAGCCTATAGATCTTAATGCTAAGATTGATAAAAGTGGGATTGAAGAGGTCAAAACTTTAAATAGCAATGAACCCACTCTTTTCGATTTCAAGGACATTAATTATAATATATGCTACTTGATTGACTATATTTCCTTGCTTCAATCCATGTTGAATTCTACTCATGCTTATAGTCAAAATAAGGCTTTTACTAAACATATAGTTGATGCTATGATGAAATATTTTGAAGAAAAACATGAGCTATAAGTTTCTATAAATAGAAAGCTTCATGATGAGTGGTAACCTACTATTAACATTAAAATCAAAGATTATGAGTGCCATTCTTTGTGTGATTTGGGTGCTAGTGTTTCCACAATTCCGAAAGCTTTATGTGATGTGCTAGGTTATCATGATCTTGATGATTGCTCTCTAAATTTGCATCTTGCGGATCCCACTATTAAGAAACCTATGGGAAAGATTAATTATGTTATTATTGTTTCAAATAGGAATTATTTGTCCATAGATTTGATTGTTCTTGGTATATTTGCAATCCTACATGTCCTTTTATTCTTGGTAGACATTTCCTTAGAACTATTGGTGCAGTTATTAGCATGAAAGAAGGAAACATTAGATTACAATTTCCATTAAGGAAAGACATGGAACACTTTCCTAGAAAGAAAATAAGATTAACTTATGAATCTATTATGATAGCTACTTTTTGATTGCATACCAAAGATGACAATACCTAGTTATATTGTGTTTTGCCTAGCTAGGGGCGTTAAACAATAGCGCTTGTTGAGAGGCAACCCAATTTTATTTAGTGTTATGTTTTTGATTATGTTTTTTGGTTTTTACCACATTATTACTTCTGTAGTAATTTTGTTTTGGTGTTTTAATTAGTGTTTCAGCTAAGTAAAACCCTTGGGGTGATCTATGGTAGTTGTTGATTTGATCTTGCTGAAAAAGAGAAAATTTTGCGCTCAGTCCAAGAATTTTCCAATTTTTTCAAAGCATCGAATTGATATGAAATTTTTACACATGATTGATATATAAATTTCCCAGGTTTTCCATATTTTTCATAATTGTTTGAGTTACATAAGTATACTAAGTTTCCAGATTGCTACAAACTATTCTGTTTTTGATAGATTCTATTTTCTTTGAGTTGTTTGCCTATTTTGAGGAATCTATGGCTTGTATCATGTGTTATGAGTTATGGATAAGTTAGATTACCTTAGGTATAACACCAATATAAATAAAGAATGAGTTCAAAGGAGCAACTAAAGTGGTGATTTATTTTCCTATACTAACGGATCTCACGAGTTTTCTGTTAAGTTTTGTGTTGTGAAGTTTTCAAGTTTTGGGTAAAGATTGGATGGACTATGGAATAAGGAGTGTCAAGAGCCTAAGATTTGGGATACACAAGGCACCCCAAGTCATATTCAAGGATACCAAAGAGCCTAAGCTTGGGTATGCCCTGGAAGGCATCACCTCTTTCGTCTTCAATCCATCGGTAAATTTACTTGAGGCTATATTTTTATTCACCACATTATATGTGTTTTGCTTGGAGTGTCTTGTATGATATGAGTACTTTCTTTTTAGTTTGCCACAATTATCCTTTATGCACACATATTTTGAGAGAGAGACGCTAAATCGTAAATTTATTGGAATACACTTTGTGCTTCACTTATATCTTTTGAGTTGGGCAACTTTGCTCTATATCCGTCACTTATATCTTTTAGAGAATAGTGGTGTTTTCGTTTTATAGAAATACTTGAACTCTCGTAACTCACTTATATTATTTTGAGAGTTTCTAAACACAGCATGGTAATTTGTCTAGGTTATAAATTTAGTCCTAATATGATAGATATCCAAAAGGGATATAATAAAAACTTCCGTATTAAGTGCATTGAGTGTTTATGAGAAGTTTGATTCCTTGCATAAAGTTTTGAGGTATAAAGATGGTAATGTTAAGAAACATGTTAGGAAGTAAATTGTTATTTGGTAAAAATACTTATGTAAAGGTTTGTGATTCCCGTAGCATGCATGTATGGTGAACCGCTATGTAAGGAAGTCGGAGCATGACTTGTTTATAGATTGTCGACCTTTGTATGAGTGTCGGGAGGGCGCGATGGTTAACTCCTACCAACCTCCCCCCCTAGGAGCATTCTTTAATGCTTTGCTTCAATTACTAATAGACTTTTGCAATAAGTATGTGAGTTCTTCATGACTAATGTTGAGTCTATGGATTATACGCACTCTCACCCTTCCACTTTTGCTAGCCTTTCTAGTACCGTGCAACTTTCGTCGGTGCAACAAACACCTTCCTCAAAACAGCTACTATATACCTTCCTAAAAACAGCCACCATATATCTTTCCTCAAAACAGCCACCATACCTGCCTATTATGGCATTTCCATAGCCATTCCGAGTTATATTGCCATGCAATTTCCGCCGTTTCATTTTATGGCATGCACCATGACTTCCATATTGCATATAGAGTCATATTTTGTCATAGGTATCGAGTTATAATTTTCCTTTTGATTTGTAAGTAAATAAAAGTGTGATGATTTTCATTATAGAGCATGTCCCATGTGAGTAAAGGATGATGGAATCTATGATTCCCTTACTAGAAGGGATGAGAGTCCGGACTTTATGAAAAATATAAGAGGCCAACGAAGCCGAGTAAAAAAGGAAATGAATAAAAGAGGCCTTAGATGCCCAAAAAATGAGAGAAAAGAGATAAGGGACATTTCTACTACCTTTTGACACACTTGTGCTTCAAACTAGCACCATGATCTTCATGATAGAGAGTCTCCTATTTTGTCACTTTCATATAGCTAGTGTAATTTTTCTTCATGATGTACGTCCACTTAGTTTCTTTTTGAGGTTTCATACACTTATAGCTCGTTGATATGCCTAGTTGATGTGAGACTATCTTCTCCCTTTCCTTGACAACCTCCACCATATTCTATTCCACCTATAGTGCTATATCCATGGCTCGCGCTCTTGTATTGCGTGAGAGTTGAAAAGTTTGAGAAAATAAAGGTGTGAAAACAATTTCTTGACTTTTCATCGGGGTTGTGCATGATGTAAATACTTTGTGTGTGGAAGATGGAGCATATCCAGACCATATGATATTGTAGGGATAACTTTCTTTTGCCATTATATTTTGAAGAGATACAATTGCTTTTCTAGTATGCTTGAAATGTTATTGTTTCTATATCAATATTAATCTTTTGTTTTGAGTCTTACGGATTTGAATATTCATGCCACAATAAAGAATATTACTTGTATAAATATGTTACGTAGCACTCCACATCAAAAAAATTGTCTTTATCATTTACCTACTTGAGGACGAGCATGAATTAAGCTTGGGGATGCTGATACGTCTCCAACGTATATATAATTTTTTATGATGGCATGCTATTATATTATCTGTTTTGGATGCTTTATATGCATTAATATGTTATTTTATATTATTTTTTTGGGACTAACCTATTAATTGAGAGTCAAGTGCCAATTTCTGTTTTTCCTTGCTTTTGCGTTTTGTAGATATGGAACATTAAACGGAGTCCAAACGGAATAAAACCCGCGGAAGGAATTTTTCTAGAAGGAAACAAGTCATCCAATCTTGGAGTGCACGTTAGGGGAGGTGCCAGGGTGCCACAAGCCTGCTAGGCGCAGGCCCCCGTGGTCACGCCTAGCAGGCTTGTCGCCTCCTGGCAAGTCTGCTAACCCTAATTCTTGGTCTCTAAATACCAAAATATTCCCATAACATCAAAAAGAGAAACACAAATACTTTTCCGCTGTTGGAAGCCTCCGTTCTCGAGAGATCCAATCTTGGAGCCTTTCCGGTAATCTGCCTGAGGGGGTTTCGATCACAGAGGGCATCTACATCAACTCCATTGCCGCTCCGATGATGCGTGAGTAGTCCACCAAAGACCTATGGTTCCATAGCTAGTATCTGTATAGCTTCTTCTCTCTCTTTTATCTTCAATACCATGTTCTTCATGATCTTCATGGAGATCTATTTGATATAATCCTCTTTTGTGGTGTGTTTGTCAAGATACGATGAATTGTGAGTTTATGTTCAGATTATCCATGTATCTTATTTGAATCTCCTCTGATTTCTTATATGCATGAGTACATATCCTTGCAAGTCTCTTCGAGTTATTGGTTTGGTTTGTCCACCTCGATTGGTAATTCTTGCAATGAGAGAAGTTCTTGGTTTTGGGTTCAATCTTGCGGTGTCCTCACCCAGTAACAAAGTAGGGGTAGCGAGCCACGTATTGTATTGTTGCCATCAAGGCTAAAAGGATGGGGTTTTCATCATATTTATTGAGTTTATCCCTCTACATCATGTCATCTTTCTTAATGCGTTACTCTGTTCTTCATGAACTTAATAATCTAGATGCAGGCAGGAGTCGGTCAATGTGTGGAGTAATATTTGTAGATGCAGAATCGTTTTGGTATAATTGTCACGGATGTTATGCCTATATGCATGATCATTGACTTGTATAACTACATGATTATTCGCTTTTCTATCAATTGCTTCACAGTAATTTGTTTACCCACTATGATATTTGCCTTCAAGAGAGAAGCCTCTAGTGAAACCTATGGCCCCCGGGTCTATTTTCCATCATATATTTTCAGATCTATACGTGTTGCAATTTATTTACCTTTTACTTTCCGCACTAGTTACATCTATATCTATCGGATCTAATCCTTGCAAATAACCGTGAAGGGATTGCCAACCCCTTTATAGCGTTGGGTGTAAGAGTTTGATTATTTGTGTAGGTGCATCCATTGGTGACTTGGTTATCCCTCTACTGGATTGATACCTTGGTTCTCAAAAACTGAGGGAAATAATTATCTACTTTGCTGCATCACCCATTCCTCTTCAAGGGAAAACCAACGCATGCTCAAGAGGTAGAAGGTGGCGACGGGGGAAGGTAGTGGTGGTGGTGATGATGAAGAAGGTGGCGGCAGCACCGGGGGTGGTTTTAGCGGTGACGACGACGAAGGTGGCGGCAGCGACGCACGGAGTGGAGGGTGTACGAGCGTGCAAAACGAAAGTTTGGGGTGAACATGCCCCCCCAAACAGGCAAAGACAATGAGGAAAATAGCAATGGCGTTGGTGACGTATGCAACGCCATAGATATATTAGTTATGTCGTTGGTGACGTCACCAACACCATAGCTATGTTTCTTCCAAAATTACATAAACCTAATTAATTCAACTTATGATGGTCAATAGGTAGAATAATAAAACACATTCAAGACAAAAATGTCGAAAGGGGTTCGATAAGGTCACTCCGGAAGAAGATTTATTGCATGTGCATACGCATATGCATTAATAATAAAATATGATATGATTTTCGAACTAACAACAAAGAAAAGATAGATAAAAATAAATTACGACGCTATTTCTTAGTTTCTCTTGTTTGTGCGGGATCTCTGAACCGATATTTTCCTCTTGTTTGTGTGGAGGCTCTCTACGGAAGCTTTTCTCTTATTTCTGCGGGGCTCTCAATGGAAGTTTCCTCAATGAGCAGTCGGCCGACGTGTAATGACTTACGAGTGATGTCTACTACACAACCTTCTTCTTGTAGAGTCGTGTTGGGCCTCCAAGCGCAGAGTTTTGCAGGACAATGGAAATTTTGCCTCAAGTGGATGACCTAAGGTTTATCAATCCGTGGGAGGTGTAGGATGAAGATGGTCTCTCTCGAACAACCCTGCAATCAAATACAAGAAATCTCTTGTGTCCCAACACACCCAATACAATGGAAAAATGTATAGGTGCACTAGTTTGGCGAAGAGATGGTCATACAAGTGCAATATGGATGGTAGATATAAGTCTTTGTAATCTAAAAATATGAAAACAGCAAGGTACCAAGTAACAAAAGTGAGAAAAACGGTATTTCAATGCTTGAAAACAAGGCCTAGGGTTCGTACTTTCACTACTGCAAGTTCTCTCTACAATACTGACATAGTTGAATAATATGTAAATCCCTCACATGCGACAAAGAGTTCACTCCAAAGTCACAAATAGCGGAGAACAAACGAATAAATTATTGAAGGGTACGAAACCACCTCAAAGTTATCTTTTCCGATCAATTGGATGAGCTATCCCTATAAGTATCACAAACAACCCTAGTGTAGCGACCCGACCTGAAAGGTCGAATCTCCGGTGTTTCTGTACCATCCCAATATCATGCTAGTACACACACGGTACAACAATGTATATATCAAAGGGAAATCACACAGCATTTATTAATCGTAAATCTCATATTGTGTCCTTTATTACAATAAAGATTACAATAAAGTGGCTAAAGGCGAACTCATGAGAATATCTAAATCTTGCGGAAGCATCGAAGGTAGCTGAGTCCATCTGACTCCAAGGGCATCTCACTGAGCGTAGAGCGTATCCTCACTCCTGGTCGGAAAAGTACTCTGCAATATGATACGTTGCAGCCGTGTAGGTCAGCATATGGAATATGCCGGCAAAGTCACAAGAGAGGGGTGAAAAGATAATCATCTAATCTACATGCATATATGGCAGGTGGGGTGGTAAGTTTTTGCGTAAAGCCAACTTTTTCCTACATCAAGAGAGGGCAAAAGCAGAATTATTACTAAGTTGGTTGATTAATGAGATGGTTCCACCAACCAATTCTCATACCCAAGTCATTAATACCCACATCATCATATTAATTGTGTTGAGAGTTCCGGAAATTTCAGTTCCTTTGGCTCAAGCTGTCCATGACCGTGGACACGGCTAATCGTTTAGGTTTGAGTAGTCTGCAGAGTTTTGCACACGTTCACCACAAGATTTGGTCGCCTCCGTTTGATTTCTCGCACTTCAGGGTGTTTGAGAAACGGATGACCAAAACATGGTCTTCCAAAGGGTTTCCCTGCGACTCTGTCGGTGCCCATCCTTTCCTACCGTTCTTCTACATCTCGTAGCACCGCCTGTCCAGGGTCACCACGATATCCAACCAAGCCAGAGCCCATAATGACTTGTGGCTGTGCAGGTAAGCCTTGGGTCTTGAAGCATCCATCCATCTCTTTGTACCTGGGTGGACCTTTCCGCATGAATACTGGCACATCTCCAGCATCATCTAGGCTAACCACTGGTTTCTCCAGGGTGTCGTTCAACCATCATCCACCCAGAGGTATGTTTAAAACTTGGAGTCTTTAAGTCTTGATCATTATGTAGTTCTTCAAATTATTAACTCTCTCAACTCTCATGATTCACACAACCAACCCCGTCTACTAATAGCATAGCAAAATGTAATACAACATTTCCCGGGGCCAAATGTGTCAAAGGGTAGAGAGGGGGGGTACCTACCACATGATACTACAGCAAGTAACCAAGTTTCCAATTACCTACTTTGCATGCAAATGGGGGGATGTTAGAACTAATGCAATAAAAACATGGGTAAAGATGATCAAAGTGACTTGCCTGATTGATGATCTTCGTACTTGAGTGACTCTAGGTAACAAGCCTCGCACTCCGGATAATCTAACAAAGCAAACAAGAGCACTCAATAAGCATACAACAAAATTATTTGTAACTCACAAAATCAGAAATGAACTAGAAAACAATCAAGACAAAACAATGCACAAATCACAAGCAAGAAAACACACAAAGTTTTGTTTTCAAAAAGGTGATGGGTAAACCACTACTAACATAATAAAACTACTTGTATGAACAAAACAATAGTTGACCGCAAGGAAACAATAAAATATTTTATTAATAAACAGAATAAAATCCATTTAAAGTTTGGCTAAGAAAAATCTTAGTATGGTTTTGAAAGTTTTGATAAACACTACTATATGAGGTAACTATAGTTTGTCTATAGCAATAGAGTGAAACTAAACTATTATTCTATTAACAAAACAATTTTCTTAACAGAAAAGAATTTACTAAAACTCTACTTAGAAAACAGAATTATATTATATAAAACTTTGTTAGAAGAAAACTATTACTAACTAGTTTGTTTTATAACAAATTATACCTAGTTGAAAATGAGTTGAGATTCCTATAACAATAAAGAAATAAACTAAGAAATTTTATATTTCTATTTACAGAAAGTAAAACACCTAATGTTTAAGCAACAGAACCTACTAAAACAAATTATAACAAATCTGATTTAAACTAACTAGAAACTAAATTAACTAAACTATACTAACTACTAGGCAGAATCTTTTTATAGCTAGAACACTAAACAAATACATCCTAAAAATCCTCAAAATAAGCATTATGATAGTCCTAACTAATACCAAGTAGTAGCAAAAGGATTCATATCAAAATCTATTTTTAATCTCTAGTTATTCAGATTTGAGTGATTTGAGCAAATTTGATTAAATTCAAATTCTAAGGTTCAAATTTAAAATCTAAGACTACAGCGTGAAACTACATGAAATATGTGAGTTAATTCAAAAAGAATCAATTCAAAACACTAAATAGTTTAAAAGATATAAACAAAACAAAATCAGAAAAGTTTCTATTAACTAAAACAAAACAGAAAATAAATAAAAATCTACCGAACGGTCAGTGCTACGTGGCAAGCGGTGTATGGCTAAGAGGGTGAGCGCTGGGTGACTGCGGGCGGGAGATCGAAGCTTAGCACATACCGGTTCACGAAATAAAACGATCTAATCCTATACGTTGGCTACGGATCCGACGGTCCAGAGAAGTCCGGTGACTTACAAAGGGGAGGGAGGAGGTCTCCGGTGAGGATGGCAGCGGCCGGTGGTCGAAAAGGTCGTCGGAGGTTGCTCTAGTGGTCGAGGGAGGTGGTCGAGGGGTCCAGGCGACTGCGGCTAGCGTCCGGCGTCGATAGGTGGCGTCGGAGAGGCGTGGGGTGGAGTGGAGCGACGAGCACACGTGGTGGGAGCTTCGGTCGAGGTAGAGCTCCGGCGAGCTGGTGCGACCGCGGTCTAGCGAGGGAGAGAGGGGGCTTTGGGGGGAAACAGAGTGTGGAGAGTGGCCGCACTTCTATAGGGGCGAGGCAGAGCGAGGGGAAGGAAGGAGAGGGAGATCCGCGACGGCAAGATCACCGGCGAGGTGGCGCGCGCGCGAGGTGGAAGGCGACCACGCCGATCCAGCGAATGGTCGGGTGGGACCTGCTGTCAGTGAGAGGGAGAGAAATCCGGACGCGTCGGTGGCCGGTAATTAGCCGAGTCAGGTATTAACTGTGGTGGGCCGGCCTGATTCGATTTAATTTCTTGCCTTTTTTAATATCCAGCGAAATCAAATGTCTTTAACGCGTAAAATATAATTCCAATTATAGGAGTATTATATTTCAAAATTAACAGAATAATAAATGCCATTTATTGAACATTTTTATTCTGTCATTTGAATAGCTTGAAAAAATAATATTTTTAAAAATTGCCTATTTGGTTTTAAAACCTTTTGCAAATATTTTTCAAAAGACCCCCTGGTTCTTTTTGTTCAAATATATCACCAAGATGACCCTGGTGTGGAGTGTCATGTTACTCCCCTCTTATTTTGAACGTTTTCCAAGGTTTTCAAATAGGTGAAAGCAACACATTGAAAATAGAAAGGGACTTTCAGAAAGTCAGAAGAAACATTTCAACTATTTCATACATTCAAGCAATGATGATGATGATGCATAGCTATATTTCATAACATTCCAAAATGAAATTTTGGGATGTTACACCTAGAGTTCGTACAAAAATAACACCTTAAGATGCACACCAACTAAAACCCTAATGTCACCTAGATACTCCAATGTCACCACGAGTACCCATGCGCTTGATTATACGATACTCCTCACACAATTTCAGATTCATCAGGTTCAATCCAACACAAAAAAACTCCAAAGAGTGCCCCAAAGTTTCTATCGAAGAGTCAAGACGAAAACATGTACTGACCCCTATGCATAGATTCCCAAGGTCACAGAACCCGCAAGTTGATCACCAAAACATACATCAAGTGGATCAATAGAACATCCCATTGTCACCACGAATATCACATCGCAAGATATACATCAAGTTTTCTCAAATCCTTTAAAGACTCAATCCGATAAGAAAATTTCAATGGGAAAACTCAATTCATCACAAGAAGATAGAGAGGGGAAAACTCCATATGATTCATCTATATTAATAAAGCTCGTTGTACATCAAGATCATGTTATCTCAAGAACATGAGAGAGAGAGATCAAACACATAGCTACTGGTACATACCCTCAGCCCCAAGGGTGAACTACTCCGTCCTCGTAATGGAGACCGCCAGGATGATGAAGATGGCCTCCAGTGATGGTTTCCCTCTCTGGTGGGGTGCCAAAATGGGCGCTCGGTTGGTTTTTTGTGGCTATAGAGGCTTGCGGCGGCGGAACTCCCGATCTAGGGTTCTTTTTGGAGGTTTGGGTTTTTATAAGAATTTTTGGTGTCAGTCTCACTTCAAGGGGGTGCCCGAGGGGCCCACAAGACCGAAGCACCCTCCTTGGGCGTAGGACGCGCCTAGAGGGCTTGTGGCCTCCTCGTCCACTTCCTGGCCCAGCTCTTGTGCTTCAGGGGTCTCTTTTGGTCCATAAAAAATCACCGTAAATTTTCAGCCCATCCCAAGAACTTTTATTTCTGCACATAAAGATGACACCACTGTAGTTCCGCTGAAAACAACGTCAGTCGGGGTTAGTTCTAATGAAATCATACAAAAACCATATAAAATATTTGTAAACATGACATGAATACTTCATAAATTATATAGATGTTGGAGACGTATCATAAAGTGAAAGCTTGCCTCAATGAAATCTATGTTGGGGAACTTTGCATGTGAAACAAAAAAATTCCTATGCACATGCAAGATCTATCCATGGTGATGAGCATCTACAAGAGGGAGAGTGGATCTACATACCCTTGTAGATCGCTAAGCGGGAAGCATTAAGAAACACGGTTGGTGTAGTCGAACGTCTTCGCGATTCAAATCGCTGAGCATCCCGCGATCGAATCACGATCCATCTCACGAACTCATCATGTTCCATCCCGTGATCTCATCACGATCCGTCTCGCGATCTTGATCACGGTCCTTCCGATCTAGCGCCGAACGGACGACACCTCCGCGTTCAGCACACGTACAGCTCGATGACGATCTCCACCTTCTTGATCCAAAAAGAGGGAGCGGAGAGGTAGACGAGTTCTTCGGTAGCGTGACGGTGCCTCGGCGATGGTGGTGGAGCAATTCCGGCAGGGCTTTGCCTCAGCACCGCTGAAAACCGATCTAGAGGAGAAACTACGAACTAGAGGGTAGGGTTGCACGTGACTGAAATCTTGTGCGAAAAACCCTAGAACCTCTAGTATATATAAGAGGAAGAGAGGAGGAGGCTTGGCCAAAGCGCCAGCCCTAGGAGGCTTCATTCGAAGTGGATAGGAGAGGAGGAATCCTCCTCCAATCCTAGTAGGACTAGGATTCCTTCCTTTTTTGCCTTTTTTTGCCTTTTTCCACCTTTCCTCTTTGGGATTTTCTTTCCCAACCACATGGGCCTTGTGTGGGACTTCCACCAGCCCACTAAGGGCTGGTATTCACTCTCCCACAGACCATGTAGCCTCTTGGGTCGAAATACCCCTCCCGATGGTCTCTTGGTACACTACTGGCACTCCCGGTACACTACCGATGAGCCCAAAACTTTTCCGGCGACCAAAATAGGACTTCCTATATATCAATCTTTACCTATGAATCATTCCGAAGCTCCTCGTGACATCCGGGATCTCATCCGGGACATCGAACAACCTTCGGTCACCACCATGCATAACTCTATACTACCGAAACATCACTGAACCTTAAGTGTGTAGACCCTGCGGGTTCGAGAACTATGTAGACATGACCGAGACACCTCTACAGTCAATAACCAATAGCGGGAGCTGGATTCCCATATTGGTTCCTACATATTGTACGAAGATCTTTATCGGTCGAACCTCTATGTCAAGGATTCAGTTTATCTCGTATGATGTTCCCTTTGTTCTTCGGTATGTTACTTGCCCGAGATTCGATCATCGGTATCTCCATACCTAGTTCAACCTCGTTACCGGAAAGTCTCTTTACTCGTTTCTTAATACAAGATCCCGTGACTAACACTTAGTCACATTGCTTGCAAGGCTTGTTGTGATGTTGTATTACCGAGTGGGCCCTGGGATACCTCTCCGTCACACGGAGTAACAAATCCCAGTATTGATCCATGCCAACCCAACAGACACCCTCGGAGATACATGTAGAGTACCTTTATAGTCACCCAGTTACGTTGCGACCTTTGATACACACAAGGCACTCCTCCGGTGTCAGTGAGTTGCATGATCTCATGGTCATAGGAATAGATACTTGACATGCAGAAAACAGTAGCATTAAACTGACATGATCATATGCTACGCTTGTAGTTTGGGTCTTGTCCATCACACCATTCTCCTAATGATGTGATCCCGTTATCAAATGACATATCATGTCCATGGCTAGGAAACCTTAACCATCTTTGATCAACGAGCTAGTCTATTACAGGCATACTAGGGACATGGTTTTGTCTATGTATCCACACATGCATCTAAGTCTCCGATCAATACAATTATAGCATGGATAATAAACGATTACCATGGACAAGGAAATATGATAATAACTAATTTATTATTGCCTCTAGGGCATATTTCCAATAGTCTCCCGCTTGCACTAGAGTCAATAATCTAGTTCACATCACCATGTGATTCGCATTGTTATGAATCTAACACCCAATGAGTTCTGAGGCTCGATCATGCTTTGCATGTGAGAGAGGTCTTATAGTCAACGGGTCTATGACATTCAGATCCGTGTGTACTTTGCAAATCTCTATGTCAAACTATAAACACTGCTACCACACTCCACTTGGTACTATTCCAAATGGCTGCTCCACTATACATATCCAGATTGCTACTACAAGTCATCCGGATTGGTGTTAAAGCTTGCATCGATGTAACTCTTTACGACGAACTCTTTATCACCTCCATAATCAAGAAACATCTCCTTAGTCTTTTAGTTACTAAGGATAATCTTGACCGCTATCTAGTAATCCACTCCTGGATCACTCTTGTACCCCTTGACGGACTCATGGCAAGGCACACACAGGTGCGGTACACAACATGGCATACTATACAGAGCCTATGGCTAAGGCATAGGGGACGACGTGCGTCCTTTCTCTTTCTTATGCCGTTGTCGAGCGTTGAGTCTCACTCAACTTCACACCTTACAAATCAGGCGAGAACTCTTTCTCTGACTGATCCAATTTGAACTCTTTCAAAATCTCGTCAAGGTATGTACTCATTGAAAGCCTCATCAAGCATCTTTATCTATCTCTATAGATCTTGATGCTCAACAATTAGTTAGCTTTATCCAGGTCTTCCTTTGAAAATCACTTTTCAAACAACCGTTTATGCTTTCCAGAAATTCTACATTATTTCTGATCAACAATATGTCATCCACATATACTTATCAGAAATTCTATAGTGCTTCCACTCACTTTATTGTAAATACAAGTTTCTCATAAACTTTGTATAAACTACAAAACTTTGATCACCTCATCAAAGTGTATATTCCAACTCCGAGATGCTTGCTCCAGCCCTTAGATGGATTTCTAGAGCTCGCACACCTTTTAGCATCCTTACGACTGACAAAACCTTCTAGTTGTATCACATACAACCTTTCCTCAAGTCAACTGTTAAGGAAACGATCTTTTGTCATCCATATGCCAGATTTCATAATTAAAAAATGCAGAAACTGCTAACATAATTCCGACAGAATTTAGCATTGCTACGAGTGAGAAATTCTCATCGCAGTCAAATCTTTGAACTTGTCATAAACTTCTTTGTGACAAGTCGAGCTTTTATAAATGGTGACATTTACCATCAGCGTCTATCTTCATCTCAAAGGTCCATTTGTACTCGACGACCTGCTGCCCAACGAGCAAGTCTACCAAAGTCTATACTTGGTTTTCATACATGGATCCTTTCTCGGATTTCATGGCCTCTAACCATTTGTCGGAATCCGGGCCCATCATCGCTTCTCCATATCTCGTAGGTTCATTGTTGTCCAACAATATGACCTCCAAGACAGCGTTGTCGTACCACTGAGGAGCAGTACGTATCCTTGTTGACCTATGAGGTTTGATAGTAACTTGATATGAAGCTTCACGATCATCATCATTTACTTCCTCTTCAACTGATGTAGGTTCCACAGAAACATCTTTCTGTGCTGCGCTACTCTCTGGTTGAAACAAAGGTTCAACAACCTCATCAAGTTCTATCTTCCTCCCACTCAGTTCTTTCGAGAGAAACTTTTCCTCGAGAAAGGACCTAGTTTTAGCAACAAACACTTTATGCTTGGATCTGAGATAGAAGGTTCACCCAACTATTCTTAGGGTATTCTATGAAGATGCATTTGTCTGCTTTGGGTTCGAGCTTATCAGATAGAAGTGTCGCATTCCCAAACTCTAAGAAATGACAACTTTAGGTTTTTGCCAAACCATATGGTGTCATCTAAATGGATTTAGATGGTGCCCCTTTTAAAGTGAATGTAGTTGTCTCTAATGCATAGCGCCAAATTATAGTATCAAAATGATAACAGACATCATAGCACGCACCATATCCAATAGAGCACGACTATGACGTTCGGACACACCATCACGCTATGGTGTTCCAGGTGGCGTGTGTTGTGACACAACTTTCACATTGTCTAAAGTTGTATGCCAAACTCGTAACTCAGATATTCACCTCCACGATCATATCACAGACATTTCTTCTTGTCATGATGATCTTACACTTCACTCTGAATTTGCCTGAACCTTTCACACGATTCAGACTTGTGTTTCATTAAGTAAATATACAGTATATCTACTCAAATCATCAGTGAAGGTAAGAAAATAACGATATCCACCGCACGCTATAAGACTCATTGGATTGCATACATCAACATGTATCATTTCCAATAAATCACTTGCCCGCTCCATCAAACCAGAAAACGGGTTCTTAGTCATCTTGACCAAGAGGCATGGTTCGCATGTCTCAACCGATTCGAAATCGAATGAGTCCAAAGATCCATCATCATGGAGTTTCTTCATGTGTTTTATACCAATATGACATTTAGTGGCAGTTCCACAAGTATGTGGTACTATTATTATTAACTTTGTATCTTTTTGCATCAATGTTATGAACATGTGTATTACTACGATCAAGATTCAACAAACCATTCTCACTGGGTGCATGACCATTGAAGGTATTATTCATGTAAACAAAATAACCATTATTCTCTAACTTAAATAAATAACCGTGTTGCAATAAACACGATCTAATCACGTTCATTCTCAATGCAAAACACCAAATAACATTTATTTAGGTTCGTCACTAATCCCGAATGTAGAGAGAGCATGCGATGTTGATCACATCAACCTTGGAAGCATTTCCAACACACATCGTCACCTCACCCTTAGCTAGTTCTCCATTTATTCCGTAGCTTTTATTTCGAGTTACTAACATTTAGCAACCGAACTGGTATCCAATACCGAGGTGCTACTAGGAGTACTAGCAAGGTACACATCAATAACACGTATATCAAATATACTTTTGTCGATGTTGCCAGCCTTCTTATCTACCAAGTATCTAGGGTTGTTTCGCTTTAGCGGCCGCTCTCCTCATAATCGAAGCACTTAGTCTCGGGTTTGGGTTCAACTTTGGGTTGCTTCACTAGAGCAGCAACTGACTTGCTATCCATGAAGTTTCCCTCCTTGCTCCTGTCCTTCTCGAAACTAGTGGTTTGACTAACCATGAACACTTGACGCTCCTTCTTGATTTCTACCTTCAAGGTGTCAAACATCGCGAACAGCTCAGGGATCATTATTTCTATCCCTGGCATATTATAGGTCATCACCAAGTTCTAGTATCTTAGTGACAGTGACTTGGAGAACTATATAATTCACTATATTATCTGGAAGATCAACTCCCACTCGATTCAAGCGATTGTAGCACCCAGACAATCTGAGCACATGCTCAACGATTGATCTATTCTCCTTCATCTTGCAGGCAAAGAATCTTGTTCGAGATCTCATATCTTGCAACATGGGCGCGAGCCTAAGATCCTAATTTCACCTCTTAGAACATCTCATATGTTTCCTGACGTTCAAAATGGTTTAGAGCCTCAATTCTAAGCCGTAACGCATGACGCACTAAACTATCAAGTAGTCATCAGAACGTGCCAGTCAGATGTTCACAACATCTACATATGACGCTAGAGGGGTTGGCGCACCGAGTGGTGCATTAAGGACATAAGCCTTCTGGGCAGCAATGAGGACAATCCTCAGATCACGGACCGAGTCTGCAATATTGCTACCATCATCTTTCAACTCTATTTCTCTAGGAACAAACAAAAATTCAAGGGAGCTACAACACGAGCAAGTAATCTACAACATAATTTGCAAAGATACCATTGACTATGTTCATGATAATTAGTTCAATTAATCATATTACTGAAGAACTCCCACTCAAATTGACATCCCTCCGGTCATTCGAGTGATACATGATCCAAATTCACCAACTCAAGTCCGATCATCACGTGAGTTGAGGTGGTTTCAATGGTGAACATCATCATGTTGATCATATCTACTATATGACTCATGTTTGACCTTTCGGTCTCTTGTATTCCGAGGCCATGTCTGTACATGCTAGGCTCATCAAGTTTAACCCGAGTGTTCTGCATGTGCAACACTGGCTTGCACCCATTGTATGTGAACGTAGAGTATATCACACCCGATCATCATGTGGTGTCTCGACATGATGAACTTTCGCAATGATGCACACTCGGGGAGAACACAATTCATCTTGAAATTTAAGTGGGGGATCACCTTATAATGCTACTGTCATCCTAAGCAAAAGAAGGTGCATAAAAGGATTAACATCACATGCAAATCATAAGTGACATGATATGGCCATGAACTTGTGCTTTTGATCTCCATCTTGAAAGCACCGGCATGATCTCCATCATCACCGGCACGACACCATGATCTCCATCAACGTGTCGCCATCGGGGTTGTCACACCCATCATGCTTCTACTACTATTGCTACCGTTTAGCGATAAAGTAAAGCATTACATAGCGCTTAATGATTGACATGCGGGTCATACAATAATTAAAGACAACCCTATGGCTCCTGTCGGTTGCCATACTCATCAACATGCAAGTCATGATATTCTATACAACACATAATCATCTCATACATCACATATATCACATCATGCAATTGGCCATATCACATCACAACATACCCTACAAAAACAAATTAGACGTCCTCTAATTGTTGTTGCATGTTTTACGTGGATGCTACGGGTATCTAGCAAGAACAATTCTCACCTACGCATAAACCACAATGGTGATACACAAGTTGCTTTTCAACCTTCTCAAGGACCGCCTTTGTCGAAACCGATCCAACTAAAGTAGGAGAAACAAGCACCCGCGACCCATCTTTGTGCAACGAGGCTACACGTTAGTTGATGGAACCGGCCTCTCATAAGCATATGAGTAAGATTGGTCTGGGCCGCTTCATCCCATAATACCGCTGAACCAAAACACGACCAAGGGAGGAAGCAATCTAAGCATCAACGCCCACAAACTCTTTGTGTTCTACTCGAGATCTCATCTACACATAGACCTAGCTCATGATGCCACTGTTGGGGAACGTTGCATGGGAAACAAAAAATTCCTATGCACACGCAAGATCTATCCATGGTGATGAGCATCTATGAGAGGGAGAGTGGATCTACATACCCTTGTAGATCGCTAAGCGGGAAGCGTTAAGAAACGCGGTTGGTGTAGTCGAACGTCTTCGCGATTCAAATCGCCGAGCATCCCACGATCTCATCATGATCTGTCCCGCGATCCAATCATGATACTTCCCACAAAATCATCACGATCTGTCCCGTGATCTCATCACGATACATCTCGTGATCTTGAACACGGTCCTTCCGATCTAGCGCCGAACGGACGGCACCTCCGCGTTCAGCACATGTACAGCTCGATGACGATCTCCACCTTCTTGATCCAGCAAGAGGGAGCGGAGAGGTAGATGAGTTCTCCGGCAGCGTGACGGTTCTACAGCGATGGTGGTGGAGCAATTTCGGGAGGGCATCGCCTAAGCACCGCTGAAAATCGATCTAGAGGAGAAACTACGAACTAGAGGGCAGGGTTGCATGTGGCTGAAATCTTGTGCGAAAAACCCTAAAACCTCTAGTATATATAAGAGGAAGAGAGGAGGAGGCTTGGACAAAGGGTCTGCCCTAGGAGGCTTCGTTTGAAGTGGATAGGAGAGGAGGAATCCTCCTCCAATCCTAGTAGGACTAGGACTCCTTCCTTTTTTTGCCTTTTTTTGCCTTTTTCCACCTTTTCTCTTTGGGCTTTTCTTTCCCAGCCGCATGGGCCTTGTGTGGGAATTCCACCAGCCCACTAAGGGCTGGTATTCACTCTCGCGCAGCCCATGTAGCCTCTTGAGTTGAAATACCCCTCCCGATAGTCTCCCGGTACACTACCGGCACTCCCGGTACACTACCGATGAGCCAAAAACTTTTTCGGCGACCAAAATAGGACTTCCTATATATCAATATTTACCTCTGAACCATTCCGGACCTCCTCGTGATGTCAGGGATCTCATCGAGGACTCCGAACAACCTTCGGTCACCACCATGCATAACTCTATACTACCGAAACGTCACCGAACCATAAGTGTGCAGACCCTGCGGGTTCAAGAACTATGTAGACATGACCGAGACACCTCTACGGTCAATAACCAATAGAGGGACCAGGATGCCCATATTGGTTCCTACATATTCTATAAATATCTTTATCGGTCGAACCTCTATGTCAAGGATTCAGTTAATCCCACATGATGTTCCCTTTGTTCTTCGGTATGTTACTTGCCCGAGATTCGATCGTCGGTATCTCCATACCTAGTTCAACCTCGTTACTGGCAAGTCTCTTTACTCGTTCCATAATACAAGATCCTGTGACTAATAATTAGTCACATTGCTTGCAAGGTTTGTTGTGATGGTGTATTACCGAGTGGGCCCTGAGATACCTCTTCGTCACACGAAGTAACAAATCCCAGTCTTGATCCATGCCAACCCAACAGACACCCTCGGAGATACCTGTAGAGTACCTTTATAGTCAGCCAGCAACGTTGCCACGTTTGATACACACAAGGCACTCCTCTGGTGTCAGTGAGTTGCATGATCTCATGGTCATAGGAATAGATACTTGACATGCAGAAAACCGTAGCATTAAACTGACACGATCATATGCTACATTTGTAGTTTGGGTCTTGTCCATCACACCATACTCCTAATGATGTGATCCTGTTATCAAATGACATCTCATGTCCATGGCTAGGAAACCTTAACCATCTTTGATCAACGAGCTAGTCTATTAGAGGCATACTAGGGACATGGTTTTCTCTATGTATCCACACATGCATCTAAGTCTTCGATCAATACAATTATAACATGGATAATAAATGATTACCATGAACACAGAAATATGATAATAACTAATTTATTATTGCCTCTAGGGCATATTTCCAACAATCTATGGTTTGATGAACTATCTATTCATCTCTGAATTCACATAGCAAACAAAAAACCATCATAGTTTTATCTGAATAAATACTAATCGCAAATGGTTCAGGTTGAATACCCATTTGCAGATCGATGACTATCTTTCAATTGCCTATAAGCCAAGTCAAAATGTTGGTGCGAAGGATTGGTGCAATGCGTCATCGCAAATGTTCCTCTAATATGACTCGTGTGCCTTGTACAGACAATCCGGGAAGATTTACATCTATCATATTGGGTAAATTGACATGTGTCAAATTGGAAACATTTGCATCTACCGATCTAGTAACACTGGTATTTGTCAATATTGTAGCAATGGCATTTGTCAAATTTTGCAGGAAAAAATCACAATTAGGGTGTAATTTTGCAATTGAAATTCACTAAACATGGATTTCATTCATACATTAAGCACTGACCTTTGTACGATATAGTTCAACTCGACAGATGAACAGAACAAACTTTTCCCCAATTGTTGTCAACCACGTACTGAAATAGCTAGTTCAACTATATATACTAGCTAATTTAAAGTATGTGGTACAGTTCAACCATATATATAATTAGATGAACTGAAAAATAGCCCCTAAATACTAATACTATGGAGGGGCTTTGTACTACTTCCAGTATAATCAAGTGTGCTCAGCAAGAGCAAGTGGAGGAGGAGCCTGCCGATGAGTTGGTGGAGTCGTGTCCGTTGCCTGCCAGTGCTACCCTCCGGTGCTCAAGATGCCCCTTCTCGAAGCGACGGGACTCTACATAGATCTCTGCATTTCGCGCCACTGTTGCCGCTTCTCCTGTCGCCACGACGTCAGTGAGCTTCTTCGAGTGTGCGACCTGGTGCTCCACCTCCTTCTCTAGGAAGTAGATGTAGTGCGCAAGGGTTGGGACGCAGAAGCCCGGCGGCGGGCCTTTGGCAGCCTCCACCTCCTACATTCGGCTCGTGGTGGCGGAGCAGGTGATGACCCCACCACTTGAAGGTGCGGTTGTGGCCAGGACGGACGGCATTGGGGTGGTGTCCCCGGCGACTGTCGGGGTGGTGGCAGCCATGGCGGCCACCGGTAGCAGATGCCTTTAGGCAGCGGTGGTGGAGTGTGTAGTTGGTGGCGCACTGATATGTCTCCAATGTATCTATAATTTTTTATTATTCCATGTTCATATATTATCATTCTATGATACTTTTTGGGCATTTGTTTACCAATTTATAATATTTTTTAGCACTAACTTATTGACCCAATGCCCGGTCACAGTTGATATTTTCTACGCGTTTTTACTTTTTAGGTTTACAACACCAAACAAAGTCCAATTGCCATGAAACTTCGTGATGATTTTTTTGGACCAAAAGAGGACCTGGAATCTTTTAGAGGAGGCCAGCAGGTGCATGAGGGCCCCAACACACATCAGGGCGCACCCTGGGGGTGATATGTCTCCAACGCATCTATAATTTATGACAATTTCATGCCATGTTTACAATAATTTTGTATGATTTTGGTATGATTTTATTAGAACTAACCCGTACTGACGATGTTTTCAGCAGAAATACCATGGTGTCATTTTTGTGCAGAAATAAAAGTTCTTAGAATGGGCTTAAAATTTACGAAGAATATTTTTGGAAAATATTAAAAATACTAGAGCAAAAAGATACCGGAGAAGAGTCCCGAGGGAGTCACAAGCCACCAGGGTGCGGCCCCCCCTGGCCACGCCTAGCTTGATTGTGACCTCGTTGCGAACCTTCTGGACGTGAGACCAACGCCAAATACTCCTATAAATACCCAAACCTCAGAAAAGAAACCTATATGAGGAGTTCCATCGCCGCAAGCCTCCAGAGCAAGGAAAAACCAATCGGGAGCCCATTCTGGCAGCCTGTCGGAGGGGGAAACCATCACCGGAGGCCATCTTCATCATCCTGGCGGTCTCCATGACGAGGAGGGAGTAATTCACCCTCGAGGCTGAGGGTATGTACCAGTAGCTATTTGATTGATCTCTCTCTCTCTCGTGTTCTTGAGATGGCATGATCTTGATATACCGCGATCTTTATTGATATAGATGAATCATATGGAGTTTTCCCCTCTCTATCTTCTTGTGATGAATTGATTTTTCCCTTTGAAGTTTTTTTATCGGATTGAGTCTTTAAGTATTTGAGAACACTTGATGTAGGTCTTGCGATGGGATATCCGTGGTGACAATGGGATGTTCTATTCATCCACTTCATGTATGTTTTGGTGATCAACTTACGGGTTCCATGACCTTGGGAATCTATGCATAGGGGTTGGCACATGTTTTCGTCTTGAATCTCCGGTAGAAACTTTGGGTCACTTTTTAAAGTTCTTTGTGTTGGATTGAACATCATGAATCTCAAATTGTGTGATGCAAATCGTATAATCAATCCCGTGGGTACTTATGGTGACATTGGAGTATCTAGGTGGCATTAGGGTTTTGGTTGATATGTGTCTTAAGGTGTTATTTTAGTATGAACTCTAGGCCTGTTATTTATAGGGATAGCTCATAAGATTGATTGAAAAAGATAACTTTGAGGTGGTTTCGTACCCTACAATAATTTATTCCTTAGTTGTCCGCTATTTGTGACTTTGGATTGAACCCTTTGTCTCATGAGAGGTATTTATATATGATTGAACTATGTGAGTATTGTCGAGAGAAATTGCACTAGTGAAAGTATGAACCCTAGGCCTTGTTTCTAAGCATTGCAATACCGTTTGTGCTCACTTTTATCATTAGTTACCTTGTTGTTTTTATATTTTCAGATTACAAGAACCTATATCTACCATCCATATTACACTTATATCACCATCTCTTCACCGAACTAGTGCACCTATACAATTTACCATTGTATTGGGTGTGTTGGGGACACAAGAGACTCTTTATTACTTATTTGCAGGGTTGCTTGAGAGAGATCATCTTCATCCTATGCCTCCCACGGATTAATAAACCTTAGTTCATCCTATTCCTCCCACGGATTAATAAACCTTAGTTCATCCACTCAAGGGAAAATTTTTACTGTCCTACAAAACTCTGTGCTTGGAGGCCCAACACGAGTCTACAAGAAGAAGGTTGTGTAGTAGACATCAGGGGGCATCGAGCCCTGATATGTAGTGGCCCTCTCAGGCGTCCCCTGACATTCCTCTCTGTACTATAAGTTCTCTAATATCTCCAAAACCCTAAAGGAGCTCCCGAAACACTTTTTCCGCCACCGCAAATCTTTGTTCCAATAGGAGCCCATCTACAGCTCCGTTCTAGCACCCTGTCGGAGGGAGGGGTCTGTCATGGAGGGCCTCTTCATCACCCTTGATGCCCTCATGATGATGTGTGAGTAGTTCACCGCAGACCTATGGGTCCTTAGGTAGTACCTATATGGCCATCACTCTCTCTCTCTCTCTTGATCTTCAATACAATGTTCATCGCATCTTTGCCTTGATCTATCCGATGAATTGTGAGTTTATGTTCAGATTATTCATGAAAATTATCTGAGTCAAACCTGAATACTAAGATTCTTATTTGCATGATCATTATAGCTTCGCAATGCTCTCCGATCTATTGAGATAGTTTGGCCAACTAGATTGATATTTCTTCGGTGGGAGTGGTGTGTCGTAGTAGGTTCAACCTGACGAGTTTGTATATCCCAGTGACAGAAGGGAACAAGTTGTGTCTTTGTGTTGCTGCTACTAATGATAAAACGATGGGGTTTATTCATATTGATTGAGTTTACTTTGTCTAAATCATGTCATTGTTCTCCAAGCATTACTCTGTTTTACTTAATACTCTACATGCATGTTGGATAGCGGTCGATGGGTGGAGTAATAGTAATAGGTGTAGGCAGGAGTCAGCCTATTTCCTTATGGAGATGATGCCTATATACAGATGATCATTAATAACCCACAGGTATAGGGGATCAGTTGTAGCCTCTTTCGATAAGTAAGAGTGTCGAATCCAACGAGGAGCTAAAGTTAGAACAAATATTCCCTCAAGTTCTATCGACCACCTATACAACTCTACGCACACTTAACGTTCGCATTACCAAGAACAAGTATGAAACTAGAAGTACTTTGTAGGTGTAACGGGATAGGTTTGCAAGATAATAAAGAACACATACATAAAAACTAGGGGTTGCTGAGATAAACAAACAACTAAGTTATCTTAACGAGTGTGGAAAAGTGGTGGTAGGAGTTGCGGAATTGTCCCTAGGCAATCAATAACTAGACCGGTAATCATTATTGCAATTTTATATGAGGGAGAGGCATAAGCTAACATAATTTCTCTACTTGGATCATATGCACTTATGATTGTAACTCTAGCAAGCATCCGTAACTACTAAAGATCATTATGGTAAAACCCAACCATAGCATTATAAGGTATCAAGTCCTCTTTACTCCCATATGCAACAACCCACCTACTTGGGTTTATGCTTTTGTCACTCAAGCAATCCACCATAGGCGAATCATGAACACATTGCAACACCCTACAACGAGAATCCCTCAAGCTTGCGTGACACGGAGAGCAGCTTAGGACAACACCAATAATAAAACATGCAACTCAAGCCAATCATGATCATCAATCAACCCAAACGACAACAAAAATCTACTCAGACATCATAGGATGGCAACACATCATTGGATAATAATATGAAGCATAAATCACCATTTTCAAGTAGAGGGTACAGTGGGTTGCGGGAGAGTGGACCGCTGTAGATAGATGGGGGAAGTTGATGAAGGTGTTGGTGAAGATGACGGAGTTCTTGGAGTAGATTGTCGTCACGATGATGGCCCAAGCGGCATTCCGATGCCATCGGGAGAGAGGGGGAGAGAGCCCCCCTCCTTATTCTTCTTCCTTAACCTCCCCCTAGATGGGAGGAGGGTTTCCCCTCTAGTCCTTGTCCTTCGTGGCGCCGGAAGGGCACGAGCCCCTCCAAGATTAGATCTCTCTCTGCATTTCCTTCTTTTTCTGCGCTCCCTGAATTTGGCCTTTCACCGTTTCTTAAATATCTGGAGATCTGTAGCTCTGATCAGGCTGAAATTTTGAGGGGCTTTTATTATAAACATATCTTCCCTGTGGGAAAAGGAGATGTCCAACCGACTTAAGGGGTGACCACAAGGGCCCAGGGCACCGCCAGGGGGGAGGACATACCCTCTTGGCTTGTGGTTACCTCGGGCATCATCTCACGTTGATTCTTTTTCCCCAAAATCACATATATTCCAAACAAATATCCATAAGTTTTTATTGTGTTTGGACTTCGTTTGGTATGGATATTCTATGAAACAAAAAACATGCAACAAACAGGAACTGGCACTGGGCACTGGATCAATATGTTAGTCCCAAAAATAGTATAAAAAGTTGCCAAAAGTATATGAAAGTTGTAGAAGATTGGCATGAAACAATCAAAAATTATAGATACGACGGAGACGTATCAGCATCCCCAAGCTTAATTCCTGCTCGTCCTCGAGTAGGTAAATGATAAAAAAGATAATTTTTGATGTGGAATGCTACATAGCATAATTTTGATCATATAATCAAATCATGGCATGAATATTTAGACATGAGTGATTCAAAGCAATACTCTATCATTTGACATTAAGACAATAATACTTCAAGCATACTAATAAAGCAATTGTATCTCTTCAAATATAATGACAAAAGAAAGTTATCCCTACAATATCATATAGTCTCCCTATGCTCCATCTTCCCCACACAAAGTATTTATATCATGCACAACCCTAATGGCAAGTCAAGCAATTGTTTCACACCTTTTATGTTCTCAAACTTTTTCAACTCTCACGCAATACAGGAGCGTGAGCCATGTATATAGCACTATAGGTGGAATAGAATATGGTGGAGGTTGTGAAGAAAAACGAGAAGATAGTCTCACATCAACTAGGTGTATCAACGGGCTATCGAGATGCCCATTAATAGATATCAATGTGAGTAAGTAGGATTGCCATGCAACAGATGCACTAGAGCTATAAGTGTATGAAACTCAAAAAGAAACTAATTGGGTGTGCATCCAACTTGCTTGCTCATGAAGACCTAGGGAAATTTGAGGAAGCCCATCATTGGAATATACAAGCCAAATTATATAATGAAATATTCCCACTAGTATATGAAAGTGACAAAATAGTAGACTCTCTATCATGAACATCATGGTGCTACTTTGAAGCACAAGTGTGGAAAAAGGGTAGTAGCATTGTCCCTTCTCTCTTTTCTCATTTTTTGGTGGGCATGTAAGGCCTCTCTTTTTTATTTGGGATTTTGTGGACTCTTTTATTTTTCATAAAGTCTGGCATCTCATCCCAACTTGTGGGGGGATCATTGCTTCCATCATCCTTTCCTCACATGGGACAATGCTCTAATAATGATGGTCATCACACTTTTATTTACTTACAACTCAAGAATTACAACTCGATATCTAGAACAAAATATGACTCTATATGAATTCCTCTAGCGGTGTACCGGGATATGCAATGATCTAGCATAGCAAATGACATTCAAAAATGGACAAGCCATGAAAACATCATGCTAGCTATCTTACGATCATGCAAAGCAATATGAAAATGATGGTGCGTGTCATAATAAACGGAACGGTGGAAGTTGCATGGCAATATATCTCAGAATGGCTATGGAAATTCCATAATAGGTAGGTATGTGATTGTTTGAGGGAGGATATATGGTGGGCTTAATGCACCGACAAAAGCTGCGCGGTACTAGAAAGGCTAGCAAAGGTGGAAGGGTGAGAGTGCGTATAATCCATGGACTCACATTAGTCATAAAGAACTCACATACTTATTGCAAAAGTCTATTAGTCATCGAAGCAAAGCATTAGACACATGATCCTAGGGGAGAGGTTGGTAGGAGTTAACCATAATGCGCTCCCGACCCTCACACAAAGGTTGACAATCAATAAACAAATCATGCTCCGACTTCCTTACATAACGGTTCACCATACATGCATGCTACGGGAAACACAAACCTTTACACAAGTATTTATACCAATCAAAAATTACTCTCTATCATGACTCTAATATCGCCATATTTATATCGCAAAACTATTGCAAGGAATCAAACACATCATATTCAATGATCTACAAGTTTTTTGTAGGATTTTATGACTAACTATGTGAATGACCAACTGCTGTTAACTCTCTAAATAGATATAACTGAAGCATGAGAGTTTAATTATTTCTATAAAATATACCCCCATGCTCTAACAAATATAAGTCAAGAAAAATAGCATTCTACAAATGGCGCTTTTCTATGTGTAAGAAATAGGCAAACCAAACTTCAAATGATATAAGTGAAGCACATGAAGCATTCTATAAAGCCATACTCAATAGATATAAGTGAGGTGCAAAGAGCCTTCTATAAATCGACCAAGGACTTTATCATAGCATCATGGTGCATTATTAAAAGAAAAATAAAAAGCACACGACGCTCCAAGATTTACGCATATCATGTGAGGAATAAAAATATAGCTCCAAGTAAAATTACCGATGGTTGTTAGAAGAAAGAGGGGATGCCTTCCGGGGCATCCCCAACCTTAGTTTCTTGGGAGTCCTTTAATATTACCTTGGGGTTCCTCGGTAATCCCCAAGCTTACTCTCTTTCCACTCCTTATTCCTTCATCCATCGTGATCTCCCCCAAAACCAGAAAACTTTAATCACACAAAACTTAACAAAACCCTCGTGACATACGTTAGTACAATAAAAACAAATCACCAGTTTAAGTACTGTTTACAACCAATTAATATTTTATTTTTGCATTTTATCTACTTTAATATAACTTTTCCATGGATTATACCGCTGATACAATCGATAGTTTCATCAAAACGAGCAAAACAATGCATCAAAAACAGAATCTGTCAAAAACAGGACAGTCTGTAGTAATCTAGCTAAACATTCACCATACTTCTGTAACTCTAAAAATTCAGAAACATTACGAAAAAAATAAAATACTTGCATAGAAGTACTGTATACAAATTTCAGACATGTTTGACATTCCATTAAAAAATGTAAATTCACGCACTACAGCCAAAGTTTCTGTTTTTGCATTGCACACACCAAACAAGCAATCTAATCATCCTAAAGGTAAATCTTGGCTCATTATTTTTATAATACAATGGATTTGTTAAAGAGGATAATTATTTTTGTTCAAAATTTTCTGTAATCAAGATTCCCAAAGTTTCCATGGGCATGAAAAAATTCAAGGCTAGCCCCCACTTCAACGTTGCTCGTCTTTCTCACTTTCATTTTTATTTTTGAAAATTTTTAAAGTTTACCACTTTATTTTTTTTCGTTTTTAAACTATATAAAAGCACACAACAGAATAAAGTGACTCAATAAAATGTCTGGGCTCCCTGGCAGTGCTTTCTTTAAATCTATTAAGCTAGGCATAAAGTGCTCAAGTGATGGATTAACCCGAATCCCAAGGTATATCAAAGAAAATTTTAATTAATAATGATTTGTAATTAAGTAGTGAGCACAAAGTAATATATTTCATGCAACAAAGAAGTTTAACTCCCTTCCAATGCATCGGCATGTCATAAAAGAACAATTCGTGCACACCAAGTAAAGGCCAATACATAGCATAAGCAGTTTCTTGCAATTTTATATATTGGAAACATATAGAAGTGGAGATGTAGTTCCTATCTCATAATAATTGCAAGTAGGAGAAGCAAGCACATGCATATTATATCTATCAAAATCACCATGTGTAACAGTAAAAGGCAACCCATCTATATAATCCCTAATAAGTGCAAACTTCTTCTATATAGTCTAGTTGGGAGAACTCAAAAAGATAACAGGACTATCATGTGTGGGTGCAATAGCAATAATTTCACGTTTAACATAAGGAATTATAGAAAGTTAATCTCCATAATCATCATTCATATTGGCATCATGGCCACAAGCATAGCAAGCATCAAGTTCATCAAAAAGCGATATTTCAAACAAGTCCAAGGGATCATAGCAATCATCATAGCATTCATCCTTCGGTAAGCAAGAAGGGAAATTTAAAATGTATGAGTTGAAGAGTTACACTCATTAGAAGGTGGGCACGCATAGCTAATCTGCTCTTCCTCCTTTTGTTCTTCACTCTCCTCCTCATCTTTTTCATCTAATGAGCTCACAGTTTCAGCAATTTCTTCTTCCATAGATTCCTGCAAAATATTAGTCTCTTCCAAGGTAGCAGAACACCATTGCAATCATAATTCTCGTAGAAATATTTAGGTATGGCAAAAATTTCAGATTCGTAAGGAACATCATCATCATACTTTTCAAGCAAATAAGCTATTTCATAAGCACGTTTAAAAATGACAATTTCTTCTATTCGTTCCACATCATAGTAATCATAAATACCTTTAGCATAAGAAGCTAAGGTTTCATTATCATTAAATTTGCATTGAAAGGGAAGGTGTCGAGCTTCTATATTAGAGAAACAAGTAAAGTCACATCTCGAGCATGCATCCCAAGCAAACATTCCAGTATTCTAATTTGATCCCATAAGTGTTTTCCTTTTTGATATAAGCGATAATCCCTAAAGTATTCACATTGATCCAACGTGTATCCAATTATCAAGTTGAATGGGGTTTTCTCAGGTTTATCAAAGTAGTGCATAATATTTTCCACATAACGAGCATCGAGGGTTTTAGGAGGTTCTCCATCTCCATAAGTAGCAAGTGCACCAAAAAAATTGTATTTCGTGTTCCATATCCATAATAAACATATAGAACACCTTAGAACGGAAAATAAAATCTACTTAGTGATAAAGAAAACAAGCACACACGAGAATATTCACCCCACGCTATTGCTCCCCAACAACGACGCCAGAAAAAGGTCTTGATAACCAACAAGTATAGGGGATCAGTTGTAGCCTCTTTCGATAAGTAAGAGTGTCGAACCCAATGAGGAGCTAAAGGTAGAACAAATATTCCCTCAAGTTCTATCGACCACCGATGCAACTCTACGCACGCTTAACGTTCGATTTACATAGAACAAATATGAAACTAGAAGTACTTTTCAGGTGTAAACGGATAGGTTTGCAAGATAATAAAGAGCACATAAATAAAAACTAGGGGATGCAAAGATAAAGAAACAACTAAGTTATTTTAACAAGTGTGGAAAGTGGTGGTAGGAGTAGTGGAATTGTCCCTAGGCAATCGATAACTAGACCGGTAATCATTATTGCAATTTTATATGAGGGAGAGGCATAAGCTAACATACTTTATCTACTTGGATCATATGTACTTATGATTGGAACTCTAGCAAGCATCCACAACTACTAAATATCATTAAGGTAAAACCCAACCATAGCATTATAAGGTATGAAGTCCTCTTTACTCCCATATGCAACAACCCACCTACTCGGGTTTATGCTTCTGTCACTCAAGAAACCCACCATAGGAGAATCATGAACACTTTGCAACACCCTACAGAGCAGATCCCTCATGCTTGCGCGACAAGGAGAGCACCATTGGACAGCACCAATAATAAAACATGCAACTCAAGCCAATCAAGATTATCAATCAACCCATAGGACAACAAAAATCTACTCAGACATCATAGGATGGAAACACATGATTGGATAATAATATGAAGCATAAAGCACGATGTTCAAGTAGAGGGTACAGCGGGTTGCGAGAGAGTGGACCATTGTAGATATATGGGGGAAGGTTATGGAGGTGTTGGTGAAGATGCCAGAGTTGTTGGAGTATATCGCCGTCACGGTGGTAGCCTAGATGGCGTTCCGGTGCCACCAAGAGAGAGGGGGCGAGAGCCCCCTTCCTTCTTCTTCTTCATTGACATCCCCCTAGATGGGAGGAGGATTTATTCTCTGGTACTTGGCCTCCATGGCGGTGGAGTTGCGGGATCCCCTCCGAGATCGGATCTCTCTCTCTATGTTTCCTTCTGTTTCTGCGCTCCCCGATTCTAGCCTTTCACCGTTTCTTAAATATCTGGAGATACTTAACACTGATTGGGCTGAAATTTTGAGGGGAGTTTTATTATAAAAATATATTCCTGACGGCAAAAGGAGAGCTCCAACCCACTTAATGGGTGACCACAAGGGCCCAGGACGTGACCAGGGGGGTAGGCCGCGCCCCTGGCTTGTGGTCACCTCGGGCATCGTCTCGCGTTGAATTCCCTAAAATCTCATATATTCCAAAAAATATCCTTAAGTTTTTATTGCATTTGGACTTCGTTTTGTATGGATATTCTGCAAAAGAAAAAACATGCAACAAACAGGAACAGGCATGGGGCACTTGATCAATATGTTAGTCCCAAAAATAGCATAAAAAGTTGCCAAAAGTATATGAAAGTTGTAGAATATTGGCATGAAACAATCAAAAATTATAGATACGATGGACATGTATCAATAATTGTCGTGAAAACCGCATAATTATTCACTTTTCTATCAATTGCCCAACAATAATTTGTTTACCCACCGTATGCTATGTCTATGAGAGATGCCACTAGAGAACTCTACGGCCCCCGGGTCTATTCACTTATATATTCACAAATGCTATTACTACCTTGCTGTTATTTATTTGCTTTTATTTTATTTTTACATTTAAAATTATCTACACAACTCACTTTCTTGCAAATAATGAGATCGAGGGGATTAACAACCCCCTTGCCGACGTTGGGTTCAAGTTGTTTCTTTTGTTGTATGCAGCCATTGAAGATGGTTGAGGACTTGTATTCCTATTAGTTCGATAAAACTTGGTTTCATAATTGAGGGAATACTTACCCACATTGTGCTGCGATAACCCTTTCCTCTTCATGGAAAAACCAACATAGATCAAAAGTATGAGGAAGGATTTCTGGCGCCATTGTCAGGGAATACCATCACCAATTATCAAGTAACTTCGCACAAATTTTCATTCACTTGTTCTTCTTTATATTTGCTGTTGTATTTAGTTTATCTCATAAAAATCAAAAATACAAAAAAATATGTTTGATTTTTACTAGTTTTCTTGTTTGAAGTTATGGCCAGTCCTTCTTTTGTTCGCATTACTCCCAATAATGAAGTTGTTAACTTTAAGCAAAGGGGACGTCAAACTTTCAAATATGCATGTTATAGGAATTTCCACGCTCAAAATAAAGCAACTAATAACTTACCACCACTACTTTTCTTCATATTTTTTATGTTCGTGTGACAACTCGGTATAGGTTTGTCCTTGACACTATCCCTGGTGGAAATTTCTTAATGTGTCACACCTTGGATGCTTATAATGCAACTGAAAATCTTGTTGGAACACCACCCATTATCGTTAGTGAAACCAGTTTAACATTGGAACATGTTATGCAAAATATTGATATTATTGAAAAGAAAATGATCACTAGTGAACCAATTGAGGAGCTAGATGAAAATACTTCATAATCATATCACTCAGTTTGGGTCACGGGTAGGAACAACTTTGAAAACTTTAAAGGAAAAGGACACTATTATTGATAAGAGGGTGGAACAAGGTTTGAGTAGAATTGATAAAATGGAGGAGGTCATTAACAAAGTGAGTTCTGCATTCACACCATCTAAGACTAGTGCTAGTATCTCACGAGACAAAAGTGTCAAGTTCATATACATCCCTAAGAGCATTAGTACACCTCCTTCCAAAAGAAACAAAGATCTTAAAATAATTAGTGTTCATCCCAATTTTGTGAACCTTGTAAAGGTTCCTATTTTCAATCCTTCCATTGATCCTAGTAAACATAATTGTGTTATTGAGGAGCTTGATGTCAAAGATGACAACACTTGAAACTATGCATTATGCCTAGCTATGGGCATAGAATAATCACGCTTGTTGGGAGGCAACCCAATGTTTATCTTAAATTTCATTTTTACTATATGTTATTTTGTGATAAAATGATTATTGACTCTGTAATGATTATGTTTTTATGTTTTAAAATGTGTTTGTGCCGAGTAAAGCCTTTGGGATGACTCAGAAGATGAGTAGAAACGATGTTAAAAAAAACATGAACTTTGACTCCAGTACAGGAATTTTCATTTTTACTAGAGCATGATAATGATCTGAAATATTTACATAGTATTTCTATACAAATTCTCCACGTTTTCCTAATTTTTCACAATTTTTATAGTTAAATAAGTATGGGCTCTTTACAGATTACTACAGACTATTCTATTTTAAATAGATTCTATTTTGCTTGCATAGGTTGCTTGTTTTTATCATGCTATGAATCATATCGGGGGTATAAGACATGGAGAAGTTATAATACAATACCTATTATGCAAAAATAAATTAATAATCAATTTATAGCAGTACCTAAAGTATTCAATATGCTGCTTATACTAACGGATCTCATGAAATTTTGTTGAGTTTTGTGTGGTTGAAGTTTTCAAGTTTTGGGTGTGATCACGATAGACCACGAAATAAGGAGTATCAAGAGCATAATATTAGGGATGAAAAAGGGACCCCAAGTAATATTCGAAGGAAGACTCAAGATTCTAATCTTGATGCCTCGGAAGGCATCCCCTCTTTCGTCTCAATCCATCGGTATGTCACTTGGAGCTACATTTTTATTCATCACATGATATGCGTTTTGCTTGGAGCTTAATTTGCTTTTGTTTTCTTTTAATTTCAGTTTGTCACAATCATCATTATCTGGACACACCTACTTGAGAGAGACACACCTTCATCATAATTTGTTAGAATACTCTATGTGCTTCACTTATGTCTTTTGAGCTTGGCTGTTGCTCTAGTACTTAACTTATATATTTTTTAGCACGATGGCATGTAGATTATATAGAAATATTATTCTCTTGTTCTTCACTTATATTTTTTTGACAGCTGATAAATAGTGATGGCAATTTTCATAGGTCATAAGGCTAGTCCAAAAATAATAGGTGTTCAATGAGTGATAATCAAAACCATCATGTTGCACATATAGAGAAATTTTGGATTAATGACATTGATGTGTTAATATGAAAATGTGAGTCCGTAATTATTGATTCGTAGAAGTGACGAGATTAAGAGGTGTTAACTTGTTATTCATCTAAAAATTAAAGAGGCATGGTGATGATGTGTGAGCATTTTTATTCCTCATTGAAATCGTAGTGTTGTTTCGAGTCAGGGGCGCACGATAGTTAACTCCTACCAACATCCTCCCTCGGGGCATGCGAGTAGTACTTTGATTTGTGATAGAAGTAATAAAGCTTTGCAATAAGTATATGAGTTCTTTACGAATAATGTGATACCATGGACAAACATATCTTCACCTTCTCATATTTGCTAGCCTCTTCGGTACCGTGCATAGCCCCTTCTCACCTCGAGGATTGGTGCAACTTTCGTTGGTGTATACAACCCCGTGACATGATACGCTCTATTGCACATAAGCCCCATTATATATTCCTCAAAACAACCACCATACCTAGATATCATGGCATTTCTGTATCCATTCCGAGATGTATTGTCATGCAAGTTCCATCATCACTTCAAATGACTAGTTTGGTCATCATCATATTGCTTTGCATGATCATATAGAGCTAGCATAGTATTTTTTGGCAAAGCCACCGTTCATTAATTTTTTTTGATACAAGTCACGCTAGATCATTGCACATCCTCATACACTACTGGAGGCATTCATATAAAGTCATATCTTCCTATCAGATTTTCATATTGAGTTGTAAGTAAATAAAAGTGTGATGATCATCCTTATTAGATCATTATCCCAGTGAGGAAAGGATGATGGATACTATGATTCCCCCACAAGTCGGGATGAGACTCCGAACGAAAAATAAAATAAAAATGGGGGAAGCCAAATGAGCCCACCATATACAAAGTATGAATGGGGGAGGAAAAAAAGAGAAAAGCCCACCATGAAAAACAAATGAGAGAAAAAGAGAGAAGGGACTTTCCTACTATCTTTACCACACTTGTGCCTCAAACTGGCACCATGTTATTCATATAGAGAGTCTCTTGTTATGTCACCTCCATATGCTAGTGGGAATTACCTTCTCATATTATAAACTTGGCTTGTATATTCCGATGATGGGCTTCCTCAAATGCCCGAGGTCTTCATGAGCAAGCAAGTTCGATGCACACCCACTTAGCTTCAGTTGATCTTTCATACACTTATAGCTCTAGTGCATCATTTGGATGGCAATCCCTACTCCTTGCATTGACATCTATCGATGACCATCTCCATAGCTCGTTGGTATGCCTAGTTGATGCAAGACCATCTTCTCCACTTTTTACCCCTTTGATATCTACCATCATATTCTATGCCACCTATATGCTATGTCCAATCGTTCACGCTCATGTATTGCATGAAGAATAAAAAGTTGATGCATATCGAACAAGTATGATCTACTTGCGTGACTTGGACATGGTGCATAACATTTTTATTGATGTGGTCATGCTTCGCCAATATAATAAGATCAATAGGGGTAAACATATACTATGAAAATCAATGATTTTGGTTCTTATACTTGTAAATATTGTTATGCTAATGTTTGTTAATTCATCATTTCTCAATGAGCATACACACAAGATATTACATAATGAGTCATGTCAAATCAAAAATTATGTTCTTATCATTTACCAACCCGAGGACGAGTAGGAATTAAGGTAGGGGATGCTAATAGCTCTGCAATGTATCTATAATTTTTGATTGTTCCATGCTGATATATGATCATTCTAGGATACTTTTTGGGCATTTGTTTACCAATTTATAATATTTTTGAGCACTAACCTATTGACCCAATGTCAGTGTCAGTGCCAGATGTTTACAGTACCAAACGAAGTCCAATTACCACGAAACTTTTTGATGATTTTTATAGACCAAAAGAAGACCGGGAAGCTTCAGTAGGAGCCCAGGAGGCGCACGAGGGACCCACCACACATCAGGACGCACCGAGGTGGGGGCCTGATATGTGGTGCCCCCCTCAGGCGTCCCCCGACGTTCCTCTGTGGCCTATAAATTCTCTACTATCCCAAAAGTCCTAAAGGATCTTCCACAACACTTTTTCCACTACCGCAAGTCTCTGTTCCTATGGGAGCCCAACTACAGCTCCGTTCCGGCACCCTGCCGGAGGGGTGTCGATCATGGAGCTCCTCTTCAATAACCTTGCTGCCCTCATGATAATGTGTTCATAGTTCACTGATACGTCTCCAACGTATCTATAATTTTCGCTTGTTCCATGTTGTTATATTATCAATCTTGAATGTTTTACAATCATTATATAGCAAATTTTTATCATTTTTTGGGACTAACCTATTGACATAGTGCCAAAGTGCCAGTTCTTTGCTTGTTTTTTTACTTCGCAGAAAATCAGTACCAAACGGAGCCCAAATGTTGTGGATATTTTTGTGGATTTTTTATGGACCAGAAGAAAACAGATGGGCCAAATAACACCACAAGAGGGGGCATAGGGTGGCCACTGCCAGAGGCCCCTGGAGCGGTCTGGTGGAGGGTGGGCACCTCGGGCACCCCCCCCCAACCGACTATCCAGCTTAAAAATTCCTCGAAAATCTAAAAAACCTATGGGAGTCGATGAACCATAATTCCAGCCACCACAAGTTCCAGAACCTCGAGATCCAATCAAACACCATCATGGAGGGGTTCATCTTCCTCATAGGTGCCTCTCCAATGATGTGTGAGTAATCCACCATAGACCTACGGGTTCGTAGGCAGTAGCTAGATGGCTTCCTCTCTTTCTATGTTTCTCAATACAATGGTCTCTTGGAGATCTATTGGCCGTAATGACTTTTGCAGTGTGTTTGTTGGGATCTGATGAATTTTGAGTTCATAATCAGTTTCTATCCATGAATATGATTTGAGTCTTCTTTGATCTCTTATTTTCATGATTACTTATATCCTCGTATTTCTTCTTCGAATCTTTGCACTACAAGGAAAAACCTTATACACAGAATCTTAGCAGTAGCGCTGGAGAAAAGGAGGCGCTACTGCTACATAGCAGTAGTGCGTGTCAAGAAACAGTGCTACTTCTAACTACTTAGCAGTAGCGCGTCATTAGAAATGTGCTACTACTAATATTGGCGCACCGTTGCCGCCAGGCTAGGTTTAGTAGTAGCACGCCCTAGATAACCATGCTACTTCCAAGATAATAGTAGTAGCATGTTTTTTGGGTAGGGCACTACAACTAAGTTTTAACCTCGCCACATGGCAGGCCCCACTTAGCAGTAGCGCCTCCCCCAAGAGCGCGCTACAGCTATGTCAGGTAGCACTAGCGCTCTTTCCTAAAACACGCTACTAGTATATTGACATAAACCCTTCTCGGGCTTCCTCCTCCACTTCTTTCATGCATCCATTCCCCATTCGATCAATCCCTCTCCGCTGACGAAGCCGTCACCCTCTGTAGCCTGCCCACGCTGCCGTCCATCGCCGTCCTCCATCGCCGCCCTTCGTCGTCGCCCGCTCCTCCACCCGCACACGTCCGTCGTCGCCCGCGTGCCCTCCGTCTCCTCCGAGCTCCACCTTGTTGTCGACATCTCCCCAGAGCTCCACCTCACCGCCGAAGTCTCCCCTAGCCCCTTGTAAGTCCTCTACCCCTCCTTCTCTCTCTGTCTCTCTAGGACAGATTAGGACAGATTAGGATGAATTAGTATGAACCCTAGGACAGATTAGGGAGTATGAACCTAGTTAATTAGTATGAAATTAACTATGTTTTCAAATTAGGATAGAAATTTAGCTACATTTCAAATTAGGACATAAATTTAGGTACGCTCAATTTAGTTTCAAATATTGTGAAGCAAAAGGACTTATTGCATTGTCTTCAAGTTCTATATTTTTCTTGTTGTTATATGCAAATGATCCGAGTGGCTTATGTTTCGCCGGAATGTTGATTCATTTCCGTTTCGATGAATTTCAGGCGCTCGATATGTCAAGTTTTAAGCAAAAGTCATGCCGATTTTTTTTCATGAATTTTAGCATGACTTGTGCTACAATGTAGGACATATAGAGTGCTTGTGATTTGCCACAATGGGAATTGAATGATATTCTGGCAAAACATAGGAACAGGTTGACTTTAGGTCTGCTAAGTGTTTATTAATTTTGTTTTCATAATTAAGCATGTGTTCTCGACATCAACGATGCCTGGCCTGCATCCTCATCATCGACTCGGTGGAGGAGGCCATCTTAATTATAGGGGCCATGTCCGACACTGGGCTCCGCCGGGCTGGTACTGGGAGGTCCTACCTTCCGGGGCGTGCAGCTTGGTGAGGAGGCAGCCCGTCGTCGACCCGGAGGTTATTTGGTGGTGCTCGCGTGGGCCACTGTCAGTGCAGAGGGATCCGGCCCCCACGGAGGTGATACGTCGCCGTCTTAGGGAGGAGGACGAGCACGTCCGACGCTATATTGGTGCGTTGGACGCCAGGTTCTCCAATACCTGGCAGGTTCTTTAGGATCTCACCCGAGCTATAATCCTATGATGGTTCCTTCTCTTTGGGTGTTCACCGCCCATGCCGATACCCGTCGTTCGATACGGTTCTAACTATATTAGTGATGTTATATGTATGATACTATTCGAGATGTATTAGTGATAATATCGACGACGTACGGACGCAAGAGATAATTTAGTTTTGCTTATTGAATGCATGCTAATTTGAATACTAATTTGTTTTATGACTTAGTTTTGTTTATTGAATGCATGTCTGTTTCAATTATGAACATAGAAAATGTCTGATGACGATGGTGAAAGGGAATTCGGTGTGTGCGAATACTGTGAAGACGAGCGAGTTTTGCGCGACAGGCCTCACCTAGAAGATGGTAGGCGATTCAGCATCATGCTAGATGAGACCTTCGAAGTGGATACAGTAAGTCACAATGACAAGTCTTTTTTTGTAATTAAGCATGACTTCTGCTTCTTTTGCTTCAACTTATAATTTTAATTTTTTACAATTCTACCAGTGTATCCCATGCCATGCAAGATATTATGTATTGGATAAGATTGGTTTCTCAGATATGTGTAGTATGGAGGTAAAGAGAGTTAACTTGAGGACCGAGCATGGCTATGCATTTTCCGTAAAATTATACAATGCAGAGAACTATTCCTATTTTCAATTCTCAAATTGGAGAGCACTATTCAAGGCGTATGCATTTGAGCCTAATATGATTATCGCCTTTGATATTCGTGCTGAAGATGAATATGAAGGTAATATCGACATATGGGTCGATGTGCAGACACCTCCAGTTCTACCTCTATGTGAGTTTCTCAACCATATTTATTAACTAAATAATACTGTTTATTTGAAAATAGTTGACAACTAATTTCTATTGACAGTTTATTTCCATTCAAGCAAACATGTCCGGCTCTTGGTAGACAACACATAGTACTGTCCCGGGGCTAAACTAAACTGCGAGGAGATAAGTCATTATGTTTCATGGCTTGAGGATCTTGATCTTGTCAAGATAAATGATTTTCCCAGACTTGGAGATATTAGTACTCGATACGTGCGACCACTAGTGTGCGTATTGAACTATGGTCACATCTATCTAGGAGAAATGGTAAGATTTTTACTATTTGTCCTCAGTGCATCTTTTGCATACATTGTTTCTTAAGCTAAACTTCATTGCTAAGTATTTTACTACGATGTTCTTCAATAGGGACTCCTGATGAATGTTGTGCCTCGTTGGATCGAGCATAAAGGTCACATGAGAATGATTAGCTTACGGCCAAGATATCCTACAATGCACATGAGTGCATTCCGCATTTCTTAAAGCAAGCAAGTCTTACTAGTCAAAGACTGGAGCAAAATTGTGAAGGATCGGAGAGAAGTACTAGGGGGCAGCTATCAGAAGCGCAACCCACATTTAGAAGACAGGTTCATCCACATGCTCCAATATGAATTGGTACTATATCAAAATTTGTATAACGGCGTATAAATATACTAAAACTAAAAATAATGAAAAATAGAATACTAGTAACGCTTTCTTGGAAGGACGCTACTAATAGTTAGCTTAGCAATAGCGCTTATAATTATACATGCTACTGCTATACGTCCTAGTAGTAGCGCGGGTAACCAGCGCTACCGCTAAGCAATAGCTGTAGCGCCATAATAGTAGCACAGGCACCCGCTCTACTAGTAGGCATCAAACCCACACTACTACTAGGATTTTCCCTAGTACTGTTGGTTTAGTTAGGCTAACTAGACCGATTTTTCTTGCCATAGGAAGAGGTGCTTTGTGATGGGTTTGATCTTGCGGTCTTCTTTCCCAGTGATAGAAGGGGCAGCAATACACGCATGTATCATTGCCATTAAAGATAAAAATATGGGGTCTATTCCTACATGATGCATGATGTCACCATTCTTATTGCATTACTCCGTTTTCCCATGAACTTAATACACTAGATGCATGATGGATAGCGGTCGATGTGTGGAGTAATAGAAGTAGATGTGGAATCGTTTCGGTCTACTTATCTTAGACGTGATGTGTATATAATAATCATTGTCTACATATCATCATGATTATTTAATCTTCTATCAATTTCCCAACAGTAATTTGTTCACCCACCGTGTGCTATACTCATGAGAGAAGCCACTAGTGAAACCTACTACCCCGGGTCTACTTTTCCAACATATTGCTTTCCGATCTACTATTTGCAAATTTTGTTTTCAGATCTATTATTCCAAAAAACCAATAATACCTTGATACACTTTTTGTTTATTTATTTTATTTTGTGTTCTTGTGAGATCTATTTGCGAAAACTATCACTACCTAATGTATCTTATTACCGTAGAGAGCATGACAACCTCTCTTTCGTGTTGGGTTGCAAGTATTTGTTGTTTGTGTGTAGGTGTTGTTTATGTGGGTGCGTGTTCTTCCTATATGGATTGATACGTTTGTTTCATAACTGAGGGAAATACTTAATGTTTCTGTGTTGCATCATCCCTTCGTCTTGGGGGAAATGCTGACGTATTATGAAGCCACGTCAAGGGAATTTCTGGCGCCATTGCTGGGGAGGAAGCAATCTCATCTACCATGTTCCTAATCAGAAATCCCATCTCCTTGCAATTTACATTATTTTCCATTTGCCTCTTGTTTTCCTCACCCCCACTTCACAAATTTTTCGTTTTATTCGCCCTCTCTTTTTCGTTTGCCCTTTTCTCGTGAGATATCTTGTCTGCTGTGTTTGCTTGTGTTGCCATGTGCCTTCTATTTGATTGCATCTTTGCTTTCTAAAACTATATTTATATGGATCCTCATCCACTTGCTAATCTTTTCAAAATACCAAATTATGATGAACCAATTGCTAGTGAGTTGAATGCACTTGATTATCTCTATGAAGTTTTGTTTGAAAATCATGAATCTGGAAGTCTTGATGAAGTGTTGAAAGAAGAAATTTATAAGGCGATTCATGATAGCTGCTTGATTGAAAAGCATGATTGCAATTATGTTACAATAAACTCTATTAATGTCAATCATTTTAATGATATGCAAAACCACAAGCTTGGGGATGCTATGCTTGATGAAGATGATATTTTTTGCTCCCCAAGTTTTGGTGATGACACGTATGCTATTATTGGTAATGATAACCATGAAACTTGTCATCATTATTATAATATTAAATTTGGTTATGACAATCAAGTGTCGCATGATAGTTATTTTGTTGAGTTTGCTCCCACTACCATGAATGAAAAGGAGTATGTTTATGTGAAGAGTGATACATTTTCTATGCTTGTAGATCATGAAAAGAATATTTTATGTGATAGTTATATTGCCATATTCCCCATGATGATACTGAAAATTATTATGAGGGAGTAACATATGCTTGTAGGCATTGCAATAATATCAAGTTTCCTCCCTATGTGTTCAAAGTTTTGAAGTTATGCTTGCTTTGCCATCCTAGGCTAGTTCTTGCTCCCATAGATTGTTTGCTTATAAAATACCTATGCATAGGAAGTATGTTAGACTTAAATGTTTTGTCACATGTCTTATGATGCTCTCTTTGTGCTTTAACTCTTATCTTTTGTGTGAGCATCATTATTATCCCAAGCCTATCTTGATGGCTATAAAGAAAGAGCTTGTTCGGAGGCAACCCAATGAATAATTTTTTTTATATTTTCCTTAATGTTTTTGAGTGTTTTTCACAATTATGGTTATCTGATGATTGTGTTTTTATGTTTTGTGTATTATTTGTGCCAATTAATGCATGTAGGATGATCAATAACATGAGTAGAAACAATGCTGAATCTGAAACAGAAACTTTGTTCCCGATGCACGAATTTTCATTTTCTACTGGAACATGATATGGAGCTGAAATCTTAAAATAGTATTACTACAAAAATTCTTTAAGTTTTCCTAATTTTTCAGAATTTTTAGAGTTCCATAAGTATGCATAGAGTACAGATTACTACAAACTTTTCTGTTTGAGACAGATTCTGTTTTCGTTGCATTGTGTGCTTGTTTTGATGAATCTATGGCTTGTATCGGGGGGGTATAAGTCATGTTAAAGTTATAATAAATTAGGTATAATGCAATAATAAAGTATTCATGGGTTTACAACAGTACATAAAGTGGTAATTTGCTTTATTATACTAACGGATCTCACGAGAATTATTTCAAGTTTTGTGTGATTGAAGTTTTCAAGTTTTGGGTGAGATCACTATGGATGAAGGAATAAAGAGTTAGAATAGTCAAATCTTGGGGATTCTACAGAACCCCAAGGTAATATCCAAATAGTAACAAGCAACTAAGATTGGGGATGCCCCCCCCCCCCAAGTGGCAGCCCCTCTTTCTTCCAACAACCATCGGTATACTACTTGGAACTATCTTTTTATTCATCACATGTCATGAGTTTTGCTTGGAGCGTCTTGTATCTTTGCTTTGTTTCCTTTTATCCTTGCTTCACACACCTATTTGAGAGAGCCAAAACTATGCTACAATTTGTTAGAATTGCTCTTTATGCTTCACTTGAAACTTTTGAGCAAAGGAATTGCTCTAGTGGTTCACTTATATCTTTTTTTAGCACGGCGTCCATTTACATGTTTGAAGAAATGCTCTCATGCTTAACTTATATTAATTTGATAGTTAATAATTTTGAAGAAATCCTCCCATGCTTCACTTATATGCTGGTGTTCTTCACTTATATCCATGTGAGCTTATAAAAAGCAATTGCAACATATGAAACTAGTCCCAAAGTGATAGATATTCAAGTGGGGCATAATAAAAACTCACATAAACATCATTGGGCAAATTAAACTTGATTATTTGTAATAGTTATGAGACATGACAATAGTGATATGTGAGTTATGTTGATGGGTAATTATGCTTAGTAAGAATAATTGTGTTAAGGTTTGTGATTCGCTATGCAAGAATGAAAGTCAATAGTTGTGCTACTAAATTACATCCTACTTATGGTGCATTATTTGGTGTTAGTTTTGCTTAATGCTTGCTTATGTGATTTTCCATTTCTTAGCTGGATGTTTCTTGATCTCATGCTAGCCTTTACTTGTACTAAGTAGAAATACTATTTGTGCATCCAAAATCCTTAAACCAAGGTTTGCCATATGAGTCCACTACACCTACCTATATACGATATTTCCATGTCGTTCCAAGCAAATTTGTATGTGCCATCTCTAAACTTTCAAAATATTTTTTCCTTTTTATATGCTCGTACCGCTCATAAAACGGTAGGGGTGACCGATATTTTTTCATGCTAGATGTGTTATTCTCAAGATGAGTGTTTATTCACTTGTCATTGCAGGAGGGTATGGCGGTAATAGGGATGCCCAGTCCCAAAATGAAAAAGAAAAAATATTACTTTATGTTGTCAAATAATAAATTCCTTGGAAAGTGTTGGTATGGAAGGCAACCGTGGATTCGGCTAGCCATGGAAAGTGAAAGTATGGTGGAAAAAGGAATAAACTTTATTTTCTTTTTGGGAACCGCCTATGATGCATCTAGTGTGGAAACATATTGAGATCTCCTAGTCGTTTTCATTGACAGGAAAGTCATCTACTCAAAATAGTTTTCTCTATCAATTTAAGGACTTGATCTCTGGCACCTCTACAAATCCCTACTTCCCTCTGCGAAGGTCCTATCTATTTACTTTATGCATTTTTTATTTTTCAATTTGAGTCTCCATCTTCTCTTATAAAGCACCAACTAGGAGGCACTATGATTGTACTTGACCATTAGGTATAGCTAATATTTGAGTGTCTATTGTGAATGGATCAATGATTGAGCATGATGGGATAGGGATAACTTGATTTAGCGTTGCTATTTTGAAAGACATGGTTGCTTGTTTATATGCTTGAGTATTAAAGTTTTTGTGTCAATACTAGACTATTGCTTCGAACCATATGAAAAGTCCAAACATCCATGCTATAAACAAAACAATATGTGATAAACATGATAGGCAGCATTCCACATCAAAAATTACGGTTTTTATCATTTAGCTACTCGAGGACGAGTAGGAATTAAGCTTTGGGATGCTGATACGTCTCCAACGTATCTATAATTTTTCTTGTTCCATGTTTTTATACTATCAATCTTCGATGTTTTACAATCATTTTATAGCAACTTTATATCATTTTTTGGGAATAACCTATTGACATAGTGCTAAAGTGCCAGTTGCTATTTTTGCTTGTTTTTTTACTTCATAGAAAATCAGTACCAAACGGAGCCCAAATGCTGAGGGGATTTTTGTGGATTTTTAATGGACCAAAAGAAGAAAGATGGGCCAAAGAACACCAGAAGAGGGGTCCTAGGGTGGCTAGCCTCCACCAGGGAGCGCGAGAGGCACCTAGCGCGGCCTGGTGGAGGGTGGGCACCTCAGGAACCCCCAACCGACTATCGAGCCTATAAATTCCCTAAAAATCCAAAAACCCTAGGGGAGTCGATGAAATACAATTCTAGCTGCCACAAATTCCTGAACCTCGAGATCCAATCTAACACCATCACGGAGGGGTTCATCTTCCTCATAGGTGCCTCTTCGATAATGAGTGAGTAGTCCAGCATAGACCTACGGGTCAGTAGGCAGTAGCTAGATGGCTTCCTCTCTCTCCACGTTTCTCAATACAATGGTCTCTTGGATATCTATTTGATGTAATGACTTTTGTGGTGTGTTTGTTGGGATTTGATGAATTTTGAGTTCATGATCAGTTTCTATCCATGAATATGACTTGAGTTTTATTTGATCTCTTATTTGCATGATTACTTATAGCTTAGTATTTCTTATTTGAATCTTTGGTTTAGTTAGGCCAACTAGATCGATTTTTCTTGCCATGGGAAGAGGTGCTTTGTGATGGGTTCGATCTTGCGGTGTTCTTTCCTAGTGACCAAAGGGGTAGCAAGACACGCATCTATTGTTTCCATTAAGGATAACAAGATGGGGTCTATTCCTACATGAATAGATCTTTTCTACATCATGTCATCGTTCTTATTGCATTACTCTGTTTTCCCATGAACTTAATACACTAGAGGCATGCTGGATAGTGGTCGATGTGTGGAGTAATATAAGTAGAAGTAATAGCAGTCTACTTATCTTGGACGTGATCCCTATATAATGATCATTGCCTAGATGTCTTCATGATTAATTGATCTTCAATCAATTGCCCAAAAGTAATTTGTTCACCCACCGTGTGCTATACTCATGAGAGAATCCACTATTGAAACCTAAGGCCCTCGGGTCTACTTTTCCAACATATTGCTTTCCGATCTACTATTTGCAACTTTTGTTTTCAAATCTATTATTCCAAAAAACCAAAAATAACTTGCTGCACTTTTCGTTTATTTATTTTACTTTGTGTTCTTGCGAGATCTATTTGCAGAACCTATCACTACCCAATCTATCTATTACCGCAGAGAGCGTGAAAACCTCTCTTTCGTGACGGGTGTCGGTGTAAAGACCGGCGGATCCTGCGTAGGGGGTCCTGAGATGTGAGACTAGGATTGATGGTAACATGGGACGAAGGAGGCGATGTTTACCCAGGTTTGGGCCCTCCTATGGAGGTAAAACCCTATGTCCTGCTTGATTATATTGATCGTATGAAGGTTATAAGGTTGATCTACCCCGAGATTGAATAGCTAAAAACCCTATATGAGTTTCCTTGCCCTATGATCTAAAACCCTCCCGGTTTATATAGACACCGGGGGTATTAGGGTTTACACATGGTAGTCTCCTGCCGAGGATGGAGATGCCGATTTCCTCATATTGACTTGGAGTGCATGATGCGCCTTCGGGACTTCCTTCTGGAATGTGGGCTCTCAATGTATCCGGCCCTTCCTGCGACAATAAGATAATGGCCAACCAAACCAGCCTATTAAGAGATAGGCCGACGGCCCGAGGACCCCTTAGTCCAGGACTCCCTCAGTAGCCCCCGAGCTAGCCCGCAACGCCAAGGGTCTTAGCATCGACTTCTCAACGTGACTAGAGTATTCGGCTTGCGGGGTGAGTTCTTTTTCGTATTTAATGATCGGCCGAGATTAGTTCAGCCTCCAATGAAGCGTAATGTTTCCGATCCTATGATCGACCGAACACCATGAATCTCTTAGTCCCGAAGGCCAAACGTCAAAGTGTAAACAATGTGTACTGACAACCTTTCTGACGAAGGGTCTCGGCCCACCACGACCACTGAACTAGTTACGAACACTCGATTCGCGGTTCGAGGCCGTTATTACCTTAACACTATTCATCAATGCATAAATCGTTCTCTATTTCATATGGGATATGATTAATGATATCAAGTTTCTTTATGTGTGTATAACGGCATGCATGTCTTGGGAAACGGAGGGATTTGCGACGTAGTAAAGCGAGGCTAATCGTTGATATGTCTCCATCGTATCTATAATTTTTTATTGTTTCATGCCAATATTCTACAACTTTCATATACTTTTGGCAACTTTTTATACTATTTTTGGGACTAACATATTGATCCAGTGCCTAGTGTCAGTTCCTGTTTGTTGCATGTTTTTTTTTTGCAGATTATCCATACCAAACAAAGTCCAAACGCGATAAAACTAACGAAGATTTTTCTGGAAGATATATGATTTTTGGGAAAAAGAATCAACGCCAGACGATGCCCGAGGTGACCACAAGCCAGGGCGCACGGCCTACCCCCCTAGCCACGCCCTGAGCCCTTCTGGTCACCATTTTAGGCGGTTTTATCTCCCCTTTTGCCGCAAGGAAGATATATTATAATAAAAATCCCCTCAAAATTTCAGCCCGATCGGAGTTACGGATCTCCGGATATTTCAGAAACAGTGAAAGGCCAGAATCTCGGAGGGGCTCCCACCCCTCCGCCTCCATGGAGGCCAAGGACCAGAGGGGAAACCCTCCTCCCATCTAGGGGGAGGTCAAGGAAGAATAATAAGAAGGAGGAGGGGGCTCTCTCCCCCTCTCTCCCGGTTACCACGGAACGCCACCGGGGACGTCATCGTGACGGCGATCTGCTCCAACAACTCCGTCATCTTCACCAACACCTCCATCACCTTCCCCCATCTATCTACAGCGGTCCACTCTCCCACAACCCGCTATACCCTCTACTTGAACATGGTGCTTTATGCTTCATATTATTATCCAATGATCTGTTGCCATCCTATCATGTTTGAGTAGATTTTTGTTGTCCTATGGGTTGATTGATGATCATGATTGGTTTGAGTTGCATGTTTTATTATTGGTGTTTTCCTATGGTGCTCTCTGTGTTGCGCAAGCATGAGGGATCCTCTCTGTAGGGTGTTGCAATGTGTTCATGATTTGCCTATTTTGGGTTGCTTGAGTGACAAAAGCATAAACCCGAGTAGGTAGGTTGTTGCATATGGGAGTAAAGAGGACTCGATACCTTATAATGGTATGGTTGGGTTTTATCTTAACGATCTTTAGTAGTTGCGGATTCTTGCTAGAGTTCCAATCGTAAGTGCATATGATCCAAGTAGAGAAAGTATGTTAGCTTATGCCTCGCCCTTATATAAAATTGTAATAATGATTACCGGTCTAGTTATCGATTGCCTAGGGACAATTACGCAAGTCCTACCACCAATTTTCCACAATTGTTAAACTAACTTAATTGTTACTTTATATTTGCAGCCCCTAGATTTTATGTATGTGCTCTTTATTATCTTGCAAACCTATCGTATCACTCCTACAATACCTATATAGTACTTCTAGTTTCATACTTGTTCTAGGTAAAGGGGAACGTTAAGCGTGCCTAGAGTTGTATCGATGGTCGATAGAACTTGAGGGAATATTTGTTCAACCTTTAGCTCCTCATTGGGTTTGACACTCTTACTTATCTAGAAAGTCTGCAAATGATCCCCTATACTTGTGGGTTATCAAGACCTTTTTCTGGCTCCGTTGCTGGGGAGCAATAGCATGGGGTGAATATCCTCATGTGTTTTGTTTGCTTTATTAGTAAGTAAATTTTATCTGTTGTTCTAAGTTGTTATCTATCTTTAGTTATGGATGTGGAACACAAAATACCAAAAAAATAGGTGTACTTGCTACTCATGGACATGGGGAACCTCCTAAAACCCTCGATGCTTGTTATGTGAAAGATATTATGCAATACTTTAATAATCTTAAGAGAACCCCATTCAATTATATAATGGGACACACATTGGATCAACGTGCATACTTTAGGGATTATTGGTTGACTCAAAAAGGAAACTGGTATGGGATCAAATTCATATGTTACATTGGTATGCTCAGAATTTATGCTTGAGATTTGATTATACTTGTCGCTCTTGGATGAAGACTCCACATCTTCCCTTTTCATGTAAATTTAATGATAATGAAACCTTGGATTCCTATGCTAATGGTATATATGATTACTATGATGTGGAACGAATAGAAGAATTCGTTGATTTTATGGGTGCTTGTGAAATTAAATGTTTGTTTGAGGAGTATGAAAATTATGATGATGTTGTTTACAAATCTGAAAATCTTGCTATACTTCGATATTGCTATGAGAATTACAAATATAATGTCGGTATTAATGATTTTTTAGAGAAAGTCTCCGTTGTCCAAGAAGAGACTAATGTTTTGCAGGAATTTATGCAAGAAGAAATTCCTCACACTGTGAGCTCATTAGATGAAAAACATGACGAGGAAGCGAACAACAAAAGCAGGAAGAGCGGATTAGCTACCCATGCCCACCTTATAATGATAGTAACTCTTCAACTCATACATTGTTTATTTTCCCTTCGTGCTTACCGAAGGATGAATGCTATGTTGAATGCTATGATCCCTTGGATTCATTTGAAATATCCCTTTTTGATGAAATTGATGCTTGTTATACTTGTGGCCATGATGCCAATATGAATTATTCTTATGGAGATGCAATTTCTATAGTTCCTTATGTTATGAATGAAATTGTTTCTATTGCACCCAACATGATAGTCCTATTATCTTTTTGAATTCTGCCAACTAAACTATATCGGAGAAGTTTGCACTTATTAAGAATTATATAGATAGGTTGCCTTTTACTATCACACGTGATGATTTTTATAGATATAATATGCATGTTATTGCTGCTCCTACTTGCAATTATTATGAGAGAGTATCTACATCTTCACCTCTCTATGTTTCTGATACAATTATTATGCATTGGCCTTTACTTGGTGTGAATGAAGTGTTCTTGTATGACATGCCAATGCATAGGAAGAGAGTTAGACTTCATTGTCACATGATTTATATCACTTTGTGCTCACTACTTAATTACAAATCATTGTTAATTAAAATTATCTTTGATATACCTTGGGATCCGGGTGGATCCATTACTTGAGCACTCTATGCCTAGCTTAATGGATTTAAAGAAAGTGCTGCCAGGGAGACAACCCGGAAGTTTTAGAGAGTCATTTTATTCTGTTGTGTGCTTTTATATAGTTGAAAAACAAACAAAATAAAGTGGGTAACTTAAAACTTTTTCAAAAAGAAAAGTGAAAGTGAGAAAGTCGAGCAACGTTGAAGTTGGGGCTAGCCTTGAACTTTGTTCATGCCCATGGAAACTTTGTGAATTTTGATTATAGTAACTTTTCAAAAAAAATTATCTCCTTGTACAAATCCATTATATTATAAAAATAATGTGCCAATATTTGCCTTTAGGATGATTAGATTGCTTGTTTGGTGTGTGTAGTGCAAAAACAGAAAGTTTGGTTGTAGTGCGTGAATTTACATTTTTTACTGGAATGTCAAAAGCTTCTAAAATTTTTACACAGTACTTCTATGAAATTATTTAATTTTTTAATAATTTGTTGGAATTTTTATAGTTAAATAAGTATGGTGAATGTTCAGATTACTAGAGATTGTCCTGTTTTTGATAGATTCTGTTTTTCATGCATTGTTTTGCTCGTTTTGATGGAACTATCGATTGTATCAGTGGCATAATCCATGGAAATTTATATTTTAGTAGCTACAATGCAAAACCGAAATATTAATTGGTTGGAAATAGTACTTAAAATGGTGATTTGTTTTATTATACTAACGTATCTCACAAGGGTTTTGTTAAGTTTTGTGTGATTGAAATTTTCAAGTTTTGGGTGAGATCGCGATGGATGGAGGAATGAGGAGTGGAAAGAGACTAAGCTTGGGGATGCCCAGGCACCCCCAAGGTAATATTCAAGTACTCCCAAGAAACAAAGCTTGGGGATGCCCCGGAAGGCATCCCCTCTTTCTTCTAACAACCATCGGTAATTTTACTTGGAGCTATATTTTTATTCCTCACATGATATGCGTAAATCTTGGAGCGTCGTGTGCTTTTTATTTTTATTTTAATAATGCACCATGATTGTATGAGAAAGTACTTGGTTTATTTATAGAAGGCTCTTTGCACCTCACTTATATCTTTTGAGTATGGCTTTATAGAATGCTTCATGTGCTTCACTTATATCATTTGAAGTTTGGATTGCCTGCTTCTCTACACATAGAAAACCGCCATTTGTAGAATGCTATTTTACTTCACTTATATTTTTTAGAGTGTGGGAACATATTTTATAGAAATAATTAAACTCTCATGCTTCACTTATATCTATTTAGATATTTAACATGAGTTGGTCATTCACATGGTTAATCAGGAAATCCTACATAAAACTTGTAGATCAGTGAATATGATGTGTTTGATTCCTTGCAATAGTTTTGTGATATAAAGATGGTGATATCAGAGTCATGCTAGTGAGTAATTGTGGATTGGTAGAAATACTTTTGTAAAGGTTTGTGATTCTCGTCGCATGCACGTATGGTGAACCATTATGTAAGGAAGTCGGAGCATTATTTGTTTATTGATTGTCAACCTTTGTGTGAGGGTCCGGAGCGCGTGATGCTTAACTCCTACCAACCTCTCCCCTAGGAGCATGCATCTAATGCTTTTATTCGATGACTAATAGAACTTTTGCAATAAGTATGTGAGTTATTTATGACTAGTGTGAGTCCATGGATTATACGCACTCTCACCCTTCCACTTTTGCTAGCCTCTCTAGTACCGCGCAACTTTTGCCAGGGCATTAAACCCACAATATATCATTCCTCAAAACAGAACCATACCTACCTATTATGACATTTCCATAGCCATTCCGAGATATATTTCCATGCAACTTCCAACGTTCCATTTATTATGACATGCACCATCATTTTCATATTGCTTTGCATGATCGTAAGATAGCTAGCATGGTGTCTTCATGGCTTGTCCATTTTTTATGTCCTTTGCTATGCTAGATCATTGCACATCCCAGTACACCAGTGGAGGCATTCATATAGAGACATATTTTGTTCTAGATACCGAGTTGTAATTCTTTAGTTGTAAGTAAATAAAAGTGTGATGACCATCATTATTAGAGCATTGTCCCATGTGAGGAAAGGATGGTGGAAGCTATGATTCCCTCACAAGTTGGGATGAGACTCCAGACTTTATAAAAAATAAAAGAGGCCAGCGAAGCCCAAATAAAAAAAGAGGCCATAGGTGCCCACCAAAAAAACAAAAAATATTGAGAGAAAAGAGAGAAGGGGCAATGCTACTATCCTTTTTCCACACTTGTGCTTCAAAGTAGCACCATGATCTTCATGATAGAGAGTCTCATATATTGTCACTTTCATATACTAGTGGGAATTTTTCATTATATAACTTGGCTTGTATATTCCATTGATGGGCTTCCACAAATTGCCCTAGGTCTTGTTGAGCAAGCAAGTTGGATGCACACCCACTTAGTCTCTTTTTGAGCATTCATACACTTATAGCTCTAGTGCATCCGTTGCATGTCAATCCCTACTCACCCACATTGATATATATTAATGGGCATCTCCATAGCCCGATGATATGCTTAGTTGATGTGAGACTATCTTCTCCTTTTCCTCACAACCTCCACCATATTCTATTCCACCTATTGTGTTATATCCATGGGTCACACTAATGTATTGTGTGAGAGTTGAAAAAGATTGAGAACATAAAAGGTATGAAACAATTGCTTGACTTGTCATAGGGGTTGTGCATGATATAAATACTTTGTGTGGGGAAGATGGAGCATAGCCAGACTATATGATTTTGTAGGGATAACTTTATTTTGCCATTATATTTTTGACGGGATACAACAACTTTGTTAGTATGCTTGAAATATTATTGTTTTTTATGTCAACATTACCCTTTTGTTTTGAGTCTTATGGATCTGAATATTCATGTCATGATTACATTATATGAACAAGATTATGCTAGGTGGCATTCCACATCAAAAATTATCTTTTTTATCATTTACCTACTCGAGGACGAGCATGAATTAAGCTTGGGGATGCTGATATGTATCCATCATATCTATAATTTTTAATTGTTTCATGCCAATATTCTACAACTTTCATATACTTTTGGCAACTTTTTATACTATTTTTGGGACTAACATATTGATCCAGTGCCCAGTGCCAGTTCATGTGTGTTGCATGTTTTTTGTTTCACGGAATATCCATACCAAACGAAGTCCAACGCAATAAAAACTTACAGAGATTTTTTTGGAATATATGTGACTTTTCAGAAAAAAGAATCAACGCGAGACAACGCCCGAGGTGACCACAAGCCAAGGGGCGTGGTCTACCCCTGGCCGCGCCCTGGGCCAATGTGGTCACCCTTTAAGGCGGTTAGAGCTCTCCTTTGGCCACAAGCAAGATATTTTTATAATAAAAAGCCCCTCAAAATTTCAGCCCGATCGGAGTTACAGATCTCCGGATATTTAAGAAACGATGAAAGGCCAGAATCTGGGAGCACAGAAACAGAAGGAAACAGAGAGAGAGAGAGAGAGAGAGAGAGAGAGAGAGAGAGAGATCCAATCTCGGAGGGGCTCCCGCCCCTCCGCCTCCATGGAGGCCAAGGACTAGAGGGTAAACCCTCCACCCATATAGGGGGAGTTCAAGGAAGAATAAGAAGGACGGGGGCTCTCTCCCCCTTGTCGGTGTCAAAACCGGCGGATAGAGGATAGAGGATCCCTAACTATGAGACTAGAATCGACGGTAATAGGAGACGAAGGGGACATAGATGTACCCAGGTTGGGGCCCTCCTGTGGAGGTAATAACCTGCGTCCTGCTTGATTGTATTGATGGTATGGGGGGTTACAGAGTTGATCCACCTCGAGATCGAATAGCTAACCCTAGATGAGTTGTTATGTCCCTATATCCTAAAACCCTCCGGCTTATATAGATTCCGAGGATGTCTAGGGTTTACAGATGGTCGGTTACATGCCGGAGAGATAACCATGCTTATTTACTACATCAAACATGGAGCGCAAGCCATGCTTCCCGAAGCTTCCATCCTGGAGACTGGGCCTTCAAATCTTCCAATGTTCGGTAAGTAGCCCATATAGCCCGACCCAGAAACAATAGGCCGGCTATCTGAGGACCCCCTAATCCAGAACTCCCTCACCCCTCTCTCCCGATAGCACCGAAACGTCGTTGGGGCCATCATCGTGACGGTGATCTACTTCAACAACTCTGTCATCTTCACCAACACCTCCATCACCTTCCCCCATCTATCTACAGTGGTCCCCTCTACTTGAAGATGGTGCTTTATGCTTCATATTATTATCCAATGATGTGTTCACATCCTATGATGTCTAAGTAGATTTTTGTTGTCCTATGGGTTGATTGATGATCATGATTGGTTTGAGTTGCATGTTTCATTATTGGTGCTGTCCTATGCTGCTCTCCGTGTCGCGCAAGCGTGAGGTATCCTCGCTGTAGGGTGTTGCAATGTGTTCATGATTCTCCTATGGTGGGTTGCTTGAGTGACAGAAGCATAAACCTGAGTAGGTGGGTTGTTGCATATGGGAGTAAAGAGGACTTGATACCTTATAATGCTATGGTTGGGTTTTACCTTAATGATCTTTAGTAGTTGCGGATGCTTGCTAGAGTTCCAATCATAAGTGCGTATGATCCAAGTAGAGAAATTATGTTAGCTTATGCCTCTCCCTCATATAAAATTGCAATAATGATTACCGGTCTAGTTATCGATTGCCTAGGGAAAATTCCGCAACTCCTACCACCACTTTTCCACACTCGTTAAACTAACTTAATTGTTACTTTATCTTAGAAACCCTAGATTTTATTTACTTGCTCTTTATTATCTTGCAAACCTGTCCTATCACTCCTACAACACCTATATAATACTTCTAGTTTCATACTTGTTCTAGGTAAAGCGAACGTTAAGCGTGTGTAGAGTTGTATCGGTGGTCGATAGAACTTCAGGGAATATTTGTTCTACCTTTAGCTCCTCATTGGGTTCGACACTCTTACTTATCGAGAAAGGCTACAAATGATCCCCTATACTTGTGGGTTATCAATCATCATCACGCCTCATAAAAGGGAAAAAAACTCAAGGCCTATTCACGCTACTCATTCAAATCCTCCGCTTCCTCAATCTCCCTGAGCCTTAAGAGCCCAGATCCAGTTCTTCCTCGAATTCTCCTCTGAGCTGTAGCCATGGTGGGTTGGGGCTCCAACGGCAAGTGGGAGGCCTCCATAGTCACCAAGCAAGACATCAGGGACCTGAAGGAAGCTGGCGATCTCCCCGGCAACGTCTTCCATGGTGCTCCGGAGAAGAACCAGGTGGTTCCCACCCCCAAGCCAGGCTAGAGGGTGGTATTCGTCCCCCACTTCATCCGGGGACTAAGCTTTCCACTCCATCCCTTCATAAGGGGTCTCATGTTCTTTTATGGACTAGACTTTCACGACCTCTACCTAAACTCCTTTATGCACATATCGGAATTTATCATCGTCTACGAGGCCTTTCTACGGATCGAACCGCACTTCGGCATGTGGCTCAAGCCAAAGTCCGTCGCGAGCGAGCACGCGAACTGTGGAGGGGCAGTCATCTGCAAGCTCCCCCACGTCGGATGGCCGACCAGCACCTTCTTCGACACCATCAAGATCTGGCAAAACGAGTGGTTTTATATCACCGAGCCAAGGGAAGAAGGTCAGGTTGCTCTGGCCGAGTTCAGATCCGGACCCCCCACAAGATTGACCTCATGGCTCTGAAAGGGCCTTGACTGGGGGTCGAATGCGGAGGTGGACAAGCTGCAGAGGCGCATCACCTCAATGATCAAGGCCAAAATCGAGCTGGTTAACATGGTCCAAATCATGCTTCGATGTTGCATCTTTCCCTGTCAGCGCCGAGACTCCCCCGTGTGGGCTTATCAGCTTCATGATGAGCCTACTGTTCGTCAGGTCTTTCGCACCACTCTAGAGAAATTGTGAAAGGCGTTGTCCAAGCCTCAAAAGAGCTGGCCAGCCGAGGAGGACGATCGGGGCCAACACGCCAATAACCCTCCTACCCAGGTATAATATAATATCAATTGACCGGCCTTGTTTTCTGACAAAAGATCTAAACACTTTTCCCCTCATCTTTGCATAAATGGTTTAGCAAAGCCACATGTGTCATCGGACACCGCGGAGGAGGTACCTCCTCCTACCCCGAAAAGGGCACGTTGGCTGATGTTGGTCCTGCCCGAAGATAGCTCAGAATCGGATACCGAGTGTAAGGACTTCAAAAAGGTTCCTCAAAGGAACCTAAGGGTTAAGATCCCAGCTCGCAGGTAAGAATACAAAGACTCCCTTAGCTATTTATGCCAAGTTTTTAATGTTATTAACGTGTGAGCGCCTTTTGGTCCGTAGCCCACCAAGCGTTCTCCCCACAGACCAAGTTTTGGATTGGGAGATTCCACCCGTGGAGCTGGCGGAGAGCGGGACCGTCTAGATATTTGACACGTCTGCATCAACTAAAATCATCTTTTGCATGATCATTCCATGAGGAACCCCTTGCTCGGAGGCTTGGTAGCCACGCCCGGCAGCGCCCCACGCTCAACAGCATGCGGACCCTGTGTCTACCCTCGGCAGCGCCTCACGCTCAAGAGCCGGCGGACCTAGCGTCCGTGCGTGGAAGGGATCCACGCCCATTAGCCGGCGGACTTCACATCCACCCTCGGCAGCACCTCGCGCTCAAGAGCCGGCAGACCTCGCGTCCGCACCCGGCAGGGCTCCACGCCAATAAGCCGGAGGACCCCGCGTCTGCGCCCGGTAGGGCTCCATGCCCATCAGCCGGCGGACCCCGTGTCCGCCCTCGGTAGGGCTCCATGCCATTCAGCCAGTGGACCCCTCGTCCTCCCTCGAAAGGGCTCCATGCCCATCGGTCAATGGATACCGCGTTTGTGCCCGACAGCGCCTCTTGCTCGACAGTCGGCAAACCCCGCATCCGCCCTCGGCAGGGCTCTACGCCCATCGGCCGGCGGACCCCATGTCCGCGCCCAGCAGCGCCTCGTGCCCATCGACTGGCGGACCCCGTGTCCGCCCTCAGTAGGGCTCCATGCCCATCGACTGGCGGACCCCGCGTCCGCCCCCGGCTGCGTCTCATGCTCGACACCTGGTGGACTCCACGTCCGCCCTTGGCAGGGCTGCGTGCTCATCAGCCAGTGGACCCCGCGTCCACCCCCGGCTTCACCTCGCGCTCGAAAGACGGCAAACCATGTGTTCATCCTCGGCAAGGCTCCACGCCCATCAGCTAGCGGACCCCGCGCCCGTGCCTGGCAGGGCCCCACGCCCATCAGCCAGCGGACCCCGCGTCCGCACCTGGCCTCCTCAATGCCACTATCTACTTCAGCAACAGCAAAGACCCTCCGCCCAACTCTTTGAGTCGCCTGGAGGCTACACCCAGCGGGTGCGCCGATGGGCTCCCGCTAGAAGCAACCAACCGGTGGACTCCACGTCCACGTCTGGCAGGGCTCCGCGCCCATCAACCGGCAGACTCCGCGTCCGCCCCCGGCAGGGCTCCATGCCAATCAGCCAGCAGACCCCGCGTCCATGCCCGGCAGCCCCGTGCCCATGAGTAGGCAGACCTCGCGTCCATGCCCGACAACCTCAATGCCACCGTCCGCTCCAGCGAAAGCAAAAAACCTCTGTCCAACACTCTGAGTTGCCCGGAAGCTCAGAGGCTACACTCAGCGGGTGCGTTGGCGCACTCCCGCTGGAAGCAAGCCGCGTCGTCCCCGGCCCGCAATCGACCATCATCAACAACTTCTGCAACAAGAACGACAATGGCGGAAACCCTCCGCCTGACTCTCCAAGTTGCCCGGAGGCTTAGAGGCTACTGACAGGGGGATTACCCCCGGATAGGCTCAAGGAGTTGACTCAACATTTGAAACAACGGGGCGGCCAACACCCCTCTGTCCGGTTGCTCCGGATGGTACCCCGGTATGGCTGGCTACTGAGTCCGGTCGGCTCCCTGCCCAGCCGACTGCTCGGACCAACCTCTGTCCAGCTGCTCCAGCCAGCCTGCTGCGCGAAGTCAACCACCACGTCCCATCGGAGACGACATGAAGACACTATAGCTTGCATCATGCGTCACTTCACTACACCCCAATAGTGGTGCACTATAGCCTGTGTCATCGTGTCATCTTGCATGTCATCTCCAATAGTGGTGCACTATTGCCTGCATCATGCGTCATCTCATATGTCTTCCCCAATAATGGATAGTTGGCCATGTGGGCCACCCTTTGTCCCTTGGGCCTCCCTTTATAAGAGGCATCAGGGGAGCTCATGGCCAAGCTCCTCTCATTCTCTCATCCTCACTCATTCTCTCATACTCACACATGTGAGGCCAATGAAAGGAGCAGTCACCTCCAGACACAGCTCCAGGAGCAACCATGTTCTACATATACACTTCATATACAAACATGTAAGAGTAGGGGTATTATCTCTCCAGAGAGCCCCGAACCTGGGTAAACTTGCTACTACTCTATCCCATCCCGGACCTTCCACGGCAGCCTTGCTCTCACCTCGTTTAGCCACCCCCTGGCATTTGTTGAGAGGAAACGACGACAGGACTACCCCTGAGCCAAGAAGGCAGATCTAATGTCTCCTAAGCATGTACAATTAATAGGAAATGACAAAATTGACATAGGTCTTAGCACATTATGTTGTTCTCTTTGAAACCGAAGGAATTGTTGCCATTTGCTGATAAATTTTAGTATTAATCCATCCACACTCGGTTCTTTCAGAAACATGTGATTAATGGTATATTTAAGTTAAAAGTTACATGTGTATCTAAGAAACAAGGTATCACTTTTGCCACGATATCAAGTTCCTAAAAGCTTAGGGGGATATGAAAAACAAAATAAAGTATGGTGAAAATGTTCTCCTTGCATGCTTACGCTTTCAAGAAATATATGAAGACCAAACTAACTGTTTGTTCAACATCATCACCAAAAAAAATCAGCATAAGTTTATATTGCAACACACAAGTCCCGCTAAAGTATTCTAATAGTATAAAATAATTGTTTCGCCCAATCAAGAATGCATATCCTATATTATAAGAAAAAAATTATCGCATCGCTTAGATGGTATACCAACAATGGCTAATCTAACTTGCGACAATATACCTTGAGTCAACATTGAATGGCAAATGTATATTACATAACTTGAGCTTCGAAAATAATTAAACTATATAGCTTCCAAGTATAAGTTGAAGGAGTTCTTCGTCATTTCTTTTCTCATTTGTCAAACTATGATAATAATGTAGAAGAAACTAGCGTAAATAATTTAGTGATGCTATAAACTTGATAATCCTGATTAGGTGAACCGTTTCTGCTCCCTCTTGTTTTGTTGCATTGTATAATGATTAAAAGCATAAAAAACCCATCTTGCCCCCCTGATCCGACAACTCTCCATGTAATCTGACGACTGCATTCACAATATAATGTGTCTTCCTGTGACCTGATGCATGCACATTACCTACATTCACAACATAAAATGGATAAAATATAGACATAAGTGTAAGCAAAAAAATAAAATTTACATGGCGGCTTGCATGTAATAATGCATGCATCTCTATTTTCTAAATAGGCCACTTGAAAGTACAGAGGAGGCTCAAATTTGCTAATATCCTAATAGAAAACGGAACCGGTAGAGAAAGAAAAAAGGCCAAAGAAACTCAACATAAATGTAACAAAAGCTACTAACCAAGTAACAAAAGCTAGTAAAACAGTCTTATAAATGTTTGTGAACTTAAGATACCCTACACACGCAGCTAGCAACGTGCATCTGCATATTGAAGGAATTTTATTGCTTCTTACGGATGGACCAAGTAACAAAAGCTAGTTAAATAATCTGATAAATGCTTGTGAACTTAAAGATATCCTGCACACAGCTAGCAACGTGTAGAGGAACAGAAGCAACAGCTTGTACGTCCCTGTCTGTGCAGCCTGTGCAGAGGAACGTCAGAGTCGACGGCTTGTGCGTCCGGGCTGCAGACAAGAGAGATCGATGATAGCTGCGTCCCCAGCAGGAGGAGGAAGGGTGGTGCTGGTTTGTATTGCCAGGGCCATCCGGATGAAAGGCAGCGGGGAACTGAGACAGGATGTTGCTGGAGAGGGAAGACCCGCGGTAGATGGACGTGCATGGATAGGAGGCCGTTCTCTCCAATTCACCATGACCACAAGCACGACGCCACGGCCATGAGCGGCACCACGCCTACCTCTCCTCCTGGCTACAACATCCAAAGCTAGGGACACGGCGATCTATTAGTATGGTGGAGACGGACGGTGGTGGTGCTGGAGTGTGCATGAGATGGCAATCAACAACGTACCTCCGTGCCGGTTCGCATCGCTACTCGCGACAACCCCCTACGATCTGTGGTGCACGTCGACGCTCGATCGATCGTTGGCCAGGAACATGGGTTCTTGCCGTGGGGGACGAAATGACGTACGAATTTGAGCTTTAGGAAAGAAGATAACGACAGGGGGTCTGGTTAGGAAAGAAGAAATCAGAATCGGGAAGGGGGCAGGAGGTACTGAGGGAAGGAGATCAGGAATTGAGAGGGAGCCAGGGTACGGTATTTGTGCAGTCACGAAATCAAATAGGACTAGTTTGTTTTGTTGCTCTTCAACGAAAGCATGTACCGGCGCGGCATAAAATCGATGCATGTATGGTACTTCTGATAAGTATATGGAAGTAAATAATGTGGTGCCTTGATATCACCGGCCGGCTCATGCATTCATTCAATCAATATTTTCCTTGCCGCTGATGGCTATACAGCATTTTTCATTTGATTTGGTTTGATTGCCATCCTTTCCTTGTTTGCTTAATAACGGAAGGAGGGAATTAGCATTTATATATATGGAAAATACATCCTACTACACACCACGGCCATCAGCCTAACACAATGCCTCCCCTTCGACCTTCTTTTGTCTCCTCTATAGAAATTTCAGATGATGAGAGCCCCTTGATCATAGTGTTAGGTTGATCTCTCCACCGAGTAGGCCCAACGGCCTATCGGACCCTGATCTATTCGCGTCCTGATCAGGAGCGTCCAACCCTCTTATGGTTGGTGGGCCCCTGTAACCTAAGATATATAAAGAGGTGGGGGCCGAGGCACACGTGACGAGGTTCACCGTGCCGCCAGTCACCCCACCGAAACTCCCTTCCGATCTAGGATAATTGCAGTGCTCACGGGAAGCACCGCCGCCATCCCTTCATCTCTCTGCCATCATCACCACCGCCATCGCGAGGCGATGGAAGGCGGCTCGAGCTCCTCTAGACAGGGAGCAGGTAATCACCCATCTCCCATCTTCACCATCGGAATCCCCTAGCCTACTCGATCCGACGCATCCATCAATGGTATCAGACCGTCGTAGGCATAGGTTTTTTCGGTAACGAACAAAAAGATCCCCCATCCCCCACCCCCACCCCCCGAAAGAACCCTAAGAGGACAGAGTTCACCGGAAAAGGACCTCGGGTCCTCACCGGCAAAGTAGCGCCGCCGCAAGGCCGCGCCGTTCCTCTCGATCCGGACGGGAATCGGCAAGCCGAGCCATCCGGACGAAGAACCACCGGAAGCCCCACAGGGCCATTCGACGGCGGCGCGCTCTCCTTCGGGAGCTCGCGCGACCAGCGAAAGGGCCGGCGGGGGCGCCGCCACGAGCGCACGCCAGCGCAAGGGAACAGCGGGAGGCTGTCGGGCTTCTCTCTCACACATTAGGAGACCGGCGGGTTGGTGGAGATAGAAAGGGAGAGAAGGATGGCGTGCGTGGCGCGGTGGCCCCTTTTGGCACCACCGGCGGCGGCCGGGACGGGCAGCCGGGGCGTAGCCCCGTACTCCCACTAAGGAGGCAGAGGAAAGGGGGAGGGGCTTCACCCCGAACTCTGCGAGAAGAGAATGAAAAGGGTCGTGGCTGGTGGCCGGCGGCCGGAGGAGGCGCGACGGCGGCCGGAGGAGGTGCGACGGCGGCCGGGCTGCCGCCGCTCTCGAGTGGCGCTAGAGGATGAGCGGCGGGTCAGGGGGAAACTGACTAGGTTTTCCACCCCCCGATGGTGCTGGGAGGGTTTGACCCCCAATCCTGGCGCGGGGCCGTTGGGTGGCAACCCCTGCATCAGACGGCTATGGGCAAGCTGTGGCTCCCCACAGGCCGCGGCTAGGTCGGCTTTGGCCCAAAGAGCGCGCAGGCCTTGGGCTAGATAGTTACAGGCCGCATTTCGTTTTTCTTTTTTAATAGGTTTTGTCCAGTTTTGGACAGAATTAAATATAGTTTTTTCTAGTCATTTTATTCCAACGAAAAATTGTCTAGAAAATAGAAAAGTAAAAAGAAAAAGTTTCTGGAAACGAAAGAAGAATATTTTCAGAAAAAACAAAAGTTCATTAATTTTATAAAGAAAAATATAATAAAGTTCGTGAATTTTTTATTTAATAAAAGAAAAGTTTCTATCAAGAATTAAAAGTTCATGAATTTATTTTCATGTTTTCCGCTGTGTAAATATTTAATAGTGTGCTTTTATAAAGAAATAAAGTTTAGAGAGAATTATTTTTATAGAGCACATTAAAGTGATTATTCGAATTAATATGATTATGTTATTTTTATAACCAACGTTATTAATAACATGATCATGTTTTTTAAAGGTGCTTTTATTTCTATTTTTTTGCCCAACGGTGATATAGATTTAATTGCATAGACAATTATATGTTTAATTTGACCAACGTTAGATTAACACATATAGTTGTTATAATTTTCAGGAGGTTTCAACTTGATGGGTTGTTCAAAAGAAGTTCCAACACTCAAAGATGATAATTACACCGAGTGGAGGAAGAAAGTTGATTTGGCCTTTGTCTGTGCTGGGGTTGACTGGGTTGTGGATGAACCACAGCCGGTCAGGCCTACAGAGCCAGTCAGAGCGGCCACTAATGACGATGATGCATGGAATAGAAAGAGCAGTGACTATGGTCAATTGGAGTTCTCCTACACCCTCAACAATCAAAAGTGGGTAAATGCCAACAAAAAGTGCATGGCATTTATAAATAACACAACTGAGAACGCCATTGTGAGCTCGATTGCAGAGTGCACTTTCATAGGGGAGTTGCTTAAAAAGATAAAGAGTTAGTTCACTGGTTCTTCAAAGACATATGTTACATAGTTGATAAAACAACTGGTCACAGAAAACTACACTGGTGGTGGTCATGGCATTCGAGAGCACATTCTCTGGATGAGCAACATGGCTGCAAAACTCAAGCCCATAGATGCAGACTTGGAGCTCAAACCTGCGCTCCTCGTCCACCTGATTATGGCTTCGTTGCCTAAAGAGTTTGACACATTTGTTGTCAATTATAACATGTCGCCTGAAAAATGGGACATAGAAAAGACAATAGCCATGTGCGTCCAAGAAGAGGACAGACTGAAAGCCTCAAATGGTGGTTCTATCAACTATGTGAAGAAACGAAAGAAGAAGCACTACAATCCAAACAGCAAAGGTTCTCCTAATGGATGTGTCAGATCGAGTAGGCTAGGGGATTCCGGTGGTGAAGATGGGAGATGGGTGATTACCTGCTCCCTGTCCAGAGGAGCTCGAGCCGCCTTCCATCGCGTCGCGATGGCGGTGGTGATGACGGCAGAGAGATGAAGGGGTGGCGGCGGTGCTTCCCGTGAGCATTGCGATTACCCTAGATCGGAAGGGAGTTTCGAAGGGGTGACTGGCAGCACGGTGAACCTCGTCACGTGTGCCCCGGCCCCCACCTCTCTATATATCGCAGGTCATAGGGGCCCACCAACCATAAGAGGGTTGGGCACTCCCGATCAGGGCGCGAATAGATCAGGGTCTGATGGGCCGTTGGGCCCACTCGGTGGAGAGATCAACATAACATTCTCCCCCTTGATCTCAACTTTTACTTTTAACTTTATACTTTCTAGTTTATTCATTTCATCGCATATTGGTACATTGAGAATGTCTCATCATCACAGCTTGATTGCCAATAGAATCATACAGCTACAACATACGTTTTGTTCATAAACAAATTCTGTTCTTTTTGAGCCTCTCATGATCCAGGAATCATAGGCTTTCCCTTATACCCATGTCGGCTAAGTGTTCCTTGAACACATTGGATGGTAAGCCTTTCGTTAGCGGATCCGCAAGCATATCCTTTGTCTTTATATGATGGAGACTTATAGTGTGATCCTGGATTTTATCTTTCACAAAATAATACTTTATCTCTATTGTTTTGGTAGCATTACTCGACTTATTATTGTGAGCATAGAATACTGCGGGCTGGTTGTCACAGTATCCATCACATAGACCCTTCTTTTGTCTCCCTATAGAAATTTCAAATGTTTTTTTTGGAAAAGGAGGAACGGAGCCCCCGGCCTCTGCATCAATCGATGCATGCAGCCATTTTATTATATAGTTCAGAAACAAAATGACAAGTCCACAATGCGTCTAGGCGCTAATGCATAACACATAAAAAAATAGATCGAGCTGCCACATCCGGCGCTTTGTAACAATAGACTACGATGCCTACACACCTAACCTATTATTAGCACGTCATCCAAATCGGATGAAGATAACCCGTGCGACCATCTTCCACCGGTTGCATCCAATATCCATATGATCCCTGGAGTTCGCATGGCTGAGTAATGACCATGTATGGATCCAACATGTTGCTCTGAAGATAACCTGCAAAAAATTGTTGAAATTCTTGCCATTAAAAATCATATCATTCCTGGTGTTCCATATAGCCCAAAATAGAGCACAAATCCCAACTCTCATACGTTGCGCTATTGTAACGTCTACTCCAACGAGCCACGTTGTAAATAATGAAATTATACATGTAGGTGGGTTTAAATTAAAAGCTATATGGATTGTTCGCCATAATAGTTTTACCAGAGACACTCGAGAAAGAGGTGTTTTATTGTCTCATTCTGATTACAAAAACAACAATTAGGTCTGCCTCCCCATCTTCGTTTTGCCAAGTTGTCCTTTGTTAATATCACTCCTTTGTGTATAAACCACATGAAAATTTTAATACTAAGGGGAAACTTAATTTTCCAAATATGTAAAGATCTTGAGAGTGGTTCAGTGTTTATCAAGTCATTGTAAAAATATTCTACCGAGAAGACCCCATTCATCAGTAAAGTCCCACGGATACTATTTGTCTGGCAGAGAGTTGCACTTGCATTAATCTCCTAACCAAATGTAACCATGCAGTCCAACGTGCTCCCACTAAAGCTCGTCTGAATCGCATGTTCAAGGGTACCGATTGTAACACCGTGGACACATACTCTTCTTTACGTTGCGCTATGTTATATAACGAGGGATATTGAGTTGCTAATGGTGAATCCCCAAGCCAAATGTCTTTCCAAAATCTTGTTGAGGTATCATTACCAATTACGAACTTCACCCTTTGAAAAAAGGTTGTCTTTATCTTCATTGACCCCTTCCAGAAAGGTGAATCATTTTGTCTAGCTGTCACCTGAGCTAGAGTTTTGGAATGTAGATATTTGTTCTTCAATAATTGGACCCACATCCCATCAGTCTCAGTGGATAGCCTATAAAGCCATTTGCTAGGCAGGCATTTGTTCTTCACTTCTAAATTTTCGATACCAAGCCCTCTTTAGTCTTTTGGTTTGCATATAATATCACATCGCGCCAGTCTATATTTCTTCTTAGCTTCATCACTTTGCCAGAAGAAACGAGATCTACAAAAGTCTAATCTCTTTCGTACCCCTACAGGCACTTCAAAGAAAGACAACAGAAACATCGGCAAGCTTGTTAATACTGAGTTTATTAATACTAGCCTCCCACCATATGACATCAGTTTGCCCTTCCAGCAACCAAGTTTCTTTTTAAATCTTTCCTCAATACATTTCCATTCCTTGTTCGTCAATCTTCTATGATGAATAGGAATCCCTATGTAACTAAATGGTAGTGATCCCAATTCACATCCAAATAGCTGCCTGTAAGCATCTTGCTCGTCCTTTGCCTTTCCAAAGCAAAATATTTCGCTTTTGTTAAAATTTATTTTTAGTCCCGAAAGTTGTTCAAATAAGCACAGAACTAGTTTCATATTTCTTGCTTTTGCCATATCATGTTCCATGAAAATGATCGTATCATCCTCATACTGTAGTATGGAAACCCCCCCTCCCCCTCCACTAGGTGTGGTACGAGTCCTCCTACGTGCCCCTGTTCTTTAGATCTACCAATGAGTATTGCCAACATGTCTACTACAATGTTGAACAATATAGGAGCATGGAATCACCCTGCCTCAATCCCTTATGTGTTTGAAAAAAATGACATATGTCATCATTAACTGTAATACCCACGCTGTCTTTCTGAATGATAGAGTCCACTTGATCCCGCCATTTTTCATTGAACCCTTTCATTCGCAATGCCAGTTGGGAAAAATTTAGATGATGAGAGCCCCTTGATCATAGACATCGAGGACTCTGACCATGAGGACGACAAAGGCGATGTTGGCGCCTCCTCTGCCAACGCCGTGTCCATGGCTACCTCCAACGAAGACGGCGGCGACTCCCATGGCAGCGGTGGTGGCGGTGACTCCCATAGCAACGACGGTGGTGGCGACACCCATGGCGATGACGACGACATCAACTCTGACTCCGACAACGCTTCATCGGTCGCACCAACGCATCAGAAGAAGCACAAAAAACCGTACAGGTACTGGCATATCCAGGATATGGTTCCGCTTCTGCAAGCCGCTCGAAAGCTGCAGCGGGATGAACATGAGGCGCATGTAACAAGATCAGAACTTTTGGTTGAATTTTTGAAGGGCGGATCGTCTATCCGCCCTGATGAGGTCACATCACGCGACATCACTGATAAGATGAAACATTTGAAGAGGAAATTCAAGAGAATGCGTAAGGAGGAGTGCAAACGTAAGTTCCGCAAGGTGCCAGGATAAACAAATCTTCCAATGCTGCCTAAAGGTGTGGCCCCATCTCTTGGAAAAAGCCCGTGCCAAACGTAAGAAGAGAAGGAATTCTCGTACTGCTAAAAAGAAGTTGGCAGACGCACAGACACAAGCACATGGACAAGGGTCTAGTTCCTTCGGTTTCATCGTACTATTTAGTTTCCACGAGTTTTCTTTCTTTATTTTCTTTTTGCGAATAAATTATTACATCACTGAGATTTTAAAGGAATAAATATTAGTAGGAGTCTCGATCGAGTGAGTTTTCGTGGTCAGTGTGTTGGCCACGTACGAGATGTAATATGTAATGCTTTTGTATCTTGATCTCTCTTTACTAGATCGGAAACGCACCTTGGCACGAGGATGCTGGTCACAGCGCTATGGCCAAGTAATGAATGTTCAATTTAGTAGGAAATCAAGTTCAGCGTACCTTTTCAAACAGGAAAACAAAGTAAAAGAAGAAGAAATGTTCTCACGTAATAGAAGCAAAATACCATGAGTTCAACATCGTCATGAAACTATTAGGCAACATTCAGTTTTGAGTGTTTCAACCCGGTAGGTCACGCTTCATATTCAACAGGTTCACACGATGAAAGGAAAAAGTGCACAGGTTTAGAACAGTATACGAGAAGCAAAGCAGAATCATAGCACACAATAACTAATTATTAATATTCGGTTCAGGCTGTTACACCAAAAAAGAAAGTACAATGGCAGCACCCACCACTACTGGGTATACAATATATAATTCACATGACACAATATATATTTGACAGATAGAAGGAAATATAAAAAACATTGATTCCAACATTTGAATTTCTCAAAGAAAGACATACGAGAAACTAAGCACTTACAACAGTAATGGTTTGGTTCATTTCGTCCCTTTGAACATGACAGGATAAAATGATGTGTTCATTAGAGAGAGAGAGCAAGATAAAGAGAGAAAGACCTTTGTCGGTTGGAGATGGAGTTCTCGGCTGGAAGGCACCACGGGCAGAGCAATGACCACCATCCGATCTGCATAGGGGGATTGTGGAGTGAAATATTAATAACAATTAGTAGGCAGAACAATAAATCTAATTCTTCTAATGGACACACATGAAAATGAGCTAACATTAAGTTCGGTAATACGAGCAAGCAAGAATAAGAGAGTGAAAGCCATAGTTAGGCATACTAATAGATAGCTTGGTTCAACTGCCTCCATGAGTGCCATTCCATATGAACCTGATGTAAATAGTTTGTGAGATAGATGACCACATAACGACTTTTGTATAAACAATGCACTTGTGATTTGCTTTTAAAACCTATGAACAGTGAGCGATGGCTTCCCCCCTTCTAATCTTGGAAGGCGGAGACCCATATGAGTTATTCTTTGATCCCGGCCACCTTGATGAAGTCTAACCAATTTGTTGTTATTGTGGCTCTCCTATCTGTAGGAATTTTTTTCCAAATGAGGCCTGAAAATGAGATCAGGATGGAAAATAATTAGAGTATTTTTGGGTGACATTGGCAAACATGACTTCAACTCTTAATCATGAAACACATAAAGCTTTGATGATCTGGTTATAAAACATGATTTATCATGAAGAGTTTGCCTAGTTTTCTCTTTGAGACATCTTGAGCAAATACATTAGCAACATTAGTATGGGAATTCTATATCTTTAGTAATTGCGAACAAGCAAGAGCCTAGACCATGACAACACATGAACTAAATCACAGTGGTAGAATAGGATCGGTGTACTTCTGTTAATAATGGGACGTCCAATTCTCTTAAAGCTGCCAAATACTTGCGGTTAATAAATAATAGTCCTCATACTCAAAAAGACTTTTGATACAAATTTTGAAGTACATGACATAATAAAAAAATATGAAATGAAACCATTAAATTATGATATGCGATGGGAAGCACTAATTTGGAAGATATGAGCTAAAACACATCCATTCCCTGTTGATATAATATGCTAAGACATAACATCTAAAGCTATTATGAGAGTAAAATTATTTAACAACTCTGAAAACGAATAACAAAGAGGTTGATGGTCAAGACCTTCTTGTAGGAAGATTCGACTATGACCTTTTTTTATGTTGTCTTCTTCTGGGAGCAGCAAGGCATTGGTAATTAGAAACCAGCTAATATCAAAGTAAATAGGGGCCATGGTAAATGTAGCTGGCCGAAATCTAAATGGCATGCCAATGAAGAGAACATATAAATGATGCGATGAATATAGAAAGCATAAATGAAGTACACCGAATGCAACATGTACAACATTGTACACCTATCCATATCCGTCGGCATATAATTACACTACATCCAAACAAGGGGCCTACTATTGAGAACAACCGGAATTGGAAACTTAAAAAACAAATGATGGCATTGTGCTTGCATAATTAAGCTATTTCAGCACTAAAAGTGGTATTGTTGGCCCCGAACCAAGATCATAATACCACTTAGCATAGATTTTCACTGGAAACAACATAAATTTCTTTAGATCATCTCATACGAAAGATAAACTTAAACAAAAAAAGCATGATTTTTAAGATTAGGGACTATTGGAATTATCTGGTATAGCAGATGATAAAAACCACTTGGCTTCAAATATTTAGGAGAGCAAACAAAAATAAATACAGACTACTTTATTGACCATTAACGGGACAGTCACCATAGGAATGTCCAGTCTTCGTGCCTTTGCAGTTAGAAGTTAAGAGCAACATGAATGCACATATTGAAATTTGGAAGGATTGGCCATGCAAGACGCTCAGCAGAAAGCACACCATCAAAATAAGAATATAAGTACACCTCAATAGACCAAACATGCTAATTAGAAGTGGAAGAATATGTTGATCCATGTATGACTTCTAATGACCTTACATGATGATCATCACCATCTAACATGTTGGGAAGAAGGTCGCAGCTCACATACGACATAGAGCTGGCATAAAAGAAGCAGCAGCACATTATTTCACATACTTGAACATGCCGCCACCAGCCAATTAACATGCTATTACTCCTGGAAAATTGTAAAGCATACAGAAATTAATGCTTGGTGACTGACCATCAAGAATTAGGAACCAAAATTTTATAACTGAAGGTGCTCTGAACTCTTCATAAACACGGAAACTCCCGTGAACAGAGTAAGCTTGTGTCATATAAAAAGATATTATAAAAAAACACCAGATAAGAGCTATCAAAATTAATTTTAGAATATATGCTAGCAAATCAACAACTACAAAAATACCGTCGGCCAAATCGACTTCATATAGGCCAGTAACTAAACTGACAGCAACCAAACTTTTATATGTTGACCAATTGTTCCACATTAGTATGAAGCTCTTGTTTTTTCATTTATCTAAATTGATCCATCTTGTGAGTACAATTTCAACGATAAACTTACATAATCGCTAAATTCTTTGGAAGGGATATTGCTCGTGGCATACTTAAATAACTAAGTTCTATTTTCAACAGAATTCATGAGATTATTTCATTCTTAAGCAAGTGCACATATGCAAAACACCTTTTCAGTGAAGAAGCACAATGGAAGACACCATCCAGCCATGATTATAATAAAACAAAAGGACAAGCAACGAAAATAGTTGCAACAAGATATTCCATTAAGATGGATCATTAGTAAAATACCAGTATTATGTTCACAGATTGCTAACTAATCTGAATATGTTGTCTTTACCTAGAAAAGAGGATGAACAGCAAGACAGAGACCGACGGGCGGAGGTCCCCGCCGCTGCCGCAGATGCGGACTAGCCTTAATTTGCACACCCATTAGCACTATGCTAGCAAACAAACATCACACAGGTGCACTGCAGATACAGCTAGCCCTAGCACACCAACATTCATTTAGCAGAGCTACAGCATAAACATCTCATAATTAGAAGCCAAGAAGGATGATTCACATACCACACCTTGGACATCCAAGATGGTGGTGGCGGGGTAAATGTGCCTCCTGGCAGCCAATGTGCAGGCAGGGAACTTCTTTCTGAAGGTCCTCTCAAACTCTCTGCACATGAAATTTGATGTACCTGTCCACAAAAGTGATCTGCATGAGCTTGTTAGGGTCGACCTTGCCGAGCCTCTCAATGCACACGGTTCGGCCTTCTCGGTCGACGCCATGATAGCCCTCAGGGTAGTAGCATAGCACCTCATCCAGTTAATCAAACTCAAAATCCTGACCACATGAACGAGTAATGTTAGGCATAAAGTAGAGACTCCTTGCTCTGCATATTAGTTGCAGGTCAGTGTGATCACCTCAAGGATTGTGTCGGCCCCAAACTCTTTCCTCCATCGCAGCATGTCTGCCCACATCTGCAGTGCCATTTCGGCGTCGAACTTCCTCGACTTCAACAACCCGCATCACACATTCATACGGCAAGTTTCAGATCCTAGCATTTCCGAAAGCTATCCAAACAGCATAGGGCAAGAACAAAAAAGGGCTCATCAACGACACCTCACATCCTGGTCACATTTTTAGTGAAACAATTTATCTAGGGACAACATCAGGGATGGGGTTGGGAGCCCAGATATACCTCGGGATGGTACAGAGATGGTGAAATTCCTGTTATTGACACCCTGCTGAACATCTGCTCATAGGCTACTAAGATGGGAATTGCTATATGAACCTGCACATGTTGTCTAAATTAAACAACAAAGGCTACTAAGATGGGAACTGACTTTTCTGTAATCACACTCTTTGGATACACCAAGAAACACAGACAAATAATTCCTACTAGGCAGAACACATAATCTAATACGGTGTAACACATGCAGACAACACTAAGTCTGGATGTGTGAACCTATAGAAAGATCAGATACAATGAATATACGTGATACAGGGAAGTTCATAGCCAAACAAAAACAAATACAGGGAAGTAAAAGGTTCAGAAAAACATGAAAAATGAATATACATAACAGAACTGAAATATTGTACCATGTAGTCATTCTATAAAAACAATTGAGCTTCGTACCCAAATCAGCATCATAAATTGTTTAAGTGAATAAAGGGCATGAGTTTTATAATAAAATTTCAAGCAAAAAAGATAAGCTATTTTGTAGGAGCAACCACAAGTCGAACGATTCATAATAAAAAAAGACTAATAACAAAAGCTATGGAAAAACTGCTTACCTATAGATCATCGACAGTCAATATGACAACGTCCTTGATGGCACCATATGGTCCGTGTGGACGGCGGCTCGTGCTCTTCCTATCCAGTACCTTACCATGTAAGGCAAGCCATGATATTGTCCAGCTCCAGCGGCGACATGCAAGCCAAGAAGATGAAAAGAGCAACGATCACACACACACACGCACGCATGCCCACACCCCCTCCACACACACACACTCGCACATAAATAAAGTAAATTATCATAGCCATAAGAAATGGATGGAGCAAAAAAAATCCAGTTTTCTGAAAGAGCAGCTTCTGTGATCATATTTCCACCACATAAATTTAAGTTATGTATCTAAACAATCGAACAAGAAATAGAGAAGAAGGGAGGAGGAGCGAGCTATGGTGAGCTAGCTGTACCTGCTTGCCCCTCCTCTTGGAGAGGACGACGATCTGGTCGCTGAGCGTCTTCCACGGCGCCGTCCTTCAAGCGGATCTCGACGATGTCAACGGTGTGCTACCTGCTGCCGGCCACTTATCCGGCCAAGTGGCACCCCTTTTCCGTGGAAAGCGCAGAGTTGAGTAGAGGGGCGAGTGACATATATAGATGAAACCGACATTGAGAATAAATAGTGCATCCAACCGTTAATTCTTTTGCTGCACAAAAGCCTAACAAAGTAGTAATTTTTCCCATTGATAAGAATTACAGGAAAGAACTCTAAACAGCCGATGAGACGAAGCAACAACCATATTTCAAGATATTCTTGGAAATATATGATGAACACAAGCACCAAAGAATACATGCCCCATATGAAGGACCCTATTTTTGTTAGTTTGCTGGAATAAGATTCCTCCCATGAATATTGATACAAACTTATTGACATCCTAAGCTGCAGTTGACTCATGCACCAAGTCCTACATACAGACAACAGGCGTCTTTTATTTTCATAGATAAACATACTTAACTATCTTACCCAGTACCAAAACAAAAATGATCTCACTATCTTCCTCTAGTCATACTAAATATAAATCAATACCACAACTAAATCGACAGTCAACGGTTACATTTTCAGCATATACAAAAACATTGTTCAATACTGAGAACATATACATATGAGAGAATAAATACATAAGAGATAAACAAACAATACCATACTCCCAAGAACCCAGCATTGTAGTAGCCTAAACACAACCAATATATGAAGCATTGATAAGGAGTAAACTATTGGCTAATCTTGCTGCAACTACACTGAAGTAGAATCGTTTACTTGATGGGGACAAATCTCCCAACTAAAAACATAGCCATGAGGGTGTGCTTCAATTAGATTAACATCAAGTAGTCAAGGGAGCAATTTGTAGGGAGTAGCAGCAACACACCTTCCTTCTCCGGGACACCATGGACAGAGGAGCAGCAGCTTAAAAAAATTGGGGACGCCATGAGCTCGTTTAGCTCCACGGCGATGGCAACCTGGACGATGGGACGGGAGAAGGAGAGGTCAACCTGGACATAAAGGACAACCTCGAGATGGCTTCCTGTCACCTGTTGAAACGGCCATGGGGACGGGGGTGCTTACCCGAGCTAGGGGACGTGGAGACGGAGGTCGTTGCCCAGCACCGCACAGGAGCAGACGAGGACGAGCTCGACCATGTGCGGGCCGTGGTGGTCATCCTCGTCCATGGAGGAGGGTGTGCTGCACCGAATCGAAGAAATAAGTGAGTGGGGCGGGAAGAGAAGGAAGAACGGGAGAGGAGAGGGCATGAATCGTGGGAAGAGATGAGCTCACCGCGTCGGAGTTGGAGGCAGCCGAAACCCTAGCCGCGGGGAGGGGTCGCGCGTGAGAGCTTGCAGCCGCGAGGAGCGGATCTGGCCGGAGGCAAGGATGCACCGTCACGAGGGGAGCTCGTGGGTGTGTCGCGCTCCGGTGAGGGCCACCGGAACTTGTCGAAATCACCCGGTGTTGATGGCGGCGGGAAGATGGGGGCTGCGATGCGGGAGGACGGGGGGAGGCGATGGCGCGAGGGCGCGAGTGCGGGCGGAGGCAGTGGCTAGGGTTTCTCCACGGGCACGCCGCCCTTTTATACCCCCCCTCTACCTGAAATGACGAAAATGCCCTCGGCAGGGCACGGAATTTACGCGCGGTGGCACGAACGAGCGGTAACCGACGGCCGACATCCCTCCATCTCAAGATCCAATGGCACAGATTCGATCAAGCAAACGATCCAGCGGCCTAGAATCCCAAATCGCTGAGGAGTCAGGGTTTTCCCCTGGATTCTCGTTTTAGGATATATGTGAGTTTGTGTCATAGTATCTCTCATCTTTTTCAAGTAGGAGTACTACGTAACACTAGTTATATGCCAACATTACTGAAATCATCTGGCAACATTTTCTGAGACTGAAACAGTACATAGTTCTTTCATACATAAAGGTGACTGCACAGGATAAAGGTGAGCCGCCGGACCACAAGATCTGCGTCCGCCTCCTTTCGCCATTTTTTGCTGGGTGTTGATGTGTTCCTCTGCTCTTCTCACTGGGCGCAGGAGCAACACGCTCGTGGCCCATTGGAAACACCCATCTCCGCAAGGATCGTGCCCTTTGTTTTATGTGGGTAATCATTGTTTTTTTTTTGAAAGCATGTGGGTAATCATTGTTAATCACGTGATATGTCTTCTTTTACTTCCTGTATTTTGGTTGGGTTCATTAGCTCCAGCGAACTTTTAAAATAATATTTGATTTAACCATGTACTCCTTCCATTTTCAAATATAAATCTTTTTAGAGATTTTACTATAGACTACATACAGACCAAAATAAGTAAACTTGTACTCTAAAATATGTCTATATACATCCGTATGTAGTACATACTGGAATCTCTAGAAAAAACTTATATTTAGAAACGGAGGAAGTACATCGGAAATGACTACAACTCTTAACACTATTTTGTGCTCACTATGCTGAATTAGTTAGCAAATTGTGGAGCACCGAGGCAGCAGAGCCGTGTTTCCTTGTACGAATCCAGCTTGTTGTTACAATGCAGTGATTTTCTATTTTTCTTGTGGTGCAACCATCTCTATTCTGTTAAAGTAATTCAATCCGTCGTTGACCACACACATACTTCTTTTTTTAAGGGACCCCATGTAGTTCTTGCTATCATGCAGTTTAATTTGAAAAGTATAACAAGAATCAAAGGAGGGAAAAGACTACAACATGAACGTGCTGTGAGTTTTTTCAACCACAATACTTAGAAGATCCCCAATAGAAAATGCAAATTTGGAGATGTAAAACAGGAGATGTAAAAGTGCCTTTTGCATCTCAAAAAAGGGTCAACTTCGACGGATGATGCAAAACAGAGAGGTAAAAGAGCAACTCCAACAGAAGTTGGGGCGACGATAGTGGAGGCGGAGCCAGGCCGGAGGAGAGTCAAGGTGACAGCAAGGGAGGCAGAGTGGGGCGGCCACAGTGGGGAGTTGGGGCGGCGGCGGAGGCGGAGCAAGGCCGAAGGAGAGTTAGGGCGGCGACAGCGGAGGCAGAGCGAGGCCGGAGGAGATTCGAGGCGGCGGCGGGAGGATTAATGCATTAATGATCCCAGTAGGAAGCAGCCGCAATGAGGATTAATGCATTGCAAAACCACATGCTTTTCTTTTGATGGCATGGCACGTTAATCCTCCTTTTTGTTCCTCATGTTTCGTATTAATAATTGATGCTACAGTATGTATATGCATATGCTTAATGAATTAGGTAGGATTTTGAAGATTACTTTTGGTGTTTATGTACGTGCATTCACCTCCTCCCTGCATTAGAATTACAATGGTTTCTTGTTCAACATTCTTACCGCCGGTGGCAGGTTTTAGTTTGGGGTTTAGGTTTTGCTCCGATGACATCTCATAAATTTTCAATTTAATATGAAATTACAATCAAGCACTTGAATTTATATTTATGTCAATATAATAGTATTCTCCTATCCTCTTTTCTGCAGGTATGCATGGATCTCTGATCCAGATTCTAGCTATACATCATTCATGCTATACTGCAGAGTGTTATGTTTATATAGCTACTAAGGGCCTGTTCGGCAACTGTCCAACTTCCAGCTTCTTTGAATCCGCGAACGGAGCTGTCCCGACCTGGCTTCAGGAAGCTAGCTCCTGGAATCCGAGACGGGTCGTAGTACAAAAACTGGGAGCTGATGTTTCGTCGATCCCAGAAATCGCAGAAGCTGAAGTTCGAGTTATTTACAGCGAGCTGCCACCGCGAAGTGAAAGAAAACGTTTCGTCAAGCGAAGAAAAGAACGAAGCAACTCCCTTCCCTCCCTACAGGGCCAGAAACGAGCCTAATGAGCCAGCCAGCTCCAACTTGGGCCAAGTTTGGCCTGTCCTCAACTCCCAATTGGCCAAAATCAACTGAAAAAGGCTGCCAGCCCATGCGTCGCGAGAGAAAACGAGGGCTGGCACACCGAACGGTTTTATGATCGCTAGCTTTCATTTGAGAAGCTGGATTTTAGGATTTCCAGGAGTTGGGCAGTTGCCGAACAGGCCCTAAACTCATATAGTTGTTCGTTCTATTGCTTGCTGCTATCTTGTTTTTATAGGTTCTACAAACGATATGCTAATTTTCCATTTGCATGCCGCCTGGTTTGTAATGCCAAAAAAGAAAAACGAGCCCTATGCATTAGTTGTGCATCTTGCTTGCACTATCCACATTTCCTATTTTGGTGCTACGTCTTTAACTACCAGGTGTTATCAATTGATTAGTTCTACAAACAAAAGAAATCTGAAGGTGTGGCTTTTATTTAATCTTGTGGTGCTTCCAGCTACAAGCTTGCAAGTTGCAACTGAACTTAACGGTACTTTTGTGGATGGCCAACCTGCAAGTCTGAAGCAAAATCTGGCAGTGGTATTGCCCCCCTCAGCAAAAAAAATGCATATAGGTCAGCAATCTTAAATTCAGAGTATAAGCCCCCAACCACCACACAAAGACTGGTATGTGACTTCGACTGGTTGTTTGATTTTCTCTGTTGTAGAATAGGAATGAGATATGTGCATCTATTTCTGTTGCGTCGTATTTTAACTACCAGTCACTCAGTATCGACTGTTCTTGAAGGTCTGAATTTATATTTGTGTGAAGAACAAAATTGTTGTTGACATGTTTAGTAACTCAAGATCTTTCTCAATGTTGCATGTGCTTGAGCTGGTATTTTGAAACATAGTTGTTGAGGTGCTTATCTTTTAGTTTGAGGGTTTTTAATATGGTCTGAAGTTGTTATAATTGTACTATTTTAAGATGACTGTAAATTACCGGAGTTAATATATGTCATGACCCACTGATCATGAACAGCAAGCAACTCCTAGCCATGTCAAACAAAGATATACATGTATGTTGTAAAGAAAGGTTCGACATGATAACCAACACGCACAACAAGATAGGATAATCCTTCAACACAAGTAAAACATAAGATAGGGTCAACAAGCAGATGCTTGCCTTGCTGGTCAACGTCCTGATGAAGCTGCATATTTAAATCGTAATACCCCTCGTTGCCGTTGCCGGCCTCTACTGAAACGGCGAAGAAACCCCGAAAAAGAAACAAATGGAGGGAAGTCAATATTCATGGATTTCCAAAATGTGTACAGTGCATGAATTGTATGCGATGTCATGCAGAAAGTTGAAAATGAAGCTACTGAAATTGGCAATAACATTTTCTTGGAGTCCTAGAATGCAAGTTGTGAATTTTTAAAATTTAAAGACATTTTGCTAAAGTACAGGTTAGACCATCCAACTCCATATCAGTACTAATCCAAACTGAACTGGAATGATTTTGTCATGGATTTTACAAGTTTAGCAGGTTGAGCATTTTACTGTGATTTTCCTGATAAACAAAAGGTCAGAGTGAAAACTTACATACACAGGGAAGTCTAGCCTTAGTCTGAAAGTGTGAGCAGCAAGTAATTTAAACAGCCTGAATATGGTCATGTTTCTTCATAGCAAATCAATCTCTCTTGCTCTCATCTACAAGTAGGTCACGGCTAACATCATCAAGAATCAACAGCAAGCAACAAGCAGCAACAACATGCAGAGATAGCAGCAGAGCAGCGACAGCGGCAGCAACAAACAACATCAATAGCACGCAAACAACAACATTCAGAGGCCATTTCATACCCTGCTGCTAGTGGCGGGGCTGTACAGAGCAGAGCAACGAGCTACGGACAGCGTCAATGGCAGCCAACGTCGAGGAAGAAGTAGGAGGGATCCGCGGCTTCGAATCCGTGCTCCAGAGGAGATGCGGACAAAGCGGAGCCCGTCACTGTCCCTGGAGTTGTTTGGTGAGGACGATGACTGCGGCATCCGGCGGAACAGAGGAAGGTGGTCTCGGTCCAAGAGGGTCCTGCATGCCGGCGCATAGAATCACCATTAAAGGGACGATAGGAGCAACAATGGAGCTAGGGGAACTACCTAGGAGCAAGAAGGCACCGGAAAACAAGGTGGTTCTTGATGATGTTAGCCGTGAGGCGTGGGCGTCGGAGACGGAGGCGTGGGCGTTGATCCGGACTGGGGGCTGACGGATCCCGCCGATTCCTGTCAGTGGCGTTCCAACGGCGAGAGGTGGCACCCCCGGCAAGCTAGACGAGAGAGGGGATCCAGGAGAAGAGGACATGAAGTGACTAGGGGAGGGGCACGGGTTTGCGGGCGCGTGTCCGGTGTCCCTGTGAGATGGCGCTGCTGGACTCACCCAGGAGACCCACTGGTCAGTGTCAAAGGCAGGGGTTGAAAGAAAATAAAAGCCAATGAAATTTGCTGAAATATCCCTTCCTCCTCTTATCTTTCATAAGCTTCTTAAGATTAAAATGATCTAAATGTTTCGGTGCTGAGTGGTTTCTAAAAAAGTGTTTCGGTGCTGAAAACTTTACAAAAATATCTTGGAAAACTTCATAGATCCTACTACTGATATAATGTAACTCTGTAAATTTTTAAGAATTTTTCGAAAGGGCATCGATAGATGCCGGCGCACCGGTCGAAATTTCAGCCGGTCACCGCTCGACTGTCAGATCCAGACAAATAAATCTTTCAGACCAGGATTTCACTAATTCCTTCCTTCCCAAAAAAATCTCACACAACAACAATGAAAAGAGGAGTGACCGCCATGGACACTCGCCATGGCAAGCGAGTGCGACCAACTTGAAGCACCGCCACCCTCACCGTCCGTCGCTATCAACGTTTCTCGTCGGCACCACGCATGTAACCGCGTGCACCGCGACAGCTCATCGACGAGCCCCATGGTTGCAGCACCCGATGTGCTCGTCGCCGCCCCATAGCCGTCAAAGCTTGCTGCTCAAGGTTGCATGAGCGACAGCCAAGAGTCAACGCCTTTCATGAATGTAGCAGAAAAGATCGCTTGTCCTAGAAAAAAGGACGGTTGCAGCAATTCGTCATCGCTGTCGTCGCGGGTCGTGGCTCCGCCATGATGGATGTAGCAAAATCCCTTGCTTGGAGTAGCAAAATCCAGCGACGGTTGCAGCAATTCATCGTCACCTCTCCCGGGTCGCGGCTCCACCATGATGTGTGTAGCAAAATCCCTCGCTGGTAGTAGCAAAATCTGAAGATGGTTGCAAAAAAAACCGCCATCGTAGTAGGTCGCAGCTCCGTCATGATGGATGTAGCAAATCCGTCGTCGTTAGTAGCAGAATTCGATAATGGTTGCAGCTTCTGACTCAACTGGTTTTAGCTTTCATGGGTGGAGGTTCGCTCATCGTAGTGGAGCTAGATGGATGAACGGAGCGGATTCCATGGTGGTGCTATGGGGGCGCATGGTCGGGTTTGTAGCAGGTTGTGATGCTGGTTGTAGCAAATTGCGATGCGGGTTAACATGTAACAAGATGGTGATGCCGGTTGTTTCCCGAAGCAGCGCCGCCATGCCCTTGTCGTCCCGCGGTCACCACACTCGACGTCCATGGTTGCAAGCACTTGACACTGGTTGCAGCTTCTAGGCTCACCGCCCGCATGTGGGCTATTGGATCGAAGCTCGCATAGTCACCGATGTGCCCATTGATGGCTTGAGAGAGAGATGGGAAACGATTTAAGAGTTAAAGGGGAAAACCATGAAACAGGAAAGAGATGGCAGCGAAAAAAGAGGTAACAATGGAAGCGAGAGAGTAGTGCGTGCAGTTTTGGACGTGACTCCACATGGACGCGCGTCGTCAGTGCAGGACCGACCCAAAAGTTAGACAATCGTCTGGCTGCAAGCATTTTCATTTTCAGAAGTATTTCACCTCCAATTTCTTTCAAATTCAAAATCAAATCTGCCCCAACTTTGGGTTTGAACTATAGGTAAGTGATCAAATTATGAAATGCATGAATTTTTTACTGAGTTTGTGGATAACATATAACACCAGTATATAAATTTTCATGAATTACCAGTAGTTGAATCATGACCAAACACATATATCACAGTCCTGTCATTTTCTCAAATTTGCACGGAAGCACTTGATTCAAGACACCAAAACTAATTTCAAATTTTTTGGGATTGAAGTTGTGGAGAGGTATGCCATGCATGAGGTAAACGTATATGTAGGATAAGCATTTTGATGACTAGGCATGCACTCATTCAATTAGGAGCAGATTTGAGCATAAAACAAAACTTTGATGATCAGGCAGGCGCTCATTCAATTATGACCAAACCATGCAACTACGTGATTAAGTGATACCACGAGAGGCATTTTGCATTTGTGTTACATGATGACATGCGTTATTACAATATTTACTCTAGGAGTACTTTCATTAGCGTCATCACCTTGTCCAATCATCGATAAGGTTATGCAGACAGGAAAGCTTAATAACTTTTGTGATTTACGTTCATTTATTAACTAAATCACCAACTTGCTCAATAATAGGCTCTATGTGTTCATGTAATGAAGGCTATTGCATCCATATGGAAGAATGAAATCTTTGATTCTATCTTATTATGTGTTGTCTTAAATGCAAGGTATTAGTTATGTAAACCATTGTTTCAATCCCATGTTTGCAAATGTGATCGATTCCAAATTGTGCACATTCAAGTATGCATTTTTAAAGAGAAATTCTAATAATTTTTCATCTACAAGGGTTTCAATTGATACGCTAAGTGTTTGCTAAAATCTAAATTTACTAACAAAGGCAAATAATTTCAAAGAACTAATAGTTTTAAATGGGACTCTGCATGAGTTAGCGCAACATATTTGAATTATACATCATTTTCATCTTGAAGGGTTTGAATTAGTACCCTAAGTGGTTGCTAAAACCTTCTTTTCTACTAACGAAGTCAAATATTCTCATGACACTTAAGGTTTGAGATGGTTGCTCGGACAAAAAGTTACCAAAAAATATGAATATTTTCAACGCGCACTTGATTTTAAATTGGACTAAAAAGTAAACCATGATAGTTTGAGATTGTACTTGTGAGCTACACATTCAGTTACCATTACAATGATTTATCAATAATGTTCTTTTCTCAAAAAAATGTATATATACACACACACATATACAATCATGCGCTATTAAAGCTTCCAACACTTGCTTATAATATCGTCCTCTCTGTCATTAGACCGTTGTGATGGGAAACAAAGTTAGATTCCAACAAAAGTGCTTCTGGATGCTATGATACAACAACTTGGCCTTCCAAACGTGGTTTAGTCAACACACAAGGCAAGGTTCGTGCTCTCTAGGCAACTGTCTAGTTCTATCCATCGGGTAAACAATTGACTTGCAAAGAAATCAATATTCATCTATGTTTAAAGAAAACCGGAAGAGGTTGAATATTGGATGGAAAACAGAAGACTTCAACTATGATAAGCTACAGTTGGTTCAACAAAAAAAAGTTCTGGAACGTGAGTTGAAAAAAATAGAAGGAATAATAGACTATTTGAGCAGTAACTGGTGGAATGGTCTAAGTAGAAATCACGCAGAAGTAAAGAAAAATTATTGCATCATAAATCCCAACTCCACAACAGGATCAATGCTTAAAGACAACGATCTCAACCATATTCTTTCGAAGATAACGTATGTTGAAGATCGCATTCATGATACAACTATACAATCAAAGGACATTCTATAGAAAACAAACAAGTATTATTGGGGATTGGACGATGATATGGAAGACATTTCCGCTTTGCCCAATGACAGACACGAAACACAGTCACCATAGAGAGTTGCTTCAATGATGAGGTCATTTTTATGCCGATGGCACAAGAAGCGATGACTGCCTGAACTAAATGACTGCATATCTTAGTGACCATATGCTAGGTGACCAAACCTATTTATATGCCGCATCTCTGTCTATGTAGCTTTGCTTACCATGAACTAATTTCATGCTTTTCTTTTATCCTATGAATCTACCATCAATGTAATATATAACGCCATCTATGAGCATCATACATACCAAAAAAGGCTTTTCCCCCTCTTTATATATAAAGCAACAATCAACAACACCGGTACAAATGCACGCCCCCACAACACACTCACGCGCGCACACACACACAAGGCAGGATACATAGGCGTTGAACGCAGCAACACCAACCCTAGCACTACACGAAGAGGTTAAGCCTCTTATGATGAACCGTGAGCTCCAAGGCGGCGCTTTCAGGAAGGAGACGACACCGTAGAGTCGCCACCACCCAATCTGAGGATCAAAGTTTCCCCTGGGGCAACACGGCAGGCAATGAGAGCCGCGACGATGCCTTCAAGAAGGGAATGAGTTTCGCCGCCGCCTGTCCGTCCAAAGATACAGAAGTTTTTCACCCCCAGTACTCCTACCATTCACCACCACCGAACGCCACACCTCGGCTACCATGCCACCCACACGGCCGTGGAAATAGGTCAGCACCAAGCCACGGGCTCTGGCCATGAGCCCACAAAACCCCCACCAGGGTTGCCGCCCCGGCATCCAAGACCTTGTCACAACCTCACCCGAGATCCGATGTAACCCCAAGCAAAGACACGAGCAGAAAGGACCCGCCTTTCGCACCCCTAGGAATCCCCTAGTGCCGAGACCTGATAGGCCGGCTAAAACTGGCCTCCAACACCCCTTCCTACGACACCAAGCGCGAGACGATCTCGGTCCAGCTGCCGAGCATAAGACGAGCATGGCCTTGATGCCGGGCGGGAGACGAGCTCGGTCCTGCTGTCGGGCGCGAGACAAGGTCAGTAGTTCAGCCGAGTGCTAGACGAGCTCGTTCCTCCTGCTGGGTCGAGACGAGTGATGGACCGCAACTAGGGGAGGGCCAACATTTCAACGAAGGTTGTGCCCAGATGATAAGGAGAGGGCTCAAACGTCAAAATGGGACGCCTACTGTAACATCTCAAAATTTAGAATTTTGGAATGTTAGTTATTTGAATAGGAGTAATTTAAAACTTGCTTGTGTTGATTGGTCTTAGCTAAATTTGACTAGGATTTAAACTTTTGGAGTTTATTGAATAACCAAATGAGAGGGAATAACATGACTTTCCCAATTATTCATTTGCATCTTATTTGGGGTTTGAGGATACTCAAAATATTTCCAATTCAAATATGAGAGAGGATGAGATGACTTCCTCAAATTATAAATCGGTTTAATAGTTGGATATGGTTCCATTTGAAGTTTTTATATTATTTAGAAACAAATCCAACTCAAAACCAATATATTATGAGCGAAGGAAATATGACTCCTTCAATGCAGTTTTGTTTGTAAGTTCTTTCAATTATTATTTGTTTTTTTATCTGGAGTTCAAAAGTGTTTTGCGGAACATTTATAAACCCCAAAAATATTTTTATAAAAATATTATATTTATTGTATTTAGATTTTGGTCTTTAAAAATGTTCACTATTTCCTATATTTGTATTTATACCTTTGAAAAAGTTCTGCTATTATTTGTAAATGACTTTTATCATTTGTTTTGAGCAAAAATCAGTTTCTGTAAACTTATAAATAGGAAAACCTATTCCTAATCTAAAACTCAACTGAGTCTGGCCCATCTCTATCCCTCGCCCGCGCGCAGCAGCAGCAGCAACAGGCCGGCCCATTTTCGCAGCAAGCAGAGCCCAGCCCCGCACATCTCTCCTTCTCTTTGTTTTTTTCTCTCACAACCACTGACCACCCTGGCCCGCGTGTCATCCCCGAGCTCCAGGCGGTCTCCTCCTCACGCACAAGAGCTCCAATGTTCCCGAACCAAATCCATGATCGATTAGATCTATTCGTTGTCCCTCTTGCACTCCCAGATCTTTATAAGTATTCCAACTCCTTCCCTCTTCCGATTTTTCACAAAAACGGAGTCTCTCGTGCCCTAGAGCTCTGTCCCGATCTCGCTGGAGTCCGCTGCCAACAGTAGATTTCGCCATCGATTCGAGCGCCACCCGGGGTTCCCAGCGCCTCCCTTCTTCTCTGAGGTCTTCTCCTAGGTTTCCTCCATCTCCCTGACCTTATTTCACGCAGTGGAGCGAGCCACCCGACGCTGAGACGAAGCACCGGAGCGCGCCGGAGTTCTCACCGTCACTGGAGCCGGCAAAGGACGTCCCCGTCGCTTCTGACTCCACCTAGATCACCGCTGCAGAACTCCGCATCCTCCCATAGCCTCTTCGTCTTTGGGGAGTTATCGGAGGACCGCCACGACCCACGTCCGAGCCACCGCCGCCATCCTCCTCCTCAAGTCTGGCGGTCTTCCTCTGTTTTCTCTGGTGAGCCATCCGCTACCGTCCGATCGTCGTCCTGCGACTGAGATTAGATCGGTCATGCTTATTTTTATTACCGAACCGGTATGCTCTAAGACCCGGTCATCCATCGGTTAGCCAAGGCAGCGAACAGACTCTAGCCAATCGAAGTGCGCCACATGGCGACGCCACAGTGACCACAGCAACAGCTCCAGAAATTTTGGCAGATTCAAATAATATTTTCTTTTAGCTATGTCTTGAGATCCGTAACTCCAAATTCATCGATTCTTTTTCCTGTGCACTCATAATAATTAGTAGAATCCTGTAGAATCAATTTTTCAAACTTTTGAACTATTTAAATTTGAATTTGCTTAAATTTGAATTTAAACTTCCGGAGGCCACATCTTTCAAACCGTTGATCCAATTCAAGTGATTATTTTTGCATTATGATCCTATTAGGTTGTAGCTGATTTTCACCTACTGTTATGCTACTATTGTCTGAGTTAAAAAAAGATTTCTTGCTGTTGGTTTTATTTGATGTTATTTGAGTGTGATGATTGATTTGTTGTGTTGTTTGAAACGTGTAGATTGTCGGAGTGCGAGGCAAATTATTGTCCAGAGTGAGAGTTTGAGAACCAGGAATAAGGCAAGTTACACCTTTGATCATCCTTCATCCTATTATTTTCTATGCATGTAGTTCTATGTCACACTATTATATTGCATGTGTAGGAATTGTTATGTTGGTATGATATGCTAAACCCAGTTAGGATAGCCATATGCTTAGTCTGACCTTGATATCCTTGTCGCCATATTGGGTATCGTTATATTTCAATTATTGCTTAGCCTTGCTATGGTAGATGTGGATTGGGTTTTGTGTGACACATGGAAGTTGTGAGTGAAGTTAAGTAATGATTAATATAACAACATGCATTTTATTGTATCCTCTGGGAGGCTCTGCAATATTAATATTTAATTAATGAATCATCTGGGCGGATAGGTATGTTGGGACCAGTCGACAAGTATGTATCCTCCTGGAGGCTCTACATGACTCAGGAACGGTGGGGAATGCCGCCCAGGTTTAAAAAGGTTGAACATGTTTCATATCAAGTAACTTCCATGTGCGACCACTGGCTATTATGGGCTCTGGCTTAGTTGATCAGTTGTGGAAACCTTACCCGGATGTGCCAGCAGATGTAGCGGGATAGTTGGTACGGGCCTCCGTTGGGTGGAGGTGACTGCTTCTGAAAGACTTCGTCTCAATCTTCGGGTTGAGTCCAGTGGGTAAAGCATACTAACCTCTGTAGAGTGTAAAACTAATCATGATTAGCCGTGTCCCCGGTTATGGACAATTTTGAGCAGCTAGACTTGAAACCTCTGGAAGATCTTATCACCTCAATACAATTAAATGTGAAGTGGGCTTAGTTATACCTATGATCCTCGGAGGCTCTCATAGGCGGGTTAAATTGGAGGCAGTCCAGTTTAACAATTAATGAACTAAAGTGTAGTAAATATTAAATACTTGATTAGTAGATAGAAGTAAGATAAAATCAGCTTTCTGCAAAAACAAACCATAAGCCTTTCCTTTGTCATATCCTTGCATATAGATATGGTAGGTCTGTTATAACAATTTTGGTGTGATTTGCCAATACATTCAAAGTATTGACCCCTTTGTGGCTGCAATGTTTTATGTTGCAGGATTTTTATACGACATGTGAGTTATGTGCATAGGGTTATGATGAGTATACTCAGCTTTTCCAGTGGTGTTGTTGGGACTCCACAGTTGTCTTTTATGCTTTCCGTTGTGTTTTATTTTGAGCTAGCCTTCGAGCTAAGTACCATGTAATAAATTGTATTCTGGATCTGCGATGTAATACTTATGACATGTGGATTATTCTTGGTATTTCATTTTGTACTGTGTGTGCTAGCTATTGATCCAGGGACTAGCACAGTAAGCACAGAGACATCGAATCTTATCAGATTCGGGTTGTTACAGATGGTATCAGAGCCCATGTTGACTGTAGGTCGTGACCCTAGAAAATGGAGTAGTAAGAGCCATAGGAGTGAAAACATATTTTGCAAACCTACTCTACTTGTTAGTTTTTACTCTCGTGCTTATACCTTCTCTTTTCAAATGTAGATGTCTCTTGTGGTTGCATTAGTACCATTTGACAAGTTTTAGCTAGCAGACAACCACTACTATGTTGAGCTTTATAAACGTTTGACGTGTAGTATGATGAGATCATATCTCTTGTGGATATGACCTTACCTGTAGGTTTTGCTTGTGTGGTGTGACTTGTGTGATTTGTTTGATTTGGAGTTTGTTGCTAGCATGTGGGTAGTGTTTTCCCCTTAGGCCTCATTCTGTCTATATCTCCTCTATGCTTACCCACCAGATGTCATTGAGACGTACTAGAGCCAGTGGATCAGGAGACAACAACGACAACAATGATGTTCCACTATACATGCAACAATTTCTTGAAGGACAAGCCCAGTTGATCCAGCTGCTCACTCAGAACATGGGGAACAACAACAACAATCCACCTCCACCACCACCAGTGGATGCACTTACTCGTTTCTTGAGGTTGACACCTCAGAGGTTTTCCAGCACCCCTGAACCTATTGTGGCAGATGATTGGCTTCGCTCAGTTAGTAGGAACTTTGAGACTATTGGCTGCACTGATGCAGAGAGAGTGAGGTTTGCCTCACATTTATTGGAGGGTCCTGTCGCAGCTTGGTGGGACAACTACTTGGTCACTTACCCTATTGCTACTATCACCTGGGCGCAATTTCAAGAAGGTTTTCGTGCTGCCCATGTGTCTGCTGGTGCCATGAGTCTGAAAATGAAGGAGTTTCGTAGCTTGCGTCAGGGAGGTCGCACCGTGAATGAATATGTGGAGGAATTTAATAAGCTTGCACGATATGCTCCTAATGATGTTAACACTGATGCAGCTAGACAGGAGAAATTCTTGGAGGGCCTAAATGATGACTTGGGTGTTCAGTTGACAGTGGCCACCTTTAATAATTGTCAGGAACTTATTGATAAAGCAATTGTCCTTGAAGGGAAGCATCAATAGGTGGAGAACCGCAAGAGGAAGCACAACAACAGGTACAATTCAGGTGCTCACCAGAAGCCCCGTACTTCCTCAACATCTGGGTACTATAATTCTGCAGTGGATGTTCATAATGGTCACAATCATCATAATGGCAATGGGCATAACCATAGTGGTCATAATCATGGCAACAACATTGGAGGGAATATGAGTCATACATCCAACCCTTCGACACCTAGGAAGGACATGAGCGAGATAACATGTTTTAATTGCAAGAAGCAAGGGCATTTTGCACGAGATTGCACTGAGCCAAGGAGCGAGGATAGGAGCTCTGGAGAGAAGAAGCCGAACCCTTTCAACAAGAGCCATGTTAACCACATGATGGTGGGAAGAGCTACTAATGCACCAGTCTTCGGTAAGATCTTAATCAAGTTCCAATATCATGACAATTCTATCAATATTGGTGCATCATATTTATGCATGTCAATGGAGTTTGTATTTATGCATTGAGTGACCCTAAAACCTTGGAATATGGATTATATCAAGTTCCCATCTAAAACCTTTGCTAGCCAACTCGAATCTCGAGGATGAGATTCATTTTAAGGGTGGTAGATTTGTAACATCCCAAAATTTAGAATTTTGGAATGTTAGTTATTTGAATAGGAGTAATTTAAAACTTGCTTGTGTTGATTGGTCTTAGCTAAATTTGACTAGGATTTAAACTTTTGGAGTTTATTGAATAACCAAATGAGAGGGAATAACATGACTTTCCCAATTATTCATTTACATCTTATTTGGGGTTTGCGGATACTCAAAATATTTCAAATTCAAATATGAGAGAGGATGAGATGACTTCCTCAAATTATAAATCTGTTTAATAGTTGGATATGGTTCCATTTGAAGTTTTTATATTATTTAGAAACAAATCCAACTCAAAACCAATATATTATGAGCGAAGGAAATATGACTCCTTCAATGTAGTTTTGTTTGTAAGTTCTTTAAATTATTATTTGTTTTTTTATCTGGAGTTCAAAAGTGTTTTGCAGAACATTTATAAACCCCAAAAATATTTTTATAAAAATATTATATTTATTGTATTTAGATTTTGGTCTTTAAAAATGTTCACTGTTTCCTATATTTGTATTTATACCTTTGAAAAAGTTCTGCTATTATTTGTAAATGACTTTTATCATTTGTTTTGAGCCAAAATCAGTTTCTGTAAACTTCTAAATAGGAAAACCTATTCGTAATCCAAAACTTAACTGAGTCTGGCCCATCTCTATCCCTCGCCCGTGCGCAGCAGTAGCAGCAACAGGCCAGCCCATTTCCGCAGCAAGCAGAGCCCAGCCTCGCAGACCTCTCCTTCTCTTTGTTTTTTCTCTCACAGCCACTGACCACCCTGGCCCGCATGTCATCCCCGAGCTCCAGGTGGTCTCCTCCTCACGCACGAGAGCTCCAATGTTCCCGAACCAAATCCATGATCGATTAGATCTATTCGTTGTCCCTCTTGCACTCCTAGATCCTTATAAGTATTCCAACTCCTTCCCTCGTCCGATTTTTCGCAAAAACGGAGTCCCTCGTGCCCTAGAGCTCCGTCCCGATCTCGCCGGAGTCCGCTGCCAACAGTAGGTTTCGCCGTTAATTCGAGCGCCACCCGGGGTTCCCAGCGCCTCCCTTCTTCTCTGCCATGGTAGTACCACAGTCCCTTGCCATAGTACCGTGGAATTGTGCGGTAGTACCGCAAAGCGCGGGCTGAGAGTGGGGATAACGGTTGGACTCTACCCCCCACTATAAAAAGGGGGTCTTCTTCCCCAAGTAGACCACGCCTTCCCTCCCAAGCTCCATTGTTGCTCAAAGCTCCATTTTAGCCCGATCTCTCTCCCTAGCCAATCAAACTTGTTGATTTTCTAGGGATTGGTTGAGAAGTCCCCGATATACACTTCCTGAAATGACATATGCTCCCTTAGTGGTTTTGATAATCATGACAACATACATTGTCTCTTGGACTAACACTTCTATCTAGTGTATTTTAGATAATAGTCCATGGAGAGTTGAGTTGGCAAAACGACTAAGGAGACTGTGGAATTACCCCAAGATTCAAGGAAATAGGTTGGCCAAGCTCAATCAAGAAGAATCTACATTTTACATTTGTGAGAAATCACTTTGAGTCCATAGGAAAGCTAATACTATTAAAAGTGGGTAAAGTTTTGATGGTGAACAATATGCTCAAACTTGCACAAGTGACAGTCACCAAAACATCCACAAACTCTCCCACCAAAGTTTGTCCTAAGCCAAACATGCAAAATAGGCGCAACCAACATTCCTATCCTGGTGCCATCGATTCTAAACCCTAGACACACTCAGCCAAACCCTAACACTTCGGTGCAACCGACACTGCACTCGATGCCACCGAGTTGGGTTGCCAAAATTCTGTTATGCAAGTTCTCATTTTTGGTCTGACTGAGAATGGTGAATTGGCGTCATCGAGATTGGTAAATCCGACCATTGGTCACCTTGTCGGTGCAACCGGGAGTTGTATATCGGTCCCTCCGAGATTCAAAAGTTGCCACTTTTGGTCACTTCGGTACCACCGAGATTTACACATCGGTGTCACCGATTCTGACTTACTGTGTGTAACAGTTGGATTTTTGGGGATGCCTATATATACCACCACCGACTCGAAAGAGAAGCACTCAGAACTATTCCATACCTATCCTACTCAGTTTTCTGAGAGAGAACCACCTACCCTTGTGTTGAGGTCAAGATCTTCCACTCCAACCATATGGATCTTGATTTCTAGCCTCCCCAAGTTGCTTTCCACCAATCCCATCTATTCTACCAAGCCAAATCTGTGAGAGAATGACTGTGTGTTGAGGATTCTATCATCTTGAAGCACAAGAGCAAGGAGTTCATCGTCATTACCGAGTCTATTACCTTTTGGAGGGTGGTGCCTCCTAGATTGGTTAGGTGTCGCTTGGGAACCCCCTACTTCGTGTTGTGGAGTGAACCAAGAAGTTTGTAAGGGCAAGGAGATCGCCTACTTCATGAAGATCTAACCATAGTAAGGCTAGTCCTTCATGGATGGAAGTCGCATGCAATAGTCAAGGTTGCTTCTTCGTGGAACCCTCCGTGGGTAGAGCCTTCCATGGACTCTCGCGACGGTTACCCTCCATGGGTTGAAGACTCCATGAACGTGGACATACGATAGCACCACCTATCAGAACCATGGGAAAAATCCTTGAGTCTCCTATTGTGTTTGATCTTCCTACCCCATCTCTTTACTTACATGTGCAATGTCTTTACTTTCCGCTGCCATATTTGTAGACATGCATGTGTAGGGCCGTTAGACTTTCTAGACTTGCTAAAATAGTTAAAATCTACCAACCAATTAACTTGGGAAAAGGTTAGGTTTTAAATTACTTCTAGTAGTCTATTCACCCCCCTCTAGACACCCCTCTCTCGATCCTACAAGTGGTATCAGAGCTGTGGTCTCCATTGCTTCGGTTTAATCACCATGGAGGAAGATGGATGTGTCTAGAATGGAGAGTTTGAGTTGTAGAGTGCTTAATATTGATGGAGAGTACTATAGTCCATGGAAGAATGCCATGATTGATCTATTTAATAGATTCCATTTGAATAAATATATTGAAAACCCCTATGTGCTCCCTAGTGATGAATTACATCCCACACACGAAGAGGAAATTAACATGCTTGGTAACCTAAGAACTGTCTATCTTATTGTTAGAGGTTTACCAAGATTTGTGCTTTCTCAAATGAAGAACTTTGAATGTGCTTATACCTTATGGATTGATTTGGAGAAACGATATCCAAATCTTTCTTTAGGAAATCTTGATGAAATTCTTCATAAAATCATTGCTTTTCACAAAATGAAGCCTAGTGATCCAAACTTTCATAAATGCCTATTTGAGTTTTGTGATCTTATGCGTGCTAAAGGAGATGTCACCACTATCAACAACATTATCTTTGAAGCCATTGGCATTCATAAACTTGAACATTGTCATGATCACTATTCTAACAAATCTCTTGTTCTTTATGATGAGGATTTCTCACTTGATGATGACAATGTGGAACATGGCTACTACAAATAAGATGAGTTGTTCGACATTGAGTATGTGAAGATCATGAAGAATCTGAGCCTTATGGCAAACTTTAAGGATTACATGTCTGGAGGAAAAGAGTGAATTCTTCACAGCGGATGTGCGGATCATATGACTGGTGATAAAGACATGTTCCAAGAGATCACACCTAATCAAGGTCCTCGACGGTACGTGACCTTTGGAGACAACTCTAAGGGTAAGGTACTTGGCCTTGGTAAGATGGACATATCCCATGATAGCTCTATTCAAAATGTTATGCTTGTTGAATCCCTTGGTTACAATCTTCTTTCCATATCTAGACTTGCCGACTTCAATTTCAATGTTTTATTCACAAAAGTAGATTGACAAGTGTTTCGTCAAGATAATAATAAAATGGTCTTTACCGGTTTCCATAGAGGTGATCTATACATTGTTGATTTCACTAAAAGATCCAAGCCTCACACTTGTTTAATTGGAAAATCTTCTAAAGGTTGGCTTTGGCATAGAAGACTTGGACATGTAGGCATGCGAAATCTAGAAAGCTAATCAAAGGAGATCATATACTTGGTGTTAAAGATGTTATCTTTGACAAAGATAGACTTTGTAGTGCCTGTCAAGCTGGAAAGCAAGTAGGTGGAAGTCATCCCTCTAAGAATGGCATGACTACTAGGAGACCACTCGAGTTACTTCACATGGATCTTTTTGATCCCAATTCTTACAAGAGTCTCGGTGGAAATTCCTATGGTCTAGTTATAGTTGATGATTTTTCCAGATTTACGTGGGTATTCTTTCTTGATGATAAGTCGCAAGTTCAAAAGATCTTCAAGAACTTCACTCGCAAAGCGCCAAATCAGTTTGAAGTGAATATCAAGAAGGTTCGGAGCGATAATGGATCGGATTTCAAGAACACCCATGTGGATACCTTTCTTGACGAAGAAGGTGTCTCACATGAGTTCTCAGCTACATACACACCTCAACAAAATGGAGTTGTTGAGAGGAAGAACCGGACGCTCATTGAGATGGCAAGAACGATGCTTGATGAATATAAGACGCCAAGACAGTTTTGGGCAGAAGCCGTTGAAATAGCATGTCATGCCACAAACCGACTTTACTTACACAAGCTTCTCGGTAAAACGACATACAAGCTACTCACCGGTAACAAACCCCAAGTCGGATACTTTCAGGTATTTGGCTCAAAGTGCTACATTCTTGATAAGCATCGTCGTACTAAATTTGCTCCTAAATCTCATGAAGGATTCCTACTTGGTTACGGATCGAACTCTCACACTTACCATGTCTACAACAATTTCACTCAAAAATTTGAAAATACGGTAGATGTGAAGTTTGATGAATCTAATGGTTCGCAAGTCGAACAATTGCCAAATGATGTAGGTGATGAGGATCCTTCGGAAGCCATTCTAGATCTACCCATTGGCAAGATTTGTCCCATGGAGGTGAAGGAAAGTACTTCATAAACTCAAGTGGAAGCCCCTACCTCACGTCAAGGTGAACCTCAACACGACATGGAGGCATCCACAAGTGGTACACGACAAGATGATGAAGAGGAGGAAGTGCATCATGAAGATCCACCATAACCACCTTCACCACCACCTCAAGGGGACGACACCTTCAACAACAACGAAGATGAACGAGATGATGATGATGAAGAAGAAGCTCCACCATCCAACAATTTGAATCTGACCCGAGTTCGAACTCAAGTGACCAAGAACCATCCCCTAAACAAAATCTTTGGTGATATACAAACAAGGAGAATCACTCGCTCTAAAACCCGTCTAGCTAACTTTTGTGAGCATTATTCTTTCATCTCTAGCATTGAGCCTTTAAAGGTAGAACAAGCTCTTGAAGACATGGATTGGGTGAACGCAATGCATGAAGAGCTACACAACTTCAGGAGGAACGAAGTGTGGACACTCGTGGAGAAGCCCGAAGATGAGCACAACATCATCGGAACCAAATGGGTGTTTCGGAACAAACAAGACGAAGATGGTCAAGTCGTATGCAACAAGGCTCGTCTCGTAGCCCAAGGATATACGCAAGTCGAAGGTATGGACTATGGTGAGACTTACGCCCCCGTTGCTAGACTTGAAGCTATACGTATTCTTCTTGCTTATGCTAATCACCATGATATCACGCTTTATCAAATGGACATCAAAAGTGCATTTTTAAATGGTGAAATTGAGGAAGAAGTTTATGTTAAGCAACCACCTGGTTTTGTGAATCCTAAAAAACCTAATCATGTTTACAAGCTTCGCATAGCTCTTTATGGTCTTAAGCAAGCCCCTCGTGCTTGGTATAAATGTTTAACGAAATTTCTCGTCGAAAAAGGTTTTGAAATTGGTAAAATTGATGCAACCTTGTTCTCTAAGAGAGTTAATGGAGAATTATTTGTATGCCAAATCTATGTGGATGATATTATCCTTGGTTCCACTAACCCTCAATTTAGTGAAAGATTTGGAAGGTTGATGTACGAGAAGTATGAGATGTCTATGATGTGTGAGCTGAAATTCTTTCTTGGATTGCAAATCAAGCAATCAAGAGAAGGAACTTTCATCTCTCAAACTAAGTATACCAAGGACTTGATCAAGAAGTTCGACATGCAGGATTGCAAAGGTATGAACACTCCTATGGCCACTAGTGGACATGTTGACCTTACCAGGGAGGATGAACCGATTGATCAAAAGGTTTATCGATCTATGTCCTCGGTTTCTCACGACAGATACCATAGGGTGGCTTATCGTAGGTGGTTGGGGCCGGTGGACGCCGATGGGCTCCGGGTGCGAGATTGGGCACAAGCGATGGTGACACCAGTGTACCCAGGTTCAGGGCCCTCCAAGGGAGGTAATACCCCTAGTCCTGCTTGGTTTTGTTAGATGGATGAGTATGGATACAATGGTGCTCCTGGAGCTGTGTCTAGAGGAGGAAGAAGGGGCAGCCGGCTCCTCTTCCTCCACTACTAGAAGGGGATATGTGGAGATGATCGTTCGCGTGTGCGTATGTCTGTCCCAGTTGCATGGGGGGTTCGGGGGGTTTTATAGGACAACACCCCAACTCTTACAATATGTTCTAAGTACAAAGGTGGGGGCACCCGGCTGGCAGTCTCTCCGGCTGGCTAGAGGGTCCCGCCGCTCGTGCCGTCTCGTTGCTTGTAGGGGCCACTGGCTCAGTGGTCCCATCTCCCGCTAGGGCCCGCCAGCCGGCCCGATGATTGGTCCTCGCCCACCTATCGTGGCACGGGCCGCCTGGTTGGCGTCGCCTAGCGCCAGCCGGCCGAAGTAATCAGTACGTCCGGCTCCGCGGTAGCCATGCCGAGGCAGGTAATCGAGTGGCAAGGGTGTGCCGGCACTGTTCCTATGCTCGGTCGCGCTCGCCGAGGTTAGCGTCCGGGACAGTTGGACTTTAGCCATGTGCCGTAGGACGTCAGCGGCCATTGTAGCCACATGGCCGCTCGTCGTGCCAGTCGCATCGCATCATCGTACCCGCACGCAGAGGGACGGGATTGGGCATGTTCATCCCAAGGTCAACAGAAGAGCCGACCCATGGGCAGCCGGCCACGCCCAGCCGGCCGATGGTCCAGCCGGCTCCTTGACCAGCCGGCCGGGGCACCAGCCGGCACTTGCTTGCGCCGGACGTCTTCTAGCCGGCCGCGTAGTTTTTCTTCGAAGCGAAAAGTGAGAAGACCCTGTTGCTTTGGCCTACCTAGGGGTAATAACCATGTTAGTAGTCCCCGAAGCCGGTGGGGGCCCGCGTCTGGCGGACGGTGGGGAGCCGGCGACTTCCCCTCAGCATTACCCGCCTCCGGCTCGAAGGCGAAGCGGCAGCCGGGTTGGTAGTTGGCCCCGATGCCTCGGGTACCAGCGCGCCGCCCTGGGACCCGCGTTGGCACGCGGCACACCACGTGGCGAGTAATGATGCGGTGGGTCCGACACACGCGGAGAGACGGGACGTTGCCTGGGCCTAGCCCGCTAGGATCCAAGCATAGCCCAGTAGGCCTCGGGGCGCATAGCAGGATCCTCTACGCCCCGAAGCGGCCGTTACGGCCCGGGGCCACCCATGCGCAATCAATCCCACGTCCCCCGGTCGTGGCCTACCCTATAAAAGGAGAGGAAGGGCAGGAGGCAGAGGTACCCGCGCCCCACTTGCCTCCTCGCTGCCCTTCTTCGTTGCCTCTCTTTCTTTCTCGCACGCCATCGCACCCGATCCCGCACCCACGCCCACACGCCGCACCGCCACCGTGATGGCCGATGGACGCGGTGGCAGCTGGTCTGGCTCCTTCGTGGTCGAGGCGGACATCGCCGAGCTACGCCGCGCGCGCATGCTGCCGCTGGAGGAGCGGGTGGCCGCACGCACGCCGGGCGACGAGATAGCGCTGGTGCCGCAGCCAGGGGAACACGTCGTGTTGCTCTGGAACTTCTCCTGGGGCTTCGGGCTCCCAGTGAGTATCTTCTTTTGTCTCCTTCTAGATAATTTCGACCTCCAGCCGCACAACCTCGGTACCAATTCGATCCTTTACCTCTCCGCCTTTGTGACATTGTGCGAGGGGTACCTCGGTATCCTTCCTTTCAATAACCTCTTCAACGCTCTCTTCTACCTCAAACCTCTAAAAAGCGACGCCCGCGAGGGCACGGTGGTGTGTTGCCGTTGCGTCACTCGCTTTCCTCCTCTTGCCCTCATTGATTCCGTCAAGGGGTGGCACCGGAAGTTCTTCTATGTGAAGAACGTCGACCCGAGGACGGATTTCATCCAGATGCCGCCGTTTGAGGACATGCTGTCCTCCCAACAGAACTAGGTGGGGACTGCCCCGTGCGGCATGGCCCTGGATGATCTTGGCCGGCTCACGCAGCTGAAAAGCTTCGAGGGGCTGGTCGCCGCTGACCTGGTGGCGGCCTTTATCTTGCACCGTGTGTCGCCCCTCTAGATGAGGCCACACCGGATTTGTGACATGTCTGGCTGGCATGACCCCTGCTGGTTCTCCACCGTCGACCTAACACCGGCTCAGGTGGCGAAGCGGGTGAACGCTCTCATGACGTTCAAGCTAAAGCCTGCCTCGTGGTCCTTTGGCATGGAGCTGTACGACAACATCAACTGGCCTCCCTTGGTATGTTTTCCGTCGAGGTGGTTCTTTTTCGTTTGATATTCCCCAGCCGGCAGCCGGCTGGAGAACTTACTTTGATGTGCTGACCGTAGCTGCTGGTGCGACAGAACACGCTAGACGGCCCGCACCCGCAGATCTTTGAGGCGGAGTGTGAAAATTCCGACTCCGAAGAATACCAGACAGGAGGCCCCCCGGAGGAAGGAGTGGACTCCTCGGGAGGAGCCGATGAGCCGGCCGACCCGCGAACCGGCGCTCCTAGTGGAGCCAGAGGATCTAGCGCGGCCAGGGAGCCTAGCGGAGAGGGAGAGCTCCATCTTGTCCCATTGATCAAGGACTGGGCGAATGATGACGATGATGATGATGCCTTGAAGATTCTGAACGAGCCTTCCCTTCAGCGCGCCAGGGCCGTAGGAGCGAGGAGCGGCCGGCTCAAGCTTCGGCGGCCGGAGTGGTCGGCCGGGGGAAGAGGCCGGCTCAGGGGGGCCGGCGGCCCCACCGCCCGGCCAGAAGCGGGTGAAGGTGGCCGCGCAGATGCCGCCGCCACGCGCCAAGCGGGCCTTGCCCCTTGTCATTGGGTAAGTTTTTATTTCGTAAGTTTTTTGCTTTCGCCTCGCGAGCCGGTCAATAGCCGGTCCTTGGGCGTTGTAGCGACCCCATTGAGCTCCACGAGGAGGAGCCAGAAGGGGAGCTGACGGATGTCGCCAGCCGGCTGGCCCACGAGCATGCGACCACCCAGCGGGAGGAGAAGAGGAGGCTCGCGGAGCTGCGAGCCTCCAGGTCCGGGACGCGAGGAGGGGCCGCGCACTCCGGGACCTCGAGCAGCCGGAGGCGGAGGGGGTCGGTGGTTCCTCTGCGGGCGTCAGACTTGGCAGCGGAGTCAAGGCCTCTGTCAAGCAAGCCGCGAGGGGCGGCTATGGACCTGCCAGCACCTCCGCCCGCACAAGAGACGGCCTAGGCGAGGGAGGCAACGACGAAGCCGACTCCCGAGGCGACCTAGCCTGAGGTGCCGGAGGTGACCCCACCTACGGCCGAGCCGGCCCGGGGCGAGGTGCCGGAGGTCCCGACGGCCCCGAAGGCGGCGGCCATGAAGGTGGAGGTGCCTCTCAGCGGGACCGACGCGCCGGAGCGGCTGAGAGAGGAGGCGTCGACGGCGCTAGGCGGAGGGCCGGCGGGAAGCGACTCCTGGCCCCTTGCCGTCATCAACGAGCCCTTAACGGCCGGAGCCGCGGCAAGCCCGGGCGGCAGTAGCGGCCAGGCCCAGAGGACCCTGCGGTCGATGCAGGAGGTGGTCCGAGACTAGGAAGCATTGGCGAGCGCGCCGGCCCTACCATCCCCCAAGCAGGCGGCCCAGTCCCCTCCTTTGCGGACCTGGGGAGTGTCCTGGACTGGTGCCGGCAGGAGCTGGCCCAGTTTGCGGAGGCGGCAGACGCCGCCCTTTAGCGTGCAGAGGTAAGCCAACTGTTTTAACTTAGGATTTTCAGTGGGGGCGCGTGAGCGCACCCACTGGGTGTAGCCCCTGAGATGCGGGCCGACTGACCAGCTGACGGGCAGCCGGGCCGGATCTTTTTTGAGCATGTCTTGACCTTTGCCGTTTCATGGCAAGAAGGAACCTCCCTGCGGCAGAAGCTATTCGTGGAGGCGGTCGCCATCCACGACCGCGGCAAATACGGCTTCTACTGCCTGGAGGAGGAGCTGGCTCGCGTGCAAGGTCAGTTGCACTTTCGCAGGAGGGGAACATAGCCCCCGGGAGTCGGCTAACGCCTGTCGCGCCTTGCAGGTGACCTGACCGCGCTTCAGGGGAGAAGACCGGGCTTGTCGCCGAGCGGGACGAGCTGGTGTGAGAAGTCCAGGCGGCCGCGCAGGAGACGAACCGGCTAGGCATGCTGCTGGTCGACGGGGAGGCGGCCCGGGATAGGCTCAAGGCTGAGGCGGCGAAGGAGGTGGCGGCCCAGGAGACGACCGTCAAGGAGGCAGCTGATGCCGCCCTGAGGACCGCCGCCCTCCAAGGCAAGGTGATCCGGCTCGAGAGGACGCTCGAGGAGGTCCGGGGTTCCCTCGCCACCTCGGAGGCGGCCCTGGCGTCGGAGCACAAGGCGGCGCTCCACTTTGCCCTTGGGGTGGACGATGCGATCGAAGGTAGGCGCCAGTCTTTCTCTTCCCCAGCCGGTTGCTTTTCCCTTTGCCGTTTCTCGTGTTTCAACTTGCTTTCCTTTCCTTCTCTTCTTCTTCCTTCCAGGGCGCTTCCCGAAAACTCATCGCCGCGCTATGCGCACCGTTGAGGAGCACCAGGAATACCTTCGGGAGTGTAGTCGCTCCATCAAGGAGCATGCCGCGTGTGACATGGACGAGATCGGGCTCGCCGTCGAGATGCGGATGACCCATCTCGAGCAGAGTGTGGAGTGACTCAAGACCACCGGCAAAGAGGTCATCGCCATGGTGTGGCCAGGTCGCGGGGGAGCTCCGACGCACCGCGTGGCTCAGTGGCTGGAGCACGCTGTCCCCCGCCTCGAAGCCTGGAAGGCGTCGGTTGCCCGAGCCGGGGCGTAGATGGTGCTCCGGTTCATCATGTCTTGGTACCGTGGCGTGGACCTAGACCGTCTGGTCACCATGCGGGACGTGCCCGCCGCAGAGCGGGAGGCCCGTGAACCGGCCCTTGTCCAGCGGGCCAACGAGCTCGCATCGTATGTCGACGCGGACGAGTTCCTGCCGGCCCTTGGCGAGGATGGCAAGCACTGCCCGAGGACTCCTTCGGCATCCCTCAGGGCCTGGCGGATGATGAAGTCGCCGACGAGAGCATCGACTCGAGCGGCAAGACGGCCGAGACCGAGCAGCCCGCCTTGAAGGCCAAGGAGGCCGACCCGAAGGCCGCGACCACCTCCGTGGCGAGGACCGAGCCGCCCCACGATGCGCCGACTGGGGGCACGCTGGCTGGCGATGCGCCGGTGGCCTGAGCCCCTGGGCGTCTTTTTTATCTTTCTCTTTTTTCTCCCTGCATGTAAAACTCGAATCCACCCACTGGGGGTGTTTGTGTAATGAACTGAGTGCTGGCCGTGGGCCGCTTTTGCCTTAATATTTATGCCATGGATATTTTGTCGTGTTTGCCTTCTGACTCATGCCGCCTCGTCCTTATCCTTTTTCCCGCCTCGACTCTTTTTGTTTCTATTCCTTTTCCCCTTTGGTTTCGGCCCCGCCAGCCCGACAGCCGGGAACCGGTCTGTAGCTGGGTCGGGGCGTCCACCTCAAGGGAGCCGGTTCAAAAGTTAGGAATCGCGAGGGTTTTTCAGGATAAGTAGAGCGGTAGAGACGCGGCGATGGTCCGGCTGGGCCCCGAAGGGGTCTCCCTTTGGTTCGACCTTTCGTGTGAGACAAACCATGCCGCCCCGGGGCCCCATCACCCGGACAGCCGGGAGCCAGTTCTGTAGCTGGTAAGGGTGGGGAAGTTTGGCTAGCTCACATTACTTAGCCATTTTTCAGAGAGGCGCTTCTAGGCCCAACCGGCTAGCCCCCGGGCCCGGGAGCCGGGCCGGGGAGCCGGTGAGTGAGGAACACTTTTGAGGGAAACAAAATGGGGCGTGCCCCAAGAGCCGGCTTGGGGCGCCCATTGCATTCATAAGCCCAAAAGGGTGGGGATATATACATACATTGATTTTTCAGCAGTAAAACGGGCGTAGGAGTGCCGCGTTCCATGGGTGCTCTGTCTCTTCACCGGAGGCATCTCTTTTGCGCTTCTGCGGCTTCTGGGCGTCTATTAGGTAGTATGCGTTTTTGTGTAGCGCCTTGCTGATGATGAACGGGCCCTCCCATGGGGAGGACAGCTTGTGCTGTCCGACGGTTCGCTAGATTTGTGTGAGGACCAAGTCCCCATCGTGGAACGAGAGTGGCCGGATCCGCTTGCTATGGTAGTGCCGGAGCTTCTGCTGGTAGATCGCCATTCGGCTAAGGCCAGTTTGCAAGCTTCCTCGAGTAGATCGACGTCGTCTTATCTTGCCTCCTTTGCGTCCTTCTCCTTGTGTAGGGCGACCCGAGGCGAATCGAACTCAATGTCGGTGGGGATGATCGCCTCGGACCCATACACAAGGAAGAAGGGAGTGTAGCCGGTTGACCGGTTCGGGGTGGTCCTGAGACTCCAAAGGACGGCCGGCAGCTCGTGGATCCAGTAGCCGTCCGACCTTACCAGCGGCGTCACGAGCCAGGGCTTGATGCCGGACAGGATGAGGCCGTTCGCCCTCTCGACCTGGCCGTTTGATTGTGGATGAGCGATGGAGGCCAAGTCGAGCCGGATTCCTTGCTTGGAGTAGAAACACGCGAGTGCGCCCTTGGTGAAGTTGGTGCCATTGTCGGTGATGATGCTGTGGGGAACTCCGTAGCATACCGTGATGTCGTCAATGAACCGGACGACTGTGGGGCCATCCAGCTTCTTGATTGGTCGTGCCTCAATCCACTTGGTGAATTTGTCGACGGCCACCAGCAAGTGCGTCATGCCACCTCGAGCGGTTTTGAATGGGCCCACCATGTCCAGCCCCCAAACGGAGAAGGCCCACGAGAGGGGGATGGTTTGGAGGGCCGTTGCCACAAGGTGGCTTTGCGTGTTGAAGTGTTGGTATCCTTCGCTCTCGTCGACCAGCTTCTTGGCCACCTCGAGAGCCGTCGGCCAGAAGAAGCCGTGGCGAAAAGCCTTGGCCACCAGGGTCCGGGAGGCGGCATGATGCTCGCACTCGCCCTGGTGAATGTCGAGGAGGATCTCCAGAACCTTTTTCGGCTCGACGCATCGCTAGAAGACGCTGGTGGTGCTGCGGTGGACGAGGTCCTTGTTGATGATGCCGTAGGCCATGGCCCGGCGTTGGACTTGCCTAGCCAGGGCCTCGTCCGGAGGGAGCTCGCCACGTGGGAGGAACGCCAAGATGGGATGGGAGCCCTCGGTATGGGCCAATCAGTCCCCAGGACCGGCTCGCCAGCCCTCGGGACTGGTTGGTCAACCCCTAGGCTGGTTCGCCAGCCCCTAGGGCCGGCTGGTCGATGGTCATCATGACAACCATGTTGCAAGAGACGCCCGCCTCGGGTGCCACCGACTCGATTGGAGCCGGCCGGGCAGCCGACGGTTCGGGGGCCGGTTGCAAAGGTGTCGGCGAGGCGGCCGGAGCCATTGGAGGGCCGACGGCGCCCGCAGGCATGAAGATTGACTCCAATTCTAGGGAAGACTTGATCGACGGTTTGAGCATCCATTCGAGGGAGACGCCGGCTGGGATGGCCTGCCGGGTGGAGCCGATCTTTGCCAGCACATCCGCTGCCTCGTTGTCCGCCCGGGGGACGTGATGAAACTCACAGCCCTCGAAGGAGACGGTGAGCTGTTGTATGAGGAAGCGGTAGCTAGCCATGTTGGCATCCCTGGTGTCCCATTCGCCGGAGACTTGCTGCACCACGAGATCGGAGTCGCCGAAGCAAAGGATGCGTCTGATGCCGATTTCCTTGGCGAGCCGGAGGCCATGGACGATGGCCTCATATTCGGCCATGTTGTTGGAAGCGATGAAGTTGATCTGGAGGGCGTATTTGAGCTGATCGCCTTTTGGGGAGGATAGGACTATGCCGGCACCGAGGTCGGTCCTCATTTTTGAGCCGTCGAAGTGCATGCGCCAATGCATGGAGTCTGGGGGAGGCGGAACGAACTTCGTTTCCGCCCATTTGACGAGGAAGTCTACCAACGCTTGTGACTTGATGGCGGTTCTTGGCTTGTGTCAGATCTCATGATCGGCGAGGGCGATGACCCACTTGGCAATCCGGCCAGTGGAGTCCCGGCCGCTCATGATCTCGCCGAGCAGGGCCATGCTCACCACGATAATGGTATGCTCCTGGAAGTACTGCTTGACCTTCTTGGCGGCGAAGTATACGCCATCACACATCTTTTGGTAGTGGGGGTAGTTTTGCTTGGACGCGGAGAGGACCTCTGACGGGGTTTATACCCCTAGGTAGGCCTAAGCAATGAGGTCTTCCCCATTGTGCTTCGAAGAAAAACTACTTGGCAGGCTGGCCGTGGCCGGCTGGAGGACGTTCAGCGTAAGCCAATGCCGGCTGGCGCCACGGCCATCTAGTCAAGGAGCCGGTTGGGCCCTCGGCCGGCTGGGTGTGGCCGGCTGCCCACGGGCCTGCTCTTCCTTTGACATCGGGATGGACATGCCCCGTCCCGTTCCTCTACGCGCAGGTATGATGACACGACATGACCGGCACGACGGGCGGCCCTGTGGCTACAGTGGCCGCTTACGCACCACAGCGCGTGGCAACAGTCCAACCGTCCTGGCCGCTGATCTCGGTGAGCGCGACCAGGCGGGGGAACAGTGCCAGCATGCCGTCGCCACTCGATTACCTGCCCCGGCGTGGCTACAGTGTTGCTGGCCGTACAGGAGACTTCGGCCAGCTGGCGCTAGACGCCGCCCCCCGGGCGGCCCGTGCCGCGGCAGGTGGGCGAGGACCAATCACAGAGCCGGCTGGAGGGCCCAAATGGGAGATGGGACCGCTTAGGCGGTGGGCCCCGCCCACGACAAGATGGCGCGAGCGGCGGGACCCTCTGGCCAGCCAGAGAGACTGCCAGCCGGCCCCCCCCACCATTGTACTTATGACATATTGTAAGAGCCGGGGGGTTGGCCTATAAAACCCCCCGAGCCCCCCATGCAATGGGGACGGACAAATGGTCTCACACACACACCTATAGAACTCTCATTCCCTCCTCTAGTAGCGGAGGAAGACGAGTCGCCTGCTCCTTCTTCCCTCTCTAGACACAGCTCGAGGAGCATCCTTGTACACATGCCCATCCATCCAACTAGACCAAGCAGGACTAGGGGTGTTATCTCCCACGGAGGGCGCTAAACCTGGGTACATCGTGTGTCACCACTGCTTGTGCCCAATCTCGCACCCGGAGCCCGTCGGCGTCCTCCGGCCCCAACCACTCACGATAAGCCACCCCATGGCATCTGTCGTGAGAAAACGACGACAGTTGGCGCCCACCGTGGGGCCATACGCGGCGCCGGCCGGATTCATGCTATGTGCGGGACCCCTCGCCATTCCCCGCAGTCGCCGCTTGCCCCGACGAGTCCATAGGGAGCTCGTGGGGCTTGCCTCAGCACGCCCTGTGGGTAACTCCGCCTGCCTCGCGGCCGACATCGACGCGCTCATCAAGCGCTTCGGCAGGCTTAGCCTTGCCGAGGCTCTAGCCGCTGACGGGTACCCCGCATGGGTGCTCATCTGCGCTGGCCCGCCCACAGCACGAGTGCAAGGGCACGGGAAGTGCCGGCTACCAGGCGGCCCAGTACTCCTGCTCCCCTCGTGTTTCCAGCCGCCGGGCCGAAGTGAACAACCCCCGGCCCTCTTAGACACCGGGGAGTGAGCAGCTGGCTGTTAGCAGCCGGCGCACCAATGAGCCACCTCGGAGCGGCCACCACCAGGAAGCACCGGCATCCGGCGGCTAGCATAGCCAGGGGCACACGCTGCCTCCACGGCACGAGTCGCGGCAGTCGGCGCCACCCACCATCCTCCACGAGCTCTCGGCTTGGCTCGGACCGCGCGTCCCCCGCAGTGAGAAAGACGCCCGCAACCGCATCGACAAACTCGGGTAATCCGCCCTTCTCAAGGAGGAGGGTTTGATTGGTCCAGCCTGCTTCGGCCCCCGGATTCGCACCGAGCCGTTCCCAACCGTCTTCACGCTCCCTAGGGACACCCCAAAATACAACGGAGCTGCCAAACCCGAAGACTAGCTGATCGACTACACCACCACGATGGGTATCGCCAGGGGGAATAAGCGTGTAGCCATTTGCTATGCCCCCCTTATGCTGAATGGCTCGGCCCGCACCTGGCTCAACAGCCTGGCGGCCAGCAGCATCAACACTTGGACAGACTTCGAAGAGGCCTTTGTCCGCAACTTAACTGACACCTACAAGCGGCACGGCCGTCCCCGTGAACTTGCCATGTGCGTTCAGGGGCTGGACGAGTCTCTCCGCGACTACCTCACCCGATGGACTGAGCTCCGCAACTCATGCGAGGGGGTGCACGAGGTCCAAGCCGTGCAGTACTTTATCGAGGGCTGCCGGGACGACACCCCTCTCAAGCACAAGCTCCTGTGCTCTGAGCCGGCCATGCTCGCCGAGCTCATGACCAAGGCGGATAAATACGCCACGGCCGATTCGGCCATCCGGGTCAAGACGACCCCACCCACCAAGGCAATGACGACGCCGACCGCGACCCGGCCGGATGTCGACAACCAGCAGCCGTAGAACAACAAGCGCAAGAATGACCAGCTGGATCCCCGCTATGGGAGCCTCCAGGTCAATACCGTCGAGGATCAACAACCGGTTGTCCAGCCTTCCGGCCAGTGCCAGTGCACCGACAAGGCTGCCTGGCAGCCGAAGCTCACCTTCGAGCAAATGCTTGATCTCCCCTGCAAGAACCATTCAGGGGCCAAGCCCTCTATGCACATGCTCCGACAGTGCAGCTTCTCACAGCGATTGGCCCAGAGGGACGGCCTTCTGGCTCCTCCCACGCCGCGAGCCCGCGCGCCGGCCCCGGCCCAAGCAGCCGCCCCGGCGCCGGCAATGGCTCTGAACGATGGTCGCCTGCTCGACCAGTTCCCCAACCAGGACGGTTGCTACGTCGGCTTCACCAGTGAAGAGATGGGCAAACATGCTCAGCGTCGGCTCCACCGTGAGGTGAACACCACCATGCCGGCAACTCCCCAGTTCATGCACTGGTCGGAGAAGCTGGTCACTTGGAGCCAAGCCGATCACCCCATCGTGATGCCGAATCCCGGCAGTTATGCCTTGGTCCTCGACCCCACTATCGCCACCAAGGAGCGAGCCTACCGCTTCTCGCGGGTGCTGATAGACGGCGGCAGCAGCATCAACATTCTCTACCTCGACACGATGCATAAGCTGGGGCTGAAGATAGAAGACCTGTAGGCGAGCCAGACAGTTTTCCATGGCATTGTGCCTAGGAAGTCATGCTCCCCTATCGGCAAGATCACACTCGACGTCCTCTTCGGCGGACCCGGCATTCCCGCCACGAGCCAGTGCTGTTCGAGGTTGTGGACCTCGTGGGCCCCTACCACGCGTTGTTCGGCCGGCCGGCTCTTGTCAGCTTCATGGCGGTCCCCCATTATGCTTACCTCAAGCTCAAGATGCCGGGCCAAAAGGGGATCATCACCATCAAGGGCAACTACAAGATTTCGCTCGAATGCGCTCGAGACGGCATCCGGCTGGCCGAGGCCCTAGAGATCACCGAGGAGAAACGGCAGCTCGACCGACTCGTGGCCCTTGCTGCCAGCCAGCCGGCCGTGCTGGCTCCACCCTCGTAATCCACCGGCGAGGCCTCCTTCCAGCCGTCTAAGGACACCAAGAAAATCCCGCTCGACCCGGCCAACCCGGCTCAGTGCGTCACCATCGGCTCCCGCCTCAACAGCAAATAGGAACGCGAGCTCGTCGACTTCCTCCATGAGAATCAGGACATCTTTGCATGGTCCCCCAAGGACATGCCGGGTGCTCCAAGGAAGTTCGCCGAGCACAAACTCCACGTCCGGCCGGACGTCAAGCCGGTCAAGCAACCTCTGCATCGCTTCTCCGAGGAGAAGCGGTGTACTATAGGCTAAGTATTCCACCTGGACTGGCTGGCCAACCCAGTCCTCGTACTGAAGAAGAACAAGACCTGGCGCATGTGCATCGACTACACTAGCCTGAACAAGGCATGTCCCAAGGACTCGTTCGCCTTGCCGCGGATCGATCAAGTCATCGACTCCACGGCCAGGTGTGACTTGCTGTCCTTCCTGGATGCCTACTCAGGCTACCACCAGATCAAGCTGGACCCGGAAGACCGGCTCAAGACCTCCTTCATCACGCCCTTCGGGGCCTACTCATACATCACCATGTCCTTCGGCCTGAACAATGCTGGCGCCACCTTCCAATGATGCATACATAAGTGCCTCCTGCCTCAGATAGGCAGGAATGTCCACGTCTACATTGATGACATCGTTGTTAAAACCAAGAAGCACTTCAACCTCCTCGACGACCTTCGGGAGACCTTCGCAAACCTACACGAGTACAAAATCAAGCTCAACCCGGAGAAGTGTGTCTTCGGCGTCACCACCGCACAACTCTTGGGTTTCGTCGTGTCCGCCCGCGGCATCGAAGCTAACCCCGAGAAGATCAGCGCGATCGAGCGCATGTCGAAACCGACCTGGCTCTGTGACGTCCAGAAGTTCATCGGCTGCCTCGCCTCCCTTAGCCGGTTCATCAGCTGGCTGGGAGAGAATGCCCTGCCCCTTTACGGGCTCCTTCGCAAGATGGCTCTGATCGAGCCGGGTAAAACCAAGAGCCCGGGCGCCTTTGATTGGCTAGACGAGGCAGACGAGGCCTTCCACAGCCTCAAGAAGGCTCTCACCCATGCAGCCATCCTGGCCGCGCCAGCCGAGAAGGCACCTCTGCTCGCCTACATCGCAGCGACCACCCACGTCATCAGCGTCGTTCTGGTGGTCGAGCGGCTGGAGGAGGGCAAGTCCCTGCTGGTCCAGTGACCCGTCTACTACCTCAGCGAGGTCCTCTCCGCGTCCAAGCAGAACTACCCCCACTATCAAAAGATGTGCTACGGCGTATACTTCGCTGCCAAGAAGGTCAAGCAATACTTCCAAGAGCATACCATTACCATGGTGAGCACGACCCCACTTGGCGAGATAATGAGCGGTCGGGACTCCACCGGTCGGATTGCCAAGTGGGTCATCGCCCTCGCCGACCATGAGATCCGGTACGAGCCAAGAACCGCCATCAAGTCACAGGCGTTGGCGGATTTCCTCATCGACTGGGCGGAGACGGAGTTCGTCCCGCCTCCCCTAGATTCCACAAATTGGCGCATGCACTTCGACGGCTCGAAAATGAGGACCAGCCTAGGTGCCGACATAGTCCTCTTCTCCCCGAAAGGTGATTAGCTCAAATATGCCCTACAGATCCACTTCATTGCCTCCAACAATGTGGCTGAGTACGAGGCCATCGTCCATGGCTTCCGTCTCGCCAAGGAGATCGGCATCAGGCGCATCTTCTGCTTCGGCGACTCCGACCTCGTGGTGCAGCAAGTCTCTGGTGAATGGGACGACAGGGACGCCAACATGGCCAGCTACCGCTTCCTCATACAACAGCTCACCGGCTCCTTTGAGGGTTGTGAGTTTCATCACGTCCCACGAGCGAACAACGAGGCGGCGGATGCGCTAGCAAAGATTGGCTCCACCCGGTAGGCCATCCCAGCCGGTGTCTCCCTCGAACGGCTGCTCAAGCTGTCGATCAAGCCTTCCCAAGAATCGAAGTCAATCTTCGTGCCGGTGGGCGCCGCCGGCCCATCGACGGCCCCGACCGCCTCTTCTGAAATTTCACCGCCGGCTCTCGAATCGTCGGCCGCCTAGCCGGCTCCGATCGAGCCGGCGGCACCCGAGGCGGCCAGCCCCGGCGGCACGGCCGTCATGGTGATCACCAACCAGCCGGCCGTGGGGGCCAACGAGCCAAATTCGGGGGCTGGTCAAGTAGCCTCGGGGGCTCCCGAGCCGGTCCCGGGAGGTGGCAAACCGGTGCTGGGGACTGATCAACCAGTCCCGAGGGCTCCCAAGCCGGCCGACGTCGCGCCCCCCTCGTGGGCCCAACCCATCTTAGCATTCCTTTTGCGGGGCGAGATGCCTCTGGACGAAGCTCTGGCTAGGAAAATCCAGCACCGGGCCATGGCCTACGGCATCATCAACAACGAGCTCGTCCACCGCAGCACCATCGGCGTCTTCCAACGATGCGTCGAGCCAGAAAAGGGTCTGGAGATGCTCCTCGACATTCATCAGGGCGAGTGCGGGCATCATGTCGCCTCCCAGACCCTAGTGACCAAGGCTTTCCGCCACAGCTTCTTCTGGCCGACGGCTCTCGACGCGGCGAAGAAATTGGTTGATGAGTGCGAGGGCTACCAATGCTTTAGCGCGCAAAGCCACCTGCCGGCAACGGCCCTCCAAACCATCCCCCTCTCGTGGCCTTTTGCCGTTTGGGGGTTGGACATGGTGGGCCCATTCAAGATTGCTCGAGGCGGCATGACGCACTTACTGGTGTCCATCGACAAAGTCACCAAGTGGATGGAGGCGCGACCAATCAAGAAGCTAGACGGCCCCACGGCCGTCTGGTTCATCAACGACATCACGATACGCTACGGCGTTGCCCACAACATCAGCACCGACAATGGCACCAACTTTGCCAAGGGTGCACTCGCGTGTTTCTGCTCCAAGCAGGGAATCCGGATCGACCTAGCCTCCTTCTCTCATCCTAGTCCAACGGCCAGGTCGAGAGGGCAAACGGCCTCATCCTATCCGGCATCATGCCCCGACTCGTGACGCCGCTAGTAAGGTCGGCCGGCTGCTGGATCGACGAGCTATCAGCCGTCCTTTGGAGTCTCAGGACCACCCCGAACCGGTCAACCGGCTACACTCCCTTCTTCCTCGTGTATGGGTCCGAGGCGATCATCGCCACCGACATCAAGTTCGATTCGCCTCGGGCCACCCTATACACGGAGAAGGACGCAAAGGAGGCAAGAGAATACGGCTTCGATCTACTCGAGGAAGCTTGCGAACTGGCCTTGAGCCGGATGGCGATCTACCAGCAGAAACTCCGACACTACCACAGCAAGCGGATCCGGCCACAGTCGTTCCGCGAGGGGGACCTGGTCCTCAGACGGATCCAGCGAACCGCCGGACAACACAAGCTGTCCTCCCCATGGGAGGGCTCATTCATCATCAGCAAGGCGCTACGCAACAACGCATACTACCTGATAGACGCCCAGAAGCCACAGAAGCGCAAAAGAGATGCTTCTGTTGAAGAAACGGAGCGCCCATGGAACACAGTGCTCTTGAGCCCATTTTATTGCTGAGGAAAATCAATGTATGTATGTATCCCCGTCCTTTTGGGCTTATGAATGCAATGGGCACCCCAAGCCGGCTCTTGGGGCGCGCCCCGTTTCGTTTCATTCAAAAGTGTTCCTCACTCACCGGCTCCCCGGCCTGGCTCCTGGGCCCGAGGGCTAGCCGGCTGGGCCTAGAAGTGCCTCTCTGAAAAATAGCTAAGTAGTGTGAGCCGGCCAAACCTCCCCACCATTACCAACTACAGGCACGGCTCCCGGCTGTCCGGCTGATGGGACCCCGAGGCGGCAAGGTTTGGCTCACACGAAAGGTCGAAACAAAGGGAAATCCCTTCGAGGCCCAGTTGGACCCTCGCCGCATCTCTACCACTCTACTTATCCCAAAAATCCCTCGCAATTCCTATGTTTTGAACCGGCTCCCTAAGGCGGACGCCCCGACCCAGCTACAGACCGGCTCCCGGCTGTCAAGCTAGCGAGGCGAAAACTAAAGGGGAAAAGGAGTAGAACGAAAAGAGTCAAGGCGGGCAAAAAGGGATAAGGACGAGGCGACATGAGTCACAAGGCAAACAACAGAATATTCATGACATAAACATTAAGGCAAAAGAGGCCCATGGCCAGCATTCGGTTCATTGCACAAACACCCCCAGTGGGTGGATTCAAGCTTTTACATGCAGGAAAAAGAACATAAAAAAGATGCCTGGGGGCTTAGGCCACCGGCATGTCGCTAGCCGGCATTCCCCCAGCCGACGCGTTGTGAGGCGGCTTGGTCCTCGCCTTGGAGGTGGTCGCAGCCTTTGGGTCGGCCTCCTTGGCCTTTGAGGCGGGCTCCTCGGTCTCGGCCGTCTTGCCACTCGAGTCGATGCTCTTGTCGGCGACTTCATCATCCGTCGGGCCATGAGGGATGTCGAAGGAGTCCTCAGGCAACGGCTCGCCATCCTCGCCAAGGGTCGGCAGGAATTCGTCCATGTCAACGTATGATGCAAGCTCGTTGGCCCGCTAGACAAGGGCCAGCTCGCGGGCCTCCCGCTTTGCGGCCGACACGTCCCGCATGGTCGCCAGCCGGCCCAGGTCCATGCCACGGTACCAAGACATCACGAACTGGAGCGCCATCTGCGCCCTGGCTCGGGCGGCTGATGCCTTCTAGGCCTCGAGGCAAGGGACGACATGCTCCAGCCATTGAGCCACGCGGTGTGTTGGAGCTCCGCCGCGGCCCGGCCACAGCATGGGATGACCTCCTTGCCAATGGTCTAGGGCCGCTCCATGCTCTGCTCGAGATGGGTCATCCGCATCTCGATGGCGATCCCAATCTCATCCATGTCCCACACGGCGTGCTCCTTGATGGGGAAACCGCACTCCCGAAGGTATTCCCGGTGCTCCTCAATGGCGCGCGCAGCGCGGCGATGAGTTTCCGGGAAATTTACAGGAAGGAAGGAGAAGAGAAGGAAAGAAAAAGCAAGATGAAACACGAGAAACAACAAAGGGAAGAGCAACTGGCTGGGGAAAGAGAGAGATTGTCACCTACCTTCGATCGTGTCGTCCACCCCAATGGCGAAGTGAAGCGCCGCCTCGCGCTCCGACTTCCGAGCTGCCTCTAAGGTGGCGAGGGAACCCTTGACCTCCTCAAGCGTCTTCTCAAGGCGGGTCACCTGGCCTTGAAGGGCGGAGGTCCTCAGGGCGGCGTCAGACACCTCCTTGACGGCCACCTCCCGGGCCGCCACCTCCTTTGCCGCCTCGACCTTGAGCCGGTCCCGGGCCGCCTTCCCGTCGACCAGTAATGCGACTAGCCGGTCCGTCTCCTGCGAGGCCGCCTAGGATTCCCGCGTTAGCCGGTCCCATTCGGTGATAAGCCTGGTCTTTTCCCCCCGAAGGGTGGCCAGCTCGCCTGCAAAACGCAACCAACGTCAGCCGGTTCTTGGGGGCTATATGCCGCTCCTACAAAGTGCGACCCACCTTGCACGCGTGCGAGTTCCTCATCCAGGCGGTAGAAGCCATGTTTGCCGCGGTCATGGATGCGATCGCTTCTGCAAATATCTTCTCCCGTAGAGAGGTTCCCTCCTATCACAAGAAAGGGGGGCAAAGGTCAAGACATGCTCAAAGGAGATCCGGCCCGGCTGCTCGTCAGCCGGTCAGCCGACCAGCATTACGGGGGCAACACCTAGTGGTGTGCTCACGCGCCCCCACTAAAAACTCTAAGGCAAAGGTACCGGCTTACCTCTGCACGCTGAAGGGCGCATTCGCTGCCTCCGCAAACCGGGCAAGCTCCTGCTGGCACCGGTCCAGGACACTGCCCAAGTCCGCGAAGGACGGGACTGGGCCGCCTGCCTGGGGGGCCGGCTAGGCCGGTGCGCTCGCCAGCGCTTCCAAGTCCCGGATGACCTGCTGCATCGACCGCAGGGCCCTCCGGGCCTGGCTGCCGCTGCCACCCGGGCTCGTTGTGGCTCCAGCTGGCGGGGGTGGGTTGATGACGGCAAGGGGACGGGAGTCACCTCCCGCCGGCCCCCCGCCCGGTGCCGTAGCCGCCTCCTCTCCCGGCCGCTCCGGTGTGTCGGTCGCACCGGAAGGTACCTCCACCTCCATGGCCACCGTCTCCGGCGGCGCCTCCGACGCCACCTCCAGGACCATCGGAACCTCTGGCATATCAACCCGGGTCGGCTCGGCTGCAGGAGGGTTGACCTCCGGCACCTCAGGCCGGGTCGCCTTGGGAGCCGGCTCCGTCGTCGCCTCCCTCGCCTGGGCCGTTCCTTGCGCGGGCGGAGGTATTGGCAAGTCCATGGCCGCCCCCCGTGGCTCGCTTGACGGAGGACTTGACATGCGGGTGGATTCCGCAGCCGAGTCTGTTGCCCATGGGGGGTTTCCCGACCCCCTCCGCCTCCAGCCGCTCGAGGTCCTGGAGTGCGCGACCCCTCCTCGCGTGCCGGACCAGGAGGCTCCCAGGTCCATGAGACTTCTCTTTTCCTCCCGTTGGGTGGCCGCGTGCTTGTGGGCCAGCCAACCAGCGGCATCCGTCATCTCCCCCGCCGGCTCGTCATCTTGGAGCTCGATGGGGTCACTGCAGCATCCAAAAACCGGTCGTTAACGGGCTCGCAAGGCGAAAGCAAAAAGTCGCACAAAGATGAAGAACTTACGCGATAACAAGGGAAAGGGACCGTTTGGCGTGTGGCGACGGCTTCCGCGCGGCCACCTTCACCCTCTTCAGGCCGGGCAGCGAGGCCGCCGACCCCTCGTGAGTCGGCCTCTTCCCTCGGCCGGCCGATTCGGCCGCCGGCCTCGAGCTGGTCGTTCCTCGCTCCTCTGGTCCTGGCACGCCGCGGGAGGAGGTCCGTCTAGAATCATCAAATCATCATCATCATCATCGTCGTCTGTCCAGTCCCGGATGGAGGGGGCAAGAGGGAACTAACCCGCTCTGCTAGGTTCCCCGGCTGCGCCAGACCCTCCGGCCCCGCCAGGAGCGCCGCTTCGCGGATCCGCCGGCTCGTCGCCCCCCCGAGGAGTCCACTCCTTCCTCCGGGGGGCCTCCCGTCTGGAAGTCCCGAGAGTCGGAGTCCTCGCGCTCCGCCTCGAAGATCTGCGGGTGTGGGCTGTCCGGCGTGTTCTGTCACACCAGCAGCTGCGGTCAGCACTTCAACGTAAGTTCTCCAACCGGCTGCCGGCTGGGGAATACCAAACGATAAAGAACCGCCTCGACGAAAAAACTCACCAGGGGAGGCCAGTTGATGCGGTCGTACGGCTTCATGCCGAAGGACCACGAGGCAGGCTTCAGCTTGAACGTCGTGAGGGCGTTCACCCGCTTCGCCACCTGAGCCGGCGTCAACTCGACGGTGGACTGCCGGCAGGGGTCGTGCCAACCGGACATGTCGCAGATTCAGTGTGGCCTCATCTGGAGGGGAAACCCGGCACGATACAAAGGCCGCCACCAGGTCGGTAGCAGCCAGCCCCTCGGCGCTCTTCAGCTGCGAGAGCCGGGTGAGCTTGTCCAAGGCCACACCGCTCGGGGCAGGTCCCTGCCAGTTCTGCTGGGAGGACTGCCTGTCCTCGAACGGCGGCAGCCGGATGTAATCCGTCCTCGGGTCGACGTTCTTCATGTAGAAGAACGATCGGTGCCACCCCTTGACGGAGTCGATTGGAGAGAGAGGGGGAAAGCGAGTGATGCCGTGGCAGCACACCACCGTGCCCCCGCACGCGTCGCTCTTCAAAGACTTGAGATAGAAGAGGGCATTGAAGAACTTGATGAAGGGGAGGATGTCGAGGTACCCCTCGCACAACGTTACGAAGGCGGAGAGGTACAAGATCGAATTCGGTGCGAGGTTGTGCGGCTAGAGGTCAAAAGTGTCAAGAAGAAGATGGAAAAAGAGACTCGCCGGGAGCCTGAAGCCCTGGGAGAAGTGCCAGAGGAACATGATGTGTTCCCTGGGCTGCGGCGCCAGCGCTATCTCGTCGCCCGGCTCGTGTGCGGCCACCCGCTCCGCCGACGGCAACATGCACGCACTGTGTAGCTCGGCGATGTCCGCCTCAACCATGAAGGAACCAGCCCAACTGCCTCCGCGTCCATCGACCATCACGGCGGTGGTGCGGTGTGTGGACGCGGGCGCGGGTGCGGGCTCGGGTGCGACGGCGTGCGAGGGAAGGAAAGAAGCAGCGATGAAGCAGGGCAGCGAGGAGGCAAGTGGGGCGCGGGTACCTCCGCCTCCTGCCCATCCTCCCCTTTTTTAGGGGAGGCCATGACCGGGGGACGTGGGATCTTCTGCGCCCACTCCTTTCGGAAATTCCGCGCGCGTGGGTGGCCTCGGGCCATAACGGCTGCTTCGGGGCGCAGAGGATCCTGTCTTGTGCCCCGAGGCCTACGAGGGCTACGCCTGGGTCCTATCGGGCTAGGCCTGGGCGATGTCCCGTCTCCCCGCGTGTGCGGGACCCTCGACATCATACTCTCCGCATGGCGTGCCATGTGCCGGCGCGGGCCCTGGGGTGGCGCGCCGGAACCCAAGGCATCGGATCCAACGGCTGACCCGGCTGCCGCTTCACCTTCGAGCCGGGGGCGACGGGAGCTGAGGAGAAGCCGCTGGCTGCCCACCGTCCGCCAAACGCAGCCCCCGCCGGCTTCGGGGACTACTGACAGGATTTATACCCCTAGGTAGGCCAAAGCAACGGGGTCTTCCCCATTGCGGTTCAAAGAAAAACTACACGGCCGGCTGGAGGACCGTCATGCCCAAGATGCGGTCCTATCCTTATTTCGGCACGAGGGCCTCGACAGGGATAGAAGCGCATCTCATTGTGTTGCAAGAATGGATATCATTACAAGTACATGTACAGAAGAGATGAGTATATGGAATTGGCTTACACTCGCCACAAGCTACATCAGAGTCACATCAATACAACAACATACTCAAACATCATACAGAAGAGCAGGGTCCGACTACAGACGAAAACAAACGACAAAATGACATCCATCCTTGCTATCCCAGGCTGCCGCCTGGAACCCATCCTAGATTGATGATGATGAAGAAGAAGAACTCCAAATCAAATCAAGCAATGCGCTCATGTCAAATCATCGCATTACCTGTACCTGCAACTGTTGTTGTAGTAATTTGTGAGCCACAGGGACTCAACAATCTCATTTCCAAGGGTATCAAGACTATTAAAGCTTAATAGGTGAGGTATGGTTAAGTGGTGAGGCTACAGCAAGCGACTAAGCATTTGTTTGAGTGGCTAAATTACGCGTACAGAAAGTAAAGTATGGTGGTTTACGCATAACGGATGTGAACTAGTAATAATCACTAACTGATTCTGAACACCTACTTGCGTCAATCATAACCCCACTGTGTTCTCTTTCGGATAAGGACTCACGAGAAGAGACAGTCATGGTTACACACACGGTTGGTGTATTTTATTTGAGTTTACTTCAAGTTTGCTATGGCCGGGTGTTAAACAAAGTATCCAAGTTTGCCACATAACCGCGGGCACGGCTTCTCGAAAAGATTTAACCCTACAGGGGTGCTCCAACTCATCCATCATAAATTAACCACATGCAACGGGAATAACCTCGACCATGGATCTCGTGATCATCCTAGGCAATTCCAAAGGAAATCCGACACCTCGAGATAGCCCGAAGAAGATCAAAGTTCCTCACTCAAGACCTTCGAGAAAGGTAAAACAAATCTAGCATGGCCGCCCGGTGTGTCGACAAACCCGATAGGAGCCGCATATCTCGTTCTCAGGACACGACCAGATGAGCGCAACGTACAGTGGCCTGATAGAAATCTCCCGAGTTGCCCCAGGTTGGCCCCACACACGACTCTAGTTTGGACCAACACTCATGAGGAGCACTGGCCCGGGGGTTGATTAAATTATCCGTAGGTGCCGGCGGGTCCCGATGCAATTCATTAGTTATTAGGAAAATGTAGTACCAATGTTGGGCCTTGCCACACAAGTTTTATCCCAAAACGAAAATCAAGGGGGTCCCCATAACAACCCCGAGCATGTTAGGAGCACTCAGTTATGGAACATAACACCGGTTCACAAGTAACTAGGGCGGCAAGAGTGGAAAAAAACACCGAGCAAAAGGACAATCCTTCCACCCTTCACCAAGGGTATAAGTGCATTAAATTAAATAGCAACAATATTGTGATAACAAAAGAATTTCCATGTTGTTACATGGAAGCAATTGCTCCTGCATCTAGAACGCTATAAGAAGGGCTGAGCAATGTTGGGAGGCTTGACAACCAAGTGGTAGGTAGCATGACATAACGATGAAAGCGAGACAACTAGCATAGCAATGATAGTAGTGGTATCCAGGGAAATGTGCCATCTTGCCAGAGATCCCTCTTGGAAGAAGAACGAGTCCATGAAGAAGACGAGCCAACGAAGTCGAACGAATCCTCACACTCCGAACGCTTTTGGAACTCTATCGAGCAGAAGCAATCCGAAACAAACAATCAACACAAGATACATCACAACATATGCATGACACGATGCGCAAACAAATATGATGCATGTTCGGTTCAGCTATGCAAGGCATGACAATTCACATTGAACAACTACTACACGTTAAGTGAAGTTCAATATGCAACGAGTTGCATACTGACGAAACTCCACATTGGATAATTAGTTCACTCTCGTGTAGGTACTCATCAATGTTAAATGTTGTTAGGCATGGCAAGAGGTGAAGCATAAGTAAACTACACTATCTAGGCATCTTAAATGAGGTCAGAAACAACTTATAGTGTTTTCGAAACGACCTCATATGTTAATTTCGAAATTGGTCGAGATCTGAACTAATCATATTTTATATTTGTTAAAAAACAGAATAAAGTATACCATTAAATTCTACACATCATTCTAGTCGATTTACATATATGGAACATCTGAAACGGAGCTACGGTCTAAAAGATATGAGTAACACAAGATGCATATGTCATGAATGCAAATGCATGGAAAATACAATCACAAACATTTCAAATCATGAATGCAGCAAGTTATTATGAAACTACATGATATTCTAATCAAGTCTCATATGCAACATGTTCAAAACGGAGCTACGGTTCACCAAATACAACCAACACAAGTTTTAATTGAAAACTGCCCAAAACAGCAAGATAGCATTTTGCACGCATAAAAACAACAAGCTACAAGATCCTAAAATGCACAAACTAAGCATGGAGCAGTACAATATAACACACACTTCATTTCATCTTGACATATCATATTCAAAACATGCATGGATCACATGGTAGGAAGCTTACAAGATGGCTACTTGAAAACAGTTTCAGACTTAGTGAAAATAGCAGTTTTTGACAGAGCATTTTTTTATCACGAAGGCATATTGACAGCAGTAAAACTATATTCTACATGTCATATTATGGCATGAAAATTAACAGCATGCTAGAGGACATTATCTACTACAAATAACTCCATTACACCAACCCCAAAGGAGTTCTAGATCACTAGCAAAACACATGGCAAGACAACAACAAAATATTACAGATTCCAGACTTAGAAATATTTTAGCATCTCAAAGCAGCACAATTTTATAGCATGTAGACAACAAGAAAACAACACCTAAACATGCATTTCTATGGCAAGCAAAATGACCAGGTGCTAGGACACATACCAAAGGGCATATCTCATGTACAAAACTAATTCATATCATGCATGTATTAAATCACACGAAAATAACAAAAGGGCATCACAGCAAAATGACATGCACCAAAAATGCTCAAATGACAAAACTAAATGCGCAGATAAATAATATGGATTTTTCTACCCCGAAAACATATATAATATGCATAGGTTCATGTGGGAAAATATGTCACAATTAATTATACAAGTTTGCGGAATAACCCCGTTAGCAATTATAAATGCAAGTTAAGTGCAATTATTACAATGAATAGGTTTGTCATGCATGAAGATGGAAAGCCGATAACATGATTTTTTTATAATATATGGTTGGATTAAATCCCGATGCACGTTAAATAAATATGTCAATGCAACATAATGTTATTTATGCAAAATGATGCAAAACAAGCTTCAATATATATCATGGATGAAAATGATCTTCACATCTAAATCATTTTTATAACGGCGAGCGGTTAATTATCTATTAGCAATTTAAAATATCCAATTTACTGTAATTAAAGAAAAAATGCAACGGGCCTAACAGAATAAAAAGAAAACGACGCAGGGGGGCTGCTCACCTCATGGGCCTTGGCCCATTCGGTGGGAGGGGATTTGGCCGCGCAGGGTGAGGGGAGGCAGCTGGGCCGAGCCCACATGGGGCACTAGCAGTCAACGCCCCCGCAGGATCGGCTCTTGTCCTCATACTCCCGATCGGATCGGGGAGGCAGGGCGGCGGCGCCATGGCGGAGCGGCCAAGGGGCTGGTAGGGCTGGCCGAAAACCGGCCGAAGGCGGCCGGATCCGGTGATCCGCGGCAGGATATGGGTGGTAGTGAGCTTCCCCGACGAGGGACGGCGGCAGCAACAACCTACGGAAGAGAGAGCGACCGCGGGGTGAGAGGGATAGAGAGAAATGGAGGGAAAGAGAAGAGAGAGGAGCGGCGGCGAGGTCCCAGCGGCTCCTGGTCGCCGGCTGGCTCCGATGGCCTTCCAGCCAGCGCGGAGGAGGAGGCGGCCGAGGGAGATCGGGGATCGGGGTAGCGACCGCTCAGGCGCCTGCGAGCTCGGGCGGCGGCGGCCTCGGGCCCGGGCGGGCTCAGATGGGTCTGGGCGGGCCCGACGGCTGGAGGAGGGAGACATGCATGGTTGGGGCTTGGTTGGCCTGGAAATCAAGGAGGATTAGGGTTAGCTGCCAAATTAGGAAGGGCTAGCCTTCCTTTTATAGCAAGAGGGGCTAGGTAGAGGGTTTCACACTGTTTTCGGACCCTCCGATCGTGATCGGGCGGTCCGGAAGCGGAGGGGCTAGCAAGCGGGCACGTGGGTTGTGTAGATCGGCTATGGGGAGATGAGAGGGAAGGTTTGCAGCCCGTGACACGAGGGTTTTTAAAACACCAAAACATCCAACGAATAACCGATGACCGCACTGCTACGGTTGACTGATGGGGTATCGAACGAACTTAGAATGCGACGAAATTTGGCAGGCGGTCTACCTACACTATAATAAGACCACATGACAAATTCCAACCCAATCCGGGAATATTTTGAAGGCACTTTTAAAAACAATATTCTTAAAATGCCGTGGGTGCATGCGTTTGTGGTTGGTCTCGAAACGGGCAACTACAAGAACGGAGAGAGCCGGCAACTACGAACAGTTCATATGCCCATTCTCGCTTGCCGATGTCAGTGGCCGGGACAGTTGGACCATAGCCATGCGTCGCAGGATGTCAGCGGCCACTGTAGCCATAGGGCCGCTCGTCGTGCCGGTCGCATCGCATCATCGTACCCGCGCGCAGAGGGATGGGACGGGGCATGTCCGTCCCAAGGTCAACGGAAGAGCCGACCCGTGGGCAACCGGCCACGCCCAGCCGGCCGAGGGTCCAGCCAGCTCCTTGACCAGTCGGCCGGGGTGCCAGCCGGCACTGGCTTGCGCCAGACATCCTCCAGCCGACCATGGCTAGCCGGCCGCATAGTTTTTCTTCGAAGCGAAAATGGGGAAGACCCCGTTGCTTTGGCCTACCCAGGGGTAATAACCCCGTCAATCTATGATTGATTCATTGTTATATCTACGTGCATCTCGTCCCGATATTATGCTTAGTGTTTGCATGTGTGCTAGATATCAAGCTGCACCTAAAGAGTGTCATCTTTTGGCTGTGAAATGTATTGTGAGATACTTATTACAAACACCAAACTTTGGCATTTGGTATTCCAAGAGATCTTCTTTTAATCTTGTTGGCTATTCTGATTAAGACTATGCCGGTGACAAGGTTGATAGAAAATCCACCTTGGATACTTGTCAATTTTTAGGTAGATCTCTTGTGTCTTGGTCCTCCAAGAAACAAAACTCGGTACCTCTATCTACTGCCGAAACTGAGTATATTGCTGCTAGATCTTGTTGTGTGCAATTACTATGGATGACACAAATGCTTAAGGATTATGGTATTCATGTTAAAAATGTTCCATTACTTTGCGACAATGAAAGTGCTATTAAAATTGGACATAATCCTATGCAACATTCTTGAACCAAGCATATTCAAGTTCGACATCATTTCATTCGTGATCATGTTGCGAAAGGAGATATCAATCTTAAGCATGTTCGTACTAACAAACAATTGGCCTATATCTTAATCAAGCCACTTGATGAGAAAACATTTTGTCATTTGAGGAGTGAGTTGAACATCATTGATGCTTCAAAGTTGAGCTAGACTCACTCGGTTGCAAGCAAGGGCTTGAGCTTAACTATTATCTCCATGTTCTCATAACTCTTTATCATATGCCATGGAATTCTATGCTCCCTTGTATTGCACCTAACCTTGAGTAGGTACTTGGAAGAACTTCATTCAATGATATTGCCATCAACTCCAATCATAAGCAATCTTGTCATTACCAAGTATCCACAACCCCGCTTGATGATGGAAGGGAGAAGACAACAAAAACATATCCATGAGATATACATGTTCTTAGTTCCAAAATCTTAAGTAGTATCTGTTGGAAATATGCCCTAGAGGCAATAATAAATTAGTTATTATCATATTTCCTTGTTCATGATAATCGTTTATTATCCATGCTATAATTGTATTGATCGGAGACTTAAATGCATGTGTGGATACATAGACAAAACCATGTCCCTAGTATGCCTCTAGTAGACTAGCTCGTTGATCAAAAGATGGTTAAGGTTTCCTAGCCATGGACATGAGATGTCATTTGATAATGGGATCACATCATTAGGAGAATGATGTGGTGGACAAGACCCAAACTACAAATGTAGCATATGATCTTGTCAGTTTATTGCTACTGTTTTCTGCATGTCAAGTATCTATTCCTATGACCATGAGATCATGCAACTCACTGGCACCGGAGGAGTACCTTGTGTGTATCAAATGTCGCAATGTAACTGGGTGACTATAAAGGTGCTCTATAGGTATCTCCGAGGGTGATTGTTGGGTTGGCATGGATAAAGACTGGGATTTGTTACTCCGTGTGACTGTTAATTGCTACTGTTTTCTGCATGTCAAGTATATGTTCCTTTGACCATGAGATCATGCAACTCACGGATATCGGAGGAGTGCCTTGTGTGTATCAAACGTCGCAACGTAACTGGGTGACTATAAAGGTGCTCTACAGGTATCTCCGATGGTGTCTGTTGAGTTGGCATGGATCGAGACTGGGATTGCTACTCTGTGTAACGGAGAGGTATCTCGGGGCCCACTCGGTAATGCAACATCATAATAAGCCTTGCAAGCAATGTGACTAATTGTTAGTTGCGGGATCTTGTATTACGGAACGAGTAAAGAGACTTTCCGGTAACGAGGTTGAACTAGGTATGGAGATATCGACGATCGAATCTCGGGCAAGTAACATACCGAAGAACAAAGGGAACGTTATACGGGATTAACTGAATCCTTGACATAGAGGTTCGACCGATAAAGATCTTCGTAGAATATGTAGGAACCAATGTGGATGTCCAGGTCCCGCCATTGGTTATTGACTGTAGAGGTGTCTCGGTCATGTCTACATAGTTCTCGAACCCGCAGGGTGTGCACACTTAAGGTTCGGTGACGTTTCGGTAGTGTAGAGTTATGTATGGTGGTGACCGAAGGTTGTTCGGAGTCCCGGATGAGATCCCGGACGTCACGAGGATCTCTGGAATGGTCCGGAGGTAAAGATTCATATATAGGAAGTCCCAGTTTGGTTTCCGGAAAAGTTTCGGGCTCATCGGTAGTGTACCGGGAGTACCGGTAGTGTACCGGGAGTGCCGGTAGTGTACCGGGAGACCTCCGGGAGGGGTATTTAGACCCCAAGAGGTCCATGGGCTGTGGGAGAATAATAACCAGCCCTTAGTGGGCTGGGAAAACAGCCACAAAGGCCCATGGCGCAGGAGAGAAAGTCCTAAAGCAAAAAGTGGAAAATCAGCCAATAGGAGGCAATCCTACTCCAACTAGGATTGGAGGTGAAGTAGGATTGCTCCCACCTCCTATTTCGGCCGACCCAAAGGCCTTGGCTGCCTCTCCTCTCCTCTCCTCCTATATATACTAGTGTATTGGGTGGTTTTTGGACAGAATTTCCGGCCACGTGCTACCCGTTCCACCGGTGCATAGTTTCTCCTCTAGATCGTAGTTCCGCAGCGCTTAGGCGAAGCCCTGCCGGAATTGCTCCACCACCATCACCGGAGCGCCGTCACGCTGCCGGTGAACTCTCTCTCCTCTCCACCTCCTCTCGCTGGATCGAAACGGTGGAGATCGTCATCAAGCTGCACGTGTGCTGAACGCGGAGGTGCCGTCCGTTCGGCGCTAGATCGGAAGGACCGTGATCGAGATCGCGAGACGGTTCGTGATGAGATCGCGGAACGGATCGTGATGAGTTCGCGGGACAGATCGTGATCAAGATCGTGAGACGGATTGTGATGAGATCGCGGGACGGATCGTGATGAGTTCACGGGACGGATCGTGATTGGATCGCAGGATGGATCGTGATGAGATCGCGGGACGCTCGGCGATTTGGATCGCGAAGATGTTCGACTACACCAACCGCGTTTCTTAAGGCTTCCCGCTTAGCGACCTACAAGGGTACGTAGATCCACTCTCCCTCTCGTAGAGGCTCATCACTATGGATAGGTTTGCGTGTGCGTAGGAAATTTTTTGTTTCCCATGCGACGTTCCCCAACAGTGGCATCATGAGCTAGGTTGATGGTTCGATGAGATCTCGAGTAGAACACAAAAGGTTTGTGGGCGTTGATGCTTAGATTGCTTCCTCCCTTGGTCGGATTTTGGTTCAGCGGGATTGTGAGATGAAGCGGCCCGGACCAACATTACTCGTACGCTTACGAGAGACCAGTTCCCTCGATGCAACTTGTTGCTTAGATGGCTTGCGGGTGACAGTTTCTCTCACTTTAGTTGGATCGGATCCGACAAAGGCGGTCCTTGAGAAGGTTGAAAAGCAATCTATGTATCACCGTTGTGGTTTATGAGTAGGTGAGAATCGTTCTTGCTAGATACCCGTAGCTGCCACGTAAAACTTGCAACAACAATTAGAGGACGTCTAACTTGTTTTTGCAGGGTATGTTGTGATATGATATGGCCAATTACATGATGTGATATATGTGATGTATGAGATGATCATGTGATGTATAGATTATCACGACTTGCATGTCGATGAGTACGGCAACCGGCAGGAGCCATAGGGTTGTCTTTAATTATTGTATGACCTGCGTGTCAATCATTAAGCGCTATGTAATGCTTTACTTTATCGCTACGGTAGCAATAGTAGTAGAAGCATGCAGGGCGTGACAACCCCGATGGCGACACGTTGATGGAGATAATGGTGTCATGCCGGTGACGATGGAGATCATGCCGGTGCTTTCTAGATGGAGATCAAAAGCACAAGTTCATGGCCATATCATGTCACTTATGATTTGCATGTGATGTTAATCCTTTTTATGCACCTTGTTTTGCTTAGGACGACGGTAGCATTATAAGGTGATCCCTCACTTAATTTCAAGATAAATTGTGTTCTCCCCGAGTGTGCACCGTTGCGAAAGTTCGTCGTGTTGAGACACCACGTGATGATCGGGTGTGATAGACTCTACATTCACATACAACGGGTGCAAGCCATATTTGCACGCGCAGAACACTCGGGTTAAACTTGACGAGCCTAGCATGTACAGACATGGCCTCAGAACACAAGAGACTGAAAGGTCGAGCATGAGTCATATAGTGGATATGATCAACATAATGATGTTCACCATTGAAGCCACCTTAACTCACGTGATGATCGGACTTGAGTGTGTGAATTTGGATCATGTATCACTCGAATGACCCGAGGGATGTCAATTTGAGTGGGAGTTCTTAAGTAATATGATTAATTGAACTCATTATCATGAACATAGTCAAAGTGTCTTTGCAAATTATGTTGTAGATTACTAGCTCGCGCTGTAGCTCCCTTGTATTTTTATATGTTCCTAGAGAAATAGAGTTGACAGATGTTGGTAGCAATATTGTGGACTGGGTCCGTGATCTGAGGATTGTCCTCATTGCTGCACAGAAGGCTTATGTCCTTAATGCACCGCTCGGTGCGCCACCCCCTCTAGCGTCGTCTATAGATGTTGTGAACATCTGACAGGCACGTTTCGATGACTACTTGATAGTTTAGTGCGTCATGCATTACGGCTTAGAATTGAGGCTCGGAAACGTTTTGAACGTCACGGAACATATGAGATGTTCTAGGAGCAGAGATTGTGATCTCAGGCTCGTGCGTGTGTTGCGAGATATGAGATCTCCAACAAGATTCTTCGCCTGTAAGATGAAGGAGAATAGCTCAATCGTTGAGCATGTACTCAGATTGTCTGGGTACTACAATCGCTTGAATCAAGTGGGAGTTGATCTTCCAGATAAGATAGTGATTGATATAGTTCTCCAAGTCACTGTCACTAAAGCTACTAGAACTTAGTGATGAACTATAATACACCAGGGATAGAAGTATTGATCCCTGAGCTGTTCGCGATGTTTGACACCGCGAAGGTAGAAATCAAGAAGGAGCGTCAAGTGTTGATGGTTAATCAAACCACTAGTTTCGAAAAGGGCAAGAGCAAGGAGGGAAACTTCATGGATAGCAAGTCAGTTGCTGCTCTAGTGAAGCAACCCAAAGTTGAACTCAAACCCGAGACTAAGTGCTTCTATTATGAGGTGAGAGGTCACTGAAGTGGAACAACCCTAGATACTTGGTAGATAAGAAGGCTGGCAACATCGACAGAAGTATATTTGATATACGAGTTATTGATGTGTACCTTGCTAGTACTCTTAGTAGCACCTGGGTATTGGATACCGGTTCGGTTGCTAAATGTTAGTAACTCGAAATAAAAGCTATGGAATAAACGGAGAACTAGCTAAGGGTGAGGTGACGATATGTGTTGGAAGTGTTTCCAAGGTTGATGTGATCAACATCGCACGCTCTCTCTACCTTCAGGATTAGTGACGAACCTAAATAAATGTTATTTGGTGTTTTGCGTTGAGCATGAACATGATTAGATCATGTTTATTGCAATACGGTTATTCATTTAAGTTAGAGAATAATGGTTATTCTGTTTACATGAATAATACCTTCAATGGTCATGCACCCAGTGAGAATGGTTTGTTGAAATCTTGATCGTAGTATTACACACGTTCATAACATTGATGTCAAAAGACACAAAGTTAATAATGATAGTACCACATACTTGTGGCACTGCCGCTAAATGTCATATTGGTATAAAGCGCATGTAGAAACTCCATGCTGATGGATATTTGGACTCATTCGGTTTCGAATCGGTTGAGACATGCGAACCATGCCTCTTGGGCAAGATGACTAAAGGACCCCGTTGGATGGAGCGGGCAAGTGATTCATTGGAAATGATACATGTTGATGTATGCAATCTAGTGAGTCTTGTAGCGTGCAGTGGATATCGTTATTTTCTTACCTTCACTGATGATTTTAGTAGATATAGTGTATATTTACTTAATGAAACACAAGTCTGAATCGTTTGAAAGGTTCAAGCAAATTCAGAGTGAAGTTTAAAGATCATCGTGACAAGAAGATAAAATTGACTGCGATATGATCGTGGAGGTGAATATCTGAGTCACGAGTTTGGCATACAACTTAAGACAATGTGAAAGTTGTTTCACAACTAAACGCCACCTGGAACACCATAGTGTGATGGTGTGTCCAAACATCATAGTTATGCTCTATTGGACATGGTGCGTAATATGATGTCTCTTGTCGTTTTACTACTATAATTTTGGGGTTATGCATTAGAGACAACTACATTCACTTTAAATAGGGCACTATCTAAATCCGTTGAGATGACACCATGTGAATTATGGTTTGATAGAAACCTAAGCTGTCATTTCTTAATATTTTGGGATGTGACACTTGTGTGGAAAATGTTTTCACCTAATGAGGTCGAACCCAAGGCGGACAAATTGCATCTTCATAGAATACCCTAAGATCAGTTGGGTGAACCTTCAATCTCAGATCCTAGTGCAAAATGTTTGTTGCTTAAACGGATCCTTTCTCGATGAAATGTTTCTCTCGAAAGAATTGAGTGGGAGGAAGATAGAACTTGATGAGGTTGTTGAACCTTTGTTCAGCCAGAGAGTAGCGCAGCGCAGAAAGATGTTTCTGTGAAGCCTACGTTAGTTGAAGAGGAAGTTAATGATGATGATCATGAAGCTTCAGGATCAAGTTACTATCGAACTTCGTGGGTCGACAAGGATGTGTACTGCTCCTAAGTGGTACGACAACTCTGTCTTGGAGATCATGTTGTTGTACAACGATGAATCTACGAGCTATGGAGAAGCGATGATGGGCCCGGATTCCGACGAATGGTTAGAGGCCATGAAATCCGAGATAGGATCCATGTATGAAAACCAAGTATAGACTTTGGTAGACTTGCTCGTTAGACGGCAGGTCGTTGAGTACAAATGGACCTTTAGAATGAAGACAGACACTGATGGTGAATGTCACCATTTGTAAAGCTCGACTTGTTGCAAAGTTGTTTGTGACAAGTTCAAGGAGTTGACTGCGATGAGGCTTTCTCACTCGTAGCGATGCTAAAAGTCTGTTGGAATTATGTTAGCAGTTGCTGTGTTTTCAATTATGAAATCTGGCAGATGGATGTCAAAACATCGTTTCCTTAACGGTTTACTTGAGGAAAGGTTGTATGTGATACAACCAGAAGGTTTTGTCAGGCCTAAGGATGCTAAAAGGTGTGCAAGCTTCGGTGATCCTTCCATGGACTGAAGCAAGCATCTCGGAGTTGGAATATACACTTTGATGAGGTGATCAAAGTTTTGATGTTTATACAAAGTTTACGAGAAACTTGTATTTGCAATAAAGTGAGTGGGAGCACTATAGAATTTCTGATAAGTATATGTGGATGACATATTGTTGATCGGAAAAAATGTAGGATTTCTGAAAAGCATAAATGGTTGTTTGAAAAGTGATTTTTCAAAGGAAGACCTGGATAAAGCTACCTAATTGTTGAGCATCAAGATCTATAGAGATAGATCAAGATACCTGATGAAACTTTCAATGAGCACGTACCTTGACAAGATTTTGAAAGAGTTCAAAATGGATCAGTCAGAGAAAGAGTTCTCGCCTGATTGGTAAGGTATAAAATTGAGTATGACTCAATGCCCAGTGACTGCACAAGATAGAAAAAGGATGAGTGTCATCACCTATGCTTCAGCCATAGGCTCTATCATGTATGCAATGCTATGCACAAGACCCGATGTCAGCCTTGCCATAAGTATGGCTGGAAGGTTTCAAAGTGATCCTGGAATGGAGCACTGGACAGCGGTCAAGATTGTCCTTAGTAACTAAAAGACTAAGGAGATGTTTCTCGATTATGGAGGTGATAAAGAGTTCGCCGTAAAGAGTTACGTCGATGCAAGCTTTAACACCAATCAGGATGACTCGTAGTAGCAATCTGGATACGTATAGTGGAGCAGCCATTTGGAATAGTACCAAGTGGAGTGTGGTAGCAATGTTTTCGGTTTGACATAGAAATTTGCAAAGTACACACGGATCTGAATATCGCAGACCCGTTGACTATAAGACCTCTCTCACATGCAAAGCATTATCGAGCCCCAGAACTCATTGGGTGTTAGATTCATAACAATGCGAATCACATGGTGATGTGAACTAGATTATTGACTCTAGTGCAAGTGGGAGACTGTTGGAAATATGCCCTAGAGGCAATAATAAATTAGTTATTATCATATTTCCTTGTTCATGATAATCGTTTATTATCCATGCTATAATTGTATTGATCGGAGACTTAAATGCATGTGTGGATACATAGACAAAACCATGTCCCTAGTATGCCTCTAGTAGACTAGCTCGTTGATCAAAAGATGGTTAAGGTTTCCTAGCCATGGACATGAGATGTCATTTGATAACGGGATCACATCATTAGGAGAATGATGTGGTGGACAAGACCCAAACTACAAACATAGCATATGATCGTGTCAGTTTATTGCTACTGTTTTCTGCATGTCAAGTATATGTTCCTATGACCATGAGATCATGCAACTCACGGATATCGGAGGAGTGCCTTGTGTGTATCAAACGTCGCAACGTAACTGGGTGACTATAAAGGTGCTCTACAGGTATCTCCGATGGTGTCTGTTGAGTTGGCATGGATCGAGACTGGGATTTGTTACTCCGTGTAACGGAGAGGTATCTCGGGGCCCACTCGGTAATGCAACATCATAATAAGCCTTGCAAGCAATGTGACTAATTGTTAGTTGCGGGATCTTGTATTACGGAACGAGTAAAGAGACTTGCCGGTAACGAGGTTGAACTAGGTATGGAGATACCGACGATCGAATCTCGGGCAAGTAACATACCGAAGAACAAAGGGAACGTTATACGGGATTAACTGAATCCTTGACATAGAGGTTCGACCGATAAAGATCTTCGTAGAATATGTAGGAACCAATGTGGACATCCAGGTCCCGCCATTGGTTATTGACTGTAGAGGTGTCTCGGTCATGTCTACATAGTTCTCGAACCCGCAGGGTCTGCACACTTAAGGTTCGGTGACGTTTCGGTAGTGTAGAGTTATGTATGGTGGTGACCGAAGGTTGTTCGGAGTCCCGGATTTGATCCCGGACTTCACGAGGAGCTCCGGAATGGTCCGGAGGTAAATATTCATATATAGGAAGTCCCAGTTTGGTTTCCGGAAAAGTTTCGGGCTCATCGGTAGTGTACCGGGAGTGCCGGTAGTGTACCGGGAGACCTCCGGGAGGGGTATTTAGACCCCAAGAGGTCCATGGGATGTGGGAGAATAATAACCAGCCCTTAGTGGGCTGGGAAAACAGCCACAAAGGCCCATGGCGCAGGAGAGAAAGTCCTAAAGCAAAAAGTGGAAAATCAGCCAATAGGAGGCAATCCTACTCCAACTAGGATTGGAGGTGAAGTAGGATTGCTCCCACCTCCTATTTCGGCCGACCCAAAGGCCTTGGCTGCCTCTCCTCTCCTCTCCTCCTATATATACTAGTGGATTGGGTGGTTTTTGGACAGAATTTCCGGCCACGTGCTACCCGTTCCACCGGTGCATAGTTTCTCCTCTAGATCGTAGTTCCGCAGCGCTTAGGCGAAGCCCTGCCGGAATTGCTCCACCACCATCACCGGAGCACCGTCACGCTGCCGGTGAACTCTCTCTCCTCTCCACCTCCTCTCGCTGGATCGAGACGGTGGATATCGTCATCAAGCTGCACGTGTGCTGAACGCGGAGGTGCCGTCCGTTCGGCGCTAGATCGGAAGGACCGTGATCGAGATCGCGAGACGGTTCGTGATGAGATCGCGGAACAGATCGTGATGAGTTCGCGGGACAGATCGTGATCAAGATCGTGAGACGGATCGTGATGAGATCGCGGGACGGATCGTGATGAGTTCATGGGACGGATCGTGATTGGATCGCGGGACGGATCGTGATGAGATCGCGGGACGCTCGGCGATTTGGATCGCGAAGATGTTTGACTACACCAACCGCGTTTCTTAACGCTTCCCGCTTAGCGATCTACAAGGGTACGTAGATCCACTCTCCCTCTCGTAGATGCTCATCACCATGGATAGGTTTGCGTGTGTGTAGGAAATTTTTTGTTTCCCATGCGACGTTCCCCAACAGTATCATGTCAATTGGATATATCCATTGTTCTTCCTTGCATGACTAACGTTTGTAGCTGACTAGTGTACTAGAACGAGGAGGATAGCTCTAAATTCAAGATGATCTTCATCAACCTCGAGCATCCTCAACAAGTTCACCTACGAGCAACGTCATCAACATCACTCAAAGGTATGTACTCATATCCTTGAAAAGGCTTTACTCCAAGACATGGGCTAAAGCAACTCAAGTGATATGAACACATCAAAATGATTAATCAAAAAATGGTAACCCCGTTTCGAGCTTAAACGATGATTATGACCTATGATCAAGCATTCTTGCTTGGCTCCTAAGTCAATATACTCAAATATAGGTGACCTAGTCACCGCCCATCATTTAGTTAAGAATCTTGCGTGGTTTGCTCTCTATTTGCATGATTTCTCGTAACCACTCAAATATTATCTATTTGATGTCCTTTGTAAATCTTTGGCATTTTTCTTTTTGAAAGAGTTTCATTTCTCTCTCTGAAAACAGAAACTTTGTTTATCTTTCGGAGTCACTGATTTAGATAACTCGGTTCTACCGAATTCGCAGATAAGCTACACTACACAATCTCGGTACCATCGATATTTATCCTAGAGTCACCGATTTTCTTTTCTTTCAAAATCTGAGTTTCTTTGATATTGTTTACTTGCTTCAGTTCTTGAGATATTCTTGTTCTTTCGATGACCCCTTACCATGTATATATATATAAATATATGTATATATATATAGGGGGAGAAGAACAAACAACACTTCGAGGGAGAAATTCTTTATTTAAGTATCCCTAACTCCAAGGAGAAGAAAACTCAAATAAGCCAAAGGGAGAGAAGTTACATTCAATGATTCCCTTAGACCTTTAATGGACCCTACTTTCAATGACCCTTGATCTCATGGATCCCTTCCGCGTCAATGATCCCTGTCACTACTCCCAAGTTTAACCTTTTTGGTACTTTATGCCAAAGGGAAAGGGGGAGAATATCAAAGCTTCATGCTAAAGGGAGAGTTTCATGCTTATGCAAACAGGGATATATGATTTAGGGGGAGAGGAAAATATCAAAAGTTCAAACTTATATAATCAAGGAGAGGAACAACAATGTAGGGGGAGAAAACTACTTTTGGAGAAAAGTCTCAAGTGAACAAAGTATTACTTTTTTCACCCTATCCGATCCCAATATCTATATGTTGAGATTCAGGGGGAGAGGATGTACTACCATTTTCATATCAAAGGGGAGAAAACATATAATAGATTAATGCTAAAGATGGAGACATATCAATCTTAATGATCATCATATTTTATATGTTCTCCACATCTTGGTATTCGTTGAGTTCTATTGCATTTGATTGGTAGAATATTCTTGTGTTTCCTAACATTATCTTCTCAAGTGTGTCTCTACTACTAGAATGCTCAAGAACTCAAGGTAAGTATATGCATCATACCTTTGATCAACATGATCTCTTGCTTCTTGCACATATTTTTCGCAAGAGTGCAGTCTTGATCAAGGATATACATTTCATTCACATATATTGATGCATACAGCCAAGATACACATGACTCTTATATCCCTTTCATTCATATGTGTGTCCTTGCATTTCAAAGCAACTATCCTTTAAAGGACTGCACACATTTAGGGGGAGAAAATCTAGGTCATGTGTTTCTCAAAGTCTTCATTGCATCCATGCATATGTTCAATTGAAGCTTTGATTGTATGTTGTCATCAATTAACAAAAAGGGGGAGATTGAAAGAACATATGCTCCCTTGGTGGTTTTGATAATTCATGACAACATACATTGTCTCTTGGACTAACACTTCTATCTAGTGTATTTCAGATAATAGTCCATGGAGAGTTGAGTTGGCAAAAGGATTGAGGTGACTGTGGAATTACCCCAAGATTCAAGGAAATAGGTTGGCCAAGCTTCAAGTAAGAGGACTCTACATTTTACATTTGTGAGAAATCACTTTGAGTCCATAGGAAAGCCAATACTATTAAAAGGGGGTAATGTTTTGATGGTGAACAATATGCTCAAACTTGCACAAGTGACAGTCACCAAAACATCCGCAAACTCTCCAACCAAAGTATGTCCTAAGCCAAACATGCAAAATCGGTGCAACCAACATTCCTATCCTGGTGCCACCAATTCTAAACCCTAGACAGACTCAGCAAAACCCTAAGACTTCGGTGTAGACGACACTGCACTCGGTGCCACCGAGTTGGGTTGTGAAGATTCTGTTATGCAAGTTCTCATTTTCGGTCCGACCAAGAATGGTGAATTGACGTCACCGAGATTGGTAAATCTGACCGTTGGTCACCTTGTCGGTGCAACCGAGAATTGTATATCGGTCCCTCCGAGATTCAAAAGTTGCCACTTTTGGTCACTTCGGTACCACCGAGATTTACACATCGGTGTCACCGAGTCTGACTTACTGTGTGTAATGGTTGGATTTTTGGGGATGCCTATATATACCCCTTCACCACCACCCACTCGAAAGAGAAGCACTCAGAACTATTTCATACCTATCCTACTCAGTTTTCTGAGAGAGAACCACCTACCCTTGTGTTGAGGTCAGGATCTTCCACTCCAACCATATGGATCTTGATTTGTAGCCTCTCCAACTTGCTTTCCACCAATCCCATCTCTTCTACCAAGACAAATCCGTGAGAGAATGATTGTGTGTTGAGGAGTCTATCATCTTGAAGCACAAGAGCAAGGAGTTCGTCATCATTACCGAGCCTATTACCTTTTGGAGGGTGGTGCCTCCTAGATTGGTTAGGTGTCGCTTGGGAGCCTCCTACTTCATGTTGTGGAGTTAACCAAGAAGTTTGTAAGGAAAAGGAGATCGCCTACTTCATGAAGATCTACCCATAGTGAGGCTAGTCCTTCATGGACGGAATCTGCATGGAATAGTCAAGGTTGCTTCTTCGTGGAACCCTCCATGGGTAGAGCCCTCCGTGGACTCTCTCGACCGTCACCCTCCATGGGTTGAAGACTCCATGAACATGGACGTATGATAGCACCACCTATCAGAACCACGGGAAAAATCTTCGAGTCTCCTATAAAGTTTGATCTTCCTACCCCATCTATTTACTTACATGTGCAATGTCTTTACTTTCCACTGCCATATTTGTAGACATGCATGTGTAGGGATGTTAAACTTGCTAGACTTGCTCACGGCATCTCGCATTGTGTGAGGGCGTGAGGAGAATACAGTGGCGCTAGTGGATTCTTTGGGAGCATTGTGGCTCCACACAGCTCTAACAGAGACGTACTTCCTCACAAGGGAAGGAACTCCGGTAACACATCCTCTTCTCCACCGGCTCTACTTTTGGTTATCTCTACATTTACTTCTTGCAAGCTATTATTGTGTTGTATCCCTTGCTTGCTCGTGTGCTTGTTGTGATTAGCATCATATAGGTTGTTTACCTAGTTGCACATGTAGCCAACCTATTTGTTGCTAAGCCTAAATTGTTTTAGAAACGTTAAAAAGTGTTAGTTTCCTATTCATCCCCCCTCTAGTCAACCATATTGATCCTTTCAATTTGTATCAGATCCATGTCTCTTTATTAAGGTTTTCACAACCCGAAGAGTATGGGTGGAGAAGAGGAGCGTGTGGGAGAACTTCCCAAGGCCATGTGAGTGAACACAGTCTCTCGTGAGGATTTGAATGAGGCCATGACCTATCTCAAATCTTCTATGACGACCGAGGTCAAATCTAGGTTCAAAGAATTCCTTGATACTCTTAAACATTCCACCGATGCGGTACAAGTGGTTAATCCCACTAACTCGATAGCGGATGTCAACTCCGATAAGGAGGGGGCTAGTGCTGATAAGGATAATCGTTCTCAAGGAATTAATGTGTCGGGGAGCTTTGCCTCAGTCCCCCTCCCGTGGTCTATGGAGGACCGGTGCATCCACCTCATATAGTTAATCACGGTCCTCCTCCTAAACTTGTTAAGAATGATTTTGCTAACTGGGTTTTTAGTATCAAGTCTCATTTAGATCACAACTCAAATCATCTCATGAGAGTCATTGAAGAAGGATACTACCCTCATTATCCACGCAACCTCACTCCAAGAGAACAAGCAGATATACAGCTAAATTCTTCCACCTTGTTCATACACCAAGCCGCGGTTCCCGCTGAAGACGTACCTCACATGCGTCCTTTCACTGTTGCTAAAGAGTGTTGGGAACACATTGTCTCCATGTACAAGGGCATCTCAAGCATTCAACGGTCAAACTATGAAGTTGTCCTTGATGAGTCAGATGAGTTTCTAATGATAGAGGATGAGGAATTGCATGAGCTCTATAGAAGGGTGACTGCTCTCGCCGTCGCCCTCAAGGATCATGGCAGCAAGGATGTGGATGATACTTGGAGCAAGCGTAAGTTTCTGAAGGCCATCATGACCTACAACAAGGTCATGTCCGTTGTCATCCGTCAAAGAATAGAATTTCACACCTTGTCCTCTGGTGATGTGTTGGATGAATTTATTGCAATGAACATCTTGAACACGACAGCTGACAATGCTCTCGCCGTCATGCAACGGTCAAAGAGATAATCCCCCAACCTTGCTTGGAAGGCCAAGGCCAGTCAAGAGGAAGAAGAAGAAGAAAAAGAGGGTTTCCCCGAGGACACCAAATATGCTTATCATGAGCATATGGCTCTTGCGTCCAGACAATTTTGGGGCAACAAGAGAAACACAAGGCCCAACTTCTCCAAGAACAACTCAAACGGGTCAAAGGGCAAGCAACGTGTGAGAACGCGCTACAACTGTGGTAATGTGAGTCACTTTGTGGTGGATTTCCCATATGAGAAGAGGGAAGACAATGGTGGCAAGCTCATTCACAAAGATAAGGCCAAGTCCTTCCCCAACAAGACCAACTTCATCAAGAAGGCCCCTCACAAAGTATTGCTGGCTCAAGAAGAGTATGCCTTAGTTGATGATGTTGATGACGAAGACACAAGCGGTGAAGGAATGTCAATGGCATCTGTGGTAATTGCTTCCTCTACTCCAACAAAGGTGTCACTCTTTGATGCCCCTAATGAGAACATCGTCGGTAGGTGCCTCATGGCTAAAGGTATCACCAAGGTAACCTCCAACACCAAAACCTCAAACATTAAGACTTCTATTTCTCCCACTCCGTCTTTGTTAGATTGTTTGGGTGAACATGAGAAGGCAAAGAGGATAAAAATCAGTTTGACAAATTCTTGTGTAAACTCAAGGGAGAATCCAGGAAGCACTTCGTTGCTCTCTTGGAACAACTTGGTGAGGCCAATGACACTATTGAGTCTCAAGAAGAATATCTTAAGGAGTTGAGAGGCCATAGTCATGATTATGCCGACGAGATAGCGGATCTATCTATTCTCTTGAGTAAGAGCGAGGTCTTCGTATAACTCTTGAGGAGTCACAAAATGATGACCTTGCTAAATTACGTAATGATTATGATCATGATATTGTTCTTAACCGTGTGCTCAAGTCTGAAAAGATTGCACTTGGGGTTGGCCATGATCGACTCAAGGTTGAGCTTGACACACTTAACAATGCTCACAAGGCATTGAAGTGTGCTTATTCCACTCTTAAGGAGTCTCATGATCAACTCCAAGTAAAACTCACTAAGGAAATTGCCACGTGTCCTCCTTTTGTTCTAAGTGATAATGCATCTGCTACTAACCCGTGTTGTGAGCATGCACATCTTGTGTAGGAAAATGCTAAGCTAAAAGAGCAACTTGAAAAGGGTTTGGTGACGTGTATCCAAGGTGAGAAGACGCTTGATGATCTTTTGAGTAATCAAAAGGAAGCTGTTGCAAAACAAGGAGTTGGGTTTGCACCCAAAAACAACAACAAGAAGAAGGTGAACACAAAGGAAGTTCCACCGCTCAAGGAAACTTTTGTAAGAGTAGGAGATGGTACTAATGAGAAGAAGAAAGACAAAGTTGTTGGTAATGCAAAGAAGGGAAAGACCAACCACCCCAACAAGACCGGCGACTTTAACCCCTCTTATGTTTCGTGTCGTGCTAGTGATGGGCATGTATATGACAAATATGTTGGTTCTTCTTATGATTACATTGAATGGTGTATTTGGTTTCCTAAGACCCTTGTTGCTAACATGAAAGGACCCATTAAAGAATGGGTACCTAAAATCAAACATTGATCTCTTGTAGGGGTTTGCTTCCAGAGGAGTGTCATGGTTGATCGATAGTGGAGCGACAAATCATATGACCAGAATGAAGGACTTGGTGGTGGACGTTCATCCCGATCCATCTGTGGCCACCCAAGTCTCATTTGGTGATGATGCAATTTCAAAGGTATTGGGTCTTGGCAAGGTGATAATCTCTCCCGAACTCTCCATGAGAATGTTATGCTTGTTCAGACCCTCGCATACAATTTACTTTGTGTTCATCAACTCACACTCATGGGTTTTAGTACCTTCTTTGGTATTGACTCTGTGGCCCTTTTGTGGAGCAAGACTCTTGAAGTACCTTTTGTTGGGCATGTCGAGAACGGTCTCTATGTGGTGAACTTCTCGGAGCGACCCACTAAGTCCGCGACTTGCCTAATGGCTAAAGTTGATGTGGGATGGCTCTGGCATCGCCTGCTACCCATGTCAATATGAGATCTTTGCAAAGTCTCATCAAAGGGGATCACGTCCTTCTACTAACAAATGTGAGTTTTGCCAAAAATCGTGCTTGCAGTTCTTGTATTGAAGGAAAGCTACATGAGACTGCTCAATGCCCCACGACTACCATTTACTCGAAGAGGCCCTTGGAGCTCCTCAACATGGATCTCTTTGGTCCTCTATCTTTTGATAGCCTTGGGGGAAGAAACTATTGTTTGGTGATCGTGGATGACTACTCAATATACACTTGGGTATATTTATTTAAGAGGAAGAGTGAAACACAACAAACAGTCATCGAATTTGCAAATGAAGCTCAACGACAACATGAGGCAAAGATTCTGATGATAAGAAGTGACAATGGCACCGAGTTCAAGAACTACACGTTGAATGATTTCCTTAGTGATGAGGGGATCAAGCATCAATACTCCACACCTTATACCCCTGAACAAAATGGTGTTGATGAGAGAAAGAACCAAACGTTGATGGACGCAGCAAGGACCATGATGGCGGAATTCAAATCTCCGTACAATTTCTGGGCCGAAGCCATTAACACAGCTTTCCATGCATCCAATCGGCTCTATCTCCGAAAAGGCTTGAACAAGACTCCTTTTGAAATTCTTACCAATAACAAGCCCAATCTCAAGTACTTTAGGGTGTGTGGGTGTAAGTGTTTCATTCTCAGGAAAGGTGTTTGTTTGTCTAAATTCGAACATAGAGATCAAGAGGGCATATTTGTTGGTTATGCTACAAACTCTCGCGCTTACCGTGTCCTCAATAAGTCCACCAGACTCATTGAGGAGATGTGTAACATAGAGTTTGATGAAAATAATGGCTCCCAAGTGGACCAAAGTGGTCTTTGTCATGTAGGTGATGAAATTCCTCCCCAAGACATAAGAAGAATGGGTGTGGGATACTCCCTACCCGTCGAGGAACCCCTTGTGGCTAAAGCAGAAGGACAATGTTCAACTCAAGTGGAGCCATCACCGACACAAGACCCACATGCTTCTGAAGAACAAAATGAAGGTCCTCTACCACATGGACAAGATCAAGGGCAAGATTAATCTACTGATCATGGTGTCTCACCAAGTGCTGCCCAAGATCAAGTCTATGTCCCCGAGCAAGCTCAAGATCAAGATCTTCTTCAAGATCAAGATCAAGCTCACGAATGCGCTCAAGATCATCAAGAAGACGCTTCTCAGAATATTGTCCCTCAACCTTCCATGGAGGAAATCTTAGAGAGACGAGCCGCCAACAATGCTGCCAAGCTTAAACTTAGACACCATTTGATGGAAAATGTCTTCGGCAGCTTGAAAAGAGGGGTAACCACTCGTAGAAAATTAACCAATTTTTGTGAACATCACGCGTTTGTTTCTTGCATTGAGCCCCTCAAGGTACAAAATGTGCTTGAGGACATGGAGTGGGTTGAAGCTATGCACGATGAACTCAATAACTTCGAGCGCAACCAAGTGTGGCGATTGGTGCCAAGACCTAAGGAGAACCGCAATGTTATTGGAACTAAATGGATCTTCAAAAACAAGCAAGATGCGAACGATATCGTCATTTGCAACAAGGCAATATTAGTGGCACAAGGATACTCCCAAGTCGAGGGTATCGACTATGGTGAAACCTTTGCTCTTGTTGCTTGCCTTGAATCTATTCACATGTTGCTTGCATATGCCTCTCATCATAACTTTAAATTATATCAAATGGATGTTAAGAGTGCATTCCTTAATGGTCCTCTTAAGGAGTTTGTATATGTTAATCAACCCCCAGGGTTCGAGGATCCCAAGTTCCCCAATCATGTATACGTTCTCGATAAGCATCTCTATGGCCTTAAACAAGCCCCACGTGCGTGGTATGAGCACCTTACCAAGATATTGCAAGACCGTGGGTTTGAAATTGGGAAAATCGATCCCACTCTTTCACAAAGAGGGTCAACGGGAACTTGTTATATGCCAACTATATGTTGATGATATTATATTTGATTCTCCTAACAAAGCTTTCAATGAAGAATTTCACTCTGATGACAAATAAGTTTGAGATGACTATGATGGGAGAGTTGGAGTTCTTCCTTGGTTTCGAAGTCAAGCAACGAAGTCAAGGTACCTTCATCAATCAAGCTAAATACACTCAAGACATGCTCAAGAGGTTCAAGATGGATGAGCTCAATCATCCCAAGGCCAACACTCCTATGCCTCTCAAATTCCATCTTGATAGTGATCCCAATGGTAAAGCTGTGGATAAAAAAGTATATCGCTCCATGATTGGATCCTTGCTTTACCTTTGTGCATCTAGACCGGATATCATGTTAAGTTAGGGAATTTGTGCACGATTTCAGTCCACACCTAAGGAGAGTCACCATGTGGCTGTCAAGTGAATATTTCGATATTTGGCTCATACCCCAAAATTTGGCATATGGTATCCCCAGGGGGATTCGTTTGATGTCATTGGATATACTGACTCAGATTGGGCGGGAGACCGTGTGGATAGGAAGTCCACTTCCGGAGGCTGCCAATTTGTTGGTCGGTCTTTGGTAAGTTGGTCTTCAAAGAAACAAAACTATGTTTCTCTCTAGTCCATCGAGGCCGAGTATGTAGCTGCTGCTAGTTGCCGTGCACAGATTCTTTGGATGAGGCAAACTTTAAAGGATTATGGTGTCAATTGTGACAAAGTGCCGCTTTACTATGATAATGAAAGTGCCATTATGATCTCCAGCAACCCACTTCAACACTACAAGACGAAGCACATTGATATTCATCATCACTTCCTCTGAGAACACGTCTAGCGAGGAGATATAAATCTTATCCATATCAACACTAATGAGCAACTTGCAGATATTTTTACGAAGCCATTGGATCAAGCAAGATTTCGCGAGTTAAGGCATGAGCTAAATATCAATGGTTCGAGCAATGTGGATTGACTTAGTGCACACCCTACCACACTCATCATTATGTCTTTTCTAGGTGTAGGCATGGATTTTGGGGGAGTCTAGTTCTCTCAATGAATTATCCCTCCCCCTATTATGCATACACTAATCAAAGTCTTTCACATCCGCCATTTTTCTAATGGTTACTATGCTTCAAATGCAATTCTTGGTCATGGGCCCAAGGATAATTCTTCGCGGTGTCATACCAATTGACTCAAACATAGGTGGCTCCGGCCACCGCCCTCTCTTCATGAGAGGTAGTGGTTCGATGTTTGGTCCTCATTTCTCCTCTCTAATCTTTTGGGCCATGTTCCTGTTGTGATTCGCTTCTTTTTGTGTTTTTTCGTATGTGTCCTTGGTGCATGAAGCCTATTGACTTATCTTTGTGCCCTTGTGTCATTTATATTTCCTTCGATTTTGTGCGTAAAAGTTTTTTTCTCTCAAAACCTCCACTTTGTGGGCAGCATAGTACTACCGTGGTATGCCATGGTACTACCGTTGGAGTTGGGTTGCTCCTGTGCTCGCACAGTAGCGGCCCCGACATGGTACTACCGCCTCCAGCACGGAAGTAAAAAAATTACTTCTGCTAAGGAAGCGGTACTACCGCTTCAAGCATGGAAGTAAAAAATTACTTCCGCTCTAGGAGCGGTACTACCGCAATGACCCGTGGTACTACCGTGCCGCCAGTTCCGCGTGTGGGTTAAGAGCAGGCAAGGGGAGTTCAAAGTCCCCCATACCCATTCATCTCTTCCCCTCACGTCTCTCTCTCCTCCTCACAAACAACGTCGGAGGACCTCACCGGATTTCCTTCTACAGCCACTCTCCTCTCATTCCAACCGGTGGGATCGTTCCCCACCTCGTCCTCTTGCCGTGGATCCCGGTATTTCCCCTAGCTCTTCTCTCTTTGCATCTCTATTTTTGAGTCTAGGTTTAGGGGAAATATGAGTGGGTCTTGTGATTTTTGGCCAAATCTATGCGTGAGGTGATGGTTAGAGAGTGTGTATGCGGTAGAATTTATAATTGATAGGATACAACTTAGTTGTTTTGATCTAGGGTAGTACCAATATGAGTTTCAGATCCGCTGTTCTTATGGAATCTGCCCCGTGCGGTACTACCGCACCTCCTGGTACGGTACTACCACCCGTCGGGCAGAAGTAATTTTTTTCTTCCGCTCTTGTCACGCCCAAGATGCGATCCTATCCTTATTTCGGCACGAGGGCCTCGACAGGGATAGAAGCGCATCTTGCCGTGTTGCAAGAATGGATATCATTACAAGTACATGTGCAGAAGAGATGAGTATATGGAATTGGCTTACACTCGCCACAAGCTACATCAATATCACATCAATACAACAACATATTCAAACATCATACATAAGAGCAGGGTCCGACTATGGACGAAATCAAACGATAAAATGACATCCATCCTTCCTATCACAGGATGCCGCCTGGAACCCATCCTAGATCAATGAAGAAGAACTCCAAACAAACAAACATCGCTCTCACGTCAAATCATCATATTACCTGTACCTGCAACTGTTGTTGTAGTAATCTGTTAGCCACGGGGACTCAGCAATTTCATTTCCAAGGATATCAAGACTATTAAAGCTTAATGGGTGAGGTATGGTTAAGTGGTGAGGCTGCAACAAGCGACTAAGCATTTGTTTGGGTGGCTAACTTACGAATACAGAAACTAAAGTATGGTTAAGTGGTGAGGCTGCAACAAGCGACGATCTCCACTATCTTGATCCAGCAAGAGGAAGTGGAGAGGAGGAAGAGTTCACCGGCAGCGTGACGGCACTCCGGCGATGGTGGTGGAGCAATTCCAGCAGGGCTTCGCCTAAGCACTGCGGAAATCCGATCTAGAGGAGCACCGGTGGAACGGGTAGCACGTGGACATAAAATCAAGTGCAAAACACCCACTATATATAAGAGGGAGCGAGGAGGATTGCTCGCGCAGCAAGGCTGCCCTTGCGCAAGGAGGAGAGGAGGAATCCTCCTCCAATCCTACTAGGACTAGGATTCCTCCTTTCCTACTTGGAATCTATTTCCACCTTGCGTTTTTTTCTCTTTCAACTCCTGCCGCATGGGCCTCTTAGAGGACTTCCACCAGCCAACTAGGGCTGGTTTCCACCCTCCCACAGCCCATGTAGCCTCTTGGGTCGAAATACCTCCCCCGATGGTCCCCCAGTACACTACCGGCACTCTCGGTACACTACCGATGAGCCCGAAACTTTTCCGGAGACCAAAATAGGACTTCCTATATATGAATCTTAACCTCTGGACCATTATGGAGCTCCTCATGATGTCCGGGATCTCATCCAGGACTCCGAACAACCTTCGGTCACCACCATACATAACTCTATACAACCGAAACGTCACCAAACCTTAAGTGTACAGACCCTGCGGGTTTGAGAACTATGGAGACATGGCCGAGACACCTCTACGGTCAATAACCAATAGAGGGACCTAGATGGCCATATTTGGTTCCTACATATGCTATGAAGATCTTTATCGGTCGAACCTCTATGTCAAGGATTCAGTTAATCCCATATGATGTTCCCTTTGTTCTTCGATATGTTACTTGCCCGAGATTCGATCGTCGGTATCTGTATACCTAGTTCAACCTCGTTACCAACAAGTCTCTTTACTCATTCCTTAATACAAGATCCCGTGGCTAATACTTAGTTACATTGCTTGCAAGGCTTATTGTGATGTTGTATTACCGAGTGGGCCCTGAGATACCTCTCCGTCACACGGAGTAACCAATCCCAGTCTTGATCCATCCAACCCAACAGACACCTTCGGAGATACCTGTAATGCACCTTTATAGTCACCCAGTTATGTTGCGACGTTTGATACACACAAGGCACTCCTCCGGTGTCCGTGAGTTGCATGATCTCATGGTCAAAGGACCATATACTTGACATGCAGAAAACAGTAGCAATTAACTGACACGATCATATGCTATGTTTGTAGTTTGGGTCTTGTCCATCACACCATTCTCCTAATGATGTGATCCCGTTATCAAATGACATCTCATGTCCATGGCTTGGAAACCTCAACCATCTTTGATCAACGAGCTAGTCCATTAGAGGCATACTAGGGACATGGTTTTGTCTATGTATCCACACATGCATCTAAGTCTCCAATCAATACAATTATAGCATGGATAATAAACGATTATCATGAACAAGGAAATATGATAATAACTAATTTATTATTGCCTCTAGGGCATATTTCCAACAGTCTCCCACTTGCACTAGAGTCAATAATCTAGTTCACATGACCATGTGATTCTCATTGTTATGAATCTAACACCCAATGAGTTCTGGGGCTCGATCATGCTTTGCATGTTAGAGAGGTCTTATAGTCAACGGGTCTGCGACATTCAGATCCGTGTGTACTTTGCAAATCTCTATGTCAAACTGTAAACACTGCTACCACACTCCACTTGGTACTATTCCAAATGGCCGCTCCACTATACGTATCCGGATTGCTACCACGAGTCATCTGGATTACTCTTAAAGCTTGCATCGACGTAACTCTTTAGGATGAACTCTTTATCACCTCCATAATCGAGAAACATCTGCTTAGTATTTTAGTTACTAAGGATAATCTTGACCGTCGTCCAGTGATCCACTCCTGGATCACTCTTGTACCCCTTGACAGACTCATGGCAAGGCACACACCAGGCACGGTACACATCATGGCATAATATAGAGCCTATGGCTAAGGCATACGGGACGACATTCGTCCTTTCTCTTTCTTCTGCCGTTGTCGAGCTTTGAGTCTCACTCAACGTTCACACCTTACAAATCAAGAGAGAACTCTTTCTTTGACTGGTCCATTTTGAACTCTTTCAAAATCTTGTCAAGGTATGTACTCATTGAAAGTCTCATCAAGCATCTTGATCTATCTATATAGATCTTGATGCTCAACGATTAGGTAGCTTTATCCAGGTCTTCCTTTGAAAAACTCTTTTCAAACAACCATTTATGCTTTCCAGAAATTCTTCATCATTTCCGATCAACAATATGTCAACCACATATGCTTATCATAAACTCTATAGTGCTCCCACTCACTTTATCGTAAATACAAGTTTCTCATAAACTTTGTATAGACTCAAAAACTTTGATCACCACATCAAAGTGTATATTCCAACTCCGAGATGCTTGCTTCATTCCATAGAAGGATCACTGAAGCTTGCACATCTTTTAGCATCCTTAGGACTGACAAAACCTTCTGGTTGTATCACATACAACCTTTCCTCAAGTAAACTGTTAAGGAAACGATGTTTTGACATCCATCTGCCAGATTTCATAATTGAAAAATGCAGCAACTGCTAACATAATTCCAACAGACTTTAGCATCACTACGAGTGAGAAAGTCTCATCGTAGTCAACTCCTTGAACTTGCCGGAAACTTCTTTGCGACAAGTCGAGCTTTATAAATGGTGACATATACCATCAGCGTCTGTCTTCATTTAAAAAGTCCACTTGTACTCAGCGACCTGCCGTCCAACGAGCAAGTCTACCAAAGTCTATACTTGGCTTTTATACATGGATCCTTTCTCGGATTTCATGGCCTCTAACCATTTGTCGGAATCCGGGCCCATCATCGCTTCTCCATAGCTCGTAGGCTCATTGTTATCCAACAACATGACCTCCAAGACAGGGTTGTTGTACCGCTCAGGAGCAGTACACATCCTTGTTGACCTACAAGGTTCGATAGTAACTTGATCTGAAGCTTCATGATCATCATCATTTACTTCCTCTTCAACTGACGTAGGTTCCACAGAAACATCTTTCTGCACTTCGCTACTCTCTGGTTGAAACAAAGGTTCAACAACCTCATCAAGTTCTATCTTCCTCCCACTCAATTCTTTCAAGAGAAACCTTTTCTCGGGAAAGGACCCGTTTCAGCAACAAATACTTTATGCTTGGATCTGAGATGCATTTGTACCGCTTTGGGTTTGAGCTCATTAGGTGAAATCATTTTTCCACACAAGCGTCGCAGCCTCAAACACTTAGAAATGGCAGCTTAGGTTTCTTCCAAACCATAATTCACACTATGTCATCTCAACAGATTTAGATGGTGCGCTATTTAAAGTGAATGCAATTGTCCCTAATGCATAACCCCAAAACTATAGTAGTAAAATGACAAGAGACATCATAACCCGCACCATGTCCAATAGAGCACGACTATGACGTTCGGACACACCATCACACTATGGTGTTCCAGGTGGCATGAGTAGTGAAACAATTTTCACATTGTCTAAAGTTGTATGCCAAACTCGTAACTCAGATATTTACCTCCACGATCATATCGCAGACATTTTTATCTTCTTGTCATGATGATCTTAAACTTCACTCTGGATTTGCTTGAACCTTTCAAACGATTCAGACTTGTGTTTCATTAAGTAAATATACACTATATCTACTCAAAACATTAATGAAGGTAAGAAAATAACGATATCCACCGCACGCTACAAGACTCATTGGATTGCATACATCAACATGTATCATTTCCAATAAATCACTTGCCCGTTCCATCCATCTGGAAACAGAGTCATTAGTCATGTTGCCAAAGGGGCATGGTTCGCATGTCTCAACCGATTTGAAATCGAATGAGTCCAAATATCCATCAGCATGGAGTTTCTTCATGCGCTTTATACCAATATGGCATTTAGCGGCAATGCCACAAGTATGTGGTACTATCATTATTAACTTTGTATCTTTTGGCATCAATGTTATGAACATGTGTATTACTATGATCAAGATTCAACAAACCATTCTCACTGGGTACATGACCATTGAAGGTAATATTCATGTAAACAGAATAACCATTATTCTCTAACTTAAATGAAAAATCGTGTTGCAATAAACACGATCTAATCACGTTCATGCTCAACGCAAAACACCAAATAACATTTATTTAGGTTTGTCACTAATCCCGAAGGTAGAGAGAGCGTGCGATGTTGATCACATCAACCTTGGAAACATTTCCAACATCCATCGTCACCTCACACTTAGCTGGTTCTCCATTTATTCCATAGCTTTTATTTCGAGTAACTAACATTTAGCAACTGAACCGGTATCCAATACCCAGGTGCTACTAGGAGTACTCGAAAGGTACACATCATTAACACGTATATCAAATATACTTCTGTCGACGTTGCCAGCCTTCTTATCTACCAAGTATCTAGGGTTGTTCCGCTTCAACGACCGCTCTCCTCATAATCAAAGCACTTAGTCTCGGGTTTAGTTTCAACTTTGGGTTGCTTCACTGGAGCAGCAACTGACTTGCTATCCATGAAGTTTCCCTCCTTGTCCTTGCCCTTCTCAAAACTAGTGGTTTTACTAACCATCAACACTTGATGCTCCTTCTTGATTTCTACCTTCGCGGTGTCAAACATCGCGAACAACTTAGGGATCATTATTTTTATCCCTGGCGTTTTATATTTCATCACCAAGTTCTAGTAACTTTAGTGACAGTGACTTGGAGTATTATATCAATCACTATCTTCTCTGGAAGATCAACTCCCACTCGATTCAAGCGATTGTAGCACCCAGACAATTTGAGCACATGCTCAACGATTGAGCTATTCTCTTTCATATTGCAGGCAAAGAATCTTGTTGGAGATCCCATATCTCGCAACACGGGCACGAGCCTGAGATCCTAATATCAGCTCTTAGAACATCTCATATGTTCCGTGAAGTTCAAAACGTTTCAGAGCCTCAATTGTAAGCCGTAATGCATGACGCACTAAACTATCAAGTAGTCATCAGAACGTGCCTGTCAGATGTTCACAACTTCTACATACGATGCTAGAGGGGTTGGCGCACCGAGCGGTGCATTAAGGACATAAGCCTTCTGTGTAGCAACGAGGACAATCCTCAGATCACGGAGCCAGTCCGCAATTTTGCTACCATCATCTTTCAACTTTATTTCTCTAGGAACATATAAAAATTCAAGGGAGCTACATCGTGAGCAAGTAATCTACAACATAATTTGCAAAGACACTACTGACTATGTTCATGATAATTAGTTCAATTAATCATATTACTTAAGAACTCCCACTCAAATTGACATCCCTCCGGTCATTCGAGTGATACATGATCCAAATTCACCAACTCAAGTCTGATCAGCATGTGAGTTGAGGTGGTTACAGTGGTGAACATCATCATGTTGATCATATCTTCTATATGACTCATGTTCGACCTTTCGGTCTCTTGTGTTCCGAGGCCATGTATGTACATGCTAGGCTTGTCAAGTTTAACCCGAGTGTTCTGCTTGTGCAACACTGGCTTGCACCCGTTGTATGTGAACTGTAACATCCCAAAATTCCATTTTGGAATGTTATGAAATATAGCTATCCATCCATCATCATCATTGCTTGAATGTATGGCATAGTTGAAAATGCTTCTTTTGACTTTTTGAAAGACCCTTTCTATTTTCCAATGATGTGCTTTCACCTATTTGAAAACCTTGGTAAAATGTTCAAATAAGAGGGGAGAAACATGACACTCCACACCAGGGACTTCTTGGTGATTTAGTTGAACAATAAAAAAACCAGGAGTTATTTTGAAAAAATATTTGCAAAAGGATTTAAAAGCAAATAGGCAATTTCTGAAAATAATATTTTCAAAGTGTTCAAATGACAGAATAAAAATATTCAATAAATGGCATTTATTATTCTATTAATTTTGATATATAATACTCCTACATTTGGAACTTTATTGAATGCATTAAAAGGTTTTTACTGCGCTGATGTTTGAAAAAAATGGAAATCTTAAAACATTTAAAGCCCGGTCGGCCCGTTTGCATTCAAAGCCGCTCCCGACTTTCCTTAGAATCGGCCACCGACGCGTTCGGATTTCTCCCCCTCTCTCTGACAATGGGACCCACCCGACCGATCGCTGGAATCGCGCGGCCACCGCCTACCTCGTGCGCGTGCCGTCGTCGCCGGAGATCGCTCCTCGCCGGATCTCCCTGTCCTTCCGTCCCCGACCCCCACTCGCGGCCTATATAAGAGCGGACCCTCTCCACGCTCCATCCCCCTCCGAACCTCTCTCTCCCCTGCGCCAGAACACCCACGCATCCTCGCCGGAGTTCTTGCCGGCCGAAGCTCCCCACCGCACCTGCCCGTCGCCTCCCTTGTCCCCTCGCCCATCCGAAGCCACCAGAACACGCCAGAGCACCACCGCTGTCGATTGGAGCGCTCATACACCTCCCTCGACCATCGGAGCGCCTTCTCCGACCGCCTTCGACCACCGGCCGCCGCAGTCCTCGCCGGAAACCCCTTCCCCCTCCTGTAAGTCGCCGGCTCCCCTCTAGACCGTAGGATGTATAGGGAACGATCCAGATTAGAACGTTTAATTCGCGAACCATTTTCTTCTTTGGATCGGCCGACCGCCCGAAATCACTCAGCGCTCACCCTCTCAGCCAATAGGAATGGGCCACGTAGCCATAGCCGTCCGTTAGCTCTATTTTCTATTTCCTGTTTTGTTTTAGTTAACAGAAGCTTTTCTGATTTTGTTTTAGATGTATCTTTTAAAGTATTTAGTTTTTTGAATTGATTCTTTTTGCGTTAGCTCACATATTTCATGTAGTTTCACCCTGTAGTCTTAGATTTTAAATTTGAACCTTAGAATTTGAATTGAATCAAATTTGCTCAAATCACTCAAATCTGAATAACTAGAGTTTAAAAATATATTTTGATATGAATCTTGTTGATACTGCTTGGTATTAGTTAGGACTATCATCATGATTAGTTTGAGAATTTTTAGGATGAATTTGTTTAGTGTTCTAGCTATAAACAAATTCTGCCTAGTAGTTAGTATAGTTTAGTCAGATTTTTTATAATTTGTTTTAGTAGGTTCTGTTGCTTAAACATTAGGTGTTTTACTTTCTGTAAATAAAAATATAAAATTGCTTAGTATATTTCTTTATTGTTATAGGAATCTCAACTCATTTTCAACTAGATATAATTTGTTATAAAACAAACTAGTTAGTAATAGTTTTCTTCTAACAAAGTTTTATATAATTAAATTCTGTTTTCTAAGAAGAGTTTTTAGTAAATTATTTTTCTGTTAATATAATTTTTATTAATTAATAATAAGTTTTGTTTTACTCTTTGTTAGTAAAACTATAGTTACCTCATATAGTAGTGTTTATCAAAACTTTTAAAACCATACTAAGATTTTTCTTAACAAAACTTTAAATGGATTTAATTCTTTTATTAATAAAATATTTTATTATTTCATTGCTGTCAACTATTGTTCTGTTAATACAAGTAGTTTTACTATGTTAGTAGTGGTTTACCCATCACCTTTTTGAAAACAAAACTTTGTGTGTTCTCTTGCTTGAGATTTGTGCATTGTTTTGTCTTGATTATTTACTAGTTCATTACTGATTTTTGTGAGTTACAATATTTTTGTTGTATGCTTATTTAGTGCTTTTGTTTGCTTCGTTAGATTATCGGAAGTGCGAGGCATGTTACCTAGAGTCACTCACGTACGAAGATCATCAGTCAGGCAAGTCACTTTGACCATGTATACCTATGTTTTATTGCATTAGTTCTTCCATCTCCCCAATTGCATGCAACGTAGGTTAGTTGGAAATTGGTTACTTGATGTAGTATCATGTGGTAGGTACCCCAACCCTTTAACACTTTGGCCCCGTGAAACGTTCAATTATTTTGCTATGCTATTAGTAGACGGGGTTGGATGTGTGATTCCTGAGAGTTGTGAGGTAATAACTTCAAGACCTATGAGGATCAAGATTTCAAGATTTCCAAGTTTTCAACATACCTCTGGGTGGATGATGGTTGATCGGCACCCTGGAGAAACCAGTGGTTAGCCTAGGTGATGCTGGAGATGTGCCAGTATTCACGCGGAAAGGTCTACCCAGGCACAAAGGGATGGAAGGATGCTTCAAGAACCAAGGCTTACCTGCACAGCGACAAGCCATTATGGGCTCTGGCTTGGTTGGATATCGCGGTGACCCTGGACAGGTGGTGCTACGAGAGGTAGAAGAACGGTAGGAAAGGATGGGCACTGACAGAGTCGTAGGGAATACCTTTGGAAGACCATGTTTTGGTCATCCGTTTCTCAAACACCGTGAAGTGCGAGAAAATCAAACGGAGGCGACCAAATCTTGTGGGAACGTGTGCAAAACTCTACAGAGTACTCAAACCTAATCGATTAGCCGTGTCCACGGTCATGGACGACTTGAGCCAAAGGAACTGAAACTTCAGGAAACTCTCAACACAATTAATATGATGATGTGGGTATTAATAACTTGGGTATGGGAATTTGGTTGGTGGAACCATCTCATTAATCAACCAACTTAGTAATAATTTTGCTTAGCCCTCTCTTGATGTAGGAAAATTGGCTTTACGCAAAAACTTACTACTCCACCTGCCATATTTGCATATAGATTAGATGATTATCTTTTCACCCCTCTCTTGTGACTTTGCCGGCATATTCCATATGCTGACCTACACGGCTGCAACGTATCATGTTGCAGAGTACTTTTCTGACCAGGAGTGAGGATATGCTCTACGCTCGGTGAGATGCCCTTGGAGTCAGATGGACTCATCTACCTTCGATGCTTCCGCAAGATTTAGATATTCTCATGAGTTGGCCTTCAGCCACTTTATTGTAATCTTTATTGTAATAAAGGACTCGATATGAGATTTACGATTAATAAATGCTATGTGATTTCCCTTTGATATATACATTGTTGTACTGTGTGTGTACCAGCATGATCTTGGGATGGCACGGAAACACCGGAGATTCGACCTTTCAGGTCGGGTCGCTACAGAAATGGTATCAGAGCACACGCTGACCGTAGGACGTAACCTCTAGGATTGGGAAAGCCTTAGGATTTGTTTCTCTCTGTCTTTAAAAATTCTTATACTCTAATCTACTCGTTTCTGACTCCTCTCCAATTATTTCAAAATTAATAGATGGCCACCTTCATCCCAATTTTGATCACGAAGTTTTGCCAGCCTGACGCAACGATGCCCTTTCGTAAGGAGCTGATCAGGATCGTCAGGGACGTGAGGATTGCTTTGCAAAGCATCACCGGGACTCCTATCATGTCCTTTCCACAAGATGGACGCTACAGGATCGAGGTGCACATTCCAGGGAAGACCTTTGGGAATCGGAAGGAACCCATCGACTTCAAGTTTGTGGCACCCAGCTGGATACTTGGGAGAGACATGGCCATTCATTGTGCCCTTCGACGTATTCAGGTGGAATACAGAGGTGGAACCATTTCACCAGGACTCAGCGTGGTCTGCCGCAGGGATGCCAATGGAAACATCATAACCCCTCCCACTGCAGACACCACCATTTCCTATATCCAGACCTTGGAGACTCACATCAGGACTCTGGAGCTTCAAGTTTGTGCTGATACGAAGACCGACAAGAATCTGATGAACCGCAAGATTGACCTCGAAGCTGACTTACGGGAAGCCAGTACGAGCATGAGTATGAGGTGAAGGATTTCTTAGAGAGGATCGACAAGCTGAACACTCGCATCGCCACTCTAGAGGAACAGATGGACATGGGTGAAAATCTTCATCCTGAGGGAGACTTGGCTCCTTTCATCAGCGACGGTGATGACTATGAGGAGAGCACCATTAGAGGAGGCTCAGTCACCAATGACTTCTGAGGACAACTTTAGTTATGCCCCGATGTATCTTCATTTTCGACGTTAAACCTAGGTCGATGTTTAGTTTGAATGGAGATTTTTATCTCAATGTTTGAATCCTTGAGTTGAATAAATAAATGAGTGTTTGGTGTGATATGTTTGTTGCATTGCATATGGGTAATGAATTTCCCCTTTTAGGCCCTTGTTCTATTCTAATTCTCACCCCTCTGAAAACAGCAAGATGCCTCCACGACGTGAGTCCGACTTCACCTTCCTGCCGTAACTCACGCAACTTCTTCAGCAGCAGAATGCACTGATGCAGCTATTGATCCAGAATCAGACCAACAACCAGAACAACAACCACCACCATCCACCTCAGGCTGACAATCTCACCCGTTTTCTAAGGTTGAACCCTCCAACTTTCTCCAGCAGCACTGAGCCCATTGTGGCAGATGACTGGCTCCGTAAGATGGAGAGGGAACTCGTCACCGCTGGATGTACTGACGCTGAGAAGGTGCGCTTTGCCGCACATCAACTCGATGGGCCAGCAGCTTCATGGTGGGAGAACTACACCACCACATATCCTATTACTGATGTAACTTGGGAGTAGTTCAGGCAAGCTTTCCGCACCGCACATGTCTCAGCTGGAGCTATGAGTCTAAAGAAGCGCGAGTTTCGCAACTTGCGCCAGGGTAACCGTTCCGTGGCCCAATACGTGGACGACTTCAGCACATTGGCTCGTTATGCACCAGGAGACATGGCCGATGATGCGGCCAAGCAGGAGAAGTTTCTGGAAGGACTCAACGATGAGTTGAGCATGTAGCTGGTAGTGGCTACCTTCACCAACTACCAAGAGCTGGTGGACAAGGCCCTCATCTTGGAGGGAAAACAACAACAAATTGAGAACTGCAAGATGAAGTATACTCAAGGGAAGTTTAACTCTAGAGCTCATCAGAAGCCCCGGTACTCCCCGTACTCAGGGAATACCGGATCAGGGACCGGTAAGTTTGGAAGGCACACTCATGCCGTGCACAACCATGGAGGAAATGGGAATGCCCGTCCCAACCATGGCAACTTCAAGACTGAGAATGGGAATGGGAACAACAACCAGCACCGTCACGCTCCTACTCAGAAGGATCTGAGCCACATCACCTGTTTCAAGTGCCAGAAGACAGGGCACTATGCTACTGAGTGTCCCCAGAGCAAGCAGGGAAATGGAAACGGCAACTCCGCAGCCAAGAAGCCAAATCCGTTTCCTCGTGCCCAGGTGAACCACCTTGACATGGAAGAAGTCTATGATCAGCCCGAGACTGTGGTTGGTAAGTTTTTATTGCGTTCACGTCCAGTTACAGTACTTTTTGATTCCGGTGCAACTCATTCATTCATATCAAGGGTAGTTGTGGAAAAGTATGGTTTGCCCACCAAAACCCTTAGCCAGCCCATTAAGGTCAGTTCCCCAGGAGGTATGATGATGGCAGGGATAGGATGCCATGCCTTGAAACTCAATATAGCAAACCATGTTTTTCCCATCGACCTCATTGTCTTAGAATCCCAGGGATTGGATGTAATCCTAGGCATGGATTGGATGACCAAGTATGAAGGAAATCTTGATTGCCCTAGCAAGTCTGTTTCACTCACCACCCCGGAGAACAAGAGGATTAAGTATGTATCCCGACGCACACGTATGAGTGCTCGGTTAAATTCTCTCAGAGGAGTTGTTCAGGAGGAAGTACCTGTGGTAAAAGACTTTCCGGATGTATTCCTGGAAGAATTACCAGGCATGCCACCAGATAGGGAGATTGAGGTCCTAATAGAGCTACAACCAGGGACGGCCCCAATTTCCAAGAGACCCTATCGGATGCCCGCAAATGATTTAGTGGAAATCAAGAGGCAAATTAAGGAGTTATTGGACAAAGGGTATATTCTCCCAAGTTCTTCACCTTGGGGAGCCCCAGTTCTTTTGGTGGAGAAGAAGGATAAAACCTTGAGAATGGTAGTCGATTATCGTGCCTTGAACGAGGTGACTATGAAGAACAAGTACCCTCTGCCGATGATTAATGACCTGTTTGATCAGCTAGTAGGCGCCAAAGTATTCTCCAAGATCGATCTTCGATCAGGGTATCACCAACTGAAGATTCGTGAACATGATATACCCAAAACAGCTTTCACCACCAGGTATGGCTTATACAAATATACAATCATGTCCTTTGGTTTAACTAATGCTCCTGCCTACTTCATGAATTTGATGAACAAAGTGTTCATGGAATACCTGGACAAGTTTGTCGTGGTGTTCATCGATGACATTTTGATATTCTCCAAGAACGAGGAAGAACACAAGGAACAGCTGCGTTTAGTTCTGGAGAAGCTTAGAGAACATCAGTTATATGCCAAGTTTAGCAAATGTGAATTTTGGCTGACGGAAGTCGGATTCCTTGGACATGTTATTTCCGGAGATGGAATAGCAGTGGACCCCGCTAAGGTTGAAGCCGTCACCGAGTGGAAGTCACCCACCTCAGTTAAGGAGATCCGCAGTTTCCTCGGACTAGCCGGATATTACCGGAGATTCATTAAGAATTTCTCAAAGATTGCCAAGCCCATCAGGGTGTTGTTGAAGAAAGAGTCTAAGTATAATTGGACTGAAGAATGTGAAGCCAGTTTCCAGGAGTTGAAGAAACGTTTGGTCACAGCCCCAGTGTTGATTTTGCCCAATATTCAGAAGGACTTCCAGGTTTATTGGGATGCTTCACGTCAAGGACTTGGAGGAGTACTCATGCAAGATGGAAAGGTTGTAGCTTATGCATCCAGACAACTATGACCACATGAGTTGAATTATGCCACCCATGATTTGGAACTAGCAGCCGTAGTGCACGCACTCAAGACCTAGAGACATTTCCTTGTCAGAAATAGTTGTGATGTTTACACCGATCATAAGAGCCTGAAGTATATCTTCACGGAGAAAGAGTTGAACCTTAGACAGAGGAGATGGTTAGAGTTAATCAAGGACTATGACATGAGATTACACTACCATCCAGGTAAGGCAAATGTTGTCGCAGATGCCTTGAGTCGGAAAACTTATGTAAACACATTCACAACGGGAGGATTACCCCAAGAGTTAGCCGATGATCTCAGAGAGCTCCGGCTAGAGATAGTTCCAAGAGGATATGTTGCCACACTGGAAATCTAGTCCACCTTGACCGAAAGAATTCGTGAAGCTCAGAAGACGGACAAGGAGATAGCTGAGATTAAACAGAGAATGAAAGACGATAAAGCTAAAGGTTTTCGTGAGGATTAACAAGGAACTCTGTGGTTTGAGAACCAAATCTATGTTCCCAATGACCCAGAGCTCAGGAAGTTGATACTCCAAGAAGCCCACGATTCACCTTACTCACTACACCTAGGCAACACCAAGATGTATCTGGATTTAAAGGACAATTATTGGTGGACAGGTATGAAGAAGGATATTGCTAAACATGTTGCAATATGTGATGTTTGTCTGTGAGTAAAAGCGGAACATCGTAAACCAACAGGGTTACTCCAACCTTTGTCGATACCCGAGTGGAAATGGGAAAAGCTTGGTATGGACTTCATCACAAGACTACCCAGGACCCGTTCAGGTTATGATTCCATCTGGGTAGTGGTCGATCGTCTGACCAAGGTGGCTCATTTCATTCCAATGAAAACCACCTATACCAGTGCTAAGCTAGCCAAGATATATATGACCAGGATCGTATGTCTGCATGGAGTTCCGAGGAGTATCGTGTGAGATAGAGGAACACAATTTACCTCAAAGTTTTGGCATCAGTTACATGAAACTTTGGGTACGAGGCTGGAGTTCAGTACAGCTTTTCATCCGCAGACCGATGTACAGACTGAGAGAGTCAACCAGATTCTGGAGGACATGTTGAGAGCTTGTGCACTAGAATATGGGTCTAGTTGGGATGATAATTTTCCTTACGCTGAATTCTCGTACAACAACAGTTATCAGACCAGTCTGAAGATGGCCCCTTTCGAAGCTTTATACGGAAGGAGGTGCAGAACACCACTGATGTGGGATGGTGTTGGAGACCGAAAACCTTTTGGTCCCGTACTTATCCGAGATTCTGACGAGAAAGTCAAGTTGATTCATGACAGACTCAAGATAGCTCAATCTCGACAAAAGAGTTATGCTGACAGCAAACACAAGGAAGTAATGTATGAAGTGGGAGACCAAGCCTATCTTCGTGTGTCCCCACTTTGAGGAATCAAGAGGTTTGGTGTTAAAGGAAAATTAGCACCCCGATTCATAGGCCCCTACAAAATTCTTGAACGTAGAGGCAAAGTTGCAAACAAGCTGGAATTGCCAGAAGGATTGTCCGGAGTTCATGATGTGTTCCATGTGTCCTAGCTGAAGAAATGCCATGCTGAGATGGCTGATATTCCTTTGAGAGACACCGTGCCCCTAGAGGCCATACAGCTTGACAGTGATCTGACTTACGAGGAGAAGCCTGTCAAGATCCTCGAGACTGCCAACAGAGTTACCCGCAGCAAGATCATCAACTTCTGTAAGGTTTTGTGGAGTCACCACACTGAGGAGGAAGCCACCTGGAATGCGAAGAAGATCTTCGTAGAGACCACCCGCACCTATTTTGTAGCCAACCCGAATCTCGAGGGCGAGATTCATCTTAAGGTGGGTAGGTTTGTAACATCCCAAAATTCCATTTTGGAATGTTATGAACTATAGCTATGCATCCATCATCATCATTGCTTGAATGTATGGCATAGTTGAAAATGCTTCTTCTGACTTTCTGAAAGCCCCTTTCTATTTTCCGATGATGTGCTTTCACCTATTTGAAAACCTTGGTAAAATGTTCAAATAAGAGGGGAGAAACATGACACTCCACACGAGGAAATTCTTGGTGATTTATTTGAACAATAAAAAAAACCAGGAGTTATTTTGAAAAAATATTTGCAAAAGGATTTAAAAGCAAATAGGCAATTTCTGAAAATAATATTTTCGAAGTGTTCAAATGACAAAATAAAAATGTTCATTAAATGGAATTTATTATTCTGTTAATTTTGATATATAATACTCCTATATTTGGAACTTTATTGAATGCATTAAAAGGTTTTTACTGTGATGATATTTGAAAAAAATGGAAATCTTAAAACATTTAAAGCCCGGTTGGCCCGTTTGCATTCAAAGCCGCTCCCGACTATCCTTAGAATTGGCCACCGACGCGTCCGGATTTCTCTCCCTCTCTCTGACAACGGGACCCACCCGACCGATCGGTGGAATCGCGTGGCCATCGCCTACCTCGCGCGCGCGCCGTCGTCGCCGGAGATCGCTCCTCGCCGGATCTCCCTCTCCTTCCTTCGCCGACCCCCACTCGCGGCCTATATAAGACCGAACCCTCTCCACGCTCCATCCCCCTCCGAACCTCTCTCCCCTGCGCCAGAACGCCCACACATCCTCGCCGGAGTTCCTACCGGCCGAAGCTCCCCACCACACCTGCCCGTCGCCTCCCTTGTCCCCTCGCCCCTCCGAAAACACCAGAACACGCCGGAGCACCGCCGCTATCGATTGGACCCCTCGTACGCCTCCCTCGACCACCAGAGAGCCTTCTCCGACTGCCTCCGACCACCGACCGCCGCAGTCCTTGCCGGAAACCCCTTCCCCCTCCTGTAAGTCCCCGGCTCCCCTCTAGACCATAGGATCTATAGGGAACGATCCAGATTAGAACGTTTAATTCGCGAACCGTTTTCTTCTTTGGATTGGCCGACCGCCCGAAATCACTCAGTGCTCACCCTCTCAGCCAATAGGAATTGGCCACGCAGCCATAGCCGTCCGTTAGCTCTATTTTCTATTTCCTGTTTTGTTTTAGTTAACAAAAGCTTTTCTGATTTTGTTTTAGCTGTATCTTTCAAACTATTTAGTGTCTTGAATTGATTCTTTTTGCATTAGCTCACATATTTCATGTAGTCTTAGATTTTAAATTGGAACCTTAGAATTTGAATTGAATCAAATTTTCTCAAATCACTCAAATCTGAATAACTAGAGTTTAAAAATAGATTTTGATATGAATCTTTTTGATACTGCTTGGTATTAGTTAGGACTATCATCATGCTTAGTTTGAGGATTTTAGGATGAATTTGTTTAGTGTTCTAGCTATAAACAGATTTTGCCTAGTAGTTAGTATAGTTTAGTTAATTCAGTTTTTAGTTAGTTTAAATCAGATTTGTTATAATTTTTTTAGTAGGTTCTGTTGCTTAAACATTAGGTGTTTTACTTTCTGTAAATAAAAATATAAAATTGCTTAGTATATTTCTTTATTGTTATAGGAATCTCAACTCATTTTCAACTAGGTATAATTTGTTATAAAACAAACTAGTTAGTAATAGTTTTCTTCTAACAAAGTTTTATATAATTAAATTCTATTTTCTAAGAAGAGTTTTTAGTAAATTGTTTTTCTGTTAATATAATTTTTATTAATTAATAATAAGTTTTGTTTTACTCTTTGTTAGTAAAACTATAGTTACCTCATATAGTAGTGTTTATTAAAACTTTTAAAACCATACTAAGATTTTTCTTAACAAAACTTTAAATGGATTTAATTCTGTTATTAATAAAATATTTTATTATTTCATTGCTGTCAACTATTGTTTGTTAATACAAGTAGTTTTACTATGTTAGTAGTGGTTTACCCCATCACCTTTTTGAAAACAAAACTTTGTGTGATTTTGTGCATTGTTTTGTCTTGATTATTTACTAGTTCATTACTGATTTTTTTGATTTACAATATTTTTGTTGTATGCTTATTGAGTGCTTTTGTTTGCGTCGTTAGATTATCAGGAGTGCGAGGCGTGTTACCTAGAGTCACTCATGTACGAAGATCATCAGTCACGCAAGTCACTTTGACCATGTATACCTATGTTTTATTGCATTAGTTCTTCCATCTCCCCAATTGCATGCAAAGTAGGTTAGTTGGAAATTGGTTACTTGATGTAGTATCATGTGGTAGGTACCCCAACCCTTTGACACTTTGTCCCCGGGAAACGTTCAATTATTTTGCTATGCTATTAGTAGACGGGGTTGGATGTGTGATTCATGAGAGTTGTGAGGTAATAACTTCAAGACCTATGAGGATCAAGATTTCAAGATTTCCAAGTTTTCAACATACCTCTGGGTGGATGATTGTTCAACAGCGCCCTGGAGATACCAGTGGTTAGCCTAGGTGATGCTGGAGATGTGCCAGCATTCACGCGGAAAGGTCTACCCAGGCACAAAGGGATGGAAGGATGCTTCAAGACCCAAGGCTTACCTGCACAGCGACAAGCCATTATGGGCTCTGGATTGGTTGGATATCGCGGTGACCCTGGACAGGCGGTGCTACGAGAGGTAGAAGAACGGTAGGAAAGGATGGGCACCGACAGAGTCGCAGGGATACCCTTTGGAAGACCATGTTTTGGTCATCCGTTTCTCCAACACCCTGAAGTGCGAGAAAATAATAGGGAGGTGACCAAATCTTGTGGGAACGTGTGCAAAACTCTACAGAGTACTCAAACCTAATCGATTAGCCGTGTCCACGGTCATGTACGACTTGAGCCAAAGGAACTAAAACTTCCAGAAACTCTCAACACAATTAATATGATGATGTGGGTATTAATAACTCGGGTATGAGAATTTGGTTGGTGGAACCATCTCATTAATCAACCGACTTAGTAATAATTTTTCTTAGACCTCTCTTGATGTAGGAAAATTGGCTTTACGCAAAAACTTACTACTCCACCTGCCATATTTGCATATAGATTAGATGATTATCTTTTCACCCCTCTCTTGTGACTTTGCCGGCATATTCCATATGCTGACCTACACGGCTGCAACGTATCATGTTGCAAAGTACTTTTCCGACCAGGAGTGAGGATATGCTCTATGCTCGGTGAGATGCCCTTGGAGTCAGATGGACTCATCTATCTTCGATGCTTCCGCAAGATTTAGATATTCTCATGAGTTGGCCTTCAGCCATTTTATTGTAATCTTTATTGTAATAAAGGACTCGACATGAGATTTACGATTAATAAATGCTGTGTGATTTCCCTTTGATATATACATTGATGTACCATGTGTGTACCAACATGATCTTGGGATGGTACGGAAACACTGGAGATTCGACCTTTCAGGTCGGGTCGCTACATGAACATAGAGTCTATCACACCCGATCATCATGTGGTGTCTCAACACGACGAACTTTCACAACGGTGCACATTCAGGGAGAACACAATTCATCTTGAAATTTAAGTGAGGGATCACCTTATAATGCTACCGTCATCCTAAGCAAAACAAGGTGCATAAAAGGATTAACATCACATGCAAATCATAAGTGACATGATATGGCCATGAACTTATGCTTTTGATCTCCATCTTGAAAGCACCGGCATGATCTCCATCGTCACCGGCAAGACACCATGATCTCCATCATCTTGATCTCCATCAACGTGTTGCCATCGGGGTTGTCGCGCCTAACATGCTTCTACTACTATTGCTACCGTTTAGCGATAAAGTAAAGCATTACATAGCACTTAATGATTGACACGTAGGTCATAAAATAATTAAAAACAACCCTATGGCTCCTGCTGGTTGCCGTACTCATCGACATGCAAGTCGTGATAATCTATACATCACATGATCATCTCATACATGACATATATCACATCATGTAATTGGCCATATCATATCACAACATACCCTGCAAAAACAAGTTAGACGTCCTCTAATTGTTGTTGCATGTTTTACATGGCTGCTACAGGTATCTAGCAAGAACAATTCTCATCTACGCAAAAACCACAATGATGATACACTAGTTTCTTTTCAACCTTCTCAAGGACCGCCTTTATCGAATCCTATCAAACTAAAGTGAGAGAAACTGGCACCCGCAAGCCATCTATGCAACAAGTTGTGGTCGAGGGAACCGGTCTCTCGTAAGCGTACGAGTAATGTTGGTCCAGGCCACTTCATCTCACAATACCGCTGAACCAAAATCCGACCAAGGGAGGAAGCAATCTAAGCATCAACGCCCACAAACCTTTTGTGTTCTACTCGAGATCTCATCTACACATAGACCTAGCTCATGATGCCACTGTTGGAGAATGTCGCATGGGAAACAAAAAAATTCCTACGCACACGCAAGATCTATCCATGGTGATGAGCATCTACGAGAGGGAGAGTGGATCTACGTACCCTTATAGATCGCTAAGCGGGAAGCATTAAGAAATGCGGTTGGTGTAGTCGAACATCTTCGCGATCCAAATCGCCGAGCGTCGCGCGATCTCATCACGATCCGTCCCACGATCCAATCACGATCCGTCCCACGAACTCATCACGATTCGTCTCGCGAACTCGTCGCGATCCATCCCGCGATCTCATCAGGATACTTCTCGTGAACTCATCACGATCCGTCTCGTGAACTCGTCAGGATCCATCCCGCAATCTCATCATGATCCGTCTCGCAAGCTCATCATGATCCGTTCCGCGAACTCATCACGATCCGTCTCACGATCTTGATCACGGTCCTTCCAATCTAGCGCCGAACGGACGACACCTCCGCGTTCAGCACATGTATAGCTTAATGTCGATCTCAACTATCTTGATCCAGCAAGAGGAAGTGGAGAGGAGGAAGAGTTCACCGGCAGTGTGACGGTGCTCCGGCGATGGTGGTGGAGCAATTCCGGTAGGGCTTCGCCAAAGCACTGCGGAAATCCGATCTAGAGGAGCACCGGTGGAACGGGTAGCACGTGGCCATAAAATCAAGTGCAAAACACCCGTTATATATAAGAGGGAGCAAGGAGAATTGCTCGCGCAGCAAGGCTGCCCTTGCGCAAGGAGGAGAGGAGGAATCCTCCTCCAATCCTACTAGGACTAGGATTCCTCCTTTCCTACTTGGAATCTATTTCCACCTTGCGTTTTTTCTTTCTCTTTCAACTCCAACCGCATGGGACTCTTAGAGGACTTCCACCAGCCCACTAAGGGATGGTTTACACCCTCCCACAGCCCACGTAGCCTCTTGGGTCGAAATACCTCTCCCGATGGTCCCTCGGTACATAACCGGCACTCCCGGTACACTACCAATGAGCCCAAAACTTTTCCGGCGACCAAAATAGGACTTCCTATATATGAATCTTTACCTCCAGACCATTCCGGAGCTCCTCGTGAAGTCCGGGATCTCATTCGGGACTCCGAACAACCTTCGGTCACCACCATACATAACTCTATACTATCGGAACGTCACCAAACCTTAAGTGTGCAGACCCTACGGGTTCGAGAACTATGTAGACATGACCGAGACACCTCTACGGTCAATAACCAATAGCGGGACCTAGATGCCCATATTGGTTCCTACATATGCTAAGAATATCTTTATCGGTCAAACCTCTATGTCAAGGATTCAGTTAATCCCGTATGATGTTCCCTTTGTTCTTCGGTATGTTACTTGCCCGAGATTTGTTCATCGGTATCTATATACCTAGTTCAACCTCGTTACTGGCAAGTCTCTTTACTCATTCCATAATACAAGATCTCGTGGCTAACACTTAGTCACATTGCTTGCAAGGCTTATTGTGATGTTGTATTACCGAGTGGGCCCTGACATACCTCTCCGTCACATGGAGTAACAAATCCCAGTCCTGATCCATGCCAACCCAACAGACACCTTCGGAGATACCTATAATGCACCTTTATAGTCACCCAGTTATGTTGCCACATTTGATACACACAAGGCACTCCTCCGGTGTCCTTGAGTTGCATGATCTCATGGTCAAAGGAACATATACTTGACATGCAGAAAACAGTAGCAATTAACTGACACGATCATATGCTACGTTTGTAGTTTGGGTCTTATCCATCACACCATTCTCCTAATGATGTGATCCCGTTATCAAATGACATCTCATGTCCATGGCTAGGAATCCTCAACCATCTTTGATCAACGAGCTAGTCCATTAGAGGCATACTAGGGACATGGTTTTGTCTATGTATCCACACATGCATCTAAGTCTCCGATCAATACAATTATAGCATGGATAATAAACGATTATCGTGAACAAGGAAATATGATAATAACTAATTTATTATTGCCTCTAGGGCATATTTCCAACACTTATGTCAAACATAAACCCGTCGTGTTCTCTCTTAGATAAGGACTCACGAGGAGAGACAGTCACGGTTACGCACATAGTTGGTGTATTTTATTAGAATTTACTTCAAGTTGTTTTGACCGGGTGTTAAACAAAATATCCAAGTTTGCCACATAACCATGGGCACGGCTTTTTGAAAGATTTAGCCCTGCAGGGGTGCTCCAACTCATCCATCATAAATTAACCACACGCCGCGGGAATAACCTCGACCACAAATCTTGTGATCATCCTAGGCAATTCCAAAGGAAATCCGACACCTCGAGATAGACCGAAGAAGATCAAAGTTGCTCACGCAAGACATTCGAGAAAGGTAAAACAAGTCCAACAAGGCCTCCTGATGTGTGGAAGATCACGATAGGAGTCGCGCATCTCGCTCTCAGGACACGGTGGATAAGCTAGTGTACGGTGGCCTGATAGAAATCACCCAACTTGCCCTGGGTGGCCCTGCACAGTGCTCTAGTTTGGACCAACACTCATGAGGAGCGCTGGCCCGGGGCGGTTGATTAATCTACGGTGTTCGGAAAGTCCCTATGCAATTTATTACTTATTAGGAAAATGTAGTATCAATGTTAGGCCTTGTCAAACAAGCTTTATCCTAAAACAAAAATAAAGGGGGCCCCCATAACAACCCCGAGCATCTTAGGAGCACTCAGTTATGGAACATAACAATGGTTCACAAGTAACTAGGGCAGAAAGAGTGGAACAAAACACCAAGCAAAAGGCCAAGCCTTCCACCCTTTACCAAGTGTATTAGTGCATTAAATTAAATAGAAATAATATTGTGATAACAAAAGAATGTCCATGTTGTCACATGGAAACAATTGCACCTGCAGCTAGAAATGCTATAAGAAGGGCTGAGCAAGCGGTAACATAGCCAAACAAAGAATTTGCTAGGCTGTGGTGGTGTTAGAGGCTTTTTATGCAATGTTGGGAGGCTTGTCAAACAAGTGGTAGGTAACGTGACATAACGATAAAAGCAGGACAACTAGCATAGCAATGATAGTAGTGGTATCCAGGGAAATGTGTCATCTTGCCTGAGATCCCGCTCGGAAGAAGAACGAGTCCATGAAGAAGACGAGCCAACGTAGTCAAACGAATCCTCACACTCCAAACGCTTTCGGAACTCTATCGAGAAGAATCAATCCGGAAACAACAATCAACACACGGTACACGACAACATATGCATGATGTGATGCACAAACCCATATGATGCATGTCCATTTAATTATGCAAGGCATGGCATGGCAAGAAGAACAAACAACTACTACACATTGAAGTGAAGCTCAATATGCAACGAGTTGCATATTGATGGAACTCCGCTTGAATTACTTAGTTCATTCCCGTTTAGGTAAACATCAATGTTAAATTTTGTTAGACATGGCAAGAGGTGAAGCATGAACAACTATATCATCTAGGCATTTTAAATGGGCCCGTTATGAAAACATTTGCATCAAAGCTATGGTTTTCATCTAGGCGTGGCATGATATTCTACATGATTTTCTTGTCAAGTTACATATATAAAACATTTGCATCAAAGCTATGGTTTATTAGTTATGTAAATAAACTGGTTTAGCATGGCATATCGTGCAATGTAATACAAAGAGCAGGCTTAAGCATTTTAAACATGTGTGAAAATGGGTTTTTGTGAACCTACATAAAATTCTAAGTATTCCACATATATAAAACATTTTCATCTGATGCATGGTTATTTAGTTATGAAAAACTGAAGTTTTTATTGCCCATATGACCCTAAACAATCTACACACAATTCATCTAGACAAAACAGTACCTAACAATTTAAACAAATGCAAAAATTGTACCAACAGAAAATAGATCAAATCCTGAACATATCCATATACAATTTGTTTACATTGGAAAAACCATTTGAATGTTAAGAGCATTTTAAAAATGTATATGCCATGCATTGTACAAGTAACAAAAAAATAAGATTATTGAGGTGCAGCCCTGGGGATTTGATTCCTGGCCATCCGGGTAAAATAACAGTGATGCTAACTAGTATGCTATGGTTCAGTTTGTGATGAAAAAGAGGGTACATGAGCTAATCTACCTACTAAAACAGATCTTCTCCTACAGGACACAAAAGCATGGATGAGCAAAATAAAAGCCAAAATGGGTGTGTCTAGGATTCGAACCCTAGGCCCCCCCTGGACGAGCATCTTGCTCGGCTGCTTGTCAAACTAGGAAGGAGGTCCTCGCACAATGTGGCTTCGAGTATGAAAGAGGCGACGGGCGGGGCGGAGGCTCACCTCGGGCCAGATCGGGCTAGTTGGTGGAGGACTTGGGGATTCGTGGCCCACATGGGCGATGGAGCCACGAGCGTGGATGAGGTAGTCAATGCGGCCCGCTCGAGCACTCCTGCTCGATCCCCACACACGCGGGACTAACAGAGGAGGCGGAAACCTCCTGTGGGTGCAGCGGCAGGGTTCGGTGAGGATGGAGCCAAGGCGGAGGCATGGACGAAGGCGGGGTTGGTCGGACCGGGCACAGGACGGCGTTCTCCGGCAAGGGTCTTGCGGGCAGAGCTTTAGGCAGAGGTCCATGGCAGCTTCCTGTGAGAGTTAGAGAAATAGAGACTGCGTGAGGGAGAGAGAAGTAAGGAGAAGGCGGCGTGGGGCTTGACCTACAGTGTCCAACGGGCTCCGGTGAGGGGGCAGGTTCGCCGGCGTAGCGAGGCAGGCAGGGTCGGGCGCTTCTCGCTGCTGCACGGGAACGATGATGTGTTCTCGGGATCGGGCAAGAGTCAGGGCGTCATGGGGGTCTTAGGGAGCTTGGGAGGTGGCGCTTGTTCACCGGGACTACTCCGGTGAGGGAGCTGCAGGAGGAGGAGCTCGAGCTCTCGTCTCCTCGGGGCTGCGGTGCGAGAAGGAGGCCCCGGATCGAGGTCTCGGATGCCTGTGAGCTACGGGCTTGCGCTGGTTGGAGAGGGGATGGAAGGATGGATGCGGTTGGCTGGGGATGGATCCCGAGAGAGAAAGAAGTGGGTGGTGGCGCTAGGGTAGGATGGATAGGACAACTCTTCTGGAAGTTAGGATTGGACTGATTAAATAGGTAGGGATTAGGTTAGGGGGGTTTGTTCCATTTTTGACCGCCAGATCTCGATCGGATGGTGTAGAACGGAGGAGGGGCTATATGGGCTATGGTGGGCTGTGGAGAGGGGGTATGGGCTGAGAAGAGAGGGAGATTGTGGTCCGTGATAGAGGTTTCAAACACCAAACAAATGTCCGACAATAAACCGATAACCGCACTGCTACGATTCACCGTTGGGGTATCAAACGACCTCTGATTGTGATGAAATTGGGCAGGCGGTCTACCGACAATAAAACAAGACCGCACTCCAACTTTTGACCCAATCTGAGAAACTTTTATACGCACCTTAAAAATAATATTTTTATCTATGTTGCGGGCGCGTGCATGTGTGGTTGGTCTCAAAATGGTCAGCGACGAGAACGAAGAGAACCGGAGAACAAGAACGGATGCAAGTTTTCAAAAAAAGATGGGTGACGATGCTATGTAGATGATCCGAATGATGCAATGATGAATGCGACAACCAGATGAAACACATACCAATAATGCAATTAAAGGGGAATCTTCTGGAGCGTCGGTCCCGGGCTGTTACAGCTCTGTGCCCGGTACTACCGCTCATAGCGGTACTACCGCGGACGGAGCGGTAGTAAAATTTTACGACAGCAAGACCTGTAGTACTACTGCTCGCTGTCAAACAGGCTCCTTTTGTCCTGTCCATTCCCAATTCTATATGGTTTTCTTGTTTTCTTTGGTCCTTGAAATGACCTATTTCGTTCTTCTTTTGTGTTTGCATTGTTTGTCATAGGTGGTGGCTCCGGTTCCGATTCAAGACGCTCATATCCCTCTCGCGACACAAGTTCCAAGCGTCTATGCAATCTAGATACACCTGAGGGGTACAATGCCCTGCAATGCCACTTCAAGAGAGTCGCAACCAAGCTCAAGGAGCCAGTTAACAACTGGGAAGATATGCCTCAAGCAGAGTTTTAGTCTCGCAGGATGATTAACCTGTTGGGGAACGTTGCATGGGAAACAAAAAATTTCCTACGCACACGCAAGATATATCCATGGTGATGAGCATCTACGAGAGGGAGAGTGGATCTACAAACCCTTGTAGATTGCTAAGCAGGAAGTGTTAAGAAACACGGTTGGTGTAGTTGAACATCTTCGCGATCCAAATCGCCGAGCGTTTGAAAGCACAACATGCTCCCTTGGTGGTTTTGATAATTCATGACAACATACATTGTCTCTTGGACTGATACTTTTACCTAGTGTATTTCAGATACAGTCTATAGAGAGGATTGGCAAAAGGAGATTGTGGACAAACCCCAAGATGCAAGGAAATAGGTTGGCCAAGCTTCAAGCAAGAGGACTCTACATTTTATATTTGTGAGAAATCACTTTGAGTCCATAGGAACGCCAATACTATTAAAAGGGGGTAAGGTTTTGTAGGTAAACAATATGCTCAAACGTGCACAAGTGATTGTTGCCAAAAACATCCACAAACTCTCCCACCAAAGTATGTTCTATACCTAACACTCAAAATCGGTGCAACCAACTATCCCATACCGATGCCACCGATTCCAGAACCTAGATAGACTCAAGCCAAACCCTAGCCACTTGGGTGCAACCGATTCCATACCGGTGCCACCGAGTTTAGGTTGCCAACTTTACGTTATGGAAATTCACATTTTCGGTCCCACCGAGAATGTTGGATCAGCGTCACCAAGATTGGAAATCTGACCGTTGGTTACCTTATCGGTGCAAACGAGTTTCCTATATCGGCTTTACCAAGATTCAAAAGTTGCCACCTGTTGGTCACTTCGGTACCACCGAGTTCAACACATCGGTGTCATCGAGTTGGTCATTTTGTGTGTAACAGTTGGATTTTTGGGGATGCCTATATATACCCCTTCACCACCACCTACTCGGAAGTGAAGCACTCAGAACTATTCCATACCTATCCTATCAGATTTTCTGAGAGAGAACCAACTACCCTTGTGTTGAGGTCAAGATCTTCCACTCCAATCATATGGATCTTGATTTCTAGACTCCCCAAGTAGCTTTCCACCAATCCCATCTCTTCCACGATGCCAAATCTGTGAGAGAGTGATTGGGTGTTGAGGAGTCTATCATCTTGAAGCACAAGAGCAAGGAGTTCATCGTCATTACCGAGCCTATTACCTTTTGGAGGATGGTACCTCCTAGATTGGTTAGGTGTCGCTTGGGAGCCTCCTACTTCGTGTTGTGGAGTGAACCAAGAAGTTTGTAATGGCATGGAGATCGTCTACTTCGTGAAGATCTACCCATAGCAAGGCTAGTCCTTCATGGACGGAAGCCGTTATGGAATAGTCAATGTTGCTACTTCGTGGACCCTTTTGGGTGGAGCCCTCCGTGGACTCTCATGGCCATTACCCTCCGTGGGTTGAAGACTCCATAAATGTGGATGTACAATAGCGCCACCTATCGGAACCACGGGAAAAATCCATGCATCTCCAACGACGTTTGATCTACCTATCTCAACACTTTACTTCATATGCAATGTCTTTACTTTCCGCTGCCATATTTGTTGGGCTGGTTAGACTTGCTAGCTTTGCTAAAACTGTTAAAATCTGCCAACCAATTAACTTGGGAAAAGGTTAGGTTTTAAATATCTGCTAGTAGTCTATTCAACCCCCCCCCCCCTCTAGACACTCTTCTAGTGATGTATGAGAGCTTTGGTCTCCATTGCTTCGGTTCAATCGCTGAGGAGGAAGATGGATGTGTCTAGTATAGGGAGTTTGAGTTGTCGAGTGCCCATTCTTGATGGAGAGTACTATAGTCAATGGAAGTCTTTGATGCTTGAGCTGTTTAATGAATTTCAATTGAGAAAACATGTCATGCGCCCCTATGAGCCGCCTATTGATGAATTGCATCCCACACACGAAGAGGAAATTAACATGCTTGGTAACCTAAGAACTGTCAATCTTATTGTTAGAGGTTTACCAAGATTCGTGCTTTCTCAAATGAAGAACTTTGCATGTGCTTATACCTTATGGACTGATTTGGATGAACGATATCCAAATCTTTCCTTAGGGAATCTAGATGAAATCCTTCATAAAGCCATTGCTTTTCACAAAATGAAGCCTAGTGGTCCAAACTTTGATAAATGCGTATTTGAACTCTGTGATCTTATGCGTGCTAAAGGAGATGTCACCACTATTAACAACATTATCTTTGAAGCCATTCACACTCATAAACCTTAACATTGTCATGATCACCATCCTAACGAATCTCTTGTTCTTTACGACGAGGATTTTCCACTTGATGATGATAATGTGGAACATGGCTACTATGATGAAGATGAGCTGTTCGACATCGCGTATGAGAAGATCATGAAGAATCTAAGTCTCATGGCAAAATTTAAGGATTACATGTCCGGAGGAAAAGAGTGGATTCTCGACAGCGGATGTACGGATCATATGACTAGTGATAAAGACATGTTCCAAGAGCTCACGCCTAATCAAGGTCCTCGACGGTACGTGACCTTTGGAGACAACTATAAGGGTAAGGTACTTGGCCTCGGTAAGGTTTCCATATCCCATGATAGCTCCATTCAAAATGATATGCTTGTTGAATCCCTTGGTTACAATCTTCTTCTTGTATCCAGACTTGCTGATTTCAGTTTCAATGTTCTATTCACGAAAGTAGATTGCCAAGTGTTTCGTCAAGAGAATCATAAAATAGTCTTTACCGGTACCGTAGAGGTGATCTATACATTGTTGATTTCACTAAAAGATCCAAACCTTGCACTTGTCTAATTGCTAAATCTTCTAAAGGTTGACTTTGGCATAGAAGATTAGGACATGTTGGCATGCGTAATTTAGACAAACTTATCAAACGTGATCATATAGTTGGTGTTGAAGATGTTATCTTTGACAAATATAGACTTTGTAGTGCTTGTCAAGCTGGAAAGCAAGTAGGTGGAAGTCATCCTGTTAAGAATATCATGACTATTAGGAGACCACTCGAGTTACTTCACATGGATCTTTTCGGTCCCAATGCTTACAAGGGTCTTGGTGGAAATTCCTGTGGTCTAGTTATAGTTGATGATTTTTCCAGATTTTCATGGGTATTCTTTCTTGATGATAAGTCGTAGGTTCAAAAGATCTTCAAGAACTTTGCTCGCAAAGCGCAAAATCAGTTTGAAGTGAAGATCAAGAAGGTTCGAAGTGATAACGGATCTGAGTTCAAGAGCACCCATGTGGATACCTTTCTTGATGAAGAAGGTGTCTCACATGAGTTCTCGGCTACATACACACCTCAACAAAATGGAGTTGTTGAGAGGAAGAACCGGACACTCATTGAGATGGCAAGAACGATGCTTGACGAATACAAGACGACAAAACACTTTTGGGCAGAAGCCGTGGAAACAGCATGTCATGCCACAAACCGACTTTACTTGCACAAGCTTCTCGGTAAAACGACATATGAGCTACTCACCGGTAACAAACCCCAAGTTGGATACTTTCGGGTATTCGGCTCCAAGTGCTATATTCTTGATAAGCATCGTCGTACTAAATTAGCTCCTAAATCTCATGAAGGATTCGTACTTGGTTATGGATCGAACTCTCACACCTATAGTGTCTACAACAACTTCACTCAAAAGGTTGAAGAAATGGTAGATGTGAAGTTTGATTAATCTAATGGTTCGCAAGTCAAACAATTGCCAAATGATGTAGGTGATAATAACCCTTCGGAAGCTATCCTAGATTTACCCATCGACAAGATTCATCCCATGGAGGTGAAGGAAAGTACTTCATCAACTCAAGTGGAATCCCCTACTTCACGACAAGGTGAACCATAACATGACATGAAGGCATCCACAAGCAGTACACGACAAGATTATGAAGAGGAGGAAGTGCATCATGAAGATCCACCACAACCTCCTTCACCACCACCTCAAGGTAATGACACCTTCAACAACAACAAAGATGAAGGAGATGATGATGAACAAGAAGCTCCACCAACCAACAATCGGAACCTGACCCGAGTTCGAGCATAAGTGACCAAGAACCATCCCCTAAACCAAATCTTTGGTGACATACAAACAGGGAGGATCACTCGCTCTACAACTCGTCTAGCAAACTTCTGTGAGCATTATTCTTTCATCTCCAGCATTGAGCCCTTGAAGGTAGAACAAGCTCTTGAAGACGCGGATTGGGTGAACGCTATACATGAAGAGCTTCACAACTTCGAAAGGAACGAAGTGTGGACACTCGTGGAGAAGCCCAAGGATGAACACAAGCAAGACGAAGACGGTCAAGTCATGCGCAACATGGTTCACCTCATAGCTCAAGGATATACGCAAGTCGAAGGTATGGACTACGGTGAGACCTACGCCCCCGTCGCTAGACTTGAAGCTATTCACATTCTTCTTTCTTATGCCAATCACCATGATATCATGCTTTATCAAATGGATATTAAAAGTGCATTTTTAAATGGTGAGATTGAAGAAGAGGTTTATGTTAAGAAACCGCCTGGCTTCGTGAATCCTAAGAAACCTAATCATGTTTACAAGCTTCGTAAAGCTCTTTATGGTCTTAAGCAAGCCCCTCGTGCTTGGTATAAATGCTTAACGAAGTTTCTTATCGAAAAAGGTTTTGAAATTGGTAAAATTAATGCAACCTTATTCACTAAGAGAGTTAATGGTGAATTATTTGTGTGCCAAATATATGTGGATGATATTATCTTTGGTTCTACTAACCCTCAATTTAGTGAAAGGTTTGGAAGGTTGATGTCCGACAAGTATGAGATGTATATGATGGGTGAGATGAAATTCTTTCTTGGCTTGCAAATCAAGCAATCAAAAGAAGGAACTTTCATCTCTCAAACTAAGTATACCAAGGACTTGATCAAAAAGTTCAACATGCATGAGTGCAAAGGTATGAAAACCCCTATGCCTACTAGCGGACATGTTGATCTTACCAGAGAGGATGAGCCGGTTGATCAGAAAGTTTATCGATCTATGATTGGTTCATTGTTATATATATGTGCATCTCGTCCCGATATTATGCTTAGTGTTTTCTTGTGTGCTAGATATCAAGCTGCACTGAAAGAATGTCATCTTTTAGCAGAAAACATATTGTGAGATACTTGATACAAACGTCAAATTTTGGCATTTGGTATCCCAAGGGATCTTGTTTTGACCTTGTTGGCTATTCTGATTTGGACTATGCCCGTGACAAGGTTGATAGAAAATCCACCTCGGGTACTTGTCAATTTTTGGGCAGATCTCTTGTATCTTGGTCCTCTAAGAAACAAAACTCAGTATCTCTATCGACTGCCGAAGCTGAGTACATTGCTGCTTGATCTTGTTGTGCGCAACTACTTTGGATGACACAAACACTTAAGGATTATGGAATTCATGTTAAAAATGTTCCATTAATTTGTGACAATGAAAGTTCTATTAAAGTTGGTCATAATCCTATGCAACATTCTCGAACTAAGCATATTCAAGTTCGACATCATTTCATTCGTGATCATGTTGCCAAAGGAGATATTAATCTTAAGCATGTTTGCACTAACAAGCAATTGGCCGATATATTTACTAAGACACTTGATGAGCAGACATTTTGTCACTTGAGGAGTTAGTTGAACACCATCAATGCTTCAAACTTGATCTAGACTCACTCGGTTGCATGCAAGGGCATGAGCTTTCTTGATATTTCCATGTATCTTAATATCTCATCTTATGCCATGGAATTCTATGCTCCCTTGTATTGCATCTAATCCCTTGTAGGTACTTGGAAAAACTTCATTCCACAAGATTGCCATCAACTCCAATCATAAGCAATCTTGTCATTACCAAGTATCCACAACCCCTCTTGATGATGGAAGGAAGAAGGCCACTCAACCATATCCTTGACATATACTTGATCAAAATTGCACACTCTCATTTGGTATCTTGTCAATAGGATATATCTATTGTTCTTCCTTGCATGACTAATCTTTGTAGGTAACCAGTGTACTAGAGCAAGAAGGATTGCTCAAAACTCAAGATGATCTTCATCAACCTCGAGCATCCTCAACAAGTTCATATAGAAGCTACGTCATCAACATCACTCAAAGGTATGTACTCATGTCCTTGAAAAGGCTTTACTCCCAAAAAAGAGCTAAAGGAACTCAAGCGATATGAAGACATTGAAATGCTTAATAGAAAAATGGTAACCCCATTCTGAGCTTAACATAGATTATGACCTATGATCAAGTATTCTTGCTTGTCTCCCAAGTCGATATACTCTAATATAGGTGACCTAGTCACCGCCCATCATCTAGTTAAGAATCTGGTGTGTTTTGCTCTCTATTGCATAATTTCTCATACCCAGTCCAATCTTCTCTAGATGATGTCCCTTGTAAAAAATTCATATTTCATTGAAAATCTTTCTCTTGACTCTGTGAAAACAGAAACTTGGTTTCTCTTTCGGAGCCACCGACTCAGATTTCTCAGTTCTACTGAAATTGCAGACAAGCTGCACTACAAACTCTCGGTACCACCGATCTATCTATCTTGGAGTCACCGATTTTCATTCTGTCTCATTTGAATTCAATTTTGCAAAACTCTGTGTTTTCTTAGTGAACTTTCTTGTAATTCTTCTGTTACTTCCATGATCCCGTAAAAAAACTTGGTATTACTTAGGGGGAGAAGAACTAAAGTAAATCTTGAGGAGAAAAAAATCGCTTTTCCAGGATCCCTATCTTCATGAAGAAAGGAGGCAAAGAACAATTTATTTTCAATGACTCTCTCATATCTCACTTCTATGTATCCTACATTTCGATGACCCTTGTTCTCAAGGATCCCTGCTCCATTAGTCATCCCTGTATCTATCCCTGTCTTTGACCTTTTTGGAAATTAATGCCAAAGGGGGAGAAGACCAAAGCTTCATGCTAAAGAGGAGATACATGCTTATGCAAAGGGGGAGATACGATCAAGGGGGAGAGCCAATATCAATACTCATATCTTTATAAACAGGGGGAGAATATCAAAGTAGGGAGAGAAGAAAATCTTTGACCTTTCTCACCTAACCTTATCCAATCCTAATATCTACATGCTAAGTTTCAGGGGGAGAGGATAATCTATTTTCATATCTACGGTGAGAAAATTCTAAATGATCTTGGAGACATATCAATTCTAAGGAATACTATTTTCTATATGTCCTCCATATCTTATCTTGGAAATTTTGAGTTCTATTGCCTTGCTGTTTGGTAGAATACTCTTGTGTTTCCTAACATTGTTTTCTCAAGTGTGCTTCTATCACCAGGATGCTCCAGAACTCAAGGTAAGTATATGCATCATATCCTTGGTCAAGATGATCTCTTGCTTCTTGCACATATTGTTTTCAAGAGTGATGTCTCGAACAAAGATACATCTCATTCATATATATTTGATGCATATGGCCAAGATACACATGACCTATTATATCCCTTCTACCTTATGTGTGTTCATGCATTCAAAAGCAACTATCCTTTAAAGGACTGCACACATTTAAGGGGAGCAAGTCTAAGTCATGTGTCTCTCAAAGTTTTCATTATAACCATGCATATCTTTATTTGAAGCTTTGATTGTATGTTGTCATCAATTACCAAAAGGGGGAGATTGAAATCACAATATGCTCCCTTGGTGGTTTTGATAGTTCATGACAACATACATTGTCTCTTGGACTGATACTTTTACCTAGTGTATTTCAGATACAGTCTATAGAGAGGATTGGCAAAAGGAGATTGTGGACAAACCCCACGATGCAAGGAAATAGGTTGGCCAAGCTTCAATAAAGTGGACTCTACATTTTAGATTTGGGAGAAATCACTTTGACTCCATAGGAAAGCCAATACTATTAAAATGGGGTAAGGTTTTGTTGGTGAACAATATGCTCAAACGTGCACAGGTGATAGTCGCAAAAACAACCACAAACTCTCCCACCAAACTTTGTTCTATATCTAACACTCAAAATCGGTGCAACCAACTTTCCCATACCGATGCCACCGATTCCAGAACCTAGAAAGACTCAAGCCAAATCCTAGCCACTTCGGTGCAACCGATTCCATACCGGCGCCACCGAGTTTAGGTTGCCAACTTTTTGTTACGCAAATTCACATTTTCAGTCCCACCGAAAATGTTGGATCGGCGTCACCGAGATTGGAAATCTCACCGTTGGTTACCTTATCGGTGCAACCGAGTTTCCTATATCGGCTTTACCGAGATTCAAAAGCTGCCACCTTTTGGTCACTTCGATACCACCGAGTTCAAGACATCGGTGTCACCGAGTTGGTCATTTTGTGTGTAACGGTTGGATTTTTGGGGATGCGTGTATATACCCCTTCACCACCACCTACTCGGAAGAGAAGCACTCAGAACTATTCCATACCTATCCTATCAGATTTTCTAAGAGAGAACCACCTACCCTTGTGTTGAGGTCAAGATCTTTCACTCCAATCATATGGATCTTGATTTCTAGCCTCCCCAAGTAGCTTTCCACTAATCCCATCTCTTCCACCATGCCAAATCTGTGAGAGAGTGATTGGGTGCTGAGGAGTCTATCATCTTGAAGCACAAGAGCAAGGAGTTCATTGTCATTACCAAGCCTATTACCTTTTGGAGGGTGGTGCCTCCTAGATTGGTTAGGTGTCGCTTGGGAGCCTCCTACTTCATGTTGTGTAGTGAACCAAGAAGTTTGTAAGGGCAAGGAGATCGCCTACTTCGTGAAGATCTACCCATAGTGAGGCTAGTCCTTCGTGGACGGAAGCCGTTATGGAATAGTCAAGGTTGCTACTTCATGGACCCTTTTGGGTGGAGCCCTCCATGGACTCTCGCGCCTGTTACCCTTCGTGGGTTGAAGACTCCATAAACATGGATGTACGATAGCGCCACCTATCGGAACCACGGGAAAAATCCATGCATCTCCAACTACGTTTGATCTACCTATCTCAACACTTTACTTCATATGCAATGTCTTTACTTTCCGCTGCCATATTTATTGACATGCATGTGTAGGGCTGTTAGACTTGCTAGATTTGCTAAAACTGTTAAAATCTGCCAACCAATTAACTTGGGAAAAGTTAGGTTTTAAATTTCTGCTAGTAGTCTATTCACCCCCGTCTAGACACTCTTCTAGTGATCCCAAGCTCTCATCACGATCCATCCCGCGATCCAATCACGATCCGTCCCGCGAACTCATGACGATCCGTCCTGCGATCTCATCATGATCCGTCTTGCGATCTTGATCACAGTCCTTCCGATCTAGCACCGAACAGACGTCGCCTCCGCGTTCAGCACACGCACACCTCGATGACGATCTCCGCCTTCTTTATCTAGAAAATGGGAGTGGAGAGGTAGACGAGTTCTCCGGTATCGCGACGGCGTTGCGGCGATGGTTGTGGAGGAATTCCAGTAGGGCTTCGCCTAAGCACCACTGAAAACCGATCCAGAGGAGAAAACGATCTAGAGGAAGAAGAGGACATCATGTTGCAATAAGGGTTAGGGTGGCTCTCAAAACCTCATGTATATATAGGAGGAGAGGAGGAGGAGGTTTGGCTCAAGGGCCAGCCTCTCTTTGGTTCGGGCGAAGTGGAGAGGAGGAGTCCTCCTCCTCCACTCCTAGTAGGATTAGGACTCCTTCCTTATTTCCACCTTTTTGCCTTCTTTCCACCTTGTCCACTTTGGAATTTCTTCCCAGCCGCATGGGCCTTTTGTGGGACTTCAGAAAGCCCACTAAGGGCTGGTATTCCTTCTCCCACAGCCCATGTAGCCTCTTGGGTCGAAATACCCCTCCCGATGGTCCCCTGGTACACTACCGACACTCCCTGTACACTACCGATGAGCCCGAAACTTTTCCGGTGACGAAAACAAGACTTTCTATATATCAATCTTCACCTCCGGACCATTACGGAGCTCCTCATGACGTCCGGGATCTCATCTAGGACTCTGAACAAACTTCGGTCACCACCATGCATAACTCTATAGTACTGAAACGTCACCAAATCTTAAGTGTGCAGACACTGCGGGTTCGAGAACTATGTAGACATGACCGAGACACCTCTATGGTCAATAACCAATAATGGGACCAGGATGCCCATATTAGTTCCTACATATTCTATGAATATCTTTATCGGTTGAACCTCTATGTCAAGGATTCAGTTAATCCCGTATGATTTTCCTTTTGTTCTACGGTATGTTACTTGCCCGAGATTCGATCGTCGGTATCCCCATACCTAGTTCTACCTCATTACCGACAAGTCTCTTTACTCGTTCTGTAATACAAGATCCCATGGCTAACACTTAGTCACATTGCTTGCAAGGCTTATTGTGATGTTGTATTACCGAGTGGGCCCTGAGATACCTCTCCGTCACACGGAGTAACAAATCCCAGTCTTTATCCATGCCAACCCAACAATCACCCTCGGAGATACCTATAGAGCACCTTTATAGTCACCCAGTTACATTGCGACATTTGATACACACAAGGTACTCCTCCGGTGCCAGTGAGTTGCATGATCTCATGGTCATAGGAATAGATACTTGACATGCAGAAAACAGTAGCAATAAACTGACAAGATCATATGCTACATTTGTAGTTTGGGTCTTGTCCATCACATCATTCTCCTAATGATGTGATCCTGTTATCAAATGACATCTCATGTCCATGGCTAGGAAACCTTGACCATCTTTGATCAACGAGCTAGTCTATTAGAGGCATACTAGGGACACGGTGTTGTCTATGTATCCACACATGTATCTAAGTTTCCAATCAATACAATTATAGCATGGATAATAAACGATTATCATGAACAATGAAATATGATAATAACCAATTTATTGTTGCCTCTAGGGCATATTTCCAACATGACCCCTATATCAAACCTAGCGAACATTCCGAGGGCAATGACTTGTGTTGGACCAAGCAACAAAATCTCATCCATATTGAGGTAATCAAGGGAAATAAGAATATCTATGTCCCAGTCCAGTGGAGTGACATGGCTCAGCTGAGGAAGAACCTAGCATATTTTGGTGAGCATCTGAATATGGTGGAGCAGTTTGCTATCGAGAATATCAGCTCATTCCATCTTGACTATGATACCAAGATTGTGGCTCAGTTCTTTGCTTACGCCCACTTCCACTCGGATGTGAAGCGGACCATGACTTGGATGACCAATGGAGAGAGGATGACTGCTGACTGGAAGGAGTTCGTGGATCTATTGCACATTCGTGATGAGGGGCTTGATGAGCCCGTTGGTTTGCGCCCGCACGCCAACCCACAACTTGAACACAAGGAGAAGCTTATACCCTTCTATGTTGAGAAGTCTTTACCCTCCGGTGAGAAAACTTTTGTTCTCAACCCGTTCCTCGATTTCATGCACTGGATCTTTCGCAACACTCTCTTTCCTTGCATGGGAGACAAGGACAAGGTGCATTCCTATCTTGTGGATATGCTTCTCCTCTATGAGAAAGGACGACTTCAAATTCTTGACCCCCTTGATGTTTCTCACATTATGTGGAGTGAGCTTCGGACTGTTGTGTTCCATCGTAAGGTCCCCATTTATGGACCCTACTTGTTCCTCTTGATTCGAACAACTTGTGATAAGAACTTTCCAAGAGAAGACCTTGATGCTCCCAACTGGATCCGTCATGAGCCCATTCGGCTGCGTCAGAAGGTCAAGTGGGCTAACACTACAACTAGGACAGGGCCTGCTGCTACTACTATGGATGTTGATGAGGATGATTGAAGAGGAGGAAGATGACATTTTAGATATGTATGAACCATCGTCTACTGAGCCATCTTGGGCCAAGAAGCTCACACATAGGATGAAGACATTGTTGTGCATGCAGGCCAAGGGATAGTATCAGACTCACGTTTCTCGGAAGGAGAGTCGTTAGCATGACAACTGGATTCTGAGGAAGCTTGGCGAGACCATCTCGAGTGGGTGTGAGAAGGACATCACTCCTGAGGCTACTTGGATGGCGAAGTAGAGGAACCAGTGTGCTGATTCAGTTGAGGAGTCTATTCCAGCTACATCAGAGGAGGAGCTTGATGACTGATCTTTCTGCATGGGAGCTACCACCTGTGTCTTAGGTGTCCTCTCTGCCTTTTTGGCGTCTCGATGCCAAAGCGGGCGAGAGAGTAGGATTTGCAAGTGTTTGTGTTTGTTTTTCATCGTCTCCCTGCTTTCGTTGAACTTTGGTTTATGTTATTTGTGTGTGAGACCAGGAGACTTCTTCTATCATATGGTGTGAGACATATTCTATCACTTGTATCTTATTCTTGTCTAGTATGATTAGTAGCTTGTGAGTTTATCTGTTATGTAACCTTATCTTCATGCTCACATGCTATGCATTGTTTCCGTGCTTAGTTTTATTCATTCTATTACAAGGATTGCCTTGTCTATAAAATATAGAGGGTGTGTTAATCCTAGTGTGTGTGCTGTGTAGTCCAAAGCATATCTATAGAGTGCACACATCTAGGGGGAGCCTGTCTATATTTTACAGATTTTGGGTTTGCATATGATCATTATGTGCAAATCCCGTATTGTCATCAATCCACCAAAAAGGGGGAGATTGTAAGGGCACATTTCTCCCTGAGTGATTTTAGTGATTGATGACAATGCTTTTGCTGACTAATCGTGTGCATTGAGCATTTCAGATATCTCATGTATTGGCACAAGACGATTCGGTGCCCCTCGGAGCTTATCGAAGACGGTTGTTCTCTACGTTTCCTTTTAGTGGATTTGAGTTTTAGGAAAGCCGTACTATTAACAGGGGGTCCGCCTCGGAAAGGTTTAGGTGTAATCAACACGTACACATCTGTTCTATTGCACCAACTTTCCTTCGCCTCAATGGAGCTCCAGTCTATTTTCCTTGTCTGTGCAAAGTGAAGGCTGTAGGGTGCTTGTTTTCAGTGGCTAACAGTAGTATCGCTCAAGGGAGCGGTGGTACCGTAGGTGTCCGTGGTAGTACCGCTTGATGGAGCGGTAGTACCGCTGTCCCCGGTCCTAGAGCGCGCGCCTGCGGTAGTAGGCGTTGATGTATTTTTTTACATCCGCCCTCGTGCGGTAGTACCGTGATGTATTTCCGATACTATCGTGCCAGACTTTTTTGCAGCTCCGCCCTTAGCGGAGGTAGGCACGGAAGTAATTTTTTACTTCCGTGCATCTCCTATGCCAGTCGTTACCGACCATGCGGTAGTACCGTGCGGGCTCGCAGTAGTACCGCTCCGGAGGTTCTACCGCTAGCTGCCTTGTGCAATCGGCCTACGTATGGTCACTACCATGCATGCGGTAGTACCGCACCCTGCTGTGGTAGTACCGCAGTCCCTTGCGGTATTACCGCAAAGCGCGGGCTGAGAGTGAGGATAATGGTTGGATCCTACCCCCCACTATATAAAGGTGGTCTTCTTCCCCAAGAAGACCACCTCTTCCCTCGCCTAGCTCCATTGTTGCTCAAAGCTCCATTTTAGCCCGATCTCTCTCCCTAGCCAATCAAACTTGTTAATTTTCTAGGGATTGGTTAAGAAGGCCCCAACCTACACTTCCACCAAGAGATATTTGATTCCCCCACTAATCCCTTGCGGATCTTGTTACTCTTGGGTGTTTGAGCACCCTAGACGGTTGAGGTCACCTCAGAACCACATTCCATTGTGGTGAACCTTCGTGGTGTCGTTGGGAGACTCCTATTAAGTAGTGGAGATAGCCCCAACTTTGTTTGTAAAGGTTCGGTCGCCACCTCCAAGGGTACCAATAGTAGAATCATGACATCTCGCATTGTGTGAGGGCTTGAGGAGAATACGATGGTCCTAGTGGCTTCTTGGGGAGCATTGTGCCTCCACACCGCTGTAACAGAGACGTACTTCCTCACAAGGGAAGGAACTACGGTAACACATCCTCGTATCCACCGGCTCCACTTTTGGTTATCTCTTACCTTTACTTCTTGCAAGCTATTATTGTGTTGTATCCCTTGCTTGCTCGTGTGCTTGTTGTGATTAGCATCATATAGGTTGTTCCCCTAGTTGCACATCTAGCCAACCTATTTGTTGCTAAGCCTAAATTGTTAAAGAAACGTTAAAAAGTGTTAGTTGCCTATTCACCCCCCTCTAGTCAACCATATCGATCCTTTCACCATGGCACCAGGGAGCGCCGCCTGCAACACAAAACGCCGCCCACCGCCACCCAAGTCCACCCTACCACCGCCGCAACCACACCGCGACTCCTACTTGCGATAGGGAGAAGCCAACCGTGGCCTAAGCCGCCCACGACCCCCGTCGAAGGACGAGCCGCCGATGCCGGATCTGGTTGGATCTTGCCCAGGCCGCCCCCATGCCGCCACTTGAAGAAACGAACCCACTGCAGCTGCCGTGCGCCATCCAAGCCCTAGGGTGTCGGTGTGTCGCCTTCGTCCCGTGCTCCCAGCGTCGCATCGTCGGGCCCGTAGCCACCCGACGCACCCATGCCCCGTGTTGTCCTGTGCCAGCAGTCGGCCACGCTGAGGGAGAGGGACTCCATGCTGCCACCCATGTCGTCCGGGCTTTGCTCGGTGGCGTGTCATGGCGGCGGGGGGGGGGGGGGGGGGGGGAAGGGGGCTGCAAGCATCATACATAAAAATCTTTAGGTGTTCAAACGTTTGTGAAAACTGAATATCCTTACAAGTCCAGTTTGACATTGAAGAGAACATGGCTTGATTGTTTAATGCTTGCGGTATTCGATTATTACTTTAGTGTATTTGCTAATGATTCCCTTTCTAACTTGTTCATTTTATTGTTGTTGCCTCTGAGAATATGGTTAGGAATGACCGAATGTGAGACCTGATGACATTGTAACTGCTTCTAACGAGAAGACACATTCAAGTTTTATTTTTAAAAGGGAGGAAGACCCCAAGCCTCTGCACTGGATGATGCATGCAGCCACTTTATTAATTATTCATTAAAGACCTTACAAAGATGTACAACAGCAAGTCTGAAGCCATCGTCTAGGCAACATCTGTTTCTACTTATATCCAGATGATGAAGGGATGCTGATAGTCCAAGCCTAATACCAATAGACCTCACAATCATGTCTAACATCTAAGACCTGAGACGCCAACCAAGCCACTTGCCGGGTATGGGGCACACACGGCGCACTCTGAGAGGCTACCACCGCCAACTGCCACCAATCCATCTTCAGAGCTATACTGATGCATCAACCTTGCCCGTTCTAGCTGTCATCGATGCCGCCACTATTGGAAATATGCCTTACAGGCAATAATAAAATGGTTATTATTGTATTTCCTTGTTCATGATAATTGTCTATTGTTCATGCTATAATTGTATTAACCGGAAACCGGAATGCATGTGTGAATACATAGACCACAACATGTCCCTATTGAGCCTCTAGTTGGCTAGCTCGTTGATCAATGGATGGTCATGGTTTCATGACCACGAACATTGGATGTCGTTAATAACGGGATCACATAATTAGGTAATGATGTGATGGACAAGACCCAATCCTAAGCAAAGCACAAGATCATGTAGTTCGTCTGCTAAAGCTTTTCTAATGTCAAGTATCATTTCCTTAGACCATGAGATCGTGCAACTCCCAGATATCGTAGGAATACTTTGGGTGTGCCAAATGTCACAACGTAACCAGGTGGCTATAAAGGTACACTACAGGTATCCCCAAAAGTGTCTGTTGGGTTCGCACGAATCGAGAATGGGATTTGTCACTCCGTGTGACGGAGAGGTATCTCTGGGCCCACTCGGTAAGACATCATCATAATGAACTCAATGTGACTAAGGAGTTAGCCACAGGATGATGTGTTATGAAACGAGTAAAGAGACTTTCCGGTAACGAGATTGAACATGGTATGGGCATACCGACGATCGAATCTCGGGCAAGTGTCATACCGATAGACAAAGGGAATTGTATACGGGATTGATTGAAACCCGACATCATGGTTCATCCGATGAGATCATCATGGAGCATGTGGGAGCCAACATGGGTATCCATATCCCGATGTTGGTTATTGACCGGAGTGGTGTCTTGGTCATGTCTACATGTCTCTCGAACCCGTAGGATCTACACACTTAAGGTTCGATGATGCTAGGGTTATAGGGAAATTGTGTATGTGGTTATCGAAGGTTGTTTGGAGTCCTGGATGAGATCTCGGAAGTCACGAGGAGCTCCGTAATGGTCTGGAGGTAAAGATTCATATATAGGAAGTGAGGTTTTGGTCAACGGAAGTGTTTCGGGCAACACCGGTAACGTACCGGGACCACCGGAAGGGTTCCCGAGGTCAACCGTGTGGGGCCACCGTGAAAGCACATTTGCTCCCTTGGTCATTTTGGTAATTAATAACAACATATAAGTCATTGAACTAATGTTTCCACCAAGTATATTTCAGGAAATGTTCAATGAGAGGATTGGCAAAAGGAGATTGTCGAGAAACCCCAAGATGCAAGGAAATAGGTTGGCCAAGCTTCAAGCAAAAGGACTCTACATTTCATATTTGTGAGAAATCACTTTGAGTCTATAGGAAAACCAATACTATTAAAAGGGGGTAAGGTTTTGTTGGTGAACAATATGCTCAAATGTGCACAAGTGATAGTCGCCAAAAACGTCCACAAACTCTCCCACCAAAGTCTGTTCTATACCTAACACTCAAAATCGATGCAACCAACTTTCCCACTTCAGTGCCACCGATTCCAGAACCTAGACAGACTCAAGCCAAACACTAGCCACTTTGGTGCAACCAATTCCATACCGGTGCCACCGAGTTTAGGTTGCCAACTTTCTGTTACGCAAATTCACATTTTTGGTCCCACTGAGAATGTTGGATCGGCGTCACCGAGATTGGAAATCTGATCGTTGGTCAGCTTACCGATGCAACCGAGTTTCCTATATCAGTCTCACCGAGATTCATAAGTTGCCACCTTTTGGTCACTTAGGTACCACCGAGATTAACACATCGGTGTCACCGAGTTGGTCATTTTGTGTGTAACGGTTGGATTTTTGGGAATGCCTATATATACCCCTTCACCACCACTTACTCGAGAGACAAGCACTCAGGACTATTCCATACCTATCCTATCAGATTTTTTGAGAGAGAACCACCTAGCCTTGTGTTGAGGTCAAGATCTTCCACTCCAATCATATGGAGGTTGATTTCTAGCCTCCCCAAGTTGCTTTCCACCAATCCCATCTCTTCTACCAAGCCAAACCCGTGAGAGAGAGATTGTGTACTGAGGAGTCTATCATCTTGAAGCACAAGAGCAAGGAGTTCATCGTCATTATCGAGCCTATTACCTTTTGGAGGGTGGTGCCTCCTAGATTGGTTAGGTGTCGCTTGGGAGCCTCCTACTTCATGTGGTGGACTAAACCAAGTAGTTTGTAAGGGCAAGGAGATCGCCTACTTCGTGAAGATCTACACATAGTGAGACTAGTCCTTCATGGACGGCAGCCGTATGGAATAGTCAAGGTTGCTACTTCATGGACCCTTTCGGGTGGAGCCCTCTGTGGAATCTCGTGACCGTTACCCTCCGTGGGTTGAAGACTCCATAAACGTGGATGTACGATAGCGCCACCTATCGGAACCACGGGAAAAATCATCGTGTCTACAATTTCGTTTGATCTTCCTACCCTATCCCTTCTATACATGCTTGTTGTTACTTTCCGCTGCTATATACTCTTAGACTTTCATATGTAGGGTGTACTTGACTTGCCATGAAATGCTGAAAACTGCCAACCCTAAAACTTGGTATAGGCAAAACTTTTAATTGGTCAAGTAGTCGAATCACCCCCTCTAGACCTACTTTCGATCCTACAAGTGGTATAAGAACATTGGTCTCCTTTGCTTAGGTCTCACAACCTAGGAGAAGTATGGCATCTAGTGAGGGAAGTTATCACCGTAGAGGTCCGTACTTTGATGGCACAAATTTTGCTAGTTGGAAGCATAAATTGAAAATGCATATTCTTGGTCATAACCCCGCCGTTTGGGTTGTTGTTCGTGTTGGCTTGGATGGACGGGAACCGGATCGTGAAGCGACCGCAGATGAGTTGAAGATGTTACAACTCAACGCTCAAGCATGCGAAATTCTGTTCGACTTCTTATGCCCCTAAGAATTCAACAAAATGAGCCTTCTTGAGAATGCAAAAGATATTTGGGATACTTTGGTTCATATGCATGAAGGAACGAGTCCGTGAGAGAATCCAAGTTAGATGTTCTTGAAGGTCATCTTGACAAGTTCAAGATGAAGGATGGTGAAGGAGTCGCAGAGATGTACTCTAGGCTAGCTCTCCTCACAAATGAGATTTCCGGCTTAGGAGGCGAAGAAATGACCGACAAATTCATCATCAAGAAGATACTTAGAGCTTTGGATGAGAGATACGACACCATGTGCACATTAATCCAAATGATGCCAAACTATAAAGATCTCAAGCCTACGAAAGTCATTGGAAGGATTGTTGCTCATGAGATGACACTCAAAGATAAAGAAGAGCTTCATCACAAGTCTAGCGGTGCTCACAAAGCCACAAGTGATGCTCCCGCAACTTCAAGAAACAACCTTGTCACCAATGAAGAGATACGCCTCATGGTCAAGAAATTCAACTAGTTCTACAAGAATAGATGCAAAGAAAGAAACTCCAACTCAAGATATGAAGAGAAGCATTTGTCAAGTCGTGACCGCAATTGCTACAATTGTGGGAAGCCCGGACACTAATCAAATGAGTGCACGGCTCCCTACACAAGAAGAGAAGAGTCACCTCGAAGACGAAGCTCAAGGAATGAATCACCACAAAGGCAGACAAGGAGTAGAGATGATCGTTATGAACGAAGGCACTCAACGAGAAGTAGAGATTCGGAGAAGAAGGACAAGCACACCAAGAGCTACACAAGAAGAAAACATCAAGCTCATGTTGGTGAATGGGTTTCCGGCTCCAACTCCGACAACCACGCTCAGAGAAGCTATCATTCTGACTCCGACTATAGTCAAGATGAAGGTGTTGCCGGAATTTCTCTAGTGACTACCAACTCCTACGATCTATTTGATTCACCAAACGAAGGGAGTAGAAGTTGCTTCATAGCTAAAGGCCCCAAGGTATCACACCCCGAGTATCTTGATTTTGATAGTGATGAAGATGATTTGCTGTGTGAAGATGATTTGTTGTGATGATGACTTGCTTTGTGATAAAACTAGTGATGTTGATCAAAATGAACTTGATAATTCACATGCTAGTCAATATGAGTCATTTGATGATGATAATATGAAAATATAACAACTAACTAAAGAACTAAACACTCTTAAGTTAGCTCATGAATCTACTCTCGAAGATCATAGAGAGCTTGTGAGAACTCATGAGAAGCTACGCTTCGAGAAGCTCAACTTGGAGAAAGAGCATGAGTTTCTCAAAGCTATCAATGACAATCTCCAAAAGAAGACCTCATCTTATCTAGCCAAACGACTACTCTTGTCTACTTTCATGGCTTAAGTTAAAACTGAGCAATCTAGTAACAAAAGGCAAGAAAGGTTCTTCATCTAGTAGAAACAATAAAAATGTTAAACCCAATGATGTTGCTTCTAGTAGTTCTATTGATTCCACTAATAATGATTCTCTTAGCCAAGTTACACTTGAGCAAGAAAATGCTTTATTGAAAGGGATTATAGAAAAAAGGTATCTACAAGAGTCTTGCCCGATGTAGGCAATTTGAGGAAATTGTATGCAAGCACGGAGGATACCGGAAGAATCATGGTGTTGGCTACTTCAACGCTAATGGAGTTGAGTGGGAAGAAGGTCAATATCCCAAGCCCAAGTTTGTTCCTCAAAAGGAGAAGTATGAAAATACTCTTCTCAAGGGGACAAACACTCAAGATGACCTTCCACCACAAGACCACAAGCTGAAGGGCAAGAACAAGCTTCAAGAGTACATTGACTCATATGAAGATGAAACCCTAGCTTTGGTGGAGTGGGTTCCCAAGGCTACTTCAATCTCAACTACTACAAAGGCTACTCCAACACCAAGGATCCCCATCAAATTGATGTGGGTTCCCAAGAAGAAGAACTAGTAACTTCTTGAGGGGTGACTCCGCCAATGAAATTCACTCACATTCATTATTGGCAAGGAATTTTTGCACTCAACATCAACTCAATGCAATAGTTCAAGGAGTCACACATTCCCTCAAAGGTAAGCAAGTGTAGCGACCCGACCTGAAAGGTCGAATCTCCGGTGTTTCTGTACCATCCCAAGATCGTGCTGGTACTCACACGGTACATCAATGTATATATATATCAGGGAAATCACACAACATAAATTAATCGAAATCTCATATCGAGTCCTTTATTACAATAATGATTACAATAAAGTGGCTGAAGGCCAACTCATGAGATAAACTAAACCATAAACTAGCGGAAGCATCGAAGGTAGATGAGTCCATCTGACTCCAAGGGCATCTCACCGAGCGTAGAGCGTATCCTCACTGCTGGTCGGAAAAGTACTCTGCAACATGATACGTTGCAGCCGTATAGGTCAGCATATTGAATATGTCGGCAAAGTCACAAGAGAGGGGGTAAAGTAATCATCTAATCTATATGCAAATATGGCAGGTGGGGTATTGAGTTTTTTTGCATAAAGCCAATTTTCTCCTACAACAAGAGAGGGCAAAGGCATAATTACTACAATGTTGGTTGATTAATGAGATGGTTCCACCAACCAATTCTCATACCCAAGTTGTCATTAATAAGCCACATCAATATAATTAATTGTGTTGAGAGTTCCAGAAAGTTTCAGTTCCTTTGGCTCAAACTGTCCATGACCGTGGACACGGCTAATCGATTAGGTTTGGGTACTCTGCAGAGCTTTGCACACGTTCCCCACAACATTTGGTTTCCTCTGTTTGATTTCTCGCACTTCAGGGTGTTTGAGAAACGGATGACCAAAACATGGTCTTCCAAAGGGTTTCCCTGTGACTCTGTTGGTGCCCATCCTTTCCTACCATTCTTCTACATCTCGTAGCACCGCCTGTCCAGGGTCACCACGATATCCAACCAAGCCAGAGCCCATAATGAGTTGTGGTTGTGCAGGTAAGCCTTGGGTCTTGAAGCATCGATCCATCTCTTTGTGCCTGGGTGGACCTTTCCGCATGAATACTGGCACATCTCCAGCATCATCTAGGCTAACCACTGGTTTCTCTAGGATGCCGTTCAACCATCATCCACCCAGAGGTAAGTTGAAAACTTTAAGTCTTGAAGTCTTGATCATCATGTAAGTCTTGTAATTTTAAACTATAGTTATACAGATTTTAGTAATTTGAACAAATTTGATTAGATTTAAAATTTAAAGGTCAAGTTTGAAACTAAGCATACTAACATAAACTACATCAAATATGTGAACTAATGGAAAAAGAATCAACTAAAAACTCTAAATAGTTTAAAAGATATGATAAAAACAAGATTTGAAAACATTCTGTTTTCTAAAACAGAATCAGAAAAAGAAAAAAAGAAAACTCATCGGACAGGGGCTACGTGGCGAGTCGTGGTTGGTCGAGAGGGTGTGCGTGCGGGCGTTTACGGGCGGGTGACCGAAACTTAGCACGTACCGGTTCGGGTTTTAAAACGATCTAATCCTACGCGTTGATCTATGATCGAACGGACAGGGAGGGGGAGAGGGGCTTACAGAGAGAGGGGTCGCCGTCGAGGGGGTTCTCCGGCGAGGCTGAGGTGGCGAGGTCATTGGGGAAGACGCTCCGGTGGTTGGGGACGGTGTCTGAGGGGTGCAAACAACGGCGGCGGGTCTCTAGCGTGCTCTGGTGGGGTCGGAGGGGAGTGGGGTCGACCGAGGCGACGAGCACGAGCTCCGGGAGCTTCGGTGGGGATCCGAACTCCGGCGAGGGTGTGGGCAGCGCTCTGGTGAGGTAGAGTGGGGGCTCGGGGTTGAATGAGAGGCGGAGGGTTGGGGCTACTTATAGGGCCAGAGCGGTGGTCAGGGAAGGAACGAGGAGGGAGATCCGGGAGAGGGATCTACGGCGACGACGGCGCGCGCACGAGGAAGAAGGCGACCGTGGCGTCTTCGGGATCGGGCGGTGGGGCCAGGGCGTCAGAAAGAGGAAGGGCGGCGTCAGCGCGTCCGTCGGTCGGCTCGGAGCGGTTTCGGGAAATAACTGTTGTGGGCCGGCCCCTTTTCAAATTAAATCGTTTCCTTTTTTAATATCCAGAGCAATAAAACTCATTTAAATGTATTCAAAACATTTCCAAATATAGGAAATATATATATCAAAATGATCGGGAGAATGAATGTTATTCAATGAACATTTTTCCTTTGTCATTTGAATACTTTGAAAAAAAAATTATTTTCAAAAAAAGCCTATTTGATTTTAAATCCTTTTGCAAATATTTTTCAAAAGACCCCCCTGGTTTTATTGTTCAAATATTTCACCAAGATGTCCTTGGTGTGGAGTGTCGTGTTACTCCCCTCTTCCTTTGAACTTTTCGAGAGATTTTCAAATAGGTGAAACAAGAAAAGGGGAAAGATGAAAGTGACATTTCAGAAATTCGAAAGAAACACTTCAACCATTATATTCATTCAAACAATATGATGATGATGCATAGCTATATATCATAACATTCCAAAATGAAATTTTGGGATGTTACAAACCTACCGACCTTAAGATGAATCTCGCCCTCGAGATTCGGGTTGGCTAGAAAATAGGTGCGGATGGTCTCTACGAAGATCTTCTTCGCGTTCCCAGGTGGCTTCTTCCTCGGTGTGGTGACTCCACAGAACCTTACAGAACTTGATGATCTTGCTTCGGGAAATTCTGTTGGCAGTCTCGAGGATTCTGACAGGTTTCTCCTCATAGGTCAGGTCACTGTCAAGTTGTATGGCCTCTAGGGGCACTGTGTCTCTCAAAGGAATATCAGCCATCTCAGCATGACATTTCTTCAACTGGGAAACATGGAAAACATCATGAACTCTAGACATTGCTTCCGGCAATGCCAGCTTGTATGCAACTTTGCCTCTACGTTCCAGAATTTTGTAGGGGCCTATGAATCTGGGTGCTAACTTTCCTTTAACACCAATCCTCTTGATTCCTCGAAGTGGGGACACACGGAGATATGCTCGATCCCCTACTTCATATGTCACCTCCTTGCGTTTGTTATCAGCATAGCTTTTCTGCCGGGATTGAGCTATCTTGAGTCGGTCTCGAATCAGTTTGACCTTATCTTCAGAATCTCTGATAAGATCGGGACCAAAAAGTTGTCGGTCTCCAACACCATCCCATGTCAATGGTGTTCTGCACCTTCTTCCGTATAAAGCTTCGAAAGGAGCCATCTTCAGACTGGTCTGATAACTGTTGTTGTATGAGAACTCTGCGTAAGGTAAGTTGTCATCCCAACTGGACCCATAGTTGAGCGCACAGGCTCTCAACATGTCCTCCAGAATCTGGTTGACTCTCTCAGTCTGTCCATCGGTCTGCGGATGGAAAGCTGTACTAAACTCCAGTCTTGTACCCAAAGTTTCACGTAGCTGATGCCAAAACTTTGAGGTAAATTGTGTTCCTCTATCTGACACGATACTCCTCGAAACTCCATGCAGTCATACGATCCTGGTCATATATATCTTGGCTAGCTTAGCACTGGTATAGGTGGTTTTCACTGGAATGAAATGAGCCACCTTGGTCAAGCGATCGAACACTACCCAAATGGAATCATATCCTCAACGGGTCCTAGGTTGTCCTGTGATGAAGTCCATACCGAGCTTATCACATTGCCACTCGGGTATCAGCAAAGGTTGGAGTAACCCTGCTAGTTTCTGATGTTCCGCCTTTACTCGCTGACAAACATCACATACCGCAACATGTTCGGCAATATGTTTCTTCATACCTGTCCACCAGTAACTTTCCTTCAAATCCAGGTACATCTTGGTGTTGCCTGGGTGTATTGAGTATGGTGAATAATGGGCTTCTTGAAGTATCAACTTCCTGAGCTCTGGGCCATGGGGCACATAGATTCGGTTTTCAAACCATAGAGTACCGTGTTCATCCTCACGAAAGCCTTTAGCCTTGCCTTCCTTCATTCTCTGCTTTATCTCAGCTATCTCCTTGTCTGATTTCAGGGCTTCTCGAATTATTTCGGTCAAAGTGGACTGAATCTCAAGTGTGGCAACATATCCTTGCGGAACGATCTCTAACCAAAGCTCTCTGAGATCTTTGGTTAACTCTTGGGGTAATCCTCCGGCTATGAGTGTGTTCACATAACTCTTCCGATTCAAAGCATCTGCCACAACATTTGCCTTTCCTGGATGGTAATGTAATCTCATGTCATAGTCCTTGATTAACTCTAACCATCTCCTCTGTCTGAGGTTCAACTCCTTCTATGTGAAGATATACTTCAGGCTCTTATGGTCAGTGTACACGTCACAACTATTTCCGATAAGGAAATTTCTCCAAGTCTTGAGTGCGTGTACTACGGCTGCTAGTTCCAAATTGTGGGTGGCATAATTCAACTCATGGGGTCGTAGCTGTCTGGATGCATACGCCACAAATTTTCCCTCCTGCATGAGTACTCCTCCAAGTCCTTGACGGGATGCGTCACAATAAACCTGGAAGTCCTTTCGAATGTTTGGCAGTATCAACACTGGGGCTATGACCAAACGTTTCTTCAACTCCTGGAAACTGGCCTCACATTCCTCGGTCCAGATATACTTAGACTCTTTCTTCAACAGCTTTGTCATGGGCTTGGCAATCTTTGAGAAATTCTCAATGAATCTCCGGTAATATCCGGCAAGTCCGAGAAAACTACGGATCTCCTTAACTGAGGTGGGTGTCTTCCACTCAGTGACTGCTTCAACCTTAGTGGGATCTACTGCTATTCCTTCTTCGGAAATAACATGTCCAAGGAATCTGACTTCCGTCAGCCAGAATTCACATTTACCGAACTTGGCATACAACTGATGCTCTCTAAGCTTCTCCAGAATTAAACGCAATTGCTCCTTGTGTTCTTCCTCGCTCTTGGAGAATATCAAAATGTCATCGATGAACACCATGACAAACTTGTCCAAGTATTCCATAAACACTTTGTTCATCAAATTCATGAAGTAGGCAGGAGCATTAGTCAAACCAAAGGACATGACTGTATACTCGTATAAGCCATACCGGGTGGTGAAAGCTGTTTTGGGTATATCCTGTTCACGAATCTTCAGTTGGTGATACCCTGATCGAAGATCGATCTTGGAGAATACTTTGGCGCCTGCTAGCTGGTCAAATAGGTCATTAATCATCGGCAGAGGGTACTTATTCTTGATAGTCACCTCGTTCAATGCTCGATAATCGACCACCATCCTCAAGGTTTTGTCTTTCTTCTCCACCAAAAGAACTAGGGCTCCCCAAGATGATGAACTTGGGAGAATATATCCCTTGTCCAATAGCTCCTTAATCTGCTTCTTGATTTCCACTAAATCATTTGCGGGCATCCAATAGGGTCTCTTGGAAATTGGGGTATGTGGTGGTGTAGTTCTCCCACCATGAAGCTACGGGGCCCTCCAATTGATGGGCGGCAAAACACACTTTTTCCACCTTAGTGCATCCCGCGGTGATGAGTTCCCTCTCCATCTTGCGGAGCCAATCATCTGCCACAATGGGCTCTATGCTATTGGAGAAGGTTGGGGGATTCAGTCTCAGAAAACGGGTGAGGTTGTCGCCTTGAGGTGGAGGGTGGTTGTTGTGGTGGTTTGTCTGATTCTGAATCAACAGCTGCATCAGGGCGTTCTGCTGCTGAAGAAGTTGGGTGAGCTCTGGCGGGAAAGTGAAGTCGGGCTCACGTTGCGGAGGCATCTTGCTGTTTTCAGAGGGGTGATAATTAGAATAGAACAAGGACCTAAAATTGGAAATTCACTACCCATATGCAATGCAACAAACATATCACACCAAACACTCATTCATTTATTCAACTCAAGGTCACACATCGAGATACAAACCTCCAATCAAATTAAACGACGAAAATGAAGATACATGGGGGCATAAATAAGGTTCTCCTCAAAAGTACATGGTGACTGAGCCTCCTCCAGTGGTGCTCTCCTCATAGTCATCATCGTCGCTAATGAAAGGGGCCATGTCTCCCTCGGTATGAAGATTTTCACCCATGTCCATCTGTTCCTCCAGAGTTGCGACGCGAGTGTTCAGCTTGTCAATCCTCTCTAAGAAATCCTTCACCTCATACTCATGCTCGTACTCGGCTTCCCGTAAGTCAGCTTTGAGGTCAATCTCGCGGTTCATCAGCCTCTTGATCGTCTTTGTGTCGGCACGTACCCGAAGCTCCAAGGTCCTGACGTGCGTCTCCAAGGTCTGGATATAGGAAATGGTGGTGTCTTCAGTGGGAGTGGTTAGGATATTTCCATTTGCATCCCTGCGACAAACCATGCTGAGTCCTGGGGAAATGGTTCCACCTCTGTATTCCTCCTGAATACGTCCAAGGGCACGATGAATGGCCATGTCTCTCCCAAGTATCCAGCTGGGTGCCACAAACTTGAAGTCGATGGGTTCCTTCCCATTCCCAAAGGTCTTCCCTAGGATGTGCACCTCGATCCTATAGCGTCCGTATTAGGGAAAATACATGATAGGAGTCCCGGTGATGCTCGGCAAAGCAATCCTCACGTCCCTGACGATCCTCATCAGCTCCTTGCCAAAGGGCATCGTTGCGTCAGGCTGGCAAAACTCCGTGATCAAAACTGGGATGAAGGTGGCCATCTATAATTTTTGCAATAATCGGAGGGAAGTCAGAAACAAGTAGATGAGAGTATAAGAATTTTAAAGACAAAAAGAAATAAATCCAAAGGCTTTCCAATCCTAGAGGTTACGTCCTACGGTCAGCGTGTGCTCTGATACCATTTCTGTAGCGACCCGACCTGAAAGGTCGAATCTCTGGTGTTTCTATACCATCCCAAGATCATGCTGGTACTCACATGGTACATCAATGTATATATCACAGGGAAATCACACAACATAAATTAATCGAAATCTCATATCGAGTCCTTTATTACAATAATGATTACAATAAAGTGGCTGAAGGCCAACTCATGAGATAAACTAAACCATAAACTAGCGGAAGCATCGAAGGTAGATGAGTCCATCTGACTCCAAGGGCATCTCACCGAGCGTAGAGCGTATCCTCACTGCTAGTCGGCAAAGTACTCTGCAACTTGATATGTTGCAGCCGTATAGGTCAGCATATTGAATATGCCGGCAAAGTCACAAGAGAGGGGGTAAAGTAATCATCTAATCTATATGCGAATATGGCAGGTGGGGTAGTGAGTTTTTTTGCACAAAGCCAATTTTTTCCTACAACAAGAGAGGGCAAAGGCATAATTACTACAATGTTGGTTGATTAATGAGATGTTTCGACCAACCAATTGTCATACCCAAGTTGTCATTAATAAGCCACATCAATATAATTAATTCTGTTGAGAGTTCCAGAAAGTTTCAGTTCCTTTGGCTCAAACTGTCCATGACCGTGGACACGGCTAATCGATTAGGTTTGGGTACTCTGTAGGGCTTTGCACCCGTTCCCCACAAGATTTGGTTGCCTCCGTTTGATTTCTCGCACTTCAGGGTGTTTGAGAAACGGATGACCAGAACATGGTCTTCCAAAGGGTTTCCCTGCGCCTCTGTCGGTGCCCATCCTTTCCTACCGTTCTTCTACATCTCGTAACACCGCCTGTCCAGGGTTACCACGGTATCCAACCAAGCCAAAGCCCATAATGACTTGTGGCTGTGCAGGTAAGCCTTGGGTCTTGAATCATCCATCCATCTCTTTGTGCCTGGGTGGACCTTTCCGCATGAATACTGGCACATCTCCAGCATCATCTAGGCTAACCACTGGTTTCTCCAGGGCGCAGTTCAACCATCATCCACCCAGAGGTAAGTTGAAAACTTGAAGTCTTGAAGTCTTGATCATCATGTAGGTCTTATAATTATTAACTCACAACTCTCATGAATCACACAACCAACCCCGTCTACTAATAGCATAGCAAAATGTAAAACAACGTTTCCGGGGGCCAATGTGACAAAGGGTTCAGGGGTACCTACCACATGATACTACAACAAGTAACCAAGTTTCCAATTTACCTACTTTGCATGCAATTGGGGTGATGGAAGAACTAATGCAATAAAACATAGGTATACATGATCAAAGTGACTTGCCTTGCTGACGATCCTCGAAATCGAGTGACTGTAGATAACAAGCTTCGCACTCCGGATGATCTAATGAATCAAACAAGAGCACACCATAAGCATAATTACAAAACAAATCACACAATTCAGCAAGGGTAAACAAACAATACTAAAAACATACAATAGTATCAATCAAGAGAAAGAAATGAAAATAAAAGAATATTTTGTCTCACAAAAATTTGTAGTGTCAAAAACTTTTACTACTACTACTTTAAGACAACAACCAAGCAATAGCTAGTAGAAAAAGGAATATTAAAGAAAATCATTTTTTTGTAAACATAATCAAGTTCACTAAAACTTTTGTGTAAAGAAACACTACTAAAATGAAAATAACTAGAATGTTCCTATAACTTTGGAATAGGAAACCAAAACAATGATATTATTATCACTAATATTATTAACATCGTATTACTTAAAAGAATTGAATTACTAAAATTATTTATTAGAAATGTAACTAAATCATCTAACTAGTTTTGTGAAAGTAAAACTAAATTGTTTTATAAAACTATACCTAATGAAAAAGATATAAAGATTCCTATAACAACACGGTATAAAACTAAACAATCATTGTAAATATTAGCAAGTAATGTTACCTAAATGTCTGAACAACAGAAACTTATGAAAATTATTAACAAAAGTTAAACTAATTCAGATTAAATTAAAATTAGGAAAACTGAATTACATTAGGATCTAAACAGATTTTGTTTTTTTTATTAAAAACAGTAACTAAATTTATTCAAAAATTACTCAAATCGTGTGGAATGATAGATTTAACTAATACCAAAAAGTGGCAAAAAGATTCACTCAAAAAAATATTTTTAAACTATAGTTATATAGATTTTAGTAATTTGAACAAAATTGATTAGATTCAAAATTTAAAGGTCAAATTTGAAAACTAAGCATACTGACATAAACTACATCAAATATGTGAACTAATGCAAAAAGAATCAACTAAAAACTTTAAATAGTTTAAAAGATATGATAAAAACAAGCTTTGAAAATATTCTGTTTTCTAAAACAGAATCAGAAAAAGAAAAAAAGAAAACTCATCGGACAGGGGCTACGTGGAGAGTCGTGGTTGGTCGAGAGGGTGTGCGTGCAGGCGTTTACGGGCGGGTGACCGAAACTTAGCACGTACCGGTTCGGGTTTTAAAACGATCTAATCCTACGCGTTCATCTACGATCGAACGGACAGGGAGGGGGAGAGGGGCTCACAGAGAGAGGGGTCGCCGTCGAGGGGGTTCTCCGACGAGGCCGAGGTGGCGAGGTCGTCAGGGAGAACACTCCGGTGGTTGGGGACGGCGTCAGAGGGGTGCAAACGACGGTGGCGGGTCTCCGACGTGCTCTGGTGGGGTCGGAGGGGAGTGGGGTCGACACAGGCGACGGGCACGAGCTCCGGGAGCTTCGGTGGGGATCCGTACTATGGCGAGGGTGTGGGCAGCGCTCTGGCGAGGTAGAGTGGGGGCTCGGGGTGGAATGAGAGGCGGAGGGTCGGGGCTACTTGTAGGGCCGGAGCGGTGGTCGGGGAAGGAAAGAGGAGGGAGATCCGGGAGAGGGATCTCTGGCGACGGCGCCATGCGCGCGAGGAAGAAGGCGACCGTGGCGTCTTCGGGATCGGGCGGTGGGGCCAGGGCGTCAAAGAGGGGGAGGGCGGCGTCAGCGCGTCGGTCGGTCCGCTCGGAGCGGTTTCGGGAAATAACTGCTGTGGGCCGTCCCGTTTTCAAATTAAATCGTTTCCTTTTTTAATATACAGAGCAGTAAAACTCATTTAGAAGCATTCAAAACATTTCCAAATATAGGAAATATATATATCAAAATGATCAGGAGAATTAATGCTATTCATTGAACATTTTTCCTCTGTCATTTGAATGCTTTGAGAAAAAAATTATTTTCAGAAAAGCCTATTTGATTTTAAAACCTTTTGCAAATATTTTTCAAAAGACCCCCCTGGTTTTATTGTTCAAATATTTCACCAAGATGTCCTTGGTGTGGAGTGTCATGTTACTCCCCTCTTCCTTTGAACTTTTCGAGAGATTTTCAAATAGGTGAAACAAGAAAAGGGGAAAGATGAAAGTGACATTTCAAAAATTCAAAAGAAACACTTCAACCATTATATTCATTCAAACAATATGATGATGATGCATAGCTATATATCATAACATTCCAAAATGAAATTTTGGGATGTTACAGCAAGGGACAAGGTAATCAACAAATCAATAGACATGATAACACATGCTTTGCAGTCCATGTCCATAGATATCCTTGTATTTGTCTCTTGTGTGTTGGGACTAACCCATGTAGGTGAGAGTAAGGAAACAACAAGGATGCTCCCAACTCTTGGTGATCTTCATCAACATTGAGCATCCACAACTACCTCACCAACATGAAGTCTTCATCAACAAAACCCAAGGGTCAGCATGTCAGGTTCAGAAGACAGTCAGAACAGGTCAGAGCAAGGAGCAAACATTAGTTCAGTCACAAGCCCAGAGCCTAGTTCATTCTCAGATCCAGGCACCCCCAGCTCTCATGGGTTGCCCAAGGCTGCCACCAGAACCAGGAAGAGGTTGAACTCAGATGAAGAGGATTCAGACTTTGTGCCTAAGGAGATTCTTGCTAAGAAGCAAGAGAAGGCTGCCAAGAAAGCTGCAACTGAAGCTACTTCCTCTAGAAGGGTTGTCAGCAAAATATTTGCACCAGCTTCTACCTTCAAGGCTCATGAGACTGCTAGAGAAACAATGTTTGTTGAGATCCCCAAGAGAGCTATGCCTGAGAAGGAAGAAGAGAAAAAGGCCAGGAAGAGGATCATCCTTGTGACTAGCAGGCCTACCTTCATGTTTGAGGATCCAGAAGAAGCTGCTGCTGCTGAGGAAGAGGAGATTGAGCTAGCTACAAAGGCTCCTCCCAAGAGGAAGGCAACGCAGTTGATGTATGATGCTATGCCTAAGACCAACACATCCAAGAAGGCTGCTGAGAAGCCCAAGAGGACAACTAGGAAGATTCCAGCTTCTGGGAAGAACAAAGGAACTGCTTCCAGACTTAATGATGTGGATGATTTGACAACACTGATGAATCTTAGACCACACCTCCCAATTCATAATGTCAGCTACCCACTATCTGAGGACATGAAGAAGAGGAAGGATTCTGGATTGCGGGCATGGAGAGCAATAGATCCTTATGCCCAGAGAAAGAAGTCTGTTGTGGACTACAAATTCTATACCAGAGAGCGGCAGGACTTCTATGAGACTGTGCTCTTTGACAAGAGTCCAGCTGTCAGTGATATGCGGTACATTGATTGGAAGTTCACCAAGGAGAATGAGGACTACTTTCCAAGTGTCCAGGACAACTTCCATTGCATAGGCCTTGATGAGTTCGTTGGCAGAGAATTCACAGCATGGAATTCACAGCATGGAATGACGAGAATTCGTTGGCAGTTCTACTCCACTACACACTTCTATGGAGATGGTAGAATTGTGTGGATGATTGAAGGTGCAAAATGCAAATCAATAGTGGAAGAATGGGCTGATATCTTAGGAGTACCTGAAGCACAAGATGGTGACCTGGATGTCTACTCAGAATCCAAGGCTAGTCACAATGCCATGGCTAACATGTACAAGGAGATCCCTGCTGCCAATGTAAAGTCTCACATGCTAGGATCAATCTATTTTCTCCAGGCTGGACTCCGCACTGTCAACACCATTCTGAGGCATATCTTGATGCCCAAGTCCGGAGATGACAGGATGATCCGAGGCCACTCCATTAATATGTTGATCCACCTTGACACTCACACCAGGATCAGAGTCATGGACTTGATTGTAGAGACAATGAAGAGGGTTGCTGCTGATTAGAAGCGCTCATGCTATTATGCACCCTACATCTAGATGCTCATAAACTCAAAACTAGAGAAGCACATATTTGCCCTAGATCACTCACATTAGCCCCTACAGCCAGATCTCGAGGACAATGTTGTGGTGATGGATACTGATCATCCCACTTTAGCTGTAGCTCAGGCAGAGGTAGAGGCAGCTAGAGCCACTAGTGCTCAAGTCCCATGATCCAGGAACGAGCAAGTGGATCTATTGATTGCATCAATTTAGGGCATGCAAAAGTACATTAAGGGGATTCTGGAAAACTAGAACAGTCTTGTTAGAATCTTTGAGACTAGAATCAAGACCCTTACTGATAAGGTGGACGGGCTGACGAAGATAGTCACAAAACTTCAGCATGAAGTTGACTCCATGCAGTCCCTTGGGTCTCTTCTACTTTAGATGAGGATGATGATGTGGAGGATGATTCACCTCTAGGGCCAGGCACTCAGTTAACTACTCTGGCCAGATCAGCCACAGTGCCAGCTCCAACAGCTCCATCAACTCCATCAACTTCAGCTCCATTAGTGACCACTCCAGCTCCATCCACGACATCTGCAGAGATATTCATCGATGCTGTCATCTCCACTCCTTCATCAACAACCGGAGGAGATATACCCAAGAACGCTTAGATATATGCCTTTGAACTTTTTGGTAACTTGTTGCCAAAGGGGGAGAAGTGTGTATAGATATTTAGGCTTCGAGCAAGAGAGCGTTTTGGTGTTTTATTGCCTTCCAAAAAAACATTTGGTTCTTTTGGTTCGATGTGAGATACTTTTGTGTTTGTGTGTGATCATACTATGTTATGTGTGATCCAAGTATTTCCTATCATCTTAATGCTCATGAGATGATCATTCACCCTTTCTTATGTGTGTTGTGCCATGTTATTCACTCTAATTATTCTCGCACACCACCAAGTTGTATGTGACATGGAAGAAGTGCCCCACATACGTAATCGATTGTGCATTTGCATTCAAATGCAAATTCAAAATAATGCACAAATTTAGGGGGAGCTCTTGCTTATCACATACCTCTAAAAGCGACGATTACATTCATTGATTTTATCATATGTCGAAGCTTTGATCTATATGTTGTCATCAATTGCCAAAAAAGGGGAGATTGAAAGCACATTTGATCCCTTGGTGGTTTTGGTAGTTAATAACAACATATAAGTCATTGAACTAATGTTTCCACCAAGTATATTTCAGGAAATATTCAATGAGAGGATTGGCAAAAGGAGATTGTGGAGAAACCCCAAGATGCAAGGAAATAGGTTAGCCAAGCTTCAAGCAAAAGGACTCTAGATTTCATATTTGTGAGAAATCACTTTGAGTCTATAGGAAAGCCAATACTATTAAAAGGGGGTAAGGTTTTGTTGGTGAACATTGTTCTCAAATGTGCACAAGTGATAGTCGCCAAAAACATCCACAAACTCTCCCACCAAAGTCTGTTCTATACCTAACACTCAAAATCGGTACAACCAACATTCCCACTTCGGTGCCACCGATTCCAGAACCTAGACACTTCAAGCCAAACCCTAGCCACTTCGGTGCAACCGATTCCATACCGGTGCCACCAAGTTTAGGTTGCCAACTTTCTGTTACGCAAATTCACATTTTTGGTCCCAACGAGAATGTTGGATCGGCGTCACCGAGATTGGAAATCTGACTATTGGTCACCTTATCGGTGCAACCGAGTTTCCTATATTGGTTTAACCGAGATTCAAAAGTTGCCACCTTTTGGTCACTTCGGTACCACCGAGATTAACACATCGGTGTCACCGAGTTGGTCATTTTGTGTGTAACAGTTGGATTTTTGGGAATGCCTTCACCACCACTTACTCGAGAGAGAAGCACTCAGGACTATTCCATACCTATCCTATCAGATTTTCTGAGAGAGAACCACCTACCCTTGTGTTGAGGTCAAGATCTTCCACTCCAATCATATGGATCTTGATTTCTGGCCTCCCCAAGTTGCTTTCCACCAATCTCATCTCTTCTACCAAGCCAAACCTGCGAGAGAGAGATTGTGTACTGAGGAGTCTATCATCTTGAAGTACAAGAGCAAGGAGTTCATCGCCATTATCGAGCCTATTACCTTTTGGCGGGTGGTGCCTCCGAGATTGGTTAGGTGTCGCTTGGGAGCCTCCTACTTCGTGTTGTGGAGTGAACCAAGAAGTTTGTTAGGGCAAGGAGATCGGCTACTTCGTGAAGATCTACCCATAGTGAGGCTAGTCCTTCATGGATGGAAGCCGTATGGGATAGTCAAGGTTGCTACTTCGTGGACCCTTTTGGGTGGAGCCCTCCATGGACTCTCGTGATCGTTACCCTCCGTGGGTTGAAGACTCCATAAATGTGGATGTACGATAGCGCCACCTATGGGAACCACGGGAAAAATCATTGTGTCTAAAATTGCGTTTGATCTTCCTACCCTATCCCTTCTATACATGCTTGTTGTTACTTTCTGCTTCTATATACTCTTAGACTTGCATGTGTAGGGTGTACTTGACTTGCCATGAAATGCTAAAAACTGCCAACCCTAAAACTTGGTATAGGCAAAACTTTTAATTGGTCAAGTAGTCTAATCATCCCCCTCTAGACCTACAATTTATATAAGTGAATTTGATAGATCATTCTACAATTCATATATATTAACCAATATCCAGGGTCAAAATATATAAGTGAAGCACACGAAGCATTCTATAAAGCCATACTCAAAAGTTTTAAGTGAAGCGCATGAAGCATTCTACAAAGCCATACTCAAAATATTTAAGTGAAGAACAAAGAGCATTATATAAATCAATGAAGGACTAAATCATGCTATAAGGGTGCATAAAGTAAAAGAAAAACACTAAAGACGCATATCATGTGAACAAAACAAAACCGAGGTATACTGATAATTGTTGAAGAATAAAGACGGGATGCCTGAAGGGGCATCCCCAAGCTTAGATGCTTGAGTCTCCTTGAAATATTTACTTGGGATTCCATGGGCATCCCCAAGCTTGAACTCTCGTCTCTCCGTGTTCTTCTTATATCGATACCTCCTCCATCTTCGAACACTTCATTCACACAGTACTTAACAAAACCCACGTGAGATCAGTTAGTATAATAAAGCAAAATACAACTTTAAGTACTGTTGTGAACTCATTGCAAATTCATATTAGCATTATATCTACTGTAATACAACTTTACCATGGTTCATACCTCCCGATACAGTCCATATATTTATCAAAATAAGAGAACAATGCATAGAAAACATAATCTGTCAAAAACAGGACAATCTATAGTAATATGGAAACTTCGTATACTTATGTAACTCAAACAATTCTGAACATTTAGGAACAATTAAAAACATTGCATAGAAGTATTTTGTAAAAGTTTCAGTTTCTGTTTTTGCACTGCACACACCAAAGAAGCAATCTAATCATCCTAAAAGCAAAACTTGGCACATTATTTTTATAATACAATGGATATATACAAGGGGATAATTATTTTATCAGAAGCTTCCATGAAAAATTATACATTGTTTCCATGATCATGAACACAAGTTTTCAAGGTCGACCCTCACTTGTCCAATGCACAACCTTCCAATCACTTCTCTTTTTGAAAAACTTCTTAGGGCACAAGAGGCAAGTAACTCTTTTTTTATTTTTCATCTTTTTAATTTTTTGTTTGTTTCACCCATGACTAAAGAACGAAAAAAGGTAAAACAAATCAACCGCATGAGAATATCAACCCCACGCTATTGCTCCCCGACAATGGCGCCAGAAAAGAGCTTGATAATCCCCAAGTGCAAGTAATCATCGTAGCAATTTCCAAAGGTGGGATTGATAAATATGGAGTGTCGAACCCAGAAGGAGGTAAAGTTAAGATAAATAATCTCTCAAGTCATATCTGCCACCGTTACGACTCTACTTACACAGAACGTTTGCTTCCATCTTAAAACGAGAAATAAAACTACATTGTGGGTATGAAGAGGATAGGTTTGCATGATAACGGATAACTAAAATATAAAAATAGGTGATGTTATCATAATATTACAAATAGCGAGTATGGAATAATGATGGGTCGGTCTACGGAATTATCTTAGACAATTGTTAACAAGATCGGAAATCATCTTGATTGCAATTTTATATGTTCATGATTCCCTTATGATTGGAACTCTAGCAAGCATCTGCAACTACTAAAGATCATTAAGGTAAAACCCAACCATAGCATTAAAGCATCAAGTCCCCTTTATCCCATACGCAACAACCCCCTTACTCGGGTTTATGCTTCTGTCACTCAAGCAACCCACTATAAGAGAATCATGAACATATTGCAACACCCTACCGTGGGAATCCTTCACATGTGCGTGGCACGGAAGGCACCATGGGATAGCACCAAAATGAACATACAACTCAAACCAATCTAGATCATCAATCAACACAAAGGACAAAATAAATCTACTCAAAACATCATAGGATGACAACATGTCATTGGATCATAATATGTGGCATAAAGCACCATGTTCAAGTAGGGGATTACAGCGGGGTGCGGGAGAGTGGATCGCTAAAAGGAGATGAGGATGGTGATGAAGAAGGTGATGTTGATGAAGATGATCATCGTGACAATGGTTCCCTCGGTGGCAGTCCGGCACCACCGGGAGAGAGGGGGAGAGTGTCTCCCCCTTTTGATTCCTCCTCCATGGCCTCCCCCTTGGTGGGGAGAGGTTCTCCCACTGGTCCTTGGCCTTCATGGTGTTGATGGCACCTCCGGGATAATGACGATGGCCTCCAGTGATGGTGACCCGCTCCGGTAGGGTGTGGGAAAGGGCCAAGATTGGTTTTTCGTGGATCTGGAGGTTTGCAGCCGCAGAAATACCGTCTAGGTTGCTTTTCAGAGGTTTATATATTTATAGAAATTTTTGGTGTCGATCTCACGTCAAGGGGGAACATGAGTAAGTCACAAGACTACCAGGCGCGGCCACCCCCTAGCCGTGCCTAGGTGGCTTTTCACCTCCTTGCGACTCTTTTGGCCCAGATCCAATGCTTGGGGGGTCTCTTTTTGTCCACAAAAAATCATACTAATTTTTAGCCCATTCCGAGAACTTTTATTTTTCCACAAAAAAACGACACCTTGGTAGTTCTGCTGAAAACAGCGTCAATCCGGGTTAGTTCTAATAAAATCATATAGAATTATTGTAAACATGGCATGCATACTTCATAAATTATAGATAGGTTGGAGACGTGTCAATGGTGATCTAGGTCTTCGTGCACTTGTTTCTTCGACGATGTGCGACTTGAGCGTCTACGCCGTGACGATGACGAAGGGGAAGAAGACTTGTAGTTGGCCAAGCATGTGTCGAAGTTGCTCCATGTGTGTGGCCACCATGTCTCTTTTCCAAGATTCAGAGTGTCGTATGTCGATGGTGAGTTGCTTGAGTTTTTGGTTGATGTGGTTGCTCATGTCGATGTAGTCGTCGAAGACCGAAGATGATTTGCTTTGCTTAACCATCACAAGACTCGAGCAAAGGTGAGTGGGAAATGAGATAAACAATACCAATATATCATTCCCAAAGTTGAGTATGTATCCCGTTTCACTCAATGTGAATTGAGAGAATAGTGGAATTCATACCGGACTTGTTCACTCACACCCACAACATAAAGCTTATCGAGTGGCTCGGTTAGTACAAGTGGCACAAATTCATGCAAATTGAAGTCCAAGATATTGTAAATGTTGAAATAAATCCAAAGTAGTCAAAATGCAAAGCAAGAGATCAAAAATATAGAGGAAGGCAATAGAGAAACGCACGCGATGGGATAATGTGGCTTGTGCAACTATAGGGATGAGCAATACAGAATTGCCTAACGAAGACTAAGCTCGCGTTGCACAAACACAAGGATAGATGCTACCTTGATTGCACGTTTGGGCATGATTCACCACATGGCACCAACCCTATTTATGCAAGCAAAGCATTTGGTATTCCAAGCATCCTCATGCACAAGTATCTCTTTCCATGCTCAACTCTTTGCTTATAAGCTTTGATCTTTCTTTCTTGCTTAAAAGATTTTTCTCTCTCTATTTTTTTTTCTCTTCCCTTACTTTACACTATTATTATTGAGCCTCAACCAACTATATGAGACAAGTATCACAAGATATGCACGGGAGCAAGCAATTGCACTATATGATATTTCGAATGATGCAACAATATGATATCGTATCACTATGGTGCAGAAGTTTTCGTGAAGCCCGACAATACTCGGATAGCTAGTCTCAATAGGTACGAAGGTAGTTGCAAAGATGGTGGGGCTATGAAAATGTAATGGCAAGGAAGTAAAAGTGTATGACATAATTTATACCTTCATCACACTTAACCTTTCATGAAGTCGGGGTAAACTCGCCTTGCTTCCGGTTGAAGATGGTCTCACACGATGGATGGTCGTCGTCGATGTCGAATATCGGTGGTCGATGTAGATGATGGACCGATACAAATAACCGGTGATTGACAAACAAGTAACCGTCCCTAAGTAGCCAAAACACCTTAGGAGACTCAAATGACAAGTCAAGCAACCACATATGCAACGATAATCAAAATGGGTTAGGTTGCGGAATTCTATGGTGGTAAAGCGGATGATATAGTGGAGGGCCTGGGAAAACTTGCCAAAATTTAAAAATTATGATGGAGTCAAGTGATTTTGGAAGTATTTTTTTGGATGGTGGTTTTCAATAGCTATCCAACGAGCTAAAGAACGTCCAAATCGGAGTTCAGATGAATTAGTTATGGCCAAAACGGTGAAATGGCTGATGTTGAATTTTCGGGGAAAGTTTCTGGTTAGGCCGGAAATTTTGGACTCTCGAGGTTCTGGGGGGTGGGGGCGTACCGGAAGTTCCGGGGTCATGGGAAAGTATGTGGTTGACCGAAGGTTTTTTGGGGAAACTTTCTATTTAGCCCGGAAGTTCCGGGGGTAGGAGGGAAGTTAGTTCTGGGTGATGCCGGAAGTTCCGGGGGTCACGAAAACAACTCCGGGATGAACCCTAATTTAAGGATATCAAAATGGGGGCGGAAAAATTCGATTTACAAGGCAAAATTGAAGGGGGAAAAGGTGGAATTAGGGTTAGGGGACGCCAAGGGAGGTAGATCCACTTGCCAAACACCAAATCCACGGATCAAAATCAACAAAAACTCACAAGAACAACAAATCACAAGAAAAATTTGGGGGCTATTACTGGTGGGGATTTTTGAATCAGGACGAAATCAAACAAAATCAAGCTAGAAAACAAAGAGGGGAACTCCAAATTCGTGAGAAACGTGGCTCATGATACCATATGATACGGGGCAAGCCCGTACGTGTCGATCTTTTACGAATTGGAGGGGGAAACCTCAAGAACACAAAGAACACGGGGAAGCACGAGGAGAAATCACAAGAGGAAACACTCAAGAACAAGTCCAATCACACATCTACTAGACTCACCACACACAGGATTGACAAGGGTACATGAACAACAAAGGAAAATAGGATACATGGTAGAGTTCATCCCAAATCCCATGGGGAGATGGGGCCTTGATATCCCGGAGGATCTTCCCTCGTGAGGGGCCTTGACATCCTCTATGGATCTTCTCCAGTGGAGGCCTTGATCTCCATGGGAGAGGTAGAGGAAGGAGCAAAGCTCAACTAACTAAGAGCTAAACCATTGCTAACCCTAGAATGGAGGTTGGAGATGAGTATATATAGTCTAGGGCGAAGTGGGGGTGAGAAAGGGATACATGGGCCTTGGGCCTGAGTGGTTGCATGCACGCAGAACGGAAGTTCCGGGCACCGGAAGTTCCGGGCAGGTTCCGGGATTTATAGAGAGTTGGCACGCCTGGGGTGTGCTGAGGCCGAAAGTTTCGGTCAGGCGGGATGTTCAAGGGTCCGGAGGTTCCCGGTAGGCCGGAATGTTTGGGACTTCCAAAGTGTTGTCCTTGCTTGTTTTTCCTTCTCTTCCAAGCTTCCCTCGTGGATGGCGTAGTCGTATGTAGGTACTAGCACTCCTCCTCATCCTCCGTGAAGCTCCGACAATATCATGCATGCACATGAGAGGAGTGAAAAGTAGTATACCATCCTTGAAGGGGTTGAGTGAACAGATGTAAAGCAGATGATTCACCTTTATGTATGTGGAGTAGATGTCACATGTGTCACTTGCCAAAGGGACTCTTGCCATGGTGATGTCCGTAGGATGCTCCGCATCAGTATCCTTTGTGACGAATGCTATAGCCAAGAAAAACACATAGTTGGGAGCGAAATGCAAGTTTATGAGTGTTGTATGGACGCAAGTTGGGACAACATGCACACCCAAAAATGCATAGAGAGACATAGTTAAGCTTGTGGTTAAACAACTTTTCCATGGGACTGAGGTTGCCAATAACACGACTAGGTAGTTGGTTGATAATATAGCAGGATGAGACATATGCCTCATCCCAAAACCGCAAGGGCATAGATGCATGCAATAATAGGGACAAGCCCATGTCAACAATATGTCTGTATTTTCTTTTAGCGGACCCATTTTGTTGATGTGTGTAGACATGACACATGATGAGCAATGCCAAGTTGGCGAAAAAAGTGTTGCTAAGCTTTTCGTATTCACCGCCCCAATCAGATTGAACACATAGAATTTTGCGGGAGAGAAGACATTCAACATGAGCAAGAAAATCACGAACAACATCAAACACATCACTTTTCTTGTTGAGAAGATAAATCCAGCCAAATTTACTATAATCATAAATGAGTGAAACATAATATTGGAACCCACTAGATGAAGTCTTAGCAGGTCCCCACACATTTGAAAAAACTAATTACAAGGGAAAAGAAGAAACACTCGATGAACTAGGAAAGGGAAGCTGATGTGCCTTGCCTTGCTGACATGCATGGAACACACAGGCCAAAGCACGACTAGTGGAAACTAGATTATTGGATGCAAAAATATGTTGAATCACTTGAGACGAAGGATGGACGAAACGGGCATGCCAATCTTAAGCAGAGAGCCCAACCGAAGACAAAGTGCGAGACAGTGATAACCGAATGGGATAAAGCCCGTTTTCACACCGGCTTTGAAGAAGAACCCTCCTGGTGATCAAATCCTTCATGAGAAAATGAGTAGGGTAGTATTTTAGATAAGTATGATTATCAATGGACAGGCGATTAACAGAAAGAAGATTTTTATCTACATTAGGAACATGAACGATGTTGCGAAGTTGGAGATTGTCTGTAGGAGTACGGAGAATTGCATGACCACGATGAGCTATGTGCAAACCTGAGCCATGAGCAGTATGTATGCGATCATGTCCTAGATATTTCTCGCTTACGGTGAGATGATCTAGATTGGTTGTGATATGATTGGTGGCACTCGTGTCCGTGTACCAGATGGGATCAGCAAGGATAGACGGAGGAGAGCCAGCAGCGAGACCCGCCATCTTGGAGTGCTGAGGCTGAAAAGCGTGGTTGTAGCGCTGGCCACATTCCCAAGCATAGTGCCCGGGGCCATGACTGAGCTAGCACTGGCCTCAGTTTTCACCACCAATGGTGTAGTCACCGCGGTCACCGCGGTCGCCGCCGCGATTCCCGCCGTAGTCACCCTGCGGACGGTTACCACCGCCATGATGGCCACCACCATGAGAGTTGTTGTTGAAGCCGTCGTGATCATCGGAGTTGCCACAACCCTTGTCGGGGTAGTTTCCACGGCCACGATTGTTGTTGGAGTTTCCGCGGTTGGAGTTGTTGTCGTGGGCGAGGAAGTTGAGGGAGGAGCCGCTGGCCTGGATAAGGCGACAAGCTGCTGTAGACTCACGCCGACTCTCGAAGGCGATGGCATGAGAGTAGAACTCCCAGAGCATCATGACATCAATGCGGGTAGTTGCTGCAGTGATGAGCGGCTTGTATTCGCTGTCGAGCCCAGTGATGACAGTGGTGGTGATATCGTCATCTTGCATCGGGCGACCTGCGGCAGAAAGATGGTCGGTGTTGGCGGGGATCTTGGCAAAGCAGTCAACCATGGAGAGGTTACCTTTCCTGAAGTTCACCATGTCCATCTTGATCTGCAAAACGTTGGCGCGACAGTCAGTGGAGTACATCTCCTCAAGATGCGCCCAGATGGCTCGAGAGGTGTTGAACCTAATGACCTACTGAAGGACGTCGTCGATGAGTCATAACCCACAAGTGTAGGGGATCAGTTGCAGCCTGTTTCGATAAGTAAGAGTATCTAAACCAACAAGGAGCTAAAGGTAGAACAAATATTCCCTCAAGTTCTATCACTACCGACACAACTCTACGCATGCTTAACGTTTGCTTTACCTAGAACAAGTATGAAACTAGAAGTACTTTGTAGGTGTGACGGAATAGGTTTGCAAGATAATAAGGAACACTTATATAAAAACTAGGGGCTGCTAAGATAAAGAAACAATTAAGTTAGTTTAACGAGTGTGGAAAACTGGTGGTAGGAGTTGCGGAATTGTCCCTAGGCAATTGATAAGTAGAGAGGTCATCATTATTGCAATTTTATATGAGGGAGAGGCATAAGCTAAGATACTTTCTCTACTTGGATCATATTCACTTATGATTGGAACTCTAGAAAGCATCCGCAACTACTAAAGATCATTAAGGTAAAACCCAACAATAGCATTATAAGGTATCAAGTCCTCTTTACTCAGCTTTATGCTTCTGTCACTCACGCAACCCACCATAGGCAAATCATGAACACATTGCTACACCCTACAACAAGGATCCCTCAAGCTTGCGCAACACGGAGAGCACCAAAGGACAGCACCAATAATAAAACATGCAACTCAGACCAATCATGAGCATCAATCAACCCATAGGACAACAAAAATCTACTCAGACATCATAGGATGGTAACACATCATTGGATAATAGTATGAAGCATAAAGTACCATGTTCAAGTAGAGGGTACAGTGGGTTGTGGGAGAGTGGACCGTTGTAGATAGATGGGGGAAGGTGATGGAGGTATTGGTGAAGATGACAGAGTTGTTGGAGTAAATTGTCGTCATGATGATGGCCCCGACGATGTTTTGGCGCCACAGGGAGAGAGGGGGAGAGAGCCCCGCTTCTTCTCCTTACTTGACCTTACCCCTAGATGGGAGAAGGGTCTCCCCTCTGGTTCATGGCCTCCATGGTGGTGGAGGGGTGAGAGCCCCTCCGAGAATGCATCTCTCTCTTTGTTTCCTTCTGATTTTGCGCTCCCCGATTCTGTCTTCACTGGTTCTTAAATATCTGGAGATCCACAACTTTGATCAAGCTCAACTTTCAAGGGATTTTTTATCCGGATATTAGCTTTCTTGCGGTGAAAGGAGAGCTCTAGCTAACCTAAGGGCTGGCCACAAGTTACCAAGGTGCGGCCAGGGGTATGCCGCGCCCCCTGGCTTGTGGTCACCTCGTGCATCGTCTCGCGTTGATTCTTTTTTCCCAAAAATCACATGTATTTCAAAAAAAATCCGTAAGTTTTTATTGCGTTTGGGCTTTGTTTGATATGGATTTTCTGTGAAACAAAAAACATGCAACAAACAAGAACTGGCACTGGGCCCTTGATCAATATGTTAGTCCCAAAAAAGTATAAAAATTTGCTAAAGGTATATGAAAGTTCTAGAATATTGACATGAAACAATAAAAAATTAGAGATACGACGGAGACGTATCAGCATCCCCAAGCTTAATTCCTGCTTGTCCTCGAGTAGGTAGATGTTAAAAAAGATAATTTTTTATAAGGAATGCTACCTAGCATAATCTTGTTCATATAATCTAATCATGGCATGAATATTAATACAATAGTGATTCAAAGCAATAGTCTATCATTTGACATTAAGACAATAATACTTCAATCATACTAATAAAGCAATTGTATCTCTTCAAAATATAATTGAAAAAGAAAGTTATCCCTACAATATCATATAGTCTGGCTATGCTCCAGCTTCCCCACACAAAGTATTTATATCATGCACAACCCCGATGACAAGTCAAGCAATTGTTTCACACCTTTTATGTTCTCAAACTTTTTCAACTCTCATGCAATACATGAGCGTGAGCCATGGATATAACACTATAGGTGGAATAGAATATGGTGGAGGTTGTGAAGAAAAAGGAGAAGATAGTCTCACATCAACTAGGCGTATCAACGGGCTATGGAGATGCCCATTAATAGGTATTAATGTGAGTGAGTAGGAATTGCCATGCAACGGATGCACTAGAGCTATAAGGGTATGCAAGCTCAAAAAGAAACTAAGTGGGTGTGCAGCCAACTTGCTTTCTCATGAATACCTAGGGCAATTTGAGGAAGCCCATCATTGGAATACAAGCCAAATTATATAATGAAAAATTCCCACTAGTATATGAAAGTGACAAAATAGGAGACTCTCTATCATGAAGATCATGGTGCTACTTTGAAGCATAAGTGTGGAGAAAGGATAGTAGCATTGTCCCTTCTCTCTTTTATTATTATTATTATTATTATTATTATTATTATTATTATTTGAGTGGGCATCTAAGGCCTATTTTTTTATTTGGGCTTCGTCGGCCTCTTTTATTTTTCATAAAGTTTGGAGTCTCATCCCAACTTGTCAGGGATCATAGATTCCATCACCCTTTTCTCACATGGGACGATGCTCTAATAATGAAGATCATCACACTTTTATTTACTTACAACTCAAGAATTACAACTCGATACAAAATATGACTCTATATGAATGCCTCCGACATTGTACTAGGATGTGCAATGATCTAGCATAGTAAATGACATAAAAAAAATGGACAAGCCAGGAAAACATCACTCTAGCTATCTTATGATCATGCAAAGCAATATGAAAAATGTTGATGCGTGTCATAATAAATGGAACGTTGGAAGTTGCATGGCAATATATCTCGGAATGGCTATGGAAATGCCATAATAGGTAGGAATGGTGGCTGTTTTGAGGGAGGGTATATGGTGGGTTTAATGCACTGGTGAAAGTTGTGTGGTATGAGAAAGGCTAGCAAAGGCGGAAGGGTGAGAGTGCATATAATCCATGGACTCACATTAGTCATAAAGAACTCACATACTTATTGCAAAATTCTATTAGTCATTGAAGCAAAGTATTAGACGTATGCTCCTAGGGGATAGGTTGGTAGGAGTTAACCATCGTGCGCTCCTGACCCTCACACAAAGGTTGACAATCAATAAACAAATCATGCTCCGACTTCCTTACATAACGGTTCACCATATCTACATGCTATGGGAATCACAAACATTTACACAAGTAGTTCTACCAATCCACAATTACTCAATACCATGACTCTAATATCGCGATCTTTATATCGCAAAACTATTGCAAGGAATCAAACACACCATATTCAGTGATCTACAAGTTTTATGTAGGATCTTATGACTAACCATGTGAATGACCAACTCATGTTAACTCTCTAAATAGATATAAGTGAAGAATGAGAGTTTAACTATTTCAATCAAAGATATGCCCATGCTCTAATAAATATAAGTGAAGAAAAAGAGCATTCTACAAATGGTGGTTTTCTATGTGTAGAGAAAGCTTCAATCCAAACTTCAAATGATATAAGTGAAGCACATGAAGCATTCTATAAAGCCATACTCAAAAGATATCAGTGAGGGGCAAATAGCCTTCTACAAATCAACCAAGGGCTTTATCATACCACCATGGTGCATTATTAAATGAAAAATAAAAAGCACACGACGCTCCAAGATTTAGGCATATCATGTGACGAATAAAAATATAGGTCCAAGTAAAATTAGCGATGGTTGTTAGAAGAAAGAGAGGATGCCTTTCGGGGCATCCCCAAGCTTATTATCTTGGGAGTCCTTTAATATTACCTTGGGGTTCCTCGGGCATCCACAATCTTACTCTGTTTTCACTCGTTATTCCTTCATCCATCATGATCACACCCAAAACTTGAAAACTTCAATCACACAAAACTTAACAAAACCCTCGTGAGATACGTTAGTATAATAATACAAATCACCACTTGAATTACTGTTGCAAACCAATTAATATGTTGTTTTTGCATTGTATCTACTGTAATATAACTTTTCCATGTCTTATACCACTAATACAATCAATAGTTTCATCAACACGAGCAAAACAATGCATCAAAAACAGAATCTGTCAAAAACAGTTCAGTCTGTAGTAATATGAACATTCACCATACTTCTGTAACTCTAAACATTCTGCAAAATTAGGAAAAAATAAAAAACATTGCATAGCAGTACTGTGCAAAAATTTCAGAAGCTTTTGACATCCCAGTAAAAAATGTAAATTCACGCACTACAGCCAAAGTTTTTGTTTCTGCATTGCACACACCAAACAAGCAATCTAATCATCCTAAAGGCAAATCTTGGCACATTATTTTTATAATAAAATGGATTTTTACATGGGTATAATTACTTTAGTTGAAAAGTTTTTGTAATCAAGATTCACAAAGTTTTCATGGGCATGAACAAAGTTCAAGGCTAGCCCCCACTTCAACTTTGCTCGTCCTTTTCACTTTCACTTTTTTTTGAAAAGGTTTTAAGTTCCCCAATTTATTTTTGTTTTTAAACTATATAAAAGAACACAACAGCATAAAATGACTCTCTAAAACTTTCGGGTTGTCTCCCTGTCAGTGCTTTCTTTAAAGCCATTAAGCTAGGCATATAGTGCTCAAGTAATGGATCCACCCGGATCCCAAGGTATATCAAAGACAATTTTAATTAACAATGATTTGTAATTTAGTAGTGAGCACAAAGTAACATATATCATGAAACAATGAAGTCTAACTCTCTTCCTATGCATTGGCATGCCATACAAGAAAAATTCATTCAGACCATGTAAAGGCCAATGCATAGCATACGTAGTTTCTTGCAATTTTATTGTATCGAAAACATAGAGGGGCGAAGATGTAGTTCCACTCTCATAATAATTGAAATTAGGATAAGCAAGCAAATGAATATTATATTAATTTAAATCATCATGTGCAATAGGAAAACGCAACCCATCAATATTATCCTTAATAAGTGAAAACTCTTCCGATATAGCGTAGTTTGGAGAATTCAAAAAGATAATAGGACTATCATGTGTGGGTGCAATAGCAACAATTTCATGCTTACCATAAGGAACTATAGCAAGTTCATCTTCATAAGCATAATTCATATTGGCATCATGGCCACAAGAATAGCAAGCATCAAGTTCATCAAAAAGGGATATTTCAAAACAATCCAAGGGATCATAGCAATCAACATGGCATTCATCCTTCGGTAAGCATGAAGGGAAATTAAACAATGTATGAGTTGAAGAGTTAATATCATTAGAAGGTGGGCACGGGTAGCTAATCCACTCTTCCTCCTTTTGTTCTTCATTCTCCTCCTCATCTTTTTCATCTAATGAGCTTACAATTTTAGCAACTTCCTCTTCCATAGATTCCTGCAAAATATTAGTCTCTTCCAAGGCAGCGGTCATTTGTTCAATAAAATCTTTAACATAAGCATTAGAAGCATAGTTTTCATAGCAATATTTAAGTATGGCAAAATTTTCAGAATTGTAAAGAGTAGCATCATCCTTTTCAATGAAAGAAGCAATTTCATAGGCACCCTTAAAAGCAACAAATTCTTCAATTTGTTCAACATTATTATAGCAATAGGCCTCCTTGGTATAAGAGGATAATATTTCATTATCATTAAATACACATTGGTAGGGAAGGTGTTTTTTAGGTTCTTTTGAACAACAAGTAAAATCATAAATTTTATATAGATTCCAAGGGTAGCAACACAAGTATTAATTTAATGCCACAAGAGTTTTCCTTTTTGAGATATGCATTGTCGCACATAATGAGCATGCTCATTTAAGGATTTTCCCTCAACTAATCTAGTTGGGTTTTCAGCATGAGCAAAAGTGGATCGCAGATGACCCAAGTAATATTCTTCGGTGGTATGGAACACTAGTGGTTCCTAAACTTTTGGAGCTGCAAGTACATCTATTTTTTTGGTATTTTGCGTTTCCTACCCATATCTAAAGATAGAAAACAAGTTAATAACAGAAAAATAAAAATTACTTAGTGATAAAGCAAACAAGCACACACAAGAATATTCACCCACATTATTGCTCCCAGACAACGGCGCCAAAAAAGGTCTTGATAACCCACAAGTGTAGGGGATCAGTTGTAGCCTCTTTCAATAAGTAAGAGTGTCGAACCCAACGAGGAGCTAAAGGTAGAACCAGTATTCCCTCAAGGTCTATCGACCACCGATACAACTCTACGCACGCTGAACGCTCGCTTTACCTAGAACAAGTATGAAACTAGAACTACTTTTTAGGTGTGATAGAATAGGTTTGCTTGATAATAAAGAACACTTAAATAAAAACTAGGCGCTGCTAAGATAAATAAACAACTAAGTTAGTTTAACGAGTGTGGATAAGTGGTGGTAGGAGTGTGGATAACTAGATTGGTCATCATTATTGCAATTTTACATGAGGAAGAGGCATAAGCTAACATACTTTCTCTACTTGTATCATATGCACTTATGATTGGAACTCCAGCAAGCACCTGCAACTACTAAAGATCATTAAGGTAAAACCCAACCATAGCATTATAAGGTATCGACACTACTAGGAAAAACCTTATAGGTAGGACACTATTAGTAGCGCTGGAAAATAACAAGCGCTGCTCATAATTAGCAGTGGCGTTGGCTTCTGTCAGCGCTACAAGTGAAGACTTAGCAGTAGAGCTAGAAACAGAAAGAGCGCTACTGCTAAGTTGGACCCGACAAGCCCACTAACACTATTTGTAGTAGAAACAGAAAGAGCGCTATTGCTAAGTTGGACCCGACGAGCCCACTGACACTATTTGTAGTAGCAGCGCTCGCCGTAAAAAAGTGCTACTGCTAAAATCTTAGCTATAGCGCTAGGCCGAACCCAGCGCTAGTGCTATTTTGAGCTAACCCCACGCGGGCTGGCTCAAAATTTCCTAAGTCCCCCACTACTCCCCCTCTCCCCCACTCCTCTTTGTCGCCACCATCATCGTCGACCTCACCACTGCTGCCCAAGGCCGCCCTCGACCTCCCCCCCGCTGCCGCCCTCTCCCCTGTCGCCGCAGCTCTCCTCCCCAAGACCACCACCACCGCCGCAGCCCTCTCACATGTCGCTACCTCTCCCCTCCCCTAGACCACCGCCAACATAAGCCTCACCCATGCCGTCCTTTATCTCTCTCTCTCCCATCACTCTCCCCCTCTCTGAGATTCATTCCTCCCCTCCCCTCTCTTCATGTGTTGGTGCCACCACCCAACACCTTCTCATCTCCTCTTGACCTTGCCACCGGCGGCAATGCCCCCCGCTCTATCCTTCATCGCCGTCGCTGCCCCACCCTCTCCTCCTCCCATCCCATCCCATACCATCTTGTACCCTCCCCTCCCCTCGAGCCGTGAGAACATCAGGCGGCGGCCATGGCGCTCGCTTGCAGATCCGCCATGGGATTATCTCCTCCCCATCTCCGATCGACGGTGCATAGGACCTACTCCTCGAAGGGACCCATCTCCGGCCGGCGGTTACGATTTTGATTCGGTTTTTGAAATTAATAGTAGTAGCGAGGGTCACGGGCATGTGCTACAGACAGTTAGTAGTAGCGTGTGTGGCACCAGCGCTACTACTAACACATGTACTATTAGCACCGGATGAACCAGCGCTACTACTACCAGTTAGCTGTAGCACGATAGTAGTAGCATGGGCACCAACCCTACTACTAGACGTTTAACCAGTGGTACTACTAGACTTTTTCCTAGTAGTGCAAGTCCTCTTTACTCCCATATGCATCAACCCACCTACTCGGGTTTATGCTTCTGTCACTCACGCAACCCACCATAGGCAAATCATGAACACATTGGTACAACCTGCAGCGAGGATCCCTCATGCTTGCGAGACATGGAGAGCACCATAGGACAGCCCAAATATTAAAACATGAAACTCAAACCAATTATGATCATCAATCAACCCATAGGACAACAAAAATCTACTGACACATCATAGCATGGCAACACATCATTGGATAATAGTATGAAGCATAAAGCACAATGTTCAAGTAGAGGGTACAGCGGGTTGTGGGAGAGTGGCCCGTTGTAGATAGATGGGGGAAGGTAATGGAGGTGTTAGTGAAGATGATGGAGTTTTTGGAGTAGACCGCCGTCATGATGATGGCCCTAGTGGCGTTCCGGCGCCACCGGGGGAGAGGGGGAGAGAGCCCCCCTCCTTGTTCTTCTTCCTTGAACTTCCCCCTAGATTGGAGAAGGGTTTCCCCTCTGTTTCATGTCCTCCATGGCGGTGGAGGGGCGAGAGCCCCTCCGAGATTGGATCTCTCTATCTGTTTCCTTCTGTTTCTCCGCTCCCTGATTCTGGCCTTTCACCGTTTCTTAAATATCCGGAGATCCGTAACTCCGATCGGGCTGAAATTTGGACAGGATTTTTTCCAGATATTAGCTTTCTTGCGGAGAAAGGAGAGCTCCAGCCGACCTAAGGGCTGGCAAAATGGGCCCTGGGCGCGGCCAGGGGGTAGGTTTTGCCCCCTGGCTTGTGGTCACCTTGGGCATCGTCTCACGTTGACTCTTTTTCCCAAAAATCACATATATTCCAGAAAAATCTCCGTAAGTTTTTATCGTGTTTGGACTTTGTTTGATATGGATTTTTCATGAAACAAAAAACATGTAACAAACAGGAACTGGCACTAGGCACTTGATTAATATGTTAGTCCCAAAAATAGTATAAAAAGTTTCCAAAAGTATATGAAGGTTGTAGATATTGCTATGGAATAATCAGAAATTATAGATACAATGGAGACGTATCAGTGAGGGAGGCGAGCAGGTAGTTGAGGACGATCTGGTCCTGCCGAAAACTAGTTGTGTACTCCGGGTTGGGAGCACAGACATCCTTGTACTCTGGGTGGGTAGGGTGTCGTCAATGTACCGGTGATGTTGGTGAGCTTGGCAATGGAGAGGGGGAAGGATTGCTTTGATATTATCGGGATTTGCTTCAATTTCATGTTGACATACAAAGAACCTGAGGAGCTTGCCGGATGGGACGCCGAACACACACTTCTCAGAGTTGAGCTTCATGTTGATCTTGCGCAGATTTGCAAATGTTTCTTCTAGATCTGATATGAGTGTAGCCTTGCCTTGGTTTTGACCACTATGTTATCCGTATAAACCTCCATATTTCTATGCAGCTGGGGCTCAAAACCAATCTGGACCGCTCTTGCAAATGTAGAACCAACACTTTTCAACCCGAGAGGCATACGCAAAAAGCAATACGTACCACATGTGGTGATAAATGTGGTCTTCTCCTTGTCTTCCTTGGCCATGAAGATCTGATGATAGCCTAAATAGGCATCAAGGGAAGACAACAAGTCGCAGCCGGCGGTGGAGTCCACAATCTTGTCAATGCATGGCAATGGAAAAGGATCTTTGGGGCAGGCATTATTGATATCTGTGAAGTCAATACACAATCTCCATTTCCCATTTGCGTTGCGCAGTACAACTGGATTGGCCAACCACGTTGGATGGAGTACTCCTCTGATCAAGCCAGCCGCTTCTAACTTCTTGATCTCTTCTGCAATGAACTGCTGCCGCTCCAAAGCCTGCTTCTAGACCTTCTGCTTGACCGGCCGCACGTGTGGGCAGACGGCGGGGTGGTGCTCAACCACCTTCCTGGGAACTGTTGGAGATATGCCCTAGAGGCAATCATGTATGATGATATTTCCTATGTGTTTATGAATAAAGATAGTCCTTGGATATTATCATTGATGTGTATTAACAAGTATGTGACTTGTTTGTGGGACTATGCATTGTATGATGACTGTCCTAAATGGTCCCTAGTCGAAAGGGTTGTGTGGATGCGCATCCAGTTAGACTAGCATATGACACGGTGGATGGTCCGGTCTCACTGACCATGTAGCATTGGATGCTAGCCGGATAACATGGACTCAGAAAGGTCTGGTCGGATTCGATGTAGTCGGGTCCGAGTCAAGATAAGGTCTGAGTTGGACATACCCAACTATGAGACGCAGTGATAGGTCATCTATGAGTCTCTAGTACAACATACGTTCTATGTCCTAAAACCTGAGCTGGCGCATGTACTTGGGATGGTGACAGACTTGCTTTGGGCCAACCAAACGCTACTCCGTGACTAGGTAGTTACAAAGGTAGGTTTCGGGCTTGTCCAGACCCATGCTTTGAGACATGGTCGAGCAAGATGGGATTTGCCCCTCTAATCAGGAGAGATATACTCTCGGCCCCTCGGGTGATCCGACCTGGATAAGCATGGCCAAGCGATGAGGATTATGAGATAATCCGAATGTTGGTCGGATTCACTGGAACGAGAAAGAGGTCGTGCTGCAACAAGGCTGACCATGTCGCCTTGTGCACGACAACATATATCGTGTGGCAAAGGGAACAGAAGTGTGAAGTACAGGTTTGCCTAACCATATTCATCGAACACTTGGAGTTGGCACGTCTTGCTAGAGTTGCTACCTACCGGTGAGTCGGATGTCATCTGACTCGTGACCAAGTGGACGAGAACCTAAAGGGTCACGCGCTGAAGGGAAGGAACACGTGGGCTTTAGGATCCGTGTGAGGCCCAAGAGTTGAGCCCGCGCCGGATGCCTATATATGGTGGAGGTGCAACACACCCATCCGATTGATCGCTTCGGCGCTGTCATTAGGGTTTGTATGTGTTGCGAATATTCACCTCCACTCGCCGCCGCCGACCGTGTAATCGGACCTAGCAGTCCGCCGCATGGGTGTTCCTCTTGCACGTGCGGATACCGTTAGAGGAGGTGCACTTGCTCTGCTCCGGCGAACCTGTATGCCGGATCCGGCGACCGGCTGTTCAAGGGAGATCAGAATGGCTATTCGAGGGAGATCAGATGAGGTGGAGACGGACTACACGAACGCGCTACCCCAACTCTACTTCCACTGCACGGCACTACGCGTCTTGTGGTAACAATCTGTGATCCATCTCCGTAGCATGTTCTTGGACGTTCTGCGCATAGGAAAATTTTAATTTGCATGCGATGCACCTACAGTAGAAACCATCAGTGGTATCAGAGCCAAGTTATAGGATTTGGATTCAGATCGGATGCATATTTGATAGGTGGAGACGGCGGATGAGATTCGTCTTCATTGAAGACATCGACTATGTGCAGGGTTGATGAGATCAACTTTGAGGCTATGTTTTTTGTCAATCGAAATTGATGAGTTCATGACACAACCTACCCCTATTGGTCGATATCCGCCATCGGGGTTAACCGTGAAACTTAAATCCGAATCGGGTTTGCAATGATCGATGTGATCGGTCACATCAGAAAATTCAGCGTGATCGGAGTGCAGATGCGATTTGTCATTTCCAAAAATGTGCATAGCACCTTGTATTTCATACACGATCACACAAACCGGTAGAATCCAATTCGATACATAAGTTTGTTTGCAGGTTTGATGTGAATAGTATGGCTCATATGTATGTGATGCATGTGTGTAATTTAACATGACCTGCGTGTCATGATTGTCAGCCGGCAGGAGCCAAACTACTGTCATTATATTTTATAACGACCAGTGTGTCGACTTGTGATTCTCTGTAAAAATTCATTACTAGTTGTAGTAGTTGGAGGACAGATATCAAGTTCGAGGTTTTGGCGTCCGAGCGTGACGGACAAGATGGAGTTCTGCCTTGGTCATCGGAGTAGGAGCCGGCCATGGAAGTATGCCCATGAAAGAGCCATACTATTTCACATATTTATGCTTATATGTGATTGATATTGCTTCTTGTTTCTATGCATGTTATAATGGTAGAAAGATACCTCATTAATATCAAGTATATTGTTATTCCAGATGTTGCACCTTCGCACATCAAGTATGTCTACTAGTGGGCTCATAAAATTGAGGTGCTACTAGGTGTCCTTGAACTGGAGGGTTCGTGTCGGACACGGACATGCACTGTATCGGGTTAACTAGACAAGGCTATCAAAACGGTTTTGGTCCTTGTGGCAAAGAAGGTTGGGAGCCGGGGTATGAGATACCTACCCAACTGTCAGGAGTCATATAGAGATACGATTAGCAAGGAGTTGCTTACCAAATAGGCAAGTTGGCTAGCAGTGATGCTAAAGCTCACTAGTCGCTCGCGCTAGACGGGTCCTGAAACACTGAGAGTTTGCGGAGGGATGCTGACTTCTGTGGGAGTAGTTCTGTTTAAGGCTTGAATTACTCTACATAAACACATTGCATAGTGATTGCATATTTTCTGTCGTAGATCGATGGCACCACCTGCTCGACCCAACTTTGCATTGAAATCAATTCTGGCAAAGGATAAACTGAATGGAAAAAGCTTTACCACCTGGTATACAAATCTGAGAATTGTTCTCAAGCACGATAAAAAGGAACATGTTCTAGAGGATCCACTTCCAAAGGAACCTACCGAGAATGCTAATGCCACAACCAAAAATGCCCACCCGAAACTCGTTGATGAATCAAACGAGATCAGTTGCCTGATGCTGGTTTATATGAAGCCCGATTTGCAACAGCATTTCGAAAACATTTAGGCTTTCGATATGATTGAGAGTTTGAAGAGCATTTTCATGTGCAGGCTAGGACCGAAAGGTTCAGCGTCTAGCAGTCCTTGATGGATAGTAAACTGAAGGAGGGTGATCCACTGAGCCCGCATGTGATCAAGATAATCGGGTACGTGCCAGCTTTGGATCGATTAGGCTTCCCACTTGGGGACGAGCTGTCCATAGATGCAATTTTGGGTTCTCTTCCACCTAGCTATGGGATGTTCGTCTTGAACTATCATATGCATGACATGGATAAGAAGCTCACTGAATTGCATGGGATGCTCAAGGTGGCAGAGCAAGATATTAAGAGAGGCATGCATCAAGTGTTGATGGTGCAGAACTCGGCTAAGTTCAAGAAGAGTTGGTCCAAGAAAAGGGTAAGGCAAAGGGCACGGAGAAGGCTGTCTCCAGCACTAAGGCAAAGTCCAGACCGAACTCAAAGACCATTTGCTTTCACTGCAAGGAAGTTGGTCACTCGAAGAGGAACTATAGCAAGTGGCTTACTGAGCACAGCAGGAAACCCGAAGATGCTTCTTCAGGAAAAGGTACACTTGTTACATATGTTATAGACATTTACCTTGCTGACATACCTAGTATCTCTTGGGTGTTTGATACCGAATTGGTTGTTCATATTTGCAACTCGATGGAGGGGCTGGTAAGAACTAGGCGTGTGGCACAAGGGGAGATTGACATTGGGGTCAGCAACAAAGCAAGAGTTGCTGCGTTGGAGGTCGGCACGATGCAGCTCAAGCTTCCTTCTGGATTTATTTTGGAATTGAATAATTGTTATTACATTCCCGCACTTAGTCGGAACATTATTTATGCCTCATGTTTGATGAGTCAAGGTTATGAATTCAATATAAAGGACAATGGTTGTTCATTTTATTTGAAGGGAATGTCCCATGGCTATGCACCCATAGTAGATGGGTTATTTATTTTAAATCTAGAAATGGAACCAGTCTATAACATGAATCTCAAGAGGCATAAGCCTAATGAGATAAATCCGACATACTTCTGGCATTGCCGGCTTGGACACATTAGTCTGAAACACATGAAGAAGATCCATGATGATGGACTCCGAACTTCGTCTGACTTCGGGTCGTTCGAGGCATGCGGGTCATGCTTCCTAGGCAAGATGACTAAGTCTCCTTTTGCAAAGAGTTGAAAGAGGGCGTCTGAGCTATTGGATCTTATACATAGTGATGTCTGTGGTCCAATGAGCACAACGGACAGAGGTGGCTATCAGTACTTCGTGACTTTTACCGACGCCTTGAGTAGATATGGATATATATATTTGATGAGGCACAAGTTGCAAACTTTTGAAAAGCTCAAAGAGTTTCAGAACGAGGTTGAAAATCAGCTCGACAAGACGATAAAACTTCTACGATCAGATCGTGGAGGTGAGTACATGAGCCAGGAGTTTGATAATCATCTGAAAAGCCAAGGTATAGTACCTCAGCTCACACCTGTGCGTACGCCGTAGAGAAACTGTGTGTCAGAAGAGAGAAATCGAACGTTGTTGGACATGGTCTGATCGGTGATGAGCAAATCGGATTTACCCTTGTCATTCTGGGGATACGCTCTAGAAACTGCAACTTTCACACTTAATAGGATACCATCAAAATCCATTGACAAGACACCACATGAGACGTGGACTGGGAAGACTCCTAGTTTGTCTTTTCTAAAGATTTGGGGTTGTGAAGCATTTGTCAAGCGACTCATGTCGGACAAGCTTACATCCAAGTCGGATAAATGCATATTCGTGGGATATCCAAGGGAAAGCTTGGGATACAGCTTCTACAACCGAGAAGAGAACAAACTGTTTGTTGCTCGGAACGGGGTTTTCCTAGAGAAATAGTTTATTAGTCAGGAGGCCAGTGGGAGAACGCTGTGACTCGAAGAAATTTGAGAGCCACTCGGGGACAACTCAGTTGGTGATGAGATCACACTGGAGTCGGTCAGAGAACCCATAGTGGAGATGGCACCGGAGCCACGAAGGTCGGAAAGATTGCGCAGAGTGCGTGAAGTTTTGTTGCTAGAAAGCGACGAGCGGACCACGTATGCGGAAGCAATGGTGAGCCCGGATTCTGAGGCATGGCTAGAGGCCATGAGATCCGAGTTAAGGTCCATGGATGAGAATCAAGTCTAGGACTTGGTTGATCCGCCACCTAGCGTAGTTTCCATTGGTTGCAAATGGGTCTTTAAGAAGAAAACCGATGTGGATGGAAATGTTCAGATCGACAAAGCTCGGCTTGTCGCTAAAGGTTATTGACAAGTTCAATGAATTGACTATGACAATACCTTCTCGCCGGTAGTGATGCTAAAGTCAGTGAGGATCATACTAGCTATAGCTGCATATTTCGATTATGAGATATGGCAGATGGATGTCAAAACGGCTTTCCTTCATGGAAATTTAAACGAGGATGTATACATGATACAACCCAAAGGTTTTGTCGATCCAACTAATGCTGGTAAAATATGCAAGCTCAAGAGATCCATTTATGGATTGAGGCAAGCATCTCGGAGTTGGAACATTCATTTTGATGAAGTCCTCATTGACCTTGGCTTCATCAAGAACGAAGAGGACTATTGTTTATACAAGAAGTCTAGTGGGAGCTCGGTAGTAGTTTTGATCTTGTATGTGGATGACATACTGCTGATCGCAAATGATGTTTCGTTGCTGAACTCAGTCAAGGAATCATTGAATGGAATGTTTTGGATGAAAGACCTTGGAGAGGCAGTGTACATTTTAGGCACCAAGATCTATAGAGATAGATCGAGGAGGCTGCTTGGCTTAAGCCAGAGCACGTACATAGACAAAGTGTTGAAGAGGTTCAACATGAGTGAGGCCAAGAAAGGGTTCTTGCCGGTCTCACATGGTATAAGGCTAAGCAAGACTCAGAGGCCTACGGCTTCTGATGAGCAAAACCGGATGAGTAGGATTCCATATGCCTCGACGATTGGATCCATCATGTATGCTATGCTATGTACATGACCTGATTTTGCCTATGCAATAAGCTTAACAAGCATATACGAGGCCGACCCAGGTGAGAGTCACTGGGCAACGGTGAAAACTATCTTGAAGTACCTGAAAAGGACTAAAGAGATGTTCCTAGTTTATGGAGGTGAGGAGGAGCTCTGCGTAAAGGGTTATGCTGATGCTAGTTTCCAAACCGATAGGGATGATTATCGATCACAAATTGGATTCATGTATGTCATGAATGGAGGAGCAGTGAGCTGGACGAGTTCCAAGCAAGATACGGTGGCCGACTCCACAACAGAGACCGAATACATTTTGTCTTGTGAATCCGCAAAGGAAGGTGTTTGGATTCGAAAGTTCCTGGAAGATGTTGGTGTGTTCCCGGGATGGTCAAAACCGTTAGACCTTTATTGTGATAATTCAGGTGCCATCGCACATGCCAAGGAGCCGATACAACACCACAAGACCAGGCACATAGGCCGAAAATATCACTTGATACGAAAGCTCATAGAGTAAGGTGATTCCAATTTATGCAAGATTCACATGGATGCAAATGTTGTAGATCCATTGACAAAGCTGCTTCCACAACCCAAGCATGAGGGGCATGTAAGATCTATGGGCATTCGATGTCTATTTGATTGACTCTAGTGCAAGTAGGAGACTGTTGGAGATATTCCCTAGAGGCAATCATGTATGATGATATTTCCTATGTGTTTATGAATAAAGATAGTCCTTGGATATTATCATTGATGTGTACTAACAAGTATGTGACTTGTTTGTGAGACTATGCATTGTATGATGACTGTCCTAAATGGTACCTAGTCGAAAGGGCTGTGTGGACGCGCAGCCAGTTAGACTAGCATATGACATCGTGGATGGTCCGGTCTCACTAACCATGTAGCATTGGATGCTAGCCGGATAATATGGACTCAGGAAGCTCTGGTCGGATTCGACGTAGTCGGATCCAAGTCGAGATAAGGTCTGAGTTGGACAGACCCAACTATGAGACGTAGCGATAGGTCATATGTGAGTCTCTAGTACAACATACGTTCTATGCCCTAAGACCTGAGCTGGCGCATGTACTCGGGATGGTGACAGACTTGCTTTGGGCCGACCAAACGCTACTCTGTGACTGGGTAGTTACAAAGGTAGGTTTCAGGCTTGTCCAGACCCATGCTACGAGACATGGTCGAGCAAGATAGGATTTGCCCCTCTGGTCAGGAGATATATACTCTCGGCCCCTCGGGTGATCCGACCTGGATAAGCATGGCCATGCGATGAGGATTATGAGATGATCCAAATGTTGGTCGAATTCACGGGAACGACAAAGAGGTCGTGCTGCAACAAGGATGACCATGTCGCCTTGTGCACGACAACATATATCGTGTGTCAAAGGAAACAGAAGTGTCAATTACAGGTTTGCCTAACCAGCTTCATCGGACACTTGGAGTCGGCACGTCTTGCTAGAGGCCGCTACCGACTGGTCGAGTCAGATGTCATCTGACTCGCGACCAAGTGGACAAGAACCTAAAGGGTCACGAGCTTAAGGGAAGAAACACATGGGCTTTAGGATCTGTGCGAGGCCCAAGAGCTGAGCCCGCGTCGGATGCCTATATATAGTGGAGGTGCGACACACCCATACGATTGATCTCTTCGGCACTGTCATTAGGGTTTGCATGTGTTCCGAATAGCCACCTGCACTCGCCGCCGCCGATCGAGTAATCGTACCTAGCAGTCCGCCGCACGAGTGTTCCTCTTGCACACGCGGATACCATTAGAGGTGGTGCACTTGCTCTGCTCCGGCGAACCTGTACAGAGGATCTGGAGACCGACTATTCGAGGGAGATCGGAACGGCTATTCGAGGGAGATCAGACAAGGAGGAGACGGACAACACGAACGCGCTGCCCCAACTCTACTTCCGCTGCATGGCACTGCGCGTCTAGTGGTAACAATCTGTGATCCATCTCCGTAGCATGTTCTTGGATGTTCTCCGCGTAGGAAAATTTTAGTTTGCATGCGATGCACCTACAGTAGAAACCATCAGGAACACCGGGGATATCTGATGGTTGACACGCAAACACATTGACATTCGCCCGCAGGAAGGCAACGAGCGTGCTTTTCTATTTGTCGTCAAGGATGGAACTTATGGTGAAAGTTCCTCCCGTACCGTCCTCCTTGGTGGAAACCTTCTTAGTCTCTGGTGGAGCCGCCTTGGACTTCTTGCTCTTGCTAGTGGAGCTCTCTAGCACATCGTCAATGGGAGCGCAGCACCCCGAGGAGGCGCGCTTACCGGAATGTGCGCCAGAGGCCTTGCCGATCTCCCCCCCCCCCCCGGGGGGTCCTTCAGCAGCAGGAGCAAGTGCCTTTGTGGCAGATGTTGCAACTTCCTCTCGGTAGAGTTGGTCATTGCGGATAAGTGCGCCTTTCTTGTCGGAGTTGATCGTGATGACGCTCATTGGCCCGGGCATCTTCAGCACATTGCAAGCGAAGTGGGTGGCTGCCATGAACTTGGCCAGTGCTGGATGACCAAGGATACCGTTGTATGGCAATGAGATCGTGGCGACGTAAAAACGACCTTCTCCATCCTGAAATTCATATCACTGCCAAACGTCACCGGCAATGTGATCTTGCCCTTCGGCTGAGTCCTCCCTGAATTGACCCCTTGGAAAGCACCTGTTGGCTCGAGATCTTCATCAGGAATTTACAACCTCTGGATGACATCAGGCGAGATTAGGTTCAGGCTGGCCCCACTATCGACTAGCATCTTCGTCACCTTGAGGTTGAGAATTGTTGGTGAAACCAACAACTACAGGCACCCAACCGCAGTTGTGCGATCAGGGTGATCCTCGGCGTCGAAGATGGTAGGAGTGTTGGACCACTTCAGACATCTCTGGGTACCGATAGAAGGTTCCAACGCCTTCACCTTGCATGCCCACTGTTTAAGTTGGCGGTGAGAGGACTGCGGCGAGGCACCTCCCTCGATGCACATCATCTGTGTAGCCTTCTAGAACTCATGCTCGCTGGACTCGTCGTCCTCTTCGTTTCAATCGTCATCCCCCTCTTGCTTGTCGCGGCCTCGAGCGGGCTGGTCCTTCTCTTGCTCAGCCTAGCCGCAGCGACCTCCTCGGCTACCGCGTTTCTTGGCGGGCCCCACCGCACCATCCTGGCCCTTCTCCTTGTCTCACCTCTCATACTCGGCTTTTTGCTTCTCGACAAGCTGCTTCACCTATGGGCAGTTCTATAGATCATGGCCTTTGGTGCGATGGATCTTGCAATATTGCTTGACAGATCCTTCCGGTTTGTCGTTAGCCACCAAAGCCTGACAGGAGGTGCACCCGGCAACATCCTTGCCGGTGTTATCACCCTTGGCCTTCTTGGCAGTGCTTGGGTTGCCGGATTCCTCGACGGCAAGCACGGCCTTGCCTTTGCGCTTCTTGTTACGTCGTCGGCCCCTCCTTGTTAGGGTGGTGGTGTTCTCCTCTTCGGAGTCGACCCCTGCACCAGCGTCCTCGCCGAGGAGCCTCCTCCCTTCTTCACCTCGAGCGCATCTATCTGCCAGAGCATAGAGCTCAGCAACATCCCTGACCTTGTTCATCGCAAGCTCTTCTCGCATCTTGCGATGGCGCACATTCTGATGGAACGCGCTGATAACAGCGTCAGGATGGACGTCAGGAATGTTCTGGTGTACGCGGCTGAACCTCTAGATGTACTTGTGCAAAGCCTCGCCCTCCTTCTGGGGAAGGAGGTGCAAATCGCTTTCCTGACCAGGAGATTGATCGCCTCCGGTAAAGGCGCAAACAAACTCATGGCACAGGTCTGCCCAAGAGGAAATGGATCCTTTTGACAAATGCATCAACCAGCTCCTGATGTTGGGCTTGAGCACCAACGGGAAGTAGTTGCCAAGTATTTTGTCATTGCGAGCCCCGGCAGCTTGCACCGCAATGGTGTAGATGCTTAGGAACTCCGACAGGTCAGTCTTGCCATCATATTTCTCTGGGACCTCTGGCTTGAACGTGTGGGAATTGCGCCACTGGACTTGTCGCAGCTCATAGGTAAACGCTAGATAACCCACCTCGTAAGGTAGGCTGACAGGATACCCGGGCACAACCTTGTCCATAGTGCCCCCCACCGCTCGATTGCAGTACGAGCGTCTTCTTTTCTCCGCTCCCGAAGAACTTGACGCTGGTCGTGGCGTGTCCGTGGATCAGACTACGCCATCGAGTAACCGTCATAGGCGTCGGTCCGTCGAGTCGATGAACGACATTGTTGCTGTGTGGGGGAGTGCACCGTGGTCGCACCACCCCCGACCTTCTCGCCACTTGCGCGAGCCGTCTCAGTGGACCGAAACTTGTCGGCGAGGCTGAGGAGGCTCCGAATGGTGGCTCTCCACTCGTCGAGCTTCTCTGCAGAAGGAGGGAAGTTCGGGAGTAGTTGCGCTCGTGCCATTTCTTCCTCCGATGCGGTCACTTGCGAATGGCGCGAAGAACGCGAGGTGCTCCGGCTCCTAACCGTGTTAGAAGGAGCTCCGTCGCGGTCCCGTGATTGCACGCCACTCCCGCTAGCATGCTGGCGTTCATGTTGGTCCCGCGCATCTTGGGGACGATGCGCAGGAACTTTTCTGTAGGGGCGCTAGGAACCACGGGCACCATGGCGCTGGTCTTCGCGCGCGTTCTGGGAAGGCCGCGGCATGGGCACATGTGTGGGTTTCTTGGAAGGTTCCGTTTCGTTCCCGGAGTTCATCGTACCGCCCGCAGGTGGCACAACCCCGTCTTGAGACCCAGCGGCGCGGTGGTTTCCGCCGCTGCTGTGATGGTCTCCGCGGCTGGCGATGCCCCTTTTTGGCCTTGAACATCGGAACGTTGCGTAAGCTCTGAACCTCTGCCTCCTCCACCCACGTCCACACCGTCCCCTACCTCTATAGTTATAGCGACAACCAATGTGGATGGGACAAACACCGTCAGACCCTTCCCCTTGGGGGCCATGGTGATGATGCTCATGAAGGAACTAGCGCACTAATCACCAGATTAGGTCTACGCAACCTTAGTTCCCTTACGTGGCGCGCCAAAGATGTTGGTGCCATTAGTGACACCTATGTGATTGGAGGGACCCCTTTAGTGGTTCGCCGGGGGAGGGAGACGGGTCGCACAGAGAGGAAATCAGATGAAGAGTGCGCGGGGATTTTACCTAGGTTCGGGCCACAACGGATGCGTAAAACCCTAGTCCTGCCTGGGGTTATTATGAGTGTTTTTAGGGTTCTAGATACAGGAGCGCTACGAACAGCTGCTACGCGCATGAGCTAGAAGATTTGTCAAAGGATCCCAATAGTGGCATACAGTGCGTACATGGGGTGTATAGAGCTACAGTGGTATCATACCTAACACTAACGATGTAGGACAGGCACATTTAATGCACCGTCAGGCATTTCTGTCCATTTGCGGGATGGGATAGGAGCTCGTCTCATCGGCACCGCTTAGCCCCTCCATCGTCGGCGCCGCGCCGCGTGTCCAGGCGGAACGACACCTGGCCTCTGCGCTGGCGGGGTCTTGCCGGGGCTTCACCTTGGCAGGCCTTGCCGGGACTTCGCCCTTCTTGAGGGTTTGATGCTATCCTGGCAAGGTCTTTCCTGGGGGTCTTGATTATTTGGATGTCTCCTGTGTTCGCAACTGACAGCTCCCAGTCGGGCCTTACTGCCAGGGTGCCTACTACTGCCCGTGTGCGAGTGAGGGGCACTAGAGATCCCAAAACTCTAGTGCACCGACATCGATGCTGGTTTGATGAAGCAATGGAGCGCCTGGCCCGCGATGCTGAACTCTTGGTCGGATGACCGAGATGATGAGAAAATTTCCTTCAAAAAGGATGTCTGACAACCCGTTCATGAAAAAGATGAACTCGAGTCGGATTCATTTTCGTGTAGAAAATAGATCCAAAATTCGTTGTACTAACCGGATGTTTCTCGGAGTTTGGACAATCGGATCGAGGTGAAATTTTCAGGGTTGATCGGTATTGGATTACGCATGCGATGAACGGTGGGATTTTCCAACGGAGATTCGAGCTAGACGCTGGACTCCTCTCCCTAAACTGGTCCAGATGCTCGTCTAGATTCAACATGGCTTCGGTAAATCGGAGATTGCCGGAGATACCTCCATTAGAACGCGACGAAATTTTGCAGGGTTGTTGTAGATACAATTCCACACAATTGCACTAAAGCAATCGCCAAAGCGATGCACGAGGAAATGGGGACAACAAACACAAATTCGTTGTCTAGAAAATCTGCAATCTGCAGACAAGCCATCGATCCTTCTAGCAATCCCACAATGAAACTCTTAATGAAAGCACCAATGTCGGTGTCAAAACCATCGGATCTCGGGTAGGGGGTCCCGAACTATGGATGTAAAACCCTACCTCCTGTTTTGCTTGTATTGATGATGGTGTATCAAGTACAGAGTTGATCTACCTTGAGATAGTATGTAGTGGTCTAAACCCTAAGAGCTATGCTCGTATGATGATATGATCTATGATGATCTGATTGTACCTACTGACTATCCTGGCCTCGGTTTATATAACCCACCACAGGCCTAAGATAACAAGAGTCCTAGTCGGCTACGTTGGTGGAGAGGAGTCCTTGTCTTGATCATCAAGTCTTGTGGAATCTTCCTCGTATGCATTATGGGCTGCCCAAAGTTGCCCATTAGTGATTCGTCATGGGGGTCCTCGGCCTGACACATAGGTCGGGAGACGACGTGGTGAGTACCCCTATCCAGGACACCTTCACCAAACCTGGGTAAATCACTGGGTGCAATCTTCTTCCTCATCATCATGCGAGTTCCTCGTCCAGATCATCGAGTTGTGAGCAAGGTGTGGCAAAGATGTGCGGATCTGCACACACGCCCCTGTGTGTGAACTTCCTTGGGTTTTATGGAGCCCGAGATCCGACATTTGGCGCGCCAGGTAGGGGGCATGTCAAATTCTTCCACAAGCCACGATCTTTCTCCGCCTCGCCGCTCCGATGTGTGACGCTCACCGGGCCAGCGCCAAGCATAGAGCTACCCGCGTCCCCCCAAACGATGCCTGCGGGCCATGCTACCATGTGCCGGTCCGCCTGTCCTATGGACAACACCGCCAAGAGCCCGGAGGCCCACGAACAACAAGACTCCTCCCATCCGGTCACCGCGCGGCGCGACAGCTGCACCGCCACTCCATACTCCCACGCTCGTCCCGGGGCAGCGCGTGGGATGGGTGTGCTTTCTATGGTGCCCGAGTTGCTGCGTCATACGTATCCAACGTATCTATAATTTATGAAATATTCATGCAATGTTAACCTATGTTTACAATACTTTTATATGGTTTTGATGCACTTTATATGAGTTATTTAGAACTGACTCGGATTGACGCTGATTTCAGCAGAATTACTGTGGTGTTGTTTTTGTGCACAAAAAGAAAATCTCGGAATCGTCCAAAACTTCTTTATGATTTCTTCTAGAGGTAATAAAAAATACTGGAGTGAAGAACCACTGGAGGGGGTGTGCAAGAGGCCACCACACATCTGGCCACCCCCTAGGGTGCGGCAAGATAGCTTGTGGAGCCCATGTAACTCTGTTGCGCGTGATTCCAATGCTGAAAAATCCTAGAAACCCCATAAATAAAGAGAGACCTTCCGCTCCACCGCCATGACTCTCTGTATCGCTGAAAAACCAACCTTGAGTGATTCCTGTACCCTGCCGGAGAGGGAAAACCATCACTGGTGACCATCTTCATCATCCCTATGGTCTCCATGATGATGAGGGAGTAGTTCACCCTCGGGGCTGATGGTATGTACCAGTAGCTATGTGTTTAATCTCTCTCTCTCTCTCTCTCGTGTTTGTGAGATGACATGATCTTGATGTATCACAGGCTTGTTAATGTAGTCGGATCATATGACGTATTTCCCATACCATCTAGTTGTGATGAATTGAGTCTTTCACTTTAAGATCTCGTTATGTTGGATTGAGCATATTGGTACGACAACACTTGATGTATGTCTTGCGTAGGATAATCGTAGTGACAATGGGGTATTGTCTTGATTCACTTGATATATGTGGAGGCATCAACTTGCGGATTCCGGTGACCTTGGTGATCTATGCATAGGGGTTGATTGCACGTTTTCATACCATGTTCTCCAATAGAATTGTTGGGGTGCTCCTTGAAAGTTCTTTGTTGTTGGATTGAATATGATAGCTCTGAAATTATTTGATGCATGTCACATAATTTACCCATGGATACTGGAGGTGACATTGGACTATCGAGGTGACATTAGGGTCAATTGATATGTATCATTGATGTTATTCTAGTACGAACTCTAGGGTTGTTTGTGGCAATTATAGGAATATCTCAAAATATCGAATAGAAAAGATAACCTGATGTTATCTTAGTACGAACTCTTGAATAAATTGAATGGAGAGAATAACTTTGAGGTGGTTCTACCACCTACACCAATTTCAACTTCTTGTTCTCCGCTAGATAGGAACTTTGGAGTGATTCTTTGTTGCACGTTAAGGGATGATCATATGATTCAACTATGTATCATTGTTGAGAAATTGCATTAGTGAAAGTATGTACCCTAGGCCTTATTTCCAAGCATTAATACAATGTTTTTCTCTCCATTTGCCACTTGTTACCACTAGTGCAAAACAGGGCTTTGGTTGAGGCTATGATAAGGGCAATAATGCCGGTTCAGTTACGAACTAGGAGTAAAGAGTCCATCAGTCCTGGTTCATGAGGCTAGGGCGCCGGCAGGGCCTTGGAGGTCATTGGTCCCGGTTCTTCTAACACAAATGGTCCCGGTTCTAGCTACTAACCTGGACAAATGGGCCTTGCTCCTGGACCAACACCTTTAGTCCCGGTTGGTAGCTGGAACCGGGATGAAAAGTCCGTCTTCTGTCCCGGTTCTGGCCACCAACCTGGACTAAAAGATATAAGCCTATATATACCCCTGCCCCGCCCCTGCCACTCACTCTGCTTTTTTGGACGCCGGCGTGTGGGTGTGTGTTGCTCTAGGTCTCACCTCCTATGCATATGAGGTGTTCGATGAAATGCCCGAGCCACACTTAAGCTTTCTTCTCTCGAAGCTCGACCTCCAAGCTCCATTTTCCTAAAGATTTGTCTAGGTTTGGTGGTCCGTCCTGTCTTGTCCCCGTCCTCACCTCCGTCGATCGCCCGTGCCGATCTAGTCACGGACACCACCCTGGTGAATGGTGATCCTCTTGTTCTTATCTTCTTTGTAAAAGAAACAAATTCTTACTTGTACGATTTAGATAGATGCTTGTACAATTTTCTTACTTTTATTATTGTTTGTTATTATATAGTACCATGGTTTCGGTATCTCCCCTCGTCGGCCCTCGTCCTATCTATGATTCAGATGTGGTATATTAGCTTTATAACTATTTGTTTCATTCAGTGTTTATGAAAATTATGCCGACCAATGTGACATAGATGTCTTTATCTAGGAGTTATGTGAACTATAAATTCCAACCGACATAGAAATTCTTGTCGAGAAGTTAAATTTGGTTGAAAAAGAAAACAAGTACTTGAAAGAAAAATTAAAAAGAGTTGAAGAGGGGAAGATGAAATTGCAGTTGCATGTTGCCGATGTCGTCAACGATCACAAGATGAAGATGGTTGCAATGTGCTTGAAGATTAGAAAGATTAGAAAATATGCCATTCATACTGAGGCTTGGTATCATTATGCCGTTCGATCAATTGGTACCTTACTTGTGGTTATGATTGCATTTGTTGTTGCATTTTAATTTGTTACATAGTTTCATTGTATGTTTTAGTTAGATGCTCTAGAGAGCTATATGTTGTTCAATGAGAACTATGTATGAACATTATGTATTTATTTTGGTCACTATTGTACTTTGGCTTTAATGTGATGATGAATTTCAATTAATTTGTTCACTTCTCTATTCATGATGTTCTGTAATGGTTTTTGATACACTTAGTTATATAATGCATGCAAATGAACCGACAATGGATGTATGGTGACCGACACACCTCTAAGTATATTAAGGGACTGCATAATTTTCTCGAAGCGGCTGAGGCAAACAAGCAGAATGGTTTTATGCATTGTACATGTACTGTCTATGGGAATACGAAGGATTATTCCAATTCTAAAACCCTTCACTTCCACCTGCTTGAGAAGGGTTTCAGGCCACACTATAATGTTTGGACCAAGCACATAGAAAGAGGGGTTTTGATGGAAGACAACAAAGAAGAAGAGGATGATGACAACTACCCCCCTGAATATGGTCATGGAGCAATGGGGGGAGCTGAAGATCAAGAGGAACCAGACAATGTGCCCGATGATGATCTTCGTCGGGTCATTGTTCATGCACAGAGAGAATGCAAAAGTAATGGGAGAAGTTGAAGTTCGATCACATGTTAGAGGATCACAAAAAAGGGTTGTACCCAAATTGCGAAGATGACAAAACAAAGCTCGGCACCACACTGGAATTGCTGCAATGGAAGGCAGACAATGGTGTATCTGATAAGGGATTTCGTTTGCTACTGAAAATAATGAAGAAGAAACTTCCAAATGGTAACGAATTGCCCGGAAGTATGTAGGAAGTAAAGAAGGTTCTATGTCCTCTAGAATTGGAGGTGCAGAAGATGCATGCATGCCCTAATGACTGCATCCTCTATCGCGGTGCATACGAGGATTTGAACGCATGCGCGGTATGTGTTGCATTGCAGTATAAGATCAAACGAGATGACCCTGGTGATGTTGAGGGCCAGTGCATCGGGAAGAGGGTTCCTGCCAAGGTATTGTGGTATGCTCCTATAATACCAGGGTTGAAATGTCTGTTCAGAAACAGAAAGCATGCCGAGTTGATGCGATGGCACATAAAAGACCGTAAGAAAGACGGGAAGTTGAGAGCACCCACTTACGGGTCGCAATGGAGAAAGATCGAGAGAAAGTGGAGCGACTTTACATGTGACCCAAGGAACGTATGGTTTGGTTTAAGTCCAGATGGCGTTAATCCTTTTAGGGAGTAGAGCAACAAGCATACCACATGTCCTGTGACTCTATGTATGTAGCAACCCGACTCAAAAAGAGTCAAGCCTCTGTGTATCTGTGCTATCCCTGGATCATTCTAGCACACACAGTACATCGATGTATATAACAGAGTTCAATCACACTTTCTTTATTAATCAAAATCTCATATAGAGTCATTATTACAAAAGGTAACGTGGCTAAAAGCCAACTCATGAGATAGCGCTATCAAAATCCTGCGGAAGCCTGAAGGTAGGTGAGTTCATCCGACTCCAAAGGGCAACACCGAGCATAGGACGTAGACCTCACACTTCGTCGGAGATAACCTCTGCAACGTGAGACGTTGCAGCCGTGTAGGTCAGCATATGGAATATGTTGGAAAATCACAAAAAATTGATAAAAACAATAATGCTATCACAACTATATGCATTTGGTTGATGGTGGCAAAGGTCTGAGTTTTGCATAAAAGCAAGTTTTTCCCTACAACAAAGGGGTATCATGAAATTACTACAAAATGTCGGTTGTTTAATGAGATGGTTCCGCCAACAAAATCTCATAACCCAATTATTATCTTGTAACCTCATCAATTATCATCAAGTGTGGTGTTGAGAGTTCCTGATAGTATCATTTCCAAAGGCTCAATTGTCCGTAGTTGGGGACACGGCTAATCGATTAGGTTTAACACTCTGCAGAGGTTTGCGCACTTTTACCACATGATTTGATCCCTCCGTTTATGTCCTCGTACTTCAGGGTGTTTGAGGACCGGATGACCAAAACATGGTCTTTCAAAGAGTTTCACTAACCCCTGATTAAGAGTTCAGATTAGAGTTACCACTAAGATCAACCAAGCCAGAGCCCATAATGACTTGCGATTGCACAAGTAAGCTTCTGCTCGTGAAGTATCCGTCCATCTCTTTGATTCTGGGTGGAGTTGTCCGCTGGTATCTCTCCAACAGGGTTAGGTTCACTCCTCTGAGGTTCACAAACATTGGGAATTCACAAACACTGGGTATTCCAGGGGTGCCTATCAATGGTTCACAAACACTGGGAATTCCAACGGCCTATCAAGGTGCACACCCACTGGTTACTCCAGGGACCCTATGCAAATCCACCAAGTAGGTGTATTAAAGTTTGTCTTGAATCATGAAGTCTTCATCTCCTCAAAGTAGCCTTGATCATGTCAAGTGGTATTCATCATCTTGAATGGTCTTCATCCAAGACACTCACAACTCCCATGTAATACTCAACCCAAACCCCATCTACTTAAGCGTAGCATCAAATAAAAATATCGTCTCGGGGCCAGTTAATAGGGGATTTGTGGGGTTGTCCTACCTCATGATACTACTCGACAAGTTTAATACTCCTACTACATGCATGGTGGAAAATATTATCTAATGCAAATAAAACATGGGTAAAACATGATCAAATGACTTGCCTTGATGACGGTCTTGAAATTCTAAAGCTTCGTAATAACAAGCTTCTCACTCCGGATAATCTAACAAAACAAACAATTCACACAATAAGCGAAACACATTCACAAACAATAAATAATATTAAGTAAAAGTAATATGAAACAATCAAGGAAAACAATAAACAAATCGAAGGAAACCAAAAAATCCAACGAAGACTTTAAAGAAAACTAGAGAGAAACCAATTTAAACAAATTCTATCATAGCAACATTAAATTATTCGAAACACTTAATAGCAATCAATTTAATAAACAATTAACTAGAAAAAGGAAATACTTTAATAGCTAAAATTAATATCTAGTTATCACCAAAACAACTATAATAACAATAAAAACACTAAGACCATAACAAAATATTATAAAAACTAATATGCTTCTAATTAGCAGAAACAACAATAAAAATAACTTGATGTGGCAAAAGAATTATTTTGTGATGATAAAACTATTCTATTTACTCTAGTTAAATAACTACACAATAATACAACAAAGCAATAGATAAAATAATAATAACTTATATTAAAAAGTTATCTACTATAGTCTAACAGAACCATATAACCACATGTGAAAATCTACAAAAAGAACAAACTAAAACTAATTAAAAACAATAATTAAATGACTAAAACAACTATATAAACAAAACATTACTGTTTTAGTTAAAATTCTAATTTAAATAAACCTAAAAATCAATAACTCAATGCTACTAGACATGCCAATCAATAAGAAAACAGTGGCAAAAAGAATCAACTAAAAATATATTATAAATCTCCAGATATTGTCAAATTAGTGATTTCAACAAAATTAAGCAAATTCAAAATTACATTGCTCAAATTTAAAATCCAAGAGCACCATCAGAAACTACATAAAATTTTGAAACTACAGCAAAAAGAATCACTCAATTTAGAGTTGTATACTAGGAGATATGATCTTTTTAAATTGCTATTTTTCTAAAAAATAGAATTACGGGAATTTCCTGGAGCTCACCGGAGTTGGTCACCGGAGTTGGAGAAGATGAGCTCGGATCTGATGTTGCAGTATCTCCCGGAGGAAGGCAAACACGGAACGGGGAAGAGGACGTCTCGACAACCTCGTGGGAGGTCGGGTGAGGACCAACCAATCGTCCGCGAGCAGTGGCGAAGCTGCCGGAATTGGTGAACTCCGGCGAGCAATTGCACGTTGTGGGGTAGGGGAAAGATGCTCCAGAGGGGGGGGATCGGTCGAGGGAAGATAGTGCTTCGAGGGGGCAGTACTTATAGAGCTCGGGGCATCCAGATACATGCGGCAACAACGACCAAAATCCGGCAAGTGCGGATTTCCGGCGATGGAGATTTGGGGCATTAAGGTGCCCTTAATGGTGATGAGGGGGATAGGGAAGGCCCGGGATCCGCGGGATAATTGTTGCGTCGTGGAAAAAAGGAAGGGGACAGGGGAGCGCATGGAATCGGCGATGGCCACGACTTTCTATGTTTCTATTCCTGTAGGTGAACATGCACAGAAGGTGGAAGATGACCCATGGTGGGCTTGGCCTTCCTCACGTGAGTTGGTGAGCTGTGGCCATTACCCTTTTTCCTTTTTTTCAAACACGGAGAACAAAGGCAAAAAGGGAATATATATATATATATATAAATTATATAGACATATTATATATATCAAAATGACCAGAAAAATATTTGCTAAAACATGAACATATTTTCAGAGCCAAAAAAATCTCACGAAATCATAAAATTCAAATAGTGTTGCTGTTGCAAATAAAATGCAAAGAAAACATTTTGGAAATATCAAATTATTTTCAAATTCATCTTTCTCAATTTTTATATTTAAGGGAATCATTTTACCCTATTTTCCCTGTATCTTATTTTTGGAGAAAAATAACTTTGAAAACCACTTTAAGAATTTCTTTTGAAATATAATTCAAAATAGTCTTCTGAGTTTTGACAAGTTCAAATATAATTCAAATGGCCCCTCGTTTGGAGTTTCATATTGCTCCTCTCGATATTTTGAATTTGGGCAAGGGGATTTGGATTCATTCAAACTTTGAAATAGAACCAAATCTTAAATATATTCCAAAAAAGTAGAAAAGTTTTGGTAGTTATTAAATTCACCTTTCAAATACTTTATTTTGAAGAAGTCATGTCATCTTCTCTCATTTATTTGAGTTGAATGAATATGATTTCAAAAGTAAAGGGAAAAGTCATGTTATGCCCTCTCATTCAAAAGTTTTTTTTAAGTTTCAAATTCACTCAAATTCAGTCACTCAATCAAACAATCAATCAATATAGTTAATTTAATATAACATTCTAAATATTAGAGTTTTGGGATGTTACAATGTATGTATAACTTTCCTCCATGGTTGTGCATGAAGCGGAAGTTCATTATGATGCAGTGCTCATGCAAGGCCCTAAGCAACCCGGCAATGACATTGATGTGTACCTAAGGCCATTAGTTGATGAAATTTTACACCTATGGAATGGAAGAGGTGTATGTGTGTTGGATGAGAACGAACAGGAGGAATTTGACCTACATGCGTTGCTGTTTCTAACCATCAATGAATGGCTTGCTCTCAGTAACCTTTCAGGACACACAAACAAGGGATACCACGCATGCACACATTGTTTAAATGACACCAAAAGTATATATTTGCACAAATGCATGAATAATGTGTACCTGGGGCATCGTCGATTTCTTCTGACCGACCATCAATGTCGGAAGAAAGGAAAGCATTTCAATGGTGAGGCAGATCACCGAAAGAAGCCCGCCCTCTGTACTTGTGATCACATACTTGATATGGTCAACAATTTACAAGTAATCTTAGGAAAGGGTCATGGCAGACTATTTGTTCCAACTGACGATGAGGGATGCACACCCATGTGGAAGAAGAAATCTATATTTTGGTACCTACCTTATTGAAAATACCTAGAGGTCCGCTCTGCAATCGATCTGATGCACATGACAAAGAATCTTTCCGTGAACCTACTAGGCTTCTTGGGAGTGTATGGGAAGACAAAAGATACACCGGAGGCACGGGAGGAACAATAACGTGTGCTTGAAAAAGACGACACGCATCCAAAGCAGTATGAAGGTCCTGCTTGCTGGTTTGTGGTTGGAACCGGGACGCATCCCGGTTTGTGGTCGGAACCGGGACCAAATAGGGTCCTTTAGTCCTGGTTCCAGCCACAAACCGGGACCAAAGGGAAGCCTATATATACCCCCTGCCCGCGAGCAGAGCAATGCACTGCTCTATTTTTTTGGACGGTCGTGGGAGAGCTTTGTAGTGCTCTAGATCACCTCCTATGCACATGAGGTGCTCGATGAAATGCCTGAGCCACACTTAAGCTTTCTCCTCTCGAAGCTCCTTGTGCAAGCTCCATTTTCCTCAAGATTTTTCTAGGTTTGGCGATCCGTCCTGTCCTCCCACGGCAAGCCTCCGATTCTTTCTTCAAACTTCTTGGTTTCCTGCAGAACTCACACCCGCTCTCTCGGGCTCGCGACCGTGCCTGCCTCGATGACATGATGGACGCCTCATGGCTACAGCGTGCCGCTTGTCTTCCCGCTTGCCTTCATCCTAATCTACCACTAGGTGGCCTTTTTTATGTTTCTCTCTCTTTTCTTTGGGCGTCCTTGTGGTGTTTGGCCCCAACAAGCTCTATGCGTTGGACTGGTGTATGGGTTGTATGACTTTTTGCTTTATATATAAAGCAGGGCGAAAGCCTAGTTCCAGAGTCTCACACCCTTGTTCACCTGAAAGTAAAAATTTGCAACCCGCCATGAAGTCACCTTGGATATGTTCAAAAAAGATTTTGTGTCATCACAATATATTGCCTCATTTAAACGGTCAACTCAAAAATCGAGGTGTCTTCCTTGGTTAATCCTCATTGCGTCTCCTTGATTCACGCGTGGACTGTTGTTCTCCCATCTCATAAGTAGGCAGGGGAGGGGGTCCCATTTCTTTTCTCCTCTTCACCGCCACTGTCCATCTTCTTTTTCCTCCAGCGCTTGTGCCACCGAAAGATCCTCCACCATCGCCAGTCCTTCCTCGTCTTCCTCGACAAGGCCGCTGCATCAACCTGATTAAACCAGAGCTCGCTAGCGTTTCAGCCATCTTCTCCGCACCCGTCAGGTATGTTTGTTCTTATCCTCCCAGATCTACCTTATCTTGTCGCAGTTCCTCCATGTTCGCGGCCGCTCGCCGGAGTATTTACTTTAGATTTAATAAATAAAGCATCTTTCGGGCCACAAAACATCATCCATCTGATGCGGTGCCTTGCTTTAACATGAATCCCCCACTCCATTGTAGATCGATCCTGAATAGAAGCTCACATATGAACTGCTTGTTCTTCCTCTACCTATATTAGGTTTACAATATTTCCCATTTCATCCTCGCCCGTAGATCTTGTAATTGTTGTTGTCGTTTATAGAATCTGTTTGTCAACACTTGGCAAAATTCTCAGCAATAGCCGTCTTTTTAACCCACCATTGCTCTTTCGTCTTGTCAAGCAGCCACTTTTGCTCACCTTGGTCTCACAATAGACGGTGTCTTAGAATATTAACATAACTCGCCAATTACCACTGCCGTCTTAGCTTGATCTCTTTTTACTACTAGGTTTTTCTTAACCCACCGCCATGGACAAAGCCCCCACTTCGTGTGACTGGGTCCCCTCCGGGGTTACCGAAGCATCTCTAAAGGAATTCGTGGACATGGGAGCCCTACCTGCCTAAGATGTCATTCATTGGCGGGCTCTCAGAAAAGAGATCAAACCCATACCCTGAGAAGGGGAAGTATTCGTGTTCGCAGACCATCTTCTCTATTGCTTTTCACCGCCTGGGTCAAAGTTCTTCCGGGATGCCCTACACTTCTACAAGCTCCATCCTCAAGACATCGGTCCCAACTCTGTTACGAACTTGTGCCAGTTTCAAGTCCTTTGTGAATCTTATCTGCAAGAGGAACCCACTGTGGACCTTTTTAGAGACTTTTTCTACATCAACCGCCAGACCAAGCTCGCAACTTGGGAAGAGTCTCGAGCTCGGAGGGGTCTCCATCCAGAGGCGAATGGACATGGCTTTTCCTACCGCCATCTGGCCTAGCCATCTCAAAGATTGGAATCAGACCTGGTTTTACTGCAGAGACACCTCCTCGGCTGGAAAGAATCCACTTCCAGGTTACCGTTCTACCCGGCACTGCACAACCACTAAGCTTCCTGAACGGATGAGCGCCATGGAGCGTGTCATGTATGCTCCGGCTTTCTTGAAGATTTCAACCCTGCTGGCAAATGGTCTAACCAGCATGGACTTGACCCACTGCTGGGTCAGTTGGAGGATCATGCCACTAAGCCGGTGTGACAAGTTGATGTGTGAAATCAGACACCTTTAAACGAGAAAGACCTCAACACCATCGTGAAGTCTCTCCTTTGAGAGCCTCAAGCTGCATGTAACCAGATCAGGTTAAAGCTGTTTTGTGTTCTCAACCCGGCTCCAGAGGTAAAGATCCTTTGAATAACCTATTGCTTGTGACCTCTCAATTGTGTGATTCATACTTTTTCTGACCTTTCTCTGACCCATATGCAGGGAAAATCCAATTTCTGGAAGAAGAAATATATCCCTGCCCCCTAAAAGAAAGTGAAGATGACCAAGACCCGTGCTACGAGTACTACAGGTTGCAAGAAGAAACAAATCGCCACTGAACTGCTCCAGCTTGATGACTCAAAGAAAGAACTTGACTCCCTTGGTCTTCTCTTTATGCAACTCATGGACAATGACTACTCACAAGAGGAAGCAGAAACCAGCCATGCTGATGCCACAGAGGTAACCATTATCTCCTTTGACTCGGAACTTTTACTAATAAAGAGAATACGACAGGTTGTACGGAGGGTAAAGTGCTCACACCCCTTTGATCATTTGGATTCCAACTTTCTTTTGAAGAAAAATCAAGATGACCACAAACGTCAGACCCAAAGCACTGGCTCTAAAGATCTTTTGGCCGGCTTACCAAATGAGTCGGCTCCTCGGAAAGGATCCAACGAGGTACTTCCTTGCCTTAAATTCCTTTCCTCAACATGCTAATCTCGTGTTTGTAGCTCATTTATGTTTTACAATGCTTATCTTTCTAGGACTCGCCTCCTTCCTCCAGTGACTCAACTGCCACAAAGTTGCCTCCTATTATCATCAATCCAGGGTGATCATTCTTATATCTTTCTTCGTATGTTAATATTCTACCATTTCTTATGATGTATAATACCGCCTTTGTTCATAGAGATCAAGCCAAACGAAGGAAGGTGGGCGGGTTAGCTGCCACACCTAAAGTTCCAGAGTTGGAGATCCCCAGGTCAAGCGCTCCTGAAGCTCATGTTGAGCCCTTTGAGGCTAGCAAATATGCTTAGAATGAGGTTCCTCAACATAGTGAGCCGGCTGTTATGGACACTGAGTCTCTTGAGGCCCATCCAGAAGCTGACTTTAAGCCACCCAGCACCCAGCCAACGGCTGAAGATGTGGCTTCTAATGAAGAAGTTACTATTATTGGGGTGGCTTACCAGTCTCCAGCTCCCTCCACTTTGCTATCCAAGCATAGCAAAGAAGATGAGGCAACTCCTCTTAAGGAAGAGAGGATTCAATTTGATCTTCCCAACTTGGAGAAGTTATCTGCTGATGAGTTGCATTCTGGCTATGTAAGCCGTCTTGCTGCAAGTTGGGGCATGGAGGACAGCTTGGTCGCCATGATGAAGAAAAAATATGAGGTACTCCTCTTCCTTTATCTTTCCATATATACTTATGTAGCCCCCAAGAGCCGGCTTACCTTTCCAAAGGTCGGCCGGGTCTTCACTCTGTTGTAGATTTTTGATGAATCACCTTGTAGCCCCCAAGTGCCGGGTCATTACATAGATAATGAGTTGGCACTCAATATAAAATAAGATCCAAGTGTAGCCCCAAGGGTCGGGTCAGTATGTAAATAAAGAGATGACACTTAGTATAAAATAAGAGACAAGTGTAGCCCCCAAGGGCCGGCTCATCTTCTTGAAGATGATCCGGGTCTTATCTGAATTGCTACCCTTTGAAAGAACTGATACACATTAGCCCCCAAGTGTCAAGTATATGTAACATCCCAAATCTTCGGATTTGGAATGTTAATAGGATCATACCTTTTCATCATGATTTCTATGCATATTTGAATTTTTTTTTTGAATATCCTATCCAAAGTGTTTCCAACTCAAGGCAAAATAAAATAAAATTGGAGAGGATATAATATGACTTATTCCATATGAAAATATAGTTGGAAATTCTTAGAGTGTTATTTGGTGTTCAAAGGTTTTACTTTTAGGAGTTTGTGAAACTCACATTTATTTTATAGTTTGTTCTAAATGATTTATTATTGGCTCCTATTGCATATAATAAATTTATAGACTTTATTTAGGTTATGAAAATGTTCACTATTTTATATAGTAGTAATAATGTTTTAATGTGTATTCTGATATTTTCAAGATTCAAATTTGGATTTCATTTAGCTATATTTTGCTTCCTATAGCAAAGGTTGTTTTAAAAAGAAAACAAAGGAGTTGTAGAGCTCAACTCCTTTTTCCTCGAGCGCGCGCAAAGTAGCTCAGTGCGTAGTCGGTAGTAGGCTGGCCCATTTCGGCATAGCCCAACCGCGCAGGTCTCTCTCTTTGTTTTGGTTTTTTCCTCACAGCCGCTGACGACCGGGTCCCATGTGTCATCTTCAAGCCCAAGCCATGTTCTTCCTGGTCTCTGTAGCAGACCTAACCAAATCGATCGATTCGATCGATTTCTGAACCATAGGCAACGGGAGTTAACCTATATAGGATCGATAACCCTTCCTTGTCCAATTTTTGCCAAAATAGCCAACTCCCCTGTCCGTTTCGTCCAGATCCGATCCCGCCGGAGTCCGCCGCCGCCAGGAGCCCCGTCAGTTGATTTCGTCACCGTAGTGAGTCTCCACCTCCTACCTTATGGTCCACCGAGTTCTCCTGGTGCCCCACCACCTCTCTAAACTTTCAAATCATGCAGGAGCACCTCCATAGAGTGCAGCAACCTTGACTAGAAGCACACCGCCACCAACCGTCCTCCAGCTTGATGTAGCCGATGGTAGAAGAAGACTCGATCGGCCCTGAAGACGTTCCCGAGTTTCCCGTATCCGTACTCACGCCGTCCCTCCTTCCTTGAGCTCCGGTAACCTTCGTAACGATCGCAACATCAAAGTCCGAGCCACCCGGGGTCTCCTTCTCCAAGTCTGGTGACCATCGTCCTCTGTTCTCCGGTGAGGACGTTTCCTCTCTGTTAAACTCTTGCTAAAAAACCCTGAGCCGTCGATCAATACTTGATCCAATGGCAAGAACCAATGATCCGCATGAATAGTTTTTGACGAATCAGCAAGCGCCATGTGGCAACGCCACAATAGCCGCAACAACAGCAGCAACAGTTTTTCTCTTAGATTTTTGCATAATTTTCATTTAGCTATATCTTGAAATCCGTAACTCCAAATTCATCGATACTTTTTCCTGTGCACTCATAATAATTAGTATAATCCTGTAGAACCAAGTTTTCAAACTTTTGAACTATTCAAATTTGAATTTGCTTAAATTTTAATTCAACCTTCCATAGGCCATATCTATCAAACCCTTTATCCAATTTAATCGGTTCTTTTTTTGCATGGTGACCCCACTAGCCTGTAGATAATAAATACCTATTGATATGTTTCTGTTATTTGATTTTTAGTTGAATTCTTTGCTATTGACTTTATTTTGATGTATGTGAGTACGATTTATTTATCGATGCATTCGTTAAACATATAGATTGTCCGGAGTGTGAACCGGATCAGAATTAAGCTTTAGAGTACTTCAGCACCGTTCAAGGAAAGTTTCACTTTTGATTATGCACATCCTATATTTCTACTATGCACTACTATGACATGTTTTATGTTTGTGTGATTCTTCTATTGCGTGTCGCCATGTGCTTGTCCTATTTGCATTGTTCAATCGTATGCTTGGATTTGATATGGTATACATGGGCTTGTATCGAGTGTTTCATGAAAGTGGTGAGTGTGCATAGTTTTAGGCTAGGGACTTTTTCTCAGGTGAATGCATCTTGGCAAAGAGCTCTATTGTCCCTAGAGAATGCGCCATTGACAGAGCGCACTTGAGCTAGTTTCGGGATTTGAATCAGGTGAATGCGTCCTTGGTAGAGCGCTCTATGGTCCCTAGAGAATGCACCACTGACAGAGCGCACTTGAGACTTCTGAAGTTTTTGTCATGTTAATTTAGGATCTCCAGGGTTCTCATGGGACGGTCCATTGTATTGAGTAAACCTTGTCTTGAGGTAGGTGAAGTCAGTTTATACCAACCTAACTTGAGTGTTCTGTTTGTTATACCTTGCTTGTAGATGTAGGTTTGCTATATATCATTATGTGTGATTTTCCAATGCATTCAATGTATTGACCCTTTGTGGTTGCAACTTATCATGTTGTAGGATGTTCAGATGATCATTGAGATAAATTAGGGTCATGACTCTTCACTCAACGTTTGCGCCAGCGGGCGTTGATGGGATTCATCATTTGTTTATGCTGCATTTCCGCTGTCATTATTTAATAAAGGTAGCTATGTGCTATGAGGTTGTAATACATTATAAATTCTGGAGTAAATGATACACTTGTTATTTGATATTCTTATGTACTGTGTGTGCTAGCAAATCGGTCCAGGGACTAGCATGGTAAGCACAAAGACATCGAATTTTATTAGATTCGGGTCGTTACATATGGTATCAGAGCAATTTGTTAACTGTAGGTCGTGACCCAAAAAATGGAGTACTAAAAGACATAGGAGTGAAAACTTATTTTGCAACCTTACTCCACTTGTTAGTTTTTACTCTCGTACTTATACCTTCCCTTTTCAAGTGTAGATGATCCATGTTGTTGCATTAGTATCACCTTACAAGTTTTAGTTACCAGACCACCACTACTATGTTGATTTTGATAAACGATTTACGCATAGTATGATGAGATCATATCCCTTTGTGGATATGACCTTACCTGTAGGTTCTGGTTGTGTTGTGTGGTTGATTGATCATATGTGTGTCCTTTTTATGTGACTACCTTAGGATTCTTTTGGTGATTTGTCTGAATTCATTGTTGTGGTTTTGATTTGGAATTTTTATTGCCATCATGAGCATATGGGTAGTGTTTTTCCCTTAGGCATGGTTCTATCTATATCTCATCTATGGTTACCCATCAGATGTCATCGAGACGTAACACTAGAGCCAGTGGTTTAGGACACAACAACAATAATGATGTGCCACCATACATGCAAAAATTTCTTCAAGGACAAGCCCAAGTGATCTAGCTGCTCACTCAGAACATGGGGAACAACAACAACCCGTCACCACCACCCCAGTTGATGCACTTACTCGGTTTTTGAGGTTGAATCCTCAGAGGTTTTCGAGCATACCTGAACCTATTGTGGCTAATGATTGGCTTCGCTTAGTTAATAGGAATTTGGAGATTGCTGGTTGCAGTGATGCAGAAAGAGTGAGGTTTGCCTCGCATTTGTTAGAAGGACCAGCCGCATCATGGTGGGACAATTACTTGGTCACTTACCCTATTGAAACTATCACCTAGGCACAAATCCAGGCAGGTTTCCGTGCCGCACATGTGTCAAATGGCGCCATGAGTTTGAAAAACAAGGAGTTTCACAGCTTGCGTCAGGGGGGTCGCATCGTAAATGAATATGTGGAGGAATTTAATAAGCTTGCACGTTTGAATTTTTTCTATGCATATTTGAATTTTTTCTGAATATTCTATCCAAAGTGTTTCCAACTCAAGGCAAGATAAAATAAAATTGGAGAGGATATAATATGACTTATTCTATATGAAAATATAGTTGGAAATTCTTAGAGTGTTATTTGGTGTTCAAAGGTTTTACTTTTAGGAGTTTGTGAACTCACATTTATTTTATAGTTTGTTCTAAATGATTTTTTTATTGGCCCCTATTGCATATAATAAATTTATAGACTTTATTTAGGTTATAAAAATGTTCACTATTTGATATAGTAGTAATAATGTTTTAATATGTATTCTGATATTTTTCAAGATTCAAGTTTGGATTTTATTTAGCTATATTTCGCTGAATATAGCAAAGGTTGTTTTAAAAAGAAAATAGAGGAACTGTAGAGCCCAACTCCTTTTTCCTCACCCGCGCGCGCAACAAAGCTCGGCGCATAGTCGGTAGTAGGCCGACCCATTTCAGCAGAGCCCAATCCCGCAGATCTCTCTCTTTGTTTTTGTTTTTTCCTCACATCCGCTGACCACCGGGTCCTGCCTGTCATCTTCAATCCCAAGTCGTGTTCTTCCTGGTCTCTCGAGGAGACCGAAGCAAATCGATCGATTTGATCGATTTATAAACCACAGGCAATGGGAGTTAACCTATATAGGATCGATAACCCTTCCTCGTCCAATTTTTTCCAAAATAGCCAACTCCCTTGTCCGTTTCGTCCAGATCCGATCCCGCCGGAGTTCGCTGCCGCCAGGAGCCCCGTCGGTTGATTCCGTCGCCGTAGTGAGTCTCCACCTCCTACCTTATGGTCCACCAAGTTCTCCTGGTGCCCCTCCACCTCTCTCAACTTTCAAATCGTCCAGGACCACCTCCATACGAGTGCAGCAACCTCGACTAGAAGCACACCGCCGCTAGTTGTCCTGCGGCTTGACGTAGCCGACGGTAGAAGAAGACCCAGTCGGCCCTGAAGACGTTACCGAGTTTGCCGTGTCCGTACTCACACCGTCCCTCCTTCCTTGAGCTCCAGTAACCTACGTAACGAGCGCAGCGTCAAAGTCCGAGCCACCTGGGGTCTCCTTCTCCAAGTCCGGCGACCACCGTCCACTGTTCTCCGGTGAGGAAGTTTCCTCTGTGTTAAACTCTTGTTAAAAAACCCTGAGCCGTCGATCAATACTTGATCCAATGGAAAGAACCAGCAATCCGCGTGAACCATTTTTGACAAATCAGCAAGCGCCACGTGGCAACACCACAGTAGCCGCAGCAATAGTAGCACCATTTTTTCTTTCAGATTTTTGCATAATTTTGATTTAGCTATAACTTGAGATCCGTAACTCCAAATTCATCGATTCTTTTCCCTATGCACTCATAATAATTAGTAGAATCCTGTAGAACCAATTTTTCAAACTAGTTCAGGGTCTTTAAAAGATTGATTGTTAAGAGTACGATGAGCCATATAGCGAAGAGACTACAAAAGGGCATGAGTACCCCAAAAACCCATAGGCTAGCTCTCGCGTGACATAAATCTGTTGTTTTAACCTTAAACAGTTCAGTGTCTTTAAAAAGATTGACTGTAGAACAGTATGTACGGACCACATGGTGGAGAGACCAGAACAAACATGTTAGTTTATGCTAGCTTTCTATAAGCCGGCCTGTCGGGACCCCGATCCTAAGTCATATGAATCCAGACTGTAACATATAACATCACTTTGCGGCCTCACGCATAGTAAGCTCCATGGCTGCAGCCTTACCTTAGCCGGGACCATTTGCGTCTTTTGTCTCACGTATGTGAACACGTCGCTGGCAATCAAACGATAGAGAACCCAGGCCGACATGACTAGTCGTAGAACCCAAGTGGCACATCTGTACGGAAACATGCATACGTAACCCAGCAACGCAGGTGTCAGCCTCAAGCATGTGTAGACGAGTCATAGCAAGCTACAAGGACTCCATTACACCGTGGGACATACATGTCATCACTGCACGTAGAAGAGTCATAACAGGCTATAGGGACTCCATTACACTGTGAGACATTTCCCCGAAGGGACAGACACATTAACAAAGAAGGATACATGCCGGTCAATCAATGTGTGCGGAGTAGTAGCAAGCTACCAGGGCTTGGTGGAAGCACAAAGATGCAGTTTCCCATAAAGAGTACTACTAAAGGCACACGACTAGGTGTCGGATCCCATACATACCGTTACACGTCACACGTACGCACGACATGCCCGATATGCATGGATACAACTATGGCATCACAACATAACCATACAACAACACAACTTTTATTTAAGAGGCTCAGACGAGCTTTGCATAATATGTTCTTACAGATAGGGCTCACATGACCCGACACTCAAGTCATACAAACAAGTTCATACAAACCAAGCAGAAGCATAATGCTGTCTGAGTACAGACAGACGAAAGGGTAAAAAGGCACATGGCCTGACTATCTACAACCCGCCACAGGGCATAAGGTCGTAGCTGGGACGCCAGCTATTCGGCATCGTCGACATCTAGATAGAACCCACCTGATGGGTCCTGAGACTCGTCTGCAACATTTATTAAGCAAACATGAGTACAAACGTACTCATCAAGTCTTTAAAGCATACCTAGACTATTCATGCTCATGTATCAACAAGGGGAGTGGTGGAGTTTATGCAGCAATGCCAGCTTTGACTCATGGCTAACCTACACTACACAATTTTAACTCTTTGTTTAAATTTTAGATATCGCACACGAGTCCACTAATTCCATAAGAATACACCACCATGGATTCACTTTCGTCTCCCACGAGAGTGCCATCCATGGTACTCACACTTGTCTTGATATTTTTATGAGTATCCATTTAATTATCTATGAACAACATAAGCTTTCCAAGTAGTCCATATCCGAGGACGCAGCTATTCGAATAGTTTCATACCCTGCATGGGTGTACTTCTTCACACACGCTCTTGCCACTTATCGTTGTGTGCTCATAAAACCATGCACCTCAGCAACCTTCAAGCGGAATCCCAGTGAGGGAGTCGGCCACGACCGTCAATCACATAAGACCTCTAGTCCAAGCTATCACCTATTTGAGACTGAACCCGCCTGGAAGTCCGGCCAAAGTTTCCGCTACGGCCCCAAATGATGTGCGCAGGGTTCCCAAGCCCACCATCCAGGTGACCCTTGGTACATCGTGCCACTGCCTATCGTGTCGTAACCAACCCCTAGAGTGAGCGCTACGCACGGCCTCCAACATGCAATAAACACCAGAAACTACTTGCAACTCCTGGACTAAGGACTAAGCGATCGATAAGTCGAGAGGGTCAATTAAGTATCCCAACGTGTGGTAGTAACTAGTCTTGGATCACAAACACGGAACTCAGTTCCTAAGAATGGTCCCAATGAGTCAACCCACTATGTACTCCTACATATCCTCTCAACGCTACCTTTACCAACTCGGGTTCATCATAAGCTTATCACATCAGAACATCATTATTTCACTCTAGTTCATCACCCAGATGAATCAGACCTGACACAACTCTAAGCATAGCAAGCATAGCAAGCAAAGTAAGCTAAGCACATCATGGCACAAGCATCTACCAGGTATGCTAGGTTGCAAGGTGTAGCTATTTACTGTAATAATGACAGGTCATGCAAAAGAATAGGTTCATCTACCATGTATGATAGACAAGTGAACGTTTGTCCTAATGTAATAAACAAGAGCAGGAGCGAGAGAGTGGGATGTTATCGGAATGATCAAAAGGGTTGCTTGCTTTGCTGGGTAGCGGGAAGGTTTTCTACTTTGTTGGAATACTCGGAGGTATCCTCAGAAGCAGGGCCTACCATAATACAGATAAATAGCAATCAATACACGCAAGTGCAACAATATGATGCATGACCATGACATGGCAGCATGTATGGATGAGCTAATGCAACTATTGTCCAAGTTAATTTTATGTGAGTTTGAATATAGGTTCAAAGTCGTTCTTCATTTCATATTTCATAAGTTAACCTATTAGTAAATGTCAATGTTCATCTACATAGGTTTCTCTAACATGCATGATAATAGCACCGTTAGATTCATTGGATTTTTCTGATAAATTTTCGTATATAAATTATTTTCATCTGATTTACAGATTAATTTATATGAATTTTTCAAGTTTTAAACATTTCCTGTAATTATTTTAAAACTAGAAATTGAATTAGAGCGTTAGCCTGATGTCACTATGACATCAGCAGGTCGACTGACCAGGCCAGGCCAAACCTGAAGTGCGGGACCCGCACGTCAGTGACACGGGGCTAATCCCCGTGCTGACCGGGGTTTGACCCGCAGCTGGGGCCCAGTATCATCGGCTGGGGGCTGGTTAGCTGGGTGATTAGCCCCTGATGACCCTGCCACGTCACCCCGCCGGAGGCCAGCCGACGGCGACCAAAGGGCGCGGTGGCGACTCGCCGGACTTGCTCTTCTGGCGGCCATTTAGTGCGCAGAGGGCACCAGAGGGTAGCCCGCGCACGCGCACATCCAAAGGGGCGGTAGAGGGGGCTTGGGCGCCATCGGAGCTACGGTCGGTGACAAGCCGAGCGGCGGCGGGTTTCGGACAGCAAGGGGACACCATCTACAGCGAGGGGAAGGCCGCAAGGATAGGGGGATCAACACAGGGGCTCACCGCGAGGTGGTTGAGGAAGACAGCAAGCTCGGGGACGCGCAGACGGCCGCGAATCGCCAAAGAGGAGTGACGGAGCCAGAGCTTGAAGACGACTGCAACCTCAGTGTAGAGGGGCTCTCGGTGGCTACTAGGTCCACCGGGAGGACGAGAGGGTCACGGCGGAGCTTTTAGCGGTCTCAGGAAGGCACGGGGGTGGCTGGAACTACGGCGGCGAGGCTTTGGCGCCGTCGGCAATGGCGAGCAGAGGGGGAGAGAGCGAGAAGCGAGGGAAAGGGAGAGAAGGCGAGGCCGGCTTGATTCAGACGCCTCTCGCGGGGTCATCCGCAGCGCCTCGCTGGCCAGGAACGGCTAGGCAGGCAGGTGGCGTGGCGGCACGCCCGCACGCGTGCCGACCACACGCCATGTCCACTGGCGCCAGGAGGAAGAAGACCCTCCTGCCCCCAGTGGGCTGGGCCGCAGATGGGCTGCTAGGTAAGGTTTGCCTCCTCTTTTTTTATTTCTTTTACTTTCTGTTTTCTAATTCTGACATTTTTTATTTGTTTTTCAGGTACAAATGCTATTATAAAATATCCCCAATATTTTATAATAATAAGTTTGGATATTTCAAACTCCTATAAAAAGTTTCAGGATATTTTGAAATCTAAAATAACGATAATGCTTTATTTAGAATTTTCAGAAGTTTTATTATTTATTTTTAAATTGCTATGAATGTTCAAATATTTGAGATGGTCCCTCATATATTCATGTCCATAATTATAAGACACACGGGACATTTTATATGGGCATTTTGGATTTGTTGATATTTCACAAACTTTAATTTAGTTCGATTCAAATGAGGGTTTGCGGTTTCTTTTAATCCCCATTTCGTGTTGATGCAAAATTGAAATATGATGCACTCACATGCTGTCCTATGACAACTAGCTAGGGATGTGACACGACCCTCTCGTGACTGAGCTACCGTTTTAACCTTAAACAGTACAGGGTCTCATGGCAAGATTGATTATGAAGATCTTGAATAGTCCTGAGTCTTTTGCGAGATTAACTGATAAGAGTTTGGTGGGTCACATGGTGTAGTGGCAAGTTGCAAACAGGCAGGTTTAACCCGGGTAAGGCTTAAAAGTCGGTCAAGAGGGCATGAAATCTAAACCCGATGGGTTGGAAGCCCCCAAGTGACCTATTGAACTATCAACTCTTTTGCACAATCTTGTTGCACGAAAAACAACGGAGGCCGCGAATTATGGGGATGCGAACTTTATTATATGAAAAAAGTTATATACAATGACAGATGTATGTACATTGATGAGAGGTAATGACTCAAGTATAGTAAGGCCGAAGATGAGCAATATTCCACGGCCTGTTGGTCTCTTGCCCGAAAGTGCCTGACTCGTCGCTCTCCCATACATCGATGAGATAATATGATACATTGTGAAGATTCTTGCTGACCATGAAAGGTACTTCCCAAGGGGGGATAACTTGTGCATATCCGTCTGGTCTTCAATCAAACGTAGCACCAAGTCGCCTTTTTGGAACATCTGGGTCTTGACTCTGCTGCTATGATAGTGACGCAGGTCTTGCTGATAATCTTGCTATTGCAAGATCTCGTTCCTCATACAAAGCATCTAGCGCGTCCTGACGCGCATTCTCGTTTTCAATTTCAACATAAGCCGCCACTCTAGGCGAGTCATGGCAGATATCACTTGGGAGGACAGCTTATGCACCATAATCCATGAAGAAAGGCGTGTAGCCCGTAGACCTGTTGGTGGTGGTTCTGATACTCCAAAGAACAGAAGGCAACTCCTCCTCCTAACAACCCAGCATTCTATCCAAAGGTACCATAAGCCGGGTCTTAATACCTCTCAAGATTTCTTGACACGCTCGTTCTGCTTGCCCATTGGACTAAGGATGAGCTACAGCTGATACATCAAGCCAAACGTGTTCACTTCCACAAAATGCCTTCATGGCTCCCATGGAGAGATTTGTACCATTGTTAGTAATTATACTATGAGGGTAACCAAAACGAAAGATCAAATTCTTGATGAATTGAACTGTTGTGGCCGCATCACACTTGCTGACTGGCTCTGCTTCAACCCACTTGGTAAACTTGTCAACCGCCACCAAAATTTGGCTCTTATTATTCGAGGACCTCTTAAAGGGCCCAACCATATCAAGCCCCCAGATCACCAATGGCCAAGTAATAGGAATCATGTGCAGTTGCTGAGCCGGGACATGAGCTCGTCATCCCAATTTCTGACAACCGTCGCACTTGGTAACTATGTCTTCTGCGTCTTTATGAGCCGTCAACCATAAGAAAGCGTGTCTATAATCCTTGCCCACCAAAGATTTTGAGCCGGCGTGATGGCCATAATCACCAGAGTGTATCTCATGTAAAGTTTCCTTGCCTTCTTCAGGAGAAAAAATGACGCGAAAAACGCTGGTCACACTGCATCGATGCAACTCACCATTGACAATAGTCATGGACTTAGACCGCCTCACGACCTGCTGTGCCATGGTCTCGTCCTCGGCTAACTCGCCGCGAGTCAAATATGCTAGATATGGCAATGTCCAATCAGGAATAGCATGGAGAGCCGCCACCAATTGTCCCTCCGGGTCAGGCACATCCAGATCCTCCTCAGAAGGTAACTTGACCGACGGGTGATGCAAAACATCCAGGAACACATTAGGTGGCACCGACTTGTGCTGATACCCCAGTCTTGATAAAGCGTCAACTACCTCTGTCTTGCGATGATCAATATGACCCACCTAATACCCTTTGACGTGACCAGCAACGATATCAACCGCCTGGCGATAAGCTGCCATGCGTGGGTCCTTAGAATCCCACGTGTCGGACACTTGTTGAGCCACCAGGTCTGAGTCACCCAAGCATCTAACTCAACTGAGATTCATCTCCTTAGCCACCCAGAGGCCATGAAGCAAAGCCTCATATTCAGCTACACTGTTAGTACAGGGAAACATTAGCCTTAACACATAACAAAACATATCACCTCGAGGGGAAGTTAACACCACTCCAGCCCCTAAGCCTTCCAATTGCCTGGACCCATCAAAGTGGATTGTCCAGTATGTATTATCCAGCTTCTCCTCAGGTGTGTGGCTCTCCGTCAAGTCGTTGATGAAATTCACCAAGGCTTGAGACTTGACAGCCGCCCGAGGCACATACTTCAAATTAAGAGGTCCAAGCTCTAGTACCTATTTAGCAATCCTGCCGGTGGCCTCCCTATTTTGAATAATATCACCCAAAGGCGCAAACTAACCATCGTGATTGGATGTCCAAGGAAATAATGCTTCAGCTTGCGATTCTCCATGAACACCCCATATATCAGCTTCTGCCAATGCAGGTACCTCTGCTTGGACTCGATCACTACCTCACTGACATAGTAAACCGACCGTTGAACCGGGCACTCCTTTCCTGCTTCTTTGTGCTCCACGACCATAGCAGCAGTGATGGCCCTGTTGTTAGCTGCCACATATAATAATAACGACTCTTTCTCTGTAGGGGTAGGCAGAAACAGCGGATCAACTAACTATTTCTTGAGAGCTTCAAACGCCTAATGAGCAGCGTCACTCTAGACAAAGTCATTTGTTTTCTTCATCATTTGATACGAAGGGATAGCCAGCTCACCGAGGCAGCCTATGAACCGGCTTAAAGCGGCGATATGACCCGCCAGGAGCTGGACATCACTAATGCATGTTGGCTTAGACAAGGAGGTGTTGGCCTTGATTTAACCGTGTTAGCTTCAATCCCCCTTTCTGAGACCAGAAAACCCAAAAGCTTGCCTACAGGCACACCAAAAACACATTTGTCCGGGTTAAGCATCATGTTGTAAACTTGGAGATTATCAAAAGTTTCCTTCAGATCGTCAGGTAGAGTTTCCTTCTTCCTTGACTTGACCACGATATCATCCACATAAGCATGAACATTGCACCCAATCTGACTGTGAAGGAAATTCTGTACATAGCGTTGATAAGTCGCATGCGCACTTTTAAATCCAAAGGGCATAGAGTAATAGCAGAAAGCTCTAAAAGGCGTGATGAAAGATGTCTTCTCTTGGTCTTTGAATACCATTTTGATCTGCTGGTAACCCGAATAAGCATCCAGGAAACACAAACTCTCGCAACCCGCCGTGGCGTCAATGATCTGGTCAATCCGAGAAAGGGAAAACGGAATGACCGGACAAGCCTTATTGAGATCCGTGTAATCCACACACATGCGCCATGTGCCATTATTCTTGAGCACAAGTATCTGGTTGGCTAACGACTCCGGGTGAAAAACCTCCATGCTGAACCACATTGCTAAGAGCGGGCTATCTCTTCCCCGATAGCTTTGCGCCGCTCCTCATCGAAACAACGAAGAAATTGCTTGACCAGCTTGAACTTAGATTCCACATTAAGATGGTGCTGAACGAATTCTCTCGATACACCCGACATGTTGGAAGGTTTCCATGCAAAGATGTCTCAATTCTCATGGATGAATTCGATGAGCGTGCTTTCCTATGCGGGATCCATATTGGCCCCAATGGTGAACTGCTTTGATGAGTCGCCTTCAGTTAAATCCACCAATTTGGTATCGTCCACGACAAACTTCAGGGGTGACTCAGACTCTGTGCTGGGTTTTTCCAACGGAGTCATATTTGACAGGTCAACATTATCCTTACAGGACTTGAGCTCCACCTCAGCACAACTTGACTCTGCATACGTAGCGTCGCCCTCCTCACACTCAAGAGCTATCTTCCGATCACCATGCACTGTAATCATCCACTTTAGAGCCGGCTTCTTGAGCTGCAAGTAGAAATAACACGGCCTAGCCATGAACTTAGCAAAAGACGGCCGCCCAAACAGGGCATGATATGGACTCTTAATTTTGACCACCTCGAACCACAAGGTTTCCAGTCTATAATAATATTCATCGCCAAACTCCACCTCGAGAGCAATCTTTCCCACTGGATAAGCAGACTTTCCCGACACAACACCATGGAAGACTCTGGATCACGACTTAAGAGCTTTGTCAGTCAATTCCATTCGGCGGAAGGTGTCGTAGTACAAGATGTTGATGCTGCTGCCACCGTCCATCAGTACCTTTGTGAATTTTTAACCTCCCACCTGAGGTGCCACCACAAGTGCTAAGTGTCCTGGGTGATCAACCTGCAGGGGGTAATCCTCCCTGCTCCATGATATTACATGTTCAGACCACTTCAAGTATCTTGGAAGAGTCCGCGCAATAGTATGAACCGCCCTCTTATGAACTTCTGGTCTCGCTTATCCAGACTTGTGGTGAAAATGTGGTATTGGCCTCCACTAAGCTACTTCTGGTTACTCTGATACCCTAACCGATTGTTCTGTTGTTGACCACCGTTGTTAGGTTGTTGATGATGACCACCTTGATTGCCTTGCCCCTGATATCTTGAACCTGCGCCGGCGCCACCGAAGCCTGGCCCTTGAGAGCCGGACTCTGACCCGCCAGGCGGCCCATTGCCGCCAACACGATGCTGATTGAAGCTATAATTCCGGAACTCTCGCATGATATAACAATCCCTCCATGCGTGATCGGACGGCCTACCGGGTTGACTGTGCTTCAGGCAGGGCTTGTTGTGCATCTCTTCCATGTTAAAGGGAGCCTTAGCCTTATTGAAAGGCGGCTTACCGTTGCCCTTAGCATGATTATTTCCAATACTGTTGTTGGCTACCACATCTGACCCGCCGTCCGGGTTCTTTCTCTTACCACCATTGCCAGGGTTTTTATTTCTTGCCCCGTTCTGCTGCTGGCCCTTGCCACCGTCATTCTTCTTGCCCTTAGATGATTTCTCCTCGTCTTACCACCGCCTTAGTGGTATCTGAATCTGCATATTTGGTGAGAGCCGACATGATCTCGCCCATGTCTTGAGAGGAGCGCTTCATCCGTCTGAGATTCTGCTTAAGGGGTAAGAAGTGACAGTTTTTCTATAAAATCAGGACTGCTTGAGACGCCCAGATATTCTCAGATGAGTGGATCATAGTCGAAACCCGTCGGACCCAGTGATGGGCCGAATCATCCCCATGCTGCACACAATGATCAAGATCCACAATCATCATCGGCTGCTTGTATGTTCCACAGAAGTTCTTGATAAAACGTGCTTTCAACATGGCCCAAGATGCAATGGTATTGGGAGGCAGACCCTTTAAGCATGTACGAGCCGGTCCTTCCAACATCATGATGAAGTACTTTGCACAAACTACCTCACTAACGTCCAACATCTCCATGGCAATCTCATAGCTCTCAACCTAGGCCTTTGGGGGTAGATCGACCGTGTAATTAGGCACCTTGCATGGTTCTTTAAAATCCTTACGCAATTGCTCATTGCGTAATGCTGCTGTTAAGCAAGGCACACCAACACTCCTAGATGAAACTCCAGCTCCCACCGAGGTTGAATGGGTTACCTTAGATGGCTCAGGAAACTCCAGGTAATTTGTCACTGGAGTTCCTCTCTAATGGGATCTACCTCTGTCCAAATTGTCTTGGGCATTGGCACGGGGCGGGTTACGTCGTCGCTCACTACTAGAAACCGCCGACAACTCTATGTGTCAGCTATAGCTATGGCTCGGGATGGGGGTTGAATGCACCCGGCTCCGGGTGTAAACAACTGGATGGCGTTCTGTGCGTCTTCAGCGAATGACGTCCCCTTTGTAAGAGGGAGCGCATTGAGCATAGCGGCCGCCGCTACCATGTTATCCACCAGGTTAGAGTAGTCATCCAGCGGGGTCATAAAGTGCGGCGACGGATTCTGATCCCTCCGGGGTGGGTCTGGCAGCCATGGCGCCTCCAAGGCCCGAGTTATGGCTAGCGACGCATTCGGTGCTGCCCCAGGGGTGTTAAAGAGATTTCGGGGCTCAAGTTGTAGTAAGGGGCGAACTTGGGTCCTCCTCCGCAGAACTGCCTCTGAAGCATGCTGGTTGAGATTAAAGAGGAGGGCTCTGTCCTCAAACGCTCTAACTCATCATTCATATGATCCTGCAACATGTTGATATCCTCTTGGGCCCTGGTCATCAGTGTCTTTATCCGAGTAACCTCTGCATTACGCTATGCCTGATTCTCAGCTGTAACCTCGATTCCCATTAAGGTTTTTAACTCTTCCATTAGATCCTGTAAAGCTTGAGCCAGCGCCCTAGACGACCCGAGACCTGGCACCGTGCCTGCTGCTGCTCCTGACATTGTGCCGTTCTGAGCCAACGCTATGCGTGCCATAAAGATGGCGACTCGGTTCGGTGGGTCATAGGGCTCTGGAATACTGTCTCCATCGGCATAGCCCCCAAGACCACCATCATGAAGCTCGTAGATCGACTTCGCCTCTCTGCTCGAGGACCCGTCATCTAAGAGGATAAGGGTCTCCCCTCCTGACATGGAGTCTTCCACACCTTGCATAAAGCCGACAAAAATGATGCCTTGCCCGGATTGAACACGGGTGGATTCTGTATGCCAGTCCGGCTCGACGAGGTAGGTGTTGATCTCCGGCCCAGGCTTAGATCCGCTGATCTTTCCAATGAACATGTGGATTCTGCCGAAGAGGACTCGGTACCCGTACTCGATTGAGTCAGCCTAGGGGCCCAACCAACATCATCAATCCAGAGCTTGCCGCGGTGACTCCTAGTCATCATGCCAACGGCGTATCCCTTGATCCCTAGGAGAGAGCCCTATGAAAACTCCACACCATCGAGCTCTAGCCCCATGGTGGGTGCCAACTGTCGTGGTTTTGTCAAGGCAGATGTCCTAGTGAGAGGACTTAGGTTCGAGGCCAGCGCTGAGGCGGTGAGCTTGAAGGGGTTGATCAGAATCGAGAGACAAGGGTTTACCTAGGTTTGCCCCCTTGGAAAGAGGTAAAATCCTACTTCCTGCTTTGTGTTGTATTGATGGAGTATCGATTACAAGGGAGCGAGTTCACTGGACCTAGCTATCGATCAGTTGTTTCGTACTCTAAGCCGCCATAGGAGCTCGCCTTTATATAGGTAGGTCGAGGCCCTGGGCTTACAAGAGTCCGAAATGGCTTATACAAAGTATCCGGTCTTATCTCTAAGTCGCCTTGCCTTCCTAGGGAAGCTGTCTTCCGGGCGGCTCACGTGCCCGGATCTCGCGTCGTCTGCCGGCTCTGGGCCTTCATCTAATCCCATCTGACAAGTCACCTATGAGGCTTGTCTTTATCCTTCTAGCCCACTTAAGGCCTTTTGATTATGAGCTGCCAGGTATGACACGACCCCTCCTGGGCGGGTCACACCACAGAGCTATATCCCCAACAGTATCCGTGTATCCCGAAAATCGAGGCGTCGACCTTTTCAATATTGACTGCAGATCCTTGTTTCCCGCGCCTGTCAGTTGCCTCGTCGGGTTCTTACCCTATAAATACTCACGGAGCGACCCGTTACTCACTTTCCACTTCTTCTTCTTCCTCCTCGCGCTCCCCTTTTCAGTCGAACATCGCCGGAGTTCGAGGACATCGCCAAGGCCTCCCAAATGTGCTACTCAAGCCACCGGATCTCCTCGCAATCGCCGGCACAAGCGTTGTTGCCTCCCTCTCCTCTGCGACAAGATCTGGTATGTTCCATCTCCGTTTAGGGTTTAATGTTTGCTAGTGTCCATGTCGTGTTCTTTGCATTCGTCGAAACTGTTGCTTGTAGATCATAGCTATTTTCATTCCTTTAATATCGGCGGCCCGGTGGTATTCACCGCATCTCATTTCTCGCTATAGGATCTAAAAATGAGGCCTTGAATGGTAGTCTCAAATGCCCTAGTTCGGTTCCTCCGCTAGCCAGAATATATTTTACCTTTCTTTTCTTACGTTTATCTAGATCCATCATGGCATCCATCTTGGTAGAAAATTGGTTGCGTATAAATTCTTTGCCAATTCCCGTGTAGATATGACTCGCCTTCATGCTCTTTCTAGTGGCTTAAACTGTTGTCAGCTTGAATAATTTTTCCGTATTGACGGTATCTTTTATTGCATGTGATTAACCCATAATCTGGTGGCTTATGTTTATGTTCCAGTTTGTCTTTCGTATCTCCTTTGTAGTTGTTCTGTGACCCGTCATGACACCTAAGAATGCCAAAGTGTGCAACTGGGTCAGATCCCAAGAGTCCAAACTCATTTTGGATAACCTTGTGAGTCAAGGGTTCCTGTCGGCTCGCAAGGAGATAGACTGGAGTGATCACAAAGAAGTGACTTACCCCCATCCTCGACAAGGGGAAGTTATCATCCTTGTTGGTCATCTACATAGGGGCTTTCTCCCCCGGCTCAAAATTCTTCAGAGATCTTCTACATTTCTTCAATCTTCGCCATCAAGATATTCCCCTAATTCAATGACCAACATCTGCCAATTTCACGTTTTGTGCGAAGTTTATCTGATGATAGAGCTAACCGTAACCCTCTTTAGGGAATTTTTCTATTTGAATCATCAAACCGAGACCAAGAATGGACCCGCCCAGAAACTTGGTGGAATTACAGTTCAGAAAAGGAAGAACCATCTCTTCCCCAATTGCAAACTAGCGAGTCACCCAAAAGGGTGGAATAAGACTTGGTTCTATTGCAAGAACACCGCCCTTGAAGGAGAAAATCCTCTTCCGGGTTATAGAATGTAACAACTTAGCAGCAATATTGAGCATCTGGGTTGGTACTGATACGTCTCCAATGTATCTATACTTTTTGATTGGTCCATGCTATTATATTATCTATTCTGGATGTTTTATATGCATTAATATGCTATTTTATATTATTTTTGGGATTAACCTATTAATCTAGAGCCTAGTGTCAGTTTCGGTTTTTTCCTTGTTTTTTAGTTTCACAGATAAGGAATATTAAACAGAGTCCAAACAGAATAAAACCATAGGAATGATATTTCTGGAACATAAGAAAGCTACGAGACTTGAGAACCAAGGCAGAGGAGCCTCCGTGGGGCCACAAGCCCTAGGGCCGCGGCCGGGGGGGGGGGGTGTGGCCGCGCCGGGCAGGCTTGTGGGCTCACGACTGCTCCCCTAACCCTAATCTTCGGCCTATAAATTCCCAAATATTCCATCACTATTAGAACGAGCCACGAAAACACTTTTACGCCACCAAAAGCCTCCGTTCCCAAGAGATCCAATCTTGGAGCCTTTTTCGGTAATATGCTGGAGGGGGATTCTATCACGGAGTGCATTTACATCAACTCCATTGCCCCTTCGATGATGTGTGAGTAGTTCACCATAGACCTACGTGTCCATAGCTAGTAGCTAGATGGCTTCTTCTCTCTCTTTCCTTCTCAATATCATGTTCTTCATGATCTTCATAGAGATCTATACGATGTAACACTCTTTTGCGGTGTGTTTGTCGAGATCCGATGAATTGTGGTTTTATGTTCAGATTATCCATGAATATTATTTGAGTCTTCCCTGAATTCTTATATGCATGATTCCATATCTTTGCAAGTCTCTTCGAGTTATTGGTTTGGTTTGGCCAACTAGATTGGTAATTCTTGCAATAGGAGAAGTGCTAAGTTTTGGGATCAATCTTGCGGTGTCCTCACCTAGTGACAAAGTAGGGGTAGCGAGGCATGTATTGTATTGTTGCCATCAAGGGTAAAAAGATGGGGTTTTCATCATATTGCTTGAGTTTATCGCTCTACATCATGTCATCTTACTTAATGCATTACTCTGTTCTTCATGAACTTAATACTCTAGATGCACGCATGAGTTGGTCGATGTGTGGAGTAATAGTAGTAGATGCAGAATCGTTTTGGTCTACTTGTCATGGACGTGATGCCTATATGCATAATCATTGCCATGGATATCTTCATAATTATTCTCTTTTCTATCAATTGCTCGACAGTAATTTGTTCACCCACCGTAATACTTTTCATCATGAGAGAAGCCATCTAGTGAAACATATGCCCCCCGGGTCTATTTTCCATATTATACTTTCAGATCTAAAACCAAAAATACTTGCTGCCATATTTTTAATTTTAGTTTTACTTTCTGTTCAAGCATCCTATTATATCTATCTCTATTAGATCTCATCCTTGCAAGTAACCGTGAAGGGATTGATAACCTCTTTATAGCGTTGGGGTGCAAGAGTTTGATTCTTTGTGAAGGTACATCTATTGGTGATTCGCTTGTATCTCCTATTGGATCGATACCTTGGTTCTCAAAAACTTAGGGAAATACTTATCTACTTTGGTGCATCAAACTGTTCCTCTTCACGGGAAACCAACGCATGCTCGAAAAGTAGCAAGAAGGATTTGTGGCTCCGTTGCCGGGGAGATACATAGAGAGTTAAGATAAGAACTCTCTCTTCAACTTGCCAATTTATGGTTTGGTTGCCGGGGAGATCTACATCAAGCGTACCTAGTACCCATCACAAACTCATCTCTTGCATTTACATTATTTTCCATTTACCTCTCATTTTCCTCTCCCCCACTTTACCAATTTGCCGTTTTATTCGCCCTCTTTGTTGTTTTCCTTTTCTCGCTGAATCTCTTTTGGTTGCTTGTGTTGCCATGTGCTTCCTATTTGCTTGCATCTTCGCTTGCTAAAAATCTATCTGTATGGATCCTCATCCACTTGCTAATCTTTTCAAAATACCAAGTTATGATGAACCAATTGCTAGTGATATGAGTGCACTTGATTATCTCTATGAAGTTTTGTTTGAAAATCATTAATCTGAAAATTTTGATGAAGTTTTGAAAAAAGAAAATTATAAAGTGATTCATGATATCTCCTTGAATGAAAAACATGATTTCCATGTTGTTAGTATGAATTCTCTGAATATCCATGATGCCAATGATATGCAAACCACCAGCTTGGGGATGCTATGCATGATGAAGATGATATTTTCTCTTGCCCAAGTTTTGGTAATGACACGTATGCTATAATTGATCATGAAAAGAATGATTTGTGTGATAGTTATATTGTTAGATTCCTTCATAATGTTACTAAAAATTACTATGAGAGAGGAACATATGCTTTTACATATTGCAATAATATCAAGTTTCCTCTCAATGTGTTCAAAGTTTGGAAGTGATGCTTGTTTTGCCTTCCTATGGTAGTTGATTTTTGTTTCCATAATTTATTTGCTCACAAAATCCCTATGAATAGGAAGTGGGTTAGACTTAAATATACTTGCCATGTGATTCATGATGTTCGTATTGTTGCAAATAGGAATTATGTGCCCGTAGATTTCATTGTTCTTGATATAGAATGCAATCCTACATGTCCTATTATTCTTGGTAGACCTTTCCTTAAAATGATTGGTGCAATTACTGGCATGAAAGAAGGAAATATTAGATTCCAATCTCAATTAAGGAAAGGCATGGAACACTTTCGTACAAAGAAAATATGATTCCCTTATGAATCTATTATGAGATCTAGTTTTGGATTGCATACCAAAGATGACAATACCTAGTTCTATTGCGTTTTGCCTAGCTAGGAGCATTAAACAATATAGCTTGTTGGGAGGCAACCCAATTTTATTTTGCTTTCTGATTTTTGCTTCTGTTTTGGTGTGTTAGGCACATTATTACTTCTGTATTAATTGTGTTTTTGTGTTTTCATTAGTGTTTGAGCCAAGTAAAACCTTTGGGGTGATCTATGGTAGTTGTTGATTTGATCCTGCTAAAAAACCAGAAACTTTTGCGCTCAGTCTAGGAATTTTCCAAATTTATCCGGGCATCTAATTGATCTGAAATTTTTACAAATGATCTATTTACAAATTTCCCTTATTTTCCTAGTTTTCATATTTTTTTTAGAGTTCCATAAGTATTCAAACTTTACAGATTGCTACAGACTATTCTGTTTTTGATAGATTCTGTTTTCTTTGTGTGGTTTGCTTATTTTGATGTATCTATGGGTTATATCGGGGGGTATGAGTCATGAAAAAGTTAGAATACAATATGTATTACACAAATACAACTAAATAATGAGTTCACAACAGTACGTAAAGTGGTTATCTTTTTCTTATACTAACGAATCTCATGAGTTTTCTGTTCAGTTTTGTGTTGTGAAGTTTTCAAGTTTTGGGTCACGATTTGATGCACTATGGAATAAAGAGTGGCAAGAGCCTAAGCTTGGGGATGACAAAGGCACCCCAAGTCATATTCAAGGATACCAAAAAGCCTAAGCTTGGGGATGCCACGGAAGGCATCCCCTCTTTTGTCTTCAATCCATCGGTATATTTACTTGAGGCTATATTTTTATTCACCGCATGATATGTGTTTTCCTTGGAGCATCTTGTATGATATGAGTATTTGCTTGTTAGTTTGCCACAATCATACCTGCTGCACACATCTTTTGAGAGAGACATGCTGAATCATGAATTTGTTAGAATTCTCTATGTGTTTCACTTATATCTTTTGAGCTAGGCAATGTTGCTCTAGTGCTTCACTTATATCCTTATAGAGCAAGGTGGTGTTATATTTTATAGAAATTATTGAACTCTTGTTCCTCACTTATATTATTTTTAGAGTTTCTTAAAACAGCATGGTAATTTTTTAGGTTATGAATTCAGTCCTAATATAATGGGCATCCAAGAGGGATATAATAAAAACTTTCATATTAAGTGCATTAAAAACTATGAGAAGTTGGATTCCTTGCATATAGTTTTGAGATAATAGGGATGGTAATATGAGAGTCATGCTAGTGAGTAGTTTTGAATTGAAGATATACGTGTGTTAAAGCTTTTGATTCCCGTAGCATGCATTTATTTGGAACCGTTATGTAACAAAGTCGGAGCATGATTTTTCTAATGATTGTCGACCTTTGTGTGAGGGTCGGGAGCGCGCGATGGTTAACTCCTACCAACCTCTCCCCTAGGAGCATGCGTCTAATGCTTTGTTTGATAACTAATAGACTTTTGCAATAAGCTTTTGGGTTCATTATGATTAATGTTGAGTCCATGGATTGTACGCACTCTCACTCTTCCATCTTTGCTAGCCTCTCTAGTACCGTGCAACTTTCACCGGTACATCAAACCCTCATTCCTCAAAACAGCCACCGTATATTCCTCAAAACAGCCACCATACCTACCTATTATGCCATTTCCATAGCCATTCCAAGATATATTGCCATGCAACTTCCATCATGTAGTTTTTCTATGACTTGCATCATCACTTCATATTGCATATAGAGTTATATTTTGTCATAGGAATCGAGTTGTAATTTATTTTTCTTTGAGTTATAAGTAAATAAAAGTGTGATGATTTTTCATTAATAGAGCATTGTCCCATGAGAGAAGAGGGTGATGGAGGCTATGACTCCCTCACAAGTTGGGACGAGTATCCGGACTCTACAAAATAAAAGACGCCAGTGAAGCCCAACAACAAAAATAAAAAGAGGCCAAAGAATCCCACCAAAATAAAAAATTAAAAAAATAAGAGAAAGAGAGAAGGGACAATTTCTACTACATTTTTTCCACACTTGTTCTTCAAAGTAGCACCATGATCTTCATGATAGAGAGTCTCCTATTTTGTCACTTTCATATAGCTAGTGGATGTTCATTGCACGACCACTTAGTTTTATTTTTGAGCTTTCAAACACTTATAGATCTAAGTGCATTTTCTACATGGCAATCCCTACTCACTCACATTGATATCTATTGACAGGCATCTCCATAACCCGTTGATACGCCTAGTTGATGTGAGACTATCTTCTCCTTTTCCCCTTGCACCTCCTCCATATTCTATTCCACATATAATGCTATATCCAATGCTCATGCTCATGTATTGCATGAGAGTTGAAAAGGTTTGAGAACACCAAAAGTGTGAAACAATTGCTTAACTTGTTCATCGGGGTTGTGCATGATTTATATACTTTGTGTGGGGAAGATGGAGTATAACCAGACCCTATGATTTTGTAGGGATAACTTTCTAAGGCCTTGTTATTTCGAAAGGACACGACTACTTGTTGGTGTCCTCGAAGTATTACTGTTTTTCTGTCAATATTAGACTATTGTTTTGAATCTAACGGATCTGAATATTCATGCCACAATAAATAATATTACATGGATAAATATGTTAGGTAGCATTCCACATCAAAAATTCCGTTTTTATCATTTACCTACTCGAGGACGAGCAGGAATTATGCTTGGGGATGCTGATACGTCTCCAATGTATCTATAATTTTTTGATTGTTCCATGCTATTATATTATCTGTTTTGGATGTTTTATATGCCTTAATTTGCTATTTTATATTATTTTTGGGACTAACCTATTAATCTACACCCTAGTGCCAGTTTTTGTTTTTTCCTTGTTTTTGAGTTTAGCAGATAAGGAATATTAAATGGAGTCCAAACGGAATAAAACCTTCGGAATGATTTTTTCTAGAATATAAGGAAGCTATGAGACTTGACAACCAAGGCAGAGGAGCCTCCGTGGGGCCACAAGCCCTAGGGTCGTGGCCAGGGGATGGTCGCGCTGGGCAGGCTTGTGGGCCCATGGCTGCTCCCCTAACCCTAATCTTCGGCCTATAAATTCCCAAATATTCCATCATTATCAAAACGTGCCACGAAAACAATTTTCCACTGCTAGAAGCCTCCGCTCCTGAGAGACCCAATCTTGGAGCCTTTTTCGATATTCTGCTAGAGGTGGATTCGATCACGGAGGGCATCTACATCAACTCCATTGCCCCTCTGATGATGCATGCGTAGTTTTCCATAGACCTACGGGTCCATAGCTAGTATCTAGATGGCTTCTTCTCTCTCTCTTTGCTTCTCAATACCATGTTCTTCATGATCTTCATGGAGATCTATCCGATGTAATACTCTTTTGTGGTGTGTTTGTTGAGATCCGATGAATTGTGGGTTTATGTTCAGATTATCCATGAATATTTTTTGAGTCTTTCCTGACTTCTTACATGCATGATTTCATATATTTTCAAGTCTCTTCGAGTTATTGGTTTGGTTTGGCCAACTAGATTGGTAATTCTTGCAATAGGAAAAGTGCTTAGTTTTCAGTTTAATCTTGCGATGTCCTCACCCAGTGACAAAGTAGGGGTAGCGAGGAACGTGTTGTATTGTTGCAATCAAGGGTAAAAAGATGGCGTTTTCATCATATTGCTTGAGTTTATCCCTCTACATCATGTCATCTTATTGAATGCGTTACTTTGTTCTTCATGAACTTAATACTCTAGATGCACGCAGGAGTCGGTTGATGTGTGGAGTAATACTAGTAGATGCAGAATCGTTTCGGTCTACTTGTCATGAACGTGATGCCTATATGCATAATCAGTGCCTTGGATATCTTCATACTTATTGGCTTTTCTATCAATTGCTCGACAGTAATTTGTTCACCCACCGTAATACTTGCCATCATGAGAGAAGCCATCTAGTGAAACCTATGGCCCCAGGGTCTATTTTCCCTATTATACTTTCAGATATAGAACCAAAAATACCAAAAATACTTGCTGCCATATTTTTACTTTTAGTTTTACTTTCCGTTCAAGCATCGTATTATATCTATCTCTATTAGATCTCATCCTTGCAAGTAACCGTGAAGGGATTGACAACACCTTTATAGCGTTGGGTGCAAGAGTTTGATTCTTTGTGGAGGTACATCTATTAGCCATTCTCTTGTATCGCCTATTAGATTGATACCTTGGTTCTCAAAAACAGAGGGAAATACTTATCTACTTTGCTGCATCAAACCGTTCCTCTTCACGGGAAACCAACGCATGCTCGAGAAGTAGCAAGTTCACCGATGAAGAGAGGGATCAGATTCCACCTCTTCGCACCAAATTAAGGGCCCCGATTGCCCATGGCTTGACTAGGATCTATTTGGTCCGTTGCTGGCTGAAGTCGCGGATCCAACCCGCTAGCATAAGAGGAAACCTTATGTATTAATACTCGGGCAAGTCATTCGATGCTCATTGTTTTTCTAATGAGGACTTGTCAGATGACGTCCTTAACAAGGAAACAAAGAGTCATTTTGCTGGCCCAAAGGAAAAATGTAGTGTCCCTGGCTTGGGCCCATTCTATCGGCTAAATTGAGCTCCTCTGGTATTCAATCTTTCTGGACTTGCATATTTTCCTCCTTCTGTTTTTATTTAATCCATCTTCTTATCTTATGTTTTATACTACTGTAGGAGGGCTCTAGTTTCTGGAATGTCACACCTCAGCTCCCTGTTCCTTCAATGGGCCAGAAGGATGACCCGCCCCTTGAGTCATCTTCGGAAGAACATTATGAGGTAAAAACTTAACTCTTTCTACCATTTGTTTATTGAACTTCTCTGATGCACTTTATTAGCAAGGCGACTCAGAATCCAATCTAGTCAGCGACACTGAGGTAATTCCGACCCCTTGTACTTCCTAAGAGACATTTATCCAAAGAAAAACAAGCCTAACCATCCGTAAGTTTATACTGTCACATCAGAATGCTTACATAGCTCACAATTTTCATATGAAGAAGACTCAATTTGTTGGTCAGTCAAAACGCGAGACCTAGAGTGACTCGGGCGACTTAGCCCTTGGTTTGTCTCACGCATCGTCGGCTCGTAAGCCGCGTCTTGAGGTACCAACTAATCCAGTCCATTTTCATTCTAAAATTATTCTTAGTAAACAATCTTTAAACCAATCAAACTTATTTGATCAGGAATCTTCTTCATCTTCGGGCGACTCATCTGCAACTCGACTTCCTACTTTTAATGTCAACCATGGGTAAGAATTTGAACTTTGCACAAAACTTTTGCATATTTGACAATTGAGTTGTATCTTCCTTAATACAATTATATAATCTCTGTCAACTATAGGGCAAAAGCTTTTGTGTCAAAGCGTGCTGCCGGGTCAACCTCAGGCGATGCAAGCCAAGATGCTTTAAACCACCCTCCTGAGAAGGCAGCCGCTGAAGTTGATTTTTCGGGAAACAACAATCCTGATATCACTATTGAGCCAATATCTGAAGTTGAGGCGTCCAGGCCAGATGAGCCGGTCTTTATGGAAATGATAGTAAATGTCAAAAATACCTTAGTTGACCCATCTACTTGTCCGCCCAGCCCGACGTGTCTCCCCAATCTGGCGACTGAAGTTGATAACCCCAATCCGGCAAGTCCAAGTGATCGGGATGTTGTCATCATTACAGAGGATTTCCATGTTCCTATTGCTTCTACCTCCTTAGCAAAAATTGTGGCAAAGGATGATCCGGCTGACTTAGAAAACAGGAATGCCAAACTAGAGGTCCCTAACCTATCTACTCTGGAAGTTGAAGACATTCACCAACAATATTTAACCCGTCTATCAAAAAACCAGGAGCTTGAAATTCATTTAATCAATGCACTTAAAGAGACATATGAGGTAATATTCCTTTTTCATTGCTTGGTCATTATATCCTGTCATCAGCCCTCAAGGACCATCTTACTATGACAATGGTGAGCCGGTTCTTCAAAATAATCATAATGGCAATGAACTTGTAGTTGTAGCCCCCAAGGACCAACTTGTTATAATCATGACTAGTTGGTACTTTATATTGTAAGGTAGATAATACATAGCAGCATTGTATCCCCAAGGGCCGTCTTATCTTCTTGAGGTAAGTCAGGTCTTTTAGTATCTGTGTAGAAGATCGACCTGTGGCCCCCAAGGGCTGGCTTATCTTCTTGAGATAAGTCTGATTTTTTTGTAATGATGTGTTGATATGAAATTTAGCACATTAGCCCCCAAGGAACGTGTGGATTGTTTCCAACCTCATGGGACTTTTGAAAATAATTTTGAGATGCTATAGCACTCAAGGATCAAGCCGACCTTTCAAAGGCGGCTTGAGACTTCTTGCAAAGATAATCATTTGTCAAAAAAATTAATAGTTGTAAGGAATGTATGAAAAATGTTGAATCTCGTGTCTTATAAATTTGCAGGAACGTCTTAAAAAAGAAGTGAAGCTAAAAATTGAAGCTGATCTTTCGGCGGCTCGCACTAAAAAAACTACGCGTGAGGCTCAAGACCGTCTTGATCAAGCAGTGAAGAAATTTGAAGAAGAGAAAACTGCATGCTTGAAGCGTGCTGAGAAGGCCGAGGGTGAACTTAGGCCCTTGAAGGAAAATTATAACACCTTGGTGAAGCAGATTAGCGACATGTTAACAGCCATCTTTGGTATGTGCTCAAAGCTATTTTCACTTGATTACCTAGTTGTGATTATGTGGCAACTCATCATCCCAATTGTGTTTGTATGCAGGACGGAAAGAGCAGACCCTTGTTGATCTGCCCAATGTGAAATTGAAGGCAATTTTCACATATGTAGAGAAACTATTGACATGGTCTATTTGTTCTATCATGACAGTAAAGAACTTGAAGCATCCGCCCAAAAGCATCAAAGATATGTTGAAGCAACTGTCCACCATGCGACAATGGATCATAGAGGTCACAAAGTCGGCGGCTCGTGGTGGGGTATTGAATCTCCATTTTTCATCATGTTTTACTACTCTTATTTATAGTGTTTTTATGAATAATAATGCTTTGGGGAGTAATTCTAATGCTTTTTCTCTCACAATTTGCAAGGTTTACATCAAGAGGGAGAATGCCGGCAACTGGAATTCAGTACCTGAAAAAAGCATGTCAGAGATACCAATTCTGCATATTCCCAATGAAGCTGAAAATTTACGGAGATTTTTTATACAATAAATAAGAATTACTGGAGCTGAAAAGTACTGGAGAGGGGCCACCAGGTGGCCACCCTTCACGATGGCGTGCCAGGCCCCCTAACCGCACCCTGGTGAAGGGTGCTCACCTAGGCCTACCTACGGATCCCATCTTCTGGTATAAATTCCCCAAAAACATAAAATAATTAGGAGGAGGACTTTCAGGATGAAGCACCGCCGCCTCGAGGCGCAACTTGGGTAGGAGCACTTTTGCCCTCCGGTGGAGTGATTCTGCCAGGGGAACTTTCCTCCCGGAGGGGGAAATCGTAGCCATCGTCATCACCAACAACCCTCTCATCTTGGAGAGGTCATTCTTCATCAACATCTTCAACAACACCATATCCTCTGAAACCCTAGTTCATCTCTTGTGTTCAATCTTTGTACCGGAACCTCAGATTGGTACCTGTGCCTGTGGGTGACTAGTAGTGTTGATTACCTTGTGTAGTTGATTGGTATATGGTTTATTGGGTGGAAGATTATACGTTCACATCCATTATGATATTAAATACACCTCTGATCTTCAGCATGCATATTATTTGTGAGTAGTTACCTTTGGTTTTGAGGTCACGGGAGAAATCATGTTGCAAGTAATCATGTGAATTTGTTATGTGTTTGATATTTTGATGATATGTATGTTGTGATTCCCTTAGTGGTGTCATGTGAACATCGACTACATGACACTTATCTATCCTTGGGCCTAAGGGAATGCATTGTGGAGTAGTTATTAGATGATGGGTTGGTAGAGTGACAGAAGCTTAAACCCTAGTTTATGCGCTACTTCGTAAGGGGCTGATTTGGGTCGACATGTTTAATGCTATGTTTAGAATTTGTCTTAATACTTTTCTCGTAGTTGCAGATGCTCGTGAGGGGGTTAATCATAAGTAGGTTGTTACTTCAAGTAAGAACAACACCTTAGCAGTTGTGCACCCACATATCAAATTATCAACGTAGCGACCACGAATAAAACCAATACGATGAAAGTGACTATATGAAATTCCCATGTACCCTCAAGAACATTTTGCTCATCATAAGAGATAGTTTTGGCCTGTACTTTGCCACAAAAGGATTGGGCTACCTTTATGCACATTACGTAATGTTACCGTTACTTGGTCGTTACAAATTACCTTGCTATCAGAACACTTGATACTTACAATTTCAGGTCTTGCATAAATTACCTTGCTGAAAACCGCTTATCATTTCCATCTGCTCCTCATTGGATTTGACACTCTTACTTATCGAAAGGACTACGATTGATCCCCTACACTTGTGGTCCATCAAGACTCTTTTCCGGTGCCATTTCCGGGGAGTGAAGCACTCTTGGTAAGTGGAAATCGGTAAGGAAAAACTTATACTACGTGCCGGAATTTACTGTCACTTGTTACTATGGAAAGTAATCCTTTGAGGGGTTTATTCAGGGTATCTTCACCTCGACCAGAACCATAATTTGTTGCCCTCAACCTACAACACCTACTGAAAATATTGCTTATGAAATTCCTTCGGGTATGTTAGAACAACTTCTAGCTAGTCCTTACGTAGGAGACAGAACTGAACGTCCTAATATGCACCTAATACATGTGGAAGAAATCTTCAGACTATTTAAGCCTGCAGGTTTATCCAGAGATTAAGACAAGGCGAAGATTTCCCCTTTATCTTTCAAGGTAAAAGCATTGACATGGTGCTGGGGATATAACCCCGTGATATAACTGTTGGGGAATGTCGCATGGGAAACAAAAATTTTCCTAAGCACACGCAAACCTATCCATGGTGATGAGCATCTACGAGAGGGAGAGTGGATCTACGTACCCTTGTAGATCGCTAAGCGGGAAGCGTTAAGAAATGCGGTTGGTGTAGTCGAACATCTTCACGATCCAAATCGCCGAGCGTCTCGCGATCTCATCACGATCCGTCTCGCGATCCCATCATGATTCGTCCCGTGATCTCATCACGATCCGTCTCACGATCTCATCATGATCCATATCACGATCTTGATCACGATCTGTCCCGCGAACTCATCAGGATCCGTTTCGCGATCACATCACGAACCGTCTCGCGATGTCGATCACGGTCCTTCCGATCTAGCGCCGAACGGACGACACCTCCGCGTTCAGCACACGTGCAGCTTGATGACGATCTCCACCATCTTGATCCAGCAAGAGGAGGTGGAGAGGAGATAGAGTTCACCGGCAGCGTGACGGCGCTCCGGTGATGGTGGTGGAGTGATTCCGGCAGGGCTTCGCCTAAGCGCTGCGGAAAACCGATCTAGAGGAGAAACTGTGCACCGGTGAAACGGGTAGCACGTGGCCGGAAATTCTGTCCAAAAACCACCCAATCCACTAGTATATATAGGAGGAGAGGAGAGGAGAGGTATCCAAGGCCTTTGGGTCGGCCGAAATAGGAGGTGGGAAGCAATCCTACTTCACCTCCAATCCTAGTTGGAGTAGGATTGCCTCCTATTGGCTGATTTTCCACTTTTTGCTTTAGGACTTTCTCTCCTGCGCCATGGGCCTTTGTGGATGTTTTCCCATCCCACTAAGGGCTGGTTATTATTCTCCCACAGCCCATGGACCTCTTGGGGTCGAAATACCCCTCCCGGAGGCCTCCCGGTACACTACCGCCACTCCCGGTACACTACCGATGAGCCCGAAACTTTTCTGGAAACCAAACTGGGACTTCCTATATATGAATCTTTACCTCCAGACCATTCCGGAGCTCCTCGTGACGTCCCGGATCTCATCTGGGACTCCGAACAAACTTCGGTCACCACCATACATAACTCTACACTACCGAAACGTCACCGAACCTTAAGTGTGCAGACCCTGCGGGTTCGAGAACTATGTAGACATGACCGAGACACCTCTACGGTCAATAACCAATGGCGGGACATGGACATCCACATTGGTTCCTACATATTCTATGAATATCTTTATCGGTCGAACCTCTATGACAAGGATTCAGTTAATCCCATATAACGTTCCCTTTGTTCTTCGGTATGTTACTTGCCCGAGATTCGATCGTCGGTATCTCCATACCTAGTTCAACCTCGTTACCGGCAAGTCTCTTTACTCGTTCCGTAATACAAGATCCCGCAACTAACAATTATTCACATTGCTTGCAAGGCTTATTGTGATGTTGCATTCCCGAGTGGGCCCCGAGATACCTCTCCGTCACACGGAGTAACAAATCCCAGTCTCGATCCATGCCAACTCAACAGACACCATTGGAGATACCTGTAGAGCACCTTTATAGTCACCCAGTTACGTTGCGATGTTTGATACACGCAAGGCACTCCTCCGATATCCGTGAGTTGCATGATGTCATGGTCATAGGAACATATACTTGACATGCAGAAAACAGTAGCAATAAACTGACACGATCATATGCTAGGTTTGTAGTTTGGGTCTTGTCCATCACATTATTCTCCCAATAATGTGATCCCGTTATCAAATGACATCTCATGTCCATGGCTAGGAAACCTTAACCATCCTTTGATCAACGAGCTAGTCTATTAGAGGCATACTAGGGACATGGTTTTGTCTATGTATCCACACATGCATTTAAGTCTCCGATCAATACAATTATAGCATGGATAATAAACGATTATCATGAACAAGGAAATATGATAATAACTAATTATTGCCTCTAGGGCATATTTCCAACAATAACCTGCCAGGTGGGGCCGAGATAAGTTGTTGCCGACTCAACAAGTAAAACCATCACATGCTTAAAGACCAAGACACGTCAAGAGACGATTCGTCAGGCAGGCCAGAAGAGGCCCAGAGCCGGAAGACGGCGCATTACCCGGAGGCGTAGGGCAATCGGGGGTGCCTTATCGGGGAAGGCAAAGCGTCTTAGAGATAGGATCGGTCACGAATATGTCCGCGTCCGGACTTTTGTTACAATCCATCGATACCTAGGTCAAGCGATTCCGCTCCCTTGTAATCGACATCATCATCAATATACACTAAGCAGGATGTAGGCTTTTACCTCTATCGGAGGGGTCGAACCTAGGTAAACTCATCTCTTGTTCCCAATCAACCCCTTCGAGTCACCACATAGCGGTGATGGCCTCACACCGAAGATCTCCTATGAGGACATCTGCCGTGACAAAACCACGATAGTGGGCGCCAACCGTGGGGCTATCGCACGATGGAGTTGAGTTGTCAGCGGGAGCCCTTCTAGGGTTCATGAGCTAGACGGTAGGTCTGATGTACAAGAGCCACTGTGGGAAGCTCTACATCGACAATTCGAGTTGGGGTCCCCATGCCGTCTCAATTGAGTCTGGGTACCGGGTCCCCTTCGGCAAGATCCACATCTTCATCGGCAAAATCGGTGCGTCAGTACCCGAGCCGGACATCTGCACCGACATCGTCGAGTTGGCTCGGCACGCCCAATCCAGCCAGCGTCAAGCTGGCCAGCGTCATGTCTTCGTTGTTTTTACCCAAGGACTCAGCTTCCCAGATGAGCCGACGGGTAGTGGAGACACCCTCATTAACTCTAATGGAGAGTCATCCATGGGAGATACCGAATAGATCTATCATCTGCATAACTAGGGGGCTTTCCGGAAACGAAAGTCACCAAGGAGTCACCTGAGCCGCCCTACCAAGTCGCCATCTACATGGCTGGGACCACGGCGGCTCAGAATCTGCCAGAGGCAGCGACCACGAACGGAGCGTCCGGGTCAGGCAAGACGCCAGCTCAATCCATGATGGATCTGATGGTAGACATGACCAAACTCGTGGAAACGCCGGTCACTGCGGAGAATCAGGAGGAGCGCATTGCGGAACTGACAAAACTTAGCGAGGAGATGGCCAAAGTTCAGCAACTAATCGACAACGAAAACAACCGGATGGCAAAATTGCAGTCTCAAATCCATAACGAGTCGGAGCCCCTAAAGGTCGAGGCTTGGCAATTAGGGTTTCACCAAAACGCTTCCAACGCAATACACCATCGGAGACATTAGATCCGGCTACCAGCAAACCTCGAGCCGGCTCGCTTGTTCACCAACCCGCACACTTCGGGGGCTGAGCAGGACCAGCCACATCACATGGAGCGACAGGTAGAGGCGGCTCTACCTTCATCGGTTTAGTCACTAGATAAACTCTTCCAAACACTGTAGGACCACTTCTCCAACCCTGTCGATAATATGCTGGAAGCGACATGCAACCTAGATGCACTCCCTATTTACGGGAACACCCAGATTGAGATCTAGGCTAGGAACGCCATCGAGATGATGAAAACACAGTGGCAGAACAGGCGTTGTATTCTTACAGCCAGGATCGGATGCACTCCACACCATACGCCAACCACAGCAAGAGCCGCCGTGATGAGTCTCCGGCAGTTTCTAGCAGCGGACGCCAGCCACCACCTTAGGTTCCCAAAACCCGTCGTCCCCTATCGAATGCTCAAGCACTTGTCGGCGTGGCCCGGGCTGCGCGCCAGGCAAAAGCAGATGCGGCAGCAACAATGGTGGGTCAAGTTGCCCGAGTTAGTCCTCAACCCGCTTTTGCCACGGGCGGGTCATGTAGCAGAACCATGGGGGTTCCTTGTTTGTCCCCAGCTCGCCGCAATGAGCGCTTGCCCAAGGACTTCAAGGGACCTCGCAGGGTGCCCAATTATAGAATGGATCTCGAGCCAACAACGTGGATCGAGAGCTACGAGTTGGTCATGGACATGCTCGACGTCAGTGATGCATTTTGTGTTAAGTACCTGACAATGATGCTAGAAGGGCCAACTTCAACCTGGCTAAAAAATCATCCGCCTAATTCCATTAACAATTGGGCAGAGCTAAAGGAGCGATTCATCAAAAACTCTAGGGCAGGTGCAAATGGTCAATGACAATTGTGGATGTCCAGCATTGCGTTCAGTGTGTGGATGAGTTGGCTCATCATTGGACTCGTCGGGTCTTTGAAATTATTCACTCATCAGATGGCATCACAGCTGCCCAAGCCGTCCTGATTTTTGAGAAGAATTGCCACTTTCAGCCACTGGTTCTGAAACTTGGCCATTTGAAACAAAAAGATCAGGATATGGGCGAGTTAATGGACACCCTTACCAGGTATGCCGAGTCGGATGGCATGAAGGATCCCGGCTCAGACGAGGAGAAAGCTGGCAAGAGCAAGAATGCGATAATGGCAAGGGTCATCATCAGAATCATGGGCACAATGGTAACCCAGGAGGTCAAGGTTATAACAGAAAGCGGAGGCAGCCTGAAGGCGGGTCAGATTTCGTGGTCATTACCAATACTAGTTTCAAGAACCAGCGTCAAAACAATCGTCCTGGAGGAGCATACCATGGGAGAAAGCCATAGAATTATGAGGAAGTGCTAAAAGAACCTTCTCCCAAGCACAGTACCCCTAATCTCCCGACCACTCACTCATGGAAAAATTGCTATATTATGCAGGAGTCCATAACTAGGCCACTAGGAACCATCAAGGTGGCAATGGTGGACGACATCCGGGTCAGCCTGGACCTGGTGGTTTCCAGGGAGGCTCGTCTAGTGGGTTCCCAGGCTCTGGCTTCCAAAGACAGGGAGACTCAAGCAATAACAATGGGCAGCACTCTAGTCAGAACAATCAACAGCATAACGGTCAAACCGGTTTTTAGAGCAACCCTAAGCAGTTGAACAGTGGTTAGTACCATGTCTTCACCACTAGTACCTACAGACGAGACAAGAAACTCAAGAAAAGAGTCGTCAACGCGGTTGAGTTGGCGGTTCATAGATATCTCAACTAGTCTGAACAGCCAATCCCTTGGAGCAGGGCGGATTACGCCTCTCGGGTGGACAACCCAGGCGGTTTGGCTTTGGTGGTGGTGCCTCAGGTTGGTGGGTACACCCTCACGAAGGTTCTCATGGATGGGGGAAGCAACATCAATATCCTGTACTATGACACCTTCCGGCGGATGAACCTCTCTGTAAATAGCTTGCTACCTTCGACCACGGTATTTCATGGTATCGTGCCAGCGAAGTCAGCATATCCGATTGGGAGGATTAAGCTGGACGTAGCTTTCGGGGATGAATTTAACTACAGATGTGAATCGTTGGTGTTTGAGGTGGTCAAGATCAAAAGTCCTTATCATGCCCTATTTGGGAGGTGGGCTTATGCTTGTTTCATGGCCTGACCCTATTATGTGTACATCAAGCTCAAGATGCCAAGTCTCAAAGGTACTATTACCTTAGACGGAAGCCGGAAAATAGGTCAGGATTGTGAGGAAGGGGATGCAGCTTACGCAGAGTTGGCGTGCACAACTAAGAAGCTAAATTTCTATGTAACCAATGTTGACCCGACAGACATGAGCCCCCTCAGGAAACCCACCACTAAGTCTGCGTTGCCCCTAAAGTTCAAGTCAACTGACGATACCAAGCGAGTTGATTTTACCGAAGGCAACTCTTCTAAACAGTTCACTATTGGGACCGACCTGGACCCCAAATAGGAAAGCACGCTCATCAAATTCATCCATGAGGATTAGGACATCTTGGCATGGAAACTAGCTAACATGCCTGGAGTACCGAGAGAATTTGCCGAGCATCACCTTAATGTGGATCCCAAGATGAAACCAGTATGGCAATACCTTCGTCAGTTTAACGAGGAAACGTGCAAAGCCATTGGGGAAGAAGTAGCCCGGCTCCTACCTGCCAGGTTCATTGTCGAAGTTTTTCACCCTGAATGGATGGCTAACCAGATGCTTGTTCTGAATAAGAACGACACCTTTCGTATGTGCATTGATTACACCGATCTCAACAAAGCTTATCCGAAAGATCCCTTTGCTCTCCCTCGTACCGATCATATGATTGACTCTATAGCAGGTTGCAAGTGCCTATGTTTCCTGGATGCATACTCAGGTTACCACCAGATCAAAATGGCTAAGGAGGACCAGGAGAAGACGGCTTTCACAACCCATTTAGACTCGAAAGCATGGGGCCGACTTATCAACGTTGTATTCAGAATTGTTTGCATAGTCAGATTGGGTGCAACATTCATGCCTACGTTGACGACATCATGGTGAAATCTCAGAAGAAGGAAATGCTCTTGGATGACCTTAAGGAGACATTCGACAATCTTCGAGTGTACCAGATGAAACTTAACTCGGCAAAGTGTGTTTTTGTCATTCCTGTAGGCAAGCTACTAGGATTTCTGGTTTCTGAGCGAGGCATCAAAGCTAACCCGGACAAGATCAAGGCGATAACCTCCCTCAGTAAGCCGACCAATATTAATGGCGTCCAGTGCATGGCGAGTCGTATCGCCATCTTAATCCGGTTCATAAGCCGCCTTGGAGAGAAGACAACCCCCCCTTTATCAGTTGCTCAAAAAGACGGAAAATTTCGTTTGGACTGATGCGGCTAATGAAGCTTTCGAAGCCCTCATGAGGCAGCTAACTGAGCCGCCAATTCTAGCCGGCCTAACCGACAAAGAGCTCATGCTCCTGTACATTGCTGCCAATTCTAAAGCGGTGAGTGTTAGAGTTGTCGCTGAAAGTAAGGAGGTGGGAAAAGAGTATTCGGTTCAGGGGCCGGTCTACTTTGTCAGGGAAGTCTTGACCTTATCCAAATAGCGATATCCGCATTGGCAAAAGTTGATCTTTGGAGTTTTCATGGCGAGCCGGAAGTTGAAGCACTACTTTCAAGAACATCCAATCACTGTGGTCAGGTCAGCACCAGTGGTAGATATCATATAGAATCATGAGGCCACCGGTTAAATTGCCAAATGGTTGATTGAATTTGGCCCTCACCATGTGAAGTATACGTCCCATAGTGCAATCAAGTCCCAAACATTGGTGGACTTCATCAATGATTGGACAGATATTCAAATCCCGCAAGATAGACCAGACACCATGTACTAGACTATACATTTTGGTGGGTCCAGACAATTGGAGGGCTCAAGGGCTGCAGTAGTTTTCTCTTCTCCATGACGTGAAAAATTCTGTTATGTTTTACGGCTCATGTAACCTTGTACTAACAATGCAACTGAGTAGGAGGCCCTCTTACACGGGCTCAGGATTTCAAAAGAGACAAAACTCAGCCGGGTCAGGTTCTTGGGCGTCTCTAACCCGGTTGCACAACAGGTCTCTGGAACTTGGGACTCAAGAGATCCCTTGATGGTGGCTTATCGACGCGCGACCACTAATGTGGTGGGTCACTTCCAAGGTTACTAGGTGGAGTAGCCCGACCGTTGGCATAACGAGGTGGCAGACGCGTTATCACGACTCGTCTCTCAATGCAGACTGGTTCCTCCCAATGTGTTTCTGGACGTCCTCCACAACCATTCAGTAAAATTGCTGTCTGATGAGGATATAGCTATTCCTGACCCGTAATCACACATAGTGGCGGCTCTCCATGCTATTCCTGACTACATGGTGCCCTAGTTGGCTTATTTGGCTCGACGTGAGGTCCCAGCTGAGGAAATCCTTGCCCGACTGATATTCCGGCGATCTAAATCCATAACTATCCTCAAGGGCGAGTTACATAGGAGAAGCATCAGGGACATTCTTCAACGTTGTGTTTCCCCCGAGGAAGGACGGGAAATTCTCAACGAAGTTCACGCGGGCGACTGTGGACACCATGCCGGCTCACGATCTTTGGTGGCGAAGGCTTTTTGCCATGGATTTTATTGGTTAACGACTCATGCAGATGCGGAGGACATCATGCACAAGTGTGATGGATGTCAAAAGTTTGCTCGACAAGCTCATGTGCTGGCTCAAGAACTATGCATGATCCCAATCACTTGGCCGTGTGCGGCCTGGGGCCTCGATATGGTCGGCCCATTCAAGATGTCTTCTGATAAGAAGACCCACCTGCTGGTGGTGGCTGACAAATTCACCAAGTTGGTCGAGGCGGAACCTCTCAGCAACTGTGATGTGGAAACAACATTCAAATTTTTGAAAAAACTAATCCATCGTTTTGGCTAACCTCACAACATTATCATTGATAATGGTACCAATCTATCCAAAGGATCCATGGAGCAGTTTTGTCAGTGTGAGCATATTCGGCTTGATTTAGCAGCCGTGGCACATCCACGGTCTAATGGACAGGTCGAGCGGGCTACCAGGAAATCTTGGGAGGAATCAAGCCCCAGCTCATGGTGTCGTTATAGTGCACCCCTAGCTGTTGGGTCTAGGATCTCCCCGCAATGCTTCAGAGTATCTGGACAACTCCAAACAGATCCACTGGTCACACCCATTTTTTTCTAGTTTATGGAGCCGAGGGTGTTTTACCAAGTGACATTCGTCATGACTCTCCTCGAGTCACCGCTTATGTTGAAGCCGACAATGAACAAGCATGCCAAGACTCCTTGGAAGCCTTGGAAGAAGAATGTGACTTGGCAGCAGCGAGATCAGCTATATATCAGCAAGACCTACATCGCTATCAATGTCGTAGATTCTAGAGCCTCACTTTTCAAGAAGGCGACTTGGTGCTCCGATTGATTCAAGATCAAATAGACATGCACAATCTCTCACCACCTTGGGAAGGTCCTTTCATCATCAGCAAAAACCTCAACAGTGGTTCATAGTACCTGATAGACCTTCAACCAGATAAGTACACCTCCCATGAAGAGACAACCCGGCCGTGGAACATTGCTCACCTTCGTCCTTATTATACTTAGAGCCATTGGCTCCTTACTTATGTATCTCCCCCAAATTTTTGTACATACCTTCTTATGTTTAAAAACAATAAAGCTGGCACCCCCAAAATTCAGGGTCTCTATCGTTTTAGCCTATACATTGAGATTGAGTCTTTATTCTTTGAAACATGACTAACCTAAGAGGACGAGCCGCCATAATGCGAACATTCACACATGAGCGTCCTACCTTATTGAAGGGATATTTAAAGTTGCCCAAGAGGAGTTGTCATGATGCAGCCGCTCAAACATGACTGCCCCTGTTTAAGGGTTAAACGATGCCAAAGAGGATCGCTTGCCATGATGCATTATTCAAACATAAGTATTGTATTATAATCAGTGGAATCAAGCCGGTTTTTATCTTGACAACAAATGTTTTTCAGTAGTAGCATTGTCTCCTATAATCCTATGCTGAGCTTTTCCCTGATCATAGGTCACTTGGGGGCTTCCAACTCCCCGAGTTTAGCTTCCTCACCCTCTTGATCCGGCAAAAAATAAACGCCACAAAATGGTTAGACCTACAGGTATGTTTGTGCAACTCCGATCGGGTGACCCTGTGTACTCTTGACAAGTCAATCCATTTTGGACCCTGAACTTGTCGGTTAAAACATCGACATGCGTCGTGTGAGAGCCGGCATACAGAAAGCCTAGGATAAAACATGGGTTATCATACCCGCTTCACTGAAGCAAGACTTGAGCCTCAAAATCCCGTCTCCTTGCCAAGTCTCATTGAGACGGCTTATTAATCACATCTATCATCATGGGTCATCAGACCCTCCTTATCAAAGCCAGACTTAAAACTCCAAGGCCAGTCTCCTCGCCGAGTCTCATCAAGCCAGCTTATTAAAAGTCCTATTATGTCAAGTTCAGTTATTTTTCAAACAAGTGTGAGAAGATTTCAGAAAGGCGGCTTACATTTGACTCACCCATCTTGTGTCAAGTCATAGCACATTGAGCAAGGTCAACAAAACTCAGAGAAGAGACAAACATGTTCGTTTTATAGCAGCTGATTGATATTCTAGGCCTAGTGGCGACTTATCACAGGAATAAATAAGTGCAAGTCATAGGCTGTACGGGTCCGAAGAAAAATAATAAAGGATGAACGGACACTTGATCATTTAAAAATCCCTTGACAAATTGAGACAGTATAAAAAGCTTCAACATGCATGAAGGTAATCCATTTTTAGCTAAGGCTATTACAAGACCATGGCCGGGCCCAAAAAAATTCCGTCCAAGTTTTTTTTGGAGAACATATCACTCTGGTGAGCCGACAGTAGTGCCATTCGTGTTATGACCAGCCGGGGTGGTGCCATCTTGGCATTTGGAGGTAGAGGACGTCAGGTTATCGAGTGTTGGTTCTTTGTCATCTGCCATCTGGATATTATCGGAAGTCTACTTGATCCCGGTTAACGCCTGGAAGGTGGCTTCATCGTTAAGTATGAGAGAAGGGTCAATGTCAGAGGCAAAGATATGCTTACGCCTTTGAGGAGTCAAGTCTACAACTGCATGTGAAGGCATCTTGATGCGAACGTTGTTATCATCCTGAGTCGCCTGATACTTGCTCAAGTTCAGTTCTTGCGCAAGCTTGCATGCTAGAGGCCTCATCTATTTGACACATATTGTAAAGTCAGCTTTGCTGAAGTGGGTTCCATCGTCATTAAATTGTGGATACCCGCCAGGAAATTCTGTCAGGGCTAGATCTGATTGCCATGCTTTGGCCCGGCTTAAAGCAGTGAGGACTCCTCAACGGGCGGTTGACAATTTGATTTCTTCAATTTGCGATGGAACCTTTGATAACTGCTCTAGCACGGTCTTGATCAATGGCTAAGGTTTTTTGCCAAAAGATACATCTACAAGCGTCCGCAAACAACCCATGTATAGCTTCTCTATCAGTGCATAACCAGTTTTTAGCTTCAACAACATATCCTGGCCAAGGTTGGCACTCCTAGCACATGTCATACAGTTCAGAGCATAAGTTAGAAAAGGATTTCTAAGTCTCCAGGCGAGGTAAGGCGCCATCTCGTTCATTTATAAGTTATTTCACACTGAGATCAAGTTTTGCACTTATCGAGATGGCAGCTGTCATCTAAGATATGTGTTGTTTTAAGCCGGAAAGCTCTTTAGTGACTGATTCAAGTTTTTTCTCAGCGTCTTCTGCATGCTTCACTAAGGCACTCTTTTCTGACTCAAGAGTCGATTTCTCAGCAATAAAATTGCTCTTCAGCTTCTCAAGTTCTTCCAAGGCGGACTTCAGTTTTAACTCAGCCTTACTGCTCCTGGCTTCCAGCACGTCTACACTTTTGTCTAAGTTTCCAAGATGCACGCGACTCTATCACGGTTAACGCTTCCTCCAAAGAAATTGAAGATTGCGATTGGAAATCAGTTTTCAAATAAGGTTGTTCTACTTCAATTATTTAAGTCCCAAGCACATTGCAAGACATGTACTCGGCACTTGGGGGCTAATGTAGGCAATTTCAATTCATAGTATGAACCGGATCATCTTTTGAAGATAAGCCGACCCTTGGGGGCTACGAGTGCATTTTTTGCGAAGTGCTAAATTGGAAAGACACGACTCATCTTTTCAAAATAACCCAACCCTTTGGGGCTACGAGCGCATTTTTGCGAAGTGCTAAATTGGAAGACCCGGCTCATCTTTTCAAGATAAGCCGGCCCTTGGGGGCTACGAGCGCATTTTTCTCTCTACAAAGTGATTGTTTGGAAGACCCAGCTTATCATTTCAAGATAAGCCGACCCTTGGGGGCTACATCAGTATATATCTACAAGATGGAAGGGGGTTAAGTTAATAACTCATATTATTGCTTCATCATGTTTACTAAGCCTTCCTCCATATCACGGCTTGTATGAAGGCTATTCATATAGCCCGCGTGCAGCTCGCTAGAGCTGAATGCCGCATAGTCTTGCAGATCCAGCTTTAACTCGCCTTTCTCCAATGAAGGTGGCTCTTCTTTTTGCTTTGCCAGTACATTGGAGGCTCCTCGTGCCTTATAACTTGTCTTAGTGATGACAACGTCATCAGTGCTCTTCTCAGAAGGGAGTTCCTCAATTGGTTGTAGAGGAATTGGACTTGGTGGATCACACTTGTGGACCGGGTCAGCATCCATGTCCATGGCTTCATAAAGAACTTCCTCAGCCTGCAGAGGCGGATCATCTTGCTGGGCGGCAGGATCTTCAGAACATTGGATTGGAGCTTTAGGGGGCTTCGATGCCTCTTTCTCCGGCTCAGAGACCTCGGAGATTTTGGCAGAGCCGCCCATTTTATGCTTCTTGCTAGTCTTTGCCTTAGCTTTGTGACAGGAGTAAACAAGTTTATAAGCACATGATAAACAATTTTTTTAGATATCAACAAAGGTAAATCCTTTACCTAGGGTTAACAACAAAGACAGGTAGCTGGGTGCCAGTGGAGTCGCCCGAGGACGGAGGTGTTTCCTGATAATTAGAGTCGGAAGGATTAAAGAGTTTTCGCATGAGACCGTCACGGTAAAGAAATAAAGTTCGGCTAGGAGGAACCTCTACGTGATGTTTACGAGGAGACGGAGTGTTGGATAAACCAACCATTAGATCCCCAGAGCCGCCGCTCCGGGTCTAACGCCTAGACTCGTGATGTTGCTTCTTCAAAAGAAAGTTGGGGTCCAAGTGAGCAACAAGATGTGAAAATCTTACTTTCCGGATGACCCACCGTGTTTTTTTCTCTTGGCAAGGGTTCTGAGTTGGAGGAGATGGAAGCTACCTCTGCTGCAATGGCTTGACTTGTCTCCGTTTCGTCCTGAGAGGAGTCAACATTAATAAGGCCAAGGGAGTCAAGTTCTACCTTCGAGTCATCCAGTTTTAGTAATTGTTCTGCGGTTTGCTTCTTAGGACGGCCCTGACCACGAGTTTTAACAGTCTTTGTTTTCTTCTTCAAAGTTGAGGCTGCAGTTATTCTGTTTTTCCAGAAGTAACAACTGGCCTACATACATATACGCGTGGACAGGTTTATGAAGTACAGAATTTGGATGAGAGGATATTTACATAAAGATTTTTACCTCTAGGGCCGGGTTACGAGGTCAGAAAGGGCTCAATCCCACTTTATTACAAGCCTCTCGAGGTTCTCCAACAGTGATTTGACAATTAAATTGGCTTGTTGGTCCATCAAGTCGTTTTGTTTTAGAGTTGAAGATGATTCACATTGCCAGTGTATTGGCACATTCAGCTGCCACGCCGGCTTAGTGGTAAAATCCTCCAAGAAACCTAACAGTAGGTCAGATTGACTTCCCTTAAGCCATTGGCTATTAAAGCCTGGATCCTTGGGAATGTGTGAGCGTATTGAGCATGTTCCGCGGCTGATAACCAGTCAAGAAATTCACTAGTGGTGCTAAGTCGGAAGGGACGGTCACCTAGCAAGGGGTTTTCTCCAGCGAAGCGTTGTTTCTGCAATAGAACCAAGTATGGTTCCAATTTTTGGGGTGGTTGGGCGGCACGGCAGAGGGAAAGGTTGCATCTTTGCGTCTCTAGATGGAAACACCTCCAAGCTCAAGACTGGGTCCACCTGTTATCTCAGTCTGGCGATTGATGTAAAAGAAATGTCTGAAAAGATCGACGGAGGGCTCTTCTTGCACATATGGCTCACAGAATACTTGGATTTGGCATAAGTTGGTGACAAAATTGGGACCAATGTCTTGTGGGTGAAGCTTGTAAAAATGTAGAGCATCCCGGGAAAATCGTGACCCGAGTGGTGAGAAGCCACGAAGAAGATGGTCCGTAAAGATAACTACTTCACCCTCTCCGGGTTTGGGAGTAGTTTCTGGACCCGGAACCCGCCAATGGATATTTTCTTTATCTGATAAAAACCCCATAGCTACATATTCATTAAGCATGAGCTCAGAGACCCCGGTGGCTACCCAATCGCAGGAAGAGGGATTTTTGGCCATGATGGCGGATTAAAAGCTATGGACAAAGAATAAAATTATGGTGGGTTAAAATGGCACTGGTGAGTTACTCAAACGATACATAGCAAGCCAATTATAATTATAAGACGACAACTTGACATGGCAAACTATTGAAAAACTATGAGCCTTTGCCACTACGAGTGTGAGGTGCAACAGGACGTGAGATATGGTGGGTTATACTATGCAATGATGATCCAACAACACGATGGCGGGTCAATACAGTGGAAACTACTGAGAATATTGTAAAGTATGGGCAAATAAGTTTTACAAGTTACAACTACCTATATGGATCTATAAACGGAGGAAAAAAAGGGAAAATAATTATAAACCCTAAAAGACAGTAAGGAAAGAACTAGTAGAAAATGTACATATTGTGAGGAAGAAGTGATCTACTCAGGGTGCAAAATGGATGCTAAAGCTAGTACGACGGTTGTTTTGGTAGCATTCCCAGGTGAAAAGTTTTCTCCCTGTCAATCGAAGGAGATGAACTAAGAAGAATGACAATGAACTAAGAAGAACCCAGGTGACCTAATGCGGATCTGGAAAGGCCGAGGATGGAATCTGATACGATGAGGATGAATAGCACGTGCCGTCGAACTCTGGTCGCAACAAGTTGATGCAACTGCCCCGACAGGATGGATGGTGCGATTCAAATGAGGTGGCGGAGCTCCGGCCGTGGGGAGCGTCGCGAGGAAGAAGAAGAAGATGCGGTGGGGGGAATGTGAAAAGGACGACCCCCGTTCTTATTTATAAGGAAAGAGAGAGGATGGAACAACAATACTTAGGTGCGATAATTAAGGAGTCATGATAATGACTATGGCTACGGAAGCGCCTTGATTTTCGTAATTGTCGGTCAAGTATAAAGATTCGTGGTGATGCCATGAGGATTTTTTTGGATTTATTAAAGATAACGTCATCCTTTTATGCTGGATTCTAAAGATTTGATTGATAGTAAATGCTTGGAAAAAATAAGGAGACTCGCCAACAAGAAGAATTGAAGATTGACATTCACAAGTACAAATCAATCTAGGGCCTAATGTTGGGGATATAACCCCGCTACATAACCCGCCAGGTGGGGCTGGGTTAACTTGTTGCAACTCAACAAGTAAAATCATCACATGCCTAAAGACCAAGATAGGACAAGAGATGATTCGTCAGGTGGGCCAAAAGAGGCCAAGAGTTTGAAGACGGTGCGTGAACTGGAGGCGTAGGCCAACCGGGGGTGCCTTGATGGGGAAGACAAGGCTTCTTAGAGACAGGATCGGCCACGGATACGACCCGGTCTAGACTTTTGCAAGCACAGGACCTCAACTTGTGTATATAAAGGCAAGTCCCTGCGGTGGTTTAGGACAGGTTTACAATCCATCGATAGCTAGGCCAAGCGATCTCCCTTGTAATTGACATCATCATCAATATACACAAAGCAGGACGTAGGCTTTTACCTCCATCGGAGTGCCGAACCTGTGTAAACTCGACTCTTGTTCCCAATCAACCCCTTCGAGTCACCACATAGCGGCGAAGGCCTCACACCGAAGTTCTCCTATGAGGACATCTTTCGTGACAAAACCATGACACATGGTATAGGCTATGTGATGATATTGGATCATGGAGCTACAACCGGTTGAAAATGGAATTTCATCTGAAGTTCTAACCTATGCATCTGGTTCATCGTGATCGGAATTATATTTATAATTTTTGGCCTCGTGAAGGAGAAAGAATCGCCCAAGCTTGGGGGAGGATTAATTCAATGTTATATTCATGCCCCAATGAAGAGCTCTCGAGAGAAATTATTATTCAGAATTTTTATGCTCGGCTTTCTCGTAATGATCAAACCATGCTCGATACTTCTTGTACTAGTTATTTTATGAAGATGATTATTGAATTCAAGTGGGATCTCTTGGAAAGAATTAAACGTAACTCTAAAGATTGGGAACTCGACGAAGGTAATGAGTCAGGTATTAAGCTTTAATTTGGGTGTATTAAATATTTTATGAATACCGATGCTTTTCACAAGTTTAGCACTAAATACGGACTTGACTCTGAGATAGTAGCCTCTTTCTGTGAATCATTTTCTTCTCATGTTGATCTCCCTAAATACAAGAGGTTTATATATCATCCCCCTATTAAAAAACAAATTAAAGAACCGGTCATAGCTAAAGAAGAAACTATCATTTACAATGTTGATCCAGTTGTGCCTGGTGCTGATATTGAGAAACCACCTTTGCGTGTTAGGATAAAGGAACATACTAAGGTATCAACTACGGTTTGCAAAAGTAATATTATAGAACCTAAGCCCCCTGAACAAATTAAGGTAGAATCTAGTATTGCTATGGGCATGTCATTTACTTTTGTGATTAAGCTAGTAGAATTGCTAAACCCGATGAAAAGACAAACATAGACCCGTTGTTGGCTTGCCTGTTGTCTCAGTCAAAATAGGAGATCATTGTTATCGTGGCTTATGTGATTTGGGTGCTAGTGTGAGTGCAATTCCTTTTAATTTTATATAAATAAATTGTGAATGACATAGCACCTGTTGGAATAGAAGATATTGATGTTACTATTAAACTTGCTAATAGAGAAACCATCACACCACTTGGGATTGTTAGAGATGTTGAAGTATTGTGTGGGAAAATAAAATATTCTACTGATTTTCTAGTTCTTGGTTCCTCACAAGATGAATTTGTCCCATTATCTTTGGTAGACCTTTCTTGAACATTGTTGATGCTAAGATAGATTGTCAAAAAGAAACTGTAAGTGTTGAGTTTGGTGATGTGTCTCATGAGTTTAATTTTTCCAAGTTTAGTAGACAACCTCATGATAGAGAATTGCCTAGTAAGGATGAAATAATTGGTCTTGCTTCTATTGTCATTCCTCCTACCGATCCACTAGAACAATATTTGCTAGACCATGAAAATGATATGCACTTGCATGAAACAAATGAAATGGATAAAAACTTATTTCAATAACAACCTCTACTGAAACACAATTTGCCTATTGAAACTCTTGGAGGTCCTCCTCCACCTAAAGTTGATCATGTGTTTGAACTTAGACAATTGCCTGACACTCTGAATTATGCTTATCTTGATGAGAAAATATATCCTATTATTATTAGTGCTAACCTTTCAGAACATGAAAAAGAAAGATTATTAAACGTTCTGAGGAACCACCGGGCTGCTATTGGATATATTCTTGATGAACTTAAGGGCATTACTTGCTGGCGAACGTTGCATGGGAAACAAAAAATTTCCTACGCACACGCAAGATCTATCCATGGTGATGAGCATCTACGAGGGGGAGAGTAGATCTACATACCCTTGTAGATCGCTAAGCAGGAAGCGTTAAGAAATGCGGTTGATGTAGTCGAACGCATTCGCGATCCAAATCGCCGAGCGTCCCGCAATCCAATCACGATCCATCCCGATCTAGCACCGAATGGACGGCACCTCCACGTTCAGCACACGTACAACTTGATAATGATCTCTGCCTTCTTGATCCATCAAGAGGGAGTGGATAGGTAGATGAGTTCTCCGGCAGCATGACGACGTGGCGGCAATGATGGTGGAACTATTCCAGTAGGGCTTCCCCCAAGCACCGCTGAAACGATCTAGAGGAGAAACTATGATCTAGAGGAGAGGGTAGCACGTGGCTGATTTCTATTGTGAAAAACCCTCAATACCTATGGTATAGATAGGAGGATGGAGGGAGGAGACTTGGCCCCCAAGGGGTCAATCCTTGGTTCGGCCGAAGTGGAGAGAGGAGGAGTCCTCCTGCAATCCTAGTAGGATTAGGACTCCTTCTCTCCCACTAGGAATCCTCCTTCCACCTTTGGGTTTCTCCACCCAGCCCCATGGGCCTCTTGTGGGACTTTGACCAGCCCACTAGGGGCTGGTTTACCTCTTCTCACAGCCCATGTAGTCCCTTGGGTCGAGACACCCCTCCCGATGGTCTCCCAGTACCCTCACGGCACTCCCGGTACACTATCGATGAGCCTGAAACTTTCCCAGCGACCAAAACAGGACTTCCTATATATCAATATTTACCAATAGACCATTCCGGAGATCCTCGTGACGCCCGGGACTTAGAACAACCTTTGTTCAACACCATACTTAACTCTACTGTACCGAAACATCACTGAACCTTAAGTCTGCAGACCCAGCGGGTTTGAGAACTATGTAGACTGGACTGAGACACCTCCATGGTCAATAACCAATAGTGGGACCTGGATGACCATATTAGTTCCTACATATTCTACGAAGAAATTTATCGGTTGAACCTCTATGTCAAGGATTCAGTTAATCCCGTACGCTATTCCCTTTGTTCTTCGGTATGTTACTTGCCCGAGATTCAATCGTCGGTATCTCTATACCTAGTTCAATCTCTTTACCGGAAAGTCTCTTTACTCATTATGTAATACAAGATCCAGTGGCTAACACTTAGTCACATTGCTTGCAAGGCTTATTGTGATGGTGTATTACCGAGTTGGCCCTGATATACCTCTCTATAGCACGGAGTAACAAATCCCAGTCTTGATCCATGCCAACTCAACAGAGACCCTCGAATATACCTATAGAGCACCTTTATAGTCACCCAGTTACGTTGCAACATTTGATACACACAAGTTACCCTACCGGTGTGAGTGAGTTGCATGATCTCATGGTCATAGGAACATATACTTGACATGTAGAAAACTATAGCAATAAACTGACACGATCATATGCTATGTTTATAGTTTGGGTCTTGTCCATCACATCATTCTCCTAATGATGTTATCCCATTATCAAATGACATCTCATGTCCATGTCTAGGAAACCTTGACCATCTTTGATCAACGAGCTAGTCTATTAGTGGCATACTAGGAACGTGGTGTTTTCTATGTATCCACACATGTATCTGAGTTTCCGATCAGTACAATTCTAGCATGGATAATAAATGATTATCATGAACAAGGAAATATGATAATAACTAATTTATTATTTCCTCTAGGGCATATTTCGAACAGTCTCACACTTGCACTAGAGTCAATAATCTAGCTCACATCGCTATGAGATTTACATTGTTATGAATCTTACACCCAATGAGTTCTGGGGTTCAATCATGTTTTGCATCTGTACTTTGCAAATCCCTATGTCATACTGTAGACACTGCTACCACGCTCCACTTGGAGCTATTCCAAATGGCTAATCCACTATACGTATCTGGATTGCTACTAAGAGTCATTCGGATTGGTGTTAAAGCTTGTATCGGCATAACCCTTTACGACGAACTCTTTATCACCTCCATAATTAAGAAATATTTCCTTAGTCCTCTAATTACTAAGGATAATTTTGACTGCTGTCTAGTGAGCCACTCCTGGATCACTCTTGTACCCCTTGATAGACTCATGGCAAGGCACACATAGGTGCGGTACACATCATGACATACTATACAGATCCTATGGATAAGGCATAGGGGATGACCTTCGTCTTTTCTCTTTCTTCTCCCGTGGTCGAGCTTTGAGTCTCACTCAACTCCACACTTTACAAATCAGGCAAGAAATCCTTCTTTGATTGATCCATTTTGAACTCTTTCAAAATCTCGTCTAGGTATGTACACATTGAAAGTCTCATCAAGCATCTTCATCTATCTCTATAGATCTTGATGCCCAATAATTAGGTAGCTTTATCCATGTCTTCCTTTGAAAAACTTTTTTCAAACAACAGTTTATGCTTTCTAGAAATTCTACATCATTTCCGATAAATAATATGTCAACCACATATACTTATCAGAAATTCTATAGTGCTCCCACTCACTTTCTTGTAAATACAAGTTTCTCGTAAACTTTGTATAAACCCAAAAACTTTGATCACCTCATCAAAGCATATATTCCAACTCCGAGATGCTTGCTCCATCCCATAGAAGGATTTCTAGAGCTTGCACACCTTTTAGCATCCTTAGGACTGACAAAACCTTCTAGTAGTATCACATACAACCTTTCCTCAAGTAAACCGTTAAGGAAACGATGTTTTTGATTTCCATCTACCCGATTTCATAATTGAAAAATGCAGCAACTACTACCATAACTCCAACAGACTTTTAATCTATCGGTGAGAAAGTCTCATCATAGTCAACTCCTTGAACTTGGCAGAAACTTCTTTGCCACAAGTTGAGCTTTGTAAATGGTGACATTCACCATCAGCGTCTGTCTTCATCTTAAAGGTCCATTTGTACTCAACGAGCTGCCATTTAACAAGCAAGTCTACCAAAGTACATACTTAGTTTTCATACATGGATCATTTCTCGGATTTCATGGCCTCTAACCATTTGTTGGAATCCAGGCCCATCATCGCTTCTCCATAGTTTGTTGGTTCATCGTTGTCCAACAACATGACGTCTAAGACAGGGTTGTCGTACCATTCAGGAGCAGTACACGTCCTTGTCAACCTACGAGGTTCGATAGTAACTTGACCCGAAGCTTCATGATCATCATCATTAACATCCTCTTCAACTAACATAGGCTCCACAGAAACAACTTTCTGTGCTGTGCTACTCCCTGGTTGAAACAAAGGTTCAATAATCTCATCAAGTTCTATCTTCCTCCCACTCAATTCTTTCGAGAGCTACTCTGTCTCGAGAAAGGACCCGTTTTAGCAACAAACACTTTGTGCTTGGATCTAAGATAGAAGGTTTACCCAACTGTAGCATTAGGGTATTCTATGAAGATGCATTTGTCCGCTTTGGGTTTGAGCTCATTAGGTGAAAACCCTTTTTCACATAAGTGTCGCAACCCCAAACATTAAGGAATGACAGCTTAGGTTTCCGCCAAACCAAAATTCATACGGTGTCATCTCAACGGATTTAGATGGTGCCCAATTTAAAGTGAATGTAGTTGTCTATAATGCACAACTCCAAAATGATAGTGGCAAAGAGATAAGAGACATCATAGTTCACACCATATCCAATACAGCACGACAACGATGTTTAGACACACCATCATACTATGTTGTTCCAGGTGGCGTGAGCTGTGAAACAAATTCCACATTGTCTTAAGTTGTATACCAATACTCGTAACTCAGGTATTTACCTCCACGATTATATAGACATTTTATCTCCTTGTCATGATGATCTCAAACTTCACTCTGATTTTGTTTGAACTTTTCAAACATTTTAGACTTGTGTTTCTTTTAGTAAACATCCCCATATCTACACAAATCATCAGTGAAGGTAGGAAAATAACGATATCCACTGTAGGCTACAACACTCATTGGACTGAATACATCAACATGTATCATTTCCAACAAGTTACTCGCCCGCTCTACCATACCGGAAAACAGAGTCTTAGTCATATGGCCCATGAGGTATGGTCCACATGTATCAACCGATTCGCAATCGAATGAGTTCATAGATCCATCAACATGGAGTTTCTTCATGCGTTTTACACCAATATGACATTTAGCGGTAGTGCCACAAGTATGTGGTACTATAATTATTAACTTTGTATCTTTTGGCTTCAATATTATGAACATGTGTATCACTATGATCAAGATTCACTAAATCATTCTCATTGGGTGCATGACCATTGAAGGTATTATTCATGTAACCAGAATAATCATTATTCTCTAACTTAAATGAATAATCGTATTGCAATAAACATGATCTAATTACGTTCATGCTCAATGCAAACACCAAATAACATTTATTTAGGTTCATCACTAATCTCGAAGGTAGAGAGAGCGTGCGATGGTGATCACATCAACCTTGGAAACACTTCCAACACTCATCATCACCTCACCCTTAGATAGCCTCCATTTATTCCGTAACTTTTATTTTGAGTTACTAAAATTTGGCAACCGAACCGCTATCCAATACCCAGGTGCTACTAGGACTACTAGCAAGGTACACATCAGTATACTTATGTCGACATTGCCAGCCTTCTTATCTACCAAATATCTAGGGTGGTTCCACTTCAGCGACCGTTCTCCTCATAATAGAAGCACTTAGTCTCGGGTTTGGTTTCAAGCTTGGGTTTCTTCACTTGAGCAGCAACTGACTTGCCATCCATGAAGTTTCCCTCCTAGACCTTGCCCTTCTTGAAACTAGTGGTTTTAGTAACCATCAACACTTGATGCTCCTTCTTGATTTCTACCTACGCGATGTCAAACAACATGAACAACTAAGGGATCATTATTTCCATCCCTGGCAGGTTTATAGTTCATCATGAAGCTCTAGCAGCATGGTGACATTGACTTAGAGAACTATATCAATCTTTGTCTTGTCTAGAAGATCAACTCCCACTCGATTCAAGCGATTGGCATGCCCAGACAATCTGCGCACATGCTCACGGATTGAGCTATTCTCCTTCATCTTGCAGGATAATAATCTTGTTGGAGGTCCTATACCTCTAAACATGGGCGTTCAAAACATATTTGTAGCCTGAATTCTAAGCCGTAATGCAAGACGCACTAAACTATCAAGTAGTCATCAGAACATGACTGTCAGATGTTTACAACATCCACAGTCGACGTTTGAGGGGCTGGCGCACCGAGCGGTGCATTAAGGACATCAGCCTTGTGTGTAGCAATGAGGACAATCCTCACATCACGGACCCAATCCGCATTATTTCTACCATCATCTTTCAACTCTATTTCTCTAGGAGCATATAAAAAATTTGCAAAAACATTTTGACTATGTTCATGATAGTGAGTTTAGTTAATCGTATTACTTTAAAACTCCCACTCAAATTGACATCCCTCTGGCCATTCGAGTGTCACATGATCCAAGTCCACCAACTCAAGTCCGATCATGACGTGAGTTGAGGTGGTTTCAATGGTGAACATCTTCTTGTTGATCATATCTACTATATGACTTATGTTCGACCTTTCGGTCTCTTGTGTTCCGAGGCCATGTTTGTGCATGCTAGGCTCGTCAAGTTTAACCCGGGTGTTCTGCACATGCAACACTGGCTTGCACCCGTTGTATGTGAACATAGAGTCTATCACACCTGATCATCACATGGTGTCTCGACACGGCGAACTTTCACAATGGTGCACACTGAGGGAGAACACAATTTATCTTGAAATTTTAGTGAGGGATCACATTATAATGCTACAGTCGTCCTAAGCAAACCAAGGTGCAAAAAAGGATTAACATCACATGCAAATCATAAGTGACATGATATGCCCATAAACTTGTGCTTTTGATCTTCATCTTCAAAGCATTGGCATGATCTCCATCGTCACCGGCATGACACCATGATCTCCATCATCTTGATCTCCATCAACGTGTCACCATCGGGGTTGCCATGTTGACTGTTGCTTCCACGACTATTGCTAACTCATAGCGATAAAGTAAAGCAAAATCAGCAAAAATAATTAAAGACAACCCTATGGCTCCTACCGATTGGCGTACTCGTCGACATGCAAGTGGTGATATTCTATACAAAACATGATCATCTCATACGTTACATATATCTCATCATGTAATTGGCCATATCACATCACAACATACCCTGCAAAAACAAGTTAGACGTCCTCAAACTGTTGTTGCAAGTTTTACGTGGATGCTACGGGTATCTAGCAACAACAATTCTCACCTACGCATAACCCACAACGGTGAAACACAAATTGCTATTCAACCTTGTCAAGGACCGCCTTTGTCGAATCCGAGCCAACTAGAGTAGGAGAGACAAACACCCGCCAGCCATCTTTGTGCAATAAAGTTTAACGTCAGTCGATGGAACCTGTCTCTCGTAAGCATACGACTATGGTTTGTCCGGGCCGCTTAATCCCACAATACCGTTCAATCAAAACACGATCAAGGGAGCAAGCAATCTGAGCATCAACACCCACAAACTCCTTTGTGTTCTACTCGTGATCTCATCTACACATAAACCTGGCTCTGATACCACCGTTGAGGAACATTGCATGGGAAACAAAAATTTGCCTAAGCACATGCAAGACCTATCCATGGTGATTAGCATCTACAAGGGGGAGAGTGGATCTACATACCCTTGTAGATCGCTAAGCGGAAGCATTAAGAAACGTGTTGATGTAGTCGAACATCTTCGCGATCCAAATCGCCGAGCATCCCACGATCCAATCACAATCCATCCTGATCTAGCACCGAACGGACAACACCTCCGCGTTCAGCACACATACAGCTTGATGACGATCTCTGTCTTCTTGATCCAGCAAGAGGGAGTGGAGAGGTAGATGAGTTCTGTGGCAGCACGGCAGCGTGGCGGCGATGGTGGTGGAACTATTCCAGCAGGGCTTTGCCTAAGCATCGCTGAAACAATGTAGAGGAGAAACTATGATCTAGAGGAGACGATAGCACGTGGCTGATTTCTATTGTGAAAAACCCTCAATACCTCTAGTATATATAGGAGGAGGGAGGGAGGAGACATGGCCCCCAAGGGGCCAACCCTTGGTTTGGCCGAAGTGGAGAGAGGAGGAGTCCTCCTCCAATCCTAGTAGGATCAGGACTCCTTCTCTCCCACTAGGAATCCTCCTTCCACCTTTGGGTTTCTCCACCCAGCCGCATGGGCCTCTTGTGGGACTTCGGCTAGCCCACTAGGGGTTTGTTTACCTCTTCCCACAACCCATTGTCAGGGGGATTACCCCCGAGTAGGCTCAAGAAGACGACTGAACATTTTAAAACTTCGGGGGACCCACCCCCGGTATGGTAGGCCCTGCGAATCAACAAGACGGACGAAGAAGTGAAGTCAGAAGATAGAGCTACGGACCACGTGACTGGCTCGACAGCCTCCACCCGTCCGGCTCGGCAGCCTCCATCCTTCTCGCTCGGCAGCCTCTACCCGTCCATCTCGGGAGCCTCCACCCGTACGGTCGACAGCCTCCACCTGTCCGGCTCCCCCTACCCGGATCCTTCTGTCCGGCTCCCTTTGTCCGGCTCCTCCAGTCCAGCTCCTCCTATCCGGCTCCCCCTATACAGCTGCGGCCTCACGAAGTCACCTCCCGACGTCCCATCAGACACACGCGGACCAGATGGCCATATCTCATGGCATGCGCTATTGGCGAGTAGGAGCACACTAGACGCACATCATTTAGTACTCTATAGTGTAACCTGCCCCTAGACACTGATTTATAAAGCGCACCAGGGGACAGACATAGCTTAGTCCACAAGCTACATGTGGCTTGACATGTAAGCTACCCATGGTAGCTTACACCTCAAGCTGCTTGAGATATAAGCTACCAACTATGGCTTACATCCCAAGCTACCCATCCATGCCTATATAAAGGCCCCCTCTTACTCTCTCAAAGGGGGTTAGCTTCCCTTACATCCTCTCATCCCCACTCTCACACTCATGTATGAGGCAAGAAGCCTCATGGCTCTCCTCCCCAAACAGCTCCAGGAGCAACCATGTACCAAATGTACCTCAGTTATACAAATATGCAGGAGTAGGGGTATTATCTCTCCGGAGAGCCCAGAACCTGGGTAAACCATTGCATGCTATTCGCATACCCATCCCGGGTCATCGACGACAGCCTTGCCCTCACCCCGATAAGCCATCCCATGGCATCTGTCGTCTCGCGTCACCCCTCGTGAGAAAACGATGATAGTTGGCACCCAGCATGGGGCTCGCATCTGTGGAACTGAGGTCCGAGCGGGACCGCCTTCGTCATCACCATCGCAGAGTCGTTGCCGTCTCTCCTATGGTTCTCGGGGGCTGGGCATCAACACTCCCCTAGGGCAGATGCATGCTTCGTCGCGTCTTTGCTGCCAGTTTCATCACCACCAGCGCGGCGCCGCTCCCGTGTCCCTTCGTCCATGCCCGGCCTCGACGTGCTTGCCTCACGGACCGCTTCGCCAACCCCGCGCGCGCCGTCGGCGGCGGCTCGCGGCCATGACGGGCCGTCGTCGCGTCCTCCTCGTGTCGATGCTGCTCCTAGGCGTCACACTCGTGCCGACAGGCTGCCGCATCCCGGTGGTAGCGGTAGCCAACGCTCCCTCTCTCTATCTCCCTCTCTGGATTTCCTCTCCATCGCAGAAAAGAACCCGCACAGGGATGCTCATGCTCGATCTCCCTCACTGAGGAAGCTTGTTTGCTGAAGATTGCTTCAGCCTAGCCCCACGAGCGCCAGTGCCCCTGCCACCATGGCCGATGCCTTTCTCCCGCAAGCGCCTCATGGCGTCGGCCGCACCCATGCCCCCGCGGCGACGTGCGGCCTCACCCCGACCTCTTCCGTGTCTCGGGCACACAAGGGCGACGAGTGCTCCACAGCTTGCTCGGCGCCTTCACCGACTGCGTGGAACTCTACTCAACGCGCCTTGAGCGTACGCGTCACGGCTGTCCGTCCTAGCGCTGCTCTAGCTACCCATGCCCATCCGCTCGTGCTCGTCTCCACTCCGTTCCGCGGACTCGCCTCCACTACCGGTCAGCCACTCCCCGGTAGCCCTCCGCGGCCACGTGCCTGCGCCGGGTAGGACCGTGCCCTCATGCGCACCGGCTGCTTCTCATCTCCGCGTGTGCCGGCCCACTGGCATGCGCCCGCGTCGGCTCCTCCAGCCACCCTCCACGCGCCCCACACATGGTGGCCTCACCCCGGCCGACTGGCCCTCGGCCACGCCACCATCCGGCCGCCGGCTCGCCCCACGCGCCCGCACCGGCTGCTGCCCTGCTCCGCCAGCCGGCCACCCGCGCCGCGGCAGCCGGCTCACCCCGCGCGCCCGCCCCCGCTGCTCCCGCGCCGCGGCCGCCGGCTCGCCCCGCGCGCCCGCCCCCACTGCTCTCGTTCCCCTGCAGCCGGCTCGTCCCGCGCGCCCGTGCTGGCTGCTCCCGCGCCCCGGCTGCCGCCCGGTTCCACCTGCCGGCCACCCGCGCCACAACCGCTGGCTCGTCCCGCGCGCCCGTGCCGGCTGTGGCCCCACTCCGCCCATTGGCTTCTCGCATCCCGGCTGCTCCCTTGCCCCGTCCGTCGGCTAGGCGCACCTGTCGGTCGCCGCCTCATCCACCCGTCTGCCCCGAAAGAAAAGAGAGGACGAACTAGGAAATGAAAAGTGGGAGCCGGCTATGCCAAAAAAGGAGAAAACACATGCGTCTGCATGCCCGCGTCACCACTCGGACGGCCGACCTGCGTCACCATCTGGCTGGCTCACCTGCTCGTCTACTTTGACAGCGGGCCGTCTCCAGCTGCCCACCCATCTCGACGTCCGGCCAGTCAGATCTGGCCGGCTGGCACACCCGCCGACCGCCAGGGGGACCGGTGACTACACCCAGCGGGTGTGTCAGTGTGCTCTGCAAGCGCCAAGCCGCGCCGCTTTTGTCAACAACAACCGTCTAGCCTACACGCAAATCAACGAACCTCCTCGCCTGGAGGCGTAGAGGCTACTTCCGGCAGCACCTCACGCCCATCAGCCGGTGGACCCTCCGTCCGTGCCCGGCACTGCCTCGCGCTCGACAGCCGGCAGGCCCCGCGTCCGCCTTCGGCAGAGCTCCACGCCCACAAGCCGGCGGACCCCGCATCCGCCCTCGGTAGCGCCTCGCGCTCGTTAGCCGGCAGACCCCATGTCCGCCCTCGGCAGCACCTTGCGCTCATTAGCCGATGGACCCCGCGTCTGCCCTCGGCAGCGCCTAGCACACACTAACTAGCGGACGCCGCGTCCGCCCTCGGCAGCGCCTCGCGCACATCAGCCGGCGGACCACGCATCCGCGCCCGGCAGGGCTCACTACCCATTAGTCGGCAGACTCCGCGTCCATGCCTGGCAACTCCTCGCGCCCATCAGCCGGCGGACCCTGCGTCCGCGCCTCGCGAGGCTCCGCGGCCATCAGCCGGCGGACCCCATGTCCGCCCTCGGCAGCGCCTCGCGCACACCCGATGGCGGACCTCGCATCCGCCCTCGGCAGCGCCTCGCACACATCAGCCGGCGGACCCCGCGTCCGCACCCGGCAGGGCTCCGCGCCCATTAGCTGGTGGACACCGCGTCCGTACCTAGCAGAGACTCGCTCCCATCAATCGACGGACCCCGCGTCTACGCCCACCAGCCGGTGGACCCTCCGTCCGCGCCCGACAGTGCCTCGCGTTCATCAGCCGGTGGATCCCGTGTCAGTGCAAAGGGCTCCATGCTCATCAGCCGGCAAACTCTGCATCTGCTCCCGGCAATGCCTCGCGCTCGACAGCCGGCGGACCCCGCATCCGCGCCCGGCAGCGCCTCATGCCCATCAGCCAGCAGACCCGAAGTCCACGCCTGGCAGCGCCTCGCGCGCGGCAGCAGGACCACGTTGGCTAAAAACCGCGTTGGCGAACATCGACAAAACCGCCTCGCCGGCACCTAGAAGATCTCCACGCGCATACCCTTGCACCGTACACACAAAACAAATAACCCCGAGCGACCTCGGGGGCCATCTCCGCATTTGTTCCGCTGCCCTACTATTTACCCTGGCGCCAACTAGTCTTGGCCTGGGGCTGGCCACTTGGCCCGATATGTTCGTTCCCACGGGAAGACCTAGTAGCGTGCATGGGACCAAAGGCCCATTCTTTGTCTCAGCTACACACCGCACCGCGGCTATCCGGCTAGCGAGAGCAAATGCTAGAGGTCACACCACGCGAAAAGCGTCCAGGGAGAAAATGGCTTGGGCGACCCGGTCATTTCATTTATGAGTATCTGCTTGTTCGAGTCTTCTCCCAGAGTCTGAGTATTGTACGCTCCATTCCACGGCCCACTCTTCGTATCAGCTACAGACTAGCTCCCGATTGTCTAGCTAGCACGAGAAAAAGCCAAAGAGCAGAGAGAACATGAAAAAGCCTTAAGGGGACTCAGACGAAACCGAGTCGACACCCTCTGCACCAACATGCACTACCAAAATCAAATATTTGATATATCTGTGCCGACTTAACCTTGTCTTTTGCATGATCATTTCCATGAGGAACCTCCTCGCTCGGAGGCTACTCCTCGCAGGGCACCGCGCTCGATAGCCGGCGGACCCCGCGTCCGCCTTCGGCAGGGCTCCACGCCCATCAGCCGACGGACCCTCCGTCCGCGCCCGGCAGCGCCTCGCGCTCGAGAGCCGGTGGACGTGTCCGCCTTCGGCACGGCTCCACGCCCACGAGCCAGCAGACCCTCCGTCCGCGCCCGACAGCGCTTCGCGCTAGATAGCCGACGAACCCTACATCCGCCTTCGGCAGGGCTCCACGCCCGCCAGCCGATGGACCCTCTGTCCGTGCCCGGCGGTGCCTCAGGCTCGATAGCCGGCGGACCCCGCGTCCGCCTTCGGTAGGGCTCCATGCCCATCAGCCGACAGACCCTGGGTCCACGCCCGGCAGCGCCTCGCGCACGACATCCGGCGGACCCCGCGTCCGCCTTTGGCAGGGCTCCACGCCCACCAGCCGGTGGACCCTCCGTCCGCGCCCGGCAATGCCTTGTGCTCGCAGCCGACGGACCCTGCGTCCGCCATCGGTAGCGCCTTGCGCCCTTTAGTCAGCAGACCCCGCTCCTATGCCCGACATCTCCGACAACACCGCATGCCTCAGCAACAACAAAGACCCTCCACCCGACTCCTCGAGTCGCCCGGAGGCTCGGAGGCTACACCTAGAGGGTGCGCTGGCGCGCCCCCACTGGAAACCGCTAGCCGACAGACTCCACGTCCGTGCCTGGCATCCTCGACGCCACCGTCTACTTCAGCAATAGCAAAGACCCTCCGCCCGACTCTTCAAGTCGAACGGAGGCTCAGAGGTTACACCTAGCGGGTGCGCTGGCATGCCCCTGCTGGAAGGAAGCCCTGTCGTCCCCAACCTTTTTTACATTCATCAACGACTTCAAGAAGAAACAACTCCACCGGCATAAACCCTCCGCCCGACTCTCCTAGTAGCTCGGTGGCTCGGAGGCTACTGTCGGGGGGATTACCCCCAGTTAGGCTCAAGGAGACGACTCGATATTTTAAAACTTTGGGGGACCCACCCCCAGTATGCTAAGCCCAGCGAATCAACAAGACAGACGAAGAAGTGAAGACAGAAGACAGAGCAGTGGACCGCCCGGCTGGCTCAGCAGCCTCCACCCGTCCGGCTCGCCAGCCTCCACCCATCCGGCTCGCCAGCCTCCACCCATCCGGCTCGGCAACCTCCACCCGTCCCGCTCGGCAACCTCCAACCGTCCGGCTCGGCAGCCTCCACCAGTTCGACTCCCCCTGCCCAGCTCCGCCTGTCTAGCTCCTTTGTCCGGCTCCTCCAGTCCGGCTCCTCCTGTCCGGCTCCCCCTGTCTGGCTCCGCCCGTCCGGCTCCTCCTGTCCAGCTGCGGCCTGATGACGTCAGCTCTTGACGTCCCATTGGACACACGCGGACCAGATGGCCATATCTCATGGGAGTGCACTATTGGCGAGCAGGAGCACACTGTACGCATGTCATGTAGTACTCTCTACAGTATAACCTGCCCCCTGGACACTGGTTTATAAAGTGCACCAGGGGACAGACATAGCTTAGTCCACAAGCTACATGTGGCTTGACATGTAAGCTACCCATGGTAGCTTACACCTCAAGCTGCTTGGGATGTAAGCTACCCACTATGTCTTACATCCCAAGCTACCCATCCATGCCTATATAAAGGCCCCCTCTCACTCTCTCAAAGGGGGGTTAAGTTCCCTCACATCCTCTCATCCCCACTCTCACACTCATGTATGAGGCAAGAAGCCTCATGGCTCTCCTCCCTAAACAGCTCCAGGAGCAACCATGTACCAAATGTACCTCAATTATATAGATATGTAGGAGTAGGGGTATTATCTCTCCAGAGAGCCCCGAACCAGGGTAAACCACTTCGTGCTATTCGCATACCCATCCCGGATCATCCACGACAGCCTTGCCCTCACCTTAATAAGCCCCCCCATGGCATCTGCCGTCTCGTGTAACCCCCTATGAGAAAATGATGACACCCATGTAGCCCCTTGGGTTGAGACACCCCTCCCCATGGTCCCCCGGTACCCTCCCGACACTCTTGGTACAGTACCGATGAGCACGAAGCTTCTCCGACGACCAAAACATGACTTCCTATATATCAATCTTTACCTTCGGACCATTCTGGAGCTCCTCATGATGTCCGGGATCTCATCCGGGACTCCGAAAAACCTTCTGGTCAGCACCATACATAAGTCTACTATACCGAAATATCACCGAATCTTAAGTGTGCAGACCCTTCGGGTTCGAGAACTATGTGGACATGACTGAGACACCTCCATGATCAATAACCAATAGCGGGACCTGGATGCCCATATAGGTTCCTACATATTCTATGAATATATTTATCGGTTGAACCTCTATGTCAAGGCTTCAGTTAATCTCGTACGCTATTCCCTTTGTTCGTCCGTATGTTACTATCCCGAGATTCGATCGCCGTTATCTCTATACCTAGTTCAATCTCGTTACTGGAAAGTTTCTTTACTCGTTCCGTAATACAAGATCCCATGGCTAACACTTAGTCACATTGCTTGCAAGTCTTATTGTGATGTTGTATACAGAGTGGGCCCTGAGATACCTCTCCATCACACGGAGTAACAAATCCCAGTCTTGATCCATGCCAACTCAATAGACACCCTCGGAGGTACCTATAGAGCACCTTTATAGTCACCCAGTTACGTTGAATCATTTGATACACACAAGGTACTCCTCCGGAGTCAGTGAGTTGCATGATCTCATGGTTATAGGAACATATACTTGACATGCAAAAAACTATAGCAATAAGCTGACACGATCATATGCTATGTTTATATTTGGGTCTTGTCCATCACATCATTCTCCTAATGATGTGATCCCATTATCAAATGACATCTCATGTCCATGGCTAGGAAACCTTGACCATCTTTGATCAATGAGTTGTTCTATTAGAGGCATACTAGGGACGTGTTGTTGTCCATGTATCCACACATGTATCTGAGTTTCCGATCAATACAATTCTAGCATGGATAATAAACGATTAGCATGAACAAGTAAATATTATAATAATTAATTTATTATTGCCTCTAGGGCAAATTTCCAACATTAGTCCCACTCTATGTCAACACAATATTATTATGGAACCTGATGCTAAACACGTTGTTGATCAGCAACGGTGATTGAATCCCAAGATGAAAGAAGTGGTAAGAACTGAAATATTAAAGCTTCTAGAAGCAGGTATAATCTATCCTATAGCTGATAGTAGATGGGTGAGTCACGTTCATTGTGTCCCTAGGAAAGGAGGTATTACTATTGTTACTAATGATAAAAATGAGCTTAATCCACAGAGAATTGTTACTGGCTATGGGAGGATAATTCATTTTAGAAAGTTAAATAAAGCTACTAGAAAATATCTTTACCCCTTACCTTTAATTGATCAAATGCTTGAAATATTATCAAATCACACACACTTTTGTTTCTTGGATGGATATTCCGGTTTCTCTCAAATACCTATGTCACAACCTGATCAAGATAAAACTACCTTTACCTGTCCTTTTGGAACCTATGCTTATAGACGTATGCCTTTTGGTTTATGCAATGCACCTGCTACCTTTCAAAGATGTATGACTGCAATATTCTCTGATTCTTGTAAAAATATTGTGCAGGTTTTCATGGATGATTTCTTCGTTTACGAAACTACTTTTGATGATTGCTTAAGCGACCTTGATCGAGTTTTGCAGAGATGTGAACAAACTAATCTTGTCTTGAATTGGGAGAAGTGCCACTTTATGGTTAATGAAGGTATTGTCTTGCGGCATAAAATCAAAGAACGAGGTATTGAGGTGGATCAAGCTAAAGTTAATGCAATTGAGAAAATGCCATGTCCTGAAGATATCAAAGTATTCGAAGTTCCCTTGGCCATGCTAGTTTCCATAGGAGATTTATTAAAGACTTCTAAATTTTTTCTAGGGCTCTAACTATTCTTTTACAAAAGGATATCCTCTTTGTATTTGATGATGATTGCATAGAAGCTTTGAAACACTATAGAAATCCTTAACCACTGCACCTATTGTTCAACCACCTGATTGGAACTTGCCTTTTAAAATTATGTGTGATGCTAGTGATTACGTTTTAGGTGCTGTTCTAGGACAAAGAGTCAATAAGAAATTAAATGTTATTGATGTCTACTACGCAACTTTATTCTTGTAGACTTTGTTGGGCCTCCAAGCGCAGAGTTCTGTAGGACAGTAGCAATTTTCCCTCAAGTGGATGACCTAAGGTTTATCAATCCGTGGGAGGTGTACGATGAAGATGGTCTCTCTTAAACAACCCTACAATCAAATAAAAGAAATCTCTTGTGTCCCCAACACACCCAATACAATGGCCAATTGTATAGGTGCACTAGTTCTGCGAAGAGATGGTGATACAAGTGCAATATGGATGGTAGATATAAGTTTTTGCAATCTGAAAAAATAAAAAAGCAAGGGAACAAGTAAAAAAGTGACCAAAACCGGTATTGCAATTCTTGAAAGCAAGGCCTAGGGTTCATACTTTCACTAGTGTAAGTTCTCTCAACAATACTTATATAGTTGAATCATATGTAAATCCCTCATGTGCGACAAAGAGTTCACTCCAAAGTCAAAAATAGTGGAGAACAAATGGAGAAATTATTGTAGGGTACGAAACCACCTCAAAGTTATCTTTTCTGATCAATCTTATGAGCTATCCCTATAAGAGTCACGAATAGCCCTAGAGTTTGTACTAACATAACATATTAAGACACACATCAGCCAAAACCCTAATGTCACCTAGATACTCCAATGTCACCAAAAGTACCCATGGGCTTGATTATATGATATGCATCACAAATTTCAGATGCCTCATGTTCAATCCAACACAAAGAACTTCAAAGAGTGACCCAAAGTTTCTACCGGAAAGTCAAGACAAAAACATGTGCCAACCCATATGCATAGATTCCCAAGGTCATGGAACCCGCAAGTTGATCAGCAAAACATAAATCAAGTGGATCAATAGAACATCCCATTGTCACCACGGATATCCCATCGCAAGACATACATCAAGTGTTCTCAAATCCTTAAAGACTCAATCCGATAAGAAAACTTCAAAGGGAAAACTCAAATCATCACAACAAGATAGAGAAGGGAAACTCCATATGATTCATCCATATCAATAAAGCTCGCGGTACATCAAGATCGTGCCATCTCAAGAAAACAAGAGAGAGAGAGAGATCAAACACATATCTACTGGTACATACCCTCAGCCCTAAGGGCGAACTACGCCCTCCTCGTCATGGAGGCCCCTGGGATGATGAAGATGGCCTCTAGAGATTGTTTCTCCCTCCGACAGGGTGCCAGAATGGGCTCCCGATTGGTTATTCATGGCTCTGGTGGCTTGCGGTGGTGGAACTCCTGATCTAGGTTTCTTATCCGAGGTTTCTATACTTATAGGATATTTTGGCGTCGATCTCACGTCAAGGGGTACCACGAGGCAGTGGCAAGCCTGCTAGGCGCGGCCGAGGGGGTGGCCACACCTGGAAGGCTTGCCGCCTCCTCGTGTCTCTTCTGTCCCAGCTCCAATGCTTCAGGGGTCTCTTTTGGTCCACAAAAAATCATACTAAATTTTCAGCCCATTTTGAGAATTTTATTTGTGCACAAAAAACAACACCACGGTAGTTCTACTGAAAAAAATGTTAGTACGGGTTAGTTCAAATAAAATCATACCAAAATCATATAGAATTATTGTAAACATGGCATGAATACTTCATAAATTATAGATACGTTGGAGACGTATCAGCATCCCCAAGCTTAATCCATGCTCGTCCTCAAGTAGGTAAATGATAAAAGAAATAATTTATCAAGTGTGAATGCTAGCATAGTGCATAAATTTGATCAATGATAGTTCCAAACACTTTTTCTAGCATCATTATATAACATAAACAGTAGCTCATCTCATAAACCTTCTCATGTTGAAATAACAAGCTATCCACATGCTAAAGTATATATTAACAAACTGTGCTTTTAGTCACCAAACAATTGCAATTCATCTTATTTTCGGGAGGGGCCTATGTAAGAGCTTTGATTTAGCAAATTCCACATACTGAACTATCATATAGTCTTCCATGATTTCTAACACTCAAAGCATATTTTTAAAGCAAACGACATCTATATAACACAAAGAAAGATAGGGGCTTAAAGTTTTGCCTCCCAACTTATTTATCATATAGATAATTTTCAACAATAATAATTCATGATCAAATATATTTGAATGGCCATATATGCTTGGATCTTTCCCCAACACATGATGCTTGCCAAGAGAAAAAGGCGACATATAGGAAATGGTGAAGATCACTAATGCTATTGCATAAAGGTAAGTACTAGAAAGTAAAAGATATGCCCTTCGCAAAGGGAAGCATTGATTTGCAGAGGTGCTAGAGCTCGAACTTTTAAAACAGAGATGAATAATAATTTTGGGCAGTATGCTTTCATTGTCACCATAACAACCGAGAGATCTTGGTATCCTCCATGCTAGATATACTATAGGCGGTTCCCAAATATAATGGTAAAGTTTTTACCCCCCCCCCCACCAATCAATCACACTCCATGGCGAGCCGAATCCACGAGTACCGTCCATCCCAACAACATTCCTGGGGGAGTTTTGTTTAATTATTTTCATTTTTTCTTTGATTTTGGGGCCGGGAATCCCTATTACCAGCAACTTTCTCATGAATAATAGTGAATCAACACATATCGTGAGAATAACCCACCTAGCATGGAAGATACTGATAGCCCCTAGTTACTATATGAGATATTTGGGCATACAAAACAGAATATTATTTGAAGGTTTAGTGTTTGGCACATGAAAATTGACTTGGAATGGCAGGTAAATACCGCATATAGGTAGGTATGGTGGACTCATATGGAACAACTTTGGGTTTAAGGGTGTTTGGATACACAAGTTTCTACTTGGTGCAGAAGTTTTGGCTAGTATGAGGTGGAAGCAAGCACCACATGTTGGAGGATCCATAATAATATAACTTGTACACAAATATACCCAAACATAACTCATTACGTTGTCTTCCTTGTGCAACTTCAACTAATTTTCTCAAGTTTGAAAATAATTAACGGGTATTCACAATCATAGAAGATGTCCAATATAGTATATGTATATGTTAAATCTCTCTTCCTTCAATATTGTTTCATGAATTGTTCAAGTTACCAATGCGGTGTTTGCTAACTTCTAATAAATTTTACCACCTATACTTATTATATGTGAAGTCATTACTTCCCATGTAATAAGCATATAAAACATATATAATTTCAGATTTATGATATTCAATTCATTCAACCATTTAGTCATAGGATATAAGTGAAGCACGAGAGTAAATGAGAAAACTACTCCAAAACATATAAGTGAAGATCAATGACTAATCAAATAATTAAGTAGCTATGTGAGGACTTTCTCTATCTCTCTCAATAAATATTTTAAGATCTGAGTATTTTATTTAAACATCAAGCAAAACAAAAATAGCACTCGAAGAATAGCACACATCATGTGAACAAATAAAAATTTAGGCTCAACATAGGCTAACCGATAGTTGACGAAGAGAGGTGGGACGGGTAGCATCCCCAAGCTTAGATGCTTGATAATTCTTTAAATATTTACTTGGGGTTCCTTGAGCATCACCAAGCTTGAGATTTTGCATCTCGTTCAATCCTCTCATATCATGGTTTCACCTATTCTCGAAAAACTTCATCCAGACAAAACTCAAAAAGAAACTCGTGAGATAGGTTAGTACACATAAGAACAAATCAACACTTCATGTACTGCCGACAAGTTGAACAATAATTTTCAAACATTAGGTTCTGTATACTATCATTTCCACAATTTATTCTACCAATATAGGCTATGGAAACTATAGGACAAGTAGATAACAAAACTATGACAAGAATCTGTCTAAACAGAACAGTGTGTAGAAATTTATGAAAACAATGTACTTATGTAATCCAAAAAATTCTGAAAATTTAGGTAATTATAAGGAATTTATATGAAAACACTGTGTAGAAATTTCAAAAACTGTCCATGTTCTAGTAAAATATGAAAATTCAAACACTACAGCAGAAGTTTCTGTTTTTACCCAGCATATCAAAACATGCAATGCAAGCATCCTAAGGCAATTATTGGAACTTTTTATTGAAAAACAAGATTATAAATAACACCTAACATAGAACAACAAAATAAAATGATGCGCCAAGCAATACACATATTATGTGATGAATAAAAATATAGCTCCAAGTAAGATATACCGATAGTGTTGAAGGCGAAAGAGGGGATGCCTTCCGGGGCATCCCCAATCTTAGGCGCTTGAGTCTTACGTGAATATTACCTTTGGGGTGACTTTGGCATCCCCAATATTAGGTTCTTGTCACACCTTATTCTCCTCATATCGGTATCTCACCCAAAACATGAAAACTTCAATCACACAAAACTTAACGGAACTTCGTGAGATGGGCTAGTGTAGTAAATATAGATCATTCACTTAGGTACTGTCAATACAAGATTCATAATTGTTATCACATAATACCTACTATATTCCATTATTCCCACAATTTATATCACTGAATATAAGATATGGGAACACTAAAACAAGCGAAGTATGCATGCAAAACAGAATCTATCAAAAACTGAACGGTCTGTAAAGATCTGAATGATCACCAAACTTAACCGACTCTAAAAATTCTAAAAAATTAGGAAAATTCAAGGAATTTGTATATAAATGTTCTGTAAAGATTTCAGAATTTTTTGACGCTCCCGTAAAATCAGATAATTTTAGAATTTTTGGACGCAAAACTCTTTGTTTTTGCATAGAATGAAACAAGCAAGTATCCACACTATACCAAAGGCTTTACTTGGCACTTTATTGAAATAAAATACACAAAATATGATTACTACAGTACCTTAATCATGTTAACACATAAAAACGGAAGGTAAAAGTATTGGGTTGTCTCCCAACAAGCGATTTTCTTTAATGCCTTTTATCTAGGCATGATGATTCCAGTGATGCTCACATAGGAATAATAATTGAAACATGCAAAAGAGCATCATGAATCTCATGACAAGCACATTTAAGTATAACCCACTTACTATGCATAGAGATTTTGTGAGCAAAAAACTCATGGGAACAAGAATCATCTAGAATATGAAGGTATAACAAGCATAACTTAAAAACTTTGAACACATAGAGAGGAAGCTTGATATTATTGAAATTACTACAAGCATATGTTCCTCCCTCATAATAATTTTCAATAGCATCATGAAGGAATTCCACAATATAACCAGCACATAAATCATTCTCTTCATGATCCATAAGCATAGAAATTTTGTCCCTCTCCTCATAAGCAATTTCCTTTTCATTCATAATAGTGGGAGCAAACTCAACAAAATAACTATCATGAGATACTTGATTGACATAACCACATTGAATATTAAAATCATGATAACAAGTTTCATGGTTACTATCACTATTTATAGCATATATGTCATCATAATAATCATCATAGATAGGAGGCATGCCTTCATCATAATAGTTTTGCTCATCAAAACTTGTGGGACAAAAAATATCATCTTCATCAAACATAGCATCCCCAAGCTTGCACTACAAGAAATATGCTAACTTGCGACCATCAATATTGGTCACCGAATGGTCATTGTTTTTCATTTACAACCTTTTTATGACCAAAACTAGTTGGTCAAAAGTTGAGGGTAAAGAATGGAAATTAAGGACCTTTCTTTTGGATTGGTCGTAGACGTTTACGACCAAAAAAGGTCGTAGGTTTTACGACCAATTGTTTTGGTCACTGGCAGTCTGCCCAGGCCACATCGGATCCGACGTGGCAAGCTAACATGGTAGAATTACGACCAATTGAATTACGACCAATTACGACACTTTAGTTGGGCCAAGCCAAACAATACAGCCTTTTTATAATTTTTTCTGTCATTTTTTGGTCGGCTTCATGGGCCAAGCCCAACAACTTAGTTTTCTGAATTTTTGGGCCATGGCATTTATTATTATTATTTTTAAATGGGTCCCAATTGTCAGGTTCTGGTAAGTGGGTCCCAAATTTCAGTTTTTGGATTGTGGGTTCCTGTTGCCAAGGTCAGGTTCTCCAGATTTCAAAATGCTAGTAAATAAACAACCAATGTTTAAATCAAAATAGATAAGAAAAACAGATATAATACTTCACATAACAACAAGAATCAATTTGTTACATATTATAACACACATTCAAAGGTGATAACAGTACAACAACTCTACAAGTATAAAATATGTCAGATAACCAAGTTTGTCCTTCAGTTTGATCTAATTGGCCTACCCTTACCCAAAGGATCAGCAGCAAGGGCTTCATTACTCCAATAACTAGCTCCAAATTAGCTTCTTCTGACTTCTTCATCTTGAAGCTCGCAACAAAACATGAAGCATCTGTAGTTATAGAACAAAATGGTTAGGACCAGATCAGATCCACAACAAAAATACAACCAAGCTACCGAGTTCACAAAAATTCAACTAATTTTGGAGCATTTTGGTTTGGGTTCAGTACAATAATACCCCTAGGATCTACTGCATCAGATTAATCCCCTCAGGATTTACTACATCTTGCCAGCAAAACGAAGACAAAAAAACATGATTATCAACACGACTTTAAACTAAAAAGAGTATCATCCATTGAGAGGGAGTAGCTACATAACCAGGAATAGTGCTACTCTCTACTTAAATTACACAAGTCTCCAAACTAAATAAATAGCATGCGCCAAAAAACTATGAGAACTACAACTATCACAATTACTAATTATAAATAGTTCAAAAATTCCGTGTAAAACGGACATGGCCTTTAATTAGCACCTTGCCAAATCTAGCAAAGTTAAGATTTACTAAAACAGGATTCCTAAAATTAATTCAAGAGTGAGAATACAGTCGGAGCTAATGAAAAATTCCTAACCCATAGCCGTGGATACAGTCGGAGCTAGGGACATTTTTAGGTTCAAAGTAACATGGATAAGTTGTACCATTCCTACAAGTTCCTGCTATACCTGTCTAGTACTTCCATCATCTAGTTTAGGCTCCTCAGAGCCTCATTTTCTTGCCTAATATTATTTGCAGCATTGCCTGCCTTTTCGGTCACCGCATCTCTAGCACCCCTAAGAAAAAACAACCCAAAACATTATTAAGCAAACCACCTCAAACTTTGAACAAGGGTATCAATATATACTAGTCAGCATATTTCTTTCTCCTACTTGATCACACTCTTCTTCTTTAATGCCAGCGAGTACGGCTTCAGATTAGATAGTTGCATGGTGTTTGAGCAAGTGGATGAGCTCCCCTGCACCTTAGGAGTGCACGCTTTAGCCTTCACTGCTGCCTCCTGCATGGCTTGGTTCTACCATCGCAAATACCAACACAAATCAGATTGTGAGAAGGGGAACAAAAACAACCAACCCAACCAAATTAGAGCAGAAAAATTGGTTACGTTCGTGGCTGGTTGGCTTGTCCAGTGTCTTCCTCCAAAATACCTGAGCAAATTGCATGCCAACCCTCATGTCGTGCTTCAGGAAGTTCTCGGCACAGCGACAGACACATGAATCCTCTTGCTTGTCCAGGGTCTTCCTCCGGAATGTGTCAACACAGTCCTTAAAGCATGTATTCACCAGCGCATGGTAGATCCACAGACTGAAACAAAAAAACAAAAAACATTGTTTTGTTCAAGATGTTACAATTTGAAAATGATGAGATAGTTGCTTAACTTACGACTAATGAAAATTCAGTTACTGTCAACTGAATTTGACATTACTATACAGTGGAGTGGTTTCCCCTAACCAAAACGATGATCTTTACAAGGGAATTTAATGTTCAAGTCTTTGGTAAAGATAATTTAGTTACAAGATAATTTAGGACTGATGAAAATTCAGTTATTGTCAACAACTGAATTTGACATTATAATTTATTTTATACTGTGAACTGAACACTAACACTTTTATAGTAAATTAGCACTACACAAACACTTTTACAGTGGTAAACACTTTTCATAATATGAAGCTCTTGATCTTATAGTATAATAGTCAGGTTAGGACTACACTTTTAAAGTTCAAGACAAGATACTCCTGTAAATTAAACCTCAACTTGCAGAGTTGTTATTTTCAGTTGCTTCCTTAAGTTTAGTCATGTTATATTGCACCCCATTTTAGCCTAAGTTGATGGACATGATTAGTACTGAGGCATGGCATACTAAGTAGGCACCAAATATGGTTCAGTTTCTTCACTCCTTTTACAGAAAAAGCAATGCGTAACATAGACCAAATTTCACACTAGACGGGAAGAATAGAGTACAGTTTAGCAGAGTGTTGTGCTGATTGACATCATGCATGTAGCAGTGCTGAAAAAAGCAAAGAGGAGAGGAATGGCAGGTTACAGAGGTAGGCGACGTGGGGGTTGGCCGCCTTGACCTCATTGGTGACATGGAATATGGGCACGATCTCCATGAGCGACGACGACACCACCTCACTGTTGAATATGGGCTCGCCAAGGTTGATGGCGGTCTGTGTCCGCAGAATCCAACGAGCCCCCGGTGGCTGCATCGGCCCGGCCCGGGAGAGCGTCCGCGACAGGGACGTCATCGTGATCAGACTCGCTTCCTGTCACCACCCTGACCTGCACACTGACACACACAGAGAGATATTGAGGCGGAGCTGCTGAGCATACAATAGATCAAGACAGTTTGAGAAGCATCTAGAAGGCGAGGCTTTACCTTGCTTCTCTGGCCAACCGATTCCACCAACAAAATTCGGGCTTGAGAAGAACTGGATTCACCAAATAGCTCCACCAATCTCCTGGAAAGTGGAAACAGAACTTCAGGCCGCAACGGTGGCCGCGTATTGACTCGAAGCCATCAGGTCGCGATGCCGTGGCTGGTGAGTCATCGCCCGTCAGGTTGGTGCCTCCTGCTGGATCTGCTGTGGGGGCGAAGGGGAGTGACCCGGGCTAGAGGAGAGGGCCATCACCTCCATGGTCCTGACTGGAACCGAGCCCCATCGTGGGAGGCGACCGGGAGCCTGCAACCGCGCCGCCCGCCTCCATACCCACCCCGGCCAGCACTAGGGAGGCCGCCAAGTTGGTTGTGGTGGTGCTCTTCCTAGCGTTTAGGGCGAGGACATTGGCGGCAAAGGTGGGGGAGAGGGAGGGTGCAGACTGTCGGTGAGGGGAGAGGGAGGTGGGTGGAGGATTTCGATGGGGGAGCCATGATGGGAGGCGGCGGCGAGGGGAGAGGGAGGTGGGTAGGGAATCTGGATATGGGAGAGGCCTAGTTATTTTTCTATTGTATGTATGGATGGGGGGTGGAGACATGGATGGATGGATGGATGGATGGATGGACGACATGTCATCGATCCGTGTCACAACCAATTCCACCAATCAGAATAAAGCTTATGCAAGTGTATTTTTTCTATTGTTTTGCTTCTACTTTTTCACATGATAAAATCCAAAAAATGATCTCTTGGAGTAGACAGGCTTGCATCTTGGAATTACAAATAATGTTGCCAATGGGACTTTTCATTTTGTGAAGGACCTACCAAATATTTTTCTAAAATTTAAAGTCTTATTAAATGTACAATTGACCAAATGGTTTGGTGTCAAAAGCTTCTGATCCACCTCTCGTGAAAAAGACAAATTTCCTCTGATTTAGCAGGGAGGAGGTCAAATTTGAGCTACGGCTGCTTGATAGATTGCTCTTTAATTTTTCCAAAAATCATTTCTTGGTAAATAAATATCTATTTAATCATAGATACAACAAAATTATGGCAAGATTCAACCACTAGCTATGAACGGTCATGCCCGCTGTTTCGACCGCATTTTGAAACGAGCATAAATAATTCAAACAAAATCAAAAAAATGGAAAACCTTCGCATTGTGTCATAATATGTGACCAAGTTACCAGGAAAAATAACAAACTTGTAATACGGTAATTATTTTAAAAAAATGTTCTCACAAATGAGCTATCATGTGTGAAGATTCATGGCTTTCAAGCCAAATGATCAATCTTATGGCCACATTCATGGCATAGTTTGTTCAAATGATCTCATATTGTGCACAAGGGTGCATGTTGAAATGGCAAACAATGTTGCCAAATGGATTTTTCATTTTCTTTGCACAAAAAATCATTTTCCTTTTTCGAGTGCCCAAAGTGAGTTTTTTTCCTGAAGGTCCTACCAAATATTTGTTGCAAAATTGGACCAAATCAATTTTATCAAATATTAGGCCATATTTAATGCACAATTGACAAAATATTTGGTTGCCAAAAGCTTTTGATCCACCTCTAGAGGAAAAGACAAAACTCTGCCAATTCACTTGGAAGAGGGTCAAATTTGAACTAGAGGTGCCTCATAGTTTGCTCTTTATTTTTTCCAAAAATCATTTCTAGGTAAAGAAGTATCTGTTTAATCATAGATACAAGAAAATTATGGCAATATTCAACCCCTAGCTATGAACGGTCATGCCCGCCGTTTCGACCGCATTTTGAAACGTGCATAAATAATTCAAAAAAAATCAAAAAAATTCAAAACCTTCCCGTTGTGTCAGCATATGTGACCAAGTTACCAGGAAAAATAAAAATCTTATAGTACAGTAATTATTTTTAAAAAGTGTTCTAAAAAATGAGCTATCATTTGTGAAGATTCATGGCTTTCAAGCCAAATGATCAATCTTATGGCCACATTCATTGAATAGTTTGTTCAAATGATCTCATATTGTTCACAAGGGTGTATGTTGAAATGTCAAATAATGTTGCCAAAGGGAGTTTTCATTTTCTTTTCACAAAAAAATCATTTTCCTTTTTTCGAGTGCCCAAAATGAGTTTTTTTTGTGAAGGACCTACCAAATATTTGTGGCAAAATTGGACCAAATCAATTTTTTATAATATTAGGCCATATTTAATGCACAATTGACAAAATATTTGGGTGCCAAAAGCTTTCGATCCACCTCTAGTGAAAAAGACAAAACTCTGTCGATTCAGTAGGAACCGAGACAAATTTGAACTACAACTGCCTTATAGTTTGCTCATGATTTTTGGAAAAATCATTTATAGTACATAAGTATCTGTTTAATCAGAAATACATGGTTTGGTGGCGATACATCGAGGTTTGGACGGCAGCCGAGTGCCCCAACTCGAGAGCGCGTAAACTCGCATGCCTGCCGCGTGGTCACCGCATGACCATGCGATTGCCATGTGTTCTAGATGGCATAGGCATGTCTAGTGGGCTGGGCACTCCCCAGGTAGGTTCTAGGAAGAAAATTATAGTAGAAGAATCTCACGAGGAGAAGGAACTATGCTCAAACATGAATTAGCAACCAAGTGTTCGATTAGCGGTACGGGAAATGCACATTGACAATGGACGTGAGTTTTGGTTGGGGATGATCATCTACTAAGAAGACTGTCTTCACAAATTTCATCTCAAATGGAGGAGCTTAGGTGGTACTTCCTTAGCAAAGTACCACACTGGATAGAAATATGAATGTTGAAGCTGGGCTCAAAATAATGAATGGATTGAGCTAAATATTGGCAGGTGGCAATTATTTGGATATTGAAGATCGCCCAAAAAGTTTGAGGGCAATACGAGGGGTCTATATAGCACTTGCTTTGCAATGTGCCAATCGGGACAGAAAGTAGAAATTGAAGTTGGGCTCACATAGATGATTGTATTAAGCTACAATTTGTAGGAGGATGATAATTTGGGCATATGAAGGCACTTTTAAAATTTCATACTATTTGGGTAAATAAAAATGGTACTTGCTTCACAATACTCTCCACTAAAGACGATATTAGGAAAAATGCTGAGGGAAATTGGCTAAATTAAATGAGCTAAAATTTGGTGGAGGGAGGTTCTGTGATCATGGTCATGTAGTGGTAAAGTTTCAACAATTATAAAGAAATATAAAATGTAGTTGCTTCACAAACAGAAAATATTACTAGAAACAGAGATTGGATGGTGAGCTCACATGGATTGTTAAACGGGGCTAAAATTTTGTGGATAGCTATTATTTGGGCATATAGAAGATCTAGGAAAAATTCAACTCGTTAAGATATGCAAAGCCAGTACTTCCTTCACAAAGCTTCTAGGTGAACGAATATTTTGGAAATTAGCCGAGTACGATTTACTGGGCAAATGGAGCTGAATTTTGCCATGAGGCAATGATTTGGATAGGAAGGAGTTCCCAAATTTTTTGAGGGCAATCAAGAATATATAAGTAGCCCTTCCTTCACAAAGTGTTGTTGTGAACAAAATAGGAAAATTAATATTTTTGAATTATTTTTGAACTAGGCAAGGAAGGTTTTTGACTTATTTGATGAAGATATGATACAAAGAATTTATGAGAAATGTTTGGGATTTTTGGGAATAACAGAGATATAGGTTGCTTCACAACCTAGGGCAAAAATTGACACATGGACATGACACGTAGGCAAAAATTGACACATGGACATGACACATAGGCAAAACTGATGAGGTGGTGCCAAGTCATAGCTTACAACCATTTATATTGGTCATTATCAGCTACAAATAAGGCAGTGGACCGGTGTTGGTCGCTTTATGACCATTTCAATTAAGTAAATTACGACCTTTCTGACCAAAATGGTCGTTGGTGTTTAGGGTTAGGACCCCTTCAGACAGCTTACGAAAAATTTACCTCAAAAGGTCATAGATTTACGACCATTTTTTCCAAGGTCACTGACAGAAGGTCACAAGATAGCATATTTCTTGTAGTGTTGTAGCTTTGCACATCATTAGCATCATGAATATTCAGAGAATTCGTACTAACAATATTGAAATCATGCTCATCACTCAAAGATTTAGTTCCAAACATTTTAATAACTTCTTCTTCTAATACTTGAGCACAATTTTCCTTTCTATCATTTCACAAAAGGCATTAAAAAGATGAAGCATATGAGGCAACCTCAATTCTATTTTTAGTTTCCTTTTACAAAACCAAACTAGTAATAAAACAAGAAACTAAAAGATTCAATTGTAATATATAAAGATATACCTTCAAGCACTCACCTCCCCAGCAACGGTGCTAGAAAAGAGCTTGATGTCTACTAAACAAGCTTCTTCTTGTAGACTCGTGTTGGGCCTCCAAGCGCAGAGTTTTGTAGGACAGTAGAAATTTTCCCTAAAGTGGATGACCTAACATTTATCAATCCATGGTAGGCGTAGGTTGAAGATGGTCTCTCTCGAACAACCCTGCAACCAAATAACAAAGAGTCTCTTGTGTCCCCAACACAACAAATACAATGGTAAATTGTATAGGTGCACTAGTTCGGCGAAGAGTTGGTGATACAAGTGTAATATGGATGGTAAATATATGTTTTTTTAATATTAAAATATAAAAACTACAAGGTAACAAATAGTAAAGAACGAGCAAAATGTTGTATAAATGCTTGGAAACAAGGCCTAAGGTCCATACTTTCACTAGTGCAAGTTCTCTCAACAATACTGACATAGTTGAATCATATGTAATTACCTCTCGTGCAACAAAGTGTTCACTCCAAAGTCACAAATAGTGGAGAACTAACAAAGCTATTAATGTAGGGTATGAAACCACCTCAAAGTTACCTTTTCTGATCAATCTTATAAGCTATCCCTATAAATGTCATATACAACCCTAGAGTTCATAATAAAATAACACCTTAAGACACACATCAACCAAAACCCTAATATCACCTAGATACTCCAATGTCACCACAAGTACCCATGGGCTTGATTATACGATATGCATCACACAATTTCAGATTTGTCATGTTCAATCCAACACAAAGAACTTCAAAGAGTGCCCCAAAGTTTCTACCGGAAAATCAAGACAACAACATGTGCCAACCCCTATGCATAGATTCCCAAGGTCACAGAACCCGCAAGTTGATCGAAAAAACATACATAAAGTGGATCAATAGAACATCCCATTTTCACCATGGACATCCCATCGCAAGACATACATCAAGTGTTCTCAAATCCTTAAAGACTCAATCCATTAAGAAAACTTCAATGGGAAAACTCAATTCATCACAAAAAGATAGAGAGGGGAAAACTCCGCATGATTCCTCTATATCAATAAAGCTCACGGTACATCAAGATCATGCCATATCAAGAACATGAGAGAGAGAGATCAAACACATAGCTACTAGTACATACCCTCAGCCCCGAGGGTGAACTACTCCCTCCTCTTCATGGAGGCCACCGGGATTTTGAAGATGGCCTCCGTTGATGGTTTCCCCCTTCGGCATTGTGCTAGAATGGGATCTCGATTTGTTTTTCGTGGCTTTGGAGGCTTGCGGTGGTGGAACTCCCGATATAGGTTTATTTTTGGAGGTTTCTATATTTATAGGATTTTTTGGCATCGATCAGGGGGGTGGCCGCGCTTGGCAGGCTTGCCTCCTCCTCGTGGCTCTTCTGGCCCAGCTCCAATGCTTCGGGGGTCTCTTTTGGTCCCAAAAAAAATCATACTAAATTTTCAGCCCATTCCGAGAACTTCTATTTCTGCACAAAAAACAACACCATCGTAGTTCTGCTAAAAACAACATCTGTCCGGGTTAGTTCTAATAAAATCATACCCAAATCATATAGTATTATTGTAAACATGGCATGAATACTTCATAAATTATAGATACGTTGGAGATGTATCACGTTGTCCCCTTAGCATGGGTCTCTTCAAGAAGAGGGTATGGCGTCAGAGGAAGGGGTGGATTGGCACTCCGCCTCCCTCGACCATGGGCTCCACGTCGACCACGACCCCTCGTAGCTCTTCCATCACACGTGCTTGATCCACCCTCCACCGACATGGGTGAAGCGGTGGCATGATCCGAACGGGAACCCCTCACCATTGGGGCAGAGGACGGTGGCCGCCCTTGCCCCTAGCCATGTCTAAGGGTGAGCACAACTCAAGATTGGGAAGGTGCAGAAGGGCATGCTCTGGAGGTTCGAACTCAAGGAGAAAGGAAAGATGGATGGGCATCGCCCCTTGCTACCCCGGAATTTATAGGGAGAGGTGCGGGGGCTGGTTCTCCCCCGCTCCAAGAGTCGCCACCCATCTCCACCAATCCCATCGCCCATGATCACGGGCGAACAGGTAACTGCCCCATTACTCCAATCCATGGCGCTGCGGTTTCTGCCACGATCAGGACATTAAGTCACGAGCACCCATTGTCAACTCCCCTCTATGCATTCGGCGCACGTGGCGGAAACGACCTGGCATGGTAACTACAATTATTACAATTTCTATACCCTGCCACGCGTGCCCGTGCACTGTTTGGTCCTAGCCCAACAACACCTCGCACCCGTGTGTGGCCTAGGCCCTGGGGCTCCTGTCGGTGTACTAAACTTTGAGTCTTTAGTACCCCTTACTTGTGCATGAGCAGTTGTAGCCACACTAGCGGCAAGGCCTGCCTCGGGACTAATGGATGCAAGTACGAAGATGTCAAGAAAATGTTCAAGTCAACAATCAGAAGACAGAAGACCAAATGATGGGACACTGGCAAGATCTTGCTGGGATGGCTCACGGAGCCCCGGCAGGACGTGCACCCGGCAAGATCTCACCATCCTGCTAGCGCAGAGACCAGGTGTCATCCCTCCTGAGTAAGTATTGAGGCACTAGCTATGGTGGAGGTTAAATGGGTTCCTGTCCCATCCCTTAGAAAGTCAGGGACGCCTGACGGAGCATTTAATGTGTTTGTCTTATACCGTTAGTATTAGGTATGATAACGCTATAGCAACTGTACACCGCGTGTATGTATAGTACCTCACTGTTGGAGACCCCTTAGTCATATAAAATGAGGCCCAAGGTGCTATAGAAGAGGGACTTTTTTGGAGGACCTTCTAGCTCAGGTGCATGCATAGCAGCTGTGTACTGTTCATTACATAGCGCTCCTGGATCCAGAGCTCAAACACCCATAATACACTAAAGGAGGAGTAGGGTTTTACGCTTCTCAGCATCTCGAACCTGGGTAATAATCCCTTGCGTTGCTCGTTGGACCCGTTCTCTGTGCACACCTTCCCCCTGCCGAACCGTAAAGGGATCCACGCGATCCCATATTTGTCGTTCCCTGACACACACCCTACCATTTCATGAGTGGTACAAGCACAAAAAAAGGTAAATTTATTGTGAAATTTAGAGATGGCACATACAAATTTTCTTGGAACGACATGGAAATACCGTATATAGGTAGGTATGGTGGACTCATATGGCAAACGTGGTTTAAGGACTTTGGATGCACATGTAGTGTTTCTACTTAGTACAAGTGAAGGCTAGTAAGAGATTGAACAGCATCCAACCAAGAAAGAAAAAATCACATAAGCGAGCATTAAGCATAACTAACACCGAATAATGCACCATAAGTAGGATGCAATTTCGTATCACAACTATTGACTTTCGTGCTTGCATAGGGAATCACAAACCTTAACACCAATATTCTTACTAAGCATAATTACTCACTAACATAACTCACATATTACTATTGTCATGTCACAAAACTATTACAAATAATCAAGTTTAATTTGTCCAATGATCTTTCTGAAAGTTTTTATTATATCCCTCTTCAATATCTATCACTTTGGGACTAGTTTCATATATTGCAATTGTTTTTGGCAAGCATGAGAGGATTTATTCAAAATTAATAACTCTTAAATTAATATAAGTGAAGCATGAGCACATTTCTTCAAACATGTAAAAGCACGCCGTGCTCAAAAAGATATAAGTGAAGTATCAGAGCAATTCCTTTGCTCAATAGATTTAGTGAAGCATAAAGAGCAATTATAGCAAATCATAGCACAATTTTGGCTCTGTCAAATAGGTGTGTTCAGCAAGGATAAAATCAACTAAAGCAAAGATACAAGGCGCTCCAAGCAAAACACATGATATGTGAGAAATAAAAACATAGTTCCAAGTAAAATACCAATGGTTGTTAGAAGAAAGAGGGGATGCCACTCGTGGCATCCCCAAGCTTAGTTTCTTGTTACTCTTTGGATATTACCTTGAGGTGCTGTAGCATCCCCAATATTAGGCTCTACTTACTCCTTATTGCTTCATCCATCATGATCTCACCCAAAACTTCAAAACTTTAATCACACAAAACTTGACAAAATTCTCATGAGATCTGTTAGTATAATAAAGCAAATTACCACTTAAGGTACTGTTATAAACCCATTCATATTTTATTATTTAATTATACCTACTATTTATAACTTTTCCATGACTTATACCCCTCAATACAAGTCATAGATTCATCAAAACAAGCACACAATGCAACGAGAACAGAATCTGTTTCAGACAAAACAATTTGTAGTAATTTGTACTCTCCCCATACTTCTGGAATTATAATAATTATGAACAATTAGGAAAACATATATAATTTATATATAAATATTTTTGAAATTTCAGATCTATATCTCGTTCCAGTAAAAACTGAAAATTCGTGCACTGAGAACAGAGATTCTATTTCAGATTCAGCATTGTTTCTACTCAACTTATGGATCATTCTAAAGGCATTACTTGGCACAAACAATAAATAAAACATACAAACACAATCGTAACAGAATCATAATTGTGAAAAAAACTCAAAAACTGAAAGGAAAAGATAAAAATATTTTATTCATTGGGTTGCCTCCCAACAAGCACTATCGTTTTACGCCCCTAGCTAGGCATAAAGCATAGATTCAAGTATTGTCCTCTTTAGTTTTCACTCTGCAAAAGGCACTCCTGATTTATTCATATGGTGGCTTAATTATTGTTCTATGTAAGTGTTCCATGCCCTTTCTAAGAGGAAACTGAAACTTAATATTTCCTTCTTTCATATCAATCACGACACCTATAGTGCGTAAAAACGGTCTACCAAGTATGATGGGACAAGACGGATTGTAATTAATATCAAGAACAATAAAATCAATGGGCACCTAATTCCTATTTGCAATAATAATAACATCGTTCATTCTTATCAAAGGCTTTTTAATAGTAGAATCCGCCAAGTGCAAATTAAGAGAACATTCTTCAATATTGGTAAGACCAAGCACATCACATAGAGATTTCGGAATTGTGGAAACTCTAGCACCCAAATAACACAAAGCAAATCATTCATAAATTTATTCTTGACTTTAATAGTGGGTTCCCTCTCATCATGCAATTTTCTAGGAATTTTAATCTCTAATTCCAACTTTTCTTCTAAGGATTCATCATGGCATCAACGATATGTTTAGTAAAAGCTTTATTTTGTTCATTAGCATGGGGTGAATTTATGATATATTACAGCAAAGAAATACAATAAACCAAGGATAAACTCTCATAACTAAAGTCTTCCTAATCAAAAAATAGTGGGCACATCACTAGTTAATGTTTTGACCTCTCCAAACCCACTTTTATCAAAAAATTCATCAAGATTTTCACAGTCCAAATCTTTGGGATGCCCTCTAACTAAAGTTGACTCTTATTAAGTCCCTTGATCATCAATTTTAACATTAATAAACAAGGAATCAATAGATCAAACACCAATCATTTTAAGATCTTCATCATTGCTATGAAAGCAATCGCTAGAAAATGCTTTTCCTAAAAATTCTCTTTTAGCTCTAAGCATAGCGGTTATTTTCTTAATTTCATGCATAGAAACATATAAAGCTTTAATTGATTCATTGATCTTAGGTGGAAAGTATGTAACTTGAGATTTTCTACATCATTGGAAATTCTATCAACGCTTCTAGACATATCATCAATCTTATTCAACTTTTCTTCTATCGTAGTATTGAAAGATTTTCTATCATTGATAAAAATTTAAAAATATTCTCAAGATCTTTGGTGTCCCCATTATTATTATTATTATTATTATTATTATTATTATAAGAATTACCATAGGAATTACCATAATTATTAGAGCAACTTCCAGGAAATGGCTTAGGATTAAAATTACCTCTTTAAGCATTGTTATTGAAAATATTTCGCGAGATGAAATTCACATCTAAGGAATCACTATTTTGTTCAATCAAAGTACACAAAGGAACATCATTAATATCGATAGGAGCATTTTTACTAGCAACCAACTTCATAAGAGCATCAACTTTTTCACTCAAAGTACTAATTTCTTCTAGAGAATTAACTTTTTTACTAGTAGGTGCTCTTTCAGTATGCCATTGTGAAAAATTTGCCATAATATTATCTAGCAATTTGGTAGCTTCACCCAAAGTAATTTCCATAAAAGTACCACCAGCGACGGAATCTAAAAGATTTATAGAGACAAAACTGAATCCCGCATAAAAAATTTATATGATTGTCCAAAGATTTAAAATATCAGTAGGACAATTTCTTTGCATCGACTTCATTATTTACCAAAGTTGTAAGAAATATTCATGCTAAAGTTCCTTAAAATTAATGATTTGAGTTATAAGGGAAATGATTTTCGCCTACGAAAAGTACTTAGTAATAAAAGCGTCCTGGCACTTATCCCAAGAATCGATACTATTGCGAGGAAACGAAGAAAACCAAATTTTTGCACAATCTCGCAAGGAAAAGGAAATAATTTCAACTTCACAATATCATTGTACACACATTTTTTATTTTTTATCTCATAATTGCATGAAGGTGTTTAGATGGGATGTGAAATCCTCATTAGGAGTACCAGAAAATTGATTTTTCTTGACAAGATTCAACAAAGCGACATTAATATGACAAGACTCCGCACTATTTGCAAGAGGAGCAATAGGAGTGCTAACAAAATTGTTATTATTGTTATTGTAAAAATCAAACAACTTGGTGTTTTCTTGATTCATCGTGACTACGCAAACAAGAGATCTAATGAGAAAAAGGCAAACAAAAAAGAGAGGGAGAATAAAACGGTAAATTTGTGAAGTGGAGGAGAGGAAAATGAGAGGCAAATAGAAAATAATGTAAATTGCAAGGAGATGAGATTTGTGATTTGGAACCTGGTAGATGAGATTGCTTCCTCCTCGGGAATGATGCCAAAAATTCCTTTGACGTGGCTTGAGACTCCATCGGCATTTCCCCAAATAGGAAGGGATGATGCTGCATAGCAACGACAAATATTTCCCTCGGTTATGAAACCAAGGTATCAATCCATAGAGGAAGATCATGCACCCACGTAAACAGTACCTGCACACAAATAACAAATACCTGCAACCCGACGCAAAAGATAGGTTGTCAAGCTCTCTATGGTAATAAGATAGATTAGATAATGATAGTTTTTGCAAATAGATCTCGCAAGAACACAAAATAAAATAAGTAAACAAAAAGTGCAGCAAGGTTTTTTTGGATTAGTAGATCTGAAAATAAAAAGGCAAAATAGTAGATTGGAAAGAAATATGTTGCTAAAGTAGATCTGGGGGCCTTAGGTTTCACGAGTGCTTCTCTCATGAGTATAACACACGATGGGTGAACAAATTATTGTTGGGAAATTGATAGAATATCAAATAATGATGAATATATACAAAAAATGATCATTATATAGGCATCACTCCCACGATAAGTAGACCAAAACAATTCTTCATCTATTTCTATTACTCCACATATCGACCACTATCCAGCATGCATCTAGTGTATTAAGTTCATGGGAACATGGAGTAATGCAATAAGAATGGTGACATGATGTAGACAAGATCTATTCATGTATGAATAGACCCCATCTTGTTATCCTTAATGGCAACGATACATGTGTGTCTTGCTGCCCCTTCTGTCACTGGGAAAGAACACCGCAAGATCAAAACCATCACAAAGCACCTCTTCCCATGGCAAGAAAAATCGATCCAGTTGGCGTAACTAAACCAAAGATTCGAAGAAGAAATACGAGGCTATATGTAACCATTCAAATAAGATATCAAAGAAGACTCAAATCATATTCAAGGATAGAAATTAATCATGAACTCAAAATTCATCGAATCCCAAAAACACACCGCAATAGTCATTACATCAAATAGATATCCAAGAGACCATTGTATTGAGAATCATAGAGAGAGAGGAAGCCATCTGGATACTGCCTACAGACCCATAGGTCTATGGTGGACTACTCACGCATCATCGGAGAGGTACTTATGATGAAGATGAACCCCTCCGTGATGGTGTTAGATTCGATCTCGAGGTTCTAGAACTTGCGGCGGCTAGAATTGCGTTTCATCGACTCCTCTAGGGTTTTCCAAATATTTGGGAATTTATAGGCTTGATGGTCGGTTGAGGGGGTCCTGAGGTGGGCACCCTCCACCAGGCCGCACCAGGGGCCTCTAGCGCACCCTCGTGGAGGGTGGCCACCCTGGGCCCACTCTCCTGGTGCTCTTTGGCCCATCCTGGCTCTTCTGGTCCATAAAAATTCTATAAAAATTCCCGTAGCATTTGGGCTCGTTTTGGTACTGATTTTCTACGAAGTAAAAAACAAGAAAAAAAGCAACTGACACTTTGGCACTATGTCAATAGGTTAGTCCAGAAAAATGATATAAAGTTGCTATAAAATGATTGTAAAACATCCAAGATTGGTAATATAATAGCATGGAACAAGAAAAAAATGTAGATACATTGGAGATGTATCAGGCAGCCGGGTTGGCTCCACCTATGACTCGGTGGTGGTAGAACTCTAATTCTTTGGAGATATGGAGATGGCTCCGCGAGATTGGAGGCGGAGAAGGAGAGAAGTGGGCGATGCATGCGTGAGGAAGGATAAGCAGTGTGCAGAGGAGGCGTCCGAAGGAAGGAAGGCAATGATGTTTCCATCCAAGCACGCGCTGATACATCCATTTTGCATCATGTTTTCTTACTTTTATTTATAATGTTTTGTACATAATATTTCTTTGGGGAGTAATTCTAATGTCTTTCTTCTCACAACTTGCTTGGTTTACACCCATAGGGAGAATGCCGACAACCAGAATCTAGTACTTGGAAAAAGCATGTCAGAGATACCTATTCTGCACATCTCCAATGAAGCTGAAAATGTACAGAGATTTTTTATATAATAAATAAGAAATAATGGAGCTGAAAAACTACCGGACTGGGGTCACGAGGTGTCCACCCTCCACCAGGGTGCACCAGGCCCCCTAACTGCGCCCGAGCGTGCTCACCCAGGCCCATCTCTGGAGCCCACCTTCTAGTATAAATTCCCAAAAATCCTAAAAAATTAGGAGGATGACTTGCAGGACAAAGCGCTGGTGCCTCGAGGTGGAACTTGGGTAGGAGCACTTTCGCCCTCCGATGGAGCGATTCTGTCGGGGGAACTTCTCTCTCAGAAGGGGAAATGAAAGCTATCGTGATCACCAACAACCCTGTCATCTTGGGGAGGCCATTCTTCATCAACATCTTCAACAACACCATCTCCTCTCAAACCATATTTCATCTCTTGTCTTCCATATTTGTATCAGAACCTCAGATTGGTACGTGTGGGTGACTAGTAGTCTTGATTACCTTGTGTTGTTGATTTCTATATGGTTTATTTTGTGGAATATTATACATTCAGATCAATTATGGTAGTAAATACTCTGCTAATCTTGAGCATTCATATTATTTGTGAGTAGTTACCTTTGTTCTTGAGGTCACGGGAGAAATCATGTTGTAAGTAATCATGTGAATTTCGTATGTGTTCGATATTTTGATGATATGTATGTTGTGATTCCCTTAGTGGTGTCATGTAAACATCGACTACATGACACGTCACCATACTTGGGCCTAAGGGAATGCATTGTGGAGTATTTATTAGATGATGGGTTGCTAGAGTGACAGAATCTTAAACCCTAGTTTATGCACTACTTCGTAAGGGGATGATTTGGGTCCACATGTTTAATGCTATGGTTAGACTTTGTCTTAATACTTTTCTCATAGTTGTGGATGCTTGCGAGGGTGTTAATCATAAGTAGGTTTTTATTTCAAGTAATTACAACACCTTAGCACCAGTCGACCCACATATCAAATTATCAAAGTAGTGAACATGAATCAAACCAACATGATAAAAGTGACTAGATGAAATTACCGTGTACCCTCAAGACCACTTTGCTTATCATTAGAGATAGTTTTGGCCTATCCCTTGCTACAAAAGGATTGGGATACGTTGCTGCACCTTACCTATTGTTACCATTACTTGCTTGTTACAAATTACCTTGATATCAACTACTTGCTACTTACAATTTCAGTGCCTGCAGAAATTACCTTGTTGAAAACAACTTATCATTTCCTTCTGCTCCTCGTAGGGTTTGACACTATTACTTGTGAAAAGGACTAAGATTGACGCCCTATACTTGTGGGTCATCAAGACTCTTTTCTGGCACCATTGCCAAGGAGTGAAGCACTCTTGGTAAGTGGAAATCGGTAAGGAAAAACTTATAGTACATGCTAAAATTTACTGTCACTTGTTACTATGGAAATCAATCCTTTAACGGGGTTGTTCGGGGTATCTTCACCTCGACCGGAACCACAATAGTTGTCCCTCAACCTACAACACCTACTAAAAATATTGGTTATGAAATTCCTTCGGGTATGTTAGAACAACTGTTAGCTAGTCCTTATGCAGGAGATGGATCTGAAATATTAAGGATGAAATAATTGGTCTTGCTTCTATTGCCTAGTAAGGATGAAATATTAAGTTTAGTAGACAACCTCGTGATAGAGAATTACCTAGTAAGGATGAAATTATTGGTCTTGCTTCTATTGCCGTTACTCCTACCGATCCACTAGAATAATATTTTCTAGACCATGAAAATGATATGCACTTGCATGAAAGAAATGAAATAGATAAAATTTTCTTTGAACAACAACCTATACTAAAACACAATTTGCCTATTTAAACTCTTGGAGGTCCTCCTCCACCTAAAGGTGATCCCGTATTTGAACTAAAACAATTGCCTAACACTTTGAAGTATGCTTATCCCGATGAGAAAAAGATATATCCTGTCATTGCTAACCTTTCAGAACATGAAGAAGAACGATTATTGAAATTATAAGGAAGCACTGGGCTGCTATTGGATATACACTTTATGATCTAAGGGCATTAGTCCCACTATATGTTAGCACAAGATTAATATGGAACCTTATGTTAAACCCGTTGTTGATGCCCAACGATGATTGAATCCCAAGATGAAATAAGTGGTAAGAACTGAAATATTAAAGCTTCTAGAAATAGCTATAAACTATCCTATAGCTTATAGTAGATGGGTGAGTCACGTTCATTGTGTCCCTAATAAAGGAGGTATTATTGTTGTTCCTAATTATAAATGAGCTTAGTCCATAGAGAATTGTTACTGGCTATATGATGGTAATTGATTTTAGAAAATTAAATAAAGCTACTAGAAAAGATCATTACCCCTTGCATTTTATTGATCAAATGCTTGAATGATTATCTAAGAACACACACTTTTGTTTCTTGGATGGATATTCTGGTTTCTCTCAAATACCCGTGTCACAATCTAATCAAGATAAAACCACCTTTAATTGTCCTTTTGGAACTTATGCTTATAGACGTATGACTTTTGGTTTATGCAATGCACTTGCTACCTTTCAAAGATGTATGACTTCTATATTCTCTGATGTTTGTGAAAAGATTATGGAGGTTTTCATGGATGATTTCTCCATTTTACGGAACTTCTTTTGATGATTGCTTAAGCAACCTTGATCTAGTTTTGCAGAGATGTGAACAAACTAATCAAATCGTGAATTGGAAGAAGTCCCACTTTATGGTTAATGAAGGTACTGTCTTGGGGCATAAAATCACCGAACGAGGTATTGAGGTGGATCAACCTGAAGTTGATGCAATTGAGAAAATGCCATGTCCTAAAGATATCAAAGGAATTCGAAGTTTCCTTGGCCACATTGGTTTGTATAGGAGGTTTATTATAGACTTATAAAAATTTTCTAGGTCTCTTACTAATCTTTTACAAAAGGATATTCCCTTTGTTTTTTATGATGATTGCATATAAGCCTTTGAAACACTAAAGAAAGACTTAACCACTGCACCTATTGTTCAACCACCTGATTGGAACTTGCCTTTTTAAATTAGGTGTTGATGCTAGTGATTATGCTATCAGTGTTGTTCTAGGACATAGAATTGATAAGAAATTAAATGTTATCCATTATGCTAGGAAAACTCTAGACAGTTCTTAAAGAAATTATGCTACTACTGAAAAACAATTTTTAGCAGTCGTGTTTGCTTGTGATAAATTCAGATCTTACATTGTTGATTCCAAAGTTATTGTTCACACTAATCATGTTGTGATAAAGTATCTTATGGAAAAGAAAGATGCTAAACCAAGACTCATTTGGTGGGTTATCTTGCTTCACGAATTTGATTTACATATCGTTGATAGGAAGGGAGCTGAGAACCTCGAAGCCGATAACTTGTCTAGGTTAGAAAATATTCTTGATGACTCACTACCTATTGATGATAGTTTACCTGATGAAAAACAAGTTGTAATAAATGTTTTTCAAAACACTCCATGGTATGATGATTATGCTAATTACATTGTTGGTAAATATATTCCACCTAGTTTCACATATCAATAAAAGGAAAAAAATCTTCTATGATTTAAGACAATACTTTTAGGAAGACCCACATCTTTATAAAGAAGGAGTAGATGGTATTACTATACATTGTGTACCTGAGCATGAACAGGAACAAATCCTACGGAAATGTCATTCCGAAGCTTATTGAGGACATCATGCTAGAGATAGAACTGCTCATAAGGTATTACAATCTGGTTTTTATTGGCCTACTCTCTTCAAGGATGCCCGTAAGTTTGTCTCGACTTGTGATGAATGTCAGAGAATTGGTAATATCGGTAAGCATCAGGAAATGCCTATGAATTATTCATTTGTTGTTTAACCATTTGATGTTCGTTTTTTTATTATATGGGACCTTTTCCGTCCTCCAATGGGTACAGTCATATTTTGTTGCTGTTGATTATGTCACTAAGTGGGTAGAAGCTATTCCAACTTGTAGTGTTGTTCATCACACTTCCATTAAAATGCTTAAAGAAGTTATTTTCCAAAGTTTGGAGTCCCTAGGTATCTAATGATTGATGGTGGTTCACACTTTATTCATCCTTATTTCCATAAAATGCTTGCTAAATATGACGTTAACCATATAATTGCATCACCCTATCATCCTCAATCTAGTGGTCAAGTTGAACTTAGCAATAGAGAAATAAAATTGATATTACAAAAAATTGTCAATAGGTCCCGAAAGAATTGGTCTAAGAAATTAGATGATGCACTTGGGCCTATAGAACCGCTTATAAAAATCCTATGCGTATGTCTCCATACAAGATGATATATGGGAAAGCTTGTCATTTTCCTCTAGAGTAGAACATAAAGCATTTCGGGCAGTTAAAGAACTAAATTATGACTTCAAACTTGCTGGTGGAAAGAGGTTATTTGATATTAACTCATTAGATGAATGAGAACCCAAGCTTATGAAAATGCCAAGTTATTCGAAGAAAAAGTTAAAAGATGGCAATATGTTCTTTTGTACAATTCTCATTTCAGATTTTTTAGGGGAAAACTTCTCTCCAAATGGTAAGGACCCTATGTTATCAAAGAGGTTTATCGCTCGGGAGCCATCAAGATTAAGAATGTCGAAGGTACCAACCCGAAGGTGGTCAATGGACAGAGAATTAAACACTATATCTTAGGTACACCTATTAATGTTGAAAGGAAAGTTATCCAAACCATGACACCAGAGGAACACATAAAGGAAACCTTCCGGAACACTCCAAACTCGTCAAAAACAAGAGGTATGTGATACAGTAAGTAAACGGTCTCTGAAAAATCCGCAAAAATATTTTTTATCAGTTTTGGAATATTTAACAATTTTAGGAAATAAAAAATAAATCAAAAGGCAATCGAGGAGAGCACGGTCCACCAGTGTGCGGTTGCCATCCCTGGCATGCCCTGGTGGAGCATGCCCACCGTGGGAACCTTCCCGACTCCGTTTCCTTCCGTTTGCCCTGGTGGAGCATGCCCACCTTGCAAGCCTAAACCGTTCCTGATCCTCAAGGTTTTCACGGACGGTGAAGTCTTCAACTTCCAGGCTGTCCTCCTCCTCAACAAGGGGGAGGTAGTTGTCATCCTTGGAATCGTTTAGATCCTCGAGGTTGTGCTCATCTTCCGACCTCTCTTGGTACTCTAGCGACCACTCGGGGATATCTGGATCACTGAGGTCTTCCTGGGTATCATTTCCCCGGGTGTCGGCAATGGCTTCCCTTCCCTTTTTTGCCTTTAATCGTTTGCACAGTTTCCTATGCCTTGATGGTTCTTCCCCGATTTATCGCCATTGTTTTCGGGAGTCTGCTCGCCCTTATCGTCTGGAGTATCCACCATGTAGACGTCGTAGGTGGAGGTGGCAGTCCATCGCCCGGTGTTGACGGGGGCGGGAGTGCAATCCTCTTGATCCATGTCTTCTGCCTCCTCCTCGGAGGCATAGTCCGACATATCGGTTAAGTCTTCAATAGTGGCTACTATGTGGGTGGTGGGTGGGATGAAAAATCATCTTGACCCGCCTTCATACCGATTTGAGCATGGATCGGGGTTGGGTCGTTAGTAAATTTCATCCATAGGATCCAATCTAGAGCCTGGTTGAGTGTCGAGAGCTCGATCAAGTCAATCTGCCCAGATCTTTCAGAGTTAACCTCCAATGCGTCCGCACAAGGAGTGTGTTCGGTAATAGCTAACCCCCGATCATCCGGTACTATGACCAGATCTGGGCTACAAGCCAGATCATCGTCAGGGCTGGTCCTATCAGCGGGGCCGAGAGCAAAATCTGAAGTCAAGGACTCGGAGTCCTCGAGCGCGTCAAATGAGATTGCGAGCCCGGTGAGCAAAAGATCTCCCCGAGAGTCTACGGAGAACTCTAGGTTCCTAAATCTGACCTCGTGATCAGGGGCGAAAGTCCTGACCCGGCCATGATAGCCAGTCGGGTTGACGTGCAGCATGCTGCTGCCGAAAGAGAATATCTGTCTAGGAACAACGGAGCCATGTTGTGGACTTCCTTGCTAAAGACTAAGCGAGCCATTGATTCCTTTGGTGATCATAACAGAACTCTCAATGAAAGCACCAATGTCGATGTCAAAACCGGCAGATCATGAGTAGGGGGTCCCGAGCTGTGAGTCTAGGATCAATGGTAACAGGGGACGAAGGAGACGATGTTTACCCAGGTTCGGGCCCTCCTATGGAGGAAAAACCCTATGCCCTACTCGATCATATTGATGTGTATGAAGGTTACAGAGTTGATCTACCACAAGATCGGATAGCTAAACCACTAGATGAGTATCTCTACCCTACAATCTAAAACCCACCCAGTTTATATAGACACCGGGGGGTACCTAGGGTTTACACATGACAGGTCTCTTGCCAGGGATGGAGATGTCGATTTCCTTATCTTTACTTGGAGTGCACGATGCGCCTTCGAGACTTCCTTCTAGAACACGGAGTTGTGGCGTATCTGGCCCTTCCTTCGATAGTCAGAGAGCATCCCACCAAGCCGGCCTATTAGGATATAGGCCAGTGGCCCGAGGACCCCTTAGTCCAGGACTCCCTCATTATCCACCTCCTGTTCTTCATCAGGAAGCCAGATCCGGAGTCCGTTTGGGCTCCATAGAGGGGAATCTTTGATCTTCATCATCACCAACCTTTCTCCATTGCCAATTCCGTGATGCTCCCCACTAGGAGTGAGTAATTCCTTCGTAGGCTTGCTGGTCGGTAAGGAGTTGTATGGGATTCATCATGTAATCGAGTTTGTTTTGGTAGGGCTTGATCCCTAGTATCCACTATGTTCTAAGATTGATGTTGCTATGACTTTGTCATGGTTAATGCTTGTCACTAGGGCCAGAGTGCCATGATTTGAGATCTGAACCGTTTATGTTATCATCATTATATCTATATTCTTGATCCGATCTTGCCTAGTCATATGCACCTATTACGTGTTATGATCCGTCAACCCCATAGTGACAATATTTGGGATACTTCACGGTGATGACTGTGGTTTGAGGAGTTCATGTATTCACCATGTCTTAATGCTTTGTTCCAGTTCTCTATTAAAAGGAGGCCTTAATATCCCTTAGTTTCCTTATGGACCCCGCTGCCACGGGAGGCTAGGACAAAAGATGTCATGCAAGTTCTTTTCCATAAGCACGTATGACTATTTAGGAAATACATGCCAACATTGCATTGATGAACCAGAGCTAGTTCTATATTGCCCTAGGTTATGACTATCACATGATGAATATCATCCAACAGGTTACCGATCCAGTGCCTACGACCTTTCCACTTATTGTTCTTGCTAAATTACTACTATTGTTGTTGGTGTTCCAACTGCTACAAAACCATTGCTACTACTGTTACTGCTACTGTTACCACTGCTACTACTATCAAACCTATCATATTTCTGTTTTATTGATCACTTTGTTGCGGACATTTATCTCCAGGTGTGGTTGAATTGAAAACTCAACTGCTAGTACTCTCAAGTATTCTTTGGCTCCCCTTGTGTCGAATCTATAAATTTGGGTTGAATACTCGATCCTCGAAAACTGTTGCAATCCCCTATACTTGTGGGTTATCTGTGACGCAGCGCCTGGCGCTACTCCAGCAGCACTTGAAGCCTATGTGGGAGTACGCATGAAGGGAGAACGAGATCAGGCTCGAATCCATTGACATGACAGGCGAGGAGAGGGACAGGGCCATGAACGTCCTACTCAACAATGATCCCGGGGATCTCCTGAGGCCTACGCCCTGCTTTTCCGTCGCAACGATGGCGCGACTCTAGCTACCGCCATGCCTAACTTTGACAACTTGGTACTCACGCTATCTGAGCATCCCAATCCCCTGGTGCTGATGTCTTGTGATGAAACCAGTGGCGCAGGGGATTCGGAGGAGACCGTGGACGACAGAGAGGAGTCGTCCCTTCTGTTGCATAGCACGCTTGTAACATCCAAAATTCTATTTTGGGAATGTTATGAAATACAGCTATGCATCATCATAACATTGTTTGAATGAAATAAATTGTTGAAGTTTTCCTTCCGGATTTCTAAAAGGCCACTTTCATTTTTCTATTTACTTGTTTCCCCTACTATGAAAACCCTTGGAATTATTCATAAAAAGAGAGGAGTAACATGACACTCCACACCAGGGGCATCTTTGTGAAATATTAGAACAATAAAACCAGGGGGTTACTTGAAAATTTATTGCAAAAGAATTTCAAATCAATTTAGGGATTTTCTGAAAATATTTTTTTAAGTATTCAATTGGCCGTGGAAAAATGTTCATTTAATAGCATTTATTCCCCTGATCAATTTGATATATATATCTTCAAATTTTGGAAATGTTTTGAATGCCTTAATGAGATTTTAATTCTCTGGAAAATAGAAAAGGAAACGAATTTAAATGTTTTAACTAGAAAACCGACGGGGCCCACCAGCCTTTACTCCCCGAGATCGCTCCGGATCGGTCACCGACGCGCTGACGCCGCCCTCTCCCTCACTAACAAGTGGACCCCACCGTCCAACAGCGCCATCACAGCGCTCATCTCCCTCCCCGCGTTCCCTGACCTCGCCGGAGATCCCTCCTCCCCGGATCTCGCTCCCCTTCCCCTCTCTCAACCCCGCGTCGCGCCTATATAATGCTCTACCCCCGACGCACTCCATTCCACCCCCGAAACCCCACTCCCCTCGCCAGAACCTCGCCCCGCACCTCGTCGTAGTTCAGCACCCCACCGAAGCTCTCCGAGCTTGACGCCGTCGCCCCTGTCGTCCCCAGCCCCAACCGACGCCACCAATCATCGCCAGAGCTTCGCTATCGTTGCCTGGACCCTTTGGACGACGCCCTCGACCACCACACCATCGTCCCCGACCACCTTCGACGTTCGGCCACCGTCGACATCGCCGGAGACCCCGACCTCCACCTCTGTAAGCCCCGCCCCTCTCTGTAGCCGTTAGATCTAGGATCAACGGATCGGATTAGAAGATTTAAACGGCGAACCGTTTTCTTTTACGCTTCGGTCGTCCACCGCAAACACAGCACGGGCACACGCTGTCGACCAATAGGAAGCCGCCACGTCACCCCTGTCCGATAGCTAAATATTTTTTCTTTTCTGTTTATGTTTTAGAAAACTGAATGTGTTCTGTTTTTATTTTTATTATATCTTTTAAAATATTGAGAGTTTTTGCATGATTCTTTTTGCAACACGTCAAAATTTTCATATAGTTTCTGTCTGTAGTCTTAGTTTTCATATTTTAACTTTTAAATTTGAATTTTGTTAAATTTGATCAAATCACTAAAACTTGAATAACTTGAGTTTAAAATTTATTTTTGAATGATTCTTTTTGCCCCCGCTTTGTAATAGTTAGGCCTATCGTCCAGCATTGTTTGAGAATTTTTAGTAAATTTTAGATTAAGTTTTTTAGTAAAAATCAGATTCTGTTTAGTTTCTTCTTAGTGTTTAATTGAATTGTTTTCATTTTAGTTTTAGTTGATTTTGTTCTAGATTAATTTGTTATTTTAATGCTTTGGTTAAACTTAGGTGAATTATTTTCTAAGGTTGAAAAGGTTGGAACTCATCACCGCTGGATGCACTGAGGTTGAAAAGGTGTGCTTTGCCGCCCATCAACTGGAGGGACTAGCAGCTTCATGGTGGGAGAACTGCACCACCACATACCCCATTACTGGTGTGACTTGGGAGCACTTCAAGCTAGCTTTCAGCACCGCTCATGTTTCAGCTGGAGCCATGAGTCTGAAGAAGCGTGAGTTTCGCAACTTACGCCAGGGGAACCGCTCCGTGGCCTAGTATGTGGATGAATTCGGCATGTTGGCTCGTTATGCACCAGGAGAAGTGGCCAATGATGCAGCCAAACAGGAGAAGTTCCTGGAAGGACTCAATGATGAGTTGAGCATGCAACTGATGGTGGCTACTTTCAACAACTACTAGGAGCTGGTAGACAAGGCCCTCATCTTGGAGGGGAAGCAGCAGCAAATTGAAAACCGCAAGAGAATGGACAGGGGAAGTCTAACTCTGGAGCTCAACAGAAGCCCCGCTACTCCTCGTACTCAGGGAATACCGGATCAGGAACCGATAAGTATGGAGGACACACTCATCACGTGCAAAACCATGGAGGCCACAACCATGGAGGAAATGGGAATAATCGTCCCAACAATGGCAACTTCAAGAACGACAATGGAAGTGGGAATGGCAACCAGCACCGTCCCGCTCCAGCTCAGAAGGATCTGAACCATATCACCTGCTTCAAGTGCCAGAAGACAGGGCACTATGCCATTGAATGTCCCCAGAACAAGCAAGGAAATGGAAACGACAACAACATCGGCAACTCATCAACTAAGAAACCAAATCCTTTTCCCCATGCTCAGGTGAACCACATTGATGTGGAAGAAGTCTATGATCAACCCGAGACTGTGGTTGGTAAGTTTTTATTGCATTCACGTCCAGTTATGGTACTTTTTGATTCTGGTGCAACTCATTCATTCATATCAAGGGTAGTTGTGGAAAAGTATGGTTTACCCACCAGAACCCTTAGTCAGCCCATTAAGGTCAATTCCCACTGACCTCATCGTCTTAGAATCCCAGGGACTAGATGTAATCCTAGGCATGGATTCGATGACCAAGTATGAAGGAAACCTTCATTGCCCCAGCAAGTCTATTTTGCTCACCACCCTAGAGAATAAGAGGATTAAGTATGTATCCCGACGCACACAGATGAGTGCTCGGTTAAATTCCCTCACAGGAGTGGTTCAGGAGGAAGTGCCGGTGGTACATGACTTTCCCGATGTATTCCCGAAGGAATTACCAGGCATGCCACCAGATAGAGAGATTGAATTTCTGATAGAGTTACTACCAGGAACAACCCCAATTTCCAAGAGACCATATTGGATGCCCGCCAATGATTTGGAGGAAATAAAGAAGCAGATTAAGGCGTTATTGGACAAAGGGTATATTCGCCCAAGTTCTTCACCTTGGGGAGCCCTAGTTCTTTTGGTGGAGTAGAAGGACAAAACCTTGAGGATGGTAGTCGATTATCGTGCATTGAACGAGGTGACTATCAAGAACAAGTACCCTTTGCCGATGATTAATGACTTGTTCGGTCAACTAGTGGGAGCCAAAGTATTCTCCAAGATCGATATTTGATCAGGGTATCACCAATTGAAAATTCGTGAACAGGATATACCCAAAACAGCCTTCACCACAAGGTATGGCTTATATGAGTATACAGTCATGTCTTTTGGTTTGACTAATGCTCCTGCCTACTTCATGAATATGATGAACAAAGTGTTTATGGAGTATTTGGACAAGTTTGTCGTGGTGTTCATCGATGACATTTTGATATTCTCCAAGCGCGAGGAAGAACACAAGGAAGACTTGCGTTTTGTTCTGGAGAAGCTTAGAGAGCATCAGTTAAATGCCAAGTTCAGTAAATGTGAATTCTGGCTGACGGAAGTCAGATTCCTTGGACATGTTATTTCTGGAGATGGAATAGCAGTGGACCCCGCTAAGGTTGAAGCAGTCACTGAGTGGAAGTCACCCACCTCAGTTAAGGAGATCCGCAGTTTTCTCGGACTTGCCGGATATTACCGGAGGTTCATTGAGAATTTCTCAAAGATTGCCAAACCCATGACGAAATTGTTGAAGAAAGAGTCTAAGTATATTTGGACTGAAGAATGTGAGGCCAGTTTCCAGGAGATGAAGAAACATTTGGTCACAACACCAGTGTTGATTTTGTCAAATATTCGGAAGGACTTCTAGGTTTATTGTGATGCTTCACGTCAAGGACTTGGAGGAGTACTCATGCAGGAGGGAAAAGTAGTAGCCTATGCGTCCAGACAGTTACGACCTCATGAGTTGAACTGTGCCACCCATGATTTGGAACTAGTAGCCGTAGTGCACGCACTCAAGACCTGGAGACATTTCCTTATCGGAAATAGTTGTGATGTTTACACTGATCATAAAAGCTTGAAGTATATCTTCACAAAGAAGGAGTTGAACCTCAGAAAGAGGACATGGATAGAGTTAATCAAGGACTATGACATGAGACTGCATTACCATCCAGGAAAGGCAAATGTTGTAGCAGATGCTTTGAGTCGAAAGAGTTATGTGAACACACTCATAGCAGGAGGATTACCCCAGGAGTTAGCCGATGATCTCAGAGAGCTCCGGCTAGAGATAGTTCCAAAAGGATATGTTGCCACACTAGAGATCCAGTCCACCTTGACCGAAAGAATTCGTGAAGCCCAGAAATCAGACAAGGAGATAGCTGGGATAAAGCAGAAAATGAAGGATGGAAAAGCTAAAGACTTTCGTGAAGATGAACAAGGTACCCTATGGTTTGAGAACCGAATCTATGTGCCCAATGACCCAGAGCTCAGGAAGTTGATACTTCAAGAAGCCCACAATTCACCCTACTCGATACACCCAGGCAACACCAAGATGTACCTGGATTTGAAGGAAAGTTATTGGTGGACAGGTATGAAGAAAGATATTGTCGAACATGTAGCGGTATGTGATGTTTGTCAGCGAGTAAAGGCGGAACATCAGAAACCAGCAGGGTTACTCCAGCCTTTGCCTATACCCGAGTGGAAATGGGATAAGCTTGGTATGGACTTCATCACAGGATTACCTAGGACCCGTTCAGGTTATGATTCCATCTGGGTAGTGGTCGATCGCTTGACCAAGGTGGCTCATTTTATTCTAGTGAAGACCGCCTATACCAGTGCTAAGTTATCCAAGATATATATGAACAGGATCGTATGTCTGCATGGAGTCGTGAGGTGTATCGTGTCAGATAGAGGAACACAATTTACCTCAAAGCTTTGGCATCAATTACACAAAACTTTGGGTCCAAGGCTGGAATTCAGTACAACTTTTCATTCGCAGACCGACGGACAGATTGAAAGAGTCAACCAGATTTTGGAGGACATGTTGAGAGCTTGTGCGCTAGACTATGGATCTAGTTGGGAGGACAACTTACCTTATGCAGAGTTCTCGTACAAAAACAGTTATCAAATGAGTCTGAAGATGGCCCATTTTGAAGCTTTATATGAAAGGAAGTGCAGAACACCATTGATGTGGGATGGTGTTGGAGACCGAAAGCTTTTTGGTCCCGATCTTATCCGAGATTCTGAAGAAAAGGTCAAACTGATTCGAGAATGACTCAAGATAGCCCAATCCATGCAGAAGAGCTATGCTGACAGCAAATGCAAGGAAGTGACATATGAAGTGGGAGACCGAGCATACCTTCGTGTGTCCTCGCTTCGAGGAATCAAGAGGTTTGGTGTTAAAGGAAAGTTAGCATCCAGATTCATAGGCCCCTACAAAATTCTTGAACGTAGAGGCGAAGTTGCATACAAATTGGTATTGCCGGAAGCATTATCCGGAGTTCATGATGTTTTCCATGTTTCTCAGCTGAAGAAATGCCACGCTGAGATGGCTGGTATTCCTTTGAGAGACACAGTGCCCCTAGAGGCCATACAGCTGGACAGTGATCTGACTTATGAGGAGAAGCCTATCAGAATCCTCGAGACTACCAACAGAGTTACCCGTAGCAAGACCATCAAGTTTTGTAAGGTTTTGTGGAGTCACCACACCGAGGAGGAAGCCACCTGGGAATGCAAAGAAGATCTTCGTCGAGACCACCGTCACCTATTTTCTAGCCAACCCGAATCTCGAGGGCCAGATTCATCTTAAGGTGGGTAGGTTTGTAACATCCTAGAATCTATTTTGGGAATGTTATGAAATACAGCTATGCATCATCATAACATTGTTTGAATGAAATGAATTCTTGAAGTTTTCCTTCTGGATTTCTAAAAGTCCACTTTCATTTTTCTATTTACTTGTTTCCCCTACTTTGAAAACCCTTGGAATTATTCATAAAAAGAGAGAAGTAACATGACACTCCACACCAGGGGCATCTTTGTGAAATATTAGAACAAGAAAACCAGGGGGTTATTTGAAAATTTATTGCAATAGAATTTAAAATCAATTTAGGGATTTTCTAAAGAAAAAAATTTTAAATATTCAATTGGCCATGGAAAAATGTTCATTTAATAGTATTTATTCCCCTGATAAATTTGATATATATATCTTCAAATTTTGGAAATGCTTTGAATGCCTTAATGAGATTTCAATTCTCTGGAAAATAGAAAAGGAAACGAATTTAAACATTTTAATTAGAAAACCGGACGGCCCACGAGCCTTTACTCCCCAAGATCGCTCCGGATCGGTCACCGACGCGCTGAAGCCGCCCTCTCCCTCATTGACGAGCGGACCCCACCGTCCGACAGCGCCGTCACAGCACTCATCTCCCTCCCCGCGTTCCCCGACCTCACCGGAGATCCCTCCTCCCCGGATCTCGCTCCCCTTCCCCTCCCTCGACGCCGCGCCGCTCCTATATAAAGCTCTGCCCCCGCCGCGCTCCATTCCACCCCCGAAACCCCACTCCCCTTGCCAGAACATCGCCCCACACCTCGCCGTAGTTCGGCACCCCACCGAAGCTCTCCGAGCTCGACGCCGTCGCTCCTCTCATCCCGAGCCCCAACAGACGCCACCAATCGTCGCCGGAGCTTCGCCGCCGTCGCTTGGACCCTTCGGATGTCGCCCTCGACCACCACACCATCGTCTCCGACCACCTCCAACGTTCGGCCGCCGTCGACATCTTCGGAGACCCCAACCTCCACCTTTGTAAGCCCCGCCCCTCTCCGTAGCCGTTAGATCTAGGATCAACGGATCGGATTAGAAGATTTAAACGACGAACCATTTTCTTTTATGCTTCGTTCGTCTGCCGCAAACACCGTACGCACACGCGCTGTCGACCAATAGGAAGCCGCCACATCACCCCTGTCCGATAGCTAAATAGTTTTCCTTTTCTGTTTCTGTTTTAGAAAACAGAATGTGTTCTGCTTTTTTTATTATATCTTTTAAAATATTTAGAGTTTTTGCATGATTCCTTTTGCAACATGTCACAAATTTCATGTAGTTTCTGCCTGTAGTCTTAGTTTTCAAATTTGAACTTTTAAATTCGAATTTTGTTAAATTTGATCAAATCACTAAAACTTGAATAACTTGCGTTAAATTTTTTATTTTTGAATGATTATTTTTGCCCCTGCTTTGTAATAGTTAGCCTATCATACAAGATTGTTTGAGATTTTTTAGTAAATTTAAGATTATGTTTTTTAGTAAAAAACAGATTCTGTTTAGTTTCTTCTTAGTGTTAAATTGAATTGTTTTCATTTTAGTTTTAGTTGATTTTGTTCTAGTTTAACTTGTTATTTTAATTCTGTTGTTAAACATTAGGTGAATTATTTTCTGATAATAAAAATATTTTAATTTGTTTTGTGCTCTAGTCTAATTAGGAAAAACCTTGTTTTCACCTTTTTTATTTTTTATAAAAAATGTTTTGCAGTAAACCTCTTTGCACAAATTTTTTATAATGAAATACTCCCTGTTTTATAAGAATTTTTTTGTATTTTCTTTTCTATTATCTATTAGTAAATTGCTGAAAACCAACTACCTTTGAAGCTTCTGCAAGTCTGTGGTTTAGTTTATCTCATGAGTTGGCCTTCACCCACTTTATTGAAATTTTTATTGTAATAAAGAACTCGACATGAGATTTTCGACTAATAGAGCTGTGTGATTTGACTTTGATATATACATTGATGTACCGTGTGTGTACCAGCGTGATCTTGGGATGGTACGGAAACACTGGGGATTTGACCTTTCAGGTCGGGTCGCTACAGCGCTCCTCCACAATCTTGATGACGACGACGATGACAACGACGAGCCCACCGCCGTTGGCTTCCAGCGCTTGGCCAGGTCGCCCAGGGGGGCGGGGCCTCCCCCAAAGGCCGCCCGGTAGTCCCGCCGGGAAACCCCGAAGAAGCATGGAGCTGCATCCCCTCTGGAGGACTCTTCGCGTCCCACCCAGGCAAACGTTGGGCTCGCCTTAGCCTGTGTTGTTGTCGGGAGGCAAGGCACATGCCGCCGGGGCCGGCACTGGCTCATCGGCCGCGGATTCCCAAGTCGTCCTCTACACTTCTCCAGGCGGTGCCACTACATCGAGGCTCGGTGCGCAATACCTCGTACGCCCTCTAGGCAGAGCCAGGACCGCGCCAAAGGAGCGGGGGCCTCCCAACCCGCGTCGAGGTGGAGCTGAAGAGGAAGTGGGTTGCATGCGAGGAGTAAGTAGCCTTTCCATGCTTTTGGTTGATCTTTGAACTATGGATTTGCTCATGGTCCTCCCCCTCTTGACGGCCAGGGTCGAGGTAGAGCTGAAGAAGAGGAAGGCGAGCGCTGAACCGAGGGAGCCCCCTATCCTTGGGGCATCTCCTGACGTGAGCTGTGATGGAGGTGTCCACCAGCCTGGTGTGCTTCTTGGAGGACTGGTCGCTGGGGGCGTGGAGATTCCCGGGGCGGCAACCCCTACCGTAGCCACAACTATCCTAGTGTTGGCAAAGGAGGTGGTTCCTAGCCCCCTGCAGGGGATCCGCTCCTGAGGGCGCAACGGCACAACCTTGGGAGGAGTCAGCCCCCGCTGGCCAGCCGCCGCGAAGTCATCCGCTCTTGTCAAGACGTAGGAGAACTTGGAGCCCCCGACTCCTCAAGACAGTCATTTCGTCCAACCTTTGGACGCTGTGCCTACCGATGTGTCGGCATCATCTCCTTGTCGGGCCCTCATGCTCACACGATGCGGTCCCTTGATCAGGTTCAGTGCCTTAGCGAAGGCCTATGCATGCTTGATCGGCTCCAGGCTGACCTCCAAGATGCCGAGAGTCACCTCGCGAGGGAATGCCTGGGGCTCATGTCTGGGTGGTCCCAGACAGAGCGGGCCATCCGAAAGGCTTGGGATTGATCCCAGGATGCCATCATGAAGAGTGAGGAGAAGGCCATTGAGGCCAAGGCCGGTCGAGACGTTGCACGAGTCGAGATGGAGTATTCTAGTAAGCATTGCGGTGAGGCATAGGCCAGCCTAAACGACTTCCAGGAGGAGCGAACCGTGCTCGCACTGTGGCTCCATGAGCAGGAGGAGGTCTTCAAGGCCCGCCAGGCGAAGCTTGCCGGCCATGAATCCGAGCTGTCCCTCATGGTCAATGCTCATGCCAAGGAGAGAGAGCACCTGACAAAGTTGAAGGGGGAGGTGGAAGAAGCCCAGGCGTCCCACGCCCGTCACGCTTCTGAGGTGGCGACTCAGCTAGAGGCCAAGGAGAGGACCATAGGTGCTGTTGAGGAGAAGGTTCCCACAGAGTATGATGCCTTGACCTCCATTGAACTCAATCTTCGCAAGTCGCTGCACTCCATCTGCAGGGGGGATTCCGAGAACCTTTGGCGAATCCCATGGCCGGCTACCCAAGGATTGCCTTCAAGATTGCCGAGGTTCTCAAGGGTGCCTCCACCAGGGTGGACACCATTCTAGAGGACAAATGCCGCGACCTCCTCGCCATGGCCGTGACACGGGTCTTCAGCCAGCTCTACGAGCTCGGGTTCAACTTTGATGTGGTGCTCCTCCCAGTTGCTCCTGAGTCCCGTTCCTGTGTAGAGGCAGCCGTGAAGGATCCGATGGACGCACTGGTGTTGAAGTTCACCTGCATTACCACCACCATGCCCCCAGTGCGGGAGGCGACCGATGGCGATAACGGTGATGGCGATGTTGATGACGAGCTTGCCGTGGCTGGGACCACAGCCAAGCGTCCAGTGCGGGATACTAAGATTTTTCCCTCTACTATGAGGGGAGGTAAGGAACTTTCATCTAGCTCTCCACTTGATTCACCTTCTGTTATGAGTAAGTTTGCAACACCACCACATGCTATTAATCCGGATATTGATCATGCTACTTCTGCTATGAATGATGCTTATGATGATACTGGTACCATGCTTGATGAAACTGTGCCATTATGTGAATTTTAGGATGAACAAATTGCTAGAGCTAGAGAGAATGAAAACATTGAAACTGCTGAAACTGATGAGAACTTTGAAATTGATGATTATGAAACACCTAATAGGCCTAGATCTCCTAGTTTTGAAATGCTTAAGATATTTGAAGGTTATGCTCTGGATGGAGATATATCTAGAGAGATTCTTTCTTGTAAGGATAGAGATGATGCTAAGAAACTACTATGCAAGTATAAGGACAACACTTTGAATGCTAGAATGAAATGTGATCCTAAGTTTGCTACTTCACCTATCTATGTTACCGATAAGGATTATGAATTCTCTGTCGACCCAGAGTTAATTACTTTGGTTGAATCTGATCCTTTTCATGGCTCTAAAGCTAAAACTGTAGTGACACACCTTACTAAGCTAAATGATATAGCCACCCTCTTTGCTCATTATGAGAAGATTCGCTACTTTTACATCCTTAAGTTATTTTTGTTCTCATTAAAGGGTGATGCTAAGACATGGTACAATACTCTTACTCCTAGTTGTGTGCGTAGTCCGGAGGATATGATCTACTACGTCTCTGAGAAATATTTTACTAAAAAGAAACAAGTTGCCTTGTAGGAAATATTTAACTTTGTGCAAATTGAAGAAGACAGTCTCCCCCAAGCTTGGGGGAGGCTTTTCCAATTGCTTAATGCTTTCCCTGATCATCTTCCCAAGAAAAATTAAATACCTGATATCTTTTATAATGGACTAACCAATGTTTCTAGGGACTTCCTAGATAGTTGTGTTGGTTGTGTTTTTAGGGAATGAACTGTTTAACAAGCTAAGGTCTTATTGAATAACATATTGAAGAACTATGATGATTGGACTCTTCCTGAACCACCACCTAAACCCACTCCAAAGAAGAGAGGTATCTTCTTTCTCAGTCCTAAATATATGCAAGAGTGTCGGGACCCCGATCCTAAGTCATATGAGTCCAGACTGTAACATATCACATCACTTTGCGGCCTCACGCACGGTAAGCTCCAGGGCTGCAGCCTTACCATAGTCGGGACCATTTGCATCTTTTGGCTCACGTATGTGAACATGTCGCTGGCAATCAAACGACAGAGAACCCGGGCCGACATGACTAGTCATAGAACCCAAGTGGCACACCCGTACGAAAACAGGCATACGTAACCCAGCAATGCAGGTCTCGGCCTCAAGCGTGTGTAGACGAGTCATAGCAAGCTACAAGGACTCCATTACGCCGTGAGACATAAATGTCATCACTGCACGTAGACAAGTCGTAGCAGGCTACAGGGACTCCATTACACTATGAGACATTTCCCAGAAGGGACAGACACAATAACAAAGAAGGATACATGTTGGTCAATCAGTGTGTCCCGAGAAGTAGCAAGCTACCATGGCTCGGTGGAAACACAAAGAGGCAGTTTCTCGTAAAGAGTACTACTAAAGGCACACAACTAGGTGTCGGATCCCATACGTACCGTTGCACGTCACACGTACGCACAACATGCCCGGTATACATAGATACAACCATGGCATCACAACATAACCATACAACAACATGAATTTTATTTAAGAGGCTCAGATGAGCCTTGCATAATATGTTCTTATAGATAGGGGTCACATGACCCAACACTCAAGTCATACAAACATGTTCACCAAACCAAGCGGAACCATAAAGCTGTCTGAGTACAGACAGATGAAAGGGGTAAAAGACACAAGGCCTGACTATCTACAGCCTGCCACAGGGCATAGCTGGTAGCCAGGACACTAGCTATTCGGCATCGTCAACGTTTAGATAGAACCCACCTAATGGGTCCTAGGTCTCATCTGCAACATTTATTAACCAAATGTGAGTACAAACGTACTCAGCAAGTCTTTAAAACAGACCTAGTCTATTCATGCTCATGTATCAACAAAGTGGGGTGGTGGAGGTTATGCAGCAATGCCAGCTTTGACTCATGGCTAACCTACACTAATCAATTTTAACTCTTTGTTTACATTTAGATATCGCACACGAGTCCACTAACTCCGTAACAATACACCACCATGGACTCACTTCCCTCCCGGGAGAGTGCCATCCACGGTACTCACACTTGTCTTGATATTTTTATGAGTATCCATTAGATTATCTATGAACAACATAAGTTCTCCAAGTGGTCCATACCCGAGGACGCGGCTATTCAAATACTTTCATACCCTCCAGGGGTGTACTTCTTCACACACACTCTCGCCACTTATCACTGTGTGCTCATAAACCATGCACCTCGGCAACCTTCAAGCGGATGCCCAGCGAGGGAGTCGGCCATGACCGTCAATAACATAAGACCTCTAGTCCAGGCTATCGCCTATTTGAGACTGAACCCGCACGGAAGTCCGGCTAAAGTTTCCGCTACGGCCCCAAACAATGTGCGTAGGGTTCCCAAGCCCACCATCTGGGTGACCCTTGTTACACCGTGCCACTGCCTACCGCATCGCAACCCACCCCTAGGGTCAGCGCTACCCACGGCCTCCAGCATGCTATAAACACTAGAAATTACTTGCAAATCCTGGACTAAGGACATGCGAATGATAAGTCGAGAGGGTCAATTAATTATCCCAACGTGTGGTAGTAACTAGTCTTGGATCACAAACACGGAACTCGGTTCCTAAGAATGGTCCCAATGAGACAACCCTCTATGTACTCCTACATATCCTCTCATTGCTACCTTTACCCAATCAAGTTCATCATAACATCGTCACATTAGGCAACATTGTTTCACTTAGTTCATCACCCAAATGAATCCGACCTGACACAACTCTAAGCATAGTAAGCATAGCATGCAAAGTAAGCTAAGCACATCATGGTACAAGCATCTACCAGGTATGCTAGGTTGCAAGGTTTAGCTATTTACTGTGACAATGTTAGGTTATGCAATAGAATAGGATCATCTACCGTGTATGACTGACATGTGATGGGTTGTCCTAATGCAATAAACAAGAGGAAGAGCGAGAGAGTGGGATGTTATCGGAATGATCAAAGGGGTTGCTTGCCTTGCTGGGAAACGGAAAGGTTCTCTCCTTCGTCGGGATACTCGGGGGTATCCTTAGGAGCAGGGCCTACCGCAATGCAGATAAGAAACAATCAACACATGCAAGTGCAACAATATGATGCATGATCATGGCATGATAGCATGTATGGATGATCTAATGCAATTAGTATTCAGGTTAATTTGAAATGAGTTTGAATATAGGTTCAAAATCGTTCTTTATTTCAAATTCCATATACTAACCTATTAGCAAATGTCAATGTTCACATATTTATATTGCTCTACCATGCATGGCAATAGCGCCATTGGATTCATTGGATTTTTCTCATAAATTTTCATATATAAATTATTTTCATCTGACTTACAGATTAATTTATATGATTTTTTGATGTTTTGAATATTTTCTAGAATTATTTTTAAACTAGAAATTGCTTTTATTGCATCAGCATGACATCATTATGATGTCAGCTGGTCAGCTGACCGGGCCAGAGTCAAACCTGACATGTGGGGGCCACATGTGAGTGACTCAGACACTTAACTAACTAATTAAAACTAAATCCTAATTAATTAACAGAAACTGGGCCCACTGTCAGTGACTAATTAAGTTAATTCAAATAATTAATTATATTCCTAATTAACTTTGACCTGATAGGGCCTGGCCCCACCTGCCAGTGACTCAGGGGGTCAAACCCCGTGGTCAACTCCAGCAAGACACACCGGCGTTGATCCGCCGGTGGCTCCAGAGACGGGGCAGGGGTTCGGGATCCCTCCTCCGGCGAGCAAAAGGACAACGGAGGGCACCAATGACTCAGCACACCTGTGCGCGTCCATTCCAACCCCTCCTAGGAGCTGAGATGGTCGGAATCGATGCCGGCGGTGAGCTGGGCGACGTCCGGAGCTCGGGCCAGAAGGGTGCGACGTCTACGGGGCACAGGAGAGAAAGGGGAGAAGGGGAGGAGCACCAGCGGCTCACTGTGGTTCCAGCGAGGTCAGAGGATGTCTGGACGGGGCAGAATGTCGGGGCGGACCTTCGGTGACCGGCGAGGAGGAACGGCGATGGCGCGGCATATAGGGGCTCCCGGCGTCTTCTAGGACCACGGGGCAGACGAAGGGGAAGCGGCGGTTCTTGGGGGCTACCTAGCGAGGCGAGGGAGCGGCTAGCGCGATGGCGGCGAGCTCGAGCAGAGCTTGGCTATGGAGGAGCAGAGATGGAGAGGAAGAGAGGCGGGCGAGAGAGAGAGAGGGAGCGATGGGGACGGCTCTGGGGAGCTTATCCCCATCGCGCTGGCGAGGAGGACACAGGCAAGAAGCTGCTGGCGTGGAGGCATGGCAGCGCGCGCGCTCCGGCCACACGCTCGTCCTCCTGGCCGCCAGGAGGACGATGACCTCCCTAGGCCAGGTGGGCTGGCCTGGCCTGCGCCTTTCTCCTTTTTTTCTTTTTTTCTCTGTTTTCCTTTACTGACATTTGTTTATTTTCTTTTCAGGTACAAATGACTTTATAAAATATCCCATATATTTTCTATAATGAAGTTCGAATATTTCAAACTTGTCTAAAAAGTTTCAGGACATTTTGAAAACAAAAATAATGATAGTGCTTTATTTAATGATTTCAGGAGCCTTACCAATTATTTTTGAATTACTTTGATTGTTCAAATAATTAGAATGGTCCCTGTTATAATCATGCCCAAATTTACTAGACATAGGGAACATTTTTAGTGGGCATTTTGGATTTGTTGAATTTTCACCAAATTTGAATTGTTTTGATTCAAAGTTAGCTTGGGGTTTCTTTTTGTTCCCCATTTCATGTTAATGCAAAAATGAAACATGATGCAAGCACAATACTAGTCCTAGGACATCTAGCTAGGGTTGTGACAACTCACTCCCACTCAAAAGAATCTCGTCCCGAGATTTTGAAGTCGTCGGGAAGAGAGCGGGGTACTCTAGTCGAAGACGATCTTCTCTTTCCCATGTCGCCTCCTTTTCAGAATGGTGTGACCACTGAACCTTAAGAAACTTGATGTTCCGATGCCGAGTGGTACGCTCAGCTTGATCAAGAATACGAACAGGGTATTCTCGATATGTAAGGTTATCTTGGAGATCAAGCGCTACGTGGTCTACCTCGCGGACAGGGTCCAAGAAGCAATGCCTGAGGTTCGAGACGTGGAAGACATCATGAACCTTGGAAAGATGCGGCGGAAGTTACAATTGGTAGGCAACCTCTCCTCGTTTAGCAAGAATGCGAAAAGGTCCAATGTAACGAGGAGCCAACTTGCCCTTGATACCGAATCGATGGGTACCCTTCAGAGGTGTAACCCGAAGATAAGCCTTCTCGTCAACTTCATAGGTCACAGCCCTATGATGGCGATCATATTGGCTCTTTTGACGAGATTGGACTGTTTTCAACTTTTCATGAATAATGCGAACTTGCTCCTCTGCATCCTTGATCATATCCGGACCAAAGAGTTGCCTCTCTCTAGTTTCTAACCGGTTAAGGGGGGTTCGACACATTCGTCCATAGAGAATTTCAAAAGGGTCTTTGCCCAAGCTTGATTGTTAACTATTGTTATAAGCAAATTTGGCAAATGGAAGACATTTCTCCCAGTTCATAACGAAAGATATAACACAAGCTCAGAGCATGTCTTCGAGAATTTGATTGACTCGCTCAATTTGACCACTTGATTGCGGGTGGAAAGTAGTGCTAAAGGATAGATGAGTCCCCATAGCTGTTTGAAAACTTTCCCAAAATCGGGAAGTAAAGATACTTCCACGGTCTGAGTTAATCTCCAAAGGAACACCATGAAGAGAGACTATTCGAGAAACATACAACTCCGCTAGCTGGCTAGCAGTTACACTTTCCTGAACAGGAAGAAAATGAGCCACTTTGGAAAGACGGTCGATGACCACAAATATAGCATTATTCCCTCTCTTAGTCCTGGGAAATCCGGTAATGAAATCCACACCGAGTTTATCCCATTCCATTCAGGAATAGCTAAAGGTTGAAGGGTGCCAGCAGGCCTTTGATGTTCTGCTTTCACGCGACGACAAATGTTGCAGTTAGCAACGAACTGAGCAATTTCTCTTTCATCCTAGTCCACCAGAACCTCTGGCATAGGTCCTGATACATCTTGGTACTACCCGGATGAATTGAGAGAGGAGAATCATGAGCCTCCTTAAGGATCAACTGTCTTAAGCGTGTGCTCTTGGGAACCACCAACCGGTTCTGGAAGAACACAACACCTTCATCGTTCTTGGAGAAATCTTTAGCGTTTCCGCCAGCAATATTCTCCTTATCATATTTCTGGACAGCTACTATTTGATCCTTAAGATTAGGTTTCGCCACCAGGTTGGATAGGGATCCTCGAGGAACAATGTGAAGGTTTAACTTCCGGAATTCCTCATGGAGAAGTGGTTGACCTTGTTGTAACATCAGGTTGTTACAGTAAGACTTACGACTTAGTGCATCAGCCATGACATTGGCTTTCCCCGGGGTGTAAGTTATCCCTAAGTCGTAATCTGTAATCAACTCTACCCACCGTCTTTGCGTGAGATTAAAATCCGGCTGGGTGAATACATATTTTAGACTTTGGTGATCAGTGTAAATTTCGCTACGATTACCCAGAAGGTAATGTCGCCAGGTTTTTAGTGCACGGACTACGGCTGCGAGCTCAAGATCATGTGTTGGATAATTATCCTCATGTGGACGCAACTGTCGAGATGCATATGCAATCGCATGATGATCATGCATGAGAATGGAACCTAATCCTTGTCGCGAGGCGTCGCAATAGATAACAAAGTCCTTAGAGAAATCAGGTGGCACCAAAACGGGAGCAGAGGTCAGTCGTCTTTTCAGCTCTTGAAAATTGTGCTCGCATTGTGGAGTCCACTCGAACTTTTTATTTTTCTTGAGGAGTTCAGTCAGAGTTTTGGCAACTTTGGAAAAATTCTCGACAAAGCGGCGACAATAGCTCGCTAAGCCAAGGAAACTTCGAACTTGCTTAACCAATTCAGGTTGAGTCCAATCAAGGACGGCATGAACTCTCTCGGGATTGATAGCACTACCTTTACCAAATATCACGTGGCCCAGATAGGTCACTTCTGCCAACCAAAATTCACACTTGGAGAATTTGGCGTACAGGCGGTGCTCTCGAAGTTTCATCAATACCAGCCTTAGATGCTCGGCATGTTCTTGTTTGTTCTTTGAGTAGATGAGTATATCGTCGAGGTAAACCACGACGAATTTATCTAGATACTCCATGAAGATCGAGTTCATCAAGCGAGAGAAGGTGGCTGGAGCATTGGTTAAACCGAAGGACATGACGGTGTACTCGTATTGGCCATAACGAGTAACAAAAACCGTTTTTGGAATGTCCCCTTTCCTAATTCTGATTTGATGGTATCCCAACCTCAAATCCATTTTGGAAAAGACAGAGGATCCAGCGAGTTGATCATACAAATTGTTGATCCTGGGAGCGGATACTTGTTCTTTATGGTGACTAGGTTCACTGGCCGATAATCCACAACCATCTGATCCGAACCATCCTTGTTCTTGACGAAGAGAACGGGACAAGCCCAAGGAGAAGAACTGGGATGGATGAAACCTTCCTTAAAATCCTCATCAAGTTGGATCTTAAGTTCGGCTAGTTCTAAGGGTGCCATCTTATAGGGTCTTCTGGCTATTGGGACAGTCCCTGGGATGAGCTCTATCACAAACTCAACATCTCTCACAGGAGGAATTCCTGGCAGTTCTTCTGGAAAGACATCCGGAAAGTCACGGACTACTAGAATATCTTCTAACTATGGAAGAGGGCTAGCATTGAGGGAATAGAGTTGGAGCTTGGTTGTTTGAGTGGAGACATTAACTATCTCACCCGATGGATGTGTAAGTTGAACATTCCTAGAATGAGTATCAATCTTGGCATAGTGGGCTTTCATCTAATCCTTGCCTAGAATGATATTGATGTCCGAAGACTTGAGGGCTATCAAAGATGCTAGGAAGACTAATCTGTCCACCAAAATCTCATTATCATGGCTCACTCTAGAAGTTTGCCATTTGGAACCCGGAATCTGCACTACTAAAGGAGTAGGCATATCACAAAAAGACATGTTATGAAATTGTGCATAACTTTCTGAGATGAAGGAATGAGATGCACCAGTATCAAATAAAACAGATGCTGGATGACTATTAACAAGGAGCATACCTAGGATAACATCAGGATCCTCAAGGGCTTCCTCAGCAGACACATAGTTCACTTGTCCACGAGCAAGAGCTGGCTTCACAAAGAAGGCTTTTCCTGGTTTTCCACGTCCAGCGGGCTTAACATTATTTTGGGGATACTCACGGGAGTAATGTCCTGGTTCTCCACACTTATAGCAAACCACGGTGGCACGGGGAGCAACATTTGTAGGCGGTCCTCCAAATGGTCTGACTGGAGGGTTGGGCTGAACTGGGCGAGGCACCTGGAAAGATGGCCTCGCATTGTATTTTGGCGGCAGAGCTTCTATGTGTTGGAAATATGCCCTAGAGGCAATAATAAAATGGTTATTATTGTATTTCCTTGTTCATGATAATTGTCTATTGTTCATGCTATAATTGTGTTAACCGGAAACCATAATACATGTGTGAATACATAGACCACAACATGTCCCTAGTGAGCCTCTAGTTGACTAGCTCGTTGATCAATAGATGGTCACGGTTTCATGGCCATGGACATTGGATGTCATTGATAACGGGATCACATCATTAGGAGAATGATGTGATGGACAAGACCCAATTCTAAGCATAGCACAAGATCGTGTAGTTCGTTTGCTAAAGCTTTTCAATGTCAAGTATCGTTTCCTTAGACCATGAGATTGTGCAACTCCCGGATACCGTAGGAATGCTTTGGGTGTGCCAAACGTCACAACGTAACTGGGTGGCTATAAAGGTGCACTACGGGTATCTCCGAAAGTATCTGTTGGGTTGGCATGAATCGAGACTGGGATTTGTCACTCCGTGTGACGGAGAGGTATCTCTGGGCCCACTCGGTAAGACATCATCATTATGAGCTCAATGTGACTAAGGAGTTAGTCACGGGATGATGTATTACGGAACGAGTAAAGAGACTTGCCAGTAACGAGATTGAACAAGGTATGGGGATACCGACGATCAAATCTCGGGCAAGTACCATACCGATAGACAAAGGGAATTGTATACGGGATTGATTGAATCCCTGACATCGTGGTTCATCTGATGAGATCATCGTGGAGTACGTGGGAGCCAACATGGGTATCCAGATCCCGCTGTTGGTTATTGGCCGGAGAGGTGTCTCGGTCATGTCTACGTGTCTCCCGAACCCGTAGGGTCTACACACTTAAGGTTCGATGACGCTAGGGTTATAGGGAAAAGGTATACGTGATTACCGAAGGTTGTTCGGAGTCCCGGATGAGATCCCGGACGTCACGAGGAGCTCCGGAATGGTCCGGAGGTAAAGATTGATATATAGGAAGTCCAGTTTTGGTCACCGGAAAGTTTTCGGGCTCATCGGTAGTGTACCGGGAGTGCCGGGAGGGTGCCGGAGGACCCCCGGGAGGGGTGTGACGACCAAAGGACCACATGGGCTGTTAGATAAAGTGTGCCAGCCCTTATTGGGCTGGGAAATACTTTTGCTAAAGGCCCATGCGGCTGGAGATAAGGAGATAAGGCAAAAAGGATTTAAAAGGAGGAGATCCACCTCCCTTGTGGGAGGTGGACTCTCCCTTTAATTCGGCCGGCCATCTCCTCTTTGGAGTAGAGGCCAAGCCAGCCCTCCACGTCCCTCCTCCTATATACTTGAGGTTTTGGATGTTTTGAGACAAGATTTGATCTCTCTCTCTCACGGCGAAGCCCTACCTCTCTTCTTCCTCCTCCGCAGCGCTTAGGCGAAGCCCTGTCGGAATACCTTGCTACTCCACCACCACCACGCCGTCGTGCTGCTGTTGGAGCCCTTCCCCAACCTCTCCTTCCTCCTTGCTGGATCAAGGTGTTGGAGACGTCACCGGGCTGCACGTGTGTTGAACGCGGAGGTGCCGTCCGTTCGGCACTTGATCGGATCTACCGCGATCTGAATCGCTGCGAGTACGACTCCATCAACCGCGTTCTTGTAACGCTTCCGCTTAGCGATCTTCAAAGGTATGAAGATGCAATCTCTCCCCTCTCGTTGCTGGTTTCTCCATAGATAGATCTTGGTGAACGTAGGAAAATTTTGATTTACTACTACGTCTCCCAACAGTGGCATCATGAGCTAGGTCTATGCGTAGAATCTATGCACGAGTAGAACACAAAGCAGTTGTGGGCGTCGAGTTTGTTAATTTGCTTGCCGCTACTAGTCTTATCTTGATTCGGCGGTATTGTGGGATGAAGCGGCCCGGACCAACTTTACACGTACGCTTACGTGAGACCGGTTCCACCGCCTGACATGCACTAGATGCATAAGGTGGCTAGCGGGTGTCTGTCTCTCCTACCTTAGTCGGATCGGATTCGATGAAAAGGGTCCTTATGAAGGGTAAATAGCAATTGGCAAATCACGTTGTGGTGTTGACTTAGGTAAGAAACGTTCTTGCTAGTAACCTATAGCAGCCACGTAAAAACTTGCAACTACAAATTAGAGGACGTCTAACTTGTTTTTGCAGCATGTGCCTTGTGATGTGATATGGCCAAAGGATGTGATGTGATGCATTGTGATGTATGAATTGATCATGTTCTTGTAATAGGATTCACGACTTGCATGTCGATGATTATGACAACCGGCAGGAGCCATAGGAGTTGTCTTATTTATTGTATGACCTGCGTGTCAATCATAAACGCCATGTAATTACTTTACTTTATTGCTAAGCGTTAGCCATAGTAGTAGAAGTAATAGTTGGCGAGACAACTTCATGAAGACACAATGATGGAGATCATGATGATGGAGATCATGGTGTCGTGCCGGTGACAGTGATGATCATGGTGCCCCGAAGATGGAGATCATAGGAGCAAAATGATATTGGCCATATCATGTCACTATATTGATTGCATGTGATGTTTATCATGTTTACATCTTATTTGCATAGAACGACGGTAGTAAATAAGATGATCTCTCAATAAAATTTCAAGAAAGGTGTTCACCCTAACTGTGCACCGTTGCTAAGGATCGTCGTTCCGAAGCACCACGTGATGATCGGGTGTGATAGGTTCTAACGTTCGCATACAACGGGTGTAAGCCAGATTTACACATGCGAAACACTTAGGTTGACTTGACGAGCCTAGCATGTACAGACATGGCCTCGGAACACGGAAGACCGAAAGGTCGAACATGAGTCGTATAGAAGATACGATCAACATAGAGATGTTCACCATGGATGACTAGTCCGTCTCACGTGATGATCGGACACGGGCTAGTTGACATGGATCATGTATCACTTGGAAGACTAGAGAGATGTCTATCTAAGTGGGAGTTCATTAATAATTTGATTAAATGAACTTAATTATCATGAACTTAGTCTAAAAATGTCCTTGCAAATTATGTCGTAGATAGCTCGCGCTGTAGCTCCCCAGTTTTATTGATACAATCCTAGAGAAAAGTAAGTTGAAAGTTGATGGTAGCAATAATGCGGACTGGGTCCGTGATCTGAGGATTGTCCTCATTGCTGCACAGAAAGCTTATGTTTTTGATGTACCGCTAACTGCATCACTCCCTCAAGCGTTGTCTGTAGATGTTGTGAACATATGACAGGCACTTTTTGATGACTACGTGATAGTTCAGTGCGTCATGCATTACGGCTTAGAATTGAGGCTTCAAAATGTTTTGAACGTCACAGAACATATGAGATGTTCTAGGAGCTGAGATTGTGATCTCAAGCTCGTGCCTATGTTGAGAGGTATGAGACCTCCAACAAGATTCTTTGCCTGCAAGATAAAGGAGAATAGCTTAATCGGTGAGCGTGTTCTCAGATTGTCTGGGTGCTACAATCACTTGAATCAAGTGGGAGTTAATCTTCCAGATGAGATAGTGATTAATGCAGTTCTCCAAGTCACTGCCACCAAGCTACTAGAGCTTCGTGATGAACTATAACATGCCAGGGATGGATCAGATGATCCCTGAGTTGTTCGTGATGTTTGACACCACGAAGGTAGAAATCAATAAGGAGCATCAAGTGTTGATGGTTAAGTGAAAACCACTAGTTTCAAAAGGTGCAAGGGCAAGAAGGGAAAAACTTCAGGAATGGCAAGCCAGTTGTTGCTCTAGTGAAGAAACCCAAGGTTGAGCCCGAACCCGAGACTAAGTGCTTCTGTTATGAGGAGAATGTTCGCTGAAGCGGAAAAACCCTAGATGATTGGTAGATAAGAAGGCTGGTAATGTCAATGGAAGTATATTTGATATACGTGTTAGTGATGTGTACCTTGCTGGTACTCCTAGTAGCACCTGGGTATTAGATACCGGTTCGGTTGCTAAGTGTTAGCAACTCGAAATAAAAGCTACGGAGTAAATGGAGACTAGCTAGGTGAAAGGTGACGATGTGTGTTGGAAGTATTTCCAAGATTGATGTGATCACCATCGCACGCTCTCTCTACCTTCAGGATTTGTGATAAACCTAAATAAATGTTATTTGGTGTTTGCGTTGAGCATAAACGTGATTAGATCATGATTAGTGCGATACGGTTATTCATATAAGTTAGAGAATAATGGTTATTCTGTTTACATGGATAATGCCTTCAATGGTCATGCACCCACTCGAAATGGTTTATCAAATCATGATCGTAGTAGTACACATATTCATAACATTGGTACCAAAAGATACAAAGTTAATAATGATAGTACCACATGCTTGTGGCACTGCCACGTAATGTCATATTGGTATAAATCGCATGAAGAAACTCCATGATGATGGATGTTTTTTGACTCACTCGATTTCGAATCGGTTGAGACATGCGAGCCATGCCTCTTGGGCAAGATGACTGAGACCCCGTCATCCAATATGATGGAGCGGGCAAGTGGCTTATTGGAATTAATACATGTTGATGTATGTGGTCCAATGAGTGTTGAAACACACAGTGGATATCGTTGTTTTTCTTTACCTTCACTGATGATTTGAGTAAATATGGGGATATTTACTTAATGAAACACGAATCTGAAATGTTTGAAAGGTTCAAGGAGTTTCAGAGTGAAGTTAAAGATCATCGTGACAAGAAGATAAATGTCTATGATATGATCATGGAGGTGAATATCTAAGTTACGAGTTTGGTATGCAATTTTAGACAATGTGGAAATTGTTTCACAGCTCATGCCTCCTGGAACACCATAGTGTGATGGTGTGTTCGAACGTCGTAGTCGTGCTCTATTGGATATAGTGAGTACTATGATGTCTCTTATCGTTTTACCACTATCGTTATGGGGTTATGCATTAAAGACAAATCCATTCACTTTAACAGGGCACCATCTAAGTCTGTTGAGATGACACCGTGAGAATTATGGTTTGACAGAAGCCTAAGCTGTCATTTCTTAATGTTTGGGGCTGCGACGCTTATGTGAAAATGGGTTTTTCACCTAGCGAGCTCGAACTCAAAGCAGACAAATGCATCTTCATAGAATACCCTAATGAGACATTGGGTATACCTTCTATCTCAGATCCAAGCGCAAAAGGTGTTTGTTGCTAAGAACGGGTCCTTTTTGAGAAAGAGTTTCTCTCGAAAGAATTGAGTGGGAGGAAGATAGAACTTGATAAGGTTGTTGAACCTTTGTTTCAACCAGAGAATAGCGCAACACAGAAAGATGTTTCTGTAGAGCCTACTTAGTTGAAAAGGAAGTTAATGATGATGATCATGAAGCTTCGGATCAAGTCACTATCGAACCTCGTAGGTCGACAAGGACGCGTACTGCTCCTGAGTAGTACGACAACCCTGTCTTGGAAATCATGTTGTTGGACAACGATGAACCTACGAACTATGGAGAAGCGATGGTGGGCCCGGATTCCAACAAATGGCTAGGAGCCATGAAATCCGAGAAAGGATCCATGTATGAAAACCAAGTATGGACTTTGGTAGACTTGCCTGTTGAATGGCGGGTCATTGAGTACAAATGGACCTTTGAGATAAACATAGACGCTAATGGTGAAATGTCACCGTTTATAAAGCTCGACTTGTCGCAAAGAAGTTTCCGCCAAGTTCAAGGAGTTGACTGCAATGAGATTGTCTCATCTGTAGCGATGCTAAAAGTCTATTAAAATTTTGTTAGCAGTTGCTGCATTTTTCGATTATGAAATCTGGCAGATGGATGACAAAACAAGGTTTCCGTAATGGTTTCTGTGAGGAAGAGTTGTATGTGATACAACCAGAAGGTTTTGTCAATCCTAAGGATGCTAATAATATGCAAACTCCAGCGATCCTTCTATGGACTGGAGCAAGCATCTCGGAGTTGGAATATATGCTTTGATGAGGTGATCAAAGTGTTTAAGTTTATACAAAGTTTATGAGAAACTTGTATTTGCAAGAAAGTGAGTGGGAGCACTATGGAATTTCTTATAAGAATATGTAGTTGACATATTATTGATCGGAAATGATGTAGAATTTCTGGAAGAGCATGAAGGGTTGTTTGAAAAGTTTTGTTTTTCAAAGGAAGACCCAGATAAAGCTACTATTTTATTGAGCATCAAGATCTATAGGGATAGATCTATTCGCTTGATAAGTTTTTTCGACGAAGACATACCTTGACAAGTTTTTGAAGGAGTTCAAAATAGATGGGTCAAAGAAGGAGTTCTTGACTGTATTGTAAGGTGTGAAATTGAGTAAGACTCAATACCCGACCACGGCAGAAGATAAAGAAGAGATGAGTGTCATCTCCTATGCTTTAGCCATAGGCTCTATATAGTATGCCATGCTGTGTACCGCACCTGTGTGTGCCTTGCCATGAGTCTGTCAAGGGATACAAGAGTAATCCAAGAGTGGATCACTAGACAGCGGTCAAAGTTAGCCTTAGTAACTTGAGAACTAAGGAAATATTTCTCGATTATGGAGGTGATAAAGAGTTCATCGTAAAGTGTTACGATGATGCAAGCTTTAAAACCAATCCGGATGACTCTTAGTAGAAATCCAGCTACGTATAGTGGAGCAGCCATTTGGAATAGCTCCAAGTGGAGCATGGGAGTAGTATCTACAAATATGACATGGAAAGTTTGTAAGGTACACACGGATCTGAATGTCGCAGACCCGTTGACTAAAACCTCTTTCACGAGCAGGACATGAACAAACCCCAGAACTTATTGGGTGTTAATCACGTGATGATATGATCACATGGTGATGTAAGTGTTAATCACATGGTGATGTGAACTAGATTATTGACTCTAATGCAAGTGGGAGACTGTTGGAAATATGCCCTAGAGGCAATAATAAAATGGTTATTATTGTATTTCCTTGTTCATGATAATTGTCTATTGTTCATGCTATAATTGTGTTAACCGGAAACCATAATACATGTGTGAATACATAGACCACAACATGTCCCTAGTGAGCCTCTAGTTGACTAGCTCGTTGATCAATAGATGGTCACGGTTTCATGGCCATGGACATTGGATGTCATTGATAACGGGATCACATCATTAGGAGAATGATGTGATGGACAAGACCCAATTCTAAGCATAGCACAAGATCGTGTAGTTCGTTTGCTAAAGCTTTTCAATGTCAAGTATCGTTTCCTTAGACCATGAGATTGTGCAACTCCCGGATACCGTAGGAATGCTTTGGGTGTGCCAAACGTCACAACGTAACTGGGTGGCTATAAAGGTGCACTACGGGTATCTCCGAAAGTATCTGTTGGGTTGGCATGAATCGAGACTGGGATTTGTCACTCCGTGTGACGGAGAGGTATCTCTGGGCCCACTCGGTAAGACATCATCATTATGAGCTCAATGTGACTAAGGAGTTAGTCACGGGATGATGTATTACGGAACGAGTAAAGAGACTTGCCAGTAACGAGATTGAAGAAGGTATGGGGATACCGACGATCGAATCTCGGGCAAGTACCATACCGATAGACAAAGGGAATTGTATACGGGATTGATTGAATCCCTGACATCGTGGTTCATCTGATGAGATCATCGTGGAGTACGTGGGAGCCAACATGGGTATCCAGATCCCGCTGTTGGTTATTGGCCGGAGAGGTGTCTCGGTCATGTCTACGTGTCTCCCGAACCCGTAGGGTCTACACACTTAAGGTTCGATGACGCTAGGGTTATAGGGAAAAGGTATACGTGATTACCGAAGGTTGTTCGGAGTCCCGAATGAGATCCCGGACGTCACGAGGAGCTCCGGAATGGTCCGGAGGTAAAGATTGATATATAGGAAGTCCAGTTTTGGTCACCGGAAAGTTTTCGGGCTCATCGGTAGTGTACCGGGAGTGCCGGGAGGGTGCCGGAGGACCCCCGGGAGGGGTGTGACGACCAAAGGACCACATGGGCTGTTAGATAAAGTGTGCCAGCCCTTATTGGGCTGGGAAATACTTTTGCTAAAGGCCCATGCGGCTGGAGATAAGGAGATAAGGCAAAAAGGATTTAAAAGGAGGAGATCCACCTCCCTTGTGGGAGGTGGACTCTCCCTTTAATTCGGCCGGCCATCTCCTCTTTGGAGTAGAGGCCAAGCCAGCCCTCCACGTCCCTCCTCCTATATATACTTGAGGTTTTGGATGTTTTGAGACAAGATTTGATCTCTCTCTCTCACGGCGAAGCCCTACCTCTCTTCTTCCTCCTCCGCAGCGCTTAGGCGAAGCCCTGTCGGAATACCTTGCTACTCCACCACCACCACGCCGTCGTGCTGCTGTTGGAGCCCTTCCCCAACCTCTCCTTCCTCCTTGCTGGATCAAGGTGTTGGAGACGTCACCGGGCTGCACGTGTGTTGAACGCGGAGGTGCCATCCGTTCGGCACTTGATCGGATCTACCGCGATCTGAATCGCTGCGAGTACGACTCCATCAACCGCGTTCTTGTAACGCTTCCGCTTAGCGATCTTCAAAGGTATGAAGATGCAATCTCTCCCCTCTCGTTGCTGGTTTCTCCATAGATAGATCTTGGTGAACGTAGGAAAATTTTGATTTACTACTACGTCTCCCAACACTATGGGCACCCAGATTCGGCGTTTATTGGAAACCGAGCCAGATGCAGGGTTGAAGTCACGGTTGTGCTTTCTTGTGGCCTCATAATTAGCCTGTCCAGTCTCGGCATTGATAGCCTTGTTGACGAGAGCCTGGAAAGTGGCGCACTCATGCAGGCGCAGGTCTCGACGGAGCTCAGGGTTAAGTCCCTTGCGGAACCTAGCTTGCTTCTTGGCATCAATAGAAACTTGCTCAGGAGCATAGCAAGCAAGGTTTCCAAACTCACGACTATAAGCATCCACTGATAGTCTGCCCTGGGTGAAGGCACAGAATTCCTCTCTCTCACGATCCGTCAGCCCTTCCAGGATGTGATGGGTACGAAATGCGACACTGAACTCTGCCCAAGTTGGTGCGGGGCCTACGGGACGCATGGCCTCAAAATTTTCCCACCACAGATTGGCAGGACCTTCCCGAAAGTAAGTTGCAAAGGTCACCTTGTTGGCCTCAGTCACATTGGCAGCCCGGATCTTGCGATGCATGCTAGTCAACCAGTCATCCGCGTCGAGTGGGTCGACCGAATGATGATATTTGGGTGGGCACAGTCTGATGAAATCACCAAGTGTTACGCCATCATTGAGGTCATTGTGGGGAGCACGTGTTGTGTTCTGCTCGATTCTTTCCAACAGCATGTTGGTCTCCCTCTTATTCCTTTCAGCTTCTAGCATTACTTCCGCCAGAGAAGGCGCATGTGGCAGATCCTCTTGCCATGGTTGGCTTCCCTCGCCCTGCTCAGGGGCAGGCACAGGGTTATTACTGGTTACCACCATCCTGGGAAAACAACCCCACAACTTAGTCATAGGGAACAACAACTCTAGGACATGAGATAAGGAATGCACTGGACAACATGGCATGCAGGGTAAACACCAATCAACATGGTAAAACAACCTCCATATGAACACCATGATTCATACACACCATGACATAGTTCAGTACAAGCCAAGCTGAAAAACAACTACGGAGAGATGACACAACTCATCGGAGGCATTACAAGCTTCCTAAATATTATCTATCCACACCTCCGAAACTCAACTCTCAACCTCATCATATCCCACAAGACACGCAGGACCGTGGCGATACGATTACTACCATACTAGAACTAACATCCACGTACTCAAGCATCGCCGTAGAATGCCTCATACAGGTTACCCCCATGACCCGGGAGCTGAACCTGAGGATCTAGAAACACTCTAGCCTGTGATCCCTGGGAGCCATAAGGACATGGGTGTGGACTTGGTCCCCTTGTCAGCGGCAACAATGGTCCTCGAAGAGGGGTGATGCCTCCAGCATCAGGCTAGTCTACGTGTGCTGGCAAATGAGTCCGCGATGTGGTCAGCATCTCCAAATCTCCATAGCCTGTCTACACGACAGGTGCCAACTGCGTCAAGGCTGTCCAAAGACGTGCACGAGTGGCATAAAGCTCCATGCAAAGGGCGCGTGCATCACGATCCCTATTCTCCAACATCTGAGCGGTCACCTGCAGCCTAGGGTCCTCATGGGAATAATCATAGTCGACTGCACTAAGATAACCATCCTCTCCTCCCATAGAAGCAGGAATATAGCAGAACTCGGTGTTCTGAAGCAGACCATGGTGGAACCTCATGATAGTCAGCATGGTGTAAGCGGCCTCCTGAACTGCCATATCTATGGTGACACCTAATCCACAAGTCCAGTGAAGTGGCTCTACAGCTCCAGGGTATGAAGGATAAATCTTGACGGTACACAAATACTGGCTCTAGTTGAAATCTCGACACTGTTCCTCCACTGAGTATTCTGGGTACCAACGGTATCCAGCCTCCATCATGACTCTAACCAACATGGCTGTGTGACTCGGTACACCGATGCACCTGGTCAGACGGACCACCTGATAGGAAGGACGAGGGGCATCTGAAACAGAGAAAGATGCAAAGACATAAGTGACTCTAGCAGAAATTGGACAGCATAACAACTGTAATTGCTCAAAAAGGATTTTGAGACGACTGCAAAAGATTGGAAAAGCATAACCGCTCGACTTTCTAGACTCAAATCTCTTCTCCATCTGTTTGTCACACCAACAATACTTGAATACCCACATTCACTTACAACAAGCTAGCTAGTGGTCCATGGTTAGTAACTTGGCATCCTAAGCAATGGATGCGTAGCCTAGTTCCTATCCCCGAAGAAAAGATGAGAATGACTTAGCATAGAATAACTTGGGAAGAGGAGTAAAAAGAGCCTTACGTTCCCTTCCACAATCAATTCCCCTAGTTTTCTATAGTGTTTCTAGACTCAACTTCGACCGGTTTGGCTTGGTAGTCCTATAGTCAGTCGGGCTCTGATACCAACGCTGTCGGGACCCCGATCCTAAGTCATATGAATCCAGACTATAACATATCACATCACTTTGCGGCCTCACGCATGGTAAGCTCCACGGTTGCAGCCTTACCTTAGCCGGGACCATTTGCGTGTTTTGGCTCACGTATGTGAACATGTCGCTGGCAATCAAACGACAGAGAACCCGGGCCGACATGACTAGTCATAGAACCCAAGTGGCACATCCGTACGCAAATAGGCATACGTACCCAACAATGCAGGTGTCGGCCTCAAGCGTGTGTAGACGAGTCATAGCAACCTATAAGGACTTCATTACACCGTGAGACATAAATGTCATCACTGCACGTAGACGAGTCGTAGCAGGCTACAGGGACTCCATTACACTGCGAGACATTTCCCCGAAGGGACAGACACAGTAGCAAAGAAGGATACATGCCGGTCAATCAATGTGTCCGGAGGAGTAGCAAGCTACCATGGCTTGGTGGAAACACAAAGAGGCAGTTTCCTGTAAAGAGTACTACTAAAGGCACACAACTAGGTGTCCGATCCCATACATACCGTTGCACGTTACACGTACGCACGACATGCCCGGTGTGCATAGATACAACCATGGCATCACAACATAACCATATAACAACATGACTTTTATTTAAGAGGCTCAGATGAGCCTTGCATAATATGTTCTTATAGATAGGGGTCACATGACCCAACACTCAAGTCATACAAACATGGTCATACAAACCAAGCGGAAGCATAAAGCTGTCTGAGTACAGATAGATGAAAGGGGTAAAAGGCACATGGCCTGACTATCTACAGCCCGCCACATGCCATAGGTCGTAGCTGGGACACCAGCTATTCGACATCGTAAACGTCTAGATAGAACCCACCTAATGGATCATGGGTCTCATCTGGAACATTTATTAAGCAAACGTTAGTACAAACGTACTCAACAAGTCTTTAAAACAGACCTAGTCTATTCATGCTCATGCATCAACAAAGGGGGGTGGTGGAGGTTATGCAGCAATGCCAGCTTTGACTCATGGCTAACCTACACTACTCAATTTTAACTCTTTGTTTACATTTAGTAATCGCACACAAGTCCACTAACTCCATAACAATACACCACCATGGACTCACTTCCCTCCTGGGAGAGTGCCATCCACGGTACTCACACTTGTCTTGATATTTTTATGAGTATCCATTAGATTATCTATGAACAACATAAGTTCTCCAAGTGGTCCATATCCGAGGGCGTAGCTATTCGAATAGTTTCATACCCTGTAGGGGTGTACTTCTTCAGACATGCTCTCGCCACTTATCGCTGTGTGCTCATAAACCATGCACCTCGGCAACCTTCAACCGGATGCCCAGCATGGGAGTCGGCCACGACCGTCAATCACATAATACCTCTAGTCTAGGCTATCGCATTTTTGAGACCGAACCCACACGGAAGTCCGGCCGAAGTTTCCGCTACGGCCCCAAACGATGTGCGCAGGGTTCCCAAGGCCACCATATGGGTGACCCTTGGTACACCATGCCACTGCCTCCAGCATGCTATAAACACCTGAAACTACTTGCAACTCCTGGACTAAGGACTAAGTGAATGATAAGTCGAGAGGGTCAATTAAGTATCCCAAGTGTGGTAGTAACTAGTCTTGGATCACAAACACGAAACTTAGTTCCTAAGAACGGTCCCAATGAGACAACCCATTGTGTACTCCTACGTAGCCTCTCATCGCTACCTTTACCAAATCGAGTTCAGCATAACATCATCACATCAGGCAACATTGTTTCACTCGGTTCATCACCCAGATGAATCCGACCTGACACAACTCTAAGCATAGCAAGCATAGCAGGCAAAGTAAGCTAAGCACATCATGGCACAAGCATCTACCAGGTATGCTAGGGTGAAAGGTTTAGCTATTTACTGTGACAATGTCAGGTTATGCAACAGAATAGGATCATCTACCGTGTATGACTGACATGTGATCGGTTGTCCTAATGCAATAAACAAGAGAAGGAGCGAGAGAGTGGGATGTTATCAGAATGATCGAAGGGGTTGCTTGCCTTGCTGCGAAACGGAAAAGTTATCTCCATCGTCGGGATACTCGGGGGTATCCTCAGGAGCAGGGCCTACCGCAATGTAGATAAGAAACAATCAACACATGCAAGTGCAACAATATGATGCATGATCATGGCATGATAGCATGTATGGATGATCTAATGCAATTAGTATTTAGGTTAATTTGAAATGAGTTTGAATATAGGTTCAAAATCGTTCTGTATTTCAAATTCCATATACTAACCTATTAGCAAATGTCAATGTTCACATATTTAGATTGCTCTAACATGCATGACAATAGCACCATTGGATTCATTGGATTTTTCTGATAAATTTTCATATATAAATTATTTTCATCTGATTTACAAATTAATTTATATGAATTTGAAGTTTTGAATAATTTCTGGAATTATTTTTAAACTAGAAATTGCTTTTATTGCATCAGCATGACATCATTATGACGTCAGTTGGTCAGCTGACCAGGCCAGAGTCAAACCTGACATGTGGGGGCCACATGTTAGTGACTTACACACTTAACTAACTAATTAAAACTAAATCCTAATTAATTAACAGAAACTGGGCCCACTGTCAGGTACTAATTAGGTTAATTAAAATAATTAATTAAATTCCTAATTAACTTTGACTTGATAGGGCCTGGCCCGACCTGCCAGTGACTCAGGGGGTCAAACCCCGCGGTCAACTCCAGCAAGACCCACCGGCGTTCAGCCACCGGTGGCTCCAGAGATAGCGGATGGTTTTGGGATCCCTCCTCTGGCAACCAAAAGGACGGCGGAGGGCACCAACGGCTCAGCACACACGCGCGCGTCCATTCCGACCCCTCCCAGGAGCTGAGATGGTCGGAATCGACACCGGCGGTGAGCTGGGCGGCGGCCGGAGCTCGGGCCAGAAGGGCGCGGCATCTACGGGGCACGGGGGAGAAAGGGGAGAAGGGTAGGAGCACCGGCGGGTCACCGCGATTCCAACAGAGGCGACGACGAGGTCGGAAGAGGTCCGGACGGGGCAGAATGTCGGGGCGCTGCTCCGGTGACTGGCGAGGAGGAACGGCGATGGCGCGGCGTAGAGGGCCTCCCGACGTCTTCTAGGACCACGGGGAGGACGAGAGGGAAGCGGCGGTTCTCGGGGGCTACCTAGCGAGGCGAGGGGGCGGCTAGCGTGACGGCGGCGATCTCGAGCAGAGCTCGGCTATGGCGGAGCAGAGAGGGGAGAGGAAGAGAGGCGGGCGAGAGAGAGAGGGAGCAATGAAGACGGCTCTGGGGAGCTTATCCCCGTCGCGCTGGCGAGGAGGACACAGGCAGGCAGTTGCCTGCGTGGAGACACGGCAACGCGCGCGCTCCGGCCACGCGCTCGTCCTCCTTGCCGCCAGCAGGACGATGACCTCCCTGGGCCAGGTGGGCTAGCCTGGCCTAGGCCTTTCTCCTTTTTTTTCTTTTTTTCTTCTCTATTTTACTTTACTGACATTTGTTTATTTTCTTTTCAGGTACAAATGACTTTATCAAATATCACATATATTTTCTATAATGAAGTTTAAATATTTCAAACTTGTCTAAAAAATTTCAGGATATTTTGAAAACAAAAATAATGATAGTGCTTGATTTAATGATTTCAGGAGCCTTTTCAATTATTTTTGAATTATTTTGATTGTTCAAATAATTAGAATGGTCTCTGTTATCATCATGCCCAAATTTACTAGACATAGGGAACCTTTTTAGTGGGCATTTTGGATTTGTTGGATTGTCACCACATTTGAATTGTTTTGATTCAAAGTTAGCTTGGGGTTTGTTTTTGTTCCGCATTTCAGGTTAATGCAAAAATGAAACATGATGCAAGCACAATACTATTCCTAGGACATCTAGCTAGGGTTGTGACAAAGAGGCAAAGAAATCTATGAATATGAAGGAAAAAGTTATTAAAGCTGATGATGTGAAGAATTTGCCACCTATTGAAGAAATACATGGCCTTGACACACCACCACCTCCATAGGTGGTAGAGGTAAATTTTTATTAAAGTTCAATGAAGGTGATATCCCTTACAATAAACATCCTAGTCTGTGCTTATATGAGTTTGACAACTATATTATAAAGCAAGATCATTTGAATGCCCGTGTTTTGAAACAATTGGAATACAATTCTGGTACGATTGCTCGCTTGAGTGACTTGCTATTTATAATCAGTAATGATGTTAGAGGTGTAGGAAAGCATGCCTCTATGGTTCAAACTCAGTTAGAACAAGTTGCTAAGTCTCAAAAATAATTGCTTGATGAAAAGAATAATAATATGCATGATTTTGTTGTTAGAGTATTAACTAGAGGAGGTAGGATGACCCAAGAACCACTCTATCCTGAGGGTCATCCTAAAAGAATTGAACAAGATTCTCAGAAAATTTATGGTGATGCACCTAGTCCTTCTAAGAAGAAAAATAAATATAAAAATAAAAGTAATAGGACTTTCCATACCTCTAGTGAACATGAGACACAAAAACCTCCTAATAGTAATGATGTTTCTATTTTTGATGCTAAAACTCAGTCTGGTAGTGAACATTCACCTAATGTAGGGGATATTACCCCGTGGTATAACAGCCTGAAGTATGACCCGACTAGGATTTGGCGACTCACTCATGACCCGGTCGAGACTAGGCGGTTCATTGGTGACCCGACAGGCGGGTCAAACGAGGGACAAGGCCCAAGGCCCAGCAAGCAAGCCGGCGCAAGGAGGCTCATGAACGGGCCTAGAGGGGTGGCTCACAAGAGAAGGCCCAAGGAGATAAAGGAAAGACTCCCTCACAAAGGAAACAAGACTCGGATTAGGATTCAAGAGAGACTAGTCCTAATCATACTCCTAGTAGGATTCTACATGTAAACCTACCCTTTCCACCCATATAAGGCGGGGTAAGGCGCCCCTAGAGTGACAAGTTGACAAGTTCAAGTCATTAAAGATAGACAGATTAGAGGCTCTCGAGATTAGATGTAGCAAGACAACACCCTTGTAATCGAGATCGCCCTCATCATAAATATAGACACAAAGTAGGACGTAGGCTTCTACCTCCATCGGAGGGGCCCAACCTGGGTAAACTAGCGTCTCTTTATTCCGACCAACCCCTCTCAAGCCGCCACATAGTTGCGATGGACTCACACCTAAGTCCGTTAACCCGGATATCTTGCCGTGATGAAACCATGATAGTTGGTGCCCACTGTGGGGCGCGTGCACGTTGATGTTGTGTACTTGGAGGGACCACTTCCACGGATCAAGAAGCTTGCTTTGTGCCGGATGAAGAAGAGCTGGCGCAGAGAGATCGCATCATCGATAAGGAGTCAAAATAGCATGTACGCGTTCGAGACTAACAGAAATTAGGGTTGTGTATGTGCGCGGCCGCATCATGCAACCCGCCAGATCAGAAATCTATTCTGCCACAAGTTCCTGTATGGCTATAAGCCGCCGCTACAACAACATGACACCGAGAGGAGTTCCAAACACGCCCACGTTTTCTTGTCTACATGTGAGGATCAAGTCTCGGAGTTTGAGGGAAAACTTCATTGCGCCACAAATCCACAAGCCGCCAAGGCCTGTCCAATTTCAATGCCACGCACTATTTTGCTGGCTCAAAGTCCCGAGGTGACGGTGACGCAGCAGCTCACTATTTGACGGGTCGTTGTTGTGCACCACAAGGCACCGAGATCGACATGGTTTATGCTGTAGCAACGCATGAAGCCCCCCGCTGCCGATCTGATGGCCGGGTTTGATTGCTACTCGTCTCCCTGTCCACATCTACCACTGCAAAAATGATGGCCGGGTTGGATTACTACTCCTCTCCCCGTCTGCAGCAGCCGTTGCTCCATATAATCAAGTACCAAGGGAAGTGGCCATCACGGCTGGTGCTATTTTTTCTGGCATGAAAACCGAGATAGCCCACGCCAATCGTCAGGAGGTTAATTCAATAAAAAAAGAAGGAGTGGGAACAAGACAACCATGACTTGGAAGCAGACATGAACCTGGACTGAAGACTTCGTTGCCACGTACTCGCTCCGCCGGCACCAGCCTCCGCCGTGGTGCGCCTCACCTGGCTCTGCCGGAGCCTGGCTTGCATCACTCCGCCGTGGCTCGCCTCAACCCGCTGGTTGCTTCACCCTGGACGGCTTTGCCTCATCCCTATTGCTATGCCATGCTCCGGCATGGCTCCACCTCATTTTTCTCCGAGTTTCCCCTACCTCCGCGCGTCCAAGCCGCCCCGTCTCCGCCACTCACTTTCTCTGTCCACCCGCTGGCCCTGCCTGTGCCGCTTCCGTGCGTCCGGCCTCCGCAAGCTCCCTGGTGAGCTCCCCTGCTCCCTCACTATGCAGCTCTACCGGCCCCGCTTCCCCTGCATGCCGTGAGCCGCCCAGCCGGAGTGGCTTGCCTCACCTTGCCTGCTGCCACATAGCACCTGCCGGTTGTTCAGATGCCCAGCCGCCATGCCTCCGTTGTGCACCGTCACCTTGCCCTGCTGCGTCGGAGCCATTGCAACCGCTGTCGCCTTGCCCTGCCGAGCCTCCGTGACCGGTGCAGCTCCCTGCTACCGGCCGCCGTGGGCTGCCTCCCCGCCGAAGCAAAGCCACCCACTACCGTGACCTCCGGCTCCTTCTGCAGCCGTCGCGCTTGCTGCATCGTGCCTACGTCGCGCCACAGCGCCTGCACGCCACCGCGCCTCACCTTCATGGCGTTTTCTTTGCCTACTATCGCGTGCCGCTCAGCCCAGCCAACACCGTAGTGGCCTTGTCTCCGGCACACACCGGTTTCGCTGCTGCACTGCCCCATTGGCGCGCCCATGCACACACTGCTATAGAGTTAAATACTAAGACATCCGCATTGCTGGTGGCTTCATATATTATTCCGAGTCTGCACATAGATTATCCATCAACCAAATGCATCAGGTGATATCCGTCCTTTCTATTCCATTAACACATTTTATATTCTTTGGTAACAATTATTCCATCCTGCAATATTTTTATGCGCGGGAGAAGTGTTCATTACAAAAGTGGCATTATATTACGAGTATAAAACTCGTGTCAACATCGATATGCTGGGGCCGCGAATGCCCATATGAGCCGCCCAATGGACATTCGTGAGACGCCACTCCGCGGTCTAGGCTACATCAACATGCCACAAATGACCCGCGTGTGTGCGCAGGTTTATAAATACCACAGGCGACTCACCGACCACGCAGGCTTAACAACGCCACGGTGACTTGTCGTCCATGCTAGTTTCCAACGCCACCGGTGACTCACCGTTTGCGCCGGCCTATAACGCCGCGGCCATCTCTCATGACCGCACCGGCTTACAATGTCGCCGCCGGCTCTCGCGACCTCGCCGTCTTCAAACGCCACAGCTGACTTCTACATCTACATCAACATGCCAGGGGTTGCATACACCAATACGATCTTCCCAATGAACGTTTCTGAATTGCCACCCTGTGGTCCAATCTACATTGACATATCGGTGTGGTGCTTGCCTGTATGAGCCGCCCAACGAACAAGCGCACAAGCCGCAACCACTGTAGTTTGGTTAACTTCCAACAACCAGCCAGGACGAACCATCGACTACATTATCGAAACAATTCATACAGGATCATCTATAACCCGCCACAGTCAAGTATGGAGAATCTGAAGCCAACTCTTCGAGTCGACTTAAAACTCGGGGGCTACATACATGGGTCGACACATTTGGTTGTTTTCAACGAGAACCCCGGGTAATTGCAATGAAGTTAACCCAATCCCGGGGGCTACTACATTATTGGCAGAAGAATTAAAAATGCCCAAGAGGACGAGCCTCCGTGATGCACCGTTCAAACATGGGTGCCCACATTTATTGGATCATCATAAAGCCATTTGGGGGCTTCTGCTGTTTTCTTCATAGAAGATGGCGGCTTACAAGATGGCAGCATACAAGGTGGTGAATCAATGTTGATACTTCAACAAGGTCATTTGGGGGTTTCCAACCCATCGGGTTTAGCTTACACACCCTCTTGATCGGCTCTTCAGCCACCTGTCGTCGTTTCTCATGACAAATGCCATGGGTAGGCTTATGGAGAGTGCTTGGTGCCGAAAGGACGCCGATGGGCTCCGGGAGCGGGGTTAGGCACAAGCGGTGACGGACACACGATCTACCCAGGTTCGGGGCCCTCCATGGGAGGTAACACCCCTAGTCCTGCTCAGTCTAGTTTAGATGATGGTAAGGTTACAATGGTGCTCCTGGAGCTGTATGGCTAGAGAAGGAAGAATGAGCTAGACTCCCTTCGTTGCCTTTCTATGAGAGTGTGGTGTGCGGTCTCATTGATCTCTCTTTGCATGGGGGGCTCCGGGGGGTTTTACAGGCCAACCCCCCAGATTACAATACGAATAGAAGGCTCTAGGGGGGCCGTCTCCCAGCCTCTCTAGCCAGTCGTGGGGTCCCCACGATGAGGGGTCTTATTGCTGGTAGGACCTGCTGGTTTGAGGGCCCCGACGGGAGCCGGATGGGCCCGTAGGTAGGTCCCCGTGCCGATCACTTCGTGGCATGAGCCGTCGTTTTGGGCATCGTCTTGCGGTAGCCGAGCGTGGTTAGCGGTACGACTGGCCACGCTATAGCCACACTGGGGCAGGTAATGGAGTGGTTGAGGGCGTGCCGGAACTGTTCCGACGCCCGGTCATGGTCGGCCAGAGTTAGAGGCACTGTTGCCTCCATTGTTGCCATGCGGGCGCTGACCCCGGTGGGATGAGGGGCCACTGTTTCCATGCGTACCTTGACTGTGGCATCCAATGTGCAGCCGTCTAGGGAGCTGGAGGTCTTCTCTCCTAGCCGTCCGGCCCGTCGTACCCGACAGCATGGAGCCGGACATCAGGGGTAGGCGGCTTGCACGCGGTCATTTCAGATGGTTGGTGGATAGAGTTGTTTGAGGCTACCCCGGGGTTATCCTCCTAACAGTAGTCTCCGAAGCTGTGAGGCCCGCCGGCTAGCCACAGCAGACCTCACCGGCTTGAGTCCTGCATTCTCGTTCCGCGGCGCGATTCAGGCGCCGGAAGGTGCTGGCACGCAATAGCTGGCTCCGCAGTCGGCCGACACTTCGTGCGCCTCCTCGGGCGCTCCAGCAGGCGGAGAAGCCACACCACATGGGGACCGTGACGGGCCGTAGCGTGACAGGCCACGCGGCGGGCAAGACCGGGCCGTGGGGCGAGGCCCTTCACGGCCACGGCCTCGGCCCGCGAGCACAGATCTTGTACGGTTCAGGCCTTTGGTTGGCGTTCCTAAGCGTAGTAACTCCCCTCCCGCATGTTGCGGAGATCGTGGGGGTCGGGCACAGCGAATTCGCTCCCCATGGCCGGCCGAGCGGGGTTTACATTGTGAGGGAGGACGGACAGAACGACGCATTTGCTACGAGCGCCACTATTGCATCATCTTCGTAGCCCTCTTCCTTCCCGCTCTGAGAGAGAGAAAGAGGGCACAAAACCCTAAAACTCGCCATGCTTCCACTGGCCGACTGTCGAGGGCCACCGCGACAGTGCAACTGCACCTGCCGCCACAACAGCAAGCCGCCTCGGGGGTCAATGGTGAGCAAGAGCCCGTGAGACGACAACGATGTGGACAAGCAGTTCATCGTACACCTCTGCCACCGCCACAAGCTCCCATCAGAGGAGCACTTGGAGGCGCGCATTGCTAATGCGGAAAACTCCCTGGTCCCACAGGAGGGCGAGGTGGTCGTCTTCGCCGAGCACTTCCTCCGCGGGCTTGGGCTGTCGGCGAGCGCAGTCTTCCGGCGTTTCTTGATGCGGTTCGGCCAACAGCTGCACCACCTTGCCGCTAATGCCGTTCTTCAGTTGGCGGCATTCGTCACCATTTGTGAGGGATTTCTGGGGGTGGAGCCAAGGCTTGATCTTTAGTTCCGGCTATTCTTCCTCAAGCGGCAGAGGTGAAGCGCCCGGCAACCCAGGCGAAGGTCATGGCCGCCTGCGGAGGGGCCATGATCCACATCCGGAATGGAGCCGTCTTCCTAGAGCTCCCGCTGCAAGAGTTGGTGAAGAACTGGTAGCGGGGGTTCTTCTACGTGAAGAACATGAAGCCAGAGGAGGACTACCTCAACCTCCTTGACTTCGCCAACAAGCCGGCAGCACCGATGGTGAACTAGCGGACGGCTCCGCCCTAGGCGCCCGAGACGGCGGACCAGATTTGTGAGCGTCTGCTAATAATGACCAGGATAGAGGGGATGAAAGCCTACAACCTTCTGTCCGCGATGGTGGTGCCTCGGGTGCAGCCACCGCAGAGGCGGCCTTACCTCATTTGCTAGATGGGAGGGTGGCACAACACCTGTCGGCTCTCGATCAAGGAGCTAAAACTGATCCAGGTGGTGAGGAGGGTGAACCCCATCTCGACGGCGAAGCTGAGCGAGACGGTAAGTGTTTAGCCATCTCCTCCTCCCCTTTCTTTGTTGTACCTGGATCCATCCCTTGGCTTGATGGTGAAGTGCCTTCTCCTGCTATAGGTTTTCCCGTAGTTGTATAACTACGGGGAGCCGCCCGGCAACAACATGGAGCCGGCAGACTTGGAGCGAGCCGGCGCGTCCGAAGCCGGCAAGGTCGAGACAGAGATGGAGGTGGCCGCGTCGACGGGTGAGTTCCCTCCCTAGACGCATTTGTGGGATCGGACCAGTGATGAAGCTGAGTCGGAGGAGTTGCATGATGTGGAGGCTCTGAAGGACCTCGAAGCCTCGGAGGACGATGTCACAACATTGAGAAGACCTCTTCGCTGTGGCGGCCACGAGCCCAGCTGGGATGTCACAGCCAGATCCATCAAGGGGAAGCAGTCGGCCGACTCCAGGCCGATGCCCAAATGGACGACCGTCGGGCAACCAGGCAACAACCACGGAGGCGGCAGGAAGAAGAGACGGGTCGCCCAGACGGGGCCCGCAAGGAGGGCAGTCCCAGTCGTCATCGGGTAAGCCTAAGTCCTATTGCCTTTGTCATTTGTTTTCCCCCTGCTTCCCTCTTCTTATCCTGCCTGACCAGGGAAGCGCGTGCCCTGGTTAGGACTCCGGCCAGCAATGTCGCGGGGATAGCGTCGCCAAGCACCGCCGAGGAGAAGGAGGACAAGGCATGGCGCGACCTCGAGGCAGCCGAGTAGGAGCGGCATGATGAGGAACGTCGCTGGTGGGAGGCGGCGGCAGAGAAGGAACAACTTCCGGGAGGAGACGGTGGGTAAGCTGCCGGCTAGCCGTGGGAGCCATTCCCCCAAGGCCGGGAGCAGAGGTCCTAGGACCGTGACGACCCCGGGCGGCGGGTTGAGGCGGACGCAAAGGCCACAGAGGACGTGCGCGCGGCAATAGGTGCTGGCACGGCCAGCGCCGGAGGAGGAGAGGAGGTGGATGGTGTCGTGGCTCCGCCAGGGGCGGGCGACGTGCCACCGGGGACAGAGGAGCCTCAGCAGGTCGAGGTTCCAGACCTGGGAGGTTAAGCTCTAGAGGTGTCGCCCCTGGAGGCGCCGGTTCCGGACGCGCTAGCTCCGAAGGTGCCTGCTCCGGAGGTGCCAGCAACGGAGGCGAACCAGGGGGCGCAGCCAGAGGAGGAGCATCGTCACGGGCGATCATGACGTCCAGAGGGATGACCAGCACGGGCCCATCATCAGCGGCCCACAGCATGGTGATGACTTCGGGCAAGGGGGGCCCATGGATGGGGGTCGGCTACAGCCAGCTGCTCGGTCGTTGGCGACGCGTGAAGCTCCATTGGTGCGGCGATGGCGGCCGTGATCGATGGATTCACAACCTGTCGTTCCCAGACAACGTAGGACGCCCGAGTCGCCAACGACCGGCTGGTGAACCTGGAGAAGGCCCTCGTGGTAATTTCTCACCCTTCCCTTTTTGTCTATAAGTCTTTTCTAGTGGGGGAGCGTGAGCGCACCCACTAGGTGTAGCCCCCGAGACTCGAGCCGGCTAGGGCATAGGCTGGTCGAGTCTAATGCCGCTTTACTTTGTTGTTTGCAGGCAGCGCATGACCATCGGGTGGCCACGTACAACACCCTGCTGGGTTTCTACCGGGAAAACGAGGGCCAGCTGGCGACCCTATCCTTGGACCTGCAGGGTACGATCCTTGCAACTTTCAGGTGGGTGTGTAGCCCCCGGGATTCGAGCCCGCTGCCGGGGAGGCGGGCTGAATCCCACTTCTTTTTCTTGTCTTCCAATCGAAACTTCTTTGTTATGGGCAGCCACCCATGGCGACACGTCAACCTCCGCTGCCAGGTGGTGGAGCTCGGCGACCAGCGGAGCCTCCTGACCACGGAGTGTGAACAACTCCGCTAGGAGGCAAGCCGGGTGCAAGTGGATACGGCCGAGCATGAGGTGGCCCACAGCCAAGAGCTGGCAGACCATGGGGCTGCTCTCCGTTGGGAGGCGAAGGAGCGGGAGAGGGTCCTCCGCCGGGAGCTGGAGGCCAAGGACGCCGCACTGGTGAAGGCGGCTGAGGAGGCACAGGCGGCTCGGGGCGAGCATGAGCGCCGGCTCCAGGAGTGGTCGGTGAGGGAGGCGGCATTGCAGAAGCAAGGGCATGAGGTGGACCGGATGTTGTGCGGTAAGTTTTTGCTGCCTCATTCTTCCTGCTTGTTGCTTCTGGGCTTTTTGGTTTCCTTATTTGCTCATCTCTCCTCTACTTTTCTTCTTAGGGATCTTCCCTAGTACGCAGGAGGCCGCGGAGGCGGCCGTGGAAGCCTACCGTGAGGACCAGCGGGCACAGGGGGTTGCCGTTGGGCAGCTTGCCCCCTGGTCCTTGAACGAAGTGGGGCTCGCCGCAAGGGTGTGGCTGACGGAGGTGGTCCGGGCCTTGAAGCATCTCCAGGAGGCCGGCGAGGCACTGGTACGCCCCATCTGGCCGGGCGTGGTGGAACCGACCTCCAGGAGTCGACTGTCTAGGTGGCTGGAGTTCGGGATCACGCTGGTGAATGCCTCGAGGGCTTTCATTGCACGCACCGGTGTGAGTATGGCACTTCACATTGTGAGGTCTTGGTACCCCAAGTTGGATCTGGGGCTTCTCAAGGCCCAGCGTGCCGGCGCCGATGCGGAGGTGGAGGCGGTCACCGACATGCTGGCGGTGAGGGTGAGCGACCTCGCGTACTTTGCTGCATGGTCCCCGAGTGCAGGGCGGACGACAAGGCAGTTCCATAGGAACGGTACACGCTCGCCCTGGATGGCATCGAGGGAAGCACCGCTGAGAAGGACGGTAAGGACGTAGGCCCCCGCGCCGACGACTACGCTGACTCCTAGCTGGCTCGGGACCCAGGGACAGAAGCCGACGTTGACCGTTCCGGAGACAAGGACCGGGCCTCTATGTTAGGCGCCGCGGGGGGGGGGGGTGAGGGAGTCCTGGATTAAGGGGTCCTCTGGAGGCCGGCCTATTCTTATGGGCCGGATTATGTAGGCTATTTACCGAACACAGGATATTTGAAGGCCCATTCTCAAAGATGGAAGCTTCGAGAAGCACGGCTTGCGCTCCACGTTTGATGTAGCAAATAGGCACGTTTATCTCTTCGGCATGTAATCGACCGTGTGTAAACCCCAACTCATCTAGGGTTAACTATTCGATCTTGAGGTAGATCAACTCTGTAACCCCCATATCATCAATACAGCCAAGCAAGACGTAGGCTATTACCTCCATAGGAGGGCCCGAACCTAGGTAAATATGTGTCCCCTTTGTCTCCTGTTACCGTTGATTCTAGTCTCACAGTTCCGGACCCCCTACCCGAGATCCGCCGGTTTTGATGCCAACATTGGTGATTTCTTTGAGAGTTCCTCTGTGAGAAAGATGGAATCGATGTCTCGCCTTGACATTAATGAAGAGGTCCACAACATGGACACTTTTGTCCCCGGACAGATCTTTGCCTTCGGCAACGTTGTGCTCCATGTTGATCCCACTGGTCATCTAGGCTGTGTTGAGAGCTTCGCCCCTGATCGAGAGGTCAGATTCTTAAACTTAGAGTTCTCCGTAGACTCTCGGGGTGACTTGTCATTAACCGGGCTCACAGCTTCGCCTGTAGCCCCCGAGGACTCTGGGGCTTTAACCTCGAGCCACTTCTTCGGACATGCCCATGGGGTCACGTATGGCGATGAGCCAATCACCTATCTTGGTCCAGGCATTGACCTAGATGACCGGACACATGTTCTTGTCAAACACTCCCCATCTCCGGATGCATTGGAGGGTAACTCCGCCAGTTCCGAACAACTGGATCCGATCGGGCCCTCAGCGGTTGTTCAGGCCCTAGATCAGATGTCGTCAATGAACATCACCGACGATCCAGCCCCAATCTAGACTCGGTTCAGTTACGGTGCAGGTCAGGACGAATTTTTCGACCCATCCACCACCCACTTGAGAGCCATTGTTGAGGATTTAACCAACATGTTGGACTGTGCCTCTGAGGAGGCATTATACATGGATGAAGAGGACCGTGCTCCCACCCCCATTAACACCAGGAGGTGGACCACCACTTCCACATACGATGTCTACATGTTAGATATTCCTATCACTAACGACGACAATATGCCTAACAACGATGGCGACATGTCGTTGTTTTCTCATGACAGATGCCATGGGTAGGCTTATCGAAGGTGGTTGGGGCTGGAGGACACCGATGGGCGCCGTGAGAGGGATTAGGCACAAGCGGCGGTGGACGCATGATGTACACAGGTTCAGGTCCCTCTGTGGGAGGTAATACCCCTAGTCCTGCTTGGTCTAGGTTGATAGATGAGGGAGGTTACAATGGTGCTCCTGGAGGTGTTGTCTATAGCTCGAAGAAGGAGTAGCTGGCTCCTCTTCCCTTGCTATGTGGGTGGATATGGGGCGAAGTGTTCCTTCGCTGGTGTGCTTGTGTGTGTCCGCCTTGCATAGGGGGGGCTTGGGGGGTTTTATAAGCAAACCCCTTAGCTTACAATATTTCTAAAGTACTAGTCGTGGGGACATGGCTGGCAGCCTCTGTGGCCGGCCAGGGGGTCCGCCTGCACAGCCGTCTTGTCATTAGTAAGGCACGCGAGCAGCATGGTCCCATCGCCCTCTGGGGCCCGCAAGCCGGCTCCGTGATTGTCCCGAGCTCACCTGCTGCGGAACGGGCTGCCCCAAGTGGCGTCGCTTAGCACCAACCGGCCGAGGTCTCCGGTACGGCCGGCTATGGTGTAGCCATGCAGAGGCACGTAATAGAGTAGGTTGGGGCATGCCAACACTATGGCCCTGCCCGGTCGTGGTCAGCCGAGGTCAGCGGTATGACTGGCTGCACTATAGCCATGCGTGCCCGGCTGTCATGCTAGGGCACGTCATGGGGGTCTTTCTTGTTGTCGTACCCACGCGTAGAGAGATGGGACGGGGGCCTATTCGCTCGAGGGTCAACGAAAGAGCCGGCCTGGATGCAGCCAGCCATGGCCTAGCCGGATTGGGCCGAACCGCCTCCTTGGCCAGCCGGCAACGAGCCTGCTGGCCGCATGCCAGCCGGCCGTGAGGCAGCCGTTAACATACCCGCCAGCCAAGGACGAGTCGGCGACGTGATTTTTCTGGAAGCGTGAGGGGGTAGAACCCCGTTGCTCTAGCCTACCTATGGGTAATAACCCCGTCAGTAGTCCCCGAAGTCGGCAGGGGCCCATGTCTGCCAGACGAGGGGGAGCCGGCGACTTCCCTCATGCGATGCTCGCCTCCTGCACGGAGCCGAGCGCCCAGTCGAGCCAGCGGCTGCCCCCGGTGCCTGGGTTCTATTCTGCTGCTCCGAGTCCCGTGCCGGCCCGCGGTGCACCACGCAAAGCGTAATGATGCCGCAGGGCCCGCACCCGTGGGTAGACGGGATGTCACCCTGGGCCTAGCCTGCTAGGCCGCGGCGTAGCCCAGTAGGCCTCATGCCGTAGGCCGAAATCCTCTACACCCGGATCGTGGGGGTTACAACCCGAGGCACCCACGAACGGGCGGATATCCCGGGGGAGTGGGCGCAGTTAATCCACCTCCCCCGGGCATCGCCCCCTTACTTAAAGGGGGAGGCCGATAGGCGTAGGCAGTCGTGCTCCACTTCTCCCCTTTGTCTTATTCATGTGTCGCCACCCGTTCGCTCGCCACTTCGCCCGCTCGTCACCCCGCGCCGTCCCAATGCAACGATGGCCGATGACACCTCCGGAAGCTAGGCTAGCTCGATCGTCATGGAGGATAGCATCACGGAGCTCCGCCATGCCTGTATACTGTCGTCGAAGGAGCGTGTGGTCGCCTGTGCGCCGGTCAATGAGGTGATGCCCGAGCCGCGGACGGGGGAGCATGTCGTCTTCGCCTGCCACTTCTCACATGGCTTTGGTCTGCCGGTCAACCTCTTCTTCCGTCTTTTGATGGACACCTTTGATCTCCAACAACACCACCTCGGCCACAATGCCATGCTCTACATCGCGGGCTTCGTGACCTTGTGCGAGGGCTATCTTGGGATGTTTCCCTATGTGGAGCTCTTCAAGAAGCTCTTCTATCTCAGGCTCTGAAGAACGGCGAGGAGCCGTATGCCTGCGGGGGCGCAGTCGTTTGCTGCCGCGGCTTGTGTTTTATCCACTTTAGCATCATCGAATCCGTTAAAGGGTGGAATCGGACGTTCTTCTACGTGAAGAACGCCAACCCATTGCAGGACTAGATCTGGTTGCCGGTTTTCGTCAATGCCCCGTCCACCGGAGTGAACTAGTCGGGGTCTACCCCGCACTGGGCCGGCTCCAGGTCATGAGGAGTGAGGAAGGGTTGGTCACCTCCGACCTGGTGGCTGCCTTCATCGCACGCTGGGTGCTGCCTCTCCAGCTAAGGCAGCACAGGATGTGTGATATGACCGGCCATCGGTACCACTGTTGGATGTCGACCGTTGACCTGACGCTGGCTCGAGTGGCGGTGCGGGTCAACGCCATCATGACCTACAAGCAGGCATCGGGGACTTGGTCCTTCAGCAAGGAGCCATACGACTGGCACAGCACAGCACACCTGGTACGCCCCATTGAGGTGATTCTTCTTTCTCTTTGAATCCTTCCGTCCTGGACCCAATCTCACTTGACGCGCTGACCGTAGATTTTCGTTTGGCAGAACGCGCCAGATGGTCCGCATCCCTAGATCTTCAAGGCGAAGCATGCCAAGTCCGACTCCGAGGACTACGAACTAGGAGGCGGAGCCGAAGAGGGGGTCGACTCCTCAAGAGGGGCCGAGGCAGTAGATGACCTGGGAGCCGGTGGGTGCAAAGTGGCTGGTGAGTTCCCCTTCGGCCCTACGATCAAAAGGTTGGATCGATGATGACGACGTTGATGATAACATCCAGATCCTGAACGCACCTCCCCCCATAGCTCAGCAAGGCTCGCGCGGGCAGAGCAAGGAGCAGCAAGCACGCGCCCCGGTGGCTGGGACGTCTAGTCGGGGGATGAGGCCGGCTCAGGTGGAGCCCGTGGCCCAATCGCCGGCTCACAAGTGAGCGAAGGCGGTTGCGTCAAAGCCACCAGCACAGGCAAAGCAAGTCCTGTCCATTGTCGCGGGGTAAGTGTTTCATCCTTCTGTGGGTCTTTCTCTGTGAGTCGTGTGCCGGCACGCGTTTGATTATTTGCTTGCTCCAGGGACCCCATCGAGCTCCACGATGTGGAGTCGGCACCCGGCCCGATGGAGGTGGTCAGCCGGCTGGCTCAGGAGCACACAGTCACACTGCGTGAGGAGAAGAGGAGGCTTGTGGAACTATGAGACTCGAAGTCAGGAGCCCAGGGAGGACCCGCACGCTCTGGGGCTTCGAGAGGCAGGAGGCATAGGAGGTCTGCGGACCCCATGCGGGCATCGGATTCGGCGGCGGAGTTGACTCGTATGTCGAGACCTCTGTCGAGCGAGCCGCAAGGACTGGCTATGGAGACGGTCATGTCTCCGTCCGAGGCAGAGGCAGCCCGACCGGGGGGAGCAGCCCCCAAGCTGGCCCTTGAGGAGCCCCAACAAGTGGAGCTGGCGGTGGTGCTGCCCGCCGCCGAGCAGCCCCGGTCGACAAGCCGGAGACCCTGGTTGCACCGCAGGCGGCACCGGAGGTGCCAGCCACGAAGATGGAGGTGTCGACCGCTGCGATCGTCGCACCCAGCCTGTTGGGGTTGGAGACATCGATGGCACCGGACAAGGGACTGCTGAGAGCCGATTCCCACGCGCTTGTCGTTCTCAACCTCCCCCGCCCCCGGCAGCGAGCACCGCCGCGGATGCCAGGATGGGAGGCGGGGGGAGCCGCTGCCGGAGGACCATGCTGGACATGAACCAGGACTGGGAGTCACTGGTTTGCGTCCCTGCCGTCCCGCCTTTGCCGGTTGGCGGCCCGGCCCCGACACTTGGGGACCTGGGCAGCGTCCTGGCATGGTGCCGCGAGGAGTTGGCGAGGTTTGCGGAGATGGCCGACAGCTTCGTGGAGCGTGCCAAGGTAAACCTAGTTCATTTTCATTGAATTTTTCAGTGGGGGCGCGCGAGCACACCCACTGGGTGTAGTCTCCGAGATGCGGGTCGGCTGACCGGCTACAGGGCAGCCGGGTTGGATCTTCTTTCGCTTGCATTTTGCTTGCTTTCGTTTTTCAAGGGGGGCATGAGCGCACCAGCTGGGTGTAGCCCCAGAGATGCGGGTTGGCTCACCGGCTGTAGGGCAGCCAGGCCAGATCTGCTTTCACTTGCATTCTTTTAACTCTGACTTTCTGGAGCAGGCAGGGGGCGCCCGGGGGCAGGAGATTTTCGATGAAGCGGTCTCCATCCACAACCACGGCAAGCACAACATCTACCAGCTAGAGGAGGAGCTGAAGAGGACCCAAGGTACGCTTGATCTAGTGGGGGCGCGCTACCACACCCAGTGGGGGTAGCCCTCGGGAGTCAGGTCGGCTGCTCGACTGCCGGGCCGGGTCTTGTGCGTTTTTAGTAATCATTGCTGGTTTTATTTTTCAGAGGTGTTGAGCAGTCTCCGGGGGGAGAAGGACATGGTGGTCTCCTAGCGGCACCGACGGCCGTAGAGTCTCTAGGCGATCACGTCAAAGAAGGACCGGCCGGGTGCCCTTCTGGTGGATGGGCAGGCAGCCCAAGAGCGCCTGAGGGCGGACGTGCAGCGGGAGGTGGCGGCCAGGGAGGACGCCGCAAAGCAGGTGGTTGACGCCACCCAGCGGACTGTAGCTCTCAAAGGCGAGGTGACTCGACTTGAGAAGGCGCTTGAGGTGCGCGGGGCTGAGCTAGCCCAGGCAGAGGCGGCGCTGGAGAGGGAGCAGAACTCATCGCTGCATTTCGCCCTCGAGCTGGACGATTCCTTCCATTATGAGTCTTGATTTTCTTTTTAGCTGGCTGTGTTTTTCTTGCCCTTGAGTTGTTTTTCTGATTCCCCTTTCTCTTTTCGGGAGCGCTTTTCGAAAACGCAGCGCCACGCTGAGCTAGCTGTGGAGGAACACCAGGAGTATCTACGGGAGTGCGAGCATGAGCTTGTAGAGAACGCCGGTTGGGACATGGCGGAGCTTGGGTTGGCCATGGAGAACCGGTTGATCCACCTCCAGCGCAGCGTGCAGGGGCTGAAGACAGTCGTCAATGAGGTGATCCATGCATTGTGGCCGGCTCACAGGGCCCCGGATAGCCGCGTGGCGCTATGGCTGGAGAACGTCATGGTCCGGCTCGAAACCTAGAAGGCGTCGGCAGCTCGAGCCGGTGCGCAGATTGCGCTCTGATTCGTCACGTCGTGGCATCACGACATCAACCTGGATCAGTTGGCCACCATGAGGGACGTGCCAGAGGAGGAACGAGCGGCTCGTGAAGGTTCCCTTGTCCGCCGGGCCAACGAGCTTGCCTCGTACATTGACCCGAACGAACTCCTTCCGGCCCTCGGCAACGATGGCAAGCTGGTTGCCGAGGACTCCTTCGGCAACCCTCGAGGCCCAGAGGATGAGGAGTTAATAGACGAGAGCACCACCTCTAGCACTGTTGGCGGCATCGAGGCCACGGAGATCACAGAGGCGGAGATTCCATCTTCCGCCCCACCCGCCAGCTAGCCGGGAGACGGTCTGGGACAGGGACGGGGCATCTTCCTTGGGAAAACAAGTGGGGTTTTAGAGTCATCCATCTAGGGCCAGGTCGAGCTGGCAGCGGCCGGTTGGTATAAACAACATAGTCCGGTAGGACCTGTGAGGCTGCTACTCCTTAGACGGACTTCATGTGAAAAGTTCCTTCCTACTCGTGGTCCCATCAGTTAGACAGCCAGGAGCCGGTCTATGGCTGGTTCGTGGGGGGGGGTTAGCAAAGGGTTGCTTACTCACACTACTGGTCCGCCTCGGAGGAGAGTCTGTCGAGTCCCCGGGTTCAGGAGCCATGCCCGGCCACCAAGCTTAAGTAACACGGAAACTTTGAGGGGATTGAAAAGGGGGCTTTCCCCAAGCGCTGGATCGGGGCCCTATTGCATTCATGAGCCCCAAAGGGGAGGGGTACATACATAGACTGGTCCTTAGCAGTAAAACGGGCACAGGAGTGCCGCGTTACACGGGCGCTCCGTCTCCTCGCCGGAGGCGTCTCTCCTGCGCTTCTGCAGCTTCTGGGCATCTATCAAGTAGTACGCGTTGTTGTACAGCACTCAGCTAATGATGAACGGGCCCTCCCATGGGGAGTATAGCTTGTGCTGGCCGGTGGTTTGTTGGATCCACCTCAGCACCAAATCTCCTTCGCGGGAAGAGAATGGCCAGATTCGCTTGCTGTGGTAGTGCCGGAGCTTCTGTTGGTAGATGGCTGTCTAGCTTAGAGCCAGCTCACATGCTTCCTCAAGTAAGTCAACGTTGTCTTCCCTTGTCTCCTTCGCGTCCTTCTCCTTATACAGGGCGACCCGAGGGGAATCAAACTTGATGTCGGTGGGGATGATTGCCTCGGACCCGTATACGAGAAAGAAAGGGTTGTAGCCAGTTGACCGGTTAGGCGTGGTCATGAGGCTCCAGAGGACAGCCGATAGCTCTTCGATCTAGCAGCCGTCTGGCCTGACCAGCGGTGCCACGATCCGGGGTTTGATGCCAGCCAGGATCAGGCCGTTCACCCTCTTGACTTTGCCATTCGACTATGGATGAGCGACGGACGCCAGGTTGAGCCGGATGCCCTGCTTGGTGCAAAAAGCTCGTAAGCGCGCCCTTGGCGAAGTTTGTGTCATTGTCGATGTTGATTCTCTGGGGGACGCCATAGCAGACCGTGATGTCTTTGATGAACGAGAGGGCTGTGGGGCGATCTAGCTTCTTAATCGGCCTGGCTTCAATCCACTTGGTGAACTCCGCAACGACTACCAGCAAATGTGTCATGCTGCCTTGTGCGGTCTTGAAGGGGCCCACCATGTCGATCCCCCAGATGGCAAAGGGCCACAAAAGGGGGATCGTCTGGAGGGCCGTAGCCGGCAGGTGGCCCCGTGTGCTGAAGCGCTGGCAGCCTTTGCACTTGTCGACCTGCTGCTTGGCCTCCTCCAAGGTAGTCATCCAGTAGAAACCATGGCGGAATGCCTTGGACACAAGGGTCCTAGAGGCAGAGTGGTGCTCGCACTCGCCTTGGTGGATGTCGAGGAGGATCTCTTGTCCCTTCTCCAGCTCAACGCATCGTTGAAAAATGTCGGTGGTGTTGTGATGAACCAACTCGCGGTTTATGATGCTATAGGCCAGAGCTCGGCATTAAATATGCCTTGCCGTGGCCTTGTCGGGAGGGAGCTCACCGCGTAGGAGGAATGCCAAGATGAGTTGGGCCCATGACGGAGTCGAAACGGGGGGCGGCTTGGGAGCCCCTAGGCCTAGGTGATCAGTTCCTGGGACCGGCTAGCCAGTCCCCGGGGTTAAGGCGGCGGGAGGGACGTCGATCGCCATCATGACCGCCGCGCCATCGGAGTCGGACACTTTAGATGCGGCCGGCTCGAAAATTGGAGCTCGTGATGCGAGCTGGGCAGCCGGCGGCGCGGGTGCCGGCGTGGCAGCCGGAGCTGGTGGGGCTGGTGGTGACGGTGTCGGCAGAGCAGCTGGAGCCTCCGTTGGGTCAGTAGCATTGGCCGGAACAAAGATTGAATCCGATTCAGGGGCGGGCCTGATCGACAGCTTGAGTAGCCATTCGAGGGAGACGCCGGCTGGGATGGCCTGCCGGGTGGAGCCGATTTTTTTCCAGCATATCGGTTGACTTGTTGTCCGCCCGGGGGACATGGTGGAACTCATAGCCTTCGAAGGAGCCGGTGAGCTAGTGGACGAGGAAGCAATAGCTGGCCATGTGTCACGCCCAAGATGCGTACCTATCCATATTAAGGCACGGGGGCCTCGCAAGGGATAGAGGCGCATCTTGTCGCTCACAAGTATAGCATCATTACATCATACATTATAGAAGAGATGAGTATACAAGTTGGCTTACACTCGCCACATACTAAATTACAATTTCACCCATAGTTCAAACATCAAGATGAAGACAGGGTCCGCCTACAGACAAATCAAACGATAAAACAGATGCAAATGATACTATCTCGCTATCCTGTACCTATACCTGGATTGTTGTAGTAATCTATGAGCCACAAGGACTCAATAATCATGCGCTCGGGTACCGAGACTATTCAAGCTTAAAGGTTGGGATGGGGTATGTGTTTAGTTTGCAGCAGCACTAAGCATGTATGGTGGCTAAACTTACGTAACATGAAGATAAATATGTGGCCTATGATGAACGATTGAATCTAGAGTGACCTCTATGAGATCCTGAACACTTACTTACGTCAATCATAACCCCACCGTGTTCTCTCTCGGATCATGTCCACGAGCAGAGACGATCCCAGTTACTCACACGGTTGGTGCATTTTATTAGAGTTTACTTCAAGTTAACTAGAATCAGGTGTTAAACAAATATCCAAGTTTCCGCATAACCGCGGTCACATCTTTTCGAAAGATTTGACCCTGCAAGGGTGCTCCAACTAGTCCATCACAAATTAACCACACTCCATGGGAATAGCCTCGACCACGGATCTCGTGATCATTATAGGTAACTCCAAAGGAATTTCAAAACCTCGAGATACCCCGAAGAAAGTCAGAGCCCTCACGAAAGACACTCGATAAAGGTAAAAAAAATCCAGCAAGACCACCTGACGTGTCGACGAACCCGATAAGAGCCGCGTATCTCATTCTCAGGACACGATGGATACGCACAGCATACAGTGGCCTGATAGAAATCTCCCGAGTTGCCCCGGGTTGGCCCTGCACACGGCTCTAGTTTGGACCAACACTCATGAGGAGCACTGGCCCGGGGGGTTGATTAATTATCCACGGGGTTGCAAAGCCCTATGCAAATTTCACTAAGTTGTTAAGAAAATGTAGTACCAAAGTTGGGTCTTGCCAGACAAGTTTTAATCTCAACCAAATAAACAAGGGGGTCCCCATAACCACCCTGAGCATGTTAGGAGCACAAAGTATGGAAACATAACACCGGTAACAAGAAACTATGGCGGTAACAGCGAAACAAAACACCTAGCAAAAGCCCAAGCCTTCCACCAATACCAAGATATATATGTGCATTAAATTAAATAACAGATAATATTGTGATATGCCAAATCCTTGTTATCACATGGAACAACCTGCACATGCAACTAAGAATGCTATAAGAGGGGCTGAGCAGCGGTAACTTAGCAAATCAAAGGTTTGCTAGGATGTGGAGTGTTAAAGGCTATCATGGCAATTAGGAGGCTGACATTCAAGTGGTAGGTAGCGCAATTGTAACGATAAGAGCAAGACACTAGCAAGCGAAAATAGTATCGGGATCTAGGTATGATCATCTTGCCTGTTGGTTCTTTAGCGAAAATAGCACAATTGTAACGATAAGAATGATGCATGCTTATTTGAAGAGTTTCTAGCATGACAATCCTAACTAGTCATCTTTCACTTGCAAATGATTGGTTATTAATGAAACTGGACAAAACCTTATGTTAAGTTATTTAGACATGCATGAACATGGAAAATATGGATGCATCATGCAAAAACGATAAAAATGCATACGAAGAACGTAAGAAACGGAGTTACGGTTCTCACGATACGCTCACGACAAGATACGAAAGCAAAACAGAAGACAAGAAAGACCTGTGCTATTTCTTAGCATTCCAAGGTAGCCACTGGTTAGGCAATGAAAAACCAACCACAATAGAGCCAAATATCAAGCAATTCCCTGGAGTATAGCTCCCACAAATCACAAAACAATAAAACAAACAATCTGCCACAAAACAGCAACATAGGAACTTGCACATCCCACAACTTGAGCTACAGGAATCCTACAACCACAAACAAGGTATTGACAGAAACTGCATAACATTCTTATCAACTTATCCAACTATACAATCTGTAAAGGTGGCACACATCAATAAGCATGAAGCTCACAAGTTGGCATGATGAAACATATTTCTGGGACTTGGTGAAAATAACAGTTTTCTGGAATCTGAGTTAATCTGCTAGCAAGTTGAGAGCAGAAACTAATGGAGATATACACCACCTCATGGCATGAAAATTAGCAGGATGGTATAAGACAACATATACTTCAAAACACTAGCACTGAGCTTGACCTAATTCTCAACATATTACAAGATATCAACCACTCTTCATGGCATAAAAATATCAGCAGATTCTCAGACTTTGAAATAATTAGCATTGTGAAAACAGGAACATTAAGTTAGATACTTTGCAGCAAGTTTCCCACTTATATGGGGATTCTCATGTCAAACAAAAATACCATGGCAGAATAGGCATAAAACACTAACACTTTCATGTTGGCTCATGCCCCAAAACAAGCATGGATTAAATCATGCAAAAATGACAAAGTAGCATCAGAGTAGAAAATGACAGTTTTGCAAACTTGCTCAAAAGTGAAATCTAATTGCACCAATGGATTCCTTGGGTCTTTCTACCCCAAAATCATGTATCATACTCCCATAGACACATGGAGCATCATGACAACAACTACACTAGCATAACAACCACCTCTCTTATAAGTGAAAACTTACTTAAAATGCACATGAACATATTTGGACATGGCCAGATTTGGTAATATATCTAAAATTGGAAAATATTTATTTGACACTACTAAACATGGCACATGCTATAATATTAAATAGTGTATGACAAGTGGGTCATGCCCACTTGTCACACGCACACACATGGTATGCACATACACATATGCACAAGAGCACATGGGCACTCCCACACTCACAGACATACACTCAGACACATATAAGTCACAAGCCCACACAGACATGCACTCCACATACACATGTTAATAAATAGGGAAGGAAGAAGAAGAATAGACACAGCTAAACCTGTGTTTATACATCTACACACATATAAACACATACCACACATAAAAGAGAAAAAACAAGGAAAGAAAACAAAACACAAAAAAGGGGGGGTTCAGGATCGAATCCATGAGCTCTGGGTTGCTTCCCCGAGCGCACACCACTATGCTACGGCTACAGCTCTCGACAGAAAGGGGGCAACTAGCCCACTAGTACACACATGAGCGCGTTACTGACGAAACTGATGAACTGACAAACCCCTGCACCTCTGGTCACAACACGGCAGCGATGATTCCTGGCAGGACACGGGCACTCCGGCAACACAAACCACCAATGGGAGAGCGGGGTCCTAAGGGAACCCATTCCCGCACCTAACAATGGCTGCAACGGCGGCAACGAGGCGCTGGAGCTCGAGCTGCTGCTCGGCTCGGGGCACAGCGGAGGCGAACATGGCGGCGACAATTCACGGGCCTATGCAGGGAAGAAGGGGTGTGGGGAATGGCTTCTCACCAAGGGGGAGACGATGACGACCCTGACCGTGACGATGGGGAAGAAGAGACGAAGGCACGGCGGCGGCGAGGAGGAAGAAGACCGGCGGCGACCTTCGGAAGCGCGTGGATGAGGAGGAAGAAGACCTCGCCTCGGAGCTTCCCATGGGGTTCTAACGGCGGGAACGGAACACGGGGACGATCCGCGTTTGCCACGACATCTCGGACGCGGAGGGGAACCGCCGGAGACGCGAGGACAACGGCGACGACGAACGGCGACCTCACTGACCCTCTCTGAATTTCTCTGAACCTTACCTGACAAAGCAAGAAGGAGAGGAAGGGGAGAAGGGAGGGGGAAGATGGGAGCAGTGGCGGCTTGAGGGAGAAGGGGAACCCAAGGCGGAGGGGGCACGCACGCCAAGGCTAAATAGGAGGGGACATATGGCGTTCCTCGGCGTCCGTGAACGCACGGCGGGCGCTCTCTCTCTGCTCTCTCTGCTTCACTGACGGAGAAGGAATGGGGAAGGTGGCCGCTTGGTCACCTGAGCTGGGCTGCGCAGGGAGGAACCGGCCCAGTTCTTTCTCAGACAAATTACAACAGGGGTTTTCCTTTTAAAATAAACTAGCAAGCTAAGAGAAACCCATGGAGGAAAATAAAGGGATTTGGAATAAAGCAAAAATACATTTGACTACAGGAAAATGAGAGCTAGCTAATAAAATTGACTAAGGGATTTTTGAAGCAAGTAAATTAAATAATTTTACAATAAACAACCCCCTTGTTATTTAAACCTCAAATACATATTAAGCTCAAACACCAAAAGAACCACACACATAATTTTAAAACATTATAGGCTACCTCCTGAACATTTTAAACAATTATATTAGCAAGTTATTTTTGTTGATAATATGACAAGGGAATAAAGGGGGGGTATTTGGTTGGGTTTTGTTGAAAGTAAGGAGAAGGTAAAGGAGAACGAGTGTTGCACCACATACACTCAAACCACATCACACAACACAAGAACACACCCAGCCACAACAAGGTCACATCACAAACAAGGCATGGCATGATGTATGTTATGATGCATGATGCATGAATGCATGAACAAGTCATGGCATAACAAGGTTAAAATCAGATCATTAATCTCATGACCACAAGGTTCACATAAGATACATGCCATAAAAGGTAGGGACATCACTTGGGCTGTCACAACTCTCCCACACTACAAGAGGATCTCGACTGGAGATCTAGGAACGTAAGAACTCTAGAAATTCAGAACGGAGAAGGTCCTCGCGTTCCCAGGTAGCTTCTTTGTCAGAATGATGAGACCACTTCACCTTGAGGAACTTGATAGACTTGCTGCGAGTCTTACGCTCAGTTTCTTCGAGAATTGCCACTCGATGCTCACGATAAGAGAGGTCTTCTTGGAGATCAATATCTTGGAGGTCAATGGTACGCTCGGGAGTCTTGAAGCACCTCCGGACATGAGAAACATTGTAGACATCATGCACATTTGCAAAATTTGGAGGAAGCTCTAGTTGATATGCAAGTCCACCTCTCTTGCCAAGAACTTTGAAAGGACCAACAAAACATGGAGCTAGCTTCCCTTTAATTCCAAACCGCTGAGTGCCCTTCATGGGAGAGACTCTGAGATAGACTATATCATCCACTTGAAAAGAAACATCCCGTTGTTTTCTATCGTAATAACTCTTCTGTCGGGACTGAGCTGCTTTAAGGTTCTCACGAATGACACGACACATTTCTTCTGCTTCTATGATCATGTCATTGCCCAATATCTGATGCTCACCGGTTTCAGATCAGTTAAGCGAGGTACGACACTTATTGCCGTAGAGAATCTCGAAAGGGGCCTTGCCTAAGCTAGCCTAAAAGCTATTGTTGTATGAGAATTTAGCATATGGAAGGCAGTCTTCCGATTTCATGCTGAACAAAATCACACATGCTCTGAGCATATCTTCAAGGAACTGATTGACTCTCTCAACTTGACCACTTGTCTGCGGATGGAACGCAGTGCTGAAATGGATCTTGGTACCCATAGCAGTCTGGAAGGACTCCCAAAACATGGAAGTAAAGAGGCTTCCACGGTCAGATGAGATGAGCTGAGGAATACCAAGCAAAGAAACTATCCTTGACGTATACAACTCTGCAAGCTGAGCTGCCGAGATAGATTCTTTGACTGGAAGGAAATGAACAACTTTGGTCATCTTGTTGATAACCACAAAGATTGCATCGTTGCCTCTCTTTGACTTGGGAAACCTAGTGACAAAATCCATCTCCACATGATTGAATTTCCACTCTGGGATAGGCAAAGGCTGAAGAAGACCTGCTGGACATTGATGCTCCGCCTTCACTCTGCGACAAACATCACACTCGTTCACGAACTGAGCAATTTCACATTTCATGCGAGTCCACCAGAAGGTTTTCTTGAGATCCCGATACATCTTGGAACTGCCTCGATGAATGGATAGAATAGAATTGTCTGCTTTGTCCATGATAACTTTTCTAAGATCACCTTTTGGAACCACTAGACGGTCCTCAAAGAACAAGGTATCTTTGTCATCAACGTGAAAGCACTTATACTTCGGAATGCCGTTGGCCACACCTTTCTTCACTTTCTTCACTATAGCATCAAGAAGCTGCGCTTGGTGAATCTGATCTTCCATAGTCGGAGAGACTTGAAGATTGGCAAGAAATCCTTGCAAAATCATCTGAAGGTTGAGCTTGCGGAAGGATTCACAAAGCTCAGGTTGAAGAGGCTTCAAGATGAGATTGTTGCAATATGCCTTAAGGCTGAGCGCATCTGCAATGACATTTGCTTTCCCAGGAGTATACTCAATGCTTGGATTGAATTCCTCAAGCATTTCCACCCAACGAGACTGCCGAAGATTGAGATTGGGTTGAGTGAAAATGTACTTCAAGCTCTTGTGATCGGTCTACACCTCAACTGGTCTACCCAACAACAAATGCCTCCAAGTCATTAGAGCATGCACAACTGCCGCCAACTCGAGATCGTGAGTGGGGTAGCTCTTCTTGGCAGGCTTCAACTGACGCGAGGTATAAGCAACAATCTTCTTATCTTGCATGATAACACCACCAAGACGTTGGAGAGAAGCATCACAGAATACTTGGAAAGGCTTTGACTGCTCAGGACCAACAAGAACTGGAGATGAAGTCAGTCTCTCCTTGAGCGTATTGAACGCCACATCACACTCAGGAGACCAAACATACTTGACACTCTTCTGAAGGAGATTGGACAGAAGCTTAGCAATTTGAGAGATGTTCTCCATGAATCTTCTGCAATAACTAGCAAGCCCGAGGAAACTCCGAAGCTGCTTCACATTCTGGGGAGGTTCCCACTTCAAGATTGCCTCAACTTTCTCAAGGTGCACTTTAATTCCCTCGACAGAGATCACATGCCCAAGGTACACCACTTCGTTGAGCCAAAACTCACACTTGGAAAACTTGGCATAGAATCTATGCTCTCTTAACTTGTCAAGCACAAGGCGGAGATGCTCTGCATGCTCTTCTTCTGTCTCCGAGAACACAAGGATGTCATCCAAATAGACCAAGATGAACTCATTCTTGAAAGGAAAGAAAATGAAGTTCATCATCCTTGATAAGGTTGGAGGAGCATTTGCAAGACCAAATGACATGATAGTGTACTCATAAGAGCCAAAACTCATCTTGAAAGCGGTCTTAGGAATGTCTTCTTTGCAAATGTGAATCAGATGATAGCCCATGCAAAGATCAAGCTTCGAGAAAACCTTAGCACCTTTCAGTTGTTCGAACAACTCATTGATGTTGGGAAGTGGGTGCTTGTTTCTGATTGTCTTCTTGTTTAATGGACGGTAGTCGACACAAAGACGGTCTGTGCCATCCTTCTTCTTGACAAACAAAACACCACAACCCCGTGGAGAAGAACTTGGTCTGATCAGACCCAGACGTTCTTGCTCATCTAGCTGCTTCTTCAACTCTTTCAGTTCTTCGGGGCCAAGTTTATAACGGCTCATGCAAACCGGTTCAGTTCCGGGCTCGAGATCAATAACGAACTCGACTGGCCGGTGCGGAGGCATTCGTGGCAATTCTGCTCGAAAGACATCTTCATACTCATTAACCACCGGAATTTGAGAAATCGCCGAGATTTCACCCTTC